>OY992852.1:1250000-2500000 GCA_963921415.1 Pyrausta despicata | reverse complement strand
AAACATTCAGATTGTATCCTTTGAAGCCCATAACTTTTCAGGATTCGTATGTTAAAAGGATTCTATGAAAGATTTTCAATTTTTTTGTCAAAGGAAATATTAGAAAAAATACAACATGTAAATACATATATGCTTTTGCAATATTTTGCAAGTTACTAATAAGAAATATAGAAATTTGTTAATATTAACTGTAAGGTTGTTAATTAATGTTTTTTATTAACACCATCCATAATGCCGTCGATATATATGAACTTTTATTTTATCTATATTATATAGCTCCACACCTATTCATATGGCTTTTTCATCTACAAAAGACCAAAATTTATGGTCCATTACTAGAAATTTATTTGTCCCCGTAACGTCATTTGGGAACAAGTTGCGTATTCTCGTTAGGTAGTATTATAAATTTTTTTTTTGTTGAAATTACTAAGAAATACTTATTAGTTTTATCCGTTTGTGATGAATGAATGTCTGCTATTTTGTATGGAGGGAATGGTTAAACTAACTTAATTCTGTGTGACTCTTTGGCTATAGAGAATTTTCGTAAAGGCGCATTTTCGTTATGTACTGTATTTTGAGATCAAGCATACCTTACATTGCTTACCCGTTGTTCTAGGTGAGCAAAAAACCCGACAAGTGCGACAAACCCGACAAAGGGACGAGACACCACTGACATTGACACAAGGTTGAAATATTGACGTCGCGCCGCACTTGTAGCGGGGCGTCACACAAGTAGAACAACGCCTTATATCGCGTTTTAAATTAAAAAAAAAAACATACGTACGTAGGGATCATCAAGGTTCACTAAGGAAGTAACGAGAAAATAATTAGTGTTTTTATTGCTACATCTGCGAAGTAATCGTGCATTAAATAAATAAAATTAAAAATAAATTACTTTCACGAACTGTTCCGCGTGTTTGAGCTACAACACCACGTTTGAATCATTAACAAGTACCTAACACTTCCTTGTCACTCTTCCTTTTCACAGCCAAAGTTGTCATCCTATCCCATAATCAGTCATCCGCGTCTCTCTCCTCCGCGTACAAGTTCCATTTATTGTTTTGAACAATGGAAGACTCACAAACTACAGGCTTATCCTCGTTCGCGTCCCTAATCCTATCGTGTTCATCTCTCTCTATCCAGTTGCCAAGTGATTCCAGATTAATTTGAACCGCTTCCCCATTCCGGGTTACTTTATAAATTGGATGATAAATGCGGCATTCTTTCGTCGGATTCAATTTGGAGTTACGATTCTACCTCCACCGGTAATGTAATATCGGCCCATAATTTAATTTTACGCAGATTCTCGGTTTTGGGGTTTTGTGGATTGACGGTTTTGTGAAATCTTTTGATCGAATCCTGCTTTGTCACTATGGTTAGTTTTTTAGTACAAGTGAACGAACGTTTAGTACAATTGCGTTTCAAAAAAAGGTAAAGTAAGAAGTTTATGAAATTCCGCAGAATCTTTTATGTAATCAGTGAACGAACAGTTAGTCAACAGGCATCTTCTAGACGAGCTCGCTCCATCGTAGACTCAGTCTTTGCCTATTCCAAAAAAAAAGTAACTACTTATCTGCATGATCATGTATTGTCATTATGCTTAGTAAATATGATATTATCAATCGTTCAATCATCATTAATTATGTATTACTTATTCAAATCTTTTTTATTAAGTCTTTGACCGTTTTAGGTACGTCAGCAAATAAAACGAAAACAATTTAACCAACGTTGAATTGATGTGCTAAAAACGGCTGTTGCCCAAATCGCTGGATTCAGAGATTCGAGTTTATACTCCGATTTTATTTGCCCTTCCTCAAATTATCAGAGAGAAATTCGCAGGCCTCACCACAGGAGCTAAAGTTGCGCTATATCTAATTATTCAAATTCTGCCTGCTCCACGGTGGCAGTGCCAGCCTAACGAACCGGCTAGAACGATTTCCTACAATTAGAGAATATGAAATTATTTAAATGACAGTCCCGATCTAAATAATCGTCGGAGAAAATAACATTCTAATCGATCAGAATAAGGCAAATGACATTGCTTTTTAAATTATGAATATCGAGACAAATCAAATTGACATTCGCCTTCACTAAGTTGTCATGTATCATCGTGACTTGTCAAACGTGATTTGCGTTATCGGTTGTAACTTTGTTGAGTCTCCATCGTAAAGATCACAAATGGTGCACGAATAATGCATGACATTTCATATCATTTATAAATATTCAATAGACAGTTCCAAACAAGGCTTACAGCCAACTTAACATTATTAAATCACGCTCGCTTTTCTTCGAATTGCATAGATGTTTTTTATTTATTGTTATAAAGCTTTGACTACTTACGTTTGATGCAACATTCGATTAAATATTCAGTTCAATTAAAACATTTCACTTTTGCATTAACAGCTCTACAAAAAAAAAACATTATCGCACGTAAAGGGACGATAACAAGTAAAGAGAAAAAACATAATTATGTAGGTACTTCCAGTATTTTTGACAAGATAAGATGTTTTAACCTTCTTGCAACAAATCTTACCTAACTGCTATTTTAATTCAAATAAGCTATTAACTGCTATTTTAATAATAATATTTTAAGTATAAGGATACCTTCTACTTACAATAAACGAAATCAACCATACGATTTATCGTTTTTGTTTCGCATTCCACAAAATACTTCGGATCGATATTTTGGAGTCAAAGTTGTTACAAGAATTCTCCAAATATTTCTAAAGCAATGGTTTTGACCAAAGTCTGAAAACTACCGTAGGCTACCGTTTAGTGCTTCCCGTTTCCTGAAGCGACGAGTACTTACGTCTGTTTGTATATCGTAGTAAATACAACATCATCATCATTATCAGCCAAAGGACGTCCACTGCAGGCCTTCCCCACAGTTTTCTTCATCGACCGATCACAAGCGGTCCGCATCCAGTGTGATCCTGCGATATTTACAAGGTCGTACTCTGTCCATCTTGTCGGTGGAAGTCCTACGCTGCGCTTTTGGTCGAAGGGTCTCCAATCCAGAACTTTTCTGCCCCAACGGCCATCAGTTCTTCGCGCTATATGCCCTGCCCATTGCCACTTGAGCTTACTTAGTAAACACGCATATAAAAAATTGAAAGAAACCCCGACATGAGTTTGAAAAACGGTCGGTGAGCTGCAACGGCTGGATGAATTTTGAATAAAAAATCCTTACTGAAACCGGTTCATTCGTTTGAAAGAAACGATGCCACAGACAGACACACAAACAGGATAGGGGTCAAACTTATAACACCCTCTTTTTGTCGGAGGTAGAAAACAATGCACACTTGAGAAAAAAATGTTCATGTTTTATAAATATTAATAAACACTTATCATGAAACCTTTTTTTATTTGTAATGGTGTCTCTCTCGACAAGGGCTAAGCGCCAACGTCTGTGATTTTGATTTAGGTATATATAATTTTTTTGACATAATATTTTGACTTATATACTACACTTAAGTAAGTTTTGCGAATACTAGTAACAGTTTTATGGCTGTATGAGACAGATACAGTACCATTGTCTGCCTTTTAGTGTTGGCGCCATGAGATTTTAAATATTTTATTGTGATTAACTAAGTGCGAAATTTAAGACAGACAGTTAGAATTAGAATACCATAAGCAACCGTCTTTGCGAATACTTAAACAAACTTTGAGGGTTCGCAAACCAATTTCTCATTACCTTACCATTTTCGGGAGACCTTCAAAGTGCGAAGCAATTAGGTACACGGAATATATAGAGGGTGCTCAAACACGATGTAATTAGGGATTTGCTGAAGTAAAGAATCCCTCTTGAAAAATCCTCGCTTAAAAAGCTGTGAAAAACGGTGCTTGGGTAAATTCGGGTGAAGACGTCTTACAGCTTTATTTGCAGACATACTAAGATTTCTCTGAATGTAAAATTCGTGTTTTATATTCATGTTGACTCAAAAAATCTAAATTTAGATGGCTTCTTTTTTGCCCTGCATAAAACAAGGTTTGTTTCTAAGCCTCCTCTGAAAAAGTTAGTGTTTTTGCATTTCTATAGACGCTTTAAGGTTCAAGGGAATGTTAAAAAACCGGCCAAGCTCGAGTCGAACTCGCCTAAGAAGGGTTCCGTAGCTACATGATATATAAGTTTTTGTATTTATGTCGTATAAAAAAGACTACTAGCTAGATCTCGGTCAAACTAATTTTCGGTGAAAATTAAGACAGTAATGTACAACATTATATTTTTTAGTCTTTTTCTTCTCTTATTTTAGAAGTTTGGACATATTTTACCACTTTGGAAGTATCTCTCGCGCAAACTATTCAGTTTAGAAAAAAATGTTATTAGAAATCTAAATATCATTTCGAAGACTTATCCATAGAAACACACACTTAACGTGTGGTTTGATGAATAAAAATATTTTGAATATCAGTTTCAAGACGGGAAACCCCCAAAAATTTTCGTGTTAAAGCTTAATGCGGTTCACGGAATACATCTAATTACCAAGTTTCAACAGTATACTTCTTATAGTTCCGAAAAAAAAAATGCCTGTGACATACGACGGACACACATACAATTCGAATCTAGAAAGATTCCGTATTTTGCCTTTTGGCTACGGAACCCTCAAAGGATAATAAAATCACTCGATAAAAGTAGTAGCAGACATTTAGGTGCTTGTGGTGCAGTGGTTGCAGCACTTAGGTAGTGTATACCAACGTTAAGCAATTAGCGGCGCGATAGTTGGGATGGGTGACCATCCCAACCATTTAGGTGATGTCTATAACGAGAACGCTAACGTGCTGCGGAAGGCACGTTGGTCCCGGTTAATTTTGATCCATATTAGCCATTAAACTTAGTCAGAGCAGAGCAGAACACAACCTTTTGATAACATCTGACAGTCACATTGGTCACTTTGCTTACAAATACTCGTCCACCAATCCGCACTGAGCCCGCTTGGTTCTTAGTTGAGGGGAGGGAAAACTCAGCACAAAAACGTATATGTACGTATAACGTAAGGCTAAAACTTAAATAATTAGTGCTAAGTAAAAGCCATAATAAGGATCATTATGAGTTTTTTTTACGGATTTAAAATTAATAAGTTTAAAGTTATCCCTCTATTCGATTATAATACTCGATCTGTTTCCGATTCCGTCAAGTGCCTCTGAAGCTACTATCACTCATATCCAATCCTCACAACTGTAAAGCGATTCTCATTTATTTGAGAGGCCTTTGAATATGCATGGCCTCATTCTGGCCTCCTCAAACTTTATGCGCATACAATCACAGAATCCAGGAATGCCTCGGGGACTTATTATCGCATTCCCGCTGCCTACTGTGATTCACGGGCGTATTTCAAACGCGTCCTTTTTATGGTGTGGTCTATGTTATGAAAACAATTTCGGGTTCTCTTAGTTCACAACGTCGTTTAAAATTTAACTACTTACTTCGACAATAATAACGTAATTGATTAATTAATTACCAACTGAAGAGTAAAAAAAAGGAGACTAAGATTTGACCAAGACATAAATATCATTATATTAGTAGTGACA
Organism: Pyrausta despicata; assembly: GCA_963921415.1. Taxonomy (NCBI): domain Eukaryota; kingdom Metazoa; phylum Arthropoda; class Insecta; order Lepidoptera; family Crambidae; genus Pyrausta; species Pyrausta despicata. The sequence goes on along the minus strand of OY992852.1, from coordinate 2,494,471 downwards.
GTGTTCTGAAGGCGTTAGCTGTCAGAGGGGATTGATTCGTTTGTCGGTCTTATTACAATAACACTTTTTCTTGTAGAATTAGGTATTAACACATCTAGGAATAGGCTTACTAACAATTTATGGATCTCTAGTTGCTCGATTGTTTTAATTTTTTTATTATTTATTATTATGTATTAAGTAAAATAAAAGCGAACATGTGAGTAAAATACAACCAAGTTGTATACTCATCATAATGTAATACGCTCTAAGCTTATGACTTCTAAATGCTTTTAGCGTTTCACTAACTTTTTTCTTCTTGTTTTCAGAATGCTTTTGTGGTTTTAAAAAGATTCCATATGATTTGTGGGCGCGAATATTTCGAATACAAGAGGGAACGATAAAACAACTTCAAATAGGTGTTATACCATATTTCGTTATTTAGGATTTAATGAGTGTTATAAAGGGATATGAATTTCTTTTCGAATTTTCTAAGGTTATGACGTGAAATGTTAATAAATGAACTGTATTTTAAATACTTGTGTTCATTAACTCATTTTCAATAACCCTTTGAATTTGATGACGTAAACAAATATTCTATTACGGTCGTGAATCCCAAACAATATCCTTTATATCAAACAATAATAACATTACTCCATTCACTTCCAGTGCTTCAAATACACGGTATCTTAAAATAAACATAAACACATTAGTACAGCTAATGGTAAAGGTGGTCCTCTTCATGGAGCCAGATCAACAAACAATTTTGAGTGATACTCACAAAGGGAAGGGATCTTCAAAAATAACCACTCATTGTGAAAGCTCAGTATATTTCCCGCTAAACAAAATCCTAGGAATCCATTGCATAATGGCCGGCAATTTCTTGAGGTGTTTTTACGTAGACAGAGATTGATAATGCCATTCGTTTAATAGAGAAGGAACAATAGTGGTCCAAATGATTTACCTTGTGGCACTCGTGGCAACTTAATAAGTAATTTTAATTCAATCGTTGAAATTGCTTATTTATTTGTTATTTATATTCTATTAAAGGCTACCAAATAAAGATTCTAGCTTTACCTACATTATACATTTAATTCGGATCAAAATACCAAACTCAAAAGAAAATGAATGAAAGTACTTTAATAGCGTTCAGCTTGCACTTAATCATTTTTTCCGAATAACATCTTGCTCCAATAATACTAAAATTTATTCCAAAGTGCAAAGAAAGAGTAAAGTCATCTACCAGGTTAAAACTTGAACAGTTTTTCAACACGACGATTCTACAGTGAGTCAAGTAAAACAGTTTTTTTGCAGACATTTTCGCTCGAATTGAAAGACTTAAGTCGCTCTCCAACTTTGTGATAAATGCCACGAGTACCGTCCGGATATTTCACGATTATGTCAGACATTGTTTGCATTTTTTCACAATTTTGGCTCTTTTTTAAACGTGATCAGTGACCCTGAACAAAGCTACATTCTATTTCTAATGGGGATGTTACTAAGTATTAAAATGTGATAGACACAAAGTTTCTAGAATTCTATGCTGTTACGTTTTCTTGTGACTTTGAGACTTATGTTTGTTAATTGATTTAGCTTAATAATACATTATTTTTTTCATCAGCCTATATACGTCCCACAGCACAGGCCTTACCTCAACTATGAGGTGGTCCGAGCCATACTCCACCACGCGGGCTCAGTGCGGATTGGTGGAGGGGTGTTTGTAAGGTAAGTGACCAACCTTACTGTCGGATGTTATTAAGCCGCCCGAGGGCCTCCTACCATGCTTAACGACTAATATCTATCGATATTAACGGGGACCAACAGCTTAGCGTGCCTTCCGAAGCACGGAGATGCTTGTAAATAGACGTCACTTAAATGGTCAGAATGGTCACCCATCCCAAACATGACCGCGCCTGAGGTTGCTTAACTTTAAAGCGCTGCAACCACTGCGCCACAAGCACCTCCACCAATAATACAATAAAGGTAATTAATTCGGAAAATGATTCGGCAGTTTTTCATTCTAGTCTTGTCTGATTGATTTTATTACCTATAGAGGCCTATTTTGATGTTACAATCAGTATCCTTTTTTTTCTTTATTCGGGATAGGTTTGCTCTTGACCCAAGACTAAGCCCAACGAGGCAAAGACTGAGTCGACGATAGAGCGAGCTCACCTAGAAGATGCCTGTTCACTCTAGCTTTGAAGATTCCCAGGTTGTAATTGCAGGGAAACACTGACGCAGGAAAAATAATTGAAACACATCTGAGTGTTGTCATTACATAAGTTTTGTGACGATATAAAGTTTTAGTAAATTTTCTATAATAATACGTGAACCATTACTTTTCAACTATTCAACTCTTCAGAAACAACTTCAGTCGATATGGCTCGGGAAAGTCGTGGTAACCCGTTTTACCTTTAATCAAAACTTTGAAAATCTGAAACTTTCTACATTTTTTATCCGCCGCTCTACGGGTGGAGTGGTAAGTTTCCGCTCCTTTTAACTATAGTTTCATCGATAAGAGGAACGAGGCGGAACTGTCAACAACAGACGCCTTTGAGACCAAAAAGGGTTTAAACTAAAACTTGAAACTAAATCACGTGAAGTTTTTATTTTATTTATTTTTATTTATTTAAAAAACTTCTACACTAACTTGTGTACAGTTTACATACAGATAAAAAAGAAAATAAAACTTAAATGGTTAAACTTACATTAACAGACATTTTGATAAACAATCGTTTTAGTCCGATGTTTTTTTTTTTTATGTAACTGTAAGCTAGGCATCAGGTGAAACAATTTTAAATTGTCTGGTGAAGCAGATGACTTGTGGTATTTGCGTGTTGTTTTTCCAATTATAGTAATAATAAGTAATTACTGGTATAATCATGATTTTTTAAAACCTTCCCTCTCTTATTTTGATTTGAAAACCATGAACACCGCTTTAGTTTAGTAACAACAGCTATGGTCTAGTGGTTTGATGTACGGACTGCAAAACCAGCTTTTGCGGGTTTGAATTCTGCTAGAGACCAAAACAAGCATTGGTACCTGTGTCATGGATGTTTATGAATGTTTTTAAGTATTTTTATCCGTTATCCTAGTTACCATAGCATAAGTAATTGGTGTGTTCGTTGAAACAATTAATTTATAGTAGGGATTTATTGATTCAAATTTAATGCAACGTCCTTAACTCATACAATAATGATCTCCAAATTCCATGTATCGAATGGAATCCGGAATTCACGCGTCAAAATTTCATCATCAGGGTCATTGAATAATTTGAGACACGGACACTCGGCTGGTATGTCTGTATGTACGATCAAACATTGCGTAACTATGACTATATATTTGATACACATGCGTTATAAAGGATATAATGAAATTTCTGTGCGTTGAATTTTGAAACGGTCACTTTAGGGAGCGTATATAAGTAGAATTGACCTGCATTGAACTGCTTAACATGATATTATGCGATATAAACGGAAATACCTTTAATTTTACCTATGGATTGCCATTGCCTTGTAAAGTCACAAAAACTTTTCCCAATCAAATAAAAAGTGTGAGACCTGAAAAACTCTCTGAACATTATGAAAAGCTACAGAACATTTTTGGGTTTCAAACAATGCTGCAATGTTGTATTATTTATTTAAGCTTTATTGCACAACAAAACCGTGTACAAAAGGTGAGCTTAACGCCGTAGGGCATTCTCTACCAGTCATACCTTTGGGCTAAGCAGAAATGATTAGTGGGCGGTGCGACAAAATAAATAAAAGAGTAAACACACAAATTTTAATACCAATAATATGACATATGAGATTAAATATAAAATTTACGATCAATTTCTATAAGTTTACATATTTATAACACCCGACTACTTAAAAACACGCTCTAAAAAGTACGAAACAAGAAAACACTCTCCAATGAAATTACTTAGTATGTACAAACTATTAAATATTTACCGTTATTAAATAAACTAACTTACACATATTATTATATTTTAATATATTTTCAATTTATAATATTGATAGAGAAATGTTTTAAGGATAAAGCCGTGGTCGTATACCACTTTTTTTAATTTATTATTCTTATGGCATAAGTAGTCGGGTATTAGTTTTTAAACTTTATTTTTATTTAACATATTTTGGAGTTCTAAATAGGTTAATCTTGGGTTCATTGATTTCTCAATCTTTCCAACTCCTCGAACGATCTTTGGTCATGTGGATTCTTTAGTAATTTGCTAGATTCCAGTGAACTAATCCATAATCCATCTATGGATCTTACTCTGCTAAGAGCCACATATATAGTCGGGTAAAAAAGATGTGAATTATATACAATCAGCCCATGAATACAGGTAAAGTCACAAGCAAATGCTAGTAATATATATATATTCAAAATGTATGTACAAGTAAAGCGCTTTCAAATGATACTAAACACGGCATATTTATCTTAACTTTATTTTTTTACTTCGTATGTTTTGTCCGCCAGAGGGCGCCACATTAGATTTTAAGAAATCCCATATAGCCTATAACCAGCGGACAATTAAGACGCTTCTAATGATATGTCATTTGTCGAATTCCGATAAGTAGTTTAGAAGTTACGAGGGAACAGATGAACATCCATACCCACATACATACAGGTCAAAATCATAACCCTCCTTTTGCTTCGCCGTAGTCGGGTAAAAATATTAAAAATACATAAATATAGTAAATTTAAAATATTTTTTATTAATTTTAATTTGACTAACTGTTAAATAAATATCTATAATGATGTATGACAATAGTAAGATAACATTGCTGTAATGTATTTTGCTTTTAACGGTTCCACTAAATAATGGTTCACTGAGGCAGAATAGACACCCGTGCCAATATTGAAACCGTCCTTAGTATCATTTATAAACTGCGACAGGAATATTTTTCAGTCTTTATAACTTTTGACAATGATAAATTGCACGTTATGATACATTATATAGGAGAACTAAGTGTTTTTGTATTACAGTCATTTTACTATGCGGTGTACAGATAAGACGATTCACAAGTGGGAATGATAGAGTAATTGAAAACCTTGAAATCGAGTTATGAACTATTCCAAAATTGAAGATAAAACTGACTGATTTTCAAAGGGTTTTACTCAACACAAACACTTTTTAAAGGTAAAATAGTACATTATGGTACAAGTGTGTAATGTTGGTGATTACCGCTGAGGCGCCATTGAGACCCGAGCCGTCAGGTGAGGGTCTTAAGAGAGCCGAGGACGGTAATCATCAATACACACGTGTATCATACGACGTTTTTCAACACACTTGCGAGGAAAAAACAAACATGTATTGCATAAATCGTTTAATTATTAAAACAATTGGTGAATGTACAATTTTCAAAACGATATTGGATTGTTTTTGATGGCAATTTCACAGTTTGTGTTACATTGGTACTTGCCACTTTTTTAGTACCTTCATTTACTTCTTGTGTAAATGTCGGCGACAAAGGTAAATCATACAAATTACTGGAAGGAGAGGGCACCAAATAACTCATGCTAGTAGAAGTACATAGTTGTGGTTCGGGGCAAAACTTTTTTGCCTTTGGCTCCAAATTAATGGCTTGCGTTATTTTGTCACTGATTTTCGCTTTGTTATGAATTGAGTCTTCTATGTACGATTCAGCGACTGCGTCAGAACGCCATCCACCATGTCGCTTCAAAGTTAGTATATCAGCCCCCGAATCAGCCAACATTGTAGCCGACGTTCTTCTGAAACTGTGTCCAGTGTAAAAATCGGCCTCAGGCAAACCTAAATACTTCGCTATTTCTCTTGGCATATAACCAAATTTGTTAATACCGATTGTTTATGCAGTACATTTTCCTTTCTGAAAGTTTTGGAAAAAGCGGTCATTCTTTGTTTTTGTAGATCTTGGTATTTTTTCACTATTTCACGAAACGTTCCTTGGATTGTAAAATATCGTGGGATCTTGGTTTTAGTCTGGGTAATTTTGACAAGAAGCATATCTCCGTGGATTTTTATTTTGTTGTAATATTGTACAGCTCTTGTCGTCTACAAGCACCAGTAACACCGAATATTAAGGCAACCTGCAAAGAAATCAATTAATTAGTTCTAAGAAGTTATGCTAAAGTTACACACTTGTATATTGTAGATTCGTTTCGATTAAAAATATGAAACGTACCTTTGTTGCTATATACTGACTATCCGGAGCCTCATTCAAAAACTTTTCAACGTCGGCTGGTGACAAAACTTTAGATTTCCGACCAATATATCCATCCGAGCGTCTCTTCAAAAATGCCATCAGGTTACAGTACGTTTTGATATCAACACCATGTTTGAGCTTAACCATGCTTCTTAACATGGAATAGATGCACCACAGGGAGCTAGGTTTGTATGTATTGGCGAGTTCAGAGAAATACGCCAAAAACACATTTTCAGAAAATGACTGGGTTTTTTTTGTTGCTCTTCCATTGCAGGAAACTATCGTAAGCAGCTAAATACTTTTCTCTAGATTTTGCAGGTATTAGGCTTTCGTTTGCATTTTGTGCTGCATTTAGTATTTCTGGCGGGGTTAAATCAATCAATTGTTCATCTTCTGTACTAAAACCTGTCATTTTTACAATTATTTACCACACAGCAACAAATGCGATACAAACAAAATATTAAAAGTATGGGAAAATTGGGAAATGGCGCGCAATTTTTTTTTTGCACGCGCCAAATGTAAGGTGATTGATTACAGCCATACAGCCTACTTCAAAATGATAATTTTAGTGATAAAATGCAAATATTTTATCAGAAATTATTGTGAATTATAAATAATTTGATAATAATAAATGTTTTTTCGTCTTAGTTAGGGACACATTTATTTATTTCAAAAATGTAAATGAATTTTCGGTGGTGAAAAGGTATTTTCAACACACTTGCTCGTAAAGTGAGCCTTATTATATCGTTCTTAGGGCCATAAACCTAACTATAACATACACATGCATAATAATATTACACACTAGTGCATAATATAATGATCCCTACAAAGTTAAGTTAGTACCTTACTGCAAATTATATGCGAGTAAACAGAGCATTTTAAATTTAACCGGGTAATACAGTTTTTTTTTGTAACAACAAAAAGGTTTTATGCCAACGAAAATCCATTTTCAACACACTTGCTCATAAAGTGGTTGTAATTTCACTGCAATTAGACTAATAATGACACCGATAATCAAACTGTGACTTTTTCATTGCTATAACTCACTAGTGATTTATAGATTAAAAAAAAAAGAAAACTTTAAAATCTCCATATTGTACGTGGCAGAATAGGCGCAACCCCTATGCGCGGAAAAAAAAACTCATCCCTTTAGTCTGTGGCCAATGCGCGCGCATGGGATAACTGATTTTTTTTCCCGCCATAGCGAAACATTTTTCACAACTCGTTTTCACTGTTGAAATTATAGTTATTTATTAATTAAAATGTCTACAAGTAGAGTAAGTTACGAAGAAAATGATTTATGTAGTACACCGCCCGATATAAGATGTGAAGCCCTTAACGTTATGGAAAATTACTACCTGAAAACTCCAAGGAAAAATATCTATTATCTACTAAATAAAATGAGTTTTTATTGTTATTTTATTCACAAGTGTGTTGAAAAACGTCGTATGATACACGTGTGTATTGATGATTACCGTCCTCGACTCTCTTAAGACCCTCGCCTACGGCTCGGGTCTCAATGGCGCCTCGGCGGTAATCACCAATGTTACACACTAGTACCATAATGTACTATTACCTTCCTGAAGGTATTTACCTTCTCGAAGGTAAATACTAAGTGTTTGTGTTGCGTAAAACCTGATGAATAACAGTGTTTTTAGTGTAATAATGCAATAGGAAAGTTTAAAACAGTACATGAAGATAAAAGTTCTTGAATAAAATGAATGTCAGACGTATGCTATTGATAATATTCACTCATTATTAGAACACATACGAGGGTGAAAAGCATGACATTGTAAAACCATATATAATGATCTTTCTTTCTGTTACGCTGACTTTATTTTACCTTAGAAAAGGACATAAGAAAGTTTTTATCGCAAAATTATTTTTATAATTATCAAAATAATTATAAATATCACTCGAAAGCGAATTTTACGCGAGTATAGCTGCGGGAGGAACACTAGTATAATAATGATTTATATACGCCATTTGTATAACAGATACAAATATTACCATATTTCGCATTTTGGGTCGTTCCGCATAGTTTCGTCAAATTATTCGGGGTCCGGTTTACAGTTGAACACTGAAATTATAAATCAAACCACTTTCAAACATTCAAAGTACAAAACGTTTCAGCTGAAAATCAGAAACGGCATTATCTGAGCTGACCGCACCAGAATATTCAACCTAATCAAAATTCTATAAGATCGGTTTTTCAACGAATAGTATCCAATACAGTATAGTATATAATTTTGATCAAAGTAAAATATGTGGGGCATAACTATATTCTAGGGTAAATGACATTCCAGGGTTGAGATTCCAAGCGCGAGCGTTATGAAAAAAGTTTTCAGCCAATTTACCTACCGCAGGTATTAAAATAACGCCTTTGATCGTATACGATATTCAAAACATTATTTATTTGAAATTCAAAAAGTTTATTAATATTATACGAGTAGAATACTTAATTTTTGGTACTTATTACATGTATACTTTTAACCAATGATCACCAAGAATGTGATCCAACGTCAGACGGCCCTGTGCAGAATTATGTCGGTAGAGTATTATTGTATGTACGTACATCCTTTATAATTTTCTTTGGCCTTGTAATTTACTTTTACAAATGTTTATTTTTCATTTAGAAATTATCTTTTCGCAGTCCTAAAATGGGCCGAACCGACCGAACAAAATCTTAACTGAGTCACTGAGTAACTAGTACATTAAGACGCGTATTTTAACACCTCATAAATTCAACTCGAGCAAACGAAATGTTTGAAATAATAACATCACTTGGCTTGTTATTCCTCGCACGAAAATAAAATGGACAAAATAAATCGAAGAGAATCATCGGCTGAAGACGGTAAGGGATATTTTTAGTGGGTTTGAAAGCGTGTATAGTGGAATAAATATAATATATACTACCTAAGTTTCGAAGTATAGTTAAACTTTTTTCGTCCCACGGCTGGGCACAGTGGGGTGAGCACGAACAACTATCGTAACGTATTCGTAGCGTTTACCTATCGTTAACTTGACAATTTGTATGGGGAAACTGTCAGTTTTTAACTTTTGGACGACACTGGCCTGACCTCAACTATGAGGTAGTACGATCTATACTCCACCACGCGGGCTCAGCGTGGACTTGTTAGGGTGGTTTTTGTAAGGTAAGTGTCCAGTAATACTGTCAGATGATATGTTGCTGTATATCTTCACGATGTTAATATAACAAGGCACGTACCTATTAAGTGCCTACCTACTTGCTTGTAAATCGGCGCTCCAACTTTAGAAGGTAAGCCGATTTTGGAGAGCTTTGTGTCATGGGATCCGTAAAAAATCTTCAAATAAAATAGGCTAAATTTTTGCGACAGGTATTCTATCTGGAATTCCCTATAACTTTTAAGAAAAATGGGCTATTATTACCTTTACATCGATATAAACTTATCGATTCACTAAAAAACAATTGGTTGGTGTCTATTTTTTAAACATTTATATCACAATAAAAACTTTTTGATTCACTTGACACTAATGACGATTTATTAAGTGTCTACTTTTAAACATTTATGGCGTTATAAAGTACATAGTCTACATGCAACTCTGATTTCAGGGTAATCGAGCTCTAGAATGCGTTAAAATCGGACAATACATAATTTATATGTTGATTAGCTGAACTGTTCTCGGGAACATTATGGTAAACTAACCTGTTATCTTTGAAGTTCGCTCTATTAGTCTCTGATCGTGTGAGTGAATGGATATTGCGAATCGATCGGCTTGATAATACAGATTACTGTACCGACAATGTTTTGATTATTCGATCTCCTAATTAAAGATACGTATTTATAAAATACCAATTTATGGAATAAGGGTGTCGTTTTTAAGCTATTGCATAGCTAATATTGCGAGCTTTGAGCACGGCGACCGAATCAAGAAATTTCGTTACGAAAAAAAACCAAACACATCGTCTAACGTCGTTTCAGTTCGGCAGACTTCGGCACTGTGTTTGTGTGCGTGCGACTAGGCGTAGGTATGCGTGTCGACTTACAATAGCTTTACCGCGGCAGTCCCCCGAGTGCCGAATGACGTTTTTTTTAAACGTACTGCAGTTATGATAGTTTTATTGTTATTTATAATATTCAGATATAAAACTAAAACAAAACACACCACGTACAATTTATTACAAAATTCAGTTGCGGAAATTATTATTGGAGTTGTATTGTTATATTTACAGAGATAAACTGCATTTTTATTTGGAAATTGCATGAAATTAACAGTTGTGGACAATAATATTGTACATAATAAGTACTTTTCTACTGTCATTACTGAAACCCACCACGTGTTTCGTAAGTATTCAATTTACATTGTAACTTAATTTGATGCAGTAGTTTTTCAGTGTGGTTTTCAAGCCAATTGTTATGTGAAGACACTTGCACCTTTTCTTACACAAAGCTTTAAACCGGATAACTAACACCACGCTGACCACTTTTTTTTCAAATGTAAATTTTTCAATGATGTAATGATGCAGTTATTTTTTGTTGCCCAGCGGCAACAAAAAATAACAACATCGTAACAGCTTACGAAAACGTAAACAGGAAAAAATATTTACAGGCACAATCATGATTTTTTTCGGTCAGCTATTTTTGGGATATTTTTTAACCATAGTTGTATTTCATCACAAAACCGTATTCACAGTAAATACAAAAGCCCCTCTACTCAAAAAAAAGGCTTTGATTTTCCCTTAATTAAATATAAGCCGACAAATTCAAAGTGAGTGACAGCGCTAATTACATAACCTAAAGGGGCCTCGTTTTAAGTTGGTTGGATATTATTTAAGCACGATAAATATTGTTTTTTTTTTGAACAGGCGTGAATCCCAAAACGCTGCATTTCACACCAAGCATGCGCCGCTAAAATAATAAAACAATAAATAAATATCGCTGGAAACAGGTGGACACAGTGCAAATACGAAAACGAACCTTTCTAAATCGGGTTTGAGTTAGTACAAGATTAATTTATACTCATGTCTGTAGAGACTCTTAGTACAAGATTTATACTCATGACTGTACAAGAACGCGTTATGGAATTATCAGTGCATCAGTGAATAGAATTTGTAACAAAGCGAGTGTAAGTGAGTGTAAATATTTTTCTTTGTGATCCGTTTTGATAAGTATCACAGAATTAACCCTTTACTACCGACCTATATAAATCTCACAGACGTACGATTTTTAAACTTTTCAATATTTTGTGATGCAAGGCGCGTTGAAGGTATCTATATGTACAAAACTTTTCTCTTCGCCTATTAATCGTCTTCTCGGTATTTGTGTAGGTTTGTTTGAATTTTTGAAACAGCTCGGAGTCGGGAAGTTGGCGGTGTTACACGCCCGTGCCTCGGAAAGCACGTTAAGCCGTTGGTCCTGCGCCTAATCTCTCTCCGGTCATGTCGGATTTCCGTCTCACCGAACTTTGAGAGTGATGGAACAGTGAGTGCACCTGTGTATTGCGCTCACACTTGTGCATTATAATATCTCCTGCGCAGTTGGCTGATCTCTGTTGAGATTACCCGCCGTGGTCGAAATCGGCCTGGAGGACAATTAATTTATGTAGGTAGCTCCATAGTGTCTCATAGGTGTAACATCGGTTTTCAGGACAGTGACGTCCAAAACGTTTTTAAACTAAACCTTTTTTAAACGCTCCTTTTATACCTACTTAAGTTGTTATCGGTAAAAAAATAACCGGTTAGCAAGCCCTACCACCTACTACCTACCATCTACCAAGAAATATTTTGAAATACCCAACGGAATTCACAATTCATTATCTGTAAGAATTTCATTATTTAATGTAAATAGTTACGTAAGACAAAAAAGAGTTAATTTAGAAAACAGTTTAACAGCTGTTTTCGAGAACGTTTCCGTTTTAGGAATTCAAATTGTACGTGGGTTATTAATTACATTTATCGATCAAACACACCTTATCTTATCCTCATACCTTTCTTGTTATCATGGTGTCGTCTTCTCAATTTCGATGTCTCAAGTTTCCAATCTCTTGGAGGTAGGTGCCTACTCGTGGCCGTGATTGGCTCAATCTGGGCTCACGTGAAGTGCTTATAGTGATATACAGGATGTTTGAAAGATGAGTGTAGCGTTTAAGATCAAAGGTAGCTCCGAGCATTTAGAACCATTAGGATTAATCTGGGGAAGTCTTTATAATTTTTTTATTGTTTTTGATAGATGATTCCCGCATTTATGGCAAATTATGGCATAATATGGCAGTAATTATGGCAAACTTCAACAAAAAGATGATGAAGCTTTTGCATATTTATTAGAGTAATTACAAGAAAGTGTATTTACATTTAATTTTCACTGCACCCATTGCCTTCTTTCATGACCTTGAGGTTAACTGGCTGAAAATGCTTTTAGCATTTAGTCCACCCTTTGTACATTTTTTGTGCAATAAAGTTTTAAATAAATAAAAGAATACGAATATGGAAATATGCTCAACTAGCAATTTCTATTCATATAACAAAAATTAAGATACGTTAAACTTAATGTGGAACTCTAACAATCCAGTTTAACCGTATGAGGTATTAACATAACGCGTCCGGAAAAAAATCAGCGTAACAAACCCTTTCTGTTTATGTATGCGAACGAAGTCGCGGGCGTCTGCTAGTTACTAAATGAAAATAAGTAACTAAGGAACGTTAAAATTGATATAAATTTTTCAAAGACAATTATGTGTCAAATGATTTTGAAAGAAATTGATAGTAGGTTCTCTTTAAGGCTTTGAATCTGTCTTTGAACACTCTGTAGGCGTACCTATACGGAATCAGGTTCCCAAAACCTCCAATGTGGCTAAGATATTGATATTTGGAGTCGGTTTGAAACTAATGAGAATCTTCATATTGAGAGTATAATATCTATATTAGAAGTTTTCTATATTGTAGGTCTCCCCGTAACACAATTGTTATGGTAACACAAAGGTATTGAATTGTCAGATTTAGGCTAGGCCTAGAACTGCCAAAACCAGGAGGTCCAATTTAACTTCCCGCAGTAATTGACAACCAAAACGTTAAATTCGTATCACGCCTGCATTAAAGTAATAAGTATAAAAGTACTAACGTAGACTGACTCGACTGACTGCCTCGTTGGTGTAGTGGCAAAGTTTCTGCCTTACATCCGAGAGGTCCTGGGATTGAATTCCAGGTCGAGACAAAAATTGTTTCTGTGATTTTCTGTCATGAATTTCTCAAAAACAGCTTTGAGTCGGGAAGTTGGCGGTGTTCCACCCCCGTGCCTCGGAAAGCACGTTAAGCCGTTGGTCCTGCGCCTGATTTCTCTCCGGTCATGTCTGATTGCCGTCTCACCGAACTTTGAGAGTGATGAAACAGTGAGTGCACCTGTGAATTGCGCTCACACTTGTGAACTATAATATCTCCTGCGTAGTTGGCTGATCTCTGTTGAGATTGACCGCCGTGATCGAAATCAGCCAGAAGGACTATTATTACTAACGTAGAATTTAACGTTTTGTATAACCTCTACTACTTTATCTAATCTAAGTATATAAAAAGGAAACCTGACTGACTGGCTGACAGATACAAGCATAGTGCAAATCAAAAAGCTTAGGAACTTAAAATTTTGTATCATGGTACTTTGGCGCAACAGATTTAGAGTTAGGAAGCTAAAGGGAAGCGCTTCCTACCGACCGGGTGTTACGGTCGGGCACCAAGGTCCGATAGACATCATCTCGATTTGTCTATCTATATTATTCTGGATCTAAATCTTATATGCCGCGGTTTATGTGCGGTAATAGGCTAACAGCACCATCTAGCCTATGAAGCCAATCAGCGCTCGCTCTCGTGCTTGCCACCGTTAGGCATGCGCTTGTGATGGCGAACGGTAGAGGTCGCCACAATACCTTTAGTACTGCAGGGAGCACTAAGAAAGGTTTTTCGGAACTTTATCCCTACCAAAGTGTTACATGAATCGTACTTCGAAACGCGGCACACCCGTTGTTCCGTATGGAATATACTCGTACTTGTAAGTCATCCAATGACTTTTTACCATGAAGAAGTAGTTTTACTACTTACATTTGCCAAGGCCCCAAAGCAAGGAGGTTTTGCTATCAAAGGCCCACACTGCTATGGCTGTGCAAACAGCATAACAGAGTGGTCACTTAGCTACTAGGCTGGGTCGTACCAAATGCTTGTGAAACTACCCGCTGTCATAATGTTTTCGTACATTCCGTATGCAAAACGGGCTGCCTTGGATACGTAATAGTTGAATGAATCAGGCGTTACTTTGCGGAAATTCATGACTGAAGCTGAAAACGAAGATTATTTTGCTTTAAATTTCCACTCAACTACGCCAGCGTAGGAAACCAAATACATCCAACTGTAAACACTTGAAAAAATTAGAGCTGGAAGTCGCAGGACTTACAATACAACTCATATATTGAGCTAGCGTCGTTTAGTGGTAATTTAAAGCAAAATAATTCTCTTTTTCAGCTTTGGATACGTTAGTAAAGTAAAAGGGGTTGAGAAATCCAGAAAGTCATGACTAACTTATTAATAAATAAGTAATTTATTGTTAATTTGCACTCATTTATGCGAAAACAATACTCATATATTGAAACATGTATTTATGAAATTCAAATACTAAATTACTTAAGCCTAACCGCTTTCAGAAGTGTCCCAAGATAATGTGTTTGATTCTGAGCAAGATGTATGTAGTTTGTAAGTGTAGATTTATAGTCATTGTGTTGTCAGATTTGGTTGTTAATATTGTCTGGCTTAAATAGACTTAGATGTCTGACATCTCTTTTGTTATTCTTATGTCACAAATAAATCTTTAGATTCTTAATAACAATGCGGAATTGGATAATTCTAAACTAGACAACTCAGCAGACGTTGTCCTGGGCGTTGGTTTAAAAAAAAGGGACTTGCCAAGATTCCTGTCTTATCCCAAGGAATCATTTAGTCGGGATACAAAATATCACCCAAGTCAGCTAATACCAAGTCTATACACCAAATTTTATCAAAATCCGTTCAGTAGTTTCATCGTGATTAACGGACAAACATCCAAACGAAGACACTTTCACATTTATAATATTATAGTGTGATGAATAGGTAAATAAAAACTAAGCTATTTATTTAGAGATCCATTATTTATTAATATTATACGTTAATGCGTTACAAGTGATTTCCTGTAAAAATCAAGTCATCAGACACAATCTCTTGATTGGTCCAAAGTAATTTAAATATAGGTAATTATGTTGTTTTTATATTCCTTAATTTAGAATAGAATAGAATAGATTTTTTATTTGGGCACATTAAGGGCTTTAGTTCACATGCAAATCCGAAATAATGAAAAATCTGTCAGTTGTATGGTAGTGTTTCGCACATGCTTTGTCTTTCTCTAATATTTGCGAGATGAAATGCTTGCGTCCTTGTCGGTACGATTTTGCAGGTATCTGCGAAAAGGCTGCTACACAGAACATTTATCTTCTGCTATTTTCAACCGTAGGAACAGGGATATACTCTTGTTGAAGTACTTACCAATTTGCACGAGAATTTTTTGCGAAGAAACTGCAGAGCCGCAGAAGTTTTATTTGTTAAGTTTTTTCTATTATTTATTATTATTAAGTTATTTCTATTTTATTTGTTGAATTCGCAGAAGTATTGTTCCGCAGTATTTTCGCAGAGATTCGTATATCGTTCCGCAGTATATTCGCATGCAAACGCGTTTTTGTGCTAGAGACGTTTAAATAAGAAATTCCATAAGCACATGAGAAATAACAAATAACAGTGACAACAATTAATATTTACATTAGCTTTGTGTGTTGGTTTTTTCACTATGTATATTTTTAAAAGAGCGCCTAGCCATTTCGTACATGCCTTTTCGTAACGCACAGTTTCATGTAGCAATTTAGTTTCGGCTTTTCCAGTTTTCATCAACTGATATCAGCCGAACTCCGATTCGCAAAATTTCCCAGGTTTTAGGTTGCCAATGAACGCCCATACTCAGACTGTAAACAAAAATTGGCAAACAGAAAAAGGGATAGTTTCAATTACGTTACACGACTTTATTCGGTTTGGTTGTTGGGGGAAATTTCGTATTTGCGAAGTTCAAATGGGATTGTTAAGGCTTTAACTACTCAATGAATTTTGGAAATGTAGTTTGTTTCAGTATATTCAATCAATTTTGATCGCAATTAATTATTATAATCCATAGAACTACCTTTGCTGTGTATTAATAAGAGAGTCTCCCACGTTGTAGAGTAACTATGAGCCATAAAGCTGTAAAGAGGATTATTTTGCTTTAAATTTCCACTAAATAACGCCAGCGCAGGAACCAAAATACATCCAACTGTAAGCTAAAACTGGAAGTCGCAGGACCTACAATATCTAAAACTCACAACGTGACTCAGAAGATGCACCTGGAATCATAACACTGACACCAACAAACACTCGACGCGTTTCGCCACTACACGTGGCATCCTCAGGAGAGTGATGCCATCAACGATGAGCCATATCTTAATGAAAATACGAGTAAAAACACTTAAAACTAACTTTCCAGTAAAATAAAACCCCGCAATAGCCAGGAAAGCTTCAAAAGCCGGACAGATTTTGACCAATATAAGCTGAAAACCACCTTATTTAAACATACATACAAAGGTATGACTGGTAGAGAATGCCCTACGGCGTTAAGTTCACCTTTTGTATATAGTTTTGTTGTGCAATAAAGCTGAAATAAACAATTACTTTCGAAAAATAAAACCGCATTGAAATCGGTCTATACCTTCGGGAGCTACGATGCCACAGACAACAGACATACACACATTTTTTGTCGGGGCTTACTAAGTAAACGATTAAAGGCCTTGTAAACTTAGCCGACGGTCTATCGAACCCGGTGTGCAAAGGTCATACTTTAATTTTCCACATCAGAAATGATTTTTCCAATCCATTACTCTTTGCTATCTTACCATTACTTTAAAGAGACAATCTCAAGCGTTGACAAATTTAGACCAAAAAAGATTTCATTCTTAATTAGATTCCAGCGACAAAATTTACCTAATCTAAAATAATCGGATTAAACTAATCACTTTCACCAATTAGAACGTAATTCTGTTTTTTGCCCCGATTAAAATTCCCCTTCATTTGTCCACAGAGGCTGGCGGCCTCCGTACCACGGAACTGAAAATCACGCCGCGCGTCGCTCAGAAGGGGAAGAATGTGACGATGGCCTGCATATACCAGAACCACGATTACGGGGTGTACTCGGTCAAGTGGTACAAGGGTGCGCAGGAGTTCTATAGATACTCGCCGTTAGAGTCGCCTACGACGAGGGTTATGCCTGTTAGTGGAATTAAAATTGATGTAAGTGATAAGCAATTACGTTGCAAACTTCCTTAGAAAAATATTATTAAAGTATAAAAAATATAGGTTTTAAATGGTTTTTAAAATAATGTATAATTTTTCTGTCTCTTTCACAGAGGTTAAGATCGAACGAGACGCACGTAGTGCTCTTAAGGGTGGGTCCCACGCTGAGCGGCAACTACAGTTGTGAGGTGATACAAAACGCGCCGTCCTACCCTCATTCAATATCTACAGCGAGACTAGATGTTGTAGGTAAGTACGTGAATGAACATAAGCCTTTGAAAATACTTTTGTACAGGCTATAGCACATCACGCTACCTATTTTGGTCGTCATCATATTCATTCAAATTCATAATATTTATTTGCAAAAAAACATACGAGTACGTACAGATGGTACATATGTACAGATAATGCACATGTTTTGCTATTACAAACAGCATGCAAAATTTGTACACTGGCATAGTAAATGTAAAAAATGACATTAATTAAGTACAAATTACATAAAAAAATCTTGTCTCGATGCCAACTACTTAACATTTCCGTGGTATTTATCTTGTTATGCTATCGCTTATTCCTACCTATACATACCTTCATTATAAAATGTTGTACACATGCAAAATAACCTCTTTGCCCTTGTAACTACATGAAACATAAGTATTAAAATTTGCACATAAGATAAGCAAACGAAATACCAACCAGTTAATATCGATATATATTAGACGTTAAGACTGGTCAGAGGCCCTTCGGCCGGTATAATTACATTTGTCAGTAAGGTTGGTCACTTACCTTACACATACAACTCCACCAATACGCACTGAGCCTACATAGTGGAGTATGGCTCGTACCACCTCTATATAAAGGCTGATGAAAGAGATATTAGCAATTATCAAATCCCAGTAAAACTGTGTCTAAAACAGAGGTTAAGTTAAGTAAAAATGGATGATACCGTCTGATATTGCAAACCTACATCGTTAACGTAGAGAAGAACGTTTTCGTTAAAACAATTAATCTCCGTGAAATCCATTAAACGAAATCTATCACTGAAATCTGAAGAAGTATGCTCTATCTCTGTGCCTCTCAAATCTTCATTTGCGAGGGACAGAGATAGAGCATACTTCGTAAACGAAGGGCAGAGAGTAATTAGTGACCTCATTAATTAGGACAATGCTGGCGTAGCGTTTTTTATCTTCGACATTTATCTCCCCTACTCTTTAAACTGTAGTCCGTAGTTTCATATGTAAATAGTCATGTTGGTGTAATGGCAAAGTTTTTGCCTTACGTCCGAAAGGTCCTGGGTTCAAATCCCAGGTTGAGCTAAAATTGTTTCTGAGATTTTCTGTCACAAATTTCTCAAAAACAGCTTGGAGTCGGGAAGTTGGCGGTGTTACACCCCTGTACATCGGAAAGCACGTTAAGCCGTTGGTCCTGCACCTGATCTCTCTCCGGTCATGTCGGATTGCCGTCTCACCAACTTTGAGAGTGATGGAACAGTAAGTGCACCTGTGTATTACGCTCACACTTGTGCATAATAATATCTCCTGCGCAGTTGGCTGATCTCCGTTGAGATTGGCCGCCGTGGTCGAAATGGGCCAGGAGGACTATTACTTTCGAATGTCAGGCGACAGCTGGAAACGGGACTTGAAGAACTCAGAACCGAACGCGAAACCATGCAGCACTGGGAGACTCAGATATGCCTGGTATACATATATCCTGGGGGTACTTTGTATCGTTGTAGGTCATCTAGTTATTGCCGCAAATTGGGGTGACAAACGCTCGGTTGACGTGATAGCATATCTTATAATGAGCGACTACGAAAAACGACAAAAAGTGCGCAAAACAATACTTTTAAAAATGGCATTCGAATCTCTTTAGAAATGTCGGGTAAGCTACATCAATCTTGGTAGTAATTAAAAAAAAAACAAATTGAAGTATTGCATAGGGAGCTATAAGAATTTAAGCCCTCTTTAGCGTGAGACTCTAAATCTTGTTGTTTGTTTGAATTGAATGGGATCCGACACTACAAAACAGATAAAAAAAAATACCTTTAGAATCCTACATTATACTTGAACAAAGGCTATAAACGATACGACAAAAAATAAGGAAAAAAGAAATTCCATAGATTTTCCGATTTTGTATTAAACTTTATATACCCATTTACCTTCTGACCCTATTGCGATTACGGTAACAGTTTTGCAACGCAACCAAACGGCTATCCAAGGCAGATGAACCGAAAACTAGGTCAATGTTTCTTACACAACTTTCGGATACGCAGTCCAAAGAAATCCAATTAGACATAAATTATTAATGAGACGTATCCCGCCCTAGTTCTGTGTAATAGAATAAGAGACAGTTACCTATTTGCCGTTAGGTTTTCGGGCGACTACACCGAATAAATCGTTTCAGTTCTAAAAAAAATGTTGGTTGTCAAATCCTTGGGAACTCGCCTTGGAATTCTCTCAAATATATTTACAATATATTCTAAGCCACTGAAAAAAGGTGTTTTAAGATATATATGTACTTTGTGTTTGAGTCGGAAGTGTTCATATTATCATTAACCTCAAAACGTTGTAATGTATTATCATTCACTTGCCGTTTTCCCATGTAAACTGGGGGTCGGTGCAGTATGTTTTTCTCTTCCATACCATGTAACCCTATAAACACAATGTTGTGATCGAATATCATTTATAAATAAACAAATAAATATACAACAACATCACATACATTGATCTGACTTCGTAGTAAGTAGCTAAAGCACTTTTGTTTCAAATATCAGAATCAACAGTGTTATTACAAATAAACTTAAATGAATACGTAGAACACCCAGACCAGAACAAACAGACATTTTCATGCCCAAAAATGTTTGTACAGTGCATTGATCGAATTCGCGACCTCTTGGTCAATAGTCAACTTCTTAATCATCAAAGTGGTGCTATCTGTCGCCATTGTGTGTAACTTAAATATTCGACTAGTCCGCATAACATATAGCTAGTTTTTGTATTTTTTCTGGTAGTGCAAGGCACTAGCTCACATTTTAATATTTATTACAGGGTCAAATCATACTTATGAGGCTACGTGGATCTATAAACTTAACTTGTACCATTATTACAATTCATTTAGTGATTAATATGCCAATGTTATTTTAAAAGTTTAGGCCGTTAATTTCTTTTGTAAAAGAAATAATAATAAAAAAAAACACTAGATATCAGGCACAATGTAACTGCTAAAAATCATCACCAGGCAATCACAGTTGACTGTAATTAAGCAGTCAACGGACGACACCCTACGACCCGCAGTCCAATCGAGCATAAGCAATACAGGCTGTCACACGAATTTCGCCCTTTGACGTATTCGCAGATGATTTCTCGTGTCGTTCGAGTGAAATCTGTCACCTGTCAAAGCTATCTATCGTCTATTTGTTTCTTCGTTATTTGTCTTTTGTCATTTATTTGTCTGTCATGCTGCCATCTACATCACCATCTGTATAATGCCACCGGTATCTATCAAAAAAATGATTTAAATTTGAATTTGTTTATCGTCGTCAGGGGTCTTATCGTTTATCCTGGTTCGGTGCCTAATGCTAGCTAGGAAAGCTTAGCACCAATTGGCGGTTTTTAACTTTTCAAAGTTACCGTTTGATATCGAAAGAAAGAAGTTATCAGTATCAGAGCACGAACTACTATCGTAACGTATTCGTAGCGATTACCTCGCTTTAACTTGTCAATTTGTATGTGGAAACTGTCAGTTTCTGACGTTTGGACGACCCGAATACCCCACCTTACCCCACAGACGAAAGAAATTTAAAATATCGGAAACGCATATTCTCATAAATAAAACGTTGGCAATTAAACATTGGTACTAATGATTGATTTAATTTGACTAATTAATTTACAAATATATAATAAAAATACATTAAAAATAGCTATTCTATACGTCCCGTTCCATTTATTCGTATGTCATCGAAATTCAAAAGTGAAATTACCTAGGTATGTCGCTATTTTCTAAGATTACAAAAAACATTCTACCTATAAAAAGAAAATAAGCTGTTGAATAATAAATCACAAAAAGAGTCGTTGAGATAGTCTATAAAATGTCACATTAATACTTCAAAGAGCATGCCGATCCCATCCATTTATCTCAATAAGGCTCAGCTTAAAACGAATGTACCAAAAACGCTTATAAGTGAATGATTATTTTATTTTATTTTTATTTATTTAGGACAATGAACAATTGTACAATTCAGGTTACAAACTGTTTTACATTAATATTACTTATTGTACAACCAGCACCATTATCCCTTTTTTACATTGATTTTGTACTCAAAAGCAAATATGGGCGAAGAATCCCGCTACAAAGAAGCTCATGCTAGTGTGATGATCATTTGTTGGTTAAAAGTTCGGACGTTTACAGATTTATTTATTTTATTTATTTGTTAAAGTTCTGCACAAACATGTGTGCAATGTTGGACTTAATGCCGATTAAGAAGATAATTACAGATTGAGCTGAAGTTTCTAATACTACTCGTAGACTTCAAGAATAATAATAAAAACTGAAAAACACGCGCGTCTTTCCGTCATTAATATGTAGAAAGATGAAAAGAAGCATCTAATAAGCTAAGCATCGATATAGCTGTAAATACCTGGTTATAGTTCTGTTTAATAAATCAACAATGGGCACTTGCATAACTTAAAATCCCAGCTCAGAACGGGATACGTAATTTTTTGTCTTGCGTCTCCGTCAAAAATTAAATTTATCTCATCTTATCTTACACGTAGCAAAATATTTCGTTATATCCTTGAATATCATGACGTGTGGTGACCCTGCCTCCAGGGCACAGGTGGTATTAGTCCAGTCCACTTTAGCGTAAAGATTTGTTTGTATTATAAAATATAAATCGTTAAAGATTTCTACAGGAGATGTGCTAACCGTATCCTGGAAATATAATTTTGCGTAAAAAGTCAGGATGAGGTTTTAGTCCGTCCGTAAACCAAAACTGCAGTCTTGTTATTAGTACGGTAAACAATATATTTGATATTATTATAGAGGTATTATCCTAAAGGATAAGGATCTTATACCCGCTGGGGGGCGGACAAAATGCTTATTGTGTTGTGTTGCTTGAGGTGTGAAGGGACGAAGAAACAAGTTGATGTGATCACAGACAAGTGTCGTTGAAAAAAATCTCCAACCTGTTTTTATTTTATATTTATTTAGTAAAAACTTAATACATTTTCGTATTTTAAATCTGTCAAACTGCAAAGCAGTTTGTCGGCAGCCGTTCTCGTGTTTAGTATAACAAAAATATTAACAGGGGAACAATTTTTATGCATTCGTACTTTTCCGCTCGCTAATTCATAGTAACCAACGAAACCTAAGTGACCATAAAACTACTTAAGTGTTCTATATAAAAATTCATACGTTTCAGCTAGGATCGCATGATTGATTGACCCGTACCATACTACCAGGTTGCCGATTCCACTAATCAATCGTAACAAAATTATAATTGCCTGTTTCTGACAGTTCTACTCGTAGTATAGACGAAATGTCAAAATCGAGTTGTGTACAGTTTTGATTCTGTCTACCTCCTTGGGGGCGCGACAGCCTCCTTGGGGGGGTTGGGCCTCTAAGGCCTCTAGTTCCAATGAGTGCTCCACTGGTGTCCAACAAAAATGAGTATGTATGACTCATGTATGGGTAGATGTAAATCATTTTTTAATAAATTACCTCAAAATTTATTTTAATGGCCTTTACATAAATTTAAAACAGTTGTAAAAGATGTAATAATGTCAAAAGGATATTATAAAATTGATGATTATATAAATGACAAAGATATATGGAAATGTGTGAATGTAAACAATTACAATTATTGTAAATCAAATTTGAAAAGAGGCAATGACAATAGTGACTGAGTTTCTTGCGCCGCTTGTTCTCAGCACTGGCCCAAACTGTCCCGAAGTGGTGGTAGGGTAAATTTATATGTTGGGACGTGTAAAAGTGCTACTTGTTAGTCTACATAAAACAAAAAATATGATTTTATTGATTTGATTTTAGTAGCCCGATGTGCTGGCTCAGTGGCCCATTGTACAGTTACAACGGACATGAAAAGTTGTTTAAATATTTTGCACGCTTTGTACAGTTTTTCATATTGTCTCAACTACGTATAACGTTAACGGTGCTAACGAAAGAAACTCAAACAAAGGGAAGCTTTGCCCCGGATAATTCGTTATTCCTTAAAAAAAGTTTCCGCCCGAGGATTATTCATACTTAGTCTTCACTCCGCGAGTTCTGAAAGTGTGTTCATCGCTGCTTCGTTTTCAGATTTTAAGAGAGGTGTTTTCAGTACATTGATCTGTGTTACAAAGTTTGTATTAATCTTATCAGATTTAAGTACACGTACGTTAAAATTGAAGGCGACAGCTTATGCTTATCTATTCAACTTGTTGGGTAGACTTCAGATTCAATAAAATGTATTATACGTTGCAGTTTTGTATCTTTTGAATAGTTAATTGACGACCACTTTGGTGTAATGGTCAAAAAGTTGACCATTAATTAAGAGGTTTTATCACAACCACTGTTAATTCTGATATTTGTAACACGAGTGCTTTGTAATCAGATCAAAGTATGTAATTTTGTTTTGACGTGACAACGTCTTATAAATTGGTTTGCCGGGTGACACTTCAAGAAACTGCGTTACGCTCCGCTCACGTTCCGCGCTCACAATGAGAGCGAGTGAGAGGCACGCGTCCCTGCGACTCGGGCATGGTTAGCCCGCCTAAGAGCGAGTGAGACAGACATAAAAAGTGAAAGGCACGCGTCCCTTCCACTCGAGCACAGTTAACCCGCCTAAGAGCGAGAGAGACAGAGCGAGAGAGAGAGAGTGAGAGAGATAGGCATACACACCGGTTCATGTTATACGAATGAATATTCACATTAAAATTATTTTACCACTCAAAGTTGTTGTCACGTAAAACTTTCGCCCGTATACCGACTTTACAGGCAAACAATTTTTTTTTTACATTAGTCGGTTCCATAAAAAGCAGAAATAAGTTCGTTAAGAGTTACTCAATTTTTAAAGTTTTAGTTTCATTTGCAGATTCAAAGCCTCTGGACACAGTTACATGTCAAAAATTGATGACAAAAATTGAAATCGTATTGCCATGACACTATCGTCGTTGCCATGGCAAACTTAGCGTATGTAGATATAATTTCGTTACACTTATCAAACAAAGTCGATTAAGATATTCGTCATCAACTAATGTTATGGAAGTAACTTTGTAAAAGAACCCCAGTTGCATCAAAACTTACGCTTAAAAACGTTACAATTAAATTAAAAGGGCTATCGTATAATACTCGTACATCGTGTGGTAACCAATGATAAATCGACTGAAACCCTCTTTTCGTGAAATCCGACTCAACAACGTAACAGTACCCATCAAGCGATCCGTATGCTTTTCCTTCACAAAAACCCCGGAAGGTCACTACAGTTAATCACAGCATCATTCATTCTTGAACACGGGGGTCTCTGAGGCCATACTCCGTAACGTTTCGGTCGTATTTTCAGGTCTACCCATCTCGTTTGCTCGCACCGTCAACCTCGTGAAAGTGACAGAGATGTCTCATCATATCAGCCTATTGCAGTCTACTGCTAGACAAAGGCGGAAGCGCTGTGGCGCTCCCCCAAGGAGCGCCACAGCGTATGCTCTCCCGCCCTTTGCATCCAGTCACTACCAGCTGCCTTCTTCAGGTCATCTGTCCATCTAGCCGGGGGGCGTCCCACACTACGTTTACCTTAGCGCGGTCTCCATTTGAGAACCTTCCAGCTCCACCTCTCGTCGGTTCTGCGACAAACATGGCCAGGCCACTGCCGCTTTAGCTTGCTACATTTTTGGACAATATAAGTTACCTTAGTCTTATGTCGTATAACTCGTTCCGGACCCCACCCTTAATGAGATCCCCAACATAGACCTTTCCATAGATGGCACGTTTCGGCTCCGTAGGTTAAGACTGGTAAGACAGAGATGTCTAATATCAAAGATGTCTGAAACTACGGACAACGGCTTAGAGAGTAGAGGTGATGAAACGGGATTCTGTCCACAGGAATGCGAAAAAATAAGTCGGGACCGCCTTACAATTAATTCTTATTACTGAGGACAAAGGGCGTTTCTTTTACGTTAGGTTGACCCATACGTTTAGTGTGTGGAATGCTTGCCTTGCTTTTATGAATCACGATTTTACGTAATGTAAAAAATATATATGATGTTTCTTCAACTTAAGAAATAAGTCTTTTAAATCTGGTGTCTGTTCTTCATCTATTAATCACTCGATCAAAGGAAAACGAAAATGATAATGCCATTAAAAAAACAATTTAATTAATAACCTCGTATTTATATACTAATATAAAACTCGTGTAAGCATCGTACGCTAGATGATAATTTATAAACGTTTAGAAATTGTGCGAGCCGCCAAAAATTTAGGGCGCAATCCTCAAAATTTCAGGTCAAGAGCTGTGTTAACTTTGGTCTGTTTCTCGGTCGATGGCTTGGCTAGTACGCCACAAAGATGTTGTAAAGTAATGCTAAAAAATTTCACTTTCAAAAACATGGTTAAACGCTTAACTAAAAAAGCTTTGACGAAACAAATCAATAACATTTTGTATTCAATTTTTCTCATTTCATTGTCATTATAAAGTTTGATCTATCTACCTTTTCTAAACCATTGTTGCATTGTATATATATCACTAAACTTGGACCGTTTTTTAACTATATTCCTAGTGAGATTGAAATGAATCGCTTTCGTATAACTATGTTACGGTATATAATTATATCACTAGGGATATAACTATATTACGGCTTTATCTATTTTACTGCGACAGATAGATAGATCAACACAATATACAGTAGCCCAGCCTCCACCATAATTGTAAAGTTTTTGATGATATTTTAAAAATACACAATGCATGCTTAATGTGAAAATAAAACACAGACTACACTCTAGAAATAGGCTAGATGACACCAACAATCGTTGACATACTTTTTACTATCCGTCAAAACGGTCTGCCTGCATAGATTTTGTATATATACACTGCTCAACAAAGTCTAGGGAACAAGGCAACTATATGACTTTATTTGTAAAATCTTCTTTAAAAAAGTACTGATCTCTTTGAGGTAAACAGGTAGGCTGAATGTTTATCAAACGTTGTTCGAATTAAAAAAAAAAAATTAGAAACAAAAGAATTTTCGTAAAAGGCGGGAATCTTTCACTTTGATTGCTGTGTAGTGATACTGTATGAGAATTTTAAAGATAAAAATTTGTTTTATTGTTTTAAGATTTTATTGAAAAACAAAATTAACTGTTGTTATTCGTAACTTTTGCGACTACGGCCATTATGTCACGACGTCATTTAACGCGGGAAGAAATGATTCGAGCTGTAGGAATGTTGGAAGCTGGGCTACCCCAACGCGAAGTTGCAGCTGCTCTGAATTCTCACGCGAGCGTTATCTGCAGACTGTGGGCACGTTACAGACTTACTGGCGATGTAGCCGAAAGGCACAGAGGCAGGTATAGGGTTACTACGGAAAGGCAAGACCGTTTTTTGCAAAATGTCGCAAGGAGGCAACCCACCATTACGGCTCGTCAGTTGGTAGAAGACCTCCAGTCGCAGCACCAGGTTGCTATCAGTGACCAGACTGCTCGGAGGAGACTCCATGAAGGTAATCTTCGTGCTCGCAGACCACTAAGAGTGCCCGCGCTGCGTCATGGAAATCGAGGACGTCGATTATTGTGGGCACGTGAACATTTGCAGTGGACCGTAGATCAGTGGGCACATGTACTGTTCTCCGATGAATCTCGCTTCGGATTTCATCCAGATTCAAGAAGAGTGCGTGTTTGGCGGATTCCTGGTCGGCAGAGTCGGCTTCAAAACCCACAGGAGGTGCATCCCTACCAAGGTGGTACAATCATGGTGTGGGCTGGAATCCGCCTGGGTGGACGGACGGATCTCGTTTTGATCAGGGGAAATTTAAATGCAGAGCGATACTGCGAACAGGTAGTCCAATCCGTGGTTATCCCGCACCGACAAAATCTGGGCGCAGATTTTATTTTTATGCAAGATAATGCACGACCACATACTGCGAGTCAGGTGATGGATGTGTTCCGCGAGTACAACATCGAAGTGCTGGAGTGGCCTGCTCAGTTCGCGGCCTCAATCCCATTGAACACGCGTGGGATTTACTAAAGAGAAGGGCTTTTAGAAATCTCCCTCAAAATTTGAACACAGCAGATGAACTTTTTTCACATCTCTCCAGAGAATGGAGTTTTCTTCCACAAGAGACAATCGATAGTCTCTTAATCAGTATGCCACGACGATGTCAAGCTGTTGTTAATGCCTTAGGGGGTCCAACTGATTATTAAAAAAGTCCCCGCATATTTGTTCTTAACTGTAATGTTTTAATTTTTAAGAAATTTTATTAAATTAAATTTCTTTGTTTAGTTCTGTAATACACTTTCTTTGTTTTTCATTAAAATTACCTCGTTATTCAAATACTGAATCCTTTATTTATATACGCAACTAATTAAGCATTAAATTGCGCATCGATTGGTATATAAACTTTAAAACAAAAATATATAAAAATAAAAATATTCCCTAAAAACCTCCTGTTCCCTAGACTTTGTTGAGCAGTGTACATGAACGTGACGTCACGGTCATGTATTAGAAATCGGAGTCGATTGACCGAATATTTATTGAGTTTTGTTTGTTTTAATATTAGTTTCTACAGCTTTTTGGTAATATATTGGTTGTATTAACTTCATAGGGGCTATGTTTTTAAACGGCATGGTCTAGAAAATATTTAAGATATGTGTCATCATGCCTATTTCTTCACAACACTCTCTCAAGCATCTCACGAAATTGTTTTTTCCGCAGGTATAGGCGGCCTCCGCGCCATAGAGCTACGAATATCCCCGCCTGTCGTGCAACGTGGCTCGGACGCAACGCTAGCGTGTTTATACGAGTTGACCGAAGCGCCCCTCTACTCCGTGAAATGGTACAGAGGCCGTCACGAGTTCTACAGATACTCGCCGACGGAAACGCCCGCGACGAAGATTTTCCCGTTCGCGGGCATCAATGTTGATGTGAGTTTTTTTTTATAAAGCGACTGACAAGTTTTTATACTTTAATTCACCTGTGATATTATTTTTAGAGCTTAAGTTGAGTGACAGAATATTTTATGCATGATCACTGTAAACACTTCTAAAAAACTGGCAAGTTCGAGTCTGACTCGCCTATAAAGGGTTCCGTAGCAGTAGCAAGTAACATAGTATCATTAAAAAATTGTATTCAGAAAAAAATATAGAATATTTTTTGCAATTATTGCATATTCATAGTAATTTGCATTACAGCTTGGTGCTTACAACAAAGAAAACTTGCAACAGAGAAAAATTCAGCATTGATGCTTCTTTGATTACGTAAAGAAACAAGTATCCAGTTAAATTGAAAAAACCGCTTCTTGATCGCTCCACTTTTGTAGGCTTTGTTTCATTTTGAATCATTCAAATCGTTGACTGGCGCCCTTTTTTCTGGATTGTACTGATAAATCCAGTACTCATCACCTGTAACGATGTCATAAACACGCAGAGACGAGCCTGCATCAAATTTATCTGTCATGTCACAGCACCATTCCACCCGGGCCCCTTTTTGTGCCTCAGTGATGTGAAACTATCCGCCTCACGCGAAGATGGTTGTGTAAAATGTCGTAAATGCTTCCTGATCCAATCTGCATTATATGCTCAATCTCCTGATATGTAGCTCGTCCATTGTCTTGAACTAAATTTTTCACTGCTAGCACGTTTTCTTCTGTTACAGCGGTTAAAGGGCGAACATTTCTGTCTTCATCCCCCAAAGTGAAACTACCACGCTTGAATTCGTTATAACAACGATAAACATTTGCTTTGGAAGGGCCCTCATTACTAAATGCCATTCTAAGTCTATAGTACGATTTTTTTGGTCTCAGGCGACATTTAAAATTATAGCGCGAAAATGTAGCCGGTGAAGATGCATTTTTCAGTCAGACATGATAATTTGAAATGTCTCGAAAAATAAGTGGAGGGAAGTTTCAAAGTTTGTATGTATCTTTTTTCACTAAGAAAGGATTATATTTTCAAAATAGAGTATAAACAGCCAGTCTGTCATACAGAAAATGCTTTTTTTGCAAAACTTTCTGAGTGTCCTGGTATAGTCTCTAAGTAAAGACGCGGACGGACGGACATGACGAAACTATAAGGGTTCCTTTTTTACTACGGAACCCTAAAAACTGACTTCCATTAAGAGTTAAAGCTTGAATGGCGTTAATTATTTGGTAAATTAAACACAAA
The DNA here is from genome assembly GCA_963921415.1 of Pyrausta despicata. Classification (NCBI taxonomy): domain Eukaryota; kingdom Metazoa; phylum Arthropoda; class Insecta; order Lepidoptera; family Crambidae; genus Pyrausta; species Pyrausta despicata. The sequence goes on along the minus strand of OY992852.1, from coordinate 2,464,588 downwards.
ATATATATGTTTTTTATGTTTTATTAAGATAACAATTACTCTGAAAGTGCAGATAGTAATTTGAGATAAAAAGAAACCAGTTAGATTTTTGCCTGCAAACGGTGAATGCACATTTTTTCCGCAGTTCAAAAAACGTACAACACAAAACGCAACAAACTCACAAAGAAAGGATTTTCACAGCGCAAAACTCTGCAAAACTGCATTCGTAAATTAAAACTCCTCCCATCCCGTCATTCCGAGCACACATCTCCTTATTTCTGAAACACGAAACACTCATATTTCATACGAGCCAAAGATGGATGTACGCACTTTGACAACTCCAATGAATTTCCGCGTCCAACGAAACTCCGCATACGGGATGATTTGTCTCCGTTGAAATGTCGTAAACGAGTGCTCGCGTCATGTAAATGCATAAAAAAGCCGATTTACACTTAACGCTATACTTATGTTACGTGTAAATCGTCTTTTTTGATGTGATACTATAATATATGTAAACTAAGAAAAAATATGTCTAAGGAAACACTGCTATTTAAATAAATAACCTTTGAATTATTATCACCATCACTATACGTTAAAAAATCGTACAAACTCTCTTTTGGCCTTTGTTTAAGTATATTTATTTATGTAACTGTTTCTTTGTAGTATGATAAATATTTTTTAAATGTTATAACGTTTTGAGTAGTCTAAGTACACTGGTTGTTTTAGCTTGAACTTTCTTCGCTTCACCTGTGCGCAGGCCCTACCGCTGATTCGCCACACACAATTTATTACAACTGATGTACAATTTCTTGTTGCGGAAAATATTTTCAGCTAAAATAGAGAAGAAAAATCCTTAACGGTGGTACGAATGCCTCTCTGCGCGATTCTCGTCTAAATTGCTCAAACATTTCGTTACATTATTTTTACCTGTTGAGTTTCGAGACAATGAACTTTATGGTTTGGATTTGAATAATGAACTGGTAAATTTAGTGGAGCTCTCGTAAGATGGCTGTCCCGATTTTATGGCTGAAGACTTGAGAAACACCCGGAGATTTCGCCAGACGTTCTATTTCTGTAGGCTTGTTGTATTTTGTATTTCCCCCTTATTGTTAATTTCCGTCAAGTTGTTAGCTTTTAATTAAGTTCCCGCTTGTTTTTGGTATACTGTATAAAATATTTACACGCGCCGTGATTTACGGCAATTCAAAATTATTTGAGTGAAGGTTAAACGCTATCATTAACTGTGAAATTTTCGGAAACTCAACATGAAGCTGGTAGGGAACCCTTTATAAAAAATAATATTTAAATTTGATTGAAATTCAGATCCAGTTAGTAACTCAAAGTAACATCAAAACAATCAAGACGTAAGAAGATCTATTAATTAAGGGATTTAACAACTACAACCAGGCCAATTAAATTCCGAAATAGAATCCTTGAAAACGATACGCATTGAGTGGAAATTTGTTAAAATTTGTGTGAGCGAAAACATTTTTGATTTATGTCAAACACTAATCCGGTTATCAGCTTTGTAGCATTATATTTAAGAAAACAAGTCTCTGCAGACAGCAGACGTCCTATTGGCTGATGGTATGATAATATATATTTATTATAATCATTAAGAAGATGACCACACTATAGGCCGATAGACCGCAATTATTGGTTTTCTGTTGTGGCATTTTGGGATATATTCTAGATTTGTTGTACATATTTATTTTAAGATGCGACTTAATGTTCAAGGTTAAGTAAGTCTTATCTTATTAAATTAACATAAAGGTAATTGGGGATGCATATTAGAATATAGAAGTTCATAATCTTTATCCATAATTTACAAATTCAATGCTTAATACGTTTATAAAATACGTATTAAATTTGTCTGCATTGAATTTGTCTTTAAATAAGCGTATTTATATTCTTGTACTTTCACTTACTGGCAAAGTTCAATTGTTCTTAAAATATTGGCAACAAACAAAAATACTTAAATCTATAAGAACGTAAATTCCAGTGGAACAGTTCTCGTTATTCGTTGAACCCATTCCTCAACTTTAACCTTTAGCATGCGGCCAGCGCTGCAATGACGTGGAAATATCCAGCATAGTGCCTTTAAAAATGTCGAGCAAATTCTTTATATACAAGAACAAGCGTTTCTCCTTGACTCAGGTATTTCAAAAGTTTTATTTCTACAATCACGAGTGATTTTCTTATTTTTGTTCAGTAAAATTGAGCGTTAACAATATTTTGCACTCAGAATGAACTGAAGACAGTTCAGTTTTCTCTTTGTATTTATACTTAAAACACTATATAAATGTTTAGCAATAAACGAAACTCGTCTAAACTTGGCAGAATCGCCATAAAACCCAAAACAGAAATGGTTTCAAAAGATTGTTGGGACCAACCGAAAAGCGTCAAGTATCAAATTCACTCGGGCGCCGTAGCCGTAAAGGAGGTACAAAATGCGCCATAAGGTTATTATCACGGGTGGCGAGAGAGATAAAGAGTAGCACTTTATGGACATCTGCCGACGGGTTGACGGGGTAGAAAAGAAAATGGGTAGTGCCACTTGTAGGTAGAACAGTTTGTTTCGATTTACGGAATAAGTGCTTTTCAGTATTTATTTATTTAAAGCTTTATTGCACAAGAAATGTACAAATGTACAAATTAAATGAGAAAGGTAAAGTGTTTAATAACGCAAAAATAAATGAACCTAATATATAAATATAATTTATCATAATATCAATACATAAAAGTAAATATTATTGAACAGTATTGCTGTGAGTTGCGATCATTTCATCATTTTATCACCTATTGCGGTGTCGCTCTCTGCTAAATAATAGCGCTGCTATTCCAGTTGGAACGAAACTGTAATTCAATGTGATGCTGCTAAGCGGAAAACAGTACTGCAACAGGGTCGCGAGAAATATGTGTTTATAATGGCACGTAAGCAGAAAAAAAATACCAACATTATCTGTAACTAATGTAATTTCTCTAAAAAGTTAAAATACATTATTATTAGGTATTAAACTCTTGTCAACATTAGGATCACATTTTCACGTATAATGTTATCCGTTGTTAATATGCTTCAGTATGTCAAGTTTTTTTCGAGGTGCTTGTGGCGCAGTGGTTGCAGCGCTTTGGTAGTGATACCTAAAAGTTAAGCAACCTACGGCGCGGTCATGTTTGGGACGGGTGACCATTCTGACCATTTAAGTGACGTCTATTTACAAGCATCTCCGTGCTTCGGAAGGCACGTTAAGCTGTTGGTCCCGGTTAATATCGACAGATATTAGTCGTTAAGCCTGGTCAGAGGCCCTCGGGCGGCTTAATAACATCTGACAGTAAGGTTGGTCACTTACCTTACAGACACCCCTTCACCAATCCGCACTGAGCCCGCGTGGTGGAGTATGGCTTGGATCACCTCATAGTTGAGGTGAGGCCTGTGCCCAGCAGTGGGACGTATAAAGGCTGATGATATGTCAAGTTTTAGCTTCAGAGCTTGGCTGAATACAGTTGGAACTTCGACTTATAAGTAGATTCGTCTTCGATTCGTCTTGTAGACAAAGGATAATGTGAAATTAAAATACACTAATTACTAATTAAAGAAAAATGGGTAGTCCATTTATCTTTAATTAGTAATTAGTGTATTTTAATTTGTAAAGTGTATGTTAAACAAGTGGGACTCGAACCCGCAGCTCTCGCAAGCCAGGCGATTGCTACCGTGACACAATATCTCAATTGGGAGAGCAATCATCTTTTGCCTTTCAAATCTCCCGATTTGTAAAGGCATACTTAATGCTAAACCATTGAGTAACTTAATACATTTTCCATTATCTACGTGATACGAGCATGGGACGTCCTTTACCTTTATACTTAATTCATATTTACATTCAATGTTACAAATTCGGAACACTTTTTGACTAACGAAAATTTCTAACTCGGTTAAAAAACCTCATTTTTAAACGGTTTTATTTAGCTCACCCCGTTTGTTTTATTTTTCTTGGGTCAAATTTAGTAATTCAAATTTCACCCTCTTCCTGTCAACCGATTAATATGAAATTTTGTATACACTTTGGATTTTGGTGACAATACAATTATGTTTATTCATTATCATTATAAATTCAAGATGGCCGCCGCTACAAAATGGCGGATAATTTATGTTTTATTAATCCCATCATTAAGGGTATCAAATGAAAGGGCTCAACAAGCAGAATACAATATACTATAAAAAATTGAAATCCAAGATGGCGGCCGCTACAAAATGGCGGATAACGTAGGTTTTATCAACCCATCAATATGGGTATCAAATGAAAGGGCTCAACAAGCAGAATACAATATAAGTACTATAAAAAATTGAAATACAAGATGGCGGCCGCTACAAAATGGCGGATAACGTAGGTTTTATCGATTCCATCAATATGGGTATCAAATGAAAGTGCTCAACCAGTATAATACAATGTACTATATAAAATTAAAATCCAAGATGGCGGCCTCTACAAAATGGCGGAAAACTTAGGTTTTATCAATCCAATCAACATGGGTATCAAATGAAAGGTCTCAACAAGTAGAATACAATTTACTATGCAAAATTGAAATCTAAGATGGCCGCCGCTACCAAATGGCTGATAACAATTCTTTATCAATCCCACCAATATGGGTATCAAATAAAAGGGCTTGACAAGAAGAATACAGTGCATTATACAACCTCAATATTTAAGATGGGCGAGCCACCAAATGGCGTATAATAATAAGATTTAAATTTAGAAATAGAATCTGTAATTTAGGTATCTGATTAATCCAGCCTGAATCCACCACCCAAGTCAAGATTTTGTATCGTTTTGAGGACTGTGTGGCGTTAGGGTGGCTAAAAATGATACGTCGTTAGCGGTACACCACCCAAGTTAAGGTGAAAGGTTAAAACGCGCCGAGAACTGTATGGCATTAGGGTGGATAAAAATGATATGTCGTTAGCGTTTTCCCCTCAAGACTCAGGCGCATCTTGTTGTACATAGCCTTGCCCCTTTATTGGACCTCTGGGGGGGTCGACCGTTTAAATGTCCATTCCTCGTGGGAACAAAATGGTAAAAAAAAATATTAAAAAAATAGGTAAAAAAACTTTTTAAGTTAAACGGTTTTATGTTAAACATACATTGCAATGTTTAAGATAAATGTACTAAAAACCAAAAAATAAATTACAAAACAAAATAAAAATAGTCAGAAATAAAATAGATACAGTCGTGGGAATTATAAACATATGCATAGACTAGACTAAAATAAAACCGTGGGGCACGTCAATTGTCTACAAATTATCGACTTAATGTGCGATAGAAGAATCGTTTAATTCGTCGTTAAAATAGGCAGTTGGCCCGCAGACGGTGAGGAAATTACTTACTATTTTCTTGCTCATGGAAATTCCAATAGTTATACACTCCATGTAAATAAAAGAGATGTTTCAACTAGTTTATCGTTGGACATTCACACTGCTGGCTGGCGAGGAACCGTTTCACTGCTCGTAGTTTGTCTTTAATCGACAAAACATATGATAAAAGTACTACTCGCTCACCACTATGAAACACTGAAACTCGCTTATAATCTAGCTTGCTAGCTTGTTTCCACATTCTAGCCCTACTTATCACACGTCCATCGTCGTCGGTTGAACAACTGCCTAATTATAGTGTAACATTACAAAACAAACATTTTAATCAACGATTGTAGACAATTGACGTGCCCCACGGTTTTATTTTAGTCTAGTCTATGCATATGTTTTTAATTCCCACGACTGTATCTATTTTATTTCTGACTATTTTTATTTTGTTTTGTAATTTATTACGTTGAGCCTTCGACGTCCGCTATTAATCCTCACCTAAATGGTTAAAGTAAAAGAGTACCATAAGGATATTATCACGGGTCGGGTGAGAGGGAAGATAAAGAGTTGTATTTATGGCAAGCTGCCGCCAGGGTGACGGCGAATGATCGCTCGGTACCCGGAAAAATGGGAAAACTCCCGAGAAACTCTAGTGAAGATGGAACTACTAAGAGTTTGCAAGTTTGCGCCACGATTAGTTCGGTGTCCGTCAAAAGAATAGTGGTTAGAAATTATGAAGCTAAATTTCGACCAAAGTCCACAATTTACACTGGGAAGAAAATTATGATCACGATTCCTTAATTAGTACAAAAAAATTGTTTCCTCAAAATATGAACAAATGAACCAACAAATAAATAAATTCTATTGAAAATAAATGACAAAGATATACGAAAGTAACAATTACAATTATTGTAAATCAAATTTGAAAAGAGGCAATGACAATAGTGACTGAGTTTCTTGCGCCGCTTCTTCTCAGCACTGGCCCAAATTGTCCCGAAGCGGTGGTAGGGTTAATTTATATGTTGGGACGTGTAAAAGTGCTACTTGTGCTATTTACAAAAAATAAATTGTTATTATTGATTTTATTTAGTTGTTTATTCATGTGCCATATTTGAAAATCAGGGCTAAAATTTTTAAAAAGTTTCCAAAATTAGATTTCAATTACACACGTCTCTACCGAACTGTCAAATATATTTATGTCCCAATTTCCGAATTCACAGTGATTCGGGCGGGCAGTTAGGCTCAAGCCACACCTGCCACTTCCTTATCCCGCGACTCGCTTCTGTCAGGGTGTTCACCAATCGCCGCGTTCCAATCGCTGACAGTTGCGAGCCGCGGCGACAATATGTCGCAGGTGTATCCTGAGCCAACGCGATTGATTCTAGAAAAATTAAAAGATTATTAAGTTACCCAAGGGCGAATCACGTTATAGATAAAATAAATTCATAATGTCATTTCAAGAGCCATTGCAGTTCGCTTCTCTATTATCATATCCCTCTTGTCTTCATTATTCCCTCCGTCACAAAGTTATCGTTTGTAAATCTCTTATTATGCGTCCACACTGAATGCGCGGTCGCGGCGGCAGGAATCCATATGGGTTAGTAAAAAAACCTAAAAAAATAAGTCAGTATCAATGTAGGGAAAAAAGCAATCGGTATAGCGTTATTTTCCCCCTATTCTGTTTAGTATGGACATAAAGGCGCGTTACATCGCTACTGCGCTGGGCTCGCACTGTGGACTCACACTTAGACTTAGTGTTGATGCAAAGACGCGTTTCATATGGTTGTAATTTTTCTATCCCGTTCGCGTTAGGCTAGCAGTGAGAACCCACACTAACATTCATCTTGTCCACAGTTGGCGCGGTCGAATCAGAGCCAAGTCGTCCTTACGAGGGTGAGCTTTGGACTGTCCGGAAACTTCAGCTGTGAAGTCACCGCCGACGCGCCCTCATTCGCCACTTCTATAGTATCCAATACCATGGAGGTTGTTGGTAAGTGAAAAAAATGAAAATGTTATTTATTTAAAAACACACTTATATGTATACAAAATTTGATCTGCTGTCGTTAAGGTTTCCCTGTGCTACGAGTGTCAGGCTCCTCCTTGAGCGCTTAAAAAATAAATTTTATTTATTTATTTAGTGTGTATTTGTACGTACGTGTACGCGTGTGTGAGTTGTTCACACACAGTAAGTACACTTTTATTTTGGGTTTGGCGCAACAGATTAGTTGAGTTGGGAAGCTTAAGGGAAGCGCTTTCTGACTGAGCGTTATGGTTGGAGACCTCGGTCCAGTAGGCATCTTCTTGATTTTTCTACCTGGATTTTAATCTCAGATACCGTGGTTCATGTACGGTAGTAGGCTAACAGCGCCATCTAGCCTATGTCGTCTTATCAGTGCTCGCTGTCAAGCATGTCACTGTTAGGCATGCACTTGTGATGGCGTGGGTAGAGGTTTCCACGTAGGTTTCTAAAGCCATGATCTGAATCAGAGTCAAGTCAAACTCTCGAGGGTGGGCTTCAGGCTGTCGGGTAACTTCAGCTGTGAGGAAGACATACAGGATGTAAAAAACCTTAACGAAGCCGAATACCTCATATTCTACCAATTGTTACGATCATTTTTTTCTTTACACCATACCTAGGAAGTTAACGGTTACTGAGGTATTGATGGTTAAAGTTTGAAAAAAAATTGATGATTTTACAGAAATGTCTTTTGTCCGTTATAACTTAACTGTTTTCCAAAGAAACATGATACAAATTTTCACTAGTTCTTTAATAAAAAGCCTCTAAATGGCACACTCCGCAATGAACAGCGCACACTCGAACCGAACCGCGTCCCGGCGGCGTATAGCAACACGCTCCGCGGTCACTTCCCCGCGTGCGTGCTGTACATTGCGGGTTAGAATTAAATTGTTTTTTTTTATGTCAAAAAATAAAAGTTGTTTCCCAGCTAAAATTTCTTCTGAACGCGTGATTGACGGCTTCGTGAAGGTTTTTTTACACCCTGTATTATATGCCCCGGTTCATGTGCGGTAGTATGCTAACAGTCCTCCTAAGGAGTCGTATCAGTGCTCGCTGTCGACTAGGCCACTGTTTGGCATGCTCTCGTGATGGCGAACGGTCCAGGTCTCCACATACATCACTCATCACTCCACACATCTGATTGGTTTTTTAAAACACATGACCTCTCGTCTCCCTCTTTTCCACTTCGGTGGAAACTGCTTTGGTGATCCAGAAATTCTTAAACACTCGAGCTGTATCGTATCTTTTTTTTAAGCAAGGACCTAATTTACATTTTTTTTTCAGTGCTGCCCCCGTCGTCACCATCCATCCAAACCAGCCAGCACCACTACACTCCCGGTGACGTCATGAGGGCAAACTGTTCCGCCGGCCCCAGCCGTCCTCCGGCAGAACTGGCCATCTTCATTAACGATTTGCCTGTAAGTATACCTTTTGATTTTTCAATTGATTCGAAAGAGCGCTCATGGTTGGTTGGGTGTGCGGGTTTGATAGCGGTGTTTAAAGTTGAGCAACTTTGGTGGCGGTCAAGATTAGGATGGGTGACCGTTTGGAGAGAATGTCACTGTAACTACTGGTGACATATAGGCGTACCATACTAGCCATCCTCTGGCAAAACTAGCTACCCTTATTCATAACAATCTCCTCATGAGGCAACTAGCTACCTTTATCAATGATAATCGTGTTGACTTAAAATATATACGAGTAGATACCTGTTCGCTTATCCAACCTATTCACTTGCCTACCGAAATCATTTATTGCGTGGCTTGGAAAACTTTGAAACTGATTGTTAAAGTGAAACAAATTTGTTGTGTAAAGTGTTCTCAATAAGGTCGGATGGACATTTGGTTAGGATATCGTTGCTATAAAAGTATATCATGAAGTAAACTTTCAATTATATTTTTGAATTGATCTTATCACTAGAGGGTTTAGATTAGACAATTTGACAAACCAAAATCTAACATGTTTGATACTTTTAATCGTTATTTGAAGTAAAAGTACTCGTATCTATCACAAAAGATATCTACGATATAATTTATAAAACTACAGAGCCACATACACGGATAAATATTCGAGATACACGTATATTGGAAGCATTCCAAGGAAGCAAGTGCAGTGATGCAATCTACGACCTACTGTGTAGAATGCGAACGCTCGCTACTATACCTATTCATACCAAGCTCTATAGTTAATTTTGTGGTAGTTAAAAATTATAAATATAAATGCCTGGCATCTTTAGTTGATCTGTTTTACATGATAGGTAGGTACGACAAGACACAAAAAAATCTTTTCGGCTCCGGTTATCAGGGAGGATTCGAGCTCCCGACCTTTGGAAGTCCGGTCGAATGCTCTAACCAACTGATCTTGTAGTTAGGTAGGTAAAATGATCGGGACTTGGTTTTATAATTGGGACACCCAAATAAATAAATAAAACGAAATTATATTTTATTGTTTACTCAAGACCGACGATCGGTATTGTAATAGGTACGGTAAATTTTGGGCCTTCTAATCTTTCATATTTGCGGAAAGACATTCGAATTAGTGCGAGCGCCTGACAGTTTTGGCTCCTAATTTTTTTCAATTTCCCGTTTTACCTACTAATTAAAACTTGACTTCTTGATCTTTAAGATTTTCTGAAAGGCATTTAATTAGTTCGCGAAAAAAGTGAGCGCCCGATATTTTTGACTAGGACATTAGTATTTGTTACTTAGACATTCGCGAAGCGAGCGCTTTAAATTTACAGCTTTTTATTCTTTAACAGTAGTGGAAAATATCTAAATCATGATATGAGGTTTGATTTTTCACACCTACGGAAAGGCATACAAATAATGCTGCAACAGTACAACTGATTCCAAGCCGAAGTCGGCGAAAATGATCTTATAGAGTAACAATTTACGAATGATGTCAAGAGCGAACCCATATTGATAAAAAAAAAATGTTTTTGATTTCACCAGTGTCTGATCAGTAATCTTGATCTTTTGGACTAGCATCAAGACTCAATATTCTATCTACCTTTGACTGTGAAAGTTTGATTTTTTTGAAACGGCTGTAACCTACTGAGGTTACAGTCGTTTCACAGTTGTCAGTTTCATACTAAAAGCTCAGCTTAGCTTTTCTAACTTTGAGTCAAAAGCATATAGGGTTAGGAAGGAAGTTAGTGAAAAATTGGGACATTCGGCGTCCCAATCAAGGGTAAATCATGAAGTGACACCAGGCCCTGAAAATCGGGACATCCCGCGCAAATCGGGAAATCTGACAACACTAGTTGTAGGGGAATAAGCCTACCTTTACCTTTGTTTGTGATACGCTATATTCTTCTATTTTTTTTAACTTTTTTTTACTTCGAAATGAATTGCTTTTACTTCAAAAAGGCTTCCAAATTTTATGCTATTGGTGCCACATACCTATTACAAACCTTTACTGTGCTTCAAGTGTACAAAATAATTTCCTTCCGAAACGGAAACAATCTATGAAATTATTAAATCGGAGTATTCAATTAAAGTAAAGTTCGTATAACTTACCATAACTCCACTGAATTAACACGTTTCATGCAACTAATTTCAACTGTGTTAAATTGTTCTGGTAAGAAGTGACGGAAACTTAATTTAAACTTACGAGCAGTCTTTCATAACATCTTTGTACGGTGGGTTTTAATGAAAATTGTTCCGCCGTTTCGAGTTAGGAGTGACAATGACATGCTCGAATGAATAAAATAAAAACTCACTAGAAATATGTCTTCGGATGTTCGTTTCATTCAAATGTGTTGCATAAGGGTATATATGACGTCGTGTAGTAAAAACGATGCAGAATCCATAAAAATCTAGACTGACTAAGTGTACAGTTTTTTTTAAAGACGATTGGACCCATAGGAACTCCGTAATAAAGAGCCAAAGAGTAGCTGATTTGTCTAGAAGGATCACTTTCGTAAATATCTTGCCTCATATAATCAGATTCTAAATATATATATTTTTTATTATTTTGGTTGCCCTGAGGACAATTATAAACAAATAAATATAAATGACATGCGTCAAGACCGTTATTATGATATATTTTGTAATTACTTAGGCGACTGAAACCTATAGACTTTAACCCATCGAAAGTTTATTTGGACCTGCCCTCATACTCTCTAAGCAGTTGTTCGGATGTAGCCATCCTTGTCACTCTTACAAGCTTGACAGAGCGAGTGAGCGCGCTAGTTACACCCGATAATATGAACGAAGCGTTAGGAAGTAGATCTTCTGTATACTAACTTCAACAAGGAAGCATGTTGGGGCGTGTTTACACGATTGCGGCTGTTGCGGTTCTGAGAATGGTATCTATTTTGACATAGTTCCAGAATTTGCATGATTGAATTTGGTCGAAAGTGATTTTCGATTCTCTATACGTCGTAGGCATAATCCTTACTCAGACTATTTTATCTTTCTTTTGTTTACCGCTTCTGTTTTTATTTAATAAAGTAACTCTTGACGTCTTGTTTAAGATCACTTGTGAAAGTTAGGAGAAGTGATACAAACAAAGGTTTCAGTTTTCCTGTTTTTTTTTGTTCAAGCAAACAGCTTTAATCTACGTTCCTAATGTAATCTATTCTTGGTTGAAGATTTAAAAAAATGCTGGCCCGTAACGAACGCAGAAAAAAAACCAAATATGTTTGAGTATAGGCACATATTCCACTAAACGTCTCTCCTCTCTCCTTTTAATTATTCCAGAACATTACAAAATATTAAAAAAATAATTAACACAACTGGTTTTAACCAGACTTTGGTTGAATATATTTGTACGAACAGACGTTCAGCCAACTTACCGTAAACTTATATTTTAATTCTTATTAACATGCGAAAAGGCGAACTCGGAGTTGTGAATAAACCTAGTTGTTTCAACTGGGATTCTACGGTGCCCAAGTTTTAATGCTTCCAAAGCTTTCCATTCTGTGTATATATCTGTTCTGTGGAGTTTGGTTTCGAAGCTCGGTTTAAGTACTGTGCTAGTTGGATTTTGAATAAACTGTTCCAGTTTTATGTCGCAATTGAAATATGAAATCTGGGTATTCAAATAATAATGATAATAAATAAATATACAGCAACATCACATACATTGATCTGATTCGTAAGTATCGTGGTAAGTAGCTAAAGCACTTGTGTTACAGATATCAGAATCAACAGTGGTATTCCAAATAAACTTAAATAAATACATGCAACACCCAGACCGGTACAAGCAGACATGTTCATGCACACAAATGTTTGTACAGTGCGGGGATCGAATCCATGACCTCTTAGTTAATAGTTAACTTCTTGTCCGTTATACTAAAGTGGTATTTGGTAAACTGAGTTATCACACGACCATAGACCTAAGGGTTTGAAGAACCTATGCAACAAAGCAATACGTTAATATATAACATAAAATACGTTCGTGCTCCATTATTTATTATGTGGAGCGTAAGGTTCACGAACACAGTAGATACTCACCCTAAGTCTTCAGTTCGGAACTTTTGATTCAAGTATTTAAACATTTACGTACTTATTTTTGTAATAGTTAAAACACTGCGACCCGAATTGCTATGTTAACCTAATCTCTTATAAATAAAAATGAATTGCTGTTCGTAAGTCTCGCTAAAACTCGGCTAAAACGGCTTAACCGATTTGAATAATTTAGGTCTTGAAATATTCTTGGAAGTCCAGTGAAGGTACAAAAGATAAGAAAATTTCAAAAAAGCAACAAGCAGGGCAACGTCTGCCGGGTCCACTAGTTATAAATATATTTTTAGAGCACCATCTTTCTTGATAAGATACCTAAATCAAAGCGCCATTGTAATCAGCTCAGGCTTACAATAATCGGCTTATGTTACGGCTTATGTTGTATTTATAGATGATAGATATAAGTAAATTATAGATGTAGGCAAAACGTATTTAAGGGTACCGTATATGAGTCCTACAGAATACTTTAGTCGATTAATAATGTCAATTGTAGTTTTTACTAATATACATAGAGATCATTATCTACAATGTGGTGTCTGGGAGAAACCTGATAACTCCATTTTCGACATTTTTAGGGTTCCGTACCTCAAAAGAAAAAAACGGAACCCTTATAAGATCATTTTGTTGTCCGTCCGTCCGTCCGTCCGTTTGTCAAGACCGTTTTTCTCAGGAACGCGTGGAGGTATCAAACTGAAATTTCTATATGATACTAAGGTCTACTGTCCCTGGAAGCTGTAGAAAAATCAACCTTCTAAGCCAACGCAATCAAAAGATAAGGCCGCAAATTTACGAAACACGCACGGGAATCAAAACCTACAGGGTACTTCCCGGAAACTTAGAATCTTGAAATTTAGTACGAAGCCACGTCTTATAGTACAGATATAGGAAAAATTACGAAAACCGTAAATTTTCAGATTCATCATATAAAAAAAAAAAAAATTTTGACATTTTTGAAAATTTCAAAGTTACTACTCCCTATTTACAGGTTTGTACGGAACCCTCGGTGCGCGAGTCCAACTCGCACTTGACCGGTTTTTTTTAGTTTGTTGTTGTTACTTAAAAAAAACATATTTTATTTTGGTATATTGCTGGTAAGTTGCTGGTACCTGTTTAATTAATTGTTACTGCAGCAGTGGTTGACTTTTTTTACTTTACCTAATTAGATAGATAGATTTATAAATAAAACATGAACCTTAAAAGTCTTATACTGAAAAATTAAGTTTTTGGCCTTAACAAGTTTCTCCCAGACATCACAGAAATATAACTTCAGATAAATTCATGTTGCTGACCAACATGAATTTGTTATTGTCACATTTACTTATGTATATTTATTTATAAAGATATATTTTTTATATTTGTATGTATGCGTGTTTGTGTAAAATGACTTTTTATATATTTTGGATACATAAATATTTTTTTTGTTTGTGTTCATTATCTTATAGCAATATTAATATGACTTTAGAACCAAACTCCCCCTTCCTTTTAGTAACAATACCCTTAACCCGAAGGTTGCCTGGAAGAGATCACTCTAAGCGATAAGACCGCCTAAATTGTGCATCTTTCTTAGAGATTATGTTAGATTACTAGAATACATAAAAACATATAGTCAAAGAAGACATATTGTCTTTTTAAATTCAATCAAACCTGATCAAGTCCTTACTAAAGAGAATACCTATTCCTAAGTGTGAAGTAAAAACTAGTCAGTTTAGGAAAACACTTAATGTAAATATGTCCCGCTGTAAACTTTACATATTTCCAATTGTCTAATTTATCAGTCTAACTGCAGCACCTGTAGTCGCGATCGCATATTTCATATTCTTTTCGTTCGCTTTTCCTTTACCTCGTTAGTTGATTAATGCGTATTCTCATACTAGTTTATTGGCTGAAACCAATTTCGATTTGCATGAAAAACAAGTTAAATTGGTAATAGTGTTTTCTGTTGGTATTGGTTTTGCAATAATTCAATTGCTGTTTTCCTTTTTGATTTATAAATTCAGTTGTATACTTTAGTGTCGTATTCTATTTATGGATGAGGTAACTTTTAACTGGGTTATTCAGTTATATGAATTAAAATCGTGGTTATCGTTCCTGTTAAGTAAAAAAAAAACTGCCTGTCGCTCCTTTCACCACTGCTATAAATAATTATTTGGTTATTTTATGGAGGTGAGGATATTGAATACCACCATATATGTTATGTATGCGATATCTTTTTTATTAAGATCAGCCGCAAAACATTGAAGTCCTATAAAAGCTACCTAGAACTGAATCTCTAAAAGATTGAAATGTCACCTTTGTCAGCTAAGTCCCATAGGCCGCTAGTGCGTTCTCCGTTGCAGGATATGCCCCAACCAGTTAATGACACGTCTGAATTTTTGTAACACGAATTGACTTGTTCAAATATCGTTTAATGACGTCATAATATTATAAGACTATCATAACAAAACAGGTTTTAATCGAGGTGATATTGCATCAGATTTTCGTAGTCATCGTTAAAAAAAATTTTCGCGTTCGAGTTCCTTGGTATACAACCACCCTAGTTTCTTTACTATTAAACTAAAAGCCTATTTGTAGATGTATTCAAAATAAATGTGAGTAAACCTATTTTCAAATTTTCTTAAGATAAGCAGCTCATTCCACATACGTGGGTGTTCCCGAAATAGCATTTTAAACTCGTAACTTTTCATTCAGTATGTGCTTATTTTACAACTATGTTTTCGTTCGGTACATATAATTTTATGCGAGATAAGCTACTAAGCGTAGGTTCACAGCTTGAAGCATAGCCAAGAGAGATCTCAATGGCCGTATGATAAAAATAGAAAATTTGAGTACTTAACCCAAATGTGAAACAATGAATTACTGCTAAATATGTATACGGATACAATGTATCTTTTAATGGGGTATTTACGTCGAGATGTTTATGTTTAGTGGCTATATAGAGTAAGTTTATGGTACGATTTGAATCGAAAGAGAACATGTGGACTGAAATAATAAGCATTACAAGAAGAGATAACTCAAAAGGAAACAATGCGTGTCAAATGCAAGTTTTCTGTGCGATCAAACGGTAAATGCAAAAAAATACACAAAAACACAAGTTATACCTACTATAACTTTTAAATTTTTAAAAATTTCGCAGCTATTACTTTAAATTTATGAAACCACATAAAAGTTTGACTTTTTACGTGACGCAACCATGTTTTATTGAAAAATACAAACCGCCATTCCGAGACCATTATTTCTGAGTAGCCAATAACATTTTATAGTGGAAAATGTTCACCAAAGGGCATTCAAAATTACTTGTTAAGTAGCGAAAAGAGAAAACTTGCTCGGCCGCTAAACGATCCGAGTTTTATCGTCGAACAAGTACAAACGGTACTAAAACTAAATTACGTTGTAACAGCAAAATTTTAGTCGAAAACCTGTTCTGTCCAAAACTTCGGGAATACATTGTGAAATTACTGCCACAGGCGGGGCGGAACTCAAACCTGCACCACTA
This sequence comes from Pyrausta despicata, assembly GCA_963921415.1. NCBI lineage: Eukaryota > Metazoa > Arthropoda > Insecta > Lepidoptera > Crambidae > Pyrausta > Pyrausta despicata. The sequence continues at coordinate 2,448,275 of OY992852.1, read as the reverse complement.
CTGTGACACTTGGTGATCAGTCCGAATTTCTTTAAGTGCTTCATGGTTCATCAATGTTGTGGTAAGATACCTACAACATCAGAAAGAAACAATCTTTTCAGCTGTTTAACAATCGGTTAAGATGAATCAGCTAACAGACCGCTCATGGAATGGAACCTGTAATGCCTGTTAAATTCCAGCCCAAATTGTGGTTTTAGCCAGAAGGTTCTTGGCCGAGATTATTTCTAGCCCTTTCCCAAAAAAAGAAAAACGTGTAGATACGGTCAAGGTAATAAATATTTAATTGTAAAGTCGCTCCTTCGACATACTCCTGATTTGACAGTCTGTGTTTAGTTTTTAGTTTATTTTTATTTAAAACTTCTGCACAAACTTGTGAACAAAGGTGGAGTTAATGCCGGAAGCATTCTACCGGCCAACCAAAGGTCTTAGAAGAGACTGACGGCATACTGGCGGTGCACATACAGAGTTTACCTGTTCAGGTGTTTGCTGTATGAAATCAAATCTTACAAGCCAAATTTCACCCATTTCCTGGTGTCCGATTAAGCTTAAATTTTGTAAGAACTATACCTCTATATTACAATATACAAGTATGACAATGCACAATTTGATTACAAAACCTTTTTTTTTTAATTAGTTATTACATTTAATAAAATAAATACTACCTACACACACACACACACACACACACACCATCATCATCATCATCATCACCACAACACTAACACATGATGTTAAATGCTCTCCACAAATACTTATAAAATATTCTGTTATATTGTTTAGTTTTATTACCTGCGAGGGTGGCCTGGTGACCTGTAGAACAGGTTTGTTTGAACCTATTTCAGGCACCAGTCTTTCACAATCTAGTAATATTACAATGCATATGTTCCTTAACTGTAAGGCTTTTTGTGAAATAAATAAATACAATTTATTATTTATTATTATTACCTCCTTGGTGTAGTGGCAAAGTTTCTGCCTTACATCTGAGAGGTCCTGGATTCGAATCCCACGTCGAGCCAAAATTATTTCTGAGATTTTCTGTCATGAATTTCTCAAAAACAGCTTGGAGTCGAGAAGTTGGTGGTGTTAAACCCTCGTGCCTCGGACAGCATATATAGACGTTGGTCCTGCGCCTGATCTCATTTCATTTCATTTCATTTATTTATTTGCATACTAGGTGTGTTACATTATATGGATCTCTCTCCGGTCATGTCGGATTGCCGTCTCACCGAACTTTGAGAGTGATGGAACAGTGAGTGCACCCGTGTATTGCGCTCACACTTGTGCACTATAATATCTCCTGCGTTGTTGGCTGATCTCTGTTGATATTGGTCGCCGTGGTCGAAATCGGCCAGAAGGACTATTATTATTATTATTACATTTGCCTTTCCGAAAACACCGGGACTAGGTCGCCTTAATTTCAGGTTGCAAATACACGTGTGTATGTGGTTGGCGCTTAACTTTACGAAAGTGAATGTCATTGCCATTGATTTAACAAACTAAGTCGATTTTTGTCATCGACTATGAAGTGTTACTATGTCTAGGGCTTCAGGTGTTATTCCCCCACCCCTGAGATTTATCAAAGAGTTATAGAAAAAACAAAACAACAAGCTTTTTAAATTGTGCACTGTCGTCGAAACTAAACGTGTATAAATAATTTCAGCGCAATCATCACTTTGACGACCACTTTGGCGTAATGGTCAAGAAGTTGACTATTAAACAGGAGGTCGCGGGTTCGATCCCCGCACTGTACAACCGTTTGTGTGCTGTTTGTACTGGTCTGGGTGTTTTATGTATTTATTAAAATTTATTTCCAATACCACTGTTGTTTCTGATATCTGTAACACAAGTGCTTAAGCTACTTACCACGGAGTCAGATCAATGTTTATGACGTTGTTGTATATTTGTATAATCAGACACTGGGAAGTGGATAAAATTTAGCTTGCAAGATTTGTTAACAGACAAACAAACACGGGACAGGTGAAACTAAATAAAATCTCGTAAAAAGAGAAATGATGTACTCGTAGGTATCTAGATTGAAGCTTATCCAAAAGGATTATAAAAGGCTTCTTCTCAAAATCGTTCGACCAACATGTGCTTTATAAAATTCCGTACCCCCACTTTGTGCTAAAATTTCAGTAACCTACTTTCGCTGCGGGCACCATATTGTCTATTAATATAATCACTACGAAAAGGCTTTCGAAATTGAAATTTCCTGTGCTCTATAAAAGCTAATGCGGTTTCCGAAGTCAACTTAACGATTCGATGAGTTTCGCAACACACAGGCCGTACTAGTTTATTAACGTTCTATGTGTATATAACAAAATGTTTTATGTGGATCATTTGCTTGTTCGTTCGCGGGACCACTTGTTTGGGATACTTACAGTAAAAAGTTTGTTTTATAAATGTTATTTTGATCAAATAACATAGGTATCGAAAACAATTGCGTAGATTTTTGTTTATCGTGACAAATATTTAACACAAAAAAAACCTTCTCCTCCTTTTTAACACGCTTTTATTAGATCGGGATGTATGTACCTATGTATGAATGTATGTAACGGAATTTTTGAGCTCAACCAACCACCAACTTCCAGAAATCGGATTAATTTGAAACTTTGCACACGTATTAAGTACCGATAACAATGCAATAATTTGATAAGAGTTTTCATTATCCTTATTTACTAAAAAAAATAAAAATAAAAAATAGTTTAAAAAGCAAAGAAATACACACTATTAATGCGAACTAAAAAGAGAGAAAATAATTTCTGAGTACACGGAATTTATATTACGAGTACAGTAGAGTAAAAAGCGTGGGGTGCTTGGTATAGTAGTATGTGAAAATCATCTTATTATTGGCAACTATAAAAGAGAAGTATGAAAACGTCATAAAGTGCACCCTACGCTTTTTACTCTACTGTAATATAAATTACGTGTACTCAGAAATTATTTTATCTTTTTTAGTTGGCAATGAACGCGTGTTTTTTTAGTTTTTTAAACTCTTTTTTATTTCTGTTGCATTTCAAATGTCAACAAATAGAAAGAATATAATATAATAGAAAAGAATAAGCAATTTTCGGCTAATAACCTATCCCTTACAAGACAGCTTTGTTTTTAACCTTAGCTTTATCTCAAAATGAATGTAGGTATAGTAAAGTTGGCGAATAATGTTACGGATGGAACGTTTCTATTTTAAATATTCTAAAAAGTCGAGGGTGTTTTTTAGAAGTAGTATAACAGTAACTGTTACAGTCAATGGCAATTACGTGTATAATCTTTTACTCCTTCCATCGTAAAAAAGCAAAATCTGTATACAAATATTGACTGACACTGTACCTACATGAATAGAGTTATGTGTAAATCAGTTTCAGTGTGTTTATGTTACACATTTCAACATCAAGATAAAATGAACGTATTTTATTACAATGACCACCAAAATGACGCTTTCAACGGTAATCGAACGGTTCTGTGAAGACGCCCAAGTAATAACGCTTTCTGAATGTGTTTCGCTTTTATTTATATCTGACAAAATCTGTCAAGTCTTTTATACTAACCAGACAATATAGTTGTAATGTTTCGCGCTTATGAACGAATTCCTGGAACTGTCTTAAATGAGGAGTTTATCAAGCCACTGTCGGTTTAACTTTGACTTCGATATCCATACTTGAAAGATAAGCTAAGCAAAACGATGTTTATTTGTACAACAATGTTAAGACTCTCGTAGAACTCTTAATTCTCTGAAAGTCGGCAAATCTTCAAAAGATTGGAATGGAAATCATCATTTGTTATTTTGCTTATCGACATGGTAGATTAATTTGAATCGAAGGATGATTATCAAGTTATTCAGTGATGGAAAAGAGTGAAAACTCGCTGGTTATTAAAAATGGACGGATTTACTAATCATCCATCCATTTTGAATATGTGAGACATGTATGTTTAGTACTTGAAATACTCTTTTTGGTCGGATTAGTAGCACGTTCAACTTTAGGAACAATATAAGTATTCATATAATTTTTTTGAAATGAAATGAATATTTATTTGCTTTTGAAAAAGGGTACATTTTTTAGGTGTGACTGATGATTACGGTTCAGCTTTTCCAGCTATGAGAAAAAACATGCAAATATTATACGAGTACAATTTTATCAAATTGATTTTTACGAATTATAATATTATCATCACAAATTAAGTCACAAGTTTACTAATTTCATTAAATTGCATTACTGTTACATTAAAATTGTAAAATTAATAGAATTTAAATAAAAATGTCAATTGATTGCATTTAAATTGAATTTATTACCTAGTAATTTATTCATTTCATTTATTCATATAATTTTCAATTATAAAGCACGCTTCCATGGAATTTTTAAGCATCATATACTGTTCTTTAGTCTAACTAGTTGTTAGTGAGTAGGTAGATACTCGACTCGTCTCTTTCTCAGAAAACGCAACTAGTATTACTAGATTAATAAATAACTTGCTTGGTATATTTGTAGCTACGAATGAGTAGAATTCTTGGGATAGCGAGTAATTGATATCATTGTACCATAAAGGTGGATTTGTGAGGATATGAGGGTTGTATCCGTCTGTTATTTATGTATGGATTTCCTGGAATAACAGACCTATTCCTATAACTATAATTGGCTTGACCTGAAGGAGGCTATTATTATTTTTGATAGCTTTATGGTGTTTTTATAATAGAACGGACATTATATTTTATGTATTGAGTAAAAATACTCCATGTATTTTTTGTGGTAGGTATTCATACAAAATAAGATAATGTCGTTGATGATTAAATGTTTTTTCAGTACTTATCTCTACCTACAAATTCTGGTAGTTCTTGATGATATTTTTTAACACGTTTATCTGACCACATGTATGGATTGGTGGTAGCCAAGACGTTTTATTAGTATGCAATATGCGTCTTCAAAACTTCTGTAACCATATTGTAACAGCCTAGTGTTAAATAAATAAAAAATAAACAAATAAGGGAAAACATAACATACATTGCTATGATAACAAATAAAGTAATACGCCTTATGTAAAATAAATAATAATTTACCTAATGAATGGAGACAACATCACATACATATCACATAGCTTTGATACCAAAGAAAGTAAAGAACTTGCGTAATGGCTATCAGAAACAACAGAGGTAGCACCAACAGCCAGATCCATGATAACATTGAAAATTAGTTTTGCAACATTGCGCATTGTCTCAGTCCAGGAATCGAACCCGGGACCTCATAGATGGCGGCACCTTAATACTGGTACTCACGCCACCATACCACAGATGTCGTCCAACGCGGTTTTATAAGTGTGCTTTCCTTAACTTTTTAGATCGTACTGACTGAACTAACTTCCTCTTCCCCAGGTAACACCAGGGATGTACCAAGTGCATCCAGCAGCCGAGGGCCTCTTCAGATCAGAGTTGTACGTGCAAGTTCAACTCTGGCCAGCCCACTACGAGAGGGGGGCGCCGATCCTGCGTTGCGAGGCCAAAGTTGCCGACCTATACAGGGACGATTCCGCGGTTGCGTTGTATTCGGCGAACAGCGATCCGAAGATTGAGAGAGGTGAGTACCATTTTTTTTTACAAAGTTAATACACATACACATAATAAATAAATAAAAATAAATAAAAATTCATTTATTGACAAAAGTCCTTTAACAATCATATTGTCGAGTTTTCCCATTAATTTGTCATGACACTTGTGTTGGGAAAAAATCATTATAAATAATAAATATACAACAACATCACATACTCCTTTAACTTTGACTCCGTGGTAAGTAGCTTAAGCACTTGTGTTACAGATATCAGAATCAACAGTGGTATTACAAATAAACTTTTAAAAATACATACTAACACCTAGACCAGTACAGACAGACATGTTTATGAACACAAATGTTTGTACAGTGCGGGGATCGAACCCGCGACCTTTTGGTTAATAGCCAACTTCTTGACCATTACACCAAAGTGGTTGTCTATTTACATTTAAATCCATACACTCGTAAAACAAACTCAATGGCCATAAACTAGATTTCCATTATTTTTTTCTGATTAATTCCTTTTTCCTAAAGCTGGAAACGTAAAAAATATTGTTAGGCATAATGTGTATTAAACTCCGAATTAAAATTATTTTCAATTCAGTACTAATAGGCCTAGATAGGTAATATGACATTAAAGATACATAGCTATAACATATTATACTCGTACTATTGTCAAATGCTAATGATATCTATATACTCGTACATAAAAGAAAGTGGTGTTAGTTAAAATTGGTGGAGTGGTAGCTTAGAACCAGGAAACGGACATATATAGGATACTTTTAATCCCGTCCGATCGCAATTTCGAAAACAAAGGGATTTAACGCAGACAAATCGCAGGAGACCACAAGAAAAAAAACACTAAAATAAATTGGTGTTCGTTAGTCTCGCTAAAACTCGAGAACGGCTGAACTAATTTGAATTATTTTAGTCTTGAAATAGTTGTGGAAATCCAGAAAAGGTTAAAATGATAAGAAAATATGAAAAAAAAAGACATAAACAGCGGGCAGATTATATATAATGTTTAATCTTGAGCTATTTTAGGTAATAGCTTCAAATTCTAATGGCTATTGAAATTGATCTGCAGTCTGGAATCGTTAGGATTATTTATTTTATTTATCTACTTAGTTAAAACTCTATTGCGCTGTAAAAACAAATTGGTTACCGATGTGGCTAAATAACAAGAGTCTCGGTAGAAGCACCCGGAGCGTAAGCAATAACATCTGTGTGTATAAGTACCGGAGCAGGTTGTAATTTGTAGATAATCCACTGTCAGATGGTCACCAATCACCGTTATCCGATTATTAGTGTCGGTTCGATTAGGTCATACCTCCGGTAGTTTGTAGCTGTTCAATCACACTATGGCGCTGGTTGTTGGTTGAAACTGTCGTAGGTTGATGTGCTGCATTCGAATGATGTCTTTTAAAATAAAAATATGTTTTAATTTACTTTTCGTAAGTACTTTTTTTCTTTGTTTTTTTGTATAAATAACCAATCAAGGAAGATACTTTATTTTTGGGTGGTACGTAGGTAGCGCTAATAGCTTCTTCATAGTTTAATATAATTTACAACATCAATAAAAAAGCAACACCCAAACAAAAAAAATAACTTATCAATTAAAGTTGCAGAAATACCTGAAAAGATAAGGGTGTGTGAAATGTTTCAATGAATACCAATAAAAGCGTTAGGTGTAGAGTTCACAAACATGTACTTGACCATTCAGTTACCTATATTTAGCTAATCCAGTTTTTTTTGTAAATTCCACTTACAAAATAAATTCATTAAATATTTATTACACACATATACGTATTGAAATTTTCCTCCGTGGAAATGTCACGTCAACATCGCTTCTGGAATAAAATAAATGCTTATGAAATAAATTCCAGACACTAACAACGAAATAACAGAGTGAATATAAAAAAAATTGAAAAAAAATATTTACGGCACGTAATTTATTTCATAATCGCAACTAAGAACTGCACGAGTAAGTATTGTTGATCACAAATCATTGATCAGTCAAAAATGAGCCTAAATGATTTAAGCTATCATGGTTTTGTCATAAAGTCATTTAAGCAGATAAGCTTGGATATCGCTTATCAGCTTATGCTTTTAAAAACATCATTCTTTTAATTTCCACTTATAAGCCGTTCTTGTAGTGATGTTCCACTGTAAACTCGATAATGACGTGATAATGCCGCAACGTGTGACTCGAGCCGACTCGAAACAGAATCAATTTGAATGCGGAATAGACGTTTACGACACGTAGTCTTTCCAAATGACGTGATTTGGTTGGCTGTTATGAGAAAAGACAGTCAAGAACTCCATGTGAATAAAATTCTTTAGAAAACTTTTTTAACACTAAATTAGGTATGCAGATACCTCCGTGCATGAAATATTGCCCTAATTGAAATTTAATTTATAAATAAACACAAATCAAATAAGCAATTTCCGTCTTTACTTATATGTATTTGTTATTGGTGAGCAAGTTTTACATTATTTTTTTTATTTTCGAACAAAACTAGTAATGCTATTTGAAAACAAAACTAAAAATTCTACTTACTAAAGAGCATCTAACAGGAATCATTGAATAGGCTAAATTTGTCTACTATAAAAGATGCTATAAAATACCACTATGTCTTGTTTTTGGTATCGCGATTTGCCTTCTTAAAAAAATTACCGACAACTCTCGGACAGCACTATAGCAATAAGACCGCCTAAATTATACATATTTCCTCGTTGAACTTGTCTGCAATTTTGTTTTGTGTTATAAAATAACGAGTTGATCTATATATCTATCTAACACTTCAAAATCTTTCGCGTTCGCCGCCTCTGTTCGTTGTTTCGCATCACGTTGAAGATAAATTTATCGTCCCACAACGGACCACTGTTATCCCGAAGGAAATTGTCTTCGCAAATGACGCGGGAAGCTGTAACTCATCGGCCTCAATGACCGCTCTGAAACTTATCTTATTAGACGGAAACGGGAACTGAAATGTGAATGAAATAGCAAGATATGGTCGGTATGTGTTGCGAACTTCAATGAATAAGGTCTTTTGGCTCACATATTTAATTGTAAAAAAGTCGTAATATTTTCCAATATCCAAATTGAAAAAAGAAAAAATCTTTTAATAAAAAATCGTTTCTCTTTTTATATTATAACAGTGTGTATAACACCGATTTCTTCTTGATTTACACTTTTTTTTAACTAACATTGCTTTCGTAGTGATGTCCCACCATTTATTCGATAATGACGCCGACTATGATAATTATTTCTTATTTTTGAAATAAGTCCAGTATAATTTAAATTTAAAATTTGTACTAACACTGATTTTTTCATATGATCTTATATTCATAATATATATTGAGAAATAAAAAAATAAATTTTCAAAAAACACGGGTTTTGTGGTTCTGTCTGAAAATGGCTTTATCATTTAATAGCAATTTATGGGTAAAATGGAAACAATGATTAATTGCTTTGCGTTTGCAAGAATAAAAGACTGCATAGTTATATCACATAAAAACCAAGAAGCTTTTTTAATGTCAGTCTGTGGGTACAATTGTATTTACGTCAACTTAATCTCTCCGAGATTCGGTGTTCAATTTAATTAATTTGTCTCCAATAAATTAGATTGAAAGATTTAACAAAGAAAACATAAACGGTTTATCTTGAAGATAAAGACCTAAAGGTGTAATACATTTAGTTAATCTCGTCAGCGACTTAGATGGGGGCTCCAGATTGGCTTTTAATTATACTGTATTTGCATAATTCGGATTCTCTCGGTGTAGACTGTAGGTTCAGTGTTGTGACGCACAGTCACAATAAACAAAAGGCATAATTATATCTTACTTCGTTTACTAGACTTAGACATCAGCCTTTCGACTATTTACGATAGAAATATATACTTTGCGATTATAAACATAGAAGCGTCTATTATTGTACAACAATGTGCATTTTTGTAACTCCAGCAAAATAGTACTCGGCACAAAGGTACGGCAGACGTCATAGAAAAAAAATCTTTTTTCAAATAATTAAAACTAATGAAAGGCATTTTAATAATTATTTTGACATTGTTGTCTTTAATATTTTTATGATCTCATACTATCTAATCTTTAAATTAAGCGATACATTTGTATCACATGTAAATCATTTTTCGTGCCAATGTGTAAACACAATCATAGGATATTACAAGAACCTTAGAAATAATCGACTTCGACATTTTCACATCACTAGCTTCTTTTAATGAGCGTAAGAAGGCTTCTGTGTGCGTTGAGTCTATAAGGCAAATTAAATTACAAAGGGCTTTCAGAAGCAATGAAGACATGTTAGCTTGAAAGCAAATGCGCCATCTTGTATTATTAATAGTTTATTCAAGGTTACAGTTCATAGAAATAGATGTTGCGTGGAACTTGGTTAAATTTCTATAGCTTTTCCAAAATGTGTCAGGTAGTAAGTTCACAGTACTCGGTCTCTGATTTGAATGAGGTTATTGCAAGTGCTTATTTAAGTAAAAAAAAGTAATTGTGCCGTGTTTGTGCTTTTAGTGCGTGTATGCCATCCATTTGCTGCCACGCCGTATACTGAGCGAGAACCGTTATGGCACCTAATAATGTTATAAATGTTTTTTTATAGATCTCATTATCTCTTTTTAATCATAGTATTAGCGACGATATGTACCTTTTCGTATCCACTGAGTCCTGGCCACTATGTTTCTATTAAAATTCCAAATATTAGAACGTGTCATGTAATTAGTCATTTGTTAGTACATCTTTTGTTAGTTCAATCAAAGCAATCCACTAGTGACACCGCATGTCGCAATGGTGTAAAATCAATCATAAAATGTATCCGAACCGTGATTTTAAGTATTTCGGTTTTATTCCTGTCGCACCTTCGCGTAGCTCACTTTTTGAAAAAAAAACTATTCATAAAATAAAAAAAAGTTTAACCTTAGAAGTGATATTAAGTACTTCGATTAATTTAAACAAAACTATCCTTTTCCTGAAGTGTGTAAGAACAAGGTGGTTTACGATATTGCGTAGCCAAATACCTAACTAACTTTTTGACGTGACAACGTCTTATAAATTGGTTTGCCGGGTGACACTTCAAGAAACTGCGTTACGCTCCGCTCACGTTATGCGCTCACAATGAGAGCGAGTGAGAGGCACGCGTCCCTTCGACTCGGGCATGGTTAGCCCGCCTAAGAGCGAGTGAGACAGACATAAAAAGTGAAAGGCACGCGTCCCTTCCACTCGAGCACAGTTAGCCCGCCTAAGAGCGAGAGAGACAGAGCGAGAGAGAGAGAGTGAGAGAGATAGGCATACACACCGGTTCATGTTATACGAATGAATATTCACATTAAAATTATTTTACCACTCAAAGTCGTTGTCACGTAAAACTTTCGCCCGTATACCGACTTTACAGGCAACCAATTTTTTTTATTATCTTTGTAATATACCTTTCTTTGTAATTACCTTAAGACGTCAGTTTTACATTTAATTTTACATATTTACACGGAATCACAATATACTAAAGACTGGTGTCAATATCCTATCTACCGTTGGCTGATAGTTAGATATCTGTCACTTTCACAGAAAATTCTGAAAAGCTCAGATAGATTTTAGTATGAAACTGATAGTTAATTAACTTTTAGACAAGGGTAGATAGGATATTGAGACTTATTTATTTATTTATTTATTTAAGCTTTATTGCACAACAATACTTTGTACAAAAGGTGGACTTAACGACTTAAGGTGGACTTGTCATTAATAGTACTTTATCTAATGCATTAATATGTTAAAGGGGTGTATATATAGGTAACCTGAACCCTAATTTTGCTAATGCAATGCAATCGGAATCTAATTGAAGTTTACCGGAATAACACAATATCTTTTTATAACCCTATAATCCGCTTGTATATGGATCATTCGCAAGGCTCCGTCAAAATTGACATAATATTTATTTATAATCCAAGTATCTTCAAAAAACAATTAAAAACTGTTCTCCATGAGTGTAATAATAATTACACTTATATTAATTTTGAGTTTTTTTATGTAAAAAAAGAACTTTAAACTTTATAGATATTAAATTTAGACTTTATACATATTAAAAAAATGATTTTACTAATACTTTCACTGTTAAGCACAGAATATGATGTTACATCAAACACAGATACATATTTTGAGTTGTAATCTAGCGCATACTGTTACTTGTTCCATCATATTTAATTACCTAACCTGATTGTAACATGTTTTGTGTCTATGTGAAAATACTAGAATTTCAAAATCAGAATGTCCAAGTACAATTTTGATTTGATTGCATTAGCGGAATTAGGCCTCTGACGTGTTGTCGTACATTTGATACAATTATATTTCTAATTGTTTTTTTTTTCATCCACAGTGACCTCCCCGGGAGCCGCATCTCACCTCCACTTGTGCCAATACCTGCTCATCGCTACAGTTTTAGTTTGGGCAAACAACACTTAGGCCCTTTACACGTTGCGCTTTTTTGCAGCGTCTCAGTCGCGATGTTAAAGGCAACACCAAGCTGTTACGCCCGTCGACGATGTGTGTGAAATAGTTTGTGGAATATAAGACGATTAATAGAGCGTTTTAACGATGGTTAGCGACGATGAACATTTTAAAACTATTTTGTTCTAAAGCTGTTCGTCGCTGGACACCTGTCATGTAAAACGTGTTCACAGCAAACACTGTGACCTGAAAATTAAAATGTATGATCATTTCAGTCATTATTTTTTAATCAAATTTACTTACTGCCTAAATAAATAAATTTAAGCATTTATGGGTATCGTACTGCACATAATGTTGACGGGCTAACAATCTACCATTAGACACACATGCTACTTTATGCAGCGATTGTAGCAATAATTCCATGCCAAATCAGTCGTATAATTCAATAGTTTAAAAGTTCACCAATCTGTATTTTATTGTGACTGGTTAGTGTTTGGTCAACATTGCAATGTAATTGTTTTTTAATGTAGCGATTCAGTTGCGCGTTTGTGTCGCTGCAAAAGTTGCAGTGTGTAACCGGCCTTAGTTATAATATAATTGTAACATAACAGTTCTTGTATAGGTAAGTAACTTTAAAACTAGATAGATGTATTTGGCGCAAATCGTGAATTTAAATATAGATAACTGTACCTAAATGAGCTGATAAATTATACCAAAGATTGTGAAGACTAAGAATATTGTTGATTTAATACAAATATATATGTCGAAGGAATTTATTGTTTTATTCAAGTTCATTCACTCTTACCGTCTTAGTACAAAACATGGTTCAAAATTGTACCAGGCTTAAACTAGCATCAATCAATGGATTTAAGTATACCTTATTACAAAACGAAATTTATTTAATCTCCATATACTGAATTATGTATGGTACTAAAGTTATGGTATTAAAGAGTGACTTTTCATTGACATGGCGCGGTGGCAACCTCTTTTCCTACGCAATAGTTTCTGTCACCAATATGGAGTTCTCCATTAAACACTAGTCGTTCAATTATTATGCCACGTAAAATGAAAAAAAGACAATATTAGTTTAAGAAACGGCTCTCGGAAATCAAAGTAGGGTAAGTAGTATTTAGCTCTATGCTTTATGGATCACTAAGGTAGCGGTAAGTAAATTGCTGGCTCGAATGGCTGGTCACCTTATATTTTCTCCTGCACAATCTCACTGTTCGTTAAGTGTATAATTTTGACAGTACGTAAGTTTTCTGAATGTAGACACATAGTGAGTTGTTTTATACATATACAAAAAATAGATTTGTCTCTAACCAAACAACCCGATTTAGCGAAAACCTCGGCTCCTCATCATACACCCGAGTCCCGTGATCGAACAATTAGCGCAATGCAATACGGAGTGCAACCGAATTAGAGTGGTAGAATACAGACAGCACATCAAAGTGAACACTGTGGTATTTTATACGCTTGTGATAAGGATGAATTTGGAACAGGAATGGAAAGCCTGAAGTGCTCGCATCAGTTTATCAGCTTTGGTGCCCGTGCGTGGCAGGTAGGCGTAGGAGCATTTTGGCAAATACCTTTTTGTGCGTAGATTAAACCGATTCAGCTGTTTGTTTTTTTTTATATCTAACCACTGGTTTAATTTTTAATTTGTCGTGTCTTCCGCTACCTTCCTTAAATGCCAATTTAGTGCGTCAGTAGGCTTCGCGCTTAAAAGATATATCAATAATAACAGTTCTAAGAATAGAATAGAGGGTTTTACCACGTCAGTAGTTAAAATACAAACTCGATCGATCTATGTTGGTGAAATCGCCCAATGCGCAAAATTTACAGAATCAAGTAACTTTGTAATAATATCGTGATATTAATTTCATCATCAAGCAACAAACCTTTGCCAATCAATTCGAACTGTTGTATTTGTACTGCAATACTTGCAGAACAAATAACATTTACCACTTTAGTTTATTTAATTTTCTTTATTATTTACTTACTTCGAACTACTGGGCCCTGTCAACCTGCAAAAACTGTACATACAAGGTAAGGGACAGTGGCGCCAAATTGTGTCGGAGGCCAATATCTACTTCGGTGGGGTGAGCACGAACCACTATCGTAATGTATTCATAGCATCTACCTATCGTTAACTTGTCAATTTATATAGAGAAACTGTCAGTTTCTGACGTTTTGACGACACGAATACGTTACGATATGTTCGTGCTCAAAACACGGGTCGCTGACCCAGCGGAGAAAGTAAGTAATTAACTGTATATTGTCAAGAGTCTTTGATTTCGAGATAATACTTGTACCCTCCTAACCTGATAAAGTTGAACACCTGTAAAGATTCGTTTACAAAATTAATCGCATATAAGTGTTTTGTGAATCGAAACTACAAACATACAGCAACATTGGTAAATCATAAATAACTTCACAACAACATCACATACATGATCTGACTCCGTGGTAAGTAGCTTAAGCACTTGTGTTACAGATATCAGAATCAGAACAGTGGTATTATAAATAAACTTAATAAATACATAGATATAACAGCAGTAGAATGCTAGGTAGCAACAACACTATCCAGAGATTGTGTTACTAACACAAAATGGATCTCTGTTATCTTAAATAAATAAATAAATAATAATAATAACACCCAGACCAGTACAAACAGACATGTTCAATTCATGCACACAAATGTATGTACAGTGCGGGGATCGAACCCGCGACCTACGAACTGGTATAAGTTTCAAAACGCGAGTTTACATTTCAGCTCAAAATGTATCGCTGTTCATCCTTGCATGCCGCACGAAAAACATTTCATATCTTACCAGCAAAGAATGGCACATGTAAACATTTCTCGCAAATGAAAAGTGTCAGACGCGACCAGTCACTAAATAAAAGGAGGAAATGTAATTAAAAAGTTCATTCGTAGCCGCTTTTGAAATGAGTCGAGTGCCTACTGTTGGAGTCGATATCTGGTTGTATTGTTTTAGAGCCAAGGCACATACTTATGTCACATTTTGAGGTGTTGAGGAGCAGCATAAAGCTGACCTCGACCTAAGCGCGATGAGTTGAAAGCCCGTGCAGTCACCGCAATTAACTATACTTTACTTAGTTATTAACTATACTTTTGTGAGTGGCGTGCTCACCTGCCCTCACTGTGCGCGAACGTTTAACGCAAAAATCGGCTACATCAGCCACCTACGAGCGCATCAACGCCAAACCGACTAGGAGTCAAAGTGGTCGCCATGGCCGAAAACGGTCGGATAGATCATCATCATCACTGTATCCCTTCCTATTCAGGCGTCCACGGAAGACCAGCGCCAACTGATCCTCGATTCTGTGACATTTACTGGGCCACCCATTTATAAAACGTGTTTCACTTACTGAACTCACTAATTGTAAAAATAATTTTATGAATAAAAAAATTCTATTCTATTCTATAACTGTATATCTGTTGCTATAACTCGCGACTGTAAGGTGTTGTCCTACTTGTGCGAATCAACGCTACAAGTGCCACGTGACGCGATGCGAGCAATACTTGTGACAATCAAATCAAAAAGGGTTTATTTTCAGATACAAAGTCCAAAGCACAAAAATTATTATTAGTGTTACAGTTCCAAAACAATATATATTAACATTCTTTTTTACAATTATGACACTTGGTCGTAGTGGCCAGCTACGTCAGTAACATGGTCCCCCCCGGTGTGACAACACCAGTAGCTTAGGCTGACGTAGCTAACGGTACAAGGTAATATAAAAAAAAACTTTGCCTTTACAATTAATTTAGAAAACATACAAAGAAACAAAAAATACATAAAAACCTATAAAATACATAAGACATAAAAACAAATTACGGCAATAGTATTAGTTTCCGAACTGGACGGCGCAGCGTTCCAGTCGTGGTAGTGACTTCAACCACTCTAACTATGCCGTCCTTGCCCGGAAACGTTCGGGCGACCCGCCCTCGCGGCCAGACTCCACGAGGGAGGTTGCCGTCAGCGATTAAGACTAAATCGCCTACTTTTACTTTTTCGCTGGGACCGGAGAGCCTGCGCGGAATCAGGGTCGGTAAGTACTCGCGCACCCAGCGCGACCAGAAATGGTCCGCCAGCCGAAGGCCACGTCTCCACCTCACTCTGCGGATCAAGTCGGCGTCGTCGACCTGGGATACCCCAGTGTACGGCGAAGACGAGCCCAATATAAAATGGAAGGGCGTTATAGCGCCCTCCTCATAAGGACCGACACTAACATGCGTCAGTGGGCGCGAGTTGACCAGGCTCTCGGCTTCCAACAAAAAGGTTTGGAGAACCTCTTCTGACGGGGCCTGTTGCGTCAGGGTTGCCGAAAGTGCAGTTTTAATGCTTCTCACCAATCTCTCCCAGCAGCCTCCCATGAATGGAGCCGACGGGGGAATAAACTTCCACACGATCCTTTGATTCGCGGCGAACTCTTGCACCGGCTGTTCATAAAGACGTGCGAGTTCCCGGCTTGCTCCAACGAACGCTGTTCCATTATCGCTGTAGAGCGTTGTCGGCGTGCCTCGTCTGGCAATGAATCTTCGTAGCGCCATTATGGCTGCGTCAGTACTCAAGCTTCCGACGATTTCTACATGAACAGCACGCACTGTGAGGCATGTAAACAAGGCCACGTAACGCTTTTCGATATGACGTGCGACGGTGATGGAGACAGGGCCAAAGTAATCTAAGCCCACACATGTGAAGGGACGGACGTGATGGGCTAGCCGCTCTGGTGGCAAATCTCCAGTTGGGGGTATCTGAGGTGTTGATTTGCGAATGCGACAACGTAGGCATGCAGATGCTACACTTTTAACAGCTGGCCTTAGACCGATGATGTGAAATCTTTGTCGTAACTCGTTGACCACTAACTCATTGTTGGAGTGGGCCGCGCGTTCATGGTGGTAAGCGATGAGAAGCCTCACAATCCGATCTTTTCCATCAAGGACTATGGGATTCTGGGACACCGTGGGCACGCCTTCTACTGCACATATCCGGCCTGACAGGCGTAGCAACTTTGTGGACTTCGAAAAACAGCGTCAGGTTTTTGAGACGACCATTCTTTGTCGGTGGCTCGCCGTGATTAATCCGGATGTAGTCCTCACGTAGAGAGGCTAACTGAGAGTGTAATAATAGTCGCTCTTCCGCGCGAATCAAGTCTTCTGCAGTTAAGTCTCTGTGATTTGCTGTTGTGGACTCTCGGCACCGTGACGAGGAATTTGGAAATTTTGAGCTAGGTTGTAAAAGCGCCATCTTAAAAATATTGGCGCAAATCAAAACGCGTGCGGATGCTCGCAGTAAGCGTATCCATTTGCTAAAGCGAGTGGCGTCTGGGACCACAGGGATAGGCATTTCGCGCATGTTTGTTTGAGCTATGAATTCCACGGGAGGACATTTCATTTCCTCGGGAACCGGTGGTTGTTCCTTTATTGGCTCTTTTGGCCATTTGGATTCAGGCAAGTAAAGAAAGGAAGGGCCAGAAAACCACCGAGATGAAGTTTCAAATTTTTTGCCGATACGCGTAGCGTCGTCCGCCACGTTCAGAGCCGTCGGTACATATCGCCAATCAGATACGTTAGTTATCTCCGTAATTTCGCCAACGCGATGGGCTACGAACGGTCTGAAGTTGCGAGCGTCGCTACGTAGCCATTTAAGGACAGTGAGACTGTCTGACCAAAGAAAAAGCTTTGAGGGTTTGTGCTTATGAGCCTCGACAATATAAAAAGCAAATCGTGCTACCATAAGGGCGGCTTGGAGCTCAAGTCTGGGGATGGAAACCAGTTTCACGGGTGCTACTCGGGCTTTGCCGCCTATAAGGCTGATCGTCACGCCACCGTCAGAGCAGTTAAAACGCCAGTAGGCAACACAAGCATACGCGATCTCGCTTGCATCACCGAAGACGTGAAGCTCCCCAGACTCAGCACGACGACCACCCAAATAGTGGCGAGGAATAGAGGCTAGTTTCATTTTCGAAAGCTCAGCAAACCAAGCCTTCCACTCTAAAATTAGTGGTGGTGGTAACTCTTGGTCCCAGTTAACACCCAGTTTCCAGGTCTTTTGAAAGATTACTCGGCCCTTGACTATAATTGGCGTTAAAAGACCTAGTGGGTCAAAAATCTTCATCAGATACGCAAGAGTGGAACGTTTGGTTAGCTTGGCTGGTAAGTCTCCCATAGATGAGGGTGAAAAGAAGAGAGTGTCAGCATTGAAGTCCCAAGTAACGCCTAAAATACGGACGCTTGTTGAGGCAGCGTTGGACGCGCACAAATCTGGAGGCAACGTGGACAATGCTTCGGGTCGGTTTGACACCCAGGACCTCATCTCCAGGCATGCTTTAGAATGAACAAGTACTATTTCTGCCGCCAATTTAGCAGCTTCTGAAACCGTGTCAACGCTGCCTAAAAAATCGTCCATGTAATGATCTTTAATGATGGCATCCGCGGCAGCAGTTGAAATTGACCTATGTTCCTCAGCATTTCGGTTTTTTAGGTAGTTGGCTGTAGTCGGACTAGATGTGGCTCCGAAGATCATTGATCCCATCCGATATTCCTGAAGAGGATGTGATGGGTCTTCACGCCAGAAAAACCTTTGGGCATCACGATCTTCGTGCCGAATTTTAGTTTGCGGGAACATTTCGCGAATGTCACCATTAAGTGCCACTGCTCCCTCCCTGAATCGCATCAGAATCGCTAAAAGGGGCTGCAGCAGATCTGGACCTGATAAAAGAAGCGAATTAAGGCTTACCCCTGATGACGTTGCTGCAGCATCATGAACTACACGCAACTTGCGCTTCTGGGGGTGTATGACCCCGAAATGGGGAAGGTACCAAGCTATGTTGCTGCTGTTGGGAGGTTCAGTGCAAAGTTCGGCGTATCCCTTTAGGATTGTTGAATGAATGTTCTCACGATAAGCATTAGCATAAGCTTTGTCCCTCGCCATTTTCTTCTCTAGGCTCCTAAAAGTGCGAGGTCCCTACTCTGGCTGCTTGGCACGTGATCAATTTTAGCCCGCCACAAAAGTCCTGTTTCAAACCTGCCGTCAGGCAGCCGGCGGGTCCTTTCGTTTAAAATATCGATTGCTCGCCTATCATTTTCAGAAAGATATTCCTTTTTGGATATACCTATGCTATCGATCCGAAAATATTCTCTGAGTTGGTGATCTAACGAATCAGTGTCACTTGACTGACAATAATTTACGACCTCTGACAATAAGATTGTTTTTAAGCGTCCGAAAAGAGCCCAGCCAAGTAAGGTGAATGCCGCTGCTGGTTGGTGTCGATTGCCACGCCTTACTGCATGAGGCACAGTCAGGTGCCAGTTGTCGATACCGATCAGCAGCATTGGCTTGGCTTCGTCGTAACTTAGTTCCTCAATTATGTCAGTCAAATAATCGTAACCAAGCAAATCATTGGATTCGATGATCTGACTTGATAAGGAAAGGTTCGCAATGGCTCGAACGTTCTCTAATTTAAACGTCTGTGAGGCATGGCGACCTTTAATCTCTAGAGAGACGAAAGTTACGTTGGATTCTTTGAACATGCCGCCAACCGCGTTCACACGAAGGACAGACCGTTTTCCAGTAGCACCTACGGCCTCAGCGATAGATGCATCAACCAACGTGGCAGTCGAACCGTCGTCTAAAAGTGCATAAGTATTCACGGTACCTCGGGGACCAGACACACTAACCGGCACCATCTTCAGTAGCGAGCGTCGCGACGGTTCCGGGGTGCTGTTATGCGCAACTACAATGTTATCTGGCAAAACATCATCGTGATTACTGTAATGAGCACCATCATTATCGTTGTTGCTATCGATATGTGTCACGGCGCCGTCATCCTCGTTGTTGCTATTGATATGGGTCACGGTTGCTTGTTGGACCTCCTTATGTAGCAAGGAGTGATGGGTTTTCTTATTTAAACAATTAGGATAAGTACAAGAAAACTTCTGACATTTCCTATAAAAGTGGTAGCCTTTTTTTAAACATTTATGGCAAACCTTTTTTTCAGTTACCCACTTCCACCTTTCGTCAATGGTAATTGAACTGAACGATTTACAATCGACAGTATAATGATCTTTTTTGTTGCAAAACAGACAAACCTTATCTGAAACCTTAACTATAGACGACGACGGAGTAGTGTCATTGGGTGTTGTGACATGACATCTGACAGGTTTGAAGATGTCATGTTTGACGGGTTCGGAGATGTAATCATATTTTGATTTCATCTCGGCCTCTAGTTTGAGGAATTCTGATAGGAGTTCCATTCGGAGCCTCCTCCCAGAGTTCCTCTCCCTCTCAAAGGCGAAGCTTGTCCACCGAGATCGTAATGTTGTCGGAAACCTCCCCACGATCTCGTTGGACAGCTCGGGGGAGGCATACTCTGGCATGTCAAGCAGCCGCACCACTTCGAGGCAGTGCCGCACCCGACATGAAAAAGCATTTATCTCCCTCGCTGTCTCTAGGTTGGAAATCCTAGGCAACGCTCTAATTATGGCCAACTGGGCTAAGACAATGCGTTCCGGCCTAGCAAATTCAACTTCGAGAGCACTCATTACCTCGAGGGGGTCGGAGCCAGCCGTCAGCATGACCGCTACAGCGTCGCGGGCAAGACCACGCAACGCAGCGCCGATCCTTGCTAGGTTCTCCTCTTTCGAGTAAGATGAACTGGAGGTTTGGTACGCCCTCTTAAAAAAGAGCCAGTCTGTAGGCTTAGTGCCGTCGAAAATAGGCAAACTTACACTGACTTTAGGAGCAATACGACATCCTGCGGCGACAGCGATGTTGGCAACGGCTTGAGCTAATTGTAAAGTATCATTGTTTTTGTACGAGCTAATATTTTTATTACTGTTGTCATAACAATAATTAAAGTTTGGACGTGTACCTAAACTATGTGTGCGTGTACATGTAAGTTTATCCCCTTCGGCTGGACGAGTAGGGAAGCCGGACCAGTGAGACACCTCCACACACACGGCTCTGGAACGTGGAGCAGGCGCGGTGACAAAGGATGTTCCACCTTGTGGCGCGGACGTGTATATAGGTGCACTGAAATAATTAGGATAATAAGTACTCGTAGTTATCGGTAAGCTATTTCGGTCATGATGGAGTGAGGCGGTCATACTGGATAGTGAGATTGGAATCTTATTTGGCAGGCTATGTATGAGGTCCTGGGGGTTGTGACTCGGGGATAGTTGTGGATTGACCTCTTGTCCTGTCGCAGGCAAGGGGGCGTCTAAAGGCGACACAAACATTGCGTCCGTAGGTGCCGAGTAGGGCACAGACGCAGGGATGTCAGTGTGCGACGTCTCCATTAGGGCCTGAGGTGAGCAGGAAGGATACACTGTACAACTGTTACCATCTTCACGGTCTAACCACTCCTGGACGTTCCTGGTTGTACGTCGGCTCGATCGACGGCTTCCGTTACTTTGCGCTTCTAGGGAAGCGACTAGTGCACGATGTTCTGCCTCAGCCACCACGCGTTCTTCAGCGAGTGCGCGTTCACGCTCGGCGCGCTCCGCAGCACGCTCCTCACACTCTGCAGCGAGGGCGCGCGCACGCTCGTTACGCTCCAGATCTGCGAGGCGGCGCAAATGTTGAGCCTCCGCGGCCAGAACTCGCGCTTGTACGGTAGCAGACGAGACCGATGATCGAATTGAACTGGATTCACTTTTCTCACTTTGTTTTGAGCTTTTATTCCGGGTTTGACTCCTCAAAATCATTTTATAAAATTATTTTTGAAAATATCCAACTTCTGACACCAAAAATATTACAGTTCCAAAACAATATATATTAACATTCTTTTTTACAATTATGACACTTGGTCGTAGTGGCCAGCTACGTCAGTAACAATTAGTAATAATCTGAGTACGCCTTGACGTCAATGTCACTTCACCGTCAATATCGGACACGCTCACCGTTAATATCGGTTGCATGCGGTCCGAGACCTATTTGGGTTTAGTATGATTTGCCTGCATTAGTATCACTACAAAGATTGATAGAAGTATAAAGCTAAGTCGCTTCCCATGTCTGTTCCTTGTGTCTGTATGTATGTATGGTTATATGTATATATATATATATAGTTTCAAAACTACTCAACGAATTTTGATACAGTTTTTTAAAAAAAAAGAGTGTATGAAAATGTATATTAAAAATGCGAAAGTAACTCTGTCTGTCTGTGTGTTACTCAATCACGCCTAAACTACTGAACCAATTTGCATGAAATTTTAGTATGGAGATTTTCTGATACCCGAGAAATGACATACGATACTTTTTACCGCGGGAAAGTACGCATTCCCATTGAAAAATTCAGGTGAGCCGAGCGCTTTTTTATATATATAAATGAATTGCTGTCCGTAAGTCTCACTTAAACTCGAGAATGGATGGACCGATTTCAATAATTTTAGCCTTATGGGTAAGATCCAGAGAAGGTGTAAATGATAAGAAAATATTAATAAATTGTGAAAACAGCGGGCAGGACAGTGTCTGCCGGGTCCACTAGTGTAATAATAAAAAGGTTTATATTTATAATAAAACAGCGGGCAGCTCAACGTTTGCTAAGTTCACTACTACAAACTACAAAAAAAATGGATAGAAAAACGATTCTCACTTGTGCCAGTCTTGCAGAGTAGGGACCTTGTATTAAGCTCTCGCTGAAACCAAACACATGGGATAATGGCAAAGTACTTGCTTATTTGTATTACGCAACTTCCATAGCTGTTTCAGTGAAAAAAAAAATTTATCGTTTCTTGTAGTCAAAGAAAGTAGAGGTAGGCGAGTTCTTAGTAACAGTAAACCAATTTTTCAATGTTATAAAATAACTTTTGTGTTATTTTAATTATTACTTCATACAAATAATAAATAAATATACAACAACTTCACATACATTGATCTGATTCCGTGGAAAGTAGCTTAAGCACTTCTGTTACTGATATCAGAATCAACAGTGGTATTAGAAATACATTAAATAAATACATATAACACCCAGACCAGTACAAACAGACATGTTCATGCACACAAGTGTTTTTACAGTGCGGGAATCGAACCCGCGACCTCTAGGTTAATAGTCAACATCTTGACCATTACACCAAAGTAGTCGTCAACCGTACATTGCCAGATAAATAGCTAAACGTAATTAAAACAGTAAATTTTAATTAACCAAAATTGATTGCAAAATAAATGGGATTAATGGCTTACCTGCCTACTAAAGTTATTGATATAACTATTTAATGAACTAATGTAAAATGATACAGAAGGTTTGCTTTTAAGCATACCAATACTTTGAGATATAAGTTCTACAGGGGTTCAACTAAAGTAAATTATATGCAAATTACCTACTTTTGAAATTCAGTGTTTTTTTTTCGTAAACATTAATAAAAATCAAAATAAATAAAATGTGAAAAATTACAATGAAACAGAAATATCTACTGGATCTTAGCAAAGTGCTTGTAGCTTTGTAAAGCATTTTTATTTTATAAAAACGGACTCTAGATTCTTGATTAAGAAATCCGAACTACGTATTATCGGTTTATTCAGGCAGTTTTGTTGCTGGATGCAGATAGACAAGTCAAACCTTATAACACTCCTCTTTTAAGGTCAATACCGCGCTACTTATCATTTATGACATTTTGTCAATCAGGATTAAATATAATACGACAAGTTAATACCACGTCGCGTGAGATGTACCGTCAGCATAATACTAATTCACTAATTCCGATGATGTATTGCTATTGTGATTATCCCGACATGTCGCTTTCTCGTATATACTAAGAACTTGTAAGACGGAACTACCATATCGCAATATTATATGTCTAACTGAGGTATGGTGCTGGATCTCACTGTATCTACTCCAGCTAATCTAATCAGATCATTCAGTTGATTGGCATTTCACTATTACTAAGCAACTGTATAGGGACGAGTGAAAATTAATAAAAAACATCTTCGGAAAAATAAAAAAATATACTGAATTTGTGTATTGTCATGTGCACTGATCGTCAAATCATCAGCCTATATACGTCCCGCTGCTGGCACAGGCCTCACCTCAACTATGAGGTGTTGCGAGCCATACTCCACCACGTGGGCTCAGTGCGGATTGTTGGAGGGGTGTGCGTAAGGTCACCCTCACGTCATGCCCGGCCTGGGCGAGGGAGCGTAGTGCCATGGTCGCCGTTGTGGGCGGTGACCTGTCGTTGGCAGCAATTGTGCGGAGGATGGCGACCTGCGAGGAAGCGTGGCAGGCGGTGCTCACCTTCTGTGAGACTGTCATCTCGCAGAAGGAAGCAGCGGAGAGGGAGCGAGAGGCTTCGGTTGACGCCCCAATGATCCGCCGCCGGCGTCATGGGCACCGGAGAAAGAATTTCCTTCTCCACTTGCCCCTTCCTGGGCCCCGGGCTTCAGACACGGGGGTGTCTGTCGTCCGCTAAAGGGGGCCCGAGACGGCGTTGCGCGTGTTCCCGCGCGCCGTCTATTGTTTCTGCGATGGGGTCGAGTTTCTCCCTCGTCGCAACCGGTAGGGGCTCGCTGCAAAGTGAGTCGGCCGAGTCTGGGGAACTGCGGTGAATGCCTATGGCCTCGCGGCCTATGGTGAACCCGCCACGTCCCCGTCTCACATGGCACCGGAGGGCACCGTTAGGTTTTTAGTGGGTAGGCGGGTTCTCTCTCTGAGGCCTGGAGTCCCACATAACCCCCAGCTGCCCCAGCGGCTGGTGGGTATGCGTAACGGCATTTCCCTGACGTAAAAAAAAAGGGGTGTGCGTAAGGTAAGTGACCAACCTTACTGTCAGATGTTATTAAGCCGCCCGAGGGCCTCCGACCAGGCTTAACGACTAATATCTATCGATATTAACCGGGACCAACAGCTTAACGTGCCTTCCGAAGCACGGAGATGCTTGTAAATAGATGTCACTTTTATGGTCAGGATGGTCACCCATCCCAAACATGACCGCGCCGTAGGTTGCTTAACTTTTGGTATCACTACCAAAGCGCTGCAACCACTGCGCCACAGCACCTCATTGAACGTAAGAGAATTGAACGTAAGTATACTAAATTTCTGGATGCAATTTGCATTGCAAGATTAGATAGAAACACCGGGACAGGTGAAAATAAATAGATAAAAGCTTGTAAGTAAATAAAGACATTATTACATGTACGCTGTTCTAATCTCAAAGTAATTTTTACACTTTCCTGTTCGGGCATTATGGTAAGTCTAAGTTTTCGAAGAAATACAATAAAGCGATTGCTTAGCATAGCGATAGCATGTAAAAATAAGTAAGAAAATAAACCTTCTTCGTTTTTCTTAGATATTTTAATAATATTATTTGAGAAGAAGCTTAAATATAATATTTTAACTGACTTATACACGAAATATTGCGTCAATGTTTTTCTAAAATATTAACTTAAGCTTCATGAACAAAGCTCTCGTATCAACTTTAGAAATTATGATAAGACGCTTAAAGGTTCGACGAGCAAAATGTTAAAGACGTTTTTGACTTTATTTTGAATTCAGAAATTATTTCATATAATAAACTATTTCAGTGAATCGTTAATTCGAACTTTTCGAACCAAACAATAAGTTTCAATCGAAATTGCCTGAAACAAACTCAATCCATTTGGTATTACATGCAGTAGAGCAGTTATATCTAGCTCAAACTAGTAAATTCGTTTAGGTACAGAGCACAGACCACTTAGCGCTAGTGCATGCTGAGGCTAAGCAAGTGTAGGAACACAGAAGTAGTAAAAGTAAAGGCCTGTCTGTCTATTGGCGACTGTTGATGGAATCAGGCGTTACTTTGCGGAAATCAATGACTAAAGCTGAAAAAGAGGAGTATTTTGCTTTAAATTTCCACTAAACGACGCCAGCGCAGGAACCAAAATACATCCAACTGTAATCACCTAAAAAAGCTAGAGCTGGAAGTCGCAGAACTTACAATACCTACCTACAACTCTCAAGGTAACACAGAAGATGCACATGAAATCACAACACTGATACTGATTCCAGGTGCATCTTCTGAGTCAGGCAAATAAAAAAATAATCCTCTTTTTCAGCTTTATTGGTGACTGCATTATAGCTATCCGCTTTCATGTCAAGATAATACGTGAGCTAGTCTGATGTGGTCGTACTGAACCGAGTCTAATGGAACTGCCCTGTCCCTAGTCGTCGCCAGTTTTGCGAGTTGATTACACGTGCGTGGGTGTGCGTAGCGGCCCATTTTTAAGTTGACAATAATTGTAAGGACGTACCGTATCATCTCTCTCACTCGGTCTGTTTGATTGATTTAAGATCTAAAGTTGCTTGTTGCGCAATGGTAGCAGCGCTTTGGCAGTGATATCAAAGTAAAGCAACGTTGAGTGAGGTCATATCTTGGATGAGTGATCATTCCGACTATTTAAGTCGTCTATTTACAAGCATCTTCGTGCTCTGGAAGGCACTTTAAGGTTGGTCACTTACTTTACAAACAACGCTGAGTGGAGTATGGCTCATACTACCTCATAGATCAGGTGAGGCTTGTGCCTAGCAGTGGGATCTATATATGCTGATGAGATGAGATGAACACGCATTGAGTTGTGAGGCAAAGTCAGTATAGGCCGATGACTTGTGTAACTCTGAACTTCTAAGGCCAAGAAGTCTGACTACTGATTTTTCGTAACAGTTGTAGATCTCGCAATGCTCATTCAATCTTTTTGTCTGATGATGGTGAATTTTTTAGGTGCTATGCAGTTTAGGACATTTTACTTTACACTGGACGTCTACGACTGAAACTGGAGATTTTGCTTTCCGCTCACTGGGAGCATTCTTATTCAAAAAAATAGGAACAAAACATTATTCGCTTTTGTTGAGCGTAATCGAAATTGTTATAGGGCTCTAGGCCATCCTCAAAGATTTCAGGCAAGAGCGATCACATCTACTGGCTTTAATCCAGTTCGATTCTGTAAAACTTTACAAGGGCATCAGACCATAATATTGCTGGTGGACGGTTACGCTGAATATTGTATCAAGATTTTTTAAATTATGTCTACAGTTCTAGAAGTATCTATTTAATGTAACTGGTCTGCAGAACGAAGTCAGCGGCAATAAATTGCTGGAACTAAAGCATGTCGCCGTCACATTTAACGATTCAGCTACTATTCTTCAGACTGGCTTGTTAAAAGTCGAAGGACGAATTGCTTCGCTTTTGATGTTACTAATTTTCAAAGAAAAATTGAGTTGGAACATTTATTCTAAAGCACATTTTGAAATTGGCTTTATATTTGCGATCTTTAAGACGTCGCAAAGCTAAGCTTGTCTTACTCCTGAGGCCATGGACAAAATCATTAAATTTTTGGCATAGAAGGTATCATAAATATGTGGTCTAGGTGTTGCACAGGCTTAGGTCGATTATAAAAAAAACCTTTCATCAGAAGAAAGCTTTAATACTCCTGTGTGCTATAGCATATACAGATATAGTATTTTTTTGCAGTAGGTTACAAAATGTAACCTAGTACGAAAATCGGTTCTATTATTTTGTGAATACCGTAATTATTTAGTAAAATGGCCTTAAGTAAGTTGCTACAAGGATAATTTGATAAATTGTAATCGAAAAAGAATGCAAAAAACTTATAACCTAAAACTAGTAAAAATTGCAAATTACAAATTTTTCAGTGCACACCAGTAAACATATTCCAAGCATTAAGCGAAGGTACGAGATAAAAAATATCTCGCAAAAGCAATTTCGATTGGCTCAGAATCACTACAAAAACATGCATGTCCACAGTTTTCGCTGTACAAAGGATCAAATTTCTGAATGTGATAGAGAAGATGATCACCAGCGGGCTTAATAAATGGAAATTTAAAATTTCAAAAATAACGTCTACAACGCTTCGCTTATCAAATACATCGGAAATTCTGCTCTCTCGATGTCGAAAGTGCTTTTATCCTATCTTTTATGCACCGAAGGATCGTTAGAGAGAACTATTAAAGGTAAGTGTCACATTTTCTAGCAGGTACCAGTGCACATTGCTAAAAGAAAAATAAAGTTGTGTCGTAATTAAATAAGGCATAAGGCATTATACCTCTACATAACGACGGCTCGTACCAGATCGAATCAATACCAGAAGGATCACACATGGCGGCAATCACGAAATAACAAACCGGTTTGATAGTTCAGACGTCTATTTTCACAATTACAAAGGAAAGAAATCAAAATAACAAACGAACAGACGGATGGCTTCGGATTGCTATCGAAAAACGCGGCAAGTGCGATACAGTGAGACAGTAATACTCAAAGCGACCGTTCGTGTCGGTGTCCCGAAACAGAATCCTCAATTGGCCTAAAGCTGTCAAACGAAACGTCAGAACATGGGAAACTAGTGCTGCTCCCACTGTATCGACCATGCCCAAGTGAACTACTTGACGTTTCCGAATAACCCGAAAGATGGCGCAGACCGGGACTGAAACATACATAATTATGTGTAGTGAAAGGGTGACAGTCAAGGAAAACCGCTGGATGCGGAAAACACAGAACCGATAACAGTGGAGATCCTTGAGGGACGAAAGACTGACATGATGATAGTGAATGAAAGGCCGAACCTTTCTTTCATCATCATCATAACCGACCTACTTATTTCTAACGTTCACTTCATAAGAAGTCAACTGCCTCGTTGGTGTAGTGGAAAAGTTTCTGCTTTACATCCGAGAGGTCCTGGATTCGAATCCCATGTCGAGCCAAAATTGTTTCTGAGATTTTCTGGCATGAATTTCTCAAAAATAGCTCGGTGTCGAGAAGTTGGCGGTGTTACACCCCCGTGCCTCGGAAAGCACGTTAAGCCGTTGGTACTGCGCCTGATCTCTCTCCGGTCATGTCGGATTGCCGTGTCACCGAACTTTGAGAGTGATGGAACATTGAGTGCACCAGTGTATTGCGCTCACACTTGTGCACTATAATATCTCCTGCGTAGTTGGCTGATCTCTGTAGAGATTGGCCGCCGTGGTCGAAATCGGCCAGGAGGACTATTACTATTATTACGAAGTCTCGTATCTAGTCATTTTAGTTGTTTTCGTTTTCGAAGCGTCGATTGTACCCGTATAAATTATTATTTCTTATTAAAAATCAACCTTAAACTGAAGTTCTATTCTGAAACGAAGAAGTCAGAAACTCGATTATATCTTATACCAACAGTTATTCTAGACACACTAACTGCTCTCGTCTCGCCGTAAAACCAATAAACTCCGAGGTGCAGCATCATAAAAAGGGAAAAGTGCTGGTGCCATTACAGAAAATTACATTCTAATTTTTTCCGCCATCTTGTCAGTGACAATATTTTATGAAGTGCACTTCCAATGACGGCACTAATTTAGTTTTCTAAAAAACTGTGTTCTGTAAAACTATGTACATAAGGTGGACTTAACGCCGTAGGGCGTTCTCTACCAGTCATACCTTTGGGTGAAGCAGAAATAAAAATAATATTTGTAATAAAAACATTAAGAAAACAAAAAAAATATTGAAAAAACTATCTAAGAAAGCAAGAAAATAGGCAAACCTTTTCAAAGCGGCTTAGGAAACTATATGGATTGCGGATAGAAGTACTTGAGCGCTCTAAATAAAACTCGCAAGATTTTAGATTTCATGACCCAAACAAATATCGACCAAAAGTGGAAATACATATTTAACTTTAAATAATTACAACACAATCTTTTTTTTCATATTCGATTACATGAAAAACAGCACATTTAAATGAGTGTTACTATAAAGAAACAAAAGAAAACAAGCATTTCGAACGTCAAAATATCAACAAGCAAGCGCGGACCACTCCAGTGAAACCAGTATTTATGCCACTTGCCGCGTTTTAAATTTTAACATGAGCACTCCGTACGCCTGAACGCGTAGGTACTAAATACTCGGCCAGAATTATATTTAACAAGCAGATTTTTTTGTTTGTGCAATGTAAAACATTGTGGCAAGCCGCGTGTTTGAGCAGAAGGGGTTTATGTTTTGAGGTTTTGAGACTGGTAAGGTTAAACCATCTTGCTTGAATACGATCGTGAGGACATGTCGTACGTAAAAAGTTTTGCATAAAGTAGTCTTTGTGCAAAACTTTTAGCTATTAACCTGATCGTTTTTATTTATTTCTAGGCTACATATTTATAAACGAAACCACTCCAAGCAAACAGACTGACATATTTAGCATCTTGTAAAACAACTTTCAGTAGTTTAACTTATTTATACCTAATTTAACGACCACTTTTGGTGTAAAGGTTAAGAAGGTAAGACTATTAACCAAGAGGTCGCTCGGTGTTCAATCCCCGCACTGTACAAACATGTATGTGCATGAAAATGTCTGTTTGTACGGTCAGGGTTTATATGTATTTATTTAAGTTTATTTGTAATATCACTATTGATTCTGATATTTTGTAACACAAGTGCTTTAGCTACTTACCACGAAGTCAGATCAATTTATGTGATATTGGTGTATATTAATTATTTATTTAATTAGTTGTGACCTCCTGTTTGTTAATGCTTACTACTAACTCGTGCTTAGCTCATATTGGTGAAATACTGAATGGCCTCTAACTTTTGTATTTGCGTACAATCCTAATCATATAAAACAAACAGAAAAATCTGACCAATTAACATGAGTAATACTTACTTCTTTACCCATACTACACAACTACATACCTACTGATAAACACTACGAGATAACGACATTTCATTATTCCGTGACACCGCATCATCCTTTGAAGGTCCATTAGGGGGTAAATCCAGACAAAATGAGAGGCATCCCTAATTACAGCGAATGGGAGCAGTCACGCGAACCCGGCACGCGAGCCTTGTATTGTTGATGGGAAGCATAAGCACAGTAGTAGATTAGGCTATAACAGTACGGAAGCTAAGGAAAAAGGCTTGAAATGAAGTAAGCACAGACGCAAGTCTCAACAGGGTGCCTAAGGGGGTATTATTAGGAAGTATTGGTACCGCGATACTCGTCGTCGTGTTTATCAGTTCGAGAATCTGTCGTTGGTTTCTTCCTGCTATAGTTTAATATTTCTGTACTATGGCTTTAAAAATGGTCTGAACGACGGCCGGTACCTAAAAAGATCTACAGGGTGTAAAAAAACCTTTCCGAAGCCAAATACCACATATTCTACCAATTATTACTATCATTTTTTTCCTGAGAAGTTAACGTTTACTGAGGTATTGATGGTTAAAGTTTGAAAAACAAAATTGATGATTTTTTATAGCTATTTCTTCTGTCCATTATAACTTTCCAAAAATAAATGATACAAATTTTCACTAGTTCTTTCATAAAAAGCCTCTTAATGGCACACTCCGCAATGAACAGCGCACACTCGAACCGTATAAGCGTATAGCAACACGCCCCGCGGTCACTTCCCCGGGTGCGCGCTGTACATTGCGGGTTAGAAATAAATTGTTTTTTTTTTATGTCAAAAATAAAAGTTGTTTCCCAGCCAAAATTTTTTTGAAGTGAAAACTTCTTTAGCGGCGTTGAGCACTTTTGTGGCATGGGTAGAAACCGTGAAACTCGCGTCAGGTCACGTGATGCTGATCGAAAAACCGTAAGACGGTTGTTAAGTTTTCACTTCTGCCGGCACTCCCGGAGTGCAACCCGTGTTAGTTTTTTTTCATACGATTTGGTTTGATGTACTGACAAGTGGTAGACGGCTTCAGTTAGGTTTCTTCTACAACCTGTATATTTAGTAGACGCAATCCGATTATTTGCAATGTAAGATTTGTTATGTGGTTACGACTTATAAAAGAAGTGTGAGAAGTTGACTAACAGCTGATGATAATAATTACCACATACAAAATTGAGTATTTTATATTTTTTAGCATTAACAATGTAAATTTATTTACAATGCGAAATTAAAACACACTTAAATGCCCGCCTGCCTTGCGAGAGTTGCGGGTTCGAGTCCCGCCTGTAGCAGTCCGGTTTTCTTTGAGTGTGTTTTTTATTTTACATACATACAAAATATTAAACACATTGTCAATTGAAATGAGATATAGAGATCATTTAGCAGTAAGATGCATCGATGTTGAAACGATATTTCCCTGGCATTCCAAAAACCATTGACCATCTTGATAAATACAGTTAATCACTTAATGGCACTAGTACTAAGAGGTTAAGAAACGGGAACTGGTGTAATTGACTCGTGTAGGTATGTCTGATAACGCCTTCATTCTATTGGAATGCCGGACACTGATCACCCTCCAACGTATTATAGTTCTACAGTTAGTTTTTAACACGCTTTTATTAGATCGAGGTGTATGTATGTATATATGTATGTATGAATGTATGTAATGGAATTTTTGACCTCAATTTTCACCAACTTCCAGAATTCGGATTAAAATGAAACTTTGCACATGTATTAAGTACCGATGACAATGCAATAATTTGATAAAAGTTTTCCATTATCCCTATTAACTAAAAAACTAAAAATTAATAAATAGTTTAAAAAACTAAAAAAAACATGCTTTTATCGCTAACTAAAACACGGAATTTATATTACAGTAGAGTAAAAAGCGTGGGGTGCTTGGTATAGTAGTATGTAAAAAAATCCTATAATCAGCAACTATGAAAGAGAAGTATGAAAACGTCATAAAGTGCACCCCACGCTTTTTACTCTACTGTAATATAGATTCCGTGTACTCAGAATTTTTTTTAGTTAGCAATAAAATTCAATTCAATTCTTTATTCTTAACAATATCTTTGTGTGGAATAGTTAGCAAAATTAAACTATAAAATAAAATACAAACGCTGCCCTTTACTAAAAATTCTTAAAATAATAATTATTACAAAAAGTAAAAGTAGTAAAAGCGTGTTTTTATTTTATTTTTTAAACTATTTTTTTAAATATTTATTTAAGGCACACCAACGACAGTTACAATTGATCAAAAGACTTACATGCAGTAAAATAGTGTTGCTAATTGCACTATCAATAAAAGGTGTATATAACATGATGGACAACTTAGGCATTACAAAATATGATAAAAATTTAAACAATTTTGATATTAAATATATCTTATGTTTTAAAATTATCTTAACATACAAAAATAATATTATAGCTGGTGACTGTCCCGATATTTTCACATTTTCTCATTTAAAGCTTGGCATAGGTAGAAAAGGAATTCATGAGAGCTGAAAATACCTACTTAGGATCTTGTGACCGCCTAAGTGTATCTGATTTTCAGCAATATATTTTGCTAAAAAAGTAAAATAAAACTGTTAGTGCTGTGCGCTAAAGATGTTTGATGTAAAGTTTAAGTTAACTCTAGAAAGTAAATTGTTATACGTAAGTATCTAATGTAACTATATTAAAGTCATCTAATGTAACATGTTTGCTTATAATCCCCAAAAAAAAAAGTAATTTGCGTAAGTAAATTATTTTTTAAATGAATATTTTTTTGTTTTAATAATGAGTTTTTAGTTTAAAAGTTTGGATATCATCTTTTGGTAGCCATTCACATTTTATGCGACAATCACATTTAGCATATCATTTTAATTAATTAAGTTTTTACAAGTAACTAGAAACTAAAACGGAGATGGTAACTGAACGTAAATAAGTACCTACTAAAGCTTCACTAAAATCACGGCGCGAGGCTTCTACAAAGGTTATTTACTACAAGTAATTATTTATTTCGAGCAAACAGCTTCCGGCTCTTCAAAAGGTAGAAAGGCAAAGCATTTTAATGAACGTGAATTTTTTATTTACGATAAAAATTTCCTTTAACCTGATACCTATCGATCTATTTTCGAGAAAATACCCTTTCAATAAAACTGAATAAAAAATAAGTTTGTAAACATGTTGTTATCCAATTTCTTTTTACTTAAAGGTAAACAAAATCCTTTTAAGATAAAAAGGGTAACTTTTTACTTTTGAAGGTTTAGAAATACAATGTTCTTTGAATGCCCGAGCTCTGATTTGTTTTGACAAAAATAATGTTGCGGCTTATTTACATACATCTAACGCAATGCGACATTTAATTTAGTCAATTTATGAACTCGTTGTGATAAACTAGAAACCATGGAGATGTTACCATTGTAAATTATCTTCACCGTTCTGCTACCTAAACGACATTTAAGTACCTACTTTCCTGCTATTTTGGATGTGTGGAATAGGCTAGAGGACACCAACAATCGTTGACATACTCTTTATTATCTGTCAAAACGTTCTGCCCCCATAGACTTTGTATGGGAATACAAAAACATAACGTCACAGTAGTGTATCAGAAATCGATATTGTGTGTTTAAAAATTGGTGTCTACTGCTTTTTGGGAATATACTGGTTGTATTGTTATGTTCAAGACCATGGTCTTGAAAATATTTAAAATTGGTGTCATCATGCATATTGCACGATGATGCTTGGTTATAAATATTAAACCAGTCGCACTATACACACTTAGGAGGCTCAAGTTTATGAACTATAAAATGGCCAATTTAGACGTAATTAAAATTACCATATTAAACTTTAATTACCCTGGCGAGATCAGCAGTTTGTAGCTCTGACTATTTTTTATATATTTCATTACCTTAGCATGATCTAAACTTGCAAACATATTTCGTTCTAATAATTAGGTCCCCAATCTTATAGGCCTGGACCCTGATTTTTTCCCTGAAATTACCCTGATCACAAAGGAACAATTTACACGCCAAGAAAAATGGATGAAACCGCGCGAGATTCCCTAAAGTGTTAATAGGACCCTGAGGGGTTAAATCTTACGGAGTTTTCCTGGTGCTCTCAGATTGAGTGAGTGAGGGAATCAGAAGTTTCATGGTTTAGTTAAGATAAATTAACGTTGTAAAGTAACATATTACGTAAATTCACTCGTAGGCTATCATAATGCGGGCGAATTGGGAACAAGGTAAGTACTAATAATCCATCAATAAATAATCAATAAATAAATGTACAACAACATCACATACATTGATCTGACTCCGTGGTAAGTAGCTTAAGCACTTGTGATACAGATATCACAATCAACAGTGGTATTACAAATGAACTTAAATAAATACATATAACACTCAGACTAGTACAAACAAACATGTTCATGCACACAAATGTTTGTACAGTGCGGGAATCGAGGGTTACTAAGTTATATGTGCAACTGTCTAGCATAACACCTGCTATAATATGTATGTATATAACACTTAGCTGGCAAATAAAAGAATATGAATATGAATCGAACCCACGACCTCTTGGTTAATAGTCAACTTCTTGACCAGTATAATAATAATAATAATAAGTTTAATAAGTTTTTTTATTTCGTTATAAAGTTGCCTTAAAACTAGTACATTGGAGCCCCCATTTAAGCAAAATTTGCCTGTGTTTGGGGGACCGCTCTTCCTTAACTATATTTTATTTTAACAAGGCAGTATGGTGAACATGTTTCTTTCTTTACTTATTTTTATTCTTTTAATACTCTTACATAAGGTGACTTATTCTATGTGTGTGTATGTGTGTGTCAGTGAGTGTGTGTGTGTGTCTGTTTGTGTATGTGTGTGTGTGTGTCAGTGAGTGTGTGTGTGTGTGTGTGTGTGTGTGAGTGATTGTGTGTGTCTTAGTATACCAAAGTGGTCGTCAAAAATTTATGACATTTCGTTATATCGTACTGGATAAACTACGCAATAAATCGAATTTTTTGCATAACTGACAGAGTTTTAATGTGATTGTATTTTATAATATAATCTCAATATAGTTACAGGTTTTAATTATTCTAAAATTATTTTCAATTTTTAACCACAAATAATACAACAACATGATAAAATTTGGTGGTGCATTTCCAAACCAAATAATGAATGAACCAAAAAATGTAGTTTATAAGCCAAATTATCATTTTTTATTTCTTAAAATAAAAAAGAATTTATTAAAATATGAGTTTACCATAAGATAACTTCCTATCCTGGGACTCCCCTATGCTGGCACGCTGGATTACACTGCATGCAGTTAAGTAGTCCAGGGTGCCAGTCCAGCACTCCCCTAGGTTTTGATTTATTTATTATTGATTTTTGATTTTTTATTTTCTCTTTTTGTTACTAACACCAGTTTTCTAAGTTACTGTATACTAACAAAATATGGATTTTGTCCGAAATAAATGTAATTATTATTATTATTATTAAATAAAGTGGTTTTCATGATCATGTTTCTAATCTGTGATCCTCACTCCATAACCAAAAAAAACTAAGCTCATTTTTCTGATAAGTACATGTCACACGCACTCGTCAAAACTGAGGCACAGTTAAAATGTTTAAGCAGTAACTTAAATCTGTATTTAAAAGAGTTAGCTTTCGTTAAACCATATTAGCCAAATGAAGGTTTACTCGTACTATAATAATAATAATAAATATTTCTCAACAATCACACCAATTCTCTAGTCCCAAAGTAAGCTACGAGGCTTGTGTTATGGGTACTAGATAACGGATATATATATACTTAAATACTTTTTTTTTTGTAAATAAATACATATTATACATAGAAAACACCCAGACCAGTACAAACACACATGTTGTGCGGGAATAAAACTCGCGACCCTTAGTTTAAAAGTCCGACATGCGGACCACTGCACCAAGCGGTCGTCATACTATAATTTTGTTCTTGCTCAGATAATACTACTTCTACAAGATCTTATACAATGAAGAGTACCTAGTTTCTAAATAGTTTGTGTCCACTTGAACCAACAAACAACGTGCTGATTATGTTTTTTTTAAAACAACAACAACTACAAAATAACAGTGTTTGTTTGGAGAATATATATTTTATATCAAAATTAAGTCAATAAATTGGAGACTGTCTAGTCGCAAATGTTATTAATTTAAATAGAAATAAATCGCCAAAATAAAACAAAGTGCAGGACAGCGTTTGCGTAGCTTAGATTTAGCGTAGAGGACCCCTCTAGCAAACAAATAAAAGACTAAGGTAATGATCATTGTATCATTGCCAGATAACACAATAGTATGATTATATTAGATAAACATTTTGGTCTGTTGATGCTCCTTATAACTAAACAGATAACAATCTATTTATAATTTATCAATTGCTGTTTGTTAGTTACGCTAAAACTTAAGAACGTGTATACCAATTTGCTATTTTTGGTTTTGAATTATTTGTGGAAGTTCAGGGAAGGTTTAAACGATGAGAAAATATTTAAAAAAAAATCCACGGGTTGCACTCCGGGAGTGCCGGCAAAAGTGAAAACTTAACAACCGTCTTACGGTTTTTCGATCAGCATCACGTGACCTGACGCGAGTTTCATAGTTTCTACACATGCCACAAAAGTGCTCAACGCCGCTAAAGAAGTTTTCACTTCAAAAAATGGAAATTCCGCCGATGGGACGCCGCCTGCCGGGTCCCGCTAATTTAATCTAAAAATATAGCTTATTGGCACTATTTTTGTCAATCAGTATTTTGAAAGATACTGGTCTCACTTATCCTGTACTGTGGTTGACGTATCCGCATCTTTATAATGAAACACCCGCAGAGCATGACGGGTATCCCGAGAAGGTTTTTATTCGTGTCTTCACAACACCGGGATATGCTATTAGGCTTAAGGGTCACTGAAATTATTCCTGTCGTGTGACGAATTGTGCTTATGCCACTTATTTACTCGTATATTTGAATTCATACAGTTTGTTTCAAGACGTACATTGTAAATATATTTAAAGTAAAGCCCTTCCAGGATATAACCTACTTTGAAAAAAAAACTTATGTGATTTTTTGGTTTATACAATAATGCAGTCATACTGTTTCTCCACAAAGCGTATCAATATCGTACTCTAAACTTGATTGATAATTTTTGACCCTGACTTGAAATCAGAACTAGATTACTTCCGAAGACTGTCTATAGTTGCTGTCGACTTGCATGTTTTTGTTTGTTATTTATTTAAGAACTTTATTGCACAGTATTCATTTTACAAAAGGCGGACTAAATGAACCTTTAGATCGTGCAGAGAGAAAATATGAGGTAAAGTAAAAAAACATAATAAGGAAAAAAAAAAAAGTAAATCTTAACACGCCGGAGTCACGTTATGCATGACCATGATAATTAGTTAAAAAGAATATAATTATGATTGGCAGCACTGCCATTGAGCGGAAATAAACATACCAAATAGGACAGGCACTCGAACGCACTTCAACACTAAGCCCCACGTTGGGCGCCACATTCCTAAAGCCATACTTCTTAGCATTTCGTTCGTATTTTCGGGTCTAGCCGACGCGTTCGCTCGCATGCTGAATAAGCTTGTAAGAGTGACAGGGATGGCTACATCAGAAACTATGAAAACTGCTTGAAGGTTAAAGTTCCTCCTAGCCGATTTCGACCACGGCGGCTAACCTGAAGAGAGATCACCCAACAACACTCTTTGGTCCTTCACTCTCAAAGCTCGATGCGAAGGCAATCCGACATGACCAGAAAGAGATCAGGCGCAGAATCAATGGCTTGACGTGCTTTCCGAGGCATGGTGGAGTAACTCCGCCAACTTCTAGATTCCGAGCTCATGAACTACACCAGCTTATTTCGCCGGCCCCATTTTACCATCGGACCACCAGACGTTCCGCGGGATACTATCTGTGCCGTGTCGATGTCGACGAACCAAGCTTCTCATCTTCATTCCTGATGCGCACTGCATAAGAGTGGAACTCACTGGCTGCGTCAGTTTTTCCCTGCAATTACAACCTAGGAATTTTCAAAGCTAGAGTGAACAGGTGTCGTGCGAGCTCGCTACATTGAAGACTCAGTCTGTGTCTCGTTGAGCTTAGTCTTGGGTCAAGAGCTAACCTATCCCAAATAAAAAAAAACACAAACAGCTTTTGGCTCGACTTGGGATTCGAACCCAGGATCTCCTGGATGTGATACAGAAAATTCGCCACTACACCAACGAGGCAGTAATTTGGTTGGCTTGTAGAGTAGCGCAGATGTCAAGGTACTTACTCGTATATCGGTTCGCGCGTTTAATTGAAACACGTGCCGCGAACGCTCGCTGCATCCATGATGAGGAACGATTAGGCGCGGAAAAAGCCGCCGATGTAATATGAAAAAGGCAAGCTGTCAATGTATTCAACACAAAAAAATAACAAGGTTTGCCTCTTAGCAACATGAATGCAACAAATTGATTCGGTTTTGTATGACTCTGTTATTTATATTTTTTTTCTTTCTTTATAATTTGAATCCTTTCTAACGATGGCGTTTTTGCAGTGTATTTTTTTTATATCTTTGAAATAATTTATCTATTATTTATTCTATTTATTTATTTATTTAACTATTTGGATAATAGTTCTACAGAAGAACTACCTTCTAATTTGCAATCATGGTATTAAAAACGAGAGAAACCACTGACATAATTGAATGCATTATCTTAGGCTTCGTTCACACAAAGCATTTTGTCCGACAAATCGTTTTTTTTTTGAAGTCGAAACAACGCATTGAGAAACACGTTTTGAAACGTTTTTTTTTTTTAATGTAGAGACTTTACCAATGATCGGGCGACACGGTAAGCACCGTTTCAACCCCCGATGAAAAAGATAGGTGTTTTAAGTTTGACCATTTTCTGTTTGTGTTTTAGTATGTTTATGTTTGTAGCATCGTAGCTCCAGAACGGATGGACTGATTTCATTGCGGGTCGATTTTTGGGAGAGAATTTAATGCTGATCAAAATCGATCTAGCCGTAAAGCTCATCAGCTGTTTTACTCACTCATGTCGGGTGCTTATTGTCACCAAAACATGTCGACAATACCGACGTCAAACGCGAATACTTACAACAATACAAGTTCTGCGGCTATTGCCATTTAATAAAATAATAACTTTATAATAATGTACCCTCAGATATAAAAAAATAGCACGTCATTCAATGTCTTCAAGAAAAATTAGCTCAGTATATTATTAAGGATGAATCACTCATTTAAATGCTTATATTAATTAACTAACCAACCTATAAAACTAACTTTGTCGCGTATATTTGTTTCTTCGGTTTACGCGAACAGTAGACATTGAAATGAGACACTTTTACGGATTATTTCGCGATTTATTTACATTTTGTATTAACCTGACGTTTCGGACCCTTTTCAGCGTCCGTGGTCACAGGTAGACTAAGGTGTTAGTTGACATTACATAATGAGCTAACAGTATCTTGAGGTCTTGCAGTGCGGGGTCGAGCTTGAGTCTTGGCTAAAACAGGGTCCGAAGCTGGTGGAATTTTCCAACGAACTTCTCTATTATAATTAGGGTGTCTTCTGATTTCAATAGCCTCACGGAGCATACGAGGAAGAAAACGACGTTCTCTTGCGAGGACTTTTGGTTGGTCAAAGCGTATGAAGTGGTTGGGTTTATCTAACGCGTGTTCACACACTGCAGACTTTGTGTTCCGTCTATGTATAACGTCGGCTATATGTTCTTTAATCCGTACGCTTATACTACGCTTTGCTTGTCCTATGTAGGAGAGTCCGCAGTCACATTCCAGTCTGTACACTCCTGCGTCTTGAAGAGGTATGTTACACTTAACCGGTGGTAAGAATTGGTTGATCTTCTTGGGCGGCTTAAAGTAAGTTTTGATTGCAGCACGCTTCAAGATGTTTCCAATTTCGTCAGTGACACCCCTCAAGTATGGTAGTACGGCAGGTTGGCGGTCGACTGTATGAACTTTGGTCCGGGGTCTGCAACGGCGTGGTACTGGTAGCTGGTTGTCCCGTAGTACCTTCCTGACATGTTGAAGCTCAGCAGCCAAGTGTTGATCGTCACAGATGCCCCTTGCCATTGCCATTCAGATATTTGTCAGTATGGGTTGCTTTGCGGAAGACTGTGTGACTAAGTGTATGATCCAGATTCCTTATAAGTAAAACATCTAAGAAAGCTAGCTGTCGCGTAAATAGAATAAATGTTTATTTTGTATGAGTGTGTGCGTGTGTTTGTGTGTGTGTACCGAAACAAAAAAAATATTCTACAGTATTGTGTTATCTCGACGGCGAATGCATTAAAATGTTTAGAAAGCATTGTTCTCATACAAGTAACCTACTTACCTAGTCTTAGTGAGATTAAAAATCTTTAAACCTAAACCTAAAGGGTTTTTACTTTATTACTATCACAAACTCTAATAAAACTGTGTCCAAGAATCACTTATCTATCACGTGACTTTTAATATCGGACCTTTTAATTGAAATGGAGCGAGTACGCCCACTGCATTCCTAATTCCGGAACAATTCCGAATAAAACTGTTTTAATGTAAAAAGTTCCCGGGGGATTATTGTTTTGTATGTATTTTTTTTTCCATTTTTCCAACGGCCTAAAAGTTTTAGACGGTTACGAATTCTGATTAAAATTTAGATTACGCAAACAAGCTTGATATTAGTAAAATTTTGTTTCGGTACGATAGGTTTGGTGATTTTTGTCACTATAACAATTCGATAGGGAATTGTTCGTTATTTTTCTGCTATGATAAAAAAGTTAGTTAACATTTAGAACCCAAACTTTATAAGAAGATACAAGACCATAAACAGCCGGAAAATCTAAAGAACGAAAACGTCAGTGATGTGATGAAATACGTCTGTTTAGTATATGTGCCATGGCTTAGCAAAAACAAATATCTATAGTTGATGGAATCTATCAAATATCTACATCAAACTTACAAAGAACAGTCTACTAAAAAATACTTATTAAAAGTTCTATCAGTAAAAAATATAAAAAAAAACAAGTTAAAATCTTTTAACATTTCGTAACAATATCAAATGTTTAAACTGTCAGTTGGTAAAATACTGCCTGGATATATTTTTTTTTCGTGTGCAACTTTGTTATAAGATTAGTACAAAAATTTTCAGATACCATGCCTGCGTATTTCTTAAGTTCAAAGGGTAATTTTTACCCTTAACCACTAAAAAGTTTTTAATCTACTGTTTACTGTATTTAACACACTTTTATACCGACCGTTTATGACATTTACAGGATGACGT
Source organism: Pyrausta despicata (assembly GCA_963921415.1). Classification (NCBI taxonomy): domain Eukaryota; kingdom Metazoa; phylum Arthropoda; class Insecta; order Lepidoptera; family Crambidae; genus Pyrausta; species Pyrausta despicata. The sequence goes on along the minus strand of OY992852.1, from coordinate 2,406,332 downwards.
ATTCGTATATATATACGCCGTTACTGTCAAAATGAAATTGCGTATTAAACTTTTTACTGAATGGGCCAAAGTTACCTGGGCTAAAGTAACACGCAGGCACCGATAGTTTAGCTAGAATTTTCGCACGTTCTTATTATCAAGATACATTTTCGAAAGTAGATGGATTTATTAACCCATGCACCGTCGAACCAACTCAGCTCCGAACTGACGACAAGAAAAAACAAAAGCAAAGTGTTTGACGTATTCCCGATACACCTTGAATAGCGGAACTAAGATTAACTTTGAAATATGTAGTTTCTATACAGCAGTTTTTATCCGTTACTAGCGGACCAGGCAGACGTTGTCCTGTCCATCGTTTTTTTTTTAATTTCTAACCTTTTAAATTATCCACGAATTTTTCCACTTCCACGATTCCTTCCTGGACTTCCACGAATATTTTGAGACTAAAATTATTAATCAAATCGGTTCAGCCGTTTTCGAGACTAACGAACAGCAATTGTTTTTATATATATTTTATATGCAATCCATTTTATATATAAGAATTCATTGAAGGATATCTACTAGCCTACTTATTTTGTTACTTACGTCGAATGATCAACTTTTTGGAATTAAAATCAAATGTTTATAATGTTAGGCACTAGCGTGCAAATAAGACAACACGTGTTCAACCTAAAATAATTTAAATGGACCCTTTTAAATTATTTTAGGTTGCTATTAAAAAAAAAACAAACACTCTTCAACAAACGAATATCACTTTCGACGAATCCGCCCCGAAAATGCAACAACGATTAATTTAATTTCTCCCCAAAAATGGGGGAATAATGGACGGAGTGACTGCGAACCTGTCCACTCATAAAACTCATTTTACGATCCATTGTGGTTCACAAATGGCCGTTTACATGGAACAATGTGTTGCCAGAATCAAGCCCTTAATATTCGCTATTAAAAATAAACATTACTTTTTCGGTAAAATTATTGCGACCGCAGTTGAATTTTTATTGCTTGTTTAGTTTTTCAGGTGATAAATGATTAAGTACAAATTTGGTGGCTACAGTAGTTAAAAGCGTTTTGTGAGCTAGATCTTTTAAAATACTGAAAAACAGGTACATATCAAATACTTTTCAGACCATGTTGACCTAATTTTTTTTTCGTTCATTGTTTAAGCTTCATTGTTGATACATTATTTCTGTGACACTCCGTATAACACATTCCTACCCTTGTTTCCGTTTTGGGGGAAAACAGGCTCAATAGCAACAAAATCCGAAGTGTTTCCGAAATACGTTCTTACATGGTTAGTACTCCTATTCCGTATGTATGCTATGTCCTAGTTTTATTTGGACAATAAAGCCCTTTTATGAGTTCAGCCATTCTTGCCTTATATTACAAAGGTTATATGACCGAGTCAAGCTGTTGGTGCTTTCTTGAAACAAAAGTTTCATGGCTAAGTTAAAGGAAGAGGCAGTATTCTGCTGCCAAAGTGCAATACGGGTACAACAGTAAACGTTTTATTGCTATCTATCACGACGTAGTCACTGACAGGGAATCCCGAATGGGAAACTACTAAATGTCATATATTTGTAACGATTCTAATTGTACATTGTTTTACAGAAAACTAGCAAGTTCAAGTTCAAACAAATAATAAAATAATAAATAAATTGTTTCAACGAGCACACCACTTACCTAGCACCAAACTAAGCGTAAGATTGTGCTATGGTGGCTAGAATAGCGGATAGAAATACTTCAATACATTTATAAACACCCATGGAGTCATGAGTAGGTACAATTGCTTGTGCTCATCACACAAACATTTGCCCCTAGCAGGATTCGAACCGGTTTTATATTCCGGATCTCAGACCACTAGACCAAAGCTAATGTCCAAAAATGTTGAAGTTTTGGCCCAGCCTATTTGCCAATGTGGCGACCTCTACCATTCGCCATCACAAGTGCATGCCTAACGGCAAGCACAACAGCGAGAGCTGATACGGCTCCATAAGGTTAGATGGCGCTGTTAGCCTAGTACCGGCCAAATAGTAGCGGCCTAGTACCACACATGAACCGCGGTATATAAGATTTCGATTCAGAATTATACCGTAACACCCGGTCGGTAGGAAGCGCTTCCCTTTAGCTTCTTAACTCGAAATCATTTGCGCCAAACTGGTGACCCGACCTGATCAACACCCTGGAGCTGCCCGTCATCATCGTCGTCGCCCTCTCCTTCCTCTCGCCAACAGCACCCAGCCAGCAGTCTCCAGCAAGCCAGCACCAGCCTCAAGAGGACCATCCGCAGACCCGCACTCGATCTTCCTGGTACCTTCGGCAGCCTCATCCAGATCATCCCGACTCACCGTGGCCTCTGGACTCGTCCCAACACATCCTGGTCAGCAGCAACCGCCTCATCCCGACTCACCGTGGACAACAGGCGGGCCTCTTCCCAACTCACCCTTGAGTACAGGCCGCTTATCCCGACCATCGTGGACTTCCGCATGCTCATCCCGACTCACTGAGGACATCACGCATGCTCATCCCGATTTGCCGCGGACATCCTGTGTGCACATCCCGACTCACCGAGGACATCACGCACACTCATCCTGGCTCATCGTGGTGGACCCGAGAACACTGGCACTTGCAAGCTCAAGACGCACTGACTGCTGGCTCATCCTGGCTTAACCAACCTCCGGTTATTCGGAGGGGAGTGGTGTGGCGACCTCTACTATTCGCCATCACAAGTGCATGCCTAACGGCAAGCACAACAGCGAGAGCTGATACGGCTCCATAAGGCTAGATGGCGCTGTTAGCCTAGTACCGGCCAAATAGTAGCGGCCTAGTACCGCACATGAACCGCGGTATATAAGATTTCGATTCAGAATAATATAGATAGACAAATCAAGATGAAGTCTATCGGACCTTGGCCCCCGACCATAACACCCGGTCGGTAGGAAGCGCTTCCCTTTAGCTTCCTAACTCGAAATCAATTGCGCCAAACCAATATATTTAAAACGATTATCTCGATCATATATTTAGGCCCTGGCACCGCGAAACAAGCTGGTGGGAAAATATTCTCTTACACAACAAAATAAATAGAGATAGATTTAACATTTTTTGTATTTTTAAGTTTCGCAACGAGTAAATTCCAAAGTTACCAAACCTTAGAAGTAATTTTATCTACTTAACAGTCTCTTCATTCCTTAGAAAAATGATATGATAAATTATAAATGTAATGTCAAAAAAAAATGCTCGAGCGTAGATAAAGTGACCCTCCTGTGTCTGACATGGTGTTTAAAACCAATTAGCGATGAACATGTTTGGTAAATTAATGAGCAAATGTTGTAACAGCATTAAATTAAACGATAACTTTCACCCCTACTACCACGGCTTGACGGAATCATGTCTGATGTCTCTACAAAGCAGAATTTTTGATTGCCTACTCGTGCACAGTAGAGTGCCACGCAGAGAGAATAAATAAACAAAAATACAACAACATCACATTAATCTGACGTCGTGGCTTAAGCACGTGTGTTACATATATCAGAATTAACAGTGGTATTTCAAATAAAGTTAAATAAATACATTTAACACCCAGAATAGTACAACAGACATGTTCATGAACACAAATGTTTGTACAGTGCGGGGATCGAACCTGCGACCTCTTGGTTAATAGTCAACTTCCTGACCATTACACCAAAGCGGTCGTATCTCTACGTTCTTCGGAATTCTAATTTCTATTTTTTTAGGTTATTGCTAATATTCCGGCCCTATATTAGACGGGACCAAGAAGACAACTCTGTATTTAATTTTCACTGCAACATCGAAATTCTAATTGTCACGAAATAAGCATTTCTGGTTGATCAAGATCTGTACAACTCATTCGTATAATCTCACTTATTTCTAAAGATCGGGTACACATCTATGTCATGTTCATTGCAAAACAGTTTTCTTAATAGAAAGCATTAAAACATTCTGAGCTACATCGAATCATTACAAATAGCACATAGACTTACTTACAGGACTTGTAAGATGAAACTAGCAGCACACTTTCTCTGGTTAATGATTTGATCCAGCTTTTTCGAGTAGATTATACGGAATGTACTAGGTATTACCCAAAATTTTCCGAAAATTGTACCTATGAAGTTATATTTTTTGTAGATAATGCACTTATCCACTTAAGATGCCCGGGTGACCATGAGCCTCTGTACTGAGAAACCCACTAGACATAAAGGGACTTACTCTATATGCCTATACTGTATGTACACTGTGCGTGTCATGCCCACCCCGTCGACTAATTTATTCATACTATCGCTGTATAATTACGGTCCTAATCCTACCCAAATTGTTCCTTTGTCGAAACGTAATGAAAACCTTACTTTAGTGCAATTGTGCCCTTTGTTATTTGTAGCTGGCTACCATAGACAAGGCGGTAAGATAGTTTAAGAGATTAGAAGTCCTGAATCATAATGTATTGTGAACTCATAACAACAAACTAATGAAGACACTAAGTGTAAGTCCTCGTCGATAAGATTTTCTGTCATGAATTTCTCAAAAACTGCTCGGAGTCGGGAAATTGGTGGTTTGACACCCCCGTGCCTCGGAAAGCACGTTAAGCCGTTGGTCCTGCGCCCGATCTCTCTCCGGTCATGTCGGATTGCCGTCTCACCGAACTTTGCGAGTGATGGAACAGTGAGTGCACCTGTGTATTGCGCACACACTTGTGCACTATAATATCTCCTGCGTAGTTGGCTGATCTCTGTTGAGATTGGCCGCCGTGGTCGAAATCGGCCAGGAGGACTATATAAGTCCTCGTTGATTAGCTCTTACCGCTTTTGAGTTTTTTTAGCTTAGAGTGTCGACTCAGGCTTTTAAATCATATTTTTGAGGACTAGAACTATTCCACCATTAAGTCATTGTTTGTTGTCTTGTAGAGATCATTGCGTGTGCAGCTACTGGAACACGCTGTGCAGGGCTTACAGATGAGGTGAGGCACTTGCCTCACGTACATACATAACATAGTGGTACATAGTGGGCAAGTGCCCAACTGTGGTATGCATACAAAGCCACTGAAAACAGACGTATTTCCGTCAGAACATAATATACAGATCATCCACAATCCACAAACTAAATGCATACAAGAATGTAATAATTCAATTTTCTTCGTCCTCTTTAACCTAGGTGCTTGCATTTGTTCATTTGTTAGGACAGCTGGACACTTTCATGCGCGCCTCCCGCACATACAGTCTACTTTATTTATATCGAAACATTTTTAGTTGATCTTTGATTCCATCCCTCAACTCTTGAACCGGCCCTCGCCACCGCGGTGGTTGATTGGCGCCACCACCCCTTTTTTTTGGTAATATTACACGTAGACATTAAATTTATTTGTATTTCCATTTTCCTTTACGTCTTTGAAGGGAACACTTCGAGAACATAGCTGTACCTTAACAAAAATAAAATTTAATAGTCAGATAATGTGAAAAGTAGTCATGTAATTTAATTTAATAGTCAGATAAAACTTACAAAATGTAAAAAATAACGTTCGCCGCTCAACTAAGCTTAACTTGACAGGAGCATTGAAGTCTGAAGTTGCTCTACCAAAAATATCCAGGCTATCACGAAAATGTAAACACGAAATTAATTTTGAACCCAAATCGCCCTGAGTATGCCGGGCCAACGATAAACAAATGTTAAGGAAATTAAACGCTGTCTTCGTAAAATTACCTGCCTTAATTTGTTATCAAGATTCCACGGCTTAGTTCACGGAAAATTTGGGAACAGATAAATCATAAGGTAATATGATCGGGCAGTTGCGAAACGAGAATCGATTTAAAAACGATGATTTAATGTTAAAACAATGATTTAATTGATAATGGACAGTAAATTTCAGTTTCTTGACTGCTACTCTTAGTTTTAGATCGATTTTGATAACTTTTCACATGAATATTGGTTTCAGAGGCTAATATTAAATTTCAAAAAAGTCCCCAACCGAAATTCTTAACTAGCTATAACAAAGTAAGCACGTCTTGCGTTCTTCAATAAATTCTCGATTCACCTCACTCAAAGCGAAAATATCATTGGAACTCTTCAAAGTGTGACTATTCCCCAATTAAAACTGATCGTGGGCAAATTCCCATGCCATTCAAATTCAAATCCGTCCAAATCAACTTTCCCCGCTCACAAAAGGATCACGGTATTAACCGCCAATAAAGCTATAATAATAAAAGTTTTATTCAAACCCAATATTTGGCCAAGATTCGCCCAGATACTCCCAGGAGGGCGAGTTAACGACCTCCAGGTTTAATTAGGGAGCGGGCTAATTCCAAAGTTTTGATGAATGTGATTTCACGGATACAACCCTAGTAGCTGGGGGTGCCACATTTTGGAATTTTGATTTAATGCCTTGTTTCGGTAATTGCTGTTAATGCCCGTAAGACGCTTGCAATATTGATACGGAGGCTTGGGGATTGTGAATGTAATAGTTAATAATAAAGTTATATTTTAACTTCTATTTGTGTTTTTAGACATCAAGTTATGTCAGTGGAAAACAATCGGTATTTGTCTAGGCTACACTTAGAGCGGTACGTCCTTAACGATAACGATAAATATAGGATAATATATTCGTTTTATAAGCATTCTTACAAACTTTAGTTATAATAATAAATTGTTTCAACGAACAAACCTATTACCTAGCCTTAAACTAAGCGTAAGCTTGTGCTATGGTGGCTAGAATAACGGATAGAAATAATTAAATACATTAAAAAACACCCATGACTCAGGTACAAATGCACGTGCTCATCACACAAACATTTGCCCCTAGCAGGATTTGAACCCGCGACAGCCGGTTTTGTAGTCTGGACCTCAGACCACTTGACCAAAGCTGTCGTCTTAGTTAGGCTACTACACTGAAAATGTTTTAAATTACATATAAAGCACAAAAAATCATACGTCGGCTGGGAATTGGCTGGCAGTACATAAGAGTGATTTCGTTTCAGTAACGAGCAGAAATAACTGCCTTGACATCCTCATCATCATATCAGCCGTTCGTCGCCCACTGCTGAGCATATGCCTCCCCCAAGGATCTCCACCGCGCTCGGTCTTGCGCTTCCCGCATCCAACAGCTTCCCGCGACCTTCACCTTCAGATATGTATGTACTCGTGCCTGTTTGCCAAAATTAGGTTTGGACACCCCTTTGCCAGCTTGGTTTAATACACAGTAAAATAGTCGTAAGTTCATGTGACCGTAAAACACCTATGGCCCTTACTAAGTTGAACCGTAACTAAGTGCATGCAGTGTGTATTAACTATGTTAACAAATGTACCAAATGGAGAATTATACAAGCTCCAATTACATCAATATAATTATCTTAAAATAAGGCTTGATAGAGCCTACATTATACATTGATCTCATGTAACATTCATTCATATTTTCTTTTCAATACGAGTATACAACAACATCACATACAATGATCTGACTCCGTGGTAAGTAGCTTAAGCCCTTGTGTTACAGATATCAGAATCAACAGCGGTATTACAAATAAAATTTAATTAATGCATATAACACCCATACCAGTACAAATAGAAATGTTCATGCACACAAATGTTTGTACAATGCGGGGATCGCACCCGCGACCGTTTGGTCAATAGACAACTTCTTGACCATTACACCAAAGTGGTTTTCACTTCATCATTTATTTGTTGATTAGTTTATGAAGTGTAACATAGAGCTTAATAATTGAAACTAACTAACTAACTTGAAAAAAATGATTCAAAGAGATCGCCAAAATAGCGATATCGGTACCGGCGCGTAAGACAACTGTAAAACATATTTTGAACTATAAAAATCTCTTAGTTGCACTGCATAGATACGCTAACCTTCTTTCCAATACAATAAAAGGCAGTATTGAAACCCTGTTTAAAGATTAGACGGTTATTTAGAGCATACGTAAACACTAGTCACTTATGTGCTTATGTCAAAATATATTTTGTGTATTTCGACTAGTGTGATAATTATAATATAATAATAATGCGATAGTTAGTTAGCCCTCAAAATGTTGCTATGCCCTGTGCAGGGCGTCACATGTACCAATATCATTTAAACTTTTATACCAACTTGATGTAATGTGAATGTTTGAATTTAAATTTGAAAGCTACATAGGTAAGTTTCGAATTGCTGTTATATCTTAGAGACAGATATTGAATGCTGTCCCATTTATTTATAGTTAAGCTTGTATGTAACTGACAAACACAATATTTTTTAAGAATCACTAAGTTTTTGTAATACATTTGCCAATGCAACAGCATTATTTTGGAAACTCCATATCAAAACAACTAGATATCACTTGCATATTTCTGCCAAAACTCGAACCTAGCGCAATACGGCCCAGTTTATTCCCTTACACGGCTTGCTTTAATATTCCACCCACGCTTTCGATCTATCCTTCAAAGAACAAAGTGCCCTGGCAGGATGAAGTGAGAATTGGATAGGGTTCCTCTCACTGATATTGGTTTCGCGACAATGGAACCTTAGCGCAATAAGTTTTAAAAGCCCGATTATTGGATCGGGTACTTTTTCATATTTTGCACTTGACGATATGAAAGTCGAGCGTTTAGGTTGCGATATGACGCAGTTTACGGGCTTTGTCGTTGTATCGAATGATGTAGGATACTTTGTTTCGTTTTATGATTTTATGTTGTTAGGTGAATTAAATTAAACATTTATATTTTCAAAATTAGAACTTATAAGCAGATTTGTTTCTTTGGTTTACGCGAACAGTAAACATTGAAATGAGACACTTTTACGGATTATTTCGCGATTTATTTACATTTTGCTTTAACCTGACGTTTCGGACCCTTTTCAGCGTCCGTGGTCACAGGTAGACTAAGGTGTAAGTTGTCAGTACATAGTTTGAAAGATTTTTAAACTACCATCACTCAAAAATTTTAAGTTACGTTCCTATCCACACAAAATGAGCTAACAATATCTTGAGGTCTTGCAGTGCGGGGTCGAGCTTGAGTCTTGGCTAAAACAGGATCCCAAGCTGGTGGTATTTTCCAACCATCTTCTCTATTAAAATAGGGTGTCTTCTAATTTCAATAGCCTCACGGAGCATACGAGGTAACGACGTTCTCTTGCGAGGACTTTTGGTTGGTCGTCCAACCACTTCATACGCTTTGACCAACCATGTGGTGTCTTATTTCAAAACTTAGAAGCATTCAAGTTTTTGTTTTTACATTACGAGTGAAAACGAATTAATTTTTTGGGACATAAAAAGTATGCTACGTCGTTAAACCTTAAAACTTTCGCGAAAATAATGACATGCTTTTGTTCAGTGATAAGAATAGGTAGTGCTTATTTGCATAAACTTTGATGAGGAACAAAAAAAAATGGAGTCTTCTTTAAGATAATTATTTTTCAAGGACAATATTATTTTTGATTGCTACCCGAAAACTTGGGACAGCTATCGAATGCATTAAGTAATTATTTTAACTGAAATAATTTACTCATTATATAATAAAATGAAGAAAGAAAAAACAGTCGTATTCATTTATCTGGCAATTATTTTATGATTATTGTTATTAAAGAGGGAAAAATGCTTTCCTAAGTATGACTTTAATTAATTTTAGTGCTTATATAATATATGCAAGTCCCCTTGTTATAATCTATGAGTTGCCAATGTTATCCAAAACTCAATCACCTATAATCTATGAGTTGCAAACGTTATCCAGAACTCAATCATTCTCCAATTTTCCCATCAAACAGAATTCCAACCACACACTAAACTAAAGAGGCTATTGTTTCGCCCGCTTAAACCAAACGAGACCTGTAGATTATAAATTTTCACTGCAAACATAACAATAGATTTATCTGTATGCTCGTATCGAAAATTTGGGATATAGTTCGGGGAACTGACGCATCATTAGGGTGTCAAAACAGACATCATGTCTAACATTATGGTTTTGATGAGATTAAAGAAAAAAAACATATTAGATTCCCGCACAGTACACGCATAAGTGTGCATGAACATGTGTGTTTGTACTGGTCTGGGTGTTTTCTATGTATAATATGTATTTATTTACAAAAAAAAAGTATTTAAGTATGTTTATCCGTTGTCTAGTAACCATAACACAAGGCTCGTAGCTTACTTTGGGACTAGAGAATTGGTGTGGTTGTTGAGAAAAATTTATATATTTATATTTATAGGTACGAGAATTAAACTCAAAACTCACATCCGCTAACACTGCTTAAAATATGACCATCAAAAAAATACGTCCAGCTAAATTTTACACGAAGACATAATAATATGTTCATAATATACATGTCCTTTCTATCGAAAGCATGAGAGTTATTGCAACAACAAATATAACTCCTTCCACATTCAGGCCATCAGGCTCTGGTATGTTCTTCCAGAAAATATAAAACAGGCTCCCAGCAAACTATCATTCAAGAGACTCATTCGCACCCACTTTCTTAATTCATCGCAACCGTCATCATGTCTTTCTTAAACCGTTCGTCATATTTATTTAGTGTATATTAGTATATACATATATATTGTGTATTTATATACATGTAAGAATACATGTTATATATAAATTTATTGTACATTTTATATTTAATCTCATATGTCTTATTAGCAGTGATCGGATAATCGGATGCATATTTACCTAAAGTTCATTTTTGGCTATGATATCAAGGAAGCAGCTTCTTGAAACATTTATTTTTTAATTGAAATCTCAGAATTGCGTGATCTTCGGGAATGCGAAACTAATCTGTAACATGATAAGCATGTAGTTATTTTAAAAAATAAACAGGAACCCCGGAATCACATAATTATTAATGTGATTTTTCGATATAAAAGTGCGTTCAATAATTATGGCATATAAGCCAACACCTTAAATAAGTAAATATATAAACACCCGATTTGATACTATAGTGGAAAAACTAAATTTGTCAATACCATTAGGATTACCGAGATTTTTTCGATTCAAAAGCGCATTCAATGTTATCCAACACTTAACTTAGGTAAATATGCATCCGATTATCCGATCATACGATCCGATATATTTAATGAGAAATTAAACCGCTTTCGTTACTTGTTAAAAAGAGAGGCCACCTGATGTAGGTGTGCACAAGTCCATTATTGTAGACATTTTATTTTGTCAAGGTCAAATATTTTTACTTTCTGGATATATAAATTTAGTAAACTATAATTTGTAAACGCGCTTACGATCTACGTCTCGTCAACATCATAATTGTACAACTAATTGTGAAAACTGTATGGCCAAAGAACGATTGTTGACGGCCGCTTGGTGTAGTGGTCCACAGGTCGGACTTCTAAAACCAAGGGTCGCGGGTTCGATCCCCGCACAGTACAAGCATAAATGTGCAAGAACATGTGTGTTTGTACTGGTCTGGGTGTTTTCTATGTATAATAAGTATTTATTTACAAAAAAAAAGTATTTAAGTATGTTTATCCGTTGTCTAGTACCCATAGCACAAGCTTCGTAGCTTAGTTTGGGACAAAAAAATTGGTGTGATTGTTGTGAAATATTTATTTATTTATTGTTTTATAAGCTTTATGTACTATAACACAGCTAAAATAAAAATCACTGCTTATTAGTATTATTATTTTGTGTTTTCTCTTTCATTTACTTTGTCGCACCGCCCACTAATCGTTTCTGCTTAGCCCAAAGGTATGACTGAAGGAGAATGCCCTACGGTGATAAGTCCGCCTTTTGTACATAGTTTTGTTGTATAATTAAGCTTAAATAAATAACAAATCTGATAATTCAGTCACTGTAAATCTAACTATCAAACTGCTCTCCGGTAATAGTGGAAAATTAATAACTTTACGTTTCATTTTAACTTAACCATTAGGCTGCACGAAAACAATTAGTGCAACAGTTTAGTGATATAATCACTTAGCGATGCTGACCTACAAAATCAGTAGGCGTGAAGTTCGATAGGCCTTTATTTAAATATTTATAATCTCTGTAGAGAGTATTATAAAATGCACTACAAATGAAATTCTAGTTTGTTTAGGTGTAAGGCGTATAAAGTAAGTCTTTATATGCGTGACTACATCATCATCATCATATCAGCCTGTTACAGTCCACTGCTGGACATAGGCCTCCCCCAAGGAGCGCCACAGCGCACGATCTCCTGCCCTTTGCATCCAGTCACTACCAGCTGCCTTTTTCAGGTCGTCTGTCCATCTAGCCGGGGGGCGTCCCACACTACGTTTACCTAAGCGTGGTCTCCATTCAAGAACCTTCCTGCTCCACCTCTCGTCGGTTCTGCGACAGACATGGCCAGCCCACTGCCACTTAAGCTTGCTACATTTTTGTTCGACATCAGTTACCTTAGTCTTATGTCGTATGACCTCGTTCCGGATCTTATCCCTTAATGAGATCCCCAACATAGACCTTTCCATAGCGCGCTGAGTGACTACATACCGACTCCATAAAACGATTTATTTTTTTCACATCTCTCAATAACAAGTAGGAAGATTATGCTAGATGGTAAGAGTAGATAGCACAAGCTTCATCTAATATTAAGAGTTTACATAGAGCATCTAATCTTAGGTACTAGTGCCAAATCAGCCTAAGTGAAATTCACATACCCTTGATTACGCTAAATAAGAGGTAAGTACTCTCAAAATAGACTGAATAAAATCCATTCTTAACATTCAGAAACTTGTAAGCAACCAATCACATCAAATGTATCGGCATTTTCCTTTATTCATTACACAAAAGCACATTGGGAATATAATTCTTTATTCGAACTCCATTCTCATTTATAAACGAGTATTTCGGTTATTCCGTTCTCGTATTATTGTCACATCTCTCGACGACTCACCAGCCACACTAGATTGCCGTCGTAATTGCATGTGACAATACTCCCCAGGCAATTGGATATGCCATTTAAAATAATTTAAAGGGAAAAAGTGAACGAATTGATAGTAAAGTTGATGGGGTTGAATATTAATTGATTCTCGAATTGGATGAAGAGCAGACATTCAGAATAAAATGCTTTTGAGTGGTCCTTTTATAGTCGACTGGCAAAACGGGATGGAATTCCAAAGAGTTAAATAAGTAGCCTAACAATTTGTGTGCAACTAACTAGCGTAGGTACGGCAGGTTACTTATCAAAACACGTAGCTTCATTCTTTTCGAAAAGACATAACACTTAAATATATATTTTCGGCTCCGGTTATCGGGGAGGATTCTAACCCCCGACCTTTGGAACTCCGGTCCAATGCACTAACAACTGAGCTACCGAGAACCTTAATGGAGTCGTTGAATTTTGTAAGTGCTTTTAACGCTTTGAGCCAGCGTATGTTTTATCAATGATTGTGGGAGACACCCTCAAATCACCCGAGAGAAATATTTTTACAAATATTTAACAATCGGTTAAGATGAAACAGGCTAAAATATTATTTGTTAAGTTTTTTTTGCGATCACAACGCTAAAAAAAAGCTTTTTTAAGGGTTATTCTTGTGTCTATTCGAAATTAAAAATAGCGGTGTGAACGCAAAAAAAAACTTAACAAATAGCTTCATTCTATCGGCCGACATGGTCTGTTGCCACCCTAAGCCAAGTAACGGGACAGGATCCTTGCCTTGAAGCTTAGCCGTCATATTACACAATACGAGTATTAACAAGAACATGAACTTCTTGCTATGAGTTTCATTCTGTTACGGAAGCAGAAACAAAACTTAACAAAAGGCTTTGTCCGTAAACCTCGTGGGCCTAGCCTCAATTACCGGCTTGGGCAATTAATATTTTTTACCTTTTTTTTCACAAATATACAACAACATTACATACATTGATCTGACTCCATGGTAAGTAGCTTAAGCACTTGTGTTACAGAAATCAGAATCAACAGTGGCAGGTATTACAAATAAACTTAATAAATCATATATCACCCAGACCAATACAAACAGACAAGTTCATGCATACAAATGTTTGTGCGAGGATCGAAGCCGCGACCTCTTGGTTAATAGTCAACTTCTTGACCATAACACCAAAATGGTCGTAAAAACAAACACCTGCTTTGCTACACGTAATTGTACTGATACTAAAATCAATTCACTTTATCGTCATAAATTCAATTTTATATACCCACTTAAAACCCAGCCAGAAGTACGAGGCAATATTGAAATTAAACAACAAACAATGAAACCGTACTTAAACTCATTAACCTCTTTCCATCCCGGTGAACACTTTGTTAAGAGTTCGATTAATCTGGTCGGATCTCATAATGTGATTTTCATCATTTAATCAGATATTATTTCATCCCATTCAAAATTGAAAAGCAAATTACGTTTGCTTTATTCACTTTTTTATTTATTTTTTCGAAAGCTGATTCGGCCATACTTTGGTGCAGTAGAGACCACAAAAGAGAAATTAATCATATCTTTCCACTAATCATTTCTGCTTAGCCCAAAGGTATGACTGGTAGAGAATGCCCTACGGCGTCAAGTCCACCTTTTGTACAAAGTATTGTTGTGCAATAAAGCTTAAATGAAGAAATAAATCTTTAACCATGCAAAGGTTGTATTATGAGTTGATAAAATGGTCTATCCTTTTCCACATGATTGTCATCAAACATCACTGCTTTAGAGGCAAAAGAAATTAAAATACCTTCACTCTAACTTGAATCCAGCAAATTCTTGACAGCTTACCTGTTTAATTATTATTTTATCAGATAAGTAAGTTTAAGCATCTCGATATTGCTCTTTGAGCCAAGATAAAAATACTTACACCCGTATTTATAGAGAAGTAATTACTTGTTGCTAAGTAATTTCTTAATTAAGTCATTACTTAAGGTTAGAATTCTTAAAAACAAAATCTCATTCTATAGTTGAGTAACACACGTTACTTACTTGAGCAAATGCTCAAGTAACACTCGGCGCTTGGTGGTTGTTTCTGAGTGGCAACACTTTGTGACTGCGTTTCGTTTCATGAAAAGTCAAACGTAAGGTCTAGATTACTTTTATAAAACCATGCAATTATATCTTTGATAATACTTTATTTTCTATTATATACTTTATAAAAGCAGTTTAAATAATAAAAAGTACATTATTGTATATACTATATCATATATCATCAAATTAAGGCCACCAACTACTTGCACATTCAATGAAAAATAACCTTTTCTATTCCGGTACTGCTCTGTATGAAGAATACCTCTAGGCTTGGTGATTTTAATGTGGGTGCAATCGATTGCTCCTACAACATTTTTCAGTCCAGGTGCTCTGCCAATGCAACCAAGCTTTTCGAATTCGTCCTTGGTATTCCTTAAATTTGCAGGAAATTTAATAAAATCTGGCATCAGCAATGCCAATGCTCGACTAACTCTCTTCACTATATTACACACTGTTGATTGGGAAATATGCATGATATCTCCACATACAATCTGAAAGTTTCCAGTGGCATAAAAACGTAAAGCAGTAAGTAACTGACACAGTGGAGTTAAAGGAAGCCCTCTTTGTGTCTCTGATTGTAAAGAGTCGGCAATTCTCGGTAAAATAACATGTATCACAATACTTTTGGAGAAACGAAATCGCTTTTTAAAACAATCTTCCGAATAGTCATGAACTGGATCCACATCACGAAAGTAAACTTTGGGATTTCTAGGTTCAGCAACTTCTATCTCCCCTAATATTGTATCATCTATATTGTCTACAACAGCAAAAACCGCTTCGATGCCATCCAAAGTTTCCATTTTCTTATCCAAAATAACCTCAAAGTAGTGCTTAAGTAAAGGAAATGGTGACTATTACTTGACTGAGAATTCTAACTTTTGACAGTTCTAACTTTGAGCAATTACTTAACTATAAATTACAAATCGTTACTTAAGTAATCACTTTTACTCAAGTAATTACTTTTACTCCTCTATAAATACGGGTGTTAATATTATTTTTTGCAATGTCGCGCATTTCATTTTTTTAGTATATTAAGGACTGAACAGTTTAAAAGTTGACTTCTAAATGACAGCTGTAGTCAAAGGCAATGTTAAGTGTTCTATAGACTCGCATTGTTAAATAAATAAATATACAACAACATCATAGAGGTATACATTGATCTGACTCCGTAGTAAGTAGCTAAAGCACTTGTGTTGCAGATATCAGAATCAACAGTGGTATTACAAATAAACTTATATAAATACATATAACACCCAGACCAGTACAAACATACATGTTCATGCACACAAATGTTTGTACATTGCGGGGATTGAACCCGCGACCTCTTGGTTTATAGTAAACTTCTTGACAATTACACCAAAGTGGTCGTCAATTGTTACTGTTTCGTCCTATTGTGAGCGATAGGCCGTCTTTGTCCGACTCATTGTTTCAAGGAATTTTCCATCTATTGTTAGTTAGTAGCCTTTAAGGACAATGGGTTGGGTGCGACGGTTCACAGGTGCTCAACTTGACAGTGATGTGGGAAGCTTCGGACATTTCCCTTTTAATTTGATACCCGAGAGAAATGTAGGCCACGTCAAATGGTTATTGTTTGGTTTTCGTTTTAAATTTTGTTACGGCTTTTTCAGTCTCTCTGGATTAAAAATCTATATCTATGGATATAAATCTTGATTGTAACTGAAATATGAACAAAACAATCAGAATGGTTATGCATGCAACCAATATTTTTCAGACATCTGAAAGTTTTTACCATCATCGTTTTTGTAGGAAAATTCTTTTTACATCAAGAAGACAGAGAATTGTGTAAAAAGTTGTCAAGTAAATAAATATCTTGCGTCTCAATAAGTGATCTCATAATGTCACCAAGCAATGCTTTAGCTCTGTGCATAAGTAACTGATTAGTTACCAAAATGGATATAATGGACGTCAATACGTGACGTCATCATAACACAAAAGTACGACTTAGCCCAAAGGTATGACTGTTAGAGAATGCCCTACGGCGTTAAGTCTACCTTTTGTACATAGTTTTGTTGTGCAATAAAGCTTCAATAAATGAATAACCAAACATCACTTGAAAAATATACGTAACATCACCAAAAATTACGTACAACGACGATAGTTTATCCTCAAATCTGATAAACCAAAACAATATCACGACAAAATGTTGCCAAAACATTTTTACACGTCCAATGTAGGGCACGTCACGGCTTTGTTTGCGCTGGTCTGTCCACGGTAATCCCGCGGTGCCACCTGCGCTTTGCCACAGTATCGATGATAAATCAGTACAAAAACAATAAACAAATGCTTGAAATGAAACGCGTACAAAAAAAACATCGTTCTTTGGGTGTTCAGACGACAACACATACAAATACATTTTTTTCTTGCTAAAGCTAAAGTTTTTACATTGGCCGTGCTTTCATTCCAATTTTGAGCAATATATTGCAGGGGCATATTCCTAATTAACATGGATTAACTGTAATGTCAAGAGGTGCTTGTGGCGCAGTGGTTGCAGCGCTTTGGTAGTGATACCAAAAGTTAAGCAACCTACGGCGCGGTCATGTTTGAGATGGGTGACCATACTGACCATAAAAGTGACGTCTATTTACAAGCATCTCCGTGCTTCGGAAGGCACCGTTCCGAACAACTGTTGGTCCCGGTTAATATCGATAGATATTAGTCGTTAAGCCTGGTCGGAGGCCCTCGGGCGGCTTAATAACAACTGACAATAAGGTTGGTCACTTACCTTACACACACTTCTCCACCAATCCGCACTGAGCCCACGTGGTGGAGTATGGCTCACACCACCTCATAGTTGAGGTGGGGCCTGTGCCCAGCAGTGGGACGTATATAGGCTGATGATGAAATGCAATGTCATGTCATGTAAAGAAAGAACGATTATACCATTTTTTGTAATAGGCCTCCAGGATCCAATTACGAAAAACAAAATCCGTCGAAATAATAATCGTTTTATCATTATACAC
Organism: Pyrausta despicata; assembly: GCA_963921415.1. Classification (NCBI taxonomy): domain Eukaryota; kingdom Metazoa; phylum Arthropoda; class Insecta; order Lepidoptera; family Crambidae; genus Pyrausta; species Pyrausta despicata. The sequence goes on along the minus strand of OY992852.1, from coordinate 2,388,436 downwards.
ACGACGGCTTGTCAATGTAAACATTGTGGTGTCTCATGCTCAATTAATATTTGCGAATTGCAAAAAAAAAACCTCAGTCGCCTATACAACGAGAACAAATAGAGTTTTGACGGACTTAAATTTTCGGTAATAGGCCTGAAGCGGGTATCGCAGTACTGATACTGCCTATATCGATTCTGTGCCAGCGCTTCTCCATGGAATATGAAATTGCGCAAGTACTTACAGATATGACGTGTCCATAACAACTGGCGATAGAGACTTTTCTTTCTAATTGTAGTGTGTTGGCGTGAAATTGCAGATAAGCTGTGTTGCTATGTGTAATATTAAGTGGGGTTTGAATCATAAGTCGTATTGATTTGTTTTCGGTTTTGGTTTAAGTCAATGACAAAACTAACTCATGTTTGTAAATTTGGCTTTTGTTAAAGTTTTGTCACGCATTGAGCGTGAAGGTTCCCGTGGTGCGATGTGATCTTCGTTTGTTTTTTCGACGAAAAAGTCACGAACATGATAATATTCTGCTACCACCGCCCCGTAGCGTCAGTGGCAGCGGCGTGTGTTACTGACATTAATTTACAAGCTACCGTTCGCTAGGTATGACATTTTTTTAACCAATCATGAAATATCGTCAGTCTTACTTCTTATGTATGAACGAGTATATATGAATTTACTTTCGTTACAATATTATAACGAGTTAATATCAAAATTATTGGACAGTAAAAGTTGATTTTATTGGTGATAAAGAGGCATATCACAAGACAGCTAATCAGTTATTTGCCGAACACTTAGTTTTTAAAAGATAATTTAAAAACAGAGGCCGCAGTTTAGAAAAAACTGCTTGGTTGTCAAAATTTCGTGATATGACTCTTGAACACAGACCAAATAAATATGTAACGGTAACTCACAAATAAAAAGGTAAATGTATAGTAATTACGTTGTTAGGTACTTTAGTATTTATACTGCCTCGTTTTTTTAGTATTTAGACTCGTTGGTGTAGTGGCAAAGCCTTACATCCGAGAGGTCCTGGGTTCGAATCCCAGGTCGAGCCAAATTTGTTTCTGAGATTTTCTGTCATGAATTTCTCAAAAACAGCTCGGAGTCGGGAAGTTGGCGGTGTTAAACCCCCGTGCCTCAGAAAGCACGTTAAGCCGTTGTTCCTGCGCCTGACCTCTATCCGGTCATGTCGGACTGCCGCGGCCGTCTCACCGAACTTTGAGAGTGATGGAACAGTGAGTGCACCTGTGTATTGCGCTCACACTTGTGCACTATAATATCTCCTGCGTAGTTGGCTGATCTCCGTTGAGATTGGCCGCCGTGGTCGAAATCGGCCAGGAGGACTATTATTAGTATTTATATGGTATATAAATACTATATATATAATATACTCCAGGCTGCCCTAATCCGAATAGATCTGTAATCTAACAGTACTCATAAATCATCTTGTTCCCAGCAAATCAGCCGTCTGTCAGCTAATAACAATAACCGTACCTTGGACGGACGTACATACAGTACATCGAGATTCAAAGTGAAATGTCTTGTTCGCTTGTAATTAGGACTATTTTCCTACGAAAATAAGTAGCTTGGTGTGCTGACGTACGTACGAGTTACGGCTGAAACAACTGACGCAGGTGCTAGCAACGATTGTGTTGGACTAACAGGCCGGTTGTGTTGCTAGTACAGTGTAAGCCTTTTTTTTGTAATGCGTCGAATAAAGTGTTAATGGTAGATTTTACCAAACTAGAACAAAATTTTTCCACGAAAGCGGAAATTCTCTTTTGTGGAAAATTTTAACGTTTACGTAATATAAATATTACCCTTTACGTAAAAAAAAATTGCTAACTACTCTAAATGAAGGTTTAATACCTACGTATCAACTTAAAATATTAACATATATTTATAATCAATACATAATATATATTTATGTAAGTAATCAGTAGGTATGTTTATTAATAGTCAATTTTTTATTAAGTAAGTAGTTACCTAACTTAAATTTTACTTTCATTTCATTTTTTCTCTGTAGTGCACCGACTGTATTGGTACTCTGCTTGGACCTGTGGTTGATTGGTAGAGAATGCCTCCGGCATTAAGTCTGCCATTTTATATAACAATTTGATATAGTAATTTGACATAATATTTGAGATAAATATATATTTTATTGAACTTGAATATTGTATTTTTAAATGATTTAATATAATTTGCATGCTCTAATAATATGACTGAAAAAGCTGAACCACAATGTCAAACCTACCACCTAAATGCAATTTTCATACGCAAATAAATTCCATTCATTTATCGCACACAAGTTAGCGCAGAAGTTTTTTAAAATAAATAAAATCAATATTATATTTTCTATGACGAGATTTTGTAGCACTTTTCATTGCTCGGAAAAATTGAACCAAGGAAAATGAATGTAGGTACCTACCTAATTTTATGATTTCAAGATAACAATATATACATACTAGTTCTGAATTTTCACATCGGCAAATGTTATTTGTTTCATTTAGTTTTAGTTTTGAAAGCTGCGTCGTTATTTTATTCCTATTCTTAAGACTCCTGAGACACTCTCGCTGTCACTTCACCAAGACCAACATAAAACGTCTTGGAAAAACGAATGATCTTGAGACGGCCAACGAGATGAAATGTTAAAATAAACGTTTTCGACCCTCGAGCGATAGTTCAGGCATATTCAAGGCAACTTAGAAGGTTCTGTGAGTCTAACGTTACAGACGGACCCCGTGACTTGAGCAAACTAAGCTACATATCACACCGTTGTTACTTTTTTCGGCCATATTTGAATTTTTTTTTTCACATTGCCACTTTTACTTTGTTTGTGCCAGGTGTTCAGAATACATCGCTAGGTCAGTTTTGATGCCATTTAAAATAAATGTTTTTGACAGTCAAGCGATAGTTCAGGCATATTCTAAGTAAATTGGAAGGTTCTGTGAGTTTAACGTTACAGACGGACCCCGTGACTTGAGCAAACTAAGCTACATATCGCACCGTTGTTACTTTTTTCGGCCATAATTGAAAGTTTTTTTTTCCACATTGCCACTTTTACTTTGTTCGTGCCAGGTGTTCAGTATACATCGCTAGATCAGTTTTGATGTCATTTAAAATAAAACTTTTTTTACATTCAAGCGATAGTTCAGGGCAACTTGGAAGTTTCTGTCACTCTTACGTTACAAACGGACATAGTGACTGAGTCAGACCTTTGTTTTTTTTGTAAATGGCATGATTTGTTTTTTTTTTTTGCTTCCTCATCGGCCTACGAGGTGGTACAAGCCATACCCCACCACTCGGGCTGAGGGCGGATTGGTGAAGAAGTGTTTGTAAGTTAAATGACCAACCTTACTGTCAGATGTTATTAAGCCGCCTGAGGACCTCCTAACAGACTGAACGACTAATATTATCGATATTAACCGGGAACAACGACTTAACGTGCCTTCCGAAGCTAAGAGATGCTTGTAAATAAACGTTACTTATATAGTCACAATGATCACCCTTCTCATACATGACTTTAATGCAACTTAGGTTGCTAAACTTTTGGTATCACTACCAAAGCGCTGCCACCACTGCGCCACAAGCACCTCTTAACCTCTTTTTTTCTTAAACGCCAATTTTGGCCAACATTTATCCTAAAGCTAGTTTTGATGTCTCATAAAATAAACGTTTTTGACACCCAAGTGACTGTAGGTTGGTATAATTTTGTTATTTTATATTTGACTGACTTAATGGCGAAGATATAAGATAGTTTAGCAGTAAATAGCGGAGTGAACCTCGCAGACGTTGTCGTTTTTTTTTCTTTTTTTGTTAGAAACATCTCCATACTTTTAGGTCTATCATAAAAAGGAATTGGCCAAATTAGTCCAGGCGTTCATGAGTTATGCGCTTACCAACACATTTCGCGATGATTTTTATATTATAGATTTCATGTACCTACGTACCTAAAACTTTTTCATATTCAAGAACAGTATGCAAAGCCTGTGATAATGAAACAACCTCAAAATAATAACAACTATTTATGGCTATGTTAAAAATACTTCTTGAAGTTTATTCGTTCAGTCCCAACTCTAGGTTAGGTAAAGAGCCGTCTATTTACTTTGTCCTGGCGTAAGTCAAGGACAATATTTATTCAAAAATCTGCAAAAAAAACAAGGTGTGATTATATCCCAGGGTGGAATTCAGGAAAAAAGATTGGCCCGCACCGTCTCGTCTCGGTTATTTTTATTTGAATTCCCTCTCTGTTTATATTCAAAGCAGTTCATACAAAGTTTGTTTCGGTTACACTCGCAATAAAGTAATCTTCTTATTGAAATTATTTTGCTTGAGATATATCTGAATACTATTCTGCACGCATTTTACGGAGGTAGAAGAGATTTTATTTATATTAGGTGTACTCGTAATAGGTACTCGTAATACTCCATTTTGTGAAAAGAATAGTTTGCATAAGTATTACAGTGAATAAAAACTTGAATAGCTACGAGTATAAGAGACGAATATGTATTTATTTTTTTGAAACCTAATGGGGTTTTTGTGAGTGTCGCATCACAAAAAATTAGTATTTTGAATTAACGACACCATCTATTTTTTCAACAGAGCCCAAAAGCATATTACCTTTTGCATTCACCATTTGCTTTTCATCTTTGGCAACTGTGGGGTGACCACGAACAACCATCGTAACGTTGTTATAGCGTTCACCTATCGTTAACTTGTCAATTTGTATAGGGAAACTGTCAGTTTCTGACATTTGAACTGTATAGCATTCGTATGAATACGTTATTATAAAGTTCGTGCTCACCCCACTGAAAAAAAGACGTCAACGGCCTTTTGAACTATACTCAAAAACTTTATTAGTTATTTATAATTTGGTTATTTTAAGCTAATTCTAAGCAAAGTAAGCCAGCCAAGCTTAACTTCACCTAGATAAGTATGTGGTAACATTACCTACGTAACGAAACACGAAAACAGTTACGTTTTTACTCTCGAAAACCACTTACACCTTCCGACTGCCTTTCTGACAGACATATTAGATTTTTTTCAAATAAATGTTGTGGTTTTTAAGCATAACATATAAAAATAACAACAAACATATAAAAAATGGTTCAATAATCACAAAACGCATGTTTTCAGTATTTCAGATTGACGGGATTAAGTTTATTCAACACTTTTTAGGGTTCCGTACCTCAAAAGAAAAAAACGGAACCCTTATAAGATCACTTTGTTGTCCGTCCGTCCGTCCGTCTGTCAAGACCGTTTTTCTCAGGAACGCGTGGAGGTATCGAACTGAAATTACTATACGATACTTAGGTCTACTGTCCCTGGAAGCTGTAGAAAAATCAAGCTTCTAAGCCAACGCAATCAAAACATACAGCCATTTAGGCCGCAAATTTCCGCAAATTTTCGAAACTCGCACGGGAATCAAAACCTACAGGGTACTTCCCGTAAACTTAGAATCTTGAAATTTAGTACGAAGTCACGTCTTATAGTACAGATATAGGAAAAATTACGAAAACCGTAAATTTTCAGTTTCATCATATAAAAAAATATTTTTGAAAAATATTTTTCACAATTTTGAAAATTTCTAAGTTACTACTCCTTATCTACAGGTTTGTACGGAACCCTCGGTGCGCGAGTCCAACTCGCACTTGACCGGTTTTTTTGTGTTACGTAATATTTATTTGGTAGAAATATTAAGCTAGGTTTACTGTTTTTTTTTTCATAATGTTTCTATCTCATATCACTTTCTTAAGCGTGTTGATTGAAACCTAGTATAATTAAAAGTATAGTTTTATTTTCAGCCTAAAAATTATATAGCTAAGGAAAAAATAAAAAGGCTCTCAATAATAATAAGCTCCTGAACATTCTTAGATTATTCTAAACTAAGAACGTACTTAGGTATTTGCTTAAACTAATATTGTCTGCCCTTTAAGTATTTGAACTTATTAACAATTTCTACGTCCGTAACATGTGATATCTGTTAAAGAGAAAGCAATAAACACGCGTAGTCTTGGTTTAATTATTTATTTACAACGCTGCGCTGTATGTCTGTTTGTTGACACTTCGCTTCGTTGTTTATGGGGAAGGAGGGAAACCGTCGCATTAAAATGTATGTGAGCCTGAATTCAAGGGGTTCAGTTTTAGTACAGATTATTCCAACAGTCGTTGGAAGAACCGTTCAATCAAACAATATAAAAAAGTGTATCTTGAGGATAGGGTTAAATACGGTATTACCATTGTTAAAAAAATAACTCAATAAATGCTGAATACCTCCTTAATATCTTATCATTGGAAACAAATAAGTAAATTTTTAATTTCTTACATTACATTTTTACTAACCTAGTTGTTTAAGTTTTTGCTACTAACCCATATGGATTCCTGTTGTCCGAAATAAACTATTTTTATTTTTATTTATTTATTTTGCTAGGTATAAGTAATTGGATTGCTTTAACTGATGTTAATACACGCACTCAATTTTTTGTACAATATTTAACCTGCTTATCTTTATTCTCAATACATAATATCACATATTTATGTTATTTTTTTTAATGATACGCTCCGTAGCTACTACTGATTTCAACGAATAGCTATAAACGGTTTAATAATTGCACAACATTATTCATCTCAATTAAGTTGTAATATTGTATTGTACGAATTGAATATTAAAATGCAGGCTGCAAAACAGAAATACAGGGTGCAAATAGGAACAACTCAAATTCAAGTTGGTCGCTGTCAGTCGGGTTTAGAAAACAGGTATTTTTTAATGCCTTGTATCGTCGACGCGTGCGCATTCAATTCATTTTATTTAGGTGTTCAGCACAAAGGTAACAGATGGTCCATAGAGTGAGTATCAAGTTTTCCACTTATACTGATACGGGTGCTGAGGTGCTTGTGGCGCAGTGTTTGCAGAGCTTTGGTAGTGATACCAAAAGTTAAGCAACCTACGGCGCGGTCATGTTAGGGATGGGTGACCATTCTGACCATAAAAGTGACGTCTATTTACAAGCATCTCCGTGCTTCGGAAAGCACGTTAAGCTGTTGGTCCCGGTTAATTTCGATAGATATTATTCGTCAAGCCTGGTCACTGAGCCCACGGGCGGCTTAATAATATCTGACAGTAAGGTTGGTCACTTACCTTACACACACCCCTCCACCGTACCGCACTGAGCCCGCGTGGTGGAGTATGGCCCGCACCACCTCAAAGTTGAGGTAAGGCCTGTGCCCAGCAGTGGGACGTATATAGGCTATATATGATGATGATGATACTGATACGCAGTTGCATCAATAGTCTAAACGTTAAAATTTTTTTTTCACTGCCGTACGGTTCGACTTATTAAAGCCAACGGGTCAATTTTAAATTGGTTTATTTGTTTCTAGAAGAAATCGCGGTTATTAAAACTGTTCATACCTTTTTGCTATTTTTTGCTTAGGCATAAGGAACACTGAACGATCTATTCATTTTACGGACAATAACCGTATTGCGTTCTAGGATAGAGTATCAGATAAAATGCGGCGTAATCTCCATACAATATATGAGGCATATCATTTTTACATTTTTGAATAAAAATATTAAAATTTATTATTTCGAACTTTATCACACACCGCACCGTATTAAACATTCTTCGAATATCGGTTCAATTAGACAGCTAATTACCAAAAGGATGAATTTGGTAATATTTTTTATAGAAACAAAAAAGTTAATTACCACTTTAAAATATTTGAAAAGGTTTTGATAGAGCACAATTATAGATACGAATCAACTTAAGAGTATTTCAATAGTTCAATACAATTTCAACAGCAACTTAATGACCTCTCTATTTAATAGAATTGGCATTGTATTTACTGTTATTAAGTTATATTGCAGGGCCTTGATGAATCTGTATCGTGTTCTATAGCAATTATCTGGCTCCATTAAAAGAGATTGCTCTAACAGGCATGAATTTGCACTGATATACGCCAGTCTGTGTCTACATAATTTAGTATTTGAACTACACACATTAGACGCACTTCAACTTTATTATCTGCAACATGACAGACTTTTCATTTGAGTGGATATTGTTGTTCTTATTGACACTGTTCACGAAAGATCTTTATAGTGATGAAAAAGTGAATTCGTTAGAAGATGTTTATTTAAATTTTACTGAATTAGCAATCAAATATGGCCAGAATTGTGAAGAGCACAACATTGTCACTGAAGATGGGTACATCTTGAAACTGTTCCATATTCCGGGAGATAAATCACGACCGGTCTTACTCATTTCCGGAAACATGGGGACGGCTGATGATTATATTGTTAGAGGTAAGCGATCTCTAGCTATTGCTTTAGCGAAAGACAACTATGATGTGTGGGCAGGTAATGTGCGAGGCTGCAAATACTCTAGAAGACACATTTCATTGGATCCTGATATTGATAAAGAATTTTGGAACTTTAGTTTCCACGAATATGGAATTTACGATATGCCAGCGTTTATAGACTACATTTTAGAAAAAACCGGGCAAAAACAAGTAAGTGTGATCGGATATTCAGTTGGTACCACAGTGTTTTACGTCCTGGGCTCGGAGAGACCTGAATATAATGGAAAAGTCAAATTAAAGATATCACTAGCACCAGTCGCGTATCTGTTTAATTCTGCATCAATATCTGCAGTAAACACTCTTGAACCAATGCTCAATACATATCTTCTAATGTCGCATCAAGAAGAAATAAATAACGAGAATTCAACAAGTATAAAGTTCCTTAGAAGAGTTTGTTCTAGACCTTTAAGTGCGTACTATATTTGTATGATGTCAGGGTTCTTCCCAATAGCTGGTTATGACCCTGAAGAGATGGAGCCGTCTTTTGCACCGATACCCTTTGGACACTATCCGTCTTCAATCTCAAGAAAAAATGTTGTTCATTTGTCACAACTAGTCACCAGTAAACGTTTCCCGAAATATGACTATGGTACTGAAGAAAATATAAAAAGGTATGGATCGGATTCGCCACCTGATTACAATTTGAGTGCTGTGACAATGAGAGTGGCATTTATTTCGGGGAAAAACGACCGAATTGCGACACTTGCAGACCTTGAACTGTTAAAAGCCAAACTACCCAATGTAGAGGACCACATTATTTTAGAACCAGAAGAGTTTAACCATATAGATTTTGTTTGGGGCAGAAATGCGCCTAAAGTTTTGTTTCCACATATTTTCAAGCTACTAGAATCATCAAAAAAACTAGTGAATAGTAATCAGCGTGTTGACAACGATTTGTGACGGTGAAAATATTTTTGTATCAATTTTGTAATGTTTGTTACGTTGCAATCATTTATGTGAATTTCAACGAATTACATTTTTACATCATGCTTGCGTATAACTTAAATATGCAACATACAGCGTGGTGAATCACTACTGTTTTATTTACCTTTGCCTTGTTTCATTGAACATTGTATCTCAAAACAATTTTAGTAATAGCAGAAGAATAACCGCTCAACGTGTTATTAATGTCAATTATCTTTCTACTGGTGCACATTCGCGGTGCTCAGCCAGTGGAACGTATACGCTTGGCTAAACGTTTCCAACCAATCATTTCTTTCACCTTGAATCGCGGTAGTTAAGTTTTCAATCCTCGTTACTATATAATGTTGAAATACAGATAAACACCCGGGGAGTCCGTTGCTACTGAGAAGACCGGCATTGGCGAGGGCCGGACTCAAGTCTCGCTAATTACAATTAATTAATTGATATTGGTAGAGCGGCCCTGGTTCTTAGTGTAAGTTGATTGGATGAATGTTCGAGAGCTAATAACCTCCCTCTTCTTCGTCAAGTAGCAAGATTGACTTCCTTTTTGTATTATTGTGGGAGCAGCTTACTACTAAATACTTAATACCAGAGGCCGGTATTGTCCTCGAACGATTGGACACGTTTTTTGTATAATTTAGATAGCTGACTATGATAATATTTATGGTGCTCTAACAAAAAAACATAAAGCCTGGGTGATTTAGAGGTCATTGCATTATTTAAATAACAAAGTTCAACGACGTTTTAAATTGCAGGTCAACCGTCATCAGCCAGTAAGTGTCACTTTTATTAAGGAAATAGACAGGGATTCAGCAGACACAAGTTACACATTTTTTTAAGTCGCTTGTTGTCAGTTAACGCGCCTTAGTCTTTAGTAACTTTAAAAAAATCCTTATATTACGCCTACTCACCTAAACTTTCCAAACCTTACTTTCTAACGTGATCTGAAATAGGAAGATAATTAAAGGTCTCATCCAAAAGTATGGGAAATTAAATATACATTATGAAGGGAATATTAGCTAAAATTAGGAACCCGCATTCTGCGGCGTATAAAGTGACAGGGGACGCCACAGATGAGCTGGCCTTAATGAATTAAATCCATGCTGGCTTTTAGGGCACTAACCCCGTAAAACTGCGTATGCCTATGTAAGCTTGACTCATGTTCCCATGTTGCAACTTGGATATATACTTTATGTAACGTCAAAATTCTTCGTTAAGCTTAATTCCGCACGGTTGCATACGTTTTTTTCGACGATTTGCTTTAAATCATTATTTTTTTTAAAATCCTGATTTAGATGCCCGTCTGACAATCCCTTGAATTCGGCTCGTACTTTTTTATACACCTTTCTATACCATTATAATATGCTTGAAATTTACATGTAGTGCCACCTTGCTATCATAGTATTAGTATGAACGAGTATTTACGAACGTGCTCACAATTGCCAGGTCACTTAACAGTGAAATGACTATGGCGATAAGCCCCCCTACTCGTCGTCCGTAGATTCGGATAAAGCCATCCTTGTCACTCTAACAAACTTGAACGTGCGTGAAAATGCGCTGGCTAAACCCGAAAATACGAACGAAACGTTGAGGACTATGGCCTCACATACTAACTAAGCAATAATGTTACCTCACGTAATAGTGCAAGGTTCTCTTAATTATCACAAAGTTTAGATTTAATACATAATGTTTACTTATAATATATATAATATAATTTAATATAATATAATATAATATATATAAATAAATCTACAGAGAGGTCAATTTTGTACATGACATACCTATATATCTCCAAAATAACTATCAGGGGGTGATTAGGAATCGACGCAATCAGTAAAATTTGTGTCTGTCTGTGTAACCGTTATAGTAACAAAAACTACTCGACGGATTTTAACGAAACTTGGCAAAATTATTTTTCATACTCATGAGCTGGTTATAGTTATACTTTTCATCACGCTACAATCAATGGGAGCAGAGCAATGAAGGTAAATTTTGGGAAAACGGGAGAAGTTACTCCATTTCTTAAGCTTCCATCGCGTGTGCACACAAAAATTATTTAAAAAATATCTTACGACAGCGTATGTTTATCTCTTTTATGGTTGACTCACAATAACACGTGTAACTCCAATAGTCCAATGTGTCTACTACTACTTCTATAACACTCTCAGTCATCTTAATATATAAAACTTAAAGATGACTAAATGACTGACTGACAAAGTGATCTATCAACGCACAGCCCTAAGCACTGGACGGATCGGGCTGGACATGCAGGTTGATGTTATGACGTAGGCATAAAAAGGATTTTGATAAGTTCTACCCCAACGGGATGAGATAGAGATTTCAAATTTGTATGAAACTCGGTGGCAAAAAACTAAAGTCCAAGCGGACGAAGTCGCGGGCAGCCGCTAGTCAGTTATTTGGCCTTGGACGAAGTCTGTTATAATAAGACTAATTGACGTCCATCACTTACAAACGCTACATGTGATAGTAATTGCTCAAACGCGACGAGTAACATTATGTAAACATGTAAGCAGTGAGGAAATAATTACGTTTAAAACAATTGCTATCATAGTGCTACAGTCATTTGTTTCGCTACCACTCTTCGTAAGCTAGTAAATGTTTAATCTTCTTTTGTTTGTGCGTTGTTGAATAACACTTTTATTTTTAGCAGCAAGAGGCTTAATGCCTTCTACGAGATGCGATATCCATCAAAACGAAAACGTTTACAGACGACAACACATCACGCTACGAATTTCATCGCCCCTATTACATGCACATAGAGTTTTTACTTTGTCGTGCTGTGATGTGTACTTGTGTCAACAAACTAAAAGATGATTATCGTTTATATGGATTTGGTTGTTGGTAGTAAGGCCTCTGATATCAAAATTTGACAGCTATCTAAGCAGTATACTGCCAAAAACTTAGCTTTCAAAGGATACATCGAAAATCGGAGGCCGTTATGAAGTAAGAATTTCAAACTATGTATCATTATTATTTTTGCGTTATTACCACTATTTACATTTTTCGATTCATTTTCACTGAACTCACTGCCTTGCATAAAAATTTGCTAAAATGCTTTTAGCATTAAGTTCACAATTTGTACATTTCTTGTGCAATAAAGTTTTAAATAAATATAATTTTAATTAGTATATATTAAGAATTCTATTGTGCAAAAACACTGTCAATGAACAGATCTATGTACTAGGCTGAATTTTCCTATTGGCTATCGTTCTTTACATACATAGGAGACAATGTTTTTAATCAATAGATTACAATATTTTTTTATTTGGGATAGGTTTTCTCTTGACCTTAGTCTAATCCCAACGAGGCAAAGACTGAGTCTACGAAGGAGCGAGCTCACCTAGAATATGCCTGTTTACTCTAGCTTTGAAAACTCCTAGGTTGTAATAGCAGGGAAACACTGACACAGGTATGTATGTAATTACAAAATTCTTAATTTATATGGCTCATAAAATCTACTCCTGTTTGTGAATTAAATGACATAAGATTTTTTTACGTGACAGTATTCTTCGCTGTATATATTTTGACGACCGCTTGGTGCAGTAAATCCAAGGGTCGCGGGTTCGATCCCCGCACAGTACAAGCATATGTGTACATGAACATGTGTGTTTGTACTGGTCTGGGAAAGACAAACATTCTATGTATACTTTGTATTTATTTACAAAAACAGTACCTAAGTATGTTTATCCGTTCCGTTATGAGTACCCAAAACACAAGCATCTTAGCTTAATTTGGGGCTAGAGAATTGGTGTGATTGTTGTGAAATATTTATTTATTTATCCGTGTGGTGGTGGTAGGGTGTAATGTTGGTGTGCCTATCGAGAGACCAGTAAAGAGTGAAGAGAGTAAAGTTGACTAAGAGACCGCGTTTCCTATAGCTAGAAGATAACGCAATAACACAACTATTTTTCCCTTCTGTACGAGCTAGCATGCTAGCATGTACGATACATGGAAATTGCCCAACATTAGAACGGCGTTAGCGACCCACACAGCGGCTGGCCGATGGACCCTCTACACCTACGGCACCTATCAACAATTTTTTACATGTATTCATAGTTTAAGTTCTTTATAAATACATGTTCATTAGCACTAATAAAATAGATATCAACCGTTAGTGTTAGAACTTCATACAACGGGTTTGTTTCTTACTACTCGTATAACTTTCCCTCTTAAGTCGCTATCACTCAACACATAAATATACAAATAAAAAAATATACAACAACATCACATACATTGATCTGACTCCGTGATAAGTAGCTTTAGCACTTGTGTTATAGATATCATAATCAACAGCGGTATTACAAATGAAACTGTACAAACACATCCCAAAACTGTACACATCCTACACCTTTATGCGCAAAACTCCTTATTGGTCTTTGGTCTGTTCATTTGTTTTCATATATTTCTTATGTCTAACAGTAAATGAAATCTTGACAAAAAATGTTTTTACCTACAACATGTGCGCGTACTGCTTGTGCAATTAAGCCCTGATTCCTTCATTATCCAGAGGGTGCCGTAAAAATATCAATAAACATAATCTCGAGTGCTCTTAATCGCAAGCCCTGCCGGGGCCGGATTCGTGCGTTTTAGGCTCTTTACACACTGAGAATTTTAGCAACGATGCAGTTGCGATACTGCATTGAAGCAGTGAAAATGGTCTAGCTTTACTTAGAAGCTATAATAATATAATAAACAACAACATCACATACATTGATCTGACCCCGTGGTAAGTAGCTTAAGCACTTGTGTTACAGATATCAGAATCAACAGTGGCATTACAAATAAACTTAAATAAGTACATATAACACCCAGACCAGTAAAAACAGACATGTTCATGCTTACAAATATTTGTACAGTGCGGGGATCGAAACCGCGACCTCTTGGTTAATAGTCAACTTCTTAACCATTACACGAAAGTGGTCGTAGAAGAAGCTTCTTTACGCATCGATGCAGTCGTGATGCAAAAACTGCCGTTTTACTCTAGCGATCGAATATTAGCATCGCCACTGTATCGATAAACGGGTGTCACGACACGAAGTTCGTATTTAAAAATATCGAGAACAGAATATAAAATCATTATTTTGACACTCAAAATTCAATTTACAATTACAAAAACAATAAAAAATATATTAGTGTGTCCTCCCCAGTATAGTCGTGGTAGCGATACACATCTTTAGGACAATAATTTTCATTAATTTGAATGATAATTCCTCATTATTTTAATTTAAATAGATTTTTTTTTTGTTTTACTAGATTTTTGTCTGCATTGATGCTAAAGGGATGCACCATCGATGCAGCGTCACGACTACACCGATGCTTAAAATATCTGTTCATTGCTTGTCGCAATGCTGTCGCGAGTTTCAAATACGCGCGACTGCACCAATGCTAAAAATCGCAGTGTGTAAAGGGCCTAAGGGCTCCCAACGTTTTGCGGTAAACGCATCGTAAAGCTGAACTTTTACGAGAGCGAAAGATTTACCATTCCAGCCAGGTTTATTAGGAAGGGTAATACGTGTTTTAGTGTTGATGTCTTAATGGCAACGAATAAGGCACGGGTAAGACTTATTCGATGTTTTATAGGAATGGCGCGAGGGTGGATGAGTGCACCATGCATTTTGGGTCCTAGAATAGGCATGATGACACTTATCGTATATATTTTCAAGACCATGTTGTTTTAAACACATAACCTCCATGAAGCTAGTATTTCCAAAGCCATGGAAACCAATTTTAATTTACATAGAATAAAATTAATATTCAGACAATTGACTGTTGCTGATTGATTATTGACTGTGCATTTAGCATATATACTATTGTTAGTTTTATCATCCACGATATAATGTAACAGTTGTTGGAAATCTTAATAAATAAATAAAATAAAAAAATGACTTTGATTTCTAACACTGTAGTATGACGTCAAATTATAGTATTTCTATACAAAATCTATCATACAGATCGTTTTGACAGATGATGAAAAGTATGTCAACGATTGGTGGTGTCATCTAGCCTATTGCTTATTTTTTATGATTTTTTTCATTTGAAACCAATATGTTTTAGCTTAAATTCAAATGAAAGACTCATATAAAGCTTTGAACACATTAGGTTATTTTCTAAGAGTATGTTAAAATTAAGCGTTGGCCAACGAAGCTAAACATAAAGGCCTTCGCATAAAATAAAATAAAAATATATTATTCAGAGAGCGAACTTCGTCAATTATTCCCCGAAACGTCTGTCTAAGTGGTATTTCGTTCACTATTTATTAGATTTTCAAATAACTTTCTAAATAGACTTAGGGCTCTATAAAGACGGCCGTATAAAAGTTTCCAATCAATAGTACATTTCTAATATACCAATCGGAATGACGACTCTACCAATTAGAATTTTACTATCGGCAGAGATGCTTTGTTTTGTTTTCTTTTTATTATTATCTATTTAATCATGAAACTGGATTCCATCAACGTTTTATGTGATCGTTAAACATAAAATGTCGACGAGTCCCAATTCAGATATTGTCTTCTATAATTGCTGTATGGGATCATATATAAAATGGGTTATATTATTTTTACCGTTACGTCAGCATCGGCATTTTCGTTTGGGATATAAATGTGAATTGTTTTATTTGACAACACATCAATCAAGTACTGACATGTTTTAATAACGTTACAGGTATGTAATTGGAGAAGAGTTTTTGATAATCAATTGAGTTTTATTCTCAAAAGTCGAAAACCTTTGCAAAAAAATCGTTTAAAATTATTAAAAAAATGTTTACGCAATCATTTTAAGCAACAAATAAAAACTAACACCCGACTACTTAAAACGCTCTAAAAAGTACGAAACAAGAAAACACTCTCCAATGAAATTACTTAGTATGTACAAACTATTAAATATTTACCGTTATTAAATAAAGTAACTTACACATATTATTATATTTTAATATATTTTCAATTTATAATATTGAGTTAAGTTAGTTTATTTAATAACGGTAAATATTTAATAGTTTGTACATACTAAGTAATTTCATTGGAGAGTGTTTTCTTGTTTCGTACTTTTTAGAGCGTGTTTTTAAGTAGTCGGGTGTTAGTTTTTAAACTTTATTTTTATTTAACATATTTTGGAGTTCTAAATAGCTTAATCTTGGGTTCATTGATTTCTCAATCTTTCCAACTCCTCGAACGATCTTTGGTCATGTGGATTCTTTAGTAATTTGCTAGATTCCAGTGAACTAATCCATAATCCATCTATGGATCTTACTCTGCTAAGAGCCACATATATAGTCGGGTAAAAAAGATGTGAATTATATACAATCAGCCCATGAATACAGGTAAAGTCACAAGCAAATGCTAGTAATATATATATATTCAAAATGTACAAGTAAAGCGCTTTCAAATGATACCAAACACGGCATATTTATCTTAACTTTATTTTTTTACTTCGTATGTTTTGTCCGCCAGAGGGCGCCACATTAGATTTTGTGAAATCCCATATAGCCTATAACCAGCGGACAATTAAGACGCTTCTAATGATATGTCATTTGTCGAATTCTGATAAGTAGTTTAGAAGTTACGAGGGAACAGATGAACATCCATACCCACATACATACATACATACATACATACAGGTCAAAATCATAACCCTCCTTTTGCTTCGCCGTAGTCGGGTAAAAAGTATGTATCAGGAGGTCCTACACTTTTGTGGCATAATAACTATTTGAGTAATTCAAATTTAAATTCAAATTATTTATTTTCGAATGACTTTAAATCTATATAGTTAGTAACATTGTTCTTACGTCTTATATTAGTAAAAGTTAAGATTTAGAAATAGTGTGAAATAGTAGCATATCAATAGAAAACAAGAACGCACAATCTTTAAAAAGGACCAATTTATATGCAGTTCGTTAAAAGATAATGGTATGTATATCAGCTGACCACAAATAGTTTTTTTTTTTAGAGAAAAAAATAGATTAAAAAGATTCAATGTGCCGTTTTCTGTATAACACACAAAAAATCTCATGAGTTTTTCTATCAATCGTTACAAAACAGCACAATAAATATCTCATAATCCTCTCCGACTTTTCTCAAACCCATTGTATTTCGTTGCACCGTTTTTCTTAGTAACACCCAATAACGTTACCCCCAAACCGGTAATCCTGTAACAAAGCGAAACTACCACTTTAATAACAACAAAACACGGAATTTATTTCAACGTCCATGCGAGCCTTCGTCCCTTATAACATCGAATACTGCGACCGCGAGTAACGGATTCAGAAAAAACTGGCCAAGTGCGAGTTGGAATCGTGCATGAGAAGTTCCGTAACCGTTGTCTATAAAAATTGTTCAACAAAACTATTTATTGCAGTCTTTTTCATGTTTTTCTTGGTACAACTGCAACCGAGGAACAATGCAAAAATATCAACTGACTATAACGTTTTTATAAAACTTGGTAACTTACAGAAACGTGTTTAAATGATAATAAGTTATTTACCACTATTGCACATACGTCACTTTTTGTCGCCGCCACAGTAGTGAGTCCCGGTGACAACATGCCGCAAGCGTACTCTGGACCTTAGGATATACATTTTCAAAGCTAGCATAAGCAGTTCACATTCAGTTCAGTTCCAGTACAAGGTAGACTGACAATCTGTTTAGTCGCGGGAAGCCGCTGAATGCGGTAGACGCAGGACCGAAAGAGGTGTAAATTCTTTGGAGAAGCCTATACACAGTAGTGGGCCTCGAAATGCTGATATGATGAAGCTGTTTTAGTTATAAGTAAAGGTTTTTGTATCAGTCATGCAACTGGGAACCCTAAAAATGTTAAAACCACCACAGGACCCAAAAGGTCGGCCCCAACAATATGTTCCATTGAAAGTCACTTAGCGGAGGCGTGAAGGAAATTGTTAAATCACTGTTGAGTGTTTTTTAGTTCTAATATACGGAGAATTTGCGGGGAATAGAATTACAGAGACGCATGGCTGCGTTTAGGGTTTTTTTTCTAGATTTTGTTTAAAGAAAGGATAAGAGAAAACTAATGGATATTGATGATACCATGTTCATTGCAGTGAGCTGGACTATGAGTTAATTTTTTCTACTAAATAAATGTAAGATTTTTTATAACACTTTTTAACACCAGAGTTTCAAGAATTAAAGACCTTGTTATGGCCAAATTAGGTCAACCTGTGTCAGGTCAATAAAATTAAATGATTTATTTATCCATGCTAAGAAATACATATTCGGTATGCTCTTAGTAGATAAGAGATACATGGCTCATGAAAATTTGTCCTTTTTGGAATAACTTTGATTCTGTTGTTATTAGCGCAATGATTCATCTTGTAATGTATATTACTGTGTTTTTAACGGTTTGTTGGTAGGTTTCTGATGATAATGAGGTTTTTCTTTCTTTTTCAACGCACATTTTAAGATTTTATTGTAATTGTTGTACACTAAACGTTATTCGGCCGCTAATGACAATCAGATCAGTAATATGTGAATAGCGCTGTGGACTGCATAATCGCATGTTTGTATGTACTCGGTATTTGTTTTTTTACTGTGTTTTTTTAATTAATATTTTGTATTTATTTGTTTGTTCTAATAAAATAAAATAAATATGTTATATGGGTCTATAGAGAAAAGTGAGCATTATGCTCATCTGCAAAACTATTTAAAAAAAAAGAAATCGAAATTTTAAAATGTGAATTCGTAAAACAAAAAAATATTCAGTTCATTCGATTCGTTAGGATGTGCAGGGCGGATCAATTAAAATGTTCGTTTCGAATCCGTGAATAGTGTTGGCTATGGCCAAGTGCTCAAAAACTGGAGACACACTGAGAGAGAAAAAAAAGTAGATATGCACGGCCCTACACCAAGTTAATCACTGTGGTATATGCTTATGATTACGAAATAAAGGTGATTTTGCAAAAAATAATGAGTAGCTTGATGTGGAGCCGTATGCAACAAAATCTGAGTTAAAAAATTCATGGTCATAAGTCATGACAAAGAAATGTATTATTTCTGTCAGCCTGTACATTTTTGGCATTTTTAACACAAACTATTATCACATAGGTGCAATGGCATGTATCAGTACCTAGTGCTTTTATCTCAGCTCCTACGAGTACCTAGTGACGTAATGCTTACCAAGAACTGAAACATTTTTTAAATAAATAATGAGTTATGAAAAGACCTTCCAATGTTCTGCATAACCAACCTACTTACTTTATATATGGCCTTGGGATGCACCAAGGAATAATGATAGATATATGAATACCTATACAGTTTTAATCAGTTTAACTCATTTACACCTATGTACCTGCAGTTGTGCTGAGGAAATTGTATCAATATTAAAATCTCTATTAACTAATATTGATATTGTATCAATATCAATATTAGTTACTATAATAATATGTTCAAGAAATTAAGTATATAAATAAGCTTTGTCAACTATACATCCCTACTTGAGGCTTGATCCGAAAATGAAAATATTTGTCAATGCAATAGTTATTTGAAGCAAAGCCAATGGTATGAGATTGACATCGATCGGGTTATCCCAACTGAAGGTATGTTTATAAACGTTATATCAATATGCGTCAATGTTTGCTTTAGACCAAGCTTGTTTGCTGACCGAAGTTTAGTGCAAATTCAGTTATAGAAACCACCGATGCCGAAACACAAATATGATAATTCAGCAGAATATCTCTGTAGAGTTTTAGCAAAATTAACATTTCAGCTCATATTTTTCGATTGACTTTCACATCAAAAATGTAATTCAGTATCAGTTTATGAATTTTGGGGGAAACCAGCGAGGTCTCATCTCATTTTATTTCAAATTTTGAGACTAACGCATCAGAAATTTAGATTTTCATGTACATACCTTTTATTGTTGATCATTCGAAGATTGGGAGGTTTATTTTTAGACGTAGGTGCTGAATACAAAACCTTGCAAAATTGTTGAACTTCTATTTATATATTAACATAATTATATATATATCAAAAACGGTCATTATTACGGACGGAAAACGAAAATCCCGTGAGGTGGCAGCACCGTCGTCACTTCGGAGTTACTCGGCTAACTTCGTGCTACGACAGGGCCTAGAATGGAAAGGATGTTGGACGAACGAACAGTCTTCATTTCGCCGTCGTAGAGATCGGACCTCCGCTCTAGAAACTGTTACGCGTTTCGTGTGTACTGTGTTGATTGTTCATCAAAGTTAATTTGTGTGCGTAGTTACTGTTTAAAGTGATTAGTTTGATTTTACTGAGTTTCTTTGCTCGATTATCCCAACTATACGCCCACACGATGTCCGACGATACCACCGAAAATAATGACGCTCCTATACTTATATAAAACTGGTCGTAAAAAATCTGCCAACTTGCATTTTACATGAAATCTCATCTTAACAAGAAGTTTATATTTGTAAGAGAAATATTGCAAGCTCAAGTGGGTTCAAATGTGTGGTCAAGTTTTTAATAATACCACTGTTTGAAAAATAATACTCACTCGCCCCATTTGACTAATGCCTCATTCGACCTAACCCATCCCAAATTTTTTTAATAGATCTTCCCTCTCACTGTGTCACAGCATCTGAAGCTGTTAGACAGCTGAACGCGATTCCGCCCGTGACTCATTCGAACTGATTCTGAATGGGAACCATTTTTATACCTGCCCCAGTCCGTCCCTGCGCTACGAATTAATGGTATTAGGTTAGTGTGGACCCGCTTTTGAGTCTGAAAGACTGTTTAAATTATCTTTATGCATCTTACCGCTATCAATGTTCATAACATTCTCAGTTTCAATAACCGAATAATAGCATGGACAGGCACCGTGATATAGCAATTGATAACATTTTAAAGTAACAAATAATTGTCGTATCCTCACAAATCTTTTGTTTACTGTAGTAGTAAGTTGTAGCTTAATTTGGGACTAGAGAATTGGTGTGATTGTTGTGAAATATATTTTTTTTATTTTTATTTATTTACTTTTGTACCTAGAAGGCAATAATACGTACATCAATGTTAAAAACTTCCAATTACATATATATGTTTTACAATATAAAACGTGATGAACCGAGCTACTCTGACAAATAGAAAGCAAAATGTTCTTACCATATAATATCTACCATAGATAATTATCTAATTGTGGTCTAGCCTATCAAATAGTGGCATGAAAAAGCTCATAGTTAATTATAATAATGCCATTAAGTTCGTCTTCATCCCAATTAAGATGGTTAATGAATTTATCAAATATCTTAGCTTAGATTTTAAATAAGTGCTTTAGAATATTCATATTGTAAGACTATTTGGGCATTTAGCGGTTTTGGAAGGTAAGGATTAGGTTTTCAAATTATTTTTAGGGTTCCGTACCTCAAAAGAAAAAAAACGGAGCCCTTATAAGATCACTTTGTTGTCCGTCCGTCCGTCCGTCCGTCTGTCAAGACCGTTTTTCTCAAGAACGCGTGGAGGTATCAAACTGAAATTTCTATATGATACTTAGGTCTACTGTCCCTGGAAGCTGTAGAAAAATCAACCTTCTAAGCCAACGCAATCAAAAGATACAGCTATTTAGGCCGCAAAAATCTGCAAATTTTCGAAACTCGCACGGGAATCAAAACCTACAGGGTACTTCCCGTAAACTTAGAATCTTGAAATTTAGTACGAAGTCACATCTTATAGTACAGATATAGGAAAAATTACGAAAACCGTAAATTTTCAGTTTCATCATATTAAAAAAAAAATTGTCAATTTTGAAAATTTCAAAGTTACTACTCCTTATCTACAGGTTTGTACGGAACCCTCGGTGCGCGAGTCCAACTCGCACTTGACCGGTTTTTTAATGAAGGTAAAAAAATAGCCCGCATAAATAAAAATACGAGAAAATTATTTAACTTTTTACAATATTAGATACAAGTATGTATATTACTCAAATATGTCCAAATTTGTTTTGTAAACCTAAAATAAAGTGTGATCAAACTGTCGAAGTGATGGTTATCTTTAAATAGCTTTGAACGTGTGAATTAATATTTATTAATTGTTATTAACAGTAATCTTATCAGAGTAAACGCACAATAGCATGGACAGTCACCGTGATATAACAATTGATTAAATTTTTAAAGTAACAAAATATAATTGTCGTATCCTCACAAATTTTTTGTTTGGAGACAATCCACTCCAGAGACAAGTGGATCGTTAGATTTCATCGATATTATTGTCCGGACGAGATGCAGAATCCGGATCTTTGGGTTAGGGTCCATATTGCTAACGGAAGTTCCTGAATTGATGTTGTCATGACTAATACTTACGTATACTAATACATAGCACTAATACATGCTATGTATTAATACTTAATATTAATACATAGCACGAAAAACTGAGAGCAGTTGGGGAGACCAAATAAATACTTCGTAGTGCGTCCATCCACAAGGTGGAAAAACGAGCTTATAAATATCAAATCAAAAATCAAACCAAAAAGTTTTTATGTAGTCCATATAAAACAAAAATTACACAGCGAAAAAAAAGATAAAACGATAACTTACATCGTATTAAAACTGCATTCCACAGAAACGTGAATGAATTTAAAGTCTGTGTAACATGCTACCCCACACAATGTTGCATGATAGGGTAATCTACTCGCCCAGACACAACGCGCAAAATGCTGTTGGCGCTCCCACGGACTCTGCTAAGCAACAAAGCAGCTCTCTACTTCAGCTATCACAGGAACTAACTGGATACATGCCACAGATAATCTACCAACCAGGATTTCTTTAGGGGTTAGTTGGTCCTTATCTAAGTAATGAAATAAGTCAGATCCACAACAATGAATAAAAAAGCGCGACACATTTCACGGAGAATATCAAGTAAAATCTTGTTTTACCTTTTTTAAAAACCCAAAATAAATTTGTTTCATATTCAGAGACTTTATAAAAGAACAGCTAAATAAAGCGTGTAAGTATAAGTTACTTTATTTTTAGTATTTAAGCAATGCCAATTTCTTAACAATGTGCAATTAAAAATAAAATAAAAATTAATTGAAAAATTCGGACTGCCAAGTTTATTCTTATAAGTGACATTCGTGTATGTTCCTGTAACCTTCCAAGAAACCTCCCTTGCAAATTTAACTTCAATCCTTAAAAGTAATCGGATAAAAAATAAGTCCTTATGACTTGGCTGAATTCCTATTGATTCTTTAGAAATGTTTGTATGGAGATTATGACTGGCAGCTCCTTTAAATTCGAATCAAAAGGTGTTTTGCGAAAATGGAGCGCGCGAGAACAAGGCGATACAACTTTCAATAAAACAGAGGCCGATAAGAAGGAAAATTGATACCGTAAACTATAAAATATATGAATATTTTGCAGTTTCAATTTCTACAATATAGATTTTCCTCCTACCTACGGCTCTTTTTTCTAAATACACAGCAGGGTAGCACTTAGCTCACACCTGTAAGTGTTGACAAGTCTAAACGAGGAAACACACTACTCCTACTTGTATCTTATCTCTAACTGACAGAACACTATATCTGAATACTTCAGTGTTATGAGGATAGACTTAGATAAAACACAGGAGTCGTCATGCGTCAGCGACAAGTGGCGTGAACAACTAGACCACAGAGAAAGTTTATTTATTTTATCTTTTATGCACAAAAAAACTTTGTACAAAAGGTGTTTTAACGCCATAGAGCATTCTTCTTACAAATGTTCTTACAAATTTATCCTTTCATGCAGTCTCACTTCCGAAAGTTCTGATACTTGAACCTTAAACAAAAAAACAACATTTTTTTTGTTATTTGATAAAGATCTAGTAGTTTCCCGGGCAGCAGCTTCGCCCGCGTTGTATTCGGTTCTCTAACATATTAAGCATGTATACATTGAACAAGCTATGTTTAGGGATAATGTTGGCGTCTGCTGTTGATTTTTTTTAATTGGTCCAGTAGTTTTGGAACCTATTCAATTCAAACAAACAAACAATTCTTTCCTCTTCACTATATTGAGTGTAGAAAAACTTGTTTGATGTCCCTTTGCATTAGACGCAACTTACATGCAATCTTTTAAAAGCGGTTGAAATCGCAACGAAGTCGGCTCAATATACCTCTATATTGTTAATGCAAACACACAACACTTGTAACCGAAACTGTAAAATCATTTTTCTCTCAATTTCTCTGCCACAGTCGAGCAAAAACGATATTTATTAAGAGCTGGCTTCAGATCCTAGCCTCATATTTCGCGTGCCAGAATACGGCCAATGGTTGGGGGTAAATTTTACCGAATGCATTAATAACGAGCTTAATTGACGGTGAAATCATGCTGCAGTTTTGGTGGAAAGCTTGAAATTTTAACCGTAACGCTTTGACTTTCGTTAACAGATGTTTTCGAGGTAGCGTTACGCTGGTAATGTTTCGAATAGTTTTGCCAGGGCACATTAGGGACTGATTTCTGATTCTGTTTTTTTGCCTCTAAGCCGACAGAAATTTAATCGCGTACCTACCCCTATTGAATAAGTTCATCTAAACCCTCTCTTCTTAAGCAGTTTTGAATCTTTACTATTTCAACATCAAATATCTGCTAATTTTGGCATTTTTAAGAATTCAATTTCTACCTCTCAAGAATTTCTTAACAGCTTGAGTGAACACTGACAAGGATGGCTATCGATATTATGCGGATGCGTCCCAAGTGTTTAACAGGGGCTGTATTGGGGCTGCAATTTGGATCCCTGAATTAAAAATTATTTGGAGTTTAAATTGCCCAAAGTAAGTTTTATGGAACTTGTAAATTCCTAAATAATTTACCTTTTTATTGCCGTGCAAATACTGAACACGTGACATTAGCGGAACAGTGAGCCCATGGTGGTGAGCTTACGTTCACTCGCCACATAAAAGCAGAAGAATGCGTTACGATAATGTTCGTGCTCACCCTACTTATTGCGTTTGATGTAGAACCTAGGCAACTGAAATGTCTAAATAACCGAATCACCCTGCTACGTACTTCGTAGGAACCGGCAAATACAAACTGGCCTTCAGCAGCTTATTAAAGAGGTAACTTTCCCCAACCATTTTTAAATTAATCCCCCGCCATTCGCGCCGTATTTTTTTCAATATCCAAATTAATATCGGCCTCCGCCAGTCCGCTAAAAGGCTCCAAGGGATTTTCCATCGGCTTTATGACTTTTGGCTCGTGTCATTAATCGCACAGTCGCAAACTGAATCCGTCTCAACTTCTGAGAATCACTCAACGCGCAGCGTTGACAAGTGCTCGTTTTAACTTTGCCGATTAACTTCTCACTTTTTAGAGATGCGCGGCCAAATTTCGGGACACAATGCTTGGGACGTTTGACGATGTGAGCGAGTTTGTCTACTGTGTGCAACGGTAACCAGCTATTGTGATTCGTTTCTGTAGTTTTAAATGTGTTTGTCCTACTGATGAAATGAAATGAAAAGAAGTTGTAGTTTTCGCTCTGGAAAGCCTTTAAAAGAGTACAACTGTAAAACAAACAAGCTATGCCCCTGTTTTAATCTTATATATAAAAATGAATTGCTGTTCGTTAGTCTCGCTAAAACTCGAAAATGGCTGAACCGATTTGAATAATTTTAGTCTTGAAATATTTGTGGAAGTCCAGGGAAGGTTTAAAAGATACAAAAAATACGGAAAAATTTAGAAAACACCAGGCAGCGTCTGCCGGGTCCACTAGTCTCTTATATATAAAAATGAACTGCTGTTCGTTAGTCTCGCTAAAACTTGAGAACGGCTGAACCGATTTGAATAATTTTGGTCTTGAAATATTCGTGGCAGTCCAGGGAAAGTTTAAAAGAACAGAAAATTAAAAAAAAAAAGCAACGGGCAAGACAACGTCTGCCTGGTCCACTAGTATCGAATATATTTATCGACTACAACTTCTGAGTTGATAGACCATTTAAATAGATTTTGTTTTGATATTCAATAAACAATTACTCTACAGTTAAATCACATAAACATAGCATAACACATCATTGCGTCATAAAGAACAACCTGTTAAAAGATATAAGTTTCAGTTCAATAACTTTGATTTCATCACAAGATGAATCGTTAGGATAACTATCGCTTGCATGTTATCCGAATAAATCAATGAAGTGTTAAATTAGCAACTTAAGCAAAATTATCCTACGGAACGATTTCCTCTCTTTCTTCTCGCTCCTGCCTAGTTTTTTCTCTCTCATTGTTTTCCCAAAGATCGATGCCGACTCGATGAAGACGGGCTTTATTAAACGTTCTGTTTAAGTTTTTGTCAGAGTTCGGGCTTAAGGCTGAGTTGTGTTTACGCTTCTGTGAGCAACTCTACATCCCGGCGTAGTCTTTGATGGGAAACAATTCAATGTGTTCGAGTTATGAACGGAATAATCTTGACGCCCTTGTAAACTTTAAATGAGTACGCTTTACAAGTTTAATCCTGGATTATATATAGAGCTCTTCATTTTAAAGTTTCTGCAAATTACTTTTTTTTTGAGTTGTAGGTAAGAAATCTTCCTGGTATGGCAATGTACAAAAATGTGCCCATGAATTATTTTATTTTTTAATTTATTGTTTTACAAAATATACAATAATTATACAATGTTTTTACATCTGCCAAACTGCACAGCAGTTTGTCGGCAGTTGTTCTCGCTTAAATTTTATATTCAAAAAAGACTACTAACTAAATAATAGGTAGATGCTTATAGTTCTTATTAAACTATATCTTATAAGGCAATACAAAAGTAGGCAGATAAATACAGACAGAAATATGACAGTTGCTTCGCAGACATAGTAGCTGCAGTAAAATCTCTATACATATTACGTATATCTCCTCACAAATACAAAGCTTGTGAGGATGGAAGTATGGATGTTTGTTACTCTTTCACGCCAGAAACTACTGAACGGATTTTGATGAAATCTACAACAGTATAGCTAATTTATTAGATTATCACATAGGCTATTAATAATTATATTTTTGTGAGAACTACTAATTAATAAGTAGAAAAAATATTAATGATATAATGTATTTAATTTATGAATTATCATCTCGAGAAAAACACAGATAGTGATAGTTCATTTATTAATAGCTTACCTGATAATAGTGGTGATAAAAATTGTAACTAATAATCAAGTTAATATGCCCAAGATTGACTGTTTTGGCCCAGATTACAAGAAGGATCTTGATTATGGAACAAGAACGGAAGAAGAAAATGTAAGCTATATGCACCACTGAAACTTAATTTGTTGCTTTCGATTTCTGTAACGCAAGTGCTTAAGCTACTCACCACAGAGTCAGATCAATGTAGGTACCTATTTAGTGTTGTTTTTTTTAATATCACGAAATCAGAAATGTAGCTAGGGCATCATTCATCGTACGTAGTCGAGGTATAACTCTCGAAGAAAAACTGGAGCTAAGCATTCGCCGTTTTTATTGATCAATAAAAAATCAGGCGGCGTGCACACGTAACACAAATGTGTGCGCAATTGTACAAGCTAAAAAAAATCTTCTGGCTAGTGCGTATTAGCCTACGAAAACTTGGTCCCGTATAAGTCATATCAGCAAATATCCGTCCATTGCTAGACAAAGGCCTCTCCCAGGGTGCGCCACACCGTTAGGCTATCAGTCTGCCGCATCCAACCCTGACCAGAGACATTTACCAGGTTGTCGGACCACCAGGCCGGGGGTCGTCTTATACTACGCTTGACGACACACTTAAAGACCCATCTGCTCCATCGGTCATCGGTCCTTTGACACGCGTGACCTGCCCAGCGCCATTTCTGCGTGCTGATTCTGCAGCCTTTATCAGTTACACGTATAAGTCGCGCAGTATAAATGCATAGATCTAATTGGTGATACGATGAGGAGGCAGCGTGCATTTCGTGCGCTGCACGTGCGAGCGAAAAAGATTGCGACTGCTCCCATGCGAAAACTTGGAACCATATAGAACCATTGTCGTGACCTTCATGGATCATTTCATAAGCAGAGTGGAGTCGAATTAACCTGGACATTGCGGGTACACACTCACACGGCTGTTAATTGAAATGTATTTTGAAAGAGTGCTATCTGTTTCTATCTTTTTCTTTCTCTTCGCGGGTTGTGAAGATCAATATTTAATCAGCCATTGAAAAACTTTTGCAAATGTACAGACTTAATCCACGGACGTCTAGACAGGAAGATGAAGTGGAAGAAACAATAATTCTTCTTATTTTAATACGCCAAAGAGGCAGTCAAAAGGTGATTGAGACTTTTCCGCGTCTGTTGGACTCCCGTCTCATCAGACTATGATATTGAGAAAAATCAGTTTATTTTATACAGTGGCACCGACATCTGTATATTAAATTGATTTTTTTTTAAACTTAGTGAGACATTAATTACAGATAAGAACAATCAGAGTAAGCGAATATTTGAAACGTTGTGCACTCCAAATTTTCTTACGTACTTGTATCCCTAAGATTATTTTGAGGAACTCATAAAATTTCGCTTAATTTCTAATACTCAATTTCACATACTTTTTTTTACATATTATAAATAGCTATCCAGACATTTAGCTACAATCTATCACCTGATAGTTAGTTTATGAGTGTTTTAATTTCACATTGTAAAGAAGTTTTCATTGTAATACAAATAAAAACCGGCCAAGTGCGAGTCGGACTCGCGCACCGAGGGTTCCGTACAAACCTGCAAGGTTTACAAAGTTCGTTCATTACGACAATCGAGTCATAACTATGGTATTTTTATTGCAAAATGAAATTCATAACATTACAATGGGGAAAGATGGAGGAGCATAAATTTAAGACAAAGATCTCTTTATCGTTTATAATAATGTCATTGAATTTAATTATAAGTATAACACTTTAAGCAGTTAGGACGCATTTAGATTATACAGCTACATTCACCAAAACATCGGAATTGAATGACGATGAATGAGGTCGTCTTTGCCGTTTGAAAAATGTTGCCCTCCCCATACATAGTATATTAACTCGCGGTCATTGCTGTAACTACAATTATGTTTACAATCACAATTTTTTTGGTGGTATAACTACTTAAAATTTTAAGCTTTTCGGAATTTTTCTGTTACCTGTGCTGTAAGCTATTGCTTCTTACCAAATTTCGAGATTCTATGTCAACGGGAAGTGGTCTTTAGGTTTTAATTCCCTTGCGTGTAGTTGCGAGTTTCAAAATATGCGGTATCAATGGTTGTACTTTTGCGTTTTGCGTTTTTGCGTTGACTTAGAATTTTTTTTCACGGGTTAAAGGCAATTAGATCTAAGTATTTGATATGAATTTCAACTTGATAGCTCTACGCGTTCATGAGGAAAAAAGTAATAAGTTTATATTTATTTAAAAATATATATTTTGTAATGTAACTAAAAATTTAAGGTTTTCGGAATTTTTCCTTTATGTGTGCTATAAAACGTTGCTTCATGCCAAATTTCAAGATTCTAGGTCGACTGGAAGTACCCTTTAGGTTTTGATTCCCTTGCGAGTACTTGCGAGTTTCAAAATATGCAGCTTAAATTGCTGTTTCTTTTAATTGCGTTGACATAGAAGTTTGATTTTGTTACAGCTTAAAGGTATTATAGACCTGAGTATTTGGTATGAATTTCAATTTAATACCTCTACGCGTTTATGAGGAAATGGGTAGTAAGTTTAAAATTATTAAAAATATATATATTATGTGATGTAACTAAAAATTTATGGTTTTCGTAATTTTTCCTTTATCTATGCTATAAGACGTTGCTTCGTACCAAATTTCAAGATTCTGAGTTCACGGGAAGCACCCTGTAGGTTTTGATTCCCTTGCAAGTGTCGAAAATTTGCGGCATAAACGGCTGTATCTTTTGATTGCGTTGGCTTAGAAGTTTGATTTTTTCACAGCTTCAAGGGACAGTAGACCTGAGTAATTGATATAAATTTCAGCTTCATACCTCCACGCGTTCCTGAGAAAAAGGGTCTTGACAGACGGACGGACGGACAGACGGACAACAAAGTGATCCTATAAGGGTTCCGTTTTTTCCTTTTGAGGTACGGAACCCTAAAAATATAGCAACTTATAAATTTAACATTAGTCAAAAATGGAACATTATTTAAAAAAAAAATGCTACCATAAATGAGGTTCAGTATACAGCTATTACGTATAACGGTACCCGAAAAATCGTCGTGCACACGTAACACAAATGAGCGCGATTGTACCAGAAAAATCGGGATTACAGCACAGATGTGTGGAACGAGTTCCGGCGACAAATTGTTTTATCGAAAATTACTTTTCTGGGGGTGGTGAGCGGATAAATTTCCATTTTTCTAATGGAACGGAATCGGTCCCGGGTCTACGTCACAGTAAAGATGCACACAGTACGGAATCAAAGAACATCGCAAAGTAACGCTTGATTCCATCAACTGTAGTAGTTGATGGAATCAAGCGTTACTTTGCGGAAATCCATGACTAATGCTGAAGAAGAGAATTATTATTAAATAATTCTCGCATGCTGCGTCGGTTCACGACAAGGTGAGCAAAGATGACCTAAGAATATTTAAATTAGAACTGAACAAACTATAACAAAAACTCCATTAATACTTAATCAATTTTTGGAAAGGGAAAGGAACTTGAAACCAAAATTATGTAAATGACAACAAATACTTTTTCAGGTAATTAGGTAACTCCACTTAGCTATGTATCTTTATTTTTTGTTTCGTTACATTAATGGATTCAGATTGCGGATGATAAAGAGAAGACAAAAGGATTAATTTCAAGAGCAACGTCTAGCTTCAAAACTGTTAAAACCTACACTGCGACTCCAGGCCGAGTGAAGGGAAAGCGTTCCGAACGCTCCAATTATGCGGTCCGTTCACGTCACAGATTCCCAGTTTGGGTACGTGCTAGCGAGTGCTCAGGAAATTAAGGAATTGGAAACGGATTGGATATTTCTTTGCGTAACCCAAAAAAATATTGGAATACATTTGCGGGTGAGCGGCTTGCGTTTCGCTTTGATCGCCCGAATCTACAATGAAGAGAGGAACGTCGCATAGAGAATTGACTTTTTGTATGCTAATGGGCGGTTAAGCCTACAGAGTATTTATTGTTATAGTATAAAATACACAGGAGCGCTTAAAAGGTTTGATCTTGGATCAAACCTTGAAATGATTGAGAGTGAACCCGTTCTTCATTTTGCTTTATTAAAACTCCTAGCCACAATACCAACTTGTATTCTACCTTTCAAATGTGTGTCAGCAAATATAGTGATTTTTAATCATAATACAATATACCAAACTAATTTCAAGACATGGATCACTCAGATTTTTAAAGGATTATTCCTAATAAAAATATCAAACAGGTCCTTAAATTAACTGATAGACATCTAAAAAGACCCACAAAACCTAAAATCTCAATGATGAAAAAAATTTCAATTTTACCAATACCAATTAACACAAAAAACGCTAATAGCAATCTCTTGTAACATTAGTGCGAGCCACTTTAAATATCCAAATCCATCTTCATCAGATATCCAGGTCAAAATCCTCAAGTTATTTTGGCAACCGCAAGATATTTCGTTCGTAACCGCAAGAATCGATTTGTTTTCGTCTCCTCGCCAAAGAGCCATCGAGTGATGGTAAACAAATAAACGAGTATTATTATTAGTCCAATCGGGGATCGAACGGCCGGTTATGGGCGAACTTCGCTAAATTATTTCGTTTGATTATCTGATATGACTATACCGAAAAGTGTGAGAATAAGAAACAAAAACGTTTTGCAAGTTAGGGTCGTTAAAAGGTTTTGTATATAAGCATTTACTGATAGTAAAGAATTTTATGAATGTAACATACTTCAAGGGCTAGCTAAAAACCTATTAACAATATTGACAATGCAACTGTGATAGTTGAGTATTATGAGTGTTCCTTCGAAACTAAGAAATATAAAATGGCTTAACGAAAACTACTTGGGTTGCAATCTTTGTAAGGTCTAAGGTCGTCACGTCAGCCCATCTTGCCGTAAACAAGGTGGCGACCACAATACGACAATTGAATTTTTGTCTTTTACGCTCTCTCGCCTAAACTACGCAATACATTGGGATGAAATTTAATACACATATATAATGTTGACGACCATGTATGTGTACCAAATTTCATCCAAATCTGTTTAGTGGTTAAGACGTGAAAGCGTAACAGACAGAAATTCAACTGTCGTATTGTGGTCGCTACCCAAACATGGTATCAATCTAGAACTTTTCTGTCCCAATGTCCAACAGTTCTAGCGCTATGCGCCTTGTCCACTATCTTTTGAGCTTACTGATTTACTATGAGGCATCACCATCACCAGATCAGTCGTTCGACGCCCTGATCGACGTCTTGCGCTTCCCTCATCCAGCGGCTTTCCGCGACCTTCAACAGATCGTCGGTCCTCATTTGTTTCCAAAGCTTGGATGATCGCAAGGTCACTTCCTCTCGTACCTATTTTAACTAGGATTTATCCTTCATATTATGTATCTATATTATGTCCATTTTTTACTATCTCCAGTTTAGATATACGTAGAATACTCTATAGTTGGAGCATAATATCTCGAACATTTAGTAATCGAGATTGTTGTTGTTATGTTTAATATTTTAAAAGTTTCTAATGGCAGATTTAACAAAAATAATATTGTACCTCTTGTAGGTGCCACTGTCGCTATTATTCTAACAGCATTAAGTGCAGTAGTAGCAATTTCCAGATTCTCACCCCTCTCTTTCTAGTCCTCTCGGTTGGAAAGATTTAAGTTATAGTAAATTTCTTGCTCATCAATACCACTTAGCATATTTTCTTAATTGTGATGTCTACCCACGAAACGTCTCCCGATTTGAGGCAAACCATAATATAATTTATTCAAGACTAAAACGACTTATCAATGTTATATTTCGATTCCTGATATCCACAATGTACCTAACTTACTTGCCTACCACTCCGAACTTCCACAGAACGTAACATTAGTATAATTACCATCATATTAATATCTGTCAATACCAATAACACGTATTAGCGAATAATATTAATGTAAGTACGCACAAGGCATTGATCTCCTATGTCGATATTGTTTCGGGAAATAAGACGACTGGGTACTCAAGGAATATTGGGAGGAATAGAAAGATTTGACGTGTAGATAAGGCCAAGAACTCATGAGGAGATTTTCAATCGCTGCTGCTGTGATTTAGTATTCACATATTTTTTTTGTGACTGTCCCGAAGCTGTAATGGGATTTTCTATTCATAAATAAATTGTTTTCGTTTTATATATCATAGCGCCATTCGAAATCGCAGTTCAGCGTGGTTATGATAATGGATCGTAAGACGCACTCTTGCGATGGACAGTTTTAATAGTATGATGCCACTTTAACAGATTATAACATGTGGCATAGTATGTGGAATAATGAGTGCAGCGTTTTTAAATTGCCAAGGCAAAATATTTCGCCAGTGCTGCGGTCTTTGGCTGCAAGAGTCGAAAACATCCTTAAAGGGCCCTCGCAAAATATGCGATTGATCGTGACATAAAACTGCTTCAGATTTTATATGAACATTCAATTCTTCACCGCGGGACCACAAACGTGGATAGTGTTACTAAAAACACAAATCAGTTCTTATACAGAGGCTAGTGAATTAATCTCTATATATAAAATTCTCGTGTCACAATGTTCGTTCCCGTACTCCTCCGAAACGGCTTGACCGATTCTCATGAAATTTTGTGAGCATATTGAGTAGGTCTGAGAATCGGTCAACATCAATTTTTCATACACCTTAGTGATATGGGTAGTCCACCTTTAACTATGTATATATATACTCGTATATTTAAAAGTCATGACAGTACAGCATAGTGTTGGTATTCGTGACAATGTCCCCAGTTTTAAGTAACTCATTATTTCGAATAAAAAAAACAAAACAAAAGTTTCGACAAACACAAGCATTGACTAGACGTACCCTAAATACAGTTGTATACCCTTTTTTCAGCAAAACAACAAAACTAGAAACGAAACGGTAAATAACTGAAGCCACAAACGGTACTAAATCACTCGCGAAGGGAATTTGTCTCGTCAATTTATAAGCGAAGAATAAATCTAAAGGGATGGGGTGTGGCGTATTCAATGGGAACGCGCCACAGTGTGGGTGGAAGCAGATGAAAAATACATGGGATCAAGAGCGACATATCAAAGGTATGTATTAGTAGTAGAGAATGCCCTACGGCGTTAAGTTTACCTTTTGTTCATAGTTTTGTTGTGCAATAAAGCTTTAATAAATACCTAAATTAGGTTTTATGATTTATCGTGATGAGCATTCATGTTACAAACTAAATATATTTGTAATAGACATTTTTTTTGCAATAGAAAAAGTAAAATGTCTAAGGCGCGGATTGATCCGGCGTCCGGCTAAATAAAGCTTAAATAAATAAATAAATAAATAACAAACTCCAACAGGCCTTGCCAATGTCTGCGTAGCCGAGTGATTTATGCACACGGGCTGGATTCCCAATGACACTGGTTCGATCCCCGCCTCAGACAGTTGACTTTTTCTACTGCAAAAATATTACAACGACATTATAAAATGGTACCCTTTTTTCGAGATCAGTGAGAAGTCTGAAGATACAACCAACCAACTGTAAAATATGTATTGTCATTAACTAATAAGGTTTCGTTCAGTTTTCGATTTTTACAAACCTTCAATTTTTTTAAGCTTAAATACACACAGAACGATAAAATTATATAAAAAGGAACGTTGACACAATTTTCTTAAATTCAGTAGGCTTCTCCTTTATTTTCATAATATAATTAACAAATTATAATCAAAATGTAACTACTATTATTATTTGCTTGCCTGTACGCAGACTGAATACACAAGACTTTTATTTCTAAGACCTTTGTATTCTTCCATTTCTATTTTCTTGCAATAACGAGACTCGAGTTAACACCGAAAAGCAATTCAGTTTATACCTACTTTATTTTATATAGCCTAGCCAATTATATTATTTAATGACAATCTGACAAAAATGACTTTTAATCTTTTGAAGTCAATCCTCATCGATTTATGGTATATTTATCGAGTAATGGCATACGATTATTTCTCAATATCCTATCTACCGTCGACTGAAAGTTACATAACCGTCTCTTTCATAGAAACACCTGAAACCTCATGTAGCTTTTGTAGAAACCTGACAGTTATTTAACTTGCAATTTGTTAAACTTAAACACACAGAAAAATTAACAATGAACTGCCACAAGCGAGACTTGAACCCGCAAGCCGGGCGATGCTCTGCCAATTGAGCTACCTTAACACTTACTCATCCGATTATATTTAAGTGTTTCTTAGGCTGCTGTTTCACATTGTAAAGAAATTTCTATTGTTAATGCTGTGAAAAAAACTAATTCACCCTACAGTCAACGGTAGGTAGGATATTTAGATTGACTATTAAAACCTATTAGCCCTAACAAAAATAAACTTGATACTTTATCATACTGAATTGAAACTGCGTTGTGTCGTAGCCAAGACGTTGTCACAGCGCATAAGTGCACAGTTCGTTAACTCCGAACAATTTTACCGATCATTGGGCATTACTACTAGTAGACCAATTTTGTTTCTCGTTACATTATATTCTAAGGCTAATTTATACAGGGCGTTATTAAAAAGTCTTGCGCGCAGAAAGAAATTGAGAGGATTTTTTTTAAATAACTTTTTAATTTGATTTATTACTTTAACACCTTTTATAACGATTCACTCTTGCATAAGTGTGCATTTGCTACGTAACTAGCCAGATAAGAATTAGCGCATTATGTTCACAAAGTCACATTTACAGTTAAGATCACTGCACACGTGACGAGTTTATTCCCCAGAAAGGACGTAAGCGAGACGGGGACGCTATTACTAAAAATTGTATTTGGTGACTGTAAACATTGCTTAGGAGCAATAGACGGTAAACATGAAGTCCCAACCTGACGAATCTAGAGCGTGACAAGACGGGGACATGCTAACGATATTTTCCTGTTCACGTTTCCGCCTCGTCCGTGCGTGCACCCTATATGTGTTTGTCGAAACATTTTGTATGAAACCATTTTTTTAAAACTTTTCCTCCCGTCCAGATAAAAACCCGTCACATTTTCTACAAACCCGCTCACTGGATATCAAAGTATTATCCCATGTTCTAAGGTGAACTGCAACATTCTACACTATGTCCCACCATCAGTCTGCGTGGATACGATGTTTCATTAAACCAGAGTGAATCTTTCGGTACGGCGCGCCGCGCGAATTTCTATTCGATTTTGTGGTTGGTTATTTCTTGTTACATTTACATACGTACATACGAATAATTTATTAGATGAGATGAGGAAATTGCTGATTTCAAGAAAGTCTGATCTGAAAATCTTGAAAGTATCTCCATTTTTATTGAACGTGGCGTTTCTAAAAAGCCTATTGCCAGTGTACCCAAGTTCTAACTGTACTGAAGAGTAATAATAATAGTCCTCCTGGCCGACTTCGAACACGGCCAATCTCAACAGAGATCAGCCAACTACGCAGGAGATATTATAGTGCACAAGTGTGAGCGCAATACACAGGTGCACTCACAAAATATGCGATTGATTGACTTTTCTGATCCATCCTACTAAAGAGTAGCACTTGAATGAAATAATATTTGCTTGTAGGTAATAGTTTGGCAATGTGTATATTTAGTTAGACGACCGCTTGGTGCAGTGGTCCACATGTCGGACTTCTAAACTAAGGGTCGCGGGTTCGATCCCCGCACAGTACAAGCATAAGTGTGCATGAACATGTGTGTTTGTACAGCTTAATTTGGGACTAGAGAATTGGTGTGATTGTTGTGAAATATTTATTTATTTATTTAGTTGGAAAACAAGAGTCACCGTTGTAAATGTTTTGTGACCATGAACTCAAAGTTAAACATTGAGATATTAAGCGGAACCTTATTTTTTATTTCTTAGAAGCACAAGAAAAGTACACAACTCTTATGTGCCTACATAATGTCAACTTCTTGAAAAATTTCCTATCATTATTCTTACAAACATGTTTACTCAAACAAAAACTATTTATTTACATACGCAATTTATTAAAGTTACAATACCACAATACAATAACTAAATTAACTAGAAAACAAACCGCAAAAATAACCGTGACATGGCATTATTACTGAAATACAATTTAATGAGCAACTTGTACACGCGAGTCGCATATGAAAGTAACAAGGCAATGGAACATAATGGCTTGCTGGACTAAAATAACAAGCTTTTTTTAGTTTTATCATAGTTGGAAAACACAGTTGTATATAGGTTTTACTTTTTGGGAGTAATATTAGCGCAGAGCTATTATGGTAATTGACATAAAGGAACTTAAAGTGGTATTAGGTGTGGCAACCTCTACCGTTCGCCATCACAAGCGCATGCCTAACGGTGAAAAGAACTGTATTCTTCAATGTAATGTATGGATTTTAATAGTTCATTAGACCGCTACTACAGTGCTGCCATCTGATATCAGCCGTTTCAGGAAACCCTTATTATCCTTATACTCGTAGTTGAATTAAAAATTTGTAACAGAATACTTTTAATTTGGTAAAATTGCATTTTTTAAGAAGAAACTTTTAATGTTTTTTTACCAGCTGAGCATTATTTAAACACAAGAAGTCACATCCAACCGTATGAGGTAGAAGAATTAATTTCTATATATTTTTTATATCACAGCTAGAATTAAGACTAAGCGTGTTAGTGTTTTCCATTTCACACTATACTGTAGAAGCAATTTCCTACACCTTAAAACTAATTTATATTCTAAATGAGTCAGCCTACCTGATAAAACAAAAACAAACCCTTCCCACTTTCTATAATGGAATCACAATAATAGTGTTTATCCCACCTGTGACATCGAATTCAAATCCGTTCAACTCTGGGTTAAGCTTAGCGCCAACTAAATCGCCAATAAAACAACCCAAATAAACTAAACTAAAACTAAAATAGGGCGTAGCTAAATTATGTGTTAATTGGATTCCGATGCGAAGTTTTAATTAATAGCCTGTTGTCACGGGTAATTAGTAGACATCAATGGTAGCGCATAGAAAACAGACAGCTCATTTAAGCATCGACGTGATGCACTTGAATCTGACGAGATTCAAGATGACGATCTTATCCGAAAAAAATCGTTCCCACAAATGATTTATTTAAAAAATTGAAAGTGTATTTATTAGGTTTTAAAATTAAAAAGTGTCAATATCACCATCGTTGGATATAGAATACTCGTATAGAAATCTATGATTCTATGAAGATACTACAAACCACTTTGCAAATCACAATTAAGGCGTAAAAGATAACAATGCGAAGATACCTGCATAACTAGTGGTATTTAATGAAACATTCTATTTGAAACAATCAATCAGGTACGTTACTCCACTAAAAATTGCTAAGGAAATCTCCAAGTGTCTTTCATTCAACTTGACAAATAAGACCCTTTTACAGTGACTTGGATCCTAAAAGATCTTTAATAAAATTATGCAGACTAGGAAAGTAAAATTGACACGTTTCGTAAAATTGCAATTCAACCTGGCTACAGGCACAAGCCGACGGAAAAAAAATCTTTGACTAATGATAGCTGCTCCACCTGAATATAGTTCAGAACATCACTATACTTGACTTGACAAATGAAGGTTAATGCGTCTCTGATGAAAACCTCAAATGGCCTGACGAAATAGTAGATTGTATCATGAGGTAGCAAAATAATATTTTTACGGCGAGGGCGCTTTTTTGAATCCAGAGCGAAGTGAGGGATTCAAAGTACGTCGCCCGAGCCAAAAATATATTTGCGTCCAAATGATACACCCTACTTTTCATCACCCTCTATGAGAATATAATTTATCAAAACCAAGAACTTGAATGTGAAAATTTATGAAAACGCGGGCCGTAGTTCGCGCGTTTTTTTTTTTTTACTCAGTTGCCAGCGGCGGCGGCGGGGCGATGGTCGACGGACGTGCCGTCTAACCAGCCGGTCTCTTGCGTTCGGCGGGAAACTCCAAGATGTTCCAAATTAATAAGTGCGAGCAAAAGAATTTTTGGTCGCACTTATTTCAATAAAGAGGACCAAAATCTCATTTCTGCCCGCTGGACAGTCTGTGGCAAAGAGTAGAGTAATAGTACCTATGTCGCTTAGAAGCATCACCTTTGGGCGCACTTAAAGGCGACCAAAATCGTCTTTTTCGAATAGATGGGATGAAAAATTAATTTGTTCATTTAGTTTGGTGGCTGATATACCTTATCTACCCATCACTACACCCGGGTTCGCTAATTGAGGCTGACGGCACACGGGTAGTCTCTGCAGACCTTGGTGTCGCAACAAACAGACCTACACAATCAACCCTGGACCACTTGGGTTGTTAAATCTTAAATTGCCGAAATCCTATTAAGTGCGTCCGTGAAGGCCATGACCTTTCTTAACATTGTTGTTTTCTTGGCGTTAAGTGCACCAATTGTAAAATTTGGTTTTCTTTGTTTATTTTTTATTTGGGTAAGGTTTGCTCTTGACCCAAGACTAAGCCCAACGAGGCAAAGATTGAGTCAACAATCAAGCGAGCTCGCCTAGAAGATGCCTGTTCACTCCTAAACTCCTAGGTTGTAATTGCAGGGAAACACTGACGAAGGTAGTGAGTTCCACTCTTTTGTAGTGCGCATCAGGAATGTAGATGAGAAGCGCTTAGTTCGTATCAGTGGAACATCGTCACGGTACTCATGGTATTTTCTGTGACAAATCTAGTATCTCAGTTATTTCAAGAGTAACAAAACTGCAAAATGACATAACATCTCTACAGTTCTCTATACCGTGCGATCCACATAAGTCCCCAATAAATAACTTTTATCGCAGTTCTCTGGTGCCTACTCGGTCACGGAGTATAACAGTTATATTTCCAACCTTTTCGCTCGTTCGTCAAGCCAGCAAGAGCGACGGGAACAGATATATTCGGTATGTTACAAATTTGTAGTTGGTGTAGTAGCAAAGTTTCTGCCTTACATCCAAGAGGTCCTGGGTTTGAATCCCAGGTCGAGCCAAAACTGTTTCTGTGATTTTCTGTCATGAATTTCTCAAAAACAGCTCGAAGTCGGGAAGTTGGCGTTGTTATACGCCCGTGCCTCGGAAAGCACGTTAAGCCGTTGGTCCTGCGCCTGATCTCTCTCCGGTCATGTCGGATTGCCGTCTCACCGAACTTTGAGAGTGATGGAACAGTGAGTGCACCTGTGTATTGCTCTCACACTGATATTTGTTGAGATTGGCCGCCGTAGTCGAAATCGGCCTGGAGGACTATTATATTCCTAATGGAAAAAATAAATTCGAATCTGCAATTATTGAATTACATAGTAGGACGTCTGAACTGGACGCAGCCGGGAACTTTCAATACGTATTGATTGAGAGCAAGTTACTGCAACTAGAACTCTAGTGGACAAGGTCTGAAACGAAGTTCCAAGATTTTGTATGAAGCACGGTATACCTACTGTCTGGGGGGATAAAAGTTTATGTGGTGGAAAAGATACTTGTAGTGGATGGTATGTTTAGAAAGTTTCTTTGAATCTGTATTTTATTTTATTTATTTCACAGTAAAACTATAAATATACAGCAACATCACATACATTGATCTGGCTCCGTGGTAAATATCTTAAGCAATGTGTTACAGATATCAAAATCAACAGTGGTATTACAAATAAACATAAATTAATACATATTACACCCAGACCAATACAAACAGACAAGTTCATGCACCTATTTACATATGACATGACATATGTTTGTACAGTGCGGGGATCGAACCGGCGACCTCTTGGTTAATAGTCAACTTCTTGACCAGTACACCAAAGTGGTCGTCATATTGTTATATTATATTGATGTACTCGGGGAATAACTCGTTTAAAAACACACGAAGCAATTTGCAGTCACGGTTGCCACGATATCGTAGAATGCACAAATTAATGCTAAAAACCTTTAACATTTTACAATATCTTCGAGTCACACTTACAATATGGCTATAAATGTGACTCTTTTTGATTAATCATTCATCACCCACTAATCATTTCCGCTTAGCCCAAAGGTATGATTGGTAGAGAATGTCCTACGGCTACGGCGTTAAGTCCACCTGTTGTACAAAGTTTTGTTGTGCAATAAAGATTTAATAAATAAATAAAAAGAAATCGAGGTCCTCTGGGACGGGGGCCTCGGGTATCAGGTGAAAACCCTTTTTTAATAGCCAGTAGCAGCTTTATTTGAAGCTAAAGACACAATTTAACATAATAGGACCTTTTGGTCCACTTTAGGTTTTAACGACCGCTTGGTGCAGTGGTCCACATGTCGGACTTCTAAAACCAAGGGTCGCGGGTTCGACCCCCGCACAGTACAAGCATATGTGTGCATGTTCATGTGTTTGTACGTCTGGGTGTTTTTATTTTAAATATGTATTTATTTTCAAAAAAAGTATTAAAGTATGTTTATCCGTTGTCTAGTACCCATAACATAAGCCTCGTAGCTTAATTTGGGACTAGAGAATTGGTGTGATTGTTGTGAAATATTTATTTATTTTATTCAAAATTTCGATGCAAACGACTGTTTCAAACGAGATCGCAGCGAAAGTGTACTAAACGCCTGAAGGCATCGAATTTCAATTTCTACTTTAGTGCTGTTTATCAATTGTAAATTTAACATTGACAGAGCAGAGAAGGTTGAGTGAAATATCAATTTTAATAAAGGTTAGTACGATTTGTAGTTGGAATTAGTTTTGATTGATTATAAATTGAGGTTTTTATAACGCCTTACTACAAAAGTGTCTATTACAAAATATATTTAGTATTATTTTATTTATTTATGTTTATTCATTTATTGGTTAACCAACCACATAATACATTACACTTATGCTACAGAGCTTCGTAAATCGAAGTGTTTAATGGTTTTCACAACTTGTAAATTATAAGCGTGTGTTTTGATAATATTTTACTAAAATAATCTTGCATTATCACGTGAAATGCACCACAAAGTATATATTTCTCATACTTATGGTTTTCTTATCTTACTCGAAATATTTATTTACAAAATTTATACATTCTTAAAACTTTTTCGTTCACCCGCTGCGATCGCTTTTCCGAAAGATAAAACTTTTATTATTTTTACTATTGCAAATAACCGAAGTTAAATAAAAAAAAATTATCAAAAAAACTTTAAAAGTGAATATGCCGAAAAAAAAACAAAAAAAAAACTATACGACCTCAGACAATAGTCATCAAGTACCCTCGGAGAGTGATAATCATAACGATGGAAACCAGATTCAGGTCCACTTAGACTTTATCTATTTAAATTTTCTGCAACTTACATGATTGAAAAGGATTGAAAGTATTTATTTGTAAATTTGGTTAGCTCTTCGACTTGATGAAGATCTTTTTTGAAACCTTTGAATTCAATTGTTTTTCAAACGTTTGAAACGGTACACACTTCATTTATTTAATTCAAACTAATAAAACTTGTTATGAATATTATTTACCAACGTTAAACTTGTGACGTGCAATTTATTTTATTTCTTACCTCAGTTACAATAAGGAGCATTTGTGATTTTTACAGTGATTGTCACATGAAACCGTGCTTATTATTACAATTATTAGATTCAAAGTAGTGTTTTACTTGACGCGTTGCTATTTTAACATTTGAGGCGGCAGCATAGATATCTACAAGTCACTAAATCAGAAATGTTATTTTTGAAATAACAAAAAAAAATCTGTAAAGAGCTTGTTTTGTGACATAATAATTCATAACACCATCTTTTGTTATAAAGATTTCCAAACCATCATATCAAATTTTTTGAACACATGTTCAATGGTTTTGATAGAACAATTGTATCTCCACTCTCCAGTAAACGATTCCGTAAAATTAGTTTTTCAACCCTAAAATGCGAACAGCTGGATGCAAATTCTTAAAAACTTCATAATATCGAAGTAATTTTTCTGGTTATTGTAAGAAAGTTTTTTTTTATAATTTCGTCCCAAATACTTAGTTTTTAGCATCTGGAAACTTTTTTAAGCGCCACATTCCGATTTTAAGTGCTGACTAGTTATGACTAGTCCAAACGATCTAGTTTTTTTATTTATTTATAGATAAAATTTGATACGAAAATAAATTGAAGATTGATTGATTAAGTTATTATTATCTACTTTAAAGAAGCCATTAATGATTTTACTTTAATTCACATTAATCAGTAAGTGCATTAAGATTGCATAGTGTACAGATAATTGAAATGAGTGAATTTATAACGAAAACTACATTTAATTATAGCCACAGTGTACAGTAACGGAGTAGCAATCAGAACAGTTTATTAAATACCGTTGTATAAAAAACTTGTATTCATGTAACTTTTATTTAATAATAGACTCGGTGTATTAACTTGAACATATATTATTTGAGTACAATGTTATTTTTCACCAGTTCCCATGTGCA
Source organism: Pyrausta despicata (assembly GCA_963921415.1). Taxonomy (NCBI): domain Eukaryota; kingdom Metazoa; phylum Arthropoda; class Insecta; order Lepidoptera; family Crambidae; genus Pyrausta; species Pyrausta despicata. The sequence continues at coordinate 2,344,712 of OY992852.1, read as the reverse complement.
TGGTCTTACTTAGTGTATGGTGTTACTTTTGTGTATCGTGTATAACTCCTTCGGAGTTAAGGTCAGAATCGAGTGTGCACTAGCTTATAATTAAAAACCCAAAGTAGCACACAACGGGTTTATTATGTCACGAAAAAGTAAGTAACAGCAATAAAGCATTGTTTTATACGACAGCAAACCTCGGTCTTATAAAGAAGCTGGTGTAAACGTACGGTACCGCGAGTCAACCGGGCACAGCGCCATCTATTGCTAAAATAGTGAACTATCGTAACATACAATCTAGCGGCTTATCACTAGTGCGTTATACGATTGTATTACTGCTTTAAACACACATTTATAATCGCAAAACCTATAAATTAACTCTTTGTCCATGTATTATTTCTGTTTGATATCGGCAATCCAAAAAAGCTCATAATGAATGATACTTTACACTCATTATTGACAGTAATATGAAACCAATAATAATCTTCTATTTGTTTCATTTGGCGTTCAAATATACACGATAACTCATTCAATAATAATGAGTCATTTATCATAAGCCAGTTATGTAGGGTCTCAAATACTGGGTGAAAAAGTCAGGAATTTATAAACATAAACTAAGCTCTAATTTTTGCACACTTGCACAAAGCCATTAATTTTTGTACACCTGCATGCAGGTTGAATTCTTGTCCTAATTTAAAATAACAATAGGATCTTCAAAATATGCATTCTTGCAAATTAACGAATTTCATGTCATTTCATTTTCATTTCCTAGAGTTTTGAGTCACTTCATAGGTCAAAACTTTAGGGCTTATTTAAGTTTAAATAGTTGCAACGGTGCTTTTATAAAGGAACTTAAGTGCTGGTTGTTTACTATTTGTTCTTACTTTTAATTAACTTCAAAATCTTGTCAAATTAAAATGATGAGACTGAGTTGCATCAAATGTAAATGTACGTGCATAGATCGATTCAATAATTTCAAATTACCATATAACAGACTGAAATTTCCCCAGACTGCGGTCCCTCATCATATAATTACATAAAGATCAATCGAAATAAGTTCGTTACGTTGGAATTTACATACACTACGGAAATGGTAATGCCACTAGCTAATTTGAAATTCATGATATAACGTTTAGCGGAGTCACACGAAACTGTATAATTTTCGTGGTTAGGTACATGAGATTCATGGTCTACGTTCACTGTGCCTATACACTTAAGGTACATGAGGTTTTTGGAGACTTGACTCGTTTGCATACGTGAGCTACAAACACGACAAGTGCGATGCGACGCGACGTGTCAAAATCAAATGCACACTTTTCACGTTGCGTTGCTCACTTCAAACTATGCCTGAGCATCTTGCTAGATAGACACAGTAACGACAAATTTTCGATGATAACATTTTTGACAGAGCGCTAACACTCCGATAAAATTACAAGATTTTAAATGGCAAACTGCAGAAGTATATGAATAGTGTATAGGTATGCAGAAGGTCAAAAAAACGAATGTCATCTTCAATTCGGATGGCTTATATTTAACACAACACTTTTTATCTGATTACTATTTATCTGATTATTGAAAAATCAGCCGCTTTTTCTATGGTTAAAGCAAAAGTTAAAGTAACTATTCATTTTATTGTTTGCAACTTAATAATTATTTAGAAGTATGATAGGTACTTTGTCTTAGGGCCCTGATTGCCTATAAAAATATCGTGTCAATCGATTTCGAAACACTAGTATTTTCTTCACACAACAATCCATGGTTTAGTCTAAGCCATCCGAATACTTCCAAGAATCGCAAAAATACAAAATGCAAGTAAAACTGTTATCGCAGCGGCAGGGTTGCCCGACCTAGCGCCAGAACAAATGGTATTGTTACAGATTTTTGCTCTATTTCCCCTCAAAAGGATCGATATATAGCACCTGTGCTCCACCAAATGGGTAGATACTGTTTACACACGTCGATATGACGTTAAGCACGAGATTATTGAAGCTCAGTACACTTGTGTTGGTGTTAGGGTGTGTCGTGTCGCAGGATAATTTTGATGGTAAGTTTATGATAAAATAGGTTGTGCTCGTATTTGAATACGGTTTTGCAAATCTTATGGACAAAAAACCTTAAAATCTCATTAGATTTGATCAAAACATATTTATAAATAGGTTGTGACGTTTTAAATATGTGGCAAAGCTAAAACTGGAGTTTCATACATTTTCAATGTCACTTATTATATACCACAATGAGATAAAAGTTGTCGCTCGATACGAATATACTTTTAAGGCTATTATCTGAGCTACTAAATGAAACCCAGTGCAGTTTTATGCTATATTATTGTCTCTAAAAGCCCTGTTTTTTCCTTCTAGAAAACAATGTCGACAAATTGGGCCATCTCAAAACGATACCACGCAAATTCGAAGTCAGAGGCGACAACGCAAAATACGAATTCAAGAGATACGTCAGTGACATTCAAGATCTCACTGTTGGCAAGAACATGTCAGTACTATACAAAGTGAAGGTTGAACTGCTTGACCCAGAAAGGAATACAAAGAAAAGGCGACTGTACAAAAAGATCAAGTCAAAGAAATATAACGTGCCCTTGAAAAAACAGAGCATGAGACTTTCTAACTTCGAAATGCTAATGAGAAAAGCCGCGGAAGAGAACGGCATGAAGAAACCAAAATATGACATACTGTCATTCATGACGACGGAGAAACCAAAGAAACCGTTGACAACGAAACAAATAATATTGAAATACAAACCAGAAATAAAGAAGGTGAAATCGAATTACACCAGAATCATAAAACCTGTCAGAACCAAAGTGATAACACTTACTAAGTGAAATTAGAGAACCATTTAATTCTTGCGTTACACAGTTTGTTTGATGAAACGGTTTTATTCATATTTTTGTAAATCTAGACATAGGTAATTATTTATTTTGTAAGAACTGAGTTTAATAAATTTTATAACAAAATTAAATGTCCTTGTTAACTACTTTAACTCGCTATTTACTCCTCAAACCTTGAAACTACTTTGACTAAGTCCTAAATTAGGTGAGTCATGAATTCCGAACCCAAGATCAGTCTTAGAAGATTTCCTCTATTCTTCTTAGATGCAAGTATTCTACAACAAAACCTTTACCAATCTGATGAAATGTTTTTTTTAAATATTTATGTAAATCTAGACAAAGGTAATTATTTATTTTGTAAGAACTGAGTTAAATAAATTTTATAACAAGAGTGAAAGTCTTAGTTAACTTCTTTAACTTGCTATTTACTCTTCAAGCCTTGAAACTACTTTGATTACCTACTTCCTAAATTAGGTGAGTCATGAATCCCGAACCCAAGAACATTTCGTCTATTCTTCTTAGATTCAAGTATTCTACAACAAAACCTTTACCATTTGATGAAATGTTTAATTTATATTTATGTAAATCTAGAAAAAGGTAATGATATGTTTTGTAAGAACTCAGTACTTATGATAAATTTTATAACAAAAGTTAAAGTCCTTGTTGACTTCTTTAACTCGCTATATACTCTTCAAACCTTAAAATAAGTTAAAATAGGTGAATTAAATTAGGTGAGTCAGATTTCGGTCAAAAGATTTCGCCTATTCCTACTTAGATACAAGGGTTCTACAATATAACCTTCAACAATCTGCAGATAGAAACAAAAGGCTGTTCTACCATCAGAAAAGGTTCTTACAAAAATGTTTCCCGCTCGTTAAGGCCGTCCTGTACCCCTTTTCGATTGGCTACAGCTGTTAGCGTCGGGTAGGATACAGTTACTCTCACAGAGCGATATTAGGAACGGTTGTTAAAAGGATCTGGAGATCGTATCGTTGGGTAGGTAAGGTAAGGTTTAAGTTTCCGTGTTCTGAAGTGAGCCTTTGAAAATCGAAAAGCTATTTTTGGTTTTTATAATATTAGTCAAATGGCTGTATAAATCGTGTTTAGTCACATAAGGTTTAATGTCACCCCTAAATCATTTCAATAATATGGCACTTACTCAGTTATTGAAATAATTAGTTTGTTTTTTTTTTTAAGTTATATGCGTGTGTAGTCAGGTAAAGAAGCAAGTTTGTTTCATCCGAAGCTTACCTATATATTGTAATTTACCTTTTGAGTTTTAATAAATGATAAAAAAGATTGATTGGTTTCAAAAAGCAATTGATAAACTTAAACGTTATCTAGAAGTACCAATTCTAGGAATACTCCCTCTGAAAAATGTTCTACAGTTCCAGCAATAGTGTTATCTATGTTATTATATATGTGTATATTTATTATATATGTGTATCTTTTTCATCTTTTGTATTGTGTTGTACTATTACTTATCTGTACCTACAATCATTGGAACTCATACAGTATCAGCGTTACAGAAGATAGCAATAAAACATCACTATTCGCCCTGTTCTCGCGACGGCTCGGAAACCGCGCTTATGAAACATATTTCAGCCAAATTGCCCGACATGAATCTAAGAAAATAGAGGAGAGTTTGCAAAGAGAGGATATTTGGAAGTAACGTGAAATTAATTAAAAATAGGTGAGGTTAGATTTTGGCCAAACGTCTGTGAAAATGTGAATTCAATTTTTAATTCCTCGGGAAAAACAAATTTAATGCCATTGAAAAAATACTCATGTTTTTCTAATACCACGTTCCTAGAATAACAGTCGTACAGTCGAGCCCTTTTTCCGTAAAAATGTTATTTCAGATTAAATATGGCTTTATAATTTTAACACGGGAGATTACCTCTCGTTATTTCAGTTAACAAATCCAACTTTTTGTCACTCCGCGTCTAAGCAGGCAGTTTCCATTCGGCTCACACTGCGATATGGATTCTGTTTTCCAAACGGGAGTTACGCACAGCAGTGTACCTACGCACTGCACAAAATTAAATATATCCTCTCTCGACGCTCCATCGGGTGTAATCTTCTGTGAAGACGAGATCGATGTGTAACGGATTGGGGAGTTTGAGAATTGTCGTATATTTCAGAGGAAAAGAACGGAGGCATAAAACTTGCTTTATATTACGTATGCGATGGTTAAAAATATGTCGTCAAAAACCTTCGGAATATCAGACAGTTTAGTAGGTAATACTCTTTTCTCTGTTATCTAGCGAGTGTTTTCTTACATACAACCTACTTAGAACAGACAGTGTAGGGAGAATAGTTAGGGCCCATAAGCCATTCTATAAGTTTAAAACTCTATAAAAAACTTGACAAACCACAATAAAATTTACAAAAATAATTTTTATAGAGGTCTGAGTAGAGTATTTGTCGGTAATCTATTCGGTAATAGACTATTACCTTTTAACATTGAAAAAGCTATTTCAAAACTTTTAACTCAATAACCATTTTTACAGTAAAAGATAAACAACACAGCTCAATTCATCTCCAACCCTTAAAAGGTTTGGCAAACATTTGCTCTGTCTTTTGTTTTTTTTCCACGACCTGTCTAAACAAACAATTTACGGCAAACTAAGAGATAGTTCAACGATTTCTTTACGGGAGATCGTGAGTATGACATAAAAGTATCTTACAGTCGTAAATACCGTGGCAAATTGACTGTGAACTTATCGGTGACTATTTAAATGATAAGTATTCGCTGTGGCGCCAAATATTTTGCTGCAGCTCCTTTATCTTGGTGTAGTAAAAACAGAATTGAATATCCTCGTAAAAATGGACCTGACACGCCCATACCTAGTAACAGCGTATATTCAGATATGTACGCGAGATTTATAGCGATGTGTTAGCGCGATCATAGTTTTCTTCCTACTACAGGTCATGGAATATCGGTAATAGCCTAAGATAAAATACTTTTAACGGCCTAGGGATATTCAACGGTCTACCTTGAAACTGTCTTTCAAAAGGTTCTTCACTTCAAAAATGAATTCTCTTTTTTTCGCGATAACATGCGTTATTACATGTATTCCATTTTTATTATTTTGTATATGTGTATGTCTATGATGTTATAATATATTTATGTAAGTAATTAGTAGGTTTGTATCGTTGTTAATTGTTCTTTATTTATTTAGTTATGTTATATTTTATTTATTTAGTATGAAAACAACATGGTACATGTTATAAACAAAGTCCTACAAAACTATTTACACAGTTTGTCTGTAGAATCAAGTAATTAAATTATTTAGTAAGTAGGTACCTAACTATTTTACATCCATTTTCTTTTTCTTTGTATGTGCACCGCCTGTATGTTCTCTGCTTGGACCTGTGGTTTACTGGTAGAGAATGCCTCCGGCATGAAGTCCGCGATTGTACACAAGTTTGTGCAGAAGTTTGTTTTTAAATAAATAAATAAATCAAAAAAGAGACAAATACAGTACGAGCTAGTCGCGCGTGGTCATACTAAACCAAGTCCAATGGACCTGCTGTGCTCCTAGTCGTCGGTCGTCAGTACTGCGAGTTGGTTAACGTGCGTGCGTGTGCATGTAGTTGTAGATGCAGAGACATTTTTTAATTGACGATTGTAAGGACGTACCGTATCTTCCTCGCTTTTGGTTTGATGTAAGTCTATAGCTGAGTTTAGCTGACTTAAGTTGGGTTTTTAGTCGTGGATATTGTAGTAAACATTTATTTCAGAAAGATGGTAACTACTAGGTTACCTATTATTTTTCATCATCTCTACTATATAAAATTCTCGAGTCACAATGTTCGTTCCCGTACTCCTCAGAAACGGCTTGACCGATTATCAAAAAATTTTGTGAACTTATTGAGTAGGTCTGAGAATCGGCCAACATCTATTTTTCATATCCCTTAGTGATAAGGGTTGTCCACCTTTAACATTTATGGCAAAGCAACGTCTGCCGGGTCAGCTAGTTATAATATATTTTCGATAACTTGGATGGCATTGTCCTTGTCTATTGGTAGGTTTTGGCTTGTCGAATTTTGGGACACCATATATGCACAGGAATTGTCATACGTGACGACGCAACGCGACAAGTGCCATGCGACGTGAGGCAACCAATACTTGTGTCAATAAAGCTGAAAAAGAGGATTATTTTGCTTTAAATTTCTTGTCATGGATTTCCGCAAAGTAACGCCTGATTCCATCAGGCATCATACTTGTGTCAATTTCAATCGCGCTTCTTCACGTAGGACACTATAATAATCCATACTAATATTATAAATCTGAAAGTAACTCTGTCTGTCTGTCTGTTACTCAATCACGCCTAAACTATTAAACAAATCTGCATGACATTTGGTGTTGAGATGTTTTGATACCCGAGAAAGAACATAGGCTACTTTTTACCGCGGGAAAATGACGCCTTCCCATGGGAAAATTCAAGTGGGCCGATCGCTTTGAAGCCTAACCTACTAAACAGATTTAAATAAAATTTTGTAAGGTGATAGTTGGAGACTTAAGAAAGTTATATTTTACATATATTTATATTTATACACGAGTTATATTTTTGACCGTAGAAAAACAACGCATTCTCATGGGAAAATTTACTTTCCGGGGAATCTGATTGCTTTCTCTCCTAAAATACCAAAGATTTGAATTATATTTTGATAAAAACTTATTACGGGGAAAACAACGCATTCCAAAAAAACTAGCTTATTCGGACGAAGTCGCGGGTAGGAGCTAGTCGTACATACATTTGATATTGTCGCGTCACTTGGCACTTGTCACGTTTCTCGTTACGTATAACAATAGGAAAGGAACATATTGAATATGCACTGATTTAGACAGACAAATAATTTTTAACATAAATAAGCTGTGTTGCACGCTATTCACACACTCGTTTCTCATCTGTTTCGACTATGATCCTAGCCTCTGTTTACATACGAGAAATTAGCATACCCATTTGAGGTAGGAAAACACGGCACTAACTCATTGCTGAAACTAGAACCATTTGTATAGATGCAGGTAGATGCTACAATAACACTGCGAATGTTAGTTTAATAACAGATCCTGATGCTGAGACAATTAATTGCAGTGCAACGTGGCTCTAAAGCATACACTTTCTTACTGCTTATTAGAGACACCTGTTCGTACGTAGGAGCTAACCTATCAAAGTTTATTATGTTCTAGATGGGAATATGTACGAATTATCTTTCAATAAAGCATTAATTATGACTGCCTCGTTGGTGTAGTGGCAAAGTTTCTGCCTCACATCCGAGAGAGCCAAAATTTTTTCTGAGATTTTCTGTCATGATTTTTTTTAAACAACTCGGGGTCGGGAAGTTGGCGGTGTTACACCCCCGTGCCTCGGAAAACACATTAAGCCGTTGGTCCTACGCTTTATCTCTCTCCGGTCATGTCGAATTGCCGTCTCACCGAACTTTGAGAGTGATGGAACAGTGAGTGCACCTGTGTATTGCGCTCACACTTGTGCACTTTAATATCTCCTGCGTAGTTGGCTGATATCTGCTGAGATTGGCCGCCGTGGTCGAAATCGGCCAGGAGGACTATATCATTATATAAATTGTTTAAACGAGCACACCAATTACCTAGCCCCAAAATAAGCGTTATCTTCTGCTCTGGTGACTAGGGTAACGGTTAAAAATACTTAAATCCATTTATAAACAACCATTCCACACACATTTGTCCCTGGCAGGATTCGGACAAGTAACAGCCGGTTTTGTAGTCCGCAGCTCAGACCACTAGACTAAAACTATCGTCAAAAAAGGTTCACGATAATCATATGCTATTTTTAGATATGCAAATCGCCAACAGAAACAGTTTTAATAGAGATAAGTAATTTTCTCTGACACGTTGCACAGTATCAAGATTGTTCTGTTTGGGGCTATCGATTCATTTGCAGGTACCTATTATGTTTTTCACGAAACGCGAAAATCGGACGGATAAACGTCAGTGGATGAGAGTCAAGGATGGAACATTTGCGGGACAAGATGGTCACGCATGATGTTCTTTTGACGTCTGGTAAACCTAAAGGCTATACACTGATCTTGTTCAGAACAGGTAAGTCTGCCCGTCTCACGAGCAATGCGGTCCACGACGATCAGGGCTCGGCGTGGGCGCTTCTGCTGGCGTGCTGCGTGTCGCTGCTGCGCGCCTCGCATCCGCGCCGCCGCCTCAACCAGCCCCAGGCGGCGCGCGTGCCGCTGCTGCACCACCCGCTGCGCGCCTACAAGGTATTCCTTAGCACGACGAGCAGGGCTCGGCGTGGGCGCTTCTGCTGGCGTGCTGCGTGTCGCTGCTGCCCGTCTCGCACCCGCGCCGCCGCCTCAACCAGTCCACGGCGGCGCGCGTGCCGCTGCTGCACCACCCGCTGCGCGCCTGCAAGGTAGGTACTTCTTAGCATGACGAGCAGGGCTCGGCATGGGCGCTGCTGCTGACGTGCTGCGTGTCGCTGCTGCCCGTCTCGCACCCGCGCCGCCGCCTCAACCAGTCCACGGCGGCGCGCGTGCCGCTGCTGCACCACCCGCTGCACGCCTGCAAGGTAGGTACTTCTTAGCATGACGAGCAGGGCTCGGCATGGGCGCTGCTGCTGACGTGGTGCGTGTCGCTGCTGCCCGTCTCGCACCCGCGCCGCCGCCTCAACCAGAACCAGGCGGCGCGCGTGCTTACTGCTGTTCCACCAATGCGGCGGTCGTGGGAAGAAATGAAGAAATGGTATCCTATAGAACTGTGCCGCTGCCTCGATGGACTTCTTTGCCCAACATGCTGCCAAACAAGATGCGTAAATAGTAGATTGTTATACAAGGGTGGAAAGAAATCAAAGAAAGGAATTGATGACTTTCACCCGTGTTAAACACTCTACTTTTCATTTCAAATATAAGGAAAGTAAAAAATTGTAGTTTTTCTAAAATATTTATTGATAGTAATAACATGAGTCGTACCTATTATATTTAAAATTAATTGTCAATTATGGAACACACCGCCCGCGTCACCGCCGCGGGCCATCCCACTTTAATAGGTTTTTTTTTTAATTCACATTGGCCGTATACACTCACAAGACCGCAGCATTTTTTTTTAATCGATATTTTTCTTAATTATGTAAAAAAAATTATAGCCTACTAAATAACCAATTTTAGTTCTATTTTTTAAATTCATTCCCGCCCTAGGGAGGGAAGCAATTACTATGAGTCTTTCCCGCCTAAGGGAGGGAAGCATCGTTTTCGACCCGCTGCTCTGATCAAACAAACACTACTTTCCGAGTATGAGAAATGAAAACAAACTTTCCAATTTAAAAATCCCGAATGAGCCAGGAAACCAGCTGGCAAGTTTCAACACCTGGACGACTTTTGACCAACTACAGCTAAGAACCTCCGTGATTAAATTATACTTATGTCGAATAAACAAAAACCGCTTTGAAATCAGACCATCCGTTCGGGAGCTAGAATGCCACTGATACACACAAACAAAAACAGCAACACTAACACATTTACACACACAAACAAACTTATAACAGCCCTCTTTTTCGTCGAGGTTAAAATACGTATTGACACTAGAGGTAATGTTCAAACTATTATTATAATAATTAATCCCCAATGGCTCCAGTTACGTCCAGTATATCAAGAAGTCACAAAGCCAGTTTCCTTCATTGCGATCAGATAAGTCTGAAGGTGAATGTTGTTCCGAACAGCGCAGCGAGTGATGCATCGCGATAGCCGCCACTTACCTCGCCTGTGCGGGCTCGAGGGATGTGCTGTTATTTACATTGATAGAAATATTAAGCGTAAATTACTTAACAGGTTGGCAAAATAAGACAATGACTTTCTGTCTGTTACACAGAAATTCAATTATCCAAGTGAGATCGCTACGGATATGCTAGGTCATTATACTGAAAGAAAGCGCTCCTGCGTCTTTGCTACTTGCATTTCGCGCATCAACTTGTTGAGAAATTTAGACATAACTGTTTTGACGAAAAGTCAAAATTTTGCCTACACTTCTTTCGGCCCGATTTCAAAGCGGTTTTTTTTTCGAAAGAGAATTTAGTCACGGTATATCATAGCTATGAGTCAGTCAATCCGTCAAGCCATCAAAGCTGTTTTCCTGACCCATTCAGCTGGTTTTTCAACTGGAAAGTCAGTTTTTATCGATGTTTTTTCCTAGCTAACCTGAACACATCACTATCGCACAAAGAGCTGCATGTCGCAAGTGTTGATGTTATCTCCGCGAGTGCGCGGTGCTAGAGCTAATGCCGGCTTCTTAGCGTTGCTTTATGACTATTCAGAGCGGAGTTTTTGTAAAACGTTTGCCAGATAAGGTTTTAAAGGTTCTGTTGGTATGTATATATCTGCCGGCTCAAGTGTTTCCCTTATATTATAATTTGGAACTTTTCTTTAGGATCTGTAAGTATGTACATAACTGCCGGCTGAAGTGTTTCCCTTAGACTATAATTTAAATCTTTTCATAGAAAAAGTGTGAATAGACTGTTACTAAACATGATCAATTCTTTGTCACATTGTCACTTATCATCAGGTGAGATTGTGGCCAAATGTCTGGATAGATTTTTATTATAAAAAAATGTAGTCGGCTGTTTATGGTTAGGTATGTTTTATAAATTGATCAAATTGTTATGAACGTAATTGAACAAGAATTAACGAATTTCTATTATAAATAATTTGTTGGAAGGTCAATTTGGACGCATTTAGGCATTAATTTGACTTAGTTACTAATACTGTTTGATACATTTCTTATTATTACTCAAATATTTTTTTATAATAAATCGCGAAAAAATCCGTAAAAAAAAGTTTATCATTTCAATGTAGTAAACATTTCGCATAAACCTTATTTTTTATTTAACTAATTTTTCATTAGTTAGTATCGACTAAAAGAGCAATCGACTGACCAATGTTCCAAATAAACGGTCAAGTAACACGAAACTAAAGTTTTATAATATGACAGATTTTTGGTAGGTATTTTTAGGGTTCCGTACCTCAAAAGAAAAAAACGGAACCCTTATAAGATCACTTTGTTGTCCGTCCGTCCGTCCGTCCGTCTGTCAAGACCGTTTTTCTCAGGAACGCGTGGAGGTATCAAACTGAAATTTCTATATGATACTTAAGTCTACTGTCCCTGGAAGCTGTAGAAAAATCAACCTTCTAAGTCAACGAAATCAAAAGATACAGCCATTTAGGCCGCTAATTTCCGCAAATTCTCGAAACTCGCACGGGAATCAAAACCTACAGGGTACTTCCCGTAAACTTAGAATCTTGAAATTTAGTACGAAGTCACGTCTTATAGTACAGATATAGGAAAAATTACGAAAACCGTAAATTTTCAGTTTCATCATATAAAAAAAATATTTTTGAAAAAACGTTTTTGACAATTTTGAAAATTTCAAAGTTACTACTCCTTATATCATGAATTTTGTTGAGATATTAAATTAAAATTTATATTAAATACTTAAGTCTATTACTCCGTGATGGATGAACTTTTACTTATATACCTACAGGTGTGTACGGAACCCTCGGCGCGCGAGTCCAACTCGCACTTGACCGGTTTTAACCTACAAATCTACTAAAACAACGCTGCTACCTTTTGCGCTAGAACAAGTTGTAAAAGCAAACAGAAAACAATATTCCCATGCCCAAATATTTACATTTAGTTTTAAGCCGATCAGTATTATTACAAAGTCGGCCCGAAATAATCGCCTCACGCCGTATTTTCAGCGGGACTTTTCTCCAAAGTACCTTGAACTAAAATTGATGTTCCAACGAGCGCCGGGTGTAGATTAAAGTGATATTTTTTATGAGACAAAGTAAACACATATATTTACTCGACAAGGCGCCACCAGTGTTAATATGCTGATGGTTTTAAACAAATTAAAATGCATTCTTGCAGAGTAATAAATAACACGTGAGCACTCGCTTGCGTTGTAGGTTTTATCATTATGGAGTCACATTTCAGGATTAAGCTGCAGAGGTTCAGAGAATATATTACGTGATTATGTAGTAAGCGAATACTAGTTGACCCCACAAACGTTGTGCTACCCGTTGTTAAGTTTTTTAAATAATTTATTTGATCGTTTGGGCGAGACATTTGCTCAAGAGTGGGATGAAAGAAGTTGACCTAAAAACCTTAACTTGATATATAAACCTTGTCTTGTTAATAAGGAACACATCAAAAAGGAATCATCAAATTTGGTGCAGTCCGTCTGAAGTTATGCGCGTATGTACATACATTGCGGCGTTTGATTTTTAATCATATAGATTTTATTTGTTTTTTAGTACACTGCACTGAAATAGTCATTTGTTATACAAGAGTGCAAAGTTGCTTTTTATTCGTGTGTTCAATTTTGATGACCGAGCAGGCGAAGGATTCTAAAATTGAATCACGAGCGCAGCGAGTGATTCAAAATTAGAATCCTGAGCGATAGCAAGGGAATCAAAAGAGCACGAGGTGAAAAATCTTCGCACTCGAGTGCAACACGTAACTTTTCATTCCACCTTAGCGAGGAAATTACTAAATGCAAATAAAACCGTTGGCAATCACAAGATAGGTACTTTTATTTCAGTTTAGGTATTGATTACTACATTATGACAGGTAAGTATTACAGAATAATGTTTAAATTATAACAAAATAATACTTAAGTATAATAATAAAAATTTAAAGTAACGTTGCTACAGTTATTTAAATTGAGTGTAACATTTTTGTTGGGTACTGTAATATTGGAGTTAGTCACTTGTGTACTGTTTTCGAGTGCTTGCTTACTTGTTCTCGGATAATTCTATAAAATATGCCGGCAAAACGTTTTCTGAGAAAGTTTTGGCTCCTTTTGCCAGTCGCCACGTTTGAACATAACGTACTGTTTTAAATACTTCTCGCGTGATTGTTGAGGGAGAAAGCTCATTTGCCCATTATTAACAGTTTCAGTCAATTCTGTTGGCGTCAAACAAACTTTCTCGTCACTAGAATCACTCATTTTAGTTTTTTCACTTGTTTTCAAGTTTCTTGTTTTTAATATAAGGTTTAACAATGACGTGAAAAAATGCCGCGTAAAGAACCACCTACAAAGCAAATTGAAAAAAGAACACCAAGAAGTTTCCGAGTATGAGTTTTTAACAAATTAAATAAATGTTGTATAATATATTTGGCACCATAGACGTAGCAATAAATAGGTTTAATTCACATTTTTTAATTCACAAACTTAGTGCACACGATGTTCTAAATTCAAATTTACTTTAACCTCTAGTGAATAAAAACGGCTTTTGCACTCAGATATTGAAGAGCAAAAACACTTTCCGAGATGGTGGGATGAAAAAAATATTTCATGGTCGTGTGAGAACTTACTATAAAAAAGATCCTATCAATTTTTTTATAGTAACTTTCTGAAGTTAGATAGTATTAGGTCTTTGTAAGCTCATGACATATTCTAAATATACTAGTCTAGGCTAGTATACTGTAGTCTAGGCTCAAACGGATTGATTTACTCGTATTTATACGAGTGTTCGTAACTGATAGATTCTAGACGGAAACTACCTCGTGATTTAAAAATATAAAAAAAAACCGGTCAAGTGCGAGTTGGACTCGCGCACCGAGGGATCCGTACAAACCTGTAGATAAGGAGTAGTAAATTTGAAATTTCAAAATTGTCAAAAATATTTTTCAAAAATATTTTTTTTTATATGATAAAACTGAAAATTTACGATTTTCGTAATTATTCCTATATCTGTACTATAAGACGTGAGTACTAAATTTCAAGATACTAAGTTTACGGGAAGTGCCCTGTAGGTTTTGATTCCCGTGCGAGTTTCGAAAATTTGTAGCCTAAATGGCTCTATATCTTTTGATTGCGTTGGCTTAGAAGGTTGATTTTCTACAACTTCCAAGGACGGTAGACCTAAGTATAGAAATTTCAGTTTGATACCTCCACGCGATCCTGAGAAAAACGGTCTTGACAGACGGACGGACGGACGGACGGACGGACGGACGGACAACAAAGTGATCTTATAAGGGTTCCGTTTTTTTCTTTTGAGGTACGGAACCCTAAAAAGCATTGATTATGTCCAACACATCGTAGCACAAGTTTTTACTGAGTTTCAAATCGTTTAACTATTAGGTATTTAATCGTTGTCACTCAATACCAAATAATCATAGAATTGTGATTTTGCATCCAGATAAAACTTTACATCGCTGCTATCGCAATCGTTTATGATAACGTATCGCCAGCCATAAAATCTGAACCCTAAGCCCAGATTAGAATCGTAAGCAAATGTGGAGTTGCTAAGCGGCCCAAACTTTAATCTGTACAATTAGTTGGCAAAACCTAGTTGGGCAATTGTCGCTTCGAAAATAAGTTGCCAGTTGGTTTCGCTCACATTTACCGCGCCACTTCGCTCCGTTTCATCCAATCGACAACCCTATTTGCTTCGTAATAGGGTTAATATTTGTCTTTGGCAAACGAAGCGGTAAATTGGCGTATTCTCTAACTCAGCTTAAGGGATTTTGGATTTCCGTTTTGATGCTAAACAGCGTTTTGGATTCCGTTAAAGGAAAGTTCCGTCTGAAACTATTTGAACGAATAGTTTCGGCAAGAGTTTCGCATCGGTATCGTGTTTCTGATTATTAAAGCTATCTCGTTCTGTGTTTAATAAATCCACAAGTTATAGTAAAGAAAGGTATTTTAGAATGTTTCAACTTAGAAATCTTAAAGGAAAGCCTTTGTTAAGCACCAGACTTCTTGCGGCTAATTGTGCTGATGTTACTGATAACGTTATTAATTGATCAAAACAATGCATCGAAAATTTAAGAAAATTTTTAATTTAATTTAAGAAATTTCGCACGGATATCGAAATAGTTCCTTAAAATAGGACATTCAAAATGTTTTCTTTAAAGCTTGGCATTCCTTTAATGATTTTTTGAAAAAAAATGCCAGTTGACTTTTGAGAAAAGTGATAAGAAAAGAGCACCAGAACTTTAAGTGCACCGTATCCTTTATTTGAATATAACAATTCACCACAACAAATTATTTCATGTATTCCCTTATGCGAGGCGTTTTTTCATAACGCTCAGAACAAAACTCCGCTAAACTTACCACTAGTCTCCCACAATTCAATCCGAACTTCTCCAACGAATGCTTACAATACCAGCAATTTTCATATGACGCCGCAAACTTCTTCACTCGATAAGAGTAAACCCAAATGGTACGAGATACCTGACAGAAGGTGACCTACACCGAGCTAGTTAAGTTAAAGGATGAACAATTTTATATGCAATCAAAACTGTTTAAACCTTTTTACACTTAAAACTGTTTTAACTACTGTTTAAACTTAATTAGGACTTTGAAAATGGATTGTCTGAAATTGTTATATGATTATTTCAAAATCATTTTTTTTACCAATAAACTGGTTACGTCAAATACAAGCTTCATTTGAATTAGAAAATAATATTTGAAAGATTTTTTACTAAAACTCTTTAGTTCCTACAAAAGATTTTGCTTTTACTAGTCACAAATCTTGGGTAGTTAAGA
The DNA here is from genome assembly GCA_963921415.1 of Pyrausta despicata. Classification (NCBI taxonomy): domain Eukaryota; kingdom Metazoa; phylum Arthropoda; class Insecta; order Lepidoptera; family Crambidae; genus Pyrausta; species Pyrausta despicata. The sequence goes on along the minus strand of OY992852.1, from coordinate 2,328,341 downwards.
TATGTGACAGAAAAATAAGCAAAACAACGTATGCTTTTCTTTAAGCTTCATACTATTAGTGATACATTGCTTTTTTTTTTTAAATTAAATGTACAAAATATTATTTTAATCACGCAATAGATAACCATTGCATTACTATCTTTCTTCGATACAAAATGGTTTTCAGCCCATTAACCAGTTAGGTAACGGTCGTTGTATAGTGGGATCTTGGACTATCAGAGTGAAACCAAACAAGTTTACGAGTATAAATTAAATCGGAAAGTTCGCCCGGAATCAACGTCCCTTGTGCGCGTGAATATGGATACTGCGCGTTCGCTCTGACTTACGAATATCAAGTAGAGATCCGTGGGATATAATATGATCCAGGGAATATTATTTGCAACCAGATTTTTGCAGATTTTTCGCTTACGTATCGAATAAAAAATATCAGACTGTTAATATAAACTAACTTAATTTAAGATTAATTTAAATTAATAAGCGGTTTTTTAATCCTTTTGAAAAATATGTTATTGGAGGACCTGTGTGCTATAATTTATCGACACGGCTTAGAATTTGCTTTGCTTTGCTCTGTGTTCAAATGATGGAAACACGTTACACTCCTGACCGGAAAAAATATCCGTTTATTTAACGGTTAAATAAATAGATTATTAAAGCTATTGATCATTTTCTCCTAATGCGATACAATACGCCTGATAGAGCAAAGCATTTTTAATTCTACTTATGGCTTTGTTATAACGGCGCTTTTTCTTAGCGTATTCACTGCCTTAATACAATTTACAGGTTTGATCAAATAATCTAACACTAAGTACCTACCGCGCCCGTAAATATACAACAACATCACATACATTAATCTGACTCCGTGGTAAGCAGCTTCAGCACTTGTGTTACAGATATCAGAATCAACAGTGGCATTACAAATAAACTTAAATAAATACCTACATATTATATAACACCGAGACCAGTACAAAAAGACATGTTCATGCACACAAATGTTTCTACAGTGCGGGGAACGAACCCGCGACCTCTTGGTTAATAGTCAACTTCTTGACCATTACACCAAAATGGTCGTCGTAAAATCTATGCGTATGGAATTTCATGTTTTCAAAAAGAAACAAAATCACCGTCATTCGATCGATATATCTTCATGTTCTCACTCACTTCAACCCAACAGTCATGATCAATCTACAAATACCCGTTTCATTGCATCAAATAAAGCGAATTCCCGGCCGCCCTAAAGTTAAGTTCACAATCAAGGCACATTCACGGACCACGCCGGGGGAACGAGTTACGAATTCCACCGCAAGTTTAGTTTCGCTGCCGCGACGATGTGACACGTCTTAACCCAATAACCGAACTGTAAGTTTTGATTATGCAGATCTGGTTACCGTGTTTTGGCCGACAGATGGTGGCAAATGTTGTCTACACACAACTAACTTTTAATTTTTAATTTTTATTTAGCCTATATAATCCCACTGCTGGGCAGAGACCTCCCCCAATATTTCTCCACCTGTCCCTGTCCATTGCCAACGTTTCCCAGTCCCGTGTTGTATTGACCAAGTCGACACACCATCGTTTCTTGGGTCTGCCTCTTCGGCGATAGCTGTCTGTAGGCACCCATTTGGTGACAACTCGGGCCCACCTCTCTGGATGCATCCTGCAAATGTGACCCGCTCCCGACCCACTTTTAAATATAAGAAAGTCTTAATCTCCTACGAAAAACTGCCTCGTTTGTTTAGTGGTCTTATTGCCCTACATTTAAGAATTGTTTCTGAGAATTTCGTCTAGTGGATTTCTCCGAATCAACTAGGAGTTGGGATGATGACGGTTTTATTCCCCAATCCGTGCTACGGAAGGCACGTTAAGCCGTTGGTCCTGCGCCTGATCTCTCTCCGGTCATGACGGATTGCCGTCTCATCGAGCTATGAGAGTGATGGAACAGTGAGTGCACCTGTGTATTGCGCTTACACTTGTGCACTATAATATCTCCTGCGTAGTTGGCAAGTTTATATCCATTGAGATTGACCGCCATAAGCGAAATCATCTGGATACCATTATTATTATTATCAAAAGAAATTTATATTATTGCCTTAATCTGAAGGGTACCCCAATCGTCCAGATTGACTAGCACCAATATACTAGCTAGACAGCCCTAAAACATAACAATATAAGATAATAGGAGACCCTTTTCAACAAAAAATGTAGCTGAAATAGGATCATTATTCTATTTCAGTTGTTGTATTAGACAAGTTTCGGGTCCCAAATGCCCAGAAGTCTGTGAGAAATGTTCACGTAAACCTTCCTGATGTGACGGTTATTAATATTCATATTCATATTAATATAAAAGTATTATACGAGTATTTATTACGAAAACAGGTGAAAGAGGGAAATATTAATCGTCCATTACTTTTCATAACTATTCGCTCAAACGATTATGTTTACGTATATTCTTATCTCATCAGTACGTTTTCAGTTGACATTAGACGACCTCTTAGTGCAGTGGTCCACAGGTCGGACTTCTAAAACCAAGGGTCGCGGGTTCGATCCCCGCACAGTGCAAGCATAAGTGTGCATGAACTGTTTGTTTGTACGGGTGTTTGTACTGGTCTGGGTGTTTTCTATGTACACTATGTATTTATTCACAAAAAAAGTATTTAGTATGTTTATCCGTTGTCTAGTAACCATAACACAAGCCTCGTAGCCTAATTTAGGACTAGAGAATTGGCTAGACGACACTACCAATCGTTGACATACTTTTTATTATCTGTCAAAACGGTCTGTCTCCATAGATTTCGTATGGTAATGAATGATTGTGACGTCACGGTCATGTGTCAGAAATCGGAGTCAATTGATCGAATATTTATTGCGTTTTGTGTATCTAAAAATTGATTTCTACAGCTTTTTTGAAATATATTGGTTGTATTAACTTCATAGGGGCTATGTTTTTTTAAACACCATGTTCTTGACAATATTTAAGATAGGTGTCATCGTCCCAATTGGTGTGATTGTTGTGATATATTTATTTATTTATTTCCTTAAACATTCAAAGTAGAATGATTTCTAAACTAGGTAAGTAGAGCGATTTTAATTACGGCGTTTCTCCATTGATTAATTCAGAGAGTGGTATCGAAATCTATTATACGCACAAATAAAGGCCGACCACTGATACGTTCTCAAAACAAGCGTACACAGGCGTTACTCAACCCTTACTCATATTAATAATGAAACGCCTACCACGTTCACTCGTCCATTAAACAAAATAAATCTCATTTTTTCTTTGTTTTATTTAAGTTTCACGGTCACTTGCAAAAGTGCCATGATAACATAATGATTCTAGTTCTTGCCATTGAGATCTGAAGTTTTTCAGTGATGACACTTGTGACAGTGACATGGTAGCCATTTCTAATTTATAATACGGTAGTTGACACCACCAATCGTTGACGTACTTTTTATCAACTGTCAAAACGCTTTTCTTCATAGAGCTTGTATGGGAATAACACGCTTTGACGTCACCGCGTGCAATGCCGACTGAGTGACTAATTATCATTTGAATTCCAATTAAAAATCAAATAATACGAACTGCAGAAAAATATTAGTGTAAAGGCATCTGAAATTATGAATTATTTTAGAGAAAATCAGTTTTTGAATATTTCTTTCATAGTGGAAACAAGCCTATTATTAGTCCTCTCCTGACCGATTTCGACCACGGCGGCCAATCTCAACAGAGATCAGCCAACTATGCAGGAGATATTATAGTGCACAAGTGTGAGCACAATACACAATACACGCCAACTTCCCGACTCCGAGCTGTTATTGAGAAGTTCATGACAGAAAATCTCAGAAAAAAATATAGTGCACAAGTGTGAGCGCAATACACAGTTGCACTCACTGTTCTATCACTCTAAAAGTTCGGTGATCCGCCATGACCGGAGAGAGATCAGGCGCAGGACCAACGGCTTAACGTGCTTTCCGAGGCACGGGGGTGTAACACCGCCAACTTCAGAAACAATTTTGGCTCGACCTGGGATTCGAAACCAGGACCTCTCGGATGTAAGGCACAAACTTTGCCACTACACCAACGAGGCAGTCATAATCATTATTATTTATATTATTATAATCATTATCGTAATATTAGCACTTGAACTCCCAGTTTAGAGCTAAGGCTTTCCTATAGGATCTCCACCGCGACGGGTCCTGCGCTTTCCGCATCAAGTGGCTTCCCGCGACCTTCACCAGATCCTTGATCAAAGGAAAGAACATCCGGAAGCAAATATTTAAACTTTTAAATTTATGCTCAGCTTATAATAATGAAAACCAAATGGTAGGGGCCGACCAAATCTGCGTAAACTAACACTCGATACATATTATCAAGACTCACTGATTGGCCCGCACCCCCATCCGAAATTGGCCCTCTCGCGGTCTCTTTACATAAAATTTGCATTATCGACCTCGATGTAGAGCGTTAGGTAACGCCGAAAGAGATTATATGGGGACGGAGATACTTACGGCGTTATAGCTCTATAAATTCCCATGCCGTCATCAAAATATCCGAAAAAGGTGTTTTTGGGCATTTTTTTATGTGCCCAACTGCGATTTTTACGGCTGTTTGTCAGTTCTTTTTTTATATTGTTCTTGTGACTGTAAAGTATTTTACTTCGCTTTTTATGCAAGCCCCGATAGTTTGAATAATTTTGTGCGTTATTTACTCAAAGATACCTTTGACACGGACGCGCTTATTCCGCTTGTGAAACTTTTGCCAAAACTCAAGTAGAGCCATAAAACCAGTTGTTGTATTTTATTACTCTCATATCGCTGCGAGTTAAACAATTGTCAAACTTAATACCTTGGGGAACTAACTGCCAGTCAATTATTTGATTTACGAACCGATAACAAAAACAAACTTTCTTCTTCTGAGTGGTTTCTAAATATATAAAGTCGATATTATGAATCGCACTTGTTTGTTTCTGAAGTACATGCAGCCCCTGAAAGTAAAACTTACTAAACAGGTACCCACAGAGAACCCTAATTATTTTTTTACTGAGTCTAGACTTTGTTTTGCTTTTCTTCAAAGATTTTTATCACAATATCCTCTTAGGACTGCAAGAACGAGAACACGACGACACAGAACCAGTTTCAAGTGGTAAACATATTTCATAGCGCATAATCTTTATGACCTAGCGCGTCTAGGATAATCCAACAATTTATTGTACCTGTACAGATTCCGAACTCACATCTAGCTTGTCTTGACCACCATAACTTGAACGTTATGGACGCTGTTGGTAGTTGGCGTGAGAGTATTGGATTAAATGGTTATGTCCATCCCGATCTGCATTCTTGTTTGCTGTCCGCGGCTTTTGTAGCATACGGCTCAACATCCGAAGTACGGATTACGGCTGACTAACGTTAGTCAACAGCTTGTACCGTACAAATGTGCCAGAGTGGACGCGGACGAAACTAGGACGGGCTTTATTAATATAGGTAAAGGTTGAACAGGCTTAAGCCCAGATAAACATTTGAAATCATCGTCGTTTTTTTGTTACATTTACTCTTTGTGATTATAAGAAAGAGAGCGGTCTCGCTTATGAATCGCATAAGGAATTGTAAAAATGAAGTAGTTATGGCTGTTTACGAAAGTTGCAAAATGGTTGTCTGTGATCTTTGACAGCTGTACGACATATTAATTGTCCAATTTAAATTAATATAAATGTCAATTTTGATAAAAGTCAAATAAAATGACATTAATTATAACTTTAATTAAATTGATTACAATATTAGGAGTATATGATGCGTTGACTACGCCCCTTTTCTTCTTTCTATTTAATTAATTATTTATATTGCATAAATTCTTCAATTGAATAAAATGTGTGTTCCAACACGCAATCTTATCTACGCAATTAATCTTTGAACCTGTTTAATGGTAGATCCTTAAGGCGAGATGGTATTTTGTTAATCAAAAAACCCCAAGGATTTCTCGTTCGTCACGTATCCAGTGTCTATCAAAAATCAAAAAGCCTTCACTTCTTTCCGTTTTCGTTTTACACTTAATCCTTTAAACAATTAACGTGCTAGGTACCTTTTTTGAGCATCAGGTGTGTTGGGATCTCAACTGGGTACCTGCATTTTTATCTTTTCGACTACCAAACAAACCAATTACTGCTAAGAAACTTGTATCCCTGATAAAATGTCCCCAACAATCAATCCAAAGGGAACATCGTTTAGATACCCCAATAACATTATCAAGTCAGCCCCTGAATCATGCTGCAAAATCATAAAAGTACCCCGCCTCTGTCCATCTTCGGGAAATATGAAAACGTCCTCGTAGACATGGTAGTAAGGGCGAAACACCTCATGAATACTCAAGCGCATGACCGATAGCTATTGTAGAGTGTTCCCATTCGCTGTTGGGCACTATTATTTTGGAAACTTTATTGTGCATGCACAAAATAGGTTTACAGTCAACGAGCATACATTTTAGTAGAGATTATAATCATTTCTTTACTGACATTATCGCTAAATTATTGTATTTTTTTTTAAATGCGTATTAACAGAATTCATGCGAGCTGCTCTAAAATTTAGCATTTTAGGTAAAACGCTCATTAAATATTTAGGGGTAAGTGTCTAAGTATAAATCATCTCATAAACGTAACTTAGGAAATAAATGTTTTTAGGTTTTCAAACTTTTACGGACTTTTTACGACAACGTGAGACGCTCAGTAGCTTCTCTCACTGGGTTTGGCTGGAAGGAGTTGGAGAAAAGTGTAGAAGTCTTCTGGGAGCCTAACGATGAAGGAGTCCATTTTTATCATCATCATCACGATCTATTTTATACTAGAATAAATGTGAAAATGTTCACTTAACTTACCAGTCCGATTCTAAAATCGATTCCACAGAATGGAAACAGTCTGACTGAGGGGACCGCTATTAATTTACACCGTTCCTAACCACAGCCTGAAATGTTAATCCTGGATGATCTATTAATCCCGAATCGGTAGTCACAATTTACTCGATTTACAGTTATTCAGTTTTAAATGGTTTCCGGAGACCACAATTGTAAATTTTGTCCGTGGAAAGGAGGTTATTTGTGAACGGTTTCTAACGGTGCAATTGGACGTTGAATTTATTTGTAAATTCGTTGTTAGTTATGATGAATTCTAACAACGCTTTCCATTAACAATTAGATAGATAGAGAACACAACAATGAAACAAACAAACTAAATATATTTATTTAGCACAAAACATAACAGTATTAATACATGCATCGATAACCGCCTACACTAGGTAAAACCTGTATCGTAAAAAACTATTATACTGCAATTAAAAACTTCAATGTGTCATAGGTTGGACTGCGTTACAAAAAAAAGGTACAAAAACGATTATGATGATTTTGTATATTTTTTGATACACAACAAAAAATATACAAAATCAACATACACAAAAGATGCACAATTTAGGCGGTCTTGTCGCTAAAAGCGATCTCTTCCAGACAACCTTCGGGTTAAGGTTAATATTGTTATTTACAAGAAGGGCGAGTTTGGTGCAAAAGTCATCATAACAGTTATCAGCATAATGGATCAGTATAATATGGATTTTTAACAAAATCGCCTCTCCTACAAAAAGCAATAGTGATCTTGTTGTGCTGTCGTGCTCACTAATATTTTTAAGACAGAATTCTAGATAGGTAAAGCGAATTGTGTTTTCGTTTGCACCATAGAATTAATACGCACTATAAGGTCTTAATAATATCATTAAATATTATTAAACAAAGTCACTTTCCGCGTTTTTCCCCATGTATGTACGTATATGTGTTTAGATCTTTAAGACTGCACATCGGATTTTAATGGAGTATTAGAGATTCAGTTCTTTAGAAAATGATGCATTGTACAGACCACCATGACACTACATTTTTTCTTTCATTTTCAATCAGTTAAGGTTTATTTGTATAGAAATATCGAAAAATAGCGAAATCAGCGGGCTAGACAACGTCTGCCGGGTTCACTAGTTATTTATTAAAGCAAATGCGACTAATGAACCGTTTTGGATGAAATTTGATACACATACCTAATAAGACTTTGGGTACGGACAAGGGTTCATTTTAGCCCGGAATTTACCTTTCTCATTTAATTTTCACTGCACCCATTGCCTTGTTTCTGCATGACCTTGAGGTTGACTGGCAGAATATGCTTTTAGCATTAAGTCCACCCTTTGAACATTTCTTGTGCAATAAAGTTATTAAATAATAATAATAAAATATTCCACAAAAAAAACAACGTCTCATCATAATTTACGCTAAAATAAACTGCCAAATTATTCCCAACACCAATTTAATCCCTAGCCTGACACACGAGTTGTAATGAACCATATCAGTAGCTTAATTTATTTAAAAAAGCGCAAACGAAACGTAATACTTCAGCGAGAACATTTCTACAACACGGATATATTTTAACAACATTATCCAAATCATACGACAGATTCGGTAATTGGTCTTCAGGGGGAGCGTCGCAATCCATTTCGGATGTTGTTCTAATAGAGGTAGCGTTCTAGTTGCTTTGAACTATGTTTAGATTGAAACGGATACGAATCGTTAGTTAATTAGCCGGGTGCTATAGTGTCACAATAGAAGTTCTAAGCAGCAAACCCAAATATCAAGCAGTCATTTCGTAAAAAAAAATAGGAAATAGAAATAGAGATTGGAGTTATTTGCGTTTGGTTAAGGTAGAGATGGTCAGTGTTATTAATCAGCAATTATACATCCGCTTAATCAACCATTATTAATGGCATGCAAATCTTAAAGTTAGGTATATTGGGATAATTAATTTAAATAGTAAAATGTCTATCAAAACAATCACAAAATGTCAACAAGTCATCATAAAATAGATAAAAAATTATAAAATAATGATTACACAATTGGTTTACTAATGTAACAGTCAAGGATATCATCACCTATCGCATGTCAAAACCTTTTAATCCAAATCATAATTGGCTAGACGACACCACCAATCGTTGACATACTTTTTATTATCTGTCAAAACGGTCTGCCTCCATAGATTTCGTATGGTAATAAATGATTGTGACGTCACGGTCATGTGTCAGAAATTGACCGAATATTTATTGCGTTTTGTGTGTTTAAAAATTGGTTGCCTGTAAAGTCGGTATACGCGCGAAAGTTTTACGTGACAACGACTCTGAGTGGTAAAATAATTTTAATGTGAATATTCATTCGTATAACATGAACCGGTGTGTATGCCTATCTCTCTCTCTCTCTCTCGCTCTGTCTCTCTCGCGCGAAACGTGAGCGGAGCAGCGTAACGCAGTTTCTTGAGGTGTCACCCGGCAAACCAATTTATAAGACGTTGTCACGTCAAAATTGGTTTCTACAGCTTTTTGGAAATATATTGGCTATGTTTTTAAACACCATGTTCGTGACAATATTTAAGATAGGTGTCATCATCCCAATTATTGATGTGTCCGAAACATTGTCAAGTTAAAACCGTACAACACGAGCTGTCAAAAGTTATCATTACACATGTTGCAACAAGGTTTAAAAATCGAAAAGTTCATACGTAACTGCACAAAATCTATACCAAGGCCAATACCTGCTTAGCACAAAAGTACGGTAGAGAATGCCCTAAGGCGTTAAGTCCACGCTTTGTACAAAGTTTGTTTGTGCAATAAAGTCTAAACAAATAAATAAATACCTATTCTTTGGCTCTTACAAAATATTACATGCATACGATATATTTAAGCGCAAAATGACAATTAAGATAAAAAAGATTGCATTCGAATCGACGCGTAAAAATCGCACTAGAAGACAAAAAGTCCAGTACTTTCTCCATTACTTAGTCTTCATCGTCCAGTTGTGTCGTGGACATTCATTCGTTCATCATCAGCCTATACCCGTCCCACAGCTGGGCACAGGCCTCACCTCAACTAAGAGATGGTGCTAGCCATACTCCACCACGCGGGCTCTGTTGCGGATTGGTGGAAGGGTGTGTGTAAGGCAAGTGACCAACCTTACTGTCAGATGTTATTAAGCCGCCAAAGGGCCTCCGACCAGGCTTAACGACTAATATCTATCGATATTAACCGATCCAACAGCTTAACGTGCCTTCCGAAGCACGGAGATGCTTTGTAAATGGACGTCACTTTTGTGGTGTCGTGGACGTGTGAAGTTAAATGACAATTAGTCCAATCAAATTTTATTACGGACCGAACCTACTATTCATACTTTTAGACTTCAGTGGTACTCTGTGATATACTTCGGATATCCTTTAAGGATTTATGCACGGAGCAATGTGTTCGGGCCCGATCGTATATGATTAAGTGGCTCGGTAAGTGTTAATTGCTACACTATTGAGCACGAAGCAACTGAAAATGGAATACGAATGGCGTTTTAGACTTTGCAGTGTATTATCGTACCTATATATTATTTATTTATTTAAGCTTTATTGCACAACAAAACTATGTACAAAAAGGTGGACTTAACGCCGTAGGGCATTCTCTACCAGTCATACCTTTGGGCTAAGCAGAAACGATTAGTGGGCGGTGCGACAAAATAAATAAGAGAGAAAACACAAAAATAATAATACCAATAATATGGACACGAGATGAAATATAAAATATACAATAAATTTATACAAGAATACATATTTATAAATACACATAAACATATAATATATCACATATTGTTAGGACAATGAAATTTCGAAGATATCTGTTTGATGAAATAGAAATGACATTTAAGACGTTGCCGCATACTAAGTAAACTTGATAAGTATGACAGGTCTACAATCTTTCGATATCTCTGTTGGTATCATGACGTGTTTATTTAAGCCTTGCAAGCTTTTTACTATCGCAAGGTGTTAAAAAAAATAACATTTTGCTATATAAGGAAAGATAGACAATTATTTTATTAATCGTATTTTTTTTTTACAAAAAAGCCTGACAATAAAAGATATTATATGAATGATTAGTAGTAAAGCTAGTTTGTGAAAGACTGGGGCCTAAAATGAACCTGTTCCACTGGTCACCAGGTCACTCTCGCAGATCTTTATCGCACGATGCACACCATATTATAATCTAGAAATACAGACAGAATTTACAAAGAATATATTTGGTACAAAAAATAAAATAAAAATGAACCTAAATACCAAATTACAAATAAATCAAAAATAATAACAAAATACCCAGGTTAAAGGCTATTACTCGAATAGCTGATACCCTAAGCCATCACCCCCGGCTGCGCCAAAAATGTCCTCGCTAAGTAAACGTCGTGACAGCAGATGAATCGCGTGCCACGACACTGATTATCAGCGATGTACTATCGAGGCGGTCTTATCGCTAAGTGCAAACTCTTCCAGACAACATTCTATTTTATTTTATTTATTAACACAAAACAGTTTACAGTTGTGGAGATAAAAGTTTCTAAAATAATTAAATAATTATATACTAAACTGTAAGCCAAAACATGTGTTTATGAAGTACAATACAATGAGTTACAAATTATGCTAAATAATTACGATAGACAGATTACAAATTTTATACCTCAAACCAGAACAAAAGCAATTTTATAAGGTTCAACATCTAAATCATGCTTCGTATTCAATCATCCATTCCTAAAATGTGCATGCTAACTCCAATAGATATGTGTGTTCGTACGTGTATTTTTAAAAAAAATATCATTTGAAATGTTTTAAGAATAACTAGACTAATCAAAAGCTCAAAAAACAATTAAAAAAAAAAACATAAATATTCGTAAGCAAATACTTTATGCGGCTTTTATTGAAAACAAATCCACTCAAACGAAAGCTCACTGAGCATTGTAAGCAGCCTATCAATTTACCAATAAAAGCATTACAGCTGAAACGGCTTGAGAATCCTAAATAAATAAAATATAGAGGTAATATCAGTGGAACTATAAAAATATCGGACGAAGCGTCCAAGTGTCCGGTCACAGAAACAAATAACTTAGAATGGTGTTACCAGCTGTACTGTTTTAAGAGCAGATTCGTTATTTTCATATTAATCCCTTGTTTCCCAAATAATTGGCATGATGACACATATCTAAAATATTTTCAAGACCATGGCGTTAAAAAAACATAGTCCCTGTGAAGTTATCACAACCAATATATTTCCAAAAAGCTGTAGAAACCAATATTTAAACACACAAAACTCAATAAATATTCCGTCAATTGATTCCGATTTCTGAAACATGACCGTGACGTCACGATCATGGATTTCCATACACATTCTATGGAGGCACACCGTTTTGACAGATAATGAAAAGTATGTCAACGATTGGTGGTGTCATCTAGCCTATTCCCAATTTTAACTGGTTTCCATTAACGTTCAGTGCGATCCCTATATTACGCTAGTACAAATATTTTTAACAGCTTTGGTCTAGTGGTCTTAAACGGATTGCAAAACCGGCTGTTGCGCGTTCGAATCCTGCTTGGGAAAAATGTTTGTGTGATGAGCACGAGCATTTGTATCTGAGAGTTTATTTAATGTATTTAAGTATTTCTATCTGTGATCCGAGTCACCCAGTTTGGGACTAGGTAGATAATTGGTGCGTTGTTGGAAACAATAATTTATTAATGTATTTAATTTTTTATAAAAATCAATGAAACAAAATGGCCGTGGCAGTACTACTTAACTTGATTCGTAGGATCTTTCTGGAAGTCTACAGTGCAATCTTTTGTTTTTTTAATTCACCCTATGGGATAGCATTTAGCCCTCCCGATACTGGAAGTAAGTATTGATAACTTGATAAAAAAATGTTTTAATTTGTGAGCTGTCGTTTTCTCGTTTCTTTTGGTAGGCAACACTGTTGAGAAATAGTAGAAAGGAACTAAATTCTCAACAGCTGGTCTGGAATAGCCGGCATTTCCGGATGTGTTCTCGCTGAAAGGAAACTGCAAAGTTTCGGTTGCTCGCTCCTTTGACGCATCGTGACGTGGATGTATTGATTGTTCGTGTGCTCGAGTGTTTAAGAAGCTTGAAGCTTTGTCGTTGTATTCATTCAAACTCACAATTATTGTCCGGTAGTGAAAATGAATTCAAATAATTCAAAGAATACTAATTATGATTATAAAATTAGGAATTAAGCTTCTAGTTGTTTTATAAGATTTGTAGCTCATAAAATAAGTCACTAAATAGCTAAACATGTTGATAGCTAATCCATTAAATTGCCTGCGAGCTACCTTTCCTATCAACCATTCGCCAAAGTGTCATTTCTGTATAAACCAAAGGTAGGACTGGCCTAACAACTTTAAAACACCTATTGTATATAATGTTGTTTTGAAATAAAGCTAAGAGAAACAAATATAAAGTTTATTTTGTTACAATATGGAACCGAAATGATGGGAAGTGAAATGACCAAGAGCATCCACAACCATATCACAAAAACCCTGTATGTTTTCGCAATCTTATCTATACTAATATTATAAATGCGAAAGTAACTCTGTCTGTATGTGTATTACTCATTTTATTACTCATTTGCATAATAATTTGATATGGAAATATATTTATACCCGAGAAAGGACATAGGCTACTTTTTTCCGCGGGAAAATGACACGTTCCCATGGGAAAATTCAGGTGCGCCGATCGCTTTTACGCCTTAACTACCTACTGAACAGCATTAAATGAAATTTGGTAAGAATATAGTTTGAGACTTAAGAAAGGACATGATTTACTTTTGTCCGCAGGAAAACAACGCATTCCCATGGGAAAAAATACTTACCGAGGAATCTGATCGCTTTCACTCCTAAATTACAAAAGATTTGAATTATATTTTGATAAAATTGGTATTGAGTAAGTTAGTAAGGCTCGGACCACCTCATAGTTGAGGTGAGGCCTGTGCCCAGCAGTGGGACGTATATAGGCTGATGAGAGAGAGAGAAAATTGGTATAACGGTAAAACAACGCATTCCAAAAAAACTTAATAACGCGGACGAAGTCGCAGGTAAAAGCTAGTACTATATTATAATGATGACTAATAATCTTAATAAAAATTCTTGTAGTTACCACCTTTCTGAAATAATAGTTTACTACAATATCCGCGATTAAAGGCCTAAAAATGCTTAAGTCAGCTAAACTCAGCTATAGACGACAGCGAAGTCGCGTGTAAAAGCTAGTTAGTACTAAATAATATTCAGATAAAAACTCCGACACAATATCCAACCACATCCACCAACGTAAGTACATCTGTGTCAGGTATTGAAGCTCTATAAATTAGCCACCTTATCTCGCTGACCATTCGTTGAACATGTTCTTGGATTACGCTCGTAAGTATCTTTTATTTCGTTCGCAAAATGTTTCGGAAATAACAAAATAAAGTTACGGCCGATGGTGTTTGCGCCCGGTTTTGTAGGAGGAAATATGAGCCAGCTTACCTCGCTTTGAAGAATAGAACAGAATTGAATAGTTTATTTTATTTTATTTGGACACATTTTAGTTTCGGACTAATTAATCAGAGCAATAAATTAGCGATTATTATTGTTGAAATCTTAAATTTTAATTCTATTAGTTTGCTAATTTTTGCCTAAGGGTATTAATAGTATTAAGGGTATTATTAGTATTTTAGTGTACATTACCCCAGATCCAGACTTTGGGCGATGGCCGAAAAATCTATTATCCAATCAGTAGAATTAGAAAAAAATCTTGTTTTGGTGATTTGTTTGTTGCTTTGTTTGTGTTTTTTTTCTAATTACCAATAACATGAGTTTTCGAACCAACCGCTCGCCCAACGTGTGGATCCGGCTTTAATAATTATAATAAGTATTTATTTATTTTATTAAGTATGTAACACGACTCATAATTTGTTTCTTATAATGGGCTTGTAACCTAAACTTGTAAGCTAAACCTATGTTTGTAATTTACAATTTTATTTATTTATAGTTGTATTTTTTTTTACTCATTTGCACCACTCCTGCGGAAGATGTGCAACAGTAATTGGGATGATGACACCTATCTTAAATATTGTCAAGAACATGGTGTTTAAAAAACATAGCCCCTATGAAGTTAATACAACCAATATATTTCAAAAAAGCTGTAGAAACCAATTTTTAAACACACAAAACGCAATAAATATTCGGTCAATTGACTCCGATTTCTGATACATGACCGTGACGTCACAATCATTTATTCCCATACGAAATCTATGGAGGCAGACCGTTTTGACAGATAATAAAAAGTATGTCAACGATTGGTGGTGTCGTCTTGCCAATTTTCGAGTATACAACGGCAGTCCAGTCTACTCGCTGTCATAGATATAATTCTTTATCTAACGTCAGTAGCTTTTATGCGTGCACTGATGCTTTGTATCACACGAACTATTAAGCAATAGCCACGTTTCACTGTAGACAAAGTCTATCGCAAAACACTAGATAATCTTAAAATGGATTAGCTGTTGAGATTAGGCTATAACCGTTAACTACTACTGACTAGAGGTTAGTTGAGTTACTGCACTTCCAAGTCGTATCTAGTTATATTACTTGGGCGCTATTAAAAAAATTGGAAATTAGACCTATAACTAGTGACAAGGCTTTCAGTCAATGATTTCCTGAAGGGCAACTAGTGAGTCAAATTAATAATTTTCGAAAGATCTACCTGCCTTTACCTTTACTCAACTCAACAATTTAGTAGGAATGGAAACATATATGGACTAGCTCACAGCAACATAATTCATGTACCTTTTTCTAATAACCATTTTCTTAATAGAGGCAATGACAAAATGGTTACTGGATTTCTTGCGCAGCTTCTTCTCAGCACCAGCCCACAGATGTACTGAAGCTGTGGTAGGGTTTTGTAGGACGTGTAAAAGTGCTATTTATGACTGCCTTATTGATGCAGTGGCAAAGTTTCTGCCTTACATCCGAGAGGTCCTGGGTTCGAATTCCAGGTCGAGCCAAAATTGTTTCTGAGATTTTCTGTCATGAATTTCTCAAAAACAGCTCGGAGTCGGGAAGTTGGCGGTGTTACACCCCTGTGCCTCGGAAAGCACGTTGAGCCGTTGTTCCTGCGCCTGATCTCTCTTCAGTCATGTCAGATTGCCGTCTCACCGAAATTTGAGAGTGATGGAACAGTGATTGCACCTGTGAATTGCGCTCACACTTGTGCACTATAATATCTCCTGCGTAGTTGGCTAATCTATGTTGAAATTGGCCGCCATGTTCGAAATTGGCCAGGAGGACTATTAAAAGTGCTATTTACAGAAACAAATGACTTTTGTGACATTGTACGTACATTTCCCACAGACAAAAAATACTGTCAGAGCTGTCACTTTTCATTCGCAATTTATTCCGCCGGCGTTCCTCATAATCGAAGCTAGGCGATTTTCTATCGGCTGTTGACAGTTGCGAACATCCCGAGGCAAACACGATTTGCATACTCAACACCTTCCTCCGAAATTTACTCAATATTTAACTTTTTCGCAACAGCGGCGGCGCGTGTAGGCGACGGCAAATATTTTAGAGGCAAACACATTTTTAATGTTTGTTAGTGCAATTATTTTTGCTTTGCGTCTCGTAGATGTTTTGATGTAAGGAAAGGGCAGTTGCAAGTTATAATTTTACAGTCATTTATCAAGAAGCGGTAGAATATCATTTTGTCGTAATAACTCCTTTAAAACCTGCAATAATTTCATATCTAATAAGACAGTAAATTACGTATCAGAGTGACAATGCAAAAGATCAAATCACACTTAATCTCTATATACAGGGTGCAAAAAAACCTTAACGAAGCCGAATACCACATATTCTACCAATTGTTACGATCATTTTTTTCCTTTACACCATACCTGGGAAGTTAACGGTTACTGAGATATTGATGGTTAAAGTTTGAAAAAAAATTGATGATTTTTACAGAAATGACTTCTGTCCATTATAACTTAACTGTTTCCAAAGAAACATGATACAAATTTTCACTAGTTCTTTCATAAAAAGCCTCTAAATGGCACACTCCGCAATGAACAGCGCACACTCGAACCGAAACGCGTCGCGGCGGCGTAAATCAACACGCCCCGCGGTGACTTTTCCGCGTGCGCGCTATACATTGCGGGTTAGAATTAAATTATTTTTTTTGATGTCAAAAAATAAAAGTTGTTTCCCAGCCAAAATTTCTTTTTCATACGATTTGGTTTGATGTACTGAACGCGTGGTTGACGGCTTCGTTAAGGTTTTTTTTACACCCTGTATATAAAATTCTCGTGTCACAATGTTCGTTCCCGTACTCCTCCGAAACGGCTTGACTGATTCTTATGAAGTTTTGTGAGCATATTGAGTAGGTCTGAGAATCGGCAAACATCTTTTTTTCATACCGCTTTGTGATGTGGGTTGTCCACCCTTAACATTTAAATGCCAAAACAACGTTTGCCGGGTCAGCTAGATTAATATAAAATAAAATCACTAATTTAATTTTACAATTTCTCAATCTGCCAAAGGCAACTGTGCATATTTCAGCGGAGACTTCAGAGTCTTACCCCCTCTGACTCTGAACTGTCACAAATTAAGCTATAAAAATGTATGAGATTTGTTGCCTTATTGTCACAAGCGATCGGTATACTCGGACCGAATCCTCAAGACATGCCCGGAATAGAAAACGGTCGATTTTCGGGTTAAAAATATGTTTTCGGACGATCGTTCGACGATTACGTTGTTGTGATCGCAATATAAATTTGGCGATTTCGTGTTAAGTGGTTAACAACGCCTTTTGAATATTTAAAAGTCATTTATCTTTAGAAGTGTCAATAATTACCTTAGTTAGAGAATAAGATAACCTTATTTCATCTGTTGAGCCATTTATCAGGTCAAGAAATAAATTATTATTTGATTTACTTATTAAATAACTTCAGTAGCTAGTTTATTTCTTCTAAAGTCTTTTGAGTAAACGTTTAACCCTTAAGAGTATTGGCTAAGTATTTAGGCATTTGAAGTTATTTAAAGAGAAAGTTTAGAACTGTTTAACTTGAGACATTTTATAAATGTCTGGCTGGCTATTTAAATTTATTTCGCACAAAACGCCTTTCAAGTGCCTGATACATACGATACCCAGTAGCACAGTATACATTATTGAAACATTAAAAAAATACAATTACCTACATAATAATAAAGTTTCAATATGACTACTACGAAACTGTAAAAACTATACTGTTGAAAAGTGTGTTGTACGTGGAAAAAGGAGTTCCTTACACCAGTCCACCCATTGTACAGACATTAAGCTTCCAGGGCCGTTAACGTTATACACAAAGTCCAAATTATTTGCCAAACACTTGGGCTTTCGTGTCTCTATCTACTTAGCTAGAGATCTTGCCTAGACTAAACATTAAAAATATTGATGGACCTCCTATGATAAGGTTTATGTTCAAAAAAGCGATAACTCTCAAATAATAACTATTATATTGAAAGCCAAAGTAGATACATCACCTAATGAACACCTGACTATGAAATTAAGATGCTATAGAAATTGTGTGGTGTTTTATTTAATTAATAACACACTTACTTTGTATATTTTGTGTCTATGTGACTACTTTTGTTTTTCATTCATATTAATTATTTTGTACTTACATGTTGCCACCATTTGTTTTTTAGTTATGATTTCTTTAATTATGGTACATCTCATCCACATTAAACAGACATTAATACACACTTACATTTTTAGGGTTCCGTACCTCAAAATAAAAAAACGGAACCCTTATAAGATCACTTTGTTGTCCGTCCGTCCGTCTGTCAAGACCGTTTTTCTCAGGAACGCGTAGAGGTATCAAACTGAAATTTCTATATGATACTTAGGTCTACTGTTTCTGGAAGCTGTAGAAAAATCAACCTTCTAAGCCAACGCAATCAAAAGATACAGCCATTTAGGCCGCAAATTTTCGAAACTCGCACGGGAATCAAAACCTACAGGGTACTTCCCGTAAACTTAGAATCTTGAAATTTAGTACGAATTCACGTCTTATAGTACAGATATAGGAAAAATTACGAAAACCGTAAATTTTCAGTTTCATCATATAAAAAAAAAATTGACAATTTTAAAAATTTCAAAGTTACTACTCCTTATCTCATTTACGCGTTGAGATATTAAATTAAAATTTATATTAAATACTTAAGTCTATAATACCCGTGATGGGTGTACTTTTACTTATATACCTACAGGTTTGTACGGAACCCTCGGTGCGCGAGTTCAACTCGCACTTGACCGGTCTTTTAATTGCTTCATAAAAATTAGCCACTACAAACACTCAGTTGTATTAAGTACCATAAAATCACCAGTATTCAATTTAAATTATACTATGAATAATCAATTAAACATTTTGAATGGGGTTATTCAAATTGAAATTATTAATTCCATCTCCTATAACATTGATGAGGTTGTAAATGCGCTACAAATCAAGGAAAAAGATTTTACAGTGACTAATGACAAAATACGAGTGTGTGTGCAATTTTAATGACTTCACTGTCTCACTCCCACAGCTCAACTTTGACCTAGATTTAATTGTTTTAATTGAGTGTTTCTTTGTGAAAATAAAGCAATCCCAAATATATCTAATACTGGAACTTACTCCACAACTCGCAACTTTCATAAAAATGATGGCGTCTTATCGTGCATAAAATATCCTCATACTGCTATTGTTAATGTACCTCTAATTCAACTAGAGTTTGTCTCAGCGCTTCAGATCCAGGTTCAGACAAAAACATTTATAGCTATTTACCATTCGCCATCAATTATTAATATGAAGAGGTTTATCAAATCATTAAACGATCACTTAAAAACATTGGCAACACATCTTCAAATATTTTTTTCCGGAGATATTAATATAAACAATGTAAATATACATTAACCCTATGATAATGCATGTATTTCTCCTTTTCATTTATGTTATGCAGTGAAAACACATTTTAGGATTATTTTCTTGTGCTGAACTGATAACTATGTACTGCTTGATTAAGACTTGATGTAATCTGTTGTGTTATCCAATAAATAGATTAAAAAAAATAGAAAGGGTGAACCAGAATAATATGAACAAAAAAGTAGATCATATTATTAAATCTTATTTGCTAACGCTATTGCGAAAACCAATTACATGTGTTTCTCAATCCTCATTATAGCTTCTAACCGGACAAATTTTTAAATTAAAATACCTACATGACCCCCACACTGCAGACTTAGACTCAAACTGTTCAGTTCCATAAAGAATGCCCAATCTTTTAAATACCTCGGTGTCATGTTAGGTCAGAGGCTCAAGTGGAATGGTCATATAGTCTCCTGTAGACTTCGGAAATTAATTTGAATTTTCAAAGAGTTGAGACATAAGAAAATTGGTGTGATTGTCGTGAAATATTTATTTATTTTATTTATTTATATTGCAGACAAAATACTACCGACTGATATTTACGTTTCATTCGCTTAATCTATCAAAATTTATTGCATCACGCTTTGGGGAGGTGCCTTTAATATAAAAAAATGGATTTTGCTTAAAATAATCCTTTTTTAGAAAATAATTTTCTCTACTCAGAAATTATATCTTAACGCAGAATTGTTTTCGGTACGAAAGTTAAACATAATACATATTGTTCTCAAAACACATCGATCATAGTAAAAACAAGCCTAGATCTAAAACGCACATAAAACACTGACATATCACAGTACGCCCGAACACCGCAGTCCTTTTAGTGAAGTACGTCTTGCAGCGAACCACTTGCGTAGCCTAAATTCAATATATAGCCGTAATAACTGGGCGCAATTGTCTAGCTTTTAGTTCAAAACTAAATTTAGTAACAGAACTTTGCTGGGATAACTTTGTTGTACTTTCCGACTGCAGAACGGCTGACGTTAAAATTCACCCATCTAATGCTAAAGTTATGACACAAAACATTTTATGTACAGACCATACAAAGTTATATGTATTTTTAGAACGAAAAATATTTTTGGGAAATAGCAGGCCAATGGAAACATTCACGAATGTGAAAATTTTAACCAAAGGTTTTTTTTTTGTAACTCAACAAAAGTCCTTTATATAAGTCCTTTATATAATGGATAAGTCGATTAAAAGGAAAACATATCACTTTCTGTTTTGTCTCTAAAAAAAATCTAAAAAAATTAAAGGAATACTGCTTATCATTTTAAACCCTACTTAGACTGGGTCATGTTTTAAATCAAAACTATCACTTTACACGAGAATTTATCAATTTTATGTGTAAAATAATAGTTTTGTTATGAGCACAGCTGAAACCATAATTTGGGTTAAAAGTGTCGGGTTGCCTCAAGTAAGTTTAATATCTAAGTAAGTAGTGGTGTGATTTTCTTCTCGCGGATAAAGTTATATAGAGTCACTAGTTTGTAACAAAATAACCTTTTTCACAGGCAAATCAGCAGAAACTCGGCCACCACAAATATTAGCCACATTCACACTCCAAGTCATAAAAGGGCCCAGCTCAACAGGACCCGAGCAAAGTTGACTTAGGTCCACTTAAAAATATTATGACTACGTGTGGAGTTGATATGGCGAGTGTGACAGTGAGCACTGTGGATGCCACCTTTCATTTTTTGAAGGGTTTGTTTGCGTTACGTATCACTACGTGAATAAAGGGTGGAAGGAAGTAATCTGGGAAAATATGGGTATAGGAAAAACTAAATTTGGGTTGCCACGAAAGACTGACCTACCGGCTAAAGTTTGACTAAGCGGTAATGGTTGGTATTGACCGCACGTATATGATAAGTTTTATTTCACCTAGATACTTAAGTTTTTAAAAATATATAAAAGCAATGTTTACGGCATATTGTAGAGCTTATTTTTAACCCCCGACAAAAAAGGAGAGTATTATAAGTTCGACCTCTATATCTATTGTGATTTTGTGTGTGTCTGTTTGTGGCACCGTAGCTCCCGAACGCATAGACCGATTTCAAAGAGGTTTTATTTTTATTTGAAAGAGAATTTAATTACGGTGATTCTAAGCTAGAGTTGGTCATAATCCGTCTAAGCGTCGAAGCTCTTCAGCTATTTTCAGGACTCTTTCGGTTTTTTTTTTAAATACTGGAAAGTTAGTTTTTCATCTTCACATAGTTTCTAAACTAAATGCGACATACCAACCTACCACTACATACCTACCACTGGCATCACCAAAACTTGCTTTTGTCAAATATCATTTGAAGCCTCGGTGTTAAAAGCACCTACTACACCATAAGTTATGATGGTAAGGTATCTATGTTATCAGTCGCAGAAAGCATATTGTTATTGTAAGTTATATGGACTTATCTATTACCTATAATAACATTGACTGCCTCGTTGGTGAGTGGCAAAGTTTCTGCCTTCCATCTGAGAGTTTCTGGGTTCGAATCCCAGGTCGAGCCAAAATTGTTTCTAAGATTTTCTGTCACGAACTTCTCAAAAATAGCTCGGAGTCGGGAAGTTGGCGGTGTGACACCCACGTGCCTCGGAAAGAACGTCAAGCCGTTGGTCCTGCGCCTGATCTCTCTCCGGTCATGTCGGATTGCTGTCTCACCGAACTTTGAGAGTGACGGAACGGTTTTGTTTGCGCTCACACTTGTGCACTATTATATCTCCTGCGTAGTTGGCTGATCTCTGTTGAGATTGGCCGCCGTGGTCGAAATCGGCCAGGAGGACTATTATTATTACTGTTATTATTAATATGGATTTATCGATTGTAAAATTAGCTACTAGTCAACGTCACAATAATATCGACAGGCTTCCAATAGTTAAACTTTAACAACACTACTAACTAACTCTGATAAACTTTGCCCACCGGAGTTTAGATTGTTAACCATCAGTAAACTAGGAAATATCGTTGGTAACAGTTTCAAATAACAATTTGTCTCTTCGTCAGTGCTCGTATGCTGTTTTAAAAGTTATATTGAAGGTAATTATATTGGCAAATATGAATATGTTGGAAGTTAAGAGACATTAATTCCTTTCGATTAACGCATAGTGCGGTGCTGCACGTCACTCAGCGTGCTATGGAAAGGTCTATGTTGGGGATCTCATTAAGGGATAAGATCCGGAACACCTCGTTCCGACGACATAGTACGACATACGAAATAAGACTAAGGTAACTGATGTTGTCCAAAAATGTAGCAAGCTAAAGTGGCAGTGGGCTGGCCATGTTTGTCGCAGAACCGACGAGAGGTGGAGCAGGAAGGTTAGAATGGAGACCACGCTAAGTTAAACGTAGTGTGGAACGCCCCCGGCTAGATGGAGAGATGACCTGAAGAAGGCAGCTGGTAGTAACTGGATGCAAAAGGCGGAAGGTCGTGCGCTGTGGCGCTCCTTGTGGGAGGTCTATGTCCAGCAGTGGACTGTAACAGGCTGATATGATGAACGTGTAGTGTGGTGGTGTGTGTGTGACTACTACACTCCGAGACTGTAACAAGGTTTTAGGGAATTAACGGAAACCACAGAGTCAGTTCACCAATGTCCGGTAGAGTATATTTTTTCTCAATTTGGAGTTAACACAGTCTGAAAATCCATACTAATATTATAAATGCGAAAGTAACTGTATCTGTCTATGTGTTACTTAATCACGCCTAAACTACTGACCCGAATTGCATGAAATTTGGTATGGAGATATTTCGATACTCGAGACAGGTCACAGGCTTTTTTTTGCGGAAAAATGACGCATTTCCATGGGAAATTCAAGTGGGCCGATCGCTTTCACGCCTAAACTGCTGAATAGATTAGAATGAAATTTGATAAGGAGAGTGTTTGAGACTTATGAAAGGACATGAGTTACTATTGACCGCGGGTAAACAACGCATTCCCATGGGAAAAAATACTTTCCGGAGAAACTGATCGCTTTCACTCCTAAATTACCAATGATTTGAAAATTGGTATTACGGGAAAACAACGCATTCCAAAAAAACTACCTAATGCGAACAAAGTCGCGAGTAAATGCTAGTAACTTATATGTTACGCGCCTCGTAAGTATATCTAAGTGTCTAGATTCGGGAACGCGCAAGACACGGCTTGAAATCGAGTCGCCACCAAGTGGTCACCAGTGTTCCATTATGTTTTTGCTTACAAAGCGCGAGCACGCACAACGCCGTCTCGGGCCCCCTTTAGCGAACGACAGACACCACCGTATCTGAAGCCCGGGGCCCAGGAAGGAGCAAGTGGAGAAGGAAGTTCCTCCTCCGGTGCCCATTACGCCGGCGGCGGATCATTGGGGCGTCAGCCGAAGCCTCTCGCTCCCTCTCCGCTGCTTCCTTCTGCGAGATGACAGTCTCACAGAATGTGAGCACCGGAGTAACAAAGCACTAATGTAACCCTACGAACTGATTACAAAACTTGAACGTACAAACAAGTGAAGGTATATAGTTTGTAGTGGATGTGTAGCGCCTGATTTTAAGATGCTCTTTTTGTGGACCTAAAACTTTAAGGATCTGAATAAATAAATCGTTATTGGCTGGGCTTTGATTACTTTATTTTCCACTCTACTACATAAGAAGTAAACAGTATTTTAATAATATCCAACAACTTGAAACGTATGCTCCCTTTAGGGTATGTCATTTGCGCTGTCATGCTAGGATAATCACTGCCTAGTTTTTCTTATTATTGTAGAGGCGTATGTTGCTATATAAATCAACTGTATGGTGTCCGTTCTATCGAATTTATGATCCAAAAAATATATTTGAGACAAAACCCTATTTAAAAACCGCGCACGACACGTCATTTCAAAAATATGATTCTCTCCACAAAAGCCGTGCACCGCAAACGTTTTGATTTATGTACTCAACCGTATCCAGTGCCACAGCCTACACCAAAGTGTTCTAAAGTGTTCCAAAGTGATCTATACCAATGTGTCTGCTCAGTAAATCTTCCACGTATCCACAGCGCGGCAATAACTTCCGATATCTATGGTGACACTCGCCCGTTATCATTTCACATTTCACGAGTGTAAGAGTTTCAACTGATGCCCCTTAAACATAGCCTCAAACCTACCAGGTGTTGGGTCAAAAGTTTCACTCAAGTGTATTTTTACGTACTGCAATTTCGAAATTCCGCATTACCCATAAAATATTATTTTGGTCACGATCGTTATTCGTATTTATTTGTCCCGTCTTTGAATTGGTATTTTATTTCATTTTGTTTTTATTCAGGAAATCAACAGCGATACATTTTGTTTGACGTATGATAATGTGTTTAAGCATACACATTAGTATTGATCTGATTAACCTCTTGAGTACCAAGACGACGACATTTTCACCGTTACAATGTTCAACCTATGGCGTATCGTTAAAATTTACCATCGCTCAAGAGGTAGAAATATTTGTTGCTACTACACGTAAGATTTTCAAGAAACTTAGAATAAAAGAAAGCAGTCTGAAAAATCTTACACATACGTGGCACGAAGCAATATCTCGCGATATCTCTGTTGACACTCGCCCGTAATCATTTTACAGCCGTTCACACGCTAACACGTGTGTAGCGGCCTTAAATTTAATTTCGCACTTTGAGTAATTGCTGTGAAAATGTTATTACAAATTGAAGTTAACGTTTAACTCATACAAGTTGCCTTTAAGTCATGGTTGTGTGCTGTAATTAAAGAATTTCCAAAATTAAAAAATACTTACTCGTAGTATTTTTTACAGTAATATTATAGTATTTTTGTCACACAAAAAACTAACTTAAGGGATACTGGTTATTCCTTGCAAATAAGGGGAATAAACAAAGCAAATACTTGCAAGCTAAAAAGTAAGTGCTCCAAAGTAGCTCAATATAAAAAATACATACTAATTATTATAAAAACAATTGTTTATCATAAAACTGTCATAAAAAATATTTTTCAACATGTAGTGCATTTGTAGGGCTTTTGTAATTCCTCGATATTTTGTATTGATGAAAGCCTACGACTACCGATTCGAGAAATCACAATTAACGTACTATTAAATATATATTTTATAAAAAACCTATAACACATAACTCTACCCCTCATCCTTTACATAACGAAAAGTAATCAGTTAAATTGGACTTTTTCGGCTTTATCTACTCGGCCGGTTATAATCTATTTTAAACAAACGCTTCAATAGGACAGGTTAATTGGAAAATGATGAATTCCACCGGCTTTTGTTCCGGCCCGCCGTACAGGTGGAATTGTTTTTTGTATTCAGTGTGTGTTTATAACATTCATTTAAATTATTTCTCGTGGGTATTGACACCCAGAAGGGGTAGGTGTTATATAGTTTGGGGTTATTTAGTTTGTATTCATCAATGCACGACAACTAGTTCAATACTTTTTTCAAATAACTACATAAATATTGAAAATATTATAGTATTCGAAAAGGTGCAAAAAATTACGAGGATAACATAAATGACTTAAAAGACGTTTATTTGTCAATTATGCTCGTAGATAAAACATGACAGGCGGATATGAGACTGCATCATCAATCAATCATTGGGCTTGACATAAAGAATTGACAGTTCAAATTGATCAGCGTTTGTAAGACAAGGCGGAAAAAAATGAGTGACAGCAACATTTTAAGGAGTAGCAGCAATTGAGTAAGGTAAATCGAGTTTTGGAGTTTTCTTAAAATATAAAGTTACAATTAAACCATAACTGACCGACTAAGTTTGCTGGGAATTGTAATACAAATACTTATTTCTTAACCTCTATTTTTATTTCTGATCGCTATAATGTTAAACACCCATCCTATATGACCTGCCTATCTATTTAGACTTCTAATCCAAAATGTTCTGTCCAAAAGTACAATATCTTCAAAAAGTTTACACGTTTCCCTCCCTCTCGCCTCTTTTCAGCCAGTGCCTACATCTACGTTCTGGTTGAAAAAAAAAGTGAACAATTGGAATTAATACCATTCCCGCGCTTAGCGTTCCCTATCTGTCAATGGGACTAATGCCGCCATTAGAGAGACAAATCCGCGAGCGACGAGTGTGTGCGAATTACCCGTAATGAGGGTAGTTCCAGGCTGAGACCCTACTCTATGAGCCGTTGTGTAGTTATCCCTGCCACTCTCGGGCGTTTTTAAACGAAGAATCTGGCATCGCAAGAAAAGGAAGAAAAGGAAGTCCTCTCGCAACCAGTGCGGCACCGCAACGACTGGGCCAAACCACCTGCTTCGACCTGCGATACCAGTCACGCCGCTGTACGTGTCCCGGCTTCATTTCTCTACGAAGGTTGAGGATATCGTAGAGTACATCCGCATGAAGACCAAATACACCCTGAGGGTCAAACGGTTGGAGTCTCGTCATAATACGAATTTCAATTCATATGTGGTAAAGGTTCCCACCTAACAGCTGTCGACCTTCACGAAAGAAGAATTTTGGCCGAAGGGTGTTGTGTATCGTCGATTTCGAGGACGGATACCCGACACTAAGTTGCGTAACACTACGCCGACTAAATAGTGTATTGTTTTGTTTTATTTTTTTATAAGTTATATTTGTATGTATGTTAGTCTGTAAGGTATTTATAATATGGGCCTATTGTAGCTTGAAAAAATAAAATAAAATAAATACGTGATCGACGCAAGGCGACAAGTGCGATGCGACGCGATGCGACCAATACTTGTATCAATGTCAATCGCGCTTCGTCACGTAGGATACGATCATAAACGTACAGTGGCCAGCACATCGGGCTACCTACCCATTTTTGTTGCAAAATCGCCCGTATCACAGGCGTATAAGAATTCGCAGTGTTTACTGTGACGTGCTGAACATCGTACATACATTTGATATAGTCGCGTCGCGTCGCACTTGTCTTGTTTCCCGCTCACGTAATACAACGGGTCACTAGCTGGTTGGTGGTTGACGCTGCGAGCTACCACTAGCTCGCAGCTATTAGCTTCATTAGCTAGCGTGGGCTAGCTAGATCTAAAAATACTAATGAAACGTCAGGGAAGCTATTTCGTGCGAAATCTTTGGTCTAGCCAGCACATTTGCTCGCACAGTCAAGCCTCAAGACTTAAAGGGATAAGTTTTTTAATTTTTTAAGCATTCTCATCAGCCTATATACGTCCCACTGCTGGGCACAGGCCTCACCTCAACTATGAGGTGGTCCGAGCCATACTCCACCACGCGGGCTCAGTGCGGATTGGTGAAGGGGTGTTTGTAAGGTAAGTGACCAACCTTACTGTCAGATGTTAGGTATTAAGCCGCCCGAGGGCCTCTGGCCAGGCTTAACGACTAATATCTGTCGATATTAACCGGGACCAACAACTTAACGTGCCTTCCGAAGCACGGAGATGCTTGTAAATAGACATCACTTAAATGGTAAGAATGGTCACCCATCCCAAACATGACCGCGCCTTAGGTTGCTTAACTTTGGGTATCACTAATTTTAAGCATTAACAATGCAAATTTATTTACAATGTAAAATTAAAATACACAAAGAAAAAATAGACTGCGACAGGGACTAGAACCCGCACCTCTCGCAAGCGTAAGGGATTGCTCTACCAATCGAGGTCCCGTGACACTTACTAATCGGTTCAAATTTCTTTAAGTGCTCCTTAAGCTGCCGCCAGTCATAATTCTCACTGTTGCGGTTCTCACCTGCAACATCCAAAAGAAATACCTTTACAGCTGTTTAACAATCGGTTAAGATGAATCAGCTAATTTATTAAGTTACCTATTTTATTTTTTAATCATTAACAATGGCAATTTCTTAACAAAGTGAAATAAAAAATGCACTTAAAAAATCAACTGCCACAGGGACTCGAACCCATACCTCTGGCAAGCCGGGCTCTACCATTTTTTTCTTGATGAAAGGGATAGCTGCATCTGAAACTACGGAAATGCTACGAGGGTAGGGGCTGTGATGGAGCGCGCTGTTTTATGTATTAATGCAGGATAACTGGCGTTGGGTAGAACAAAGGGCTTAAATCGTTTGATAATCATGCGACAAAAAGTTCGATGTAATAGTCCTACTGGCCGACTTCGACCACGGCGGCCAATCTCAACAGAGATCAGCCAACTACGCAGGATATCCCATCTGTAAGCTCTGCACAGCGTGTTCCAGTAGCTGCACACGCAAGGATCTCTACAAGACAACAAACAATGACTTAATGGTGGAATAGTTCTAGTCCTCAAAAATATGATTTAAAAGCCTGAGTCGACACGCTAAGAAAAAAAACTATAAAGCGGTAAGATCTAATCGACGAGGACTTATATAGTCCTCCTGGCCGATTTCGACCACGGTGGCCAATCTCAACTGAGATCAGCCAACTACGCAGGATATATTATAGTGCACAAGTGTGAGCGCAATACACAGGTGTACTCACTGTTCCATCACTCTCAAAGTTCGGCGAGACGGCAATCCGACATGAACGGAGAAAGATCAGGCGCAAGACCAACGACTTAAAGTGCTTTGAAGTTCGATGTGCTCATATTGGGGATCGCAACTCGCGACAAGCTAGGAGTCGATGCCATCTAAACCTTGTTGCCAAGGGCAATGGATTATTTCAAAAAACTCATTGACTTAGTTCAAATGTTGCAAACAACAATAAACATCAGATGCCTACTGACAGTTCATTCTCAATAGCATGGTCACAGTACTTACCATCTACTGGGCTATTTAAAAAAGCTAACTTGCTTAATCTAGGTCTAGACCTAGGTAGAATTTTCGAGTAGTTCAAATAAGCTTTTGACACGTCGAATAACTAGGGGTTTAGTGAAATAAAAATTGCCAAGGATAAATAAATAATAAACAAATATACAATAATATCACATAAATTGATCTGACTCCGTGGTAAGTAGCATATTAAGTAGCTTATGCACTTGTGTTACAGATATCAGAATCCACAGTAGTGTTACAAATAAACTTAAATAAATACATATAACACCCAGACCAATACAGACAGACATGTTCATGAACACAAATGTTTGTACAGTGCGGGGATCGAACCCGCGACCTCTTGGTCTAATAGTCAACTTCTTGACCATTACACCAAAGTGGTCGTCATGTGTGAATGATGATGTGCTTCTCCAGTTGTTATGTGGAAAAACTTTTACTATCATTAACAAAACTCTCTAACGATACGATGTTTCTAATTGAGTTTGTCGCATTAGTTCACGTCGATATAATCAAAGCAAATTATGAGAGGAGTAATTTAGTACGAGCATCGACGTCATTAATGCGTGAGCACGCCCGGGAATCGAACCCCCTTTATAACGGTTGAATACCCTAATAGGTTAGTAGTTGCGTGTGGAAACTGAAAATATAGCAGCCTAACCACAAATACATAAGAAATTATTTTAACCTTGCCTCAATTTATGACAAATAATTCCAAAGTGCTTGTTGCGCAATTGGTGCGCCTATTTACAAGCATCTCCGTGCTCCGAAAGGCACGTTAGGTTGTTGGCCCGGTTAGTATCGATAGATATTAGTCGTTAGGCCTAGTCAGAGGCCTTGGCGCAATTTTTTTATAGTAGTGGTCTGGAAGACAAAATATTTGATACTTGTTAAATATGAAAGAATAAGTATCAATTTATTTTTTAAATTTATTTTTGTTTAATATATAATATACTAGCTGACCCGGCAAACGTTGTTTTGCCATATAAATTATTATGGACAACCCTTATCACTAAGGGGTATATAATAATAATAATAATAATAATAAGTAGTAGTCTTCCTATAGTCTTGGTTACCCAGTCCATCGATCACCCAAACCCATAACCCATTCTCTTTTTTTAACTATATCCTGCAATAGTCCTTCACTGACCGGGGGTTGTCCTTGGGTGCACTTTCATAGTGCATACAGGGATAATCGCCGGTTGGTGTCACATTTCCTTTAGATTAAAGTGTCTAACGGGCCTCTGCGTGTTGGCTTCGGCCCCATGTACGCCTTCCAAAGGTCCGGGACCCTGTGGTCCCGAGAATGGAAAAGACATACATAATAATAATAATATTTATTAACCATAAAGACAAAGACATGTTACATAGAGTTAAGAAAATAATATACAGGAATTTTAAGTGCAGTACATGTCGATAAAATGGCAAGCCCCTGCCCTCTAAACTAGGATAGATCCTGTTTCTTAGAGAACAGTGATTCCTCCAGAGACATTGTATGAACATTACTAGTATTAACTAATGTGGTTTTAAATTTTTGTGTGTGTGTGTGTGTGTGTGTGTGTGTGTGTTGTTGTGTGTGTGTGTGTGTGTGTGTGTGTGTGTGTGTGTGGTGTGGTGTGGTGTGGTGGGGTGTGGTGTGGTGTGTTGTGTTGTATTGTGGTGTGTGTGTGTGTGTGTGTGTGTGTGTGTAAGAGAGAGAATGTGCATGTATGTGTCTGTTTATGTGTGTGAGCGCCTAATCGGAAATGGTTTGGGGTTGTGTTAACTCCTTTTTAAGTTAAAAGATTTTCAGTCTCATTGTAATTTAGAGCAAGTAAGCGTTCTTTTACTACTCTTTTGACCTCGTGTGTGGTTAGTGAATAGATTTGTGCAGTGTTGTTAATTACATTATAAAGTTTTGAGCTCAAGGCTTTGTGCTGTCTTTTTGCCCATGATGTACGGCATCGAATCAAAGGGCAAGCTCTCATTGCTCCCTGTCGCCTCGCTAAGATCTGGCGATTAAAGGGCAATGTTTGGTGTCGGCGCAGAACCAATCGGAGAATAGCGAGTTGCCGAACTGTGAGAACTTCACACTCGGCATAAAGTTCCTTTGTTGGGAACATACGCTTTTTCCTAGTCATGACCTTAAGAACAGCACGTTGAGCCCGTTCTAGCTTCATCATGGCTGTTTTGTCTGCACCTCCCCACACCGGAACACAATATAAGATGAGTGACTGGCATAAACCAAGGTAGACGGTGAAAAGTGTACGTCGGTCAGCAGAGTTCCGAAGATTTTTAAAAATGTATATGAGTTTTCGAACTCTTTCCGTTGCTTTTTCAATTTGGACATGCCAGTCAAGTCTTTCGTCTACATGGACCACCAGATATTTCATGCTACTAACTCGTGCTAAAGGTTTGCATTCGCAAGTGTCATGGGAATCTTCGCGACAAGTGTGGACAATCACATTATTATAATCAGGATCCAGATGTCTAGATTTGGATATGTCAAATCGAACAAGGCGTGTTTTATCCAAGTTAAGGGTAAGTAGGTTAGAAGATAACCACTTCATCACAGAGTTTATTGCACTCACCGCATTGTTTCTGGCGTTAACCCAGCTATCTCCATGAACCAAGAGTGCAGTGTCATCTGCGTAGGTAAATATACTACAGTTATGGAGTGACATACTGCACAACTCGTTAATGTATATAGTGAATAGCGTAGGCCCTAAAATGCTTCCTTGTGGAACCCCATAAGATACACTAACTTCATTACTTATCTGGGAACCAATTTTCACGCACTGCGTACGATTTGTGAGATAGCTTGCGAATATATCGAGGGGGGTGCCACGGATACCAATAGCTTCAAGTTTGGATAGAAGGATTGGGACAGAGACCGTATCAAACGCCTTAGAAAGGTCCAAAAAGATGCCATAACACTTGTTATTGCTGTCAACATTACCTACTAGAGTTTCAACAAATTTAGACACTGCATCTTCTGTGGATCTGTCGCTTCGAAAACCATATTGGTTATCAGACAGGATGCTATATTGGTTAAGGTAGTTTTTCAGCGATGTGTTAATGTAACGTTCCAAAACCTTGGATAAGGCAGTAAGTATTGAGATGGGCCTGTAATTGGTGATACGATCTCTATCCCCCCCCTTATGGATTGGATGAATAATAGCCTTTTTGAAAACCGAAGGAAAGACTCCTTGTGAAATGCAGAGATTGAAGATGTGAGTTAGAGGTGGAATCAAGTTCTTACGAGACTGTTTGATCACACGTGATGGAATATCATCCCAACCCGTGACACAGTCGACCCGTAGATTCATTATCAGTGTTTCCACCTCAGACTCGCTAAGGGGAAGTAAGGCGAAGGAGTTAGAAGTATAAAGCCTATGTGGTTGAAGATTAGGGTTAATAGACTGAGTAGCAGTCTGAATTTTCATGGCCAAATTTTTACCGATGTTTGCAAAGAACTCGTTTACAGAATTAATGGAAGTCATAGTGTCATTAGCGATATGCAGTAACTCATCAGGCGATTTTTGTAGGCGCTTTGTGTTGGTTACAGTTTTGACAATATTCCATAAGTCCTTGGGATTGTTTTTAGCTTTTTCAAACTCGCGTTTCTCGTAGTCAGTCTTTAGCTTTCTTAGGAGCGAATTGCAGAAATTCCTATATCTTGTGTAAGTTGTTTTGAGGATGTAATTGTCCGGGTCCTTTTTTAATTTAAGGTGCATGGAGTCGCGGTTGCGGATACATCGGAGTAAACCCGCAGTAATCCAGGGCTTGATTATTATATTTTTGCGTGAAACTCTTTTTATTTCTTTATATTTATTGATTATTGTATTGGCTTTAGTGATGAGCTTGCTAGCAGCTATTTCTGTATGAAAAATAGATGTTAGCCGATTCTCAAACCTACTGAATATATATGCTCACAAAATTTCATTAGAATCGGTCAAGCTGTTTCGGAGGAGTATGGGAACAAACATTGTGACACGAGAATTTTATACGTATATATACATATAGAGAAGAGATAATAAATTTAATATTATAAGTTGAATAATTTCATGACAGTATTGTAGTATTATCATGATTTTGATACTCCTGTCAAAAATAAAACTATTTAAATATTTGTCAAACAGAATAGAAACATTTCTCAATGAGCCAGTATTTCAGTGTTTTCTTAAAGACATGTGTTGGTAAGGACTTCATCTCTTCATTAAGTCTATTGAATACTTTGATGGCCATTAAATAGCTTTTAAACACTGTGCTCATTAGTAGCAGATGTTTCACTCTGTTTTTTAAATAAATTTGAATTACATTTGACAAAAGCACATATTTCCAGTAAACCGTCAGAATTTTTAGCTCTTTGTATAATGTTCTCCAATATGTTAGGGGATTGACATTACATAGAGCACTTATGCATTGTTTCTGGGCCTTTAAGGCTTGATCTACTTAAGATGAATTTCCCCAGAGAATAACCCCGTAACGAAGCAAAGACCCCACGTATACATGGTACACCTGCATGGCGACATCTCTGCTGTTTATTTTTGTTAATCGCCTTAGCGCATATGAGAACCTGTTTTTTTGCAAGTGCTAGTGATATGTGCATCCCAGCTACATCTGTCATCAATAGTGATCCCTAGAAATTGAGTTTCTTTTTTTTTCACTTATGGTTTGTTACATGCAAGTTTTGTTTTTTACCACTTTTTTCTTTGTTGCATTGATATATTTATAACTTACAAGACTTGTAAGTGAAATATACAAAAAAATATATATACTTGATATAATAATAAATAAATAAATATTTCACAACAATCACACCAATTCTCTAGTCTCAAATTAAGCTACGAGGCTTGTGTTATGGGTACTAGACAACGGATAAACATACTTAAATACTTTTTTTTTTCGTAAATAAATACATATTATACATAGAAAACACCCAGACCAGTACAAACACACAAGTTCATGCACACTTATGCTTGTACTGTGCGGGGATCGAACCCGCGACCCTTGGTTTTAGAAGTCCGACATGTGGACCACTGCACCAAGCGGTCGTCAAATATAATAATAATATATACTTAGTTTATCTACTTCGAGTACCACAAAATTATACCCAGCAAAATAAACTCCGCTTTTTTCTATAAATACGTAATGGCGTCGGATCCGTTATACTATTCGCGCGGCGTCCGCGAATCCCTTTCATCTCGTGTTGCGTGTCCGCGGCGCCCGCTCTGAGATGAGAGCTGAAGGGTGGAATATACGGGAGGGTATTTGATTGCCTCGTTGGTGTAGTGGCAAAGTTTCTGCCTTACATCTGAGAGGTCCTGGGTTCGAATCCCAGGTCGAGCCAAATTTGTTTCTGAGATTTTCTGTCATGAATTTCTCAAATACAGCTCGGAGTCAGGAAGTTGGCGGTGTGACACCTCCGTGCCTCGGAAAGCACGTTAAGCCGTTGGTCCTGCGCCTGATATCTCTCTGGTCTTGTCGGATTGCCGTCTCACCGAACATTGAGAGTGATGGAACAGTGAGTGCACCTGTGTATTGCGCTTAATCTTGTGCACTATAATATCTCCTGCCTAGTTGGCTGATCTCTGTTGAGATTGGCCGCCGTGGTCGAAATCGGCCAGGAGGACTATTATTATTATATTTTGGGAGAGCAATATCCAGAGGGACTGCTTTGTCTAGTGCAAATGCAAAATATTAATAGCCGGTAAATCTTGAGTATTCAATAGGAAGTGGGCAAAATCTGAAGAAAATATTTTCGGTTACCATTTTTCTCTTAAACCTGAAACCTGTAAAATGCCTGTATCAAATCACCTAGCTTTGTTTCAATGTAATATCACCATTTCCGTTCAAGATTAGAATTGCAGAATAGACCTAGCTCGCTAGAGTATATCGATACTCTTTCTCTCTCTCAATTACATGAACTCACGTATATTCAGATCCTTTATCCAAAACGAGCGGCAAATCAGGACTTCTTTGGTCTAACCAAAGTCGGAGGAGCGCATCACTGCGCCAAAAGCTTTTTGGAAAGGGGAGCCAGACACGCGGGGCTTCACAATGGTGGAACGCAAGAAAAAGAAGCCTACGAGCCGCAACCTATGCGGAACTGCACTCTCCGGACCAAACATGCTGCTGGGCGCTGTGATTCTGACGACGCAGCTCGACGAATTCGCCTACACTACACGACGAAGCTTGAGCACATGACAGAGAATGTGCAGAAGAAGACCAAGCTGACTCTGCGGGTCGTCAAATAGGTGCCTAGTCGTGATTTTCATTTATTTGTGATTAGAGTTCCAAACGAGAAAATGTCGACCTTCATGAATGCAGAGCTTAGGCCGAAGGGTGTCGTGTTCCGGCGTTTCCGCGGAAGGCTACGTGACACACCAAACGAGACGTCAACAACCTTGCGTGTTGATGGAATCAGGCGTTACTTTGCGGAAATCCATGACCAAAGCTAAAAAAGAGGATTATTTTGCTTTAAATTTCCACTAAACGACTCTCGTAAGTTGCTCGTAGTCTGTCGAAGCGACAACATCTCCTGAGGATGCCACGTGTGGTTTGTCAGTGTTGTGATTCTAGGTGCATCTTCTGTGTCACGTTGTGAGTTGTATTGTAAGTCCTGGGACTTCCAGCTCTAGCTTTTCCAGGTGATTGGTGAGTTGGATGTATTTTGGTTCCTGCGCTGGCGTCGTTTAGTGTAAATTTAAAGCAAAATAATACTCTTTTTCAGCTTTGACTTTGCGTATAACTTAAAGTTTTGTTTTAATTTATTCTTTTATATTTGTATGTATGCTGGTTTAAAAGGTTTATATTCTATGGGCCTATATTTAATTGTTAATCTTTTGCCTGATACGAATGAATAAATAAAACCAAATAGAATTGCACTCCCGTATACACTCGCTAAGATGAACATCAAGCAAAACGCGCTCTTAGGTACCTAATAGAAATTCCGAACGCACGCATCCAATGTGCGAAGACCCTAATATCATCATACAACGGGGATAGTTTTATTCTGGTCCTTTGAAGAAATGATCTTGTCGTATATTATGTACGACACAAACTTATATTGGATTTGTACTCGTAACACGGGCGCAGTTTGTTACAAGTACGAAGATATGAAAGTGCGAGAGTATTTTGACGTGACAACGTCTTATAAATTCGTTTGCCGGGTGACACTTCAAGAAACTGCGTTACGCTCCGCTCACGTTCCGCGCTCACAATGAGAGCGAGTGAGAGGCACGCGTCCCTTCGACTCGGGCATGGTTAGCCCGCCTAAGAGCGAGTGAGACAGACATAAAAAGTGAAAGGCACGCGTCCCTTCCACTCGAGCACAGTTAACCCGCCTAAGAGCGAGAGAGACAGAGCGAGAGAGAGAGTGAAAGAGATAGGCATACACACCGGTTCATGTTATACGAATGAATATTCACATTAAAATTATTTTACCACTCAAAGTCGTTGTCACGTAAAACTTTCGCCCGTATACCGACTTTACAGGCAACCAATTTTTTTGGTCATTGATAATATTTGGTGAAATAAGTGTGCCGACATTCAGGTACCTAAAACTACATCTTGCTGCAGCACCTTACGAATGAGGAGGTGGTTAATTGTGATAGCCTGAAAGATCAGTGTCAAATCACCCTTGATACATGACCTTAAAGTAAGATGATAAACTAATGCTAGCCAGCTAGCCACTAGTTTTATGTTACCTCTTGCAATAGTGCAAAATGATTGAAGTGTAAACAACCTAGGTCCATATGAAGAGCGGAATCATGATGATTGTTTAATAGCCATTTTACAAAAGTTGTCACCTTATCAGTTTTTTGCCGAATATTTAGATTTTAAAGGATAACAAGGGTTTTACACAATAGATTACTTAAAATGTATGTAATGACAACTACTAAAAACTACTAAGCTGCCAAAATTTTGTCAAATGGCTTTAAAGAAGATCTACATATTCAAGCTTAATATTTAAAAAATATATATCTCCCTTAAAAGTATAGGATCACACCTTTTCAAATATTTCCTTCTATCCAGATTTTATTCCGAACACCGAAAATGCA
Source organism: Pyrausta despicata (assembly GCA_963921415.1). Taxonomy (NCBI): domain Eukaryota; kingdom Metazoa; phylum Arthropoda; class Insecta; order Lepidoptera; family Crambidae; genus Pyrausta; species Pyrausta despicata. The sequence continues at coordinate 2,290,768 of OY992852.1, read as the reverse complement.
TTAGCAGAGAATTCAAGACGTTAATCCAATATAGCAATAGCAACATCCTCCATTTCAGATAAACGAACGTGCATCCGATTTGACACGTATTAGTTTGCCAAATTCTGTTGTCAATAACGGTATCAACCTCGTATTTCATCGAAATACTGATCCCGTACTACGGAAACGGTCGATTTGAATTTACTGACCACACATGCATTTAGTCTTCCAAACCTTTGGAGTAAAACACAACCCTAAATCTAACCACCCAAACACTATATTCGCACCAATGAACCAATCTCGCAAGAAATGCTGCGGTGAACGAGGAAAATTGGTTCGTACGAGCCAAATTTTGGGATCCAAAATCAAATGAGGTCGTATAGGAAAGATTGCTACAATATGGTGTCGTGTGACCTCTTGTGACAACTCCGTAAAGGTTCCTTCAAATGATAATAAAGTATGTTCTAGACCCTTTGACTTTTTCGGATCTTGGCCTATCCGAAGGACATTGGAAGCGGAGTCATATTGTCGGAATGGTTTTGACCTTCAATTCTATATTTGCTACATTTTATTCCGTGAGCGATACATGTAACAACTAAAGTACTTCCATATGTCGTAACGATATAGGAATTGCAAGATATACCTATTTATGAATTTAAAAAACACCATCAAATACATGGATCTAACTCCGTAGTAAGCAGTTTAAGCAATTGTGTTACAGAAATCAGAATCCACAGTGGTATTACAAATAAATAACAATAACACCCAGACCAGTACATATAGACATGTCTGTGTACACAAATCTTGGAACCCGTAATACATTGTTCTAATAGTCAACTTTTTAACCATTTCACCAATGTGGTCGTCAAATAAATGTGTTTACGCTAGTTCTTTGAAAACGAAAACAGCATAATCAAACAGCCTTTTGACATCACTCCAAACCACCAAGCTTAGCCAGCGCATTCGTGTCACGCTTCAATTGGTCGGATAATACATAAACTGCATGCCAAGAAAGCCTTTTACTCAGACGACAATAAATACAGGGGCCCTGCCCACAGGAACACATATTCTTAGACCAAGGCAAGTTTGTACCTCATTATTTTCATTGCACACTTCATTGGCTGCACTCGACACAGACTTTATATTCAAAGCGGGAAGGAACTGGGAGGCTCTCGGAGTACTTTATTAGAGAACATCGGAATGGTCAGAAACTTGTATTTCGACTTCTTGGGTTTTCCTGTAAACATGTTTGGGCCGGTTTTTGGCAAGCAAATAAGATTGTCTGGGAGGAAACTGTTTATTTGCTGCTCCTTTTCTATTGGCTGTCGATGTGAAACTGTGAAAAATCGTCTGTTGAAATGTACAGAGTGGTTTTAAAATTAGGAACTTTTTACTTATTTAACAATGCGGTTATGGTTTTTTTTTTGTAAGGAAAATGAATAAATATATTATGATGATTAATTAATTATACTGTAAAAGTACCTATTTTGAATATAGCCATTGTTGTGCAAAGTAGTGCTACCTCTCTGTCTGGGTGTCCACGGAAGACCAGCGTCGTGGCATTCCTGCTGAGAGAGAGATAGAGACACATGCTGAGTGGCCCACCTGTTCACTATCTTGTGTATGTGATTTTGAATGTGTTTTTCTACTTGGTAAAATATGTGATACTGAATAAAAATGTTTTCTTTTCTGTAAAACGTAAAATTTGTGCTAGTCACAGACACTTACCAAAGTTAATTGTTTTTTTTTATGACAAATACCTAATAACTCGTTATAGAGTCTTAAAAAAGATTCAAAACATGATCTAGGAATAACTCTGTATTTATATTATTTAAAATGATATAAATTAAAAATAAACACAATCAGTTCATTAAAGAAAGGAATCGTACGACTCGTTTTTTTATAAAACATATTTACTAAATGCGTTAAAACATGACAACAAATCTCATAAGCCCCTTGTCACTCAATGTTTTATCTTTTCCATTTGTAACTTATTCTACATAATTCACTTGAACAATCTGAAGAACAAACTACTTTCAAGACCTTTGACAACTTATCGCAACGAATCTAATTATTGTCGCAAAGTCAAATTCATTACGTAGCCCATTTAAGATCGTATAGAAGTTGACAAAGGAACTCATTTATACGCCATTCAACTCATCAGGGGAACTCTCAACAGGACATTATAGTAACGGGCTGAAACTTGTAAGGTTAAGAGCACACTAAACTCAAGAAGCCTTATTCTACTAGCAAAACTTAAATTTTAAACACCCCCGACATGAGTCAGGAAATTTTTTGGATAAATTTTGACTAAGTCAATATTTATATGTGAATAACTTTTGAATAAAAAAAAACGCTTTTAAATCGGTCTATCCGTTCGGGTACTACAATACCCATAGTAAATATAAACACGTATACAGACACACACTTTACTTTTTCGTCGGGAGTTAAAAATTGAGCAAAGAGTCATATTTCTCAGTTTCAGTCAGTCAAAAGTTTTCAAATTCAGATATAAAAATTGCCAGAATATAAGTCATTATTAAGGTTCACAAAGACTTAGATCCTACTAACGACCAGCTACAAAAACGAAATAGAATTGGGTACCAAGCCTTAGTGATAAATGTTTTAAAAAAACAAGGTAATGTGCAATATCTTTTACGCTGAGAGATATCATTACATTTTGATTACTGATGATAAGTTTCTTAGATATAAGTATTATTATACTAATATACTTAGACCAGATTTCCACAAAAAATGACATTTCAACAACACGAAAATTGACTCTGTCGCTTAGTCTTAAATAAATAAATAGATATTTCACAACAATCACACCAATTCTCTAGTCCCAAATTAAGCTACGAGGCTTGGGTATGGGTACTAGACGACGGATAAACATACTTTAATACTTTTTTTGTTAATAAATACATATTATACATAGAAAACACCCGGACCAGTACAAACAGACATGTTCATGCACACTTATGCTTGTACTGTGCGGGGATCGAACCCGCGACCCTTGGTTTTAGAAGTCCGGCATGTAGATCACTGCACCAAGCGGTCGTCTATATTCTATATATATTAGGGCCTTACCTATGAAATTGGCGTTTTGTATGGGAGGAACAAAAAGTCGAAATTTTTTTATATAGCGTATTTATTTAATCAAAGTATGAGCCATTGTAATCTATGCACTTTTGCCATCTCATAGGTAGTTCATTGATCCCTTTACTAAAAAAACCATTCGAACGGGAATCAATAAAATCTTTGAAGGCGACTTGGACTGCCCCATCTGAGTTGAACTTTTTCCCTTGCAAGAAGTTATCCAAATTTCGAAAAAAATGGTAATCTGTTGGAGCAAGGTCCGGGGAGTACGGTGGATGCCTTAGAGATTCCAATTGAAGTTCTTCTAATTTGCTAGCCGTCTGTTGTGCAGTGTGTGGTCTAGCGTTGTCGTGAAGCAGCAGTGGCGTAGAGCGATTGACCAGCCTTGGTTGTTTAGCAACTAGCTTTTCCATCATGGTTTGCAATTGCTGACAATAGATATCTGCCGTAATCGTCTGGCCAGATTTGAGAAAACTGTAATGAACGACACCGGCGCTAGTCCACCAAACGCTTACAAGTAACTTTTTATTGGTCAATTTTCGCTTGGAGCAGGCTTTGGCTGGCTTGCCAGGGTCCAGCCATTGCGATGAGCGCTTCCGATTATCGTAGAGAATCCACTTTTCATCACAGGTAATGATTCGATTTAAAATCCCTTCGTTATTATGCCGGTCAAGTAATGTAACGCAGCAGTTGACGCGCGTTTGCCGGTTTGCTTCACTCAATTCGTGAGGAACCCACCTTTCAAGTTTTTTAATCTTCCCAATTTGCTTCAAGTGGATTAAAACAGTTTTATCACTAACGCCAAAGCCTGCAGCTAACTCGGACGTGGTTTGCGATGGATCCGCTTCCACAATAGCCTTCAATTCTTCATTATCAACTTGGGTCTCCGGCCGTCCACGGGGCTTGTTTTGCAGGTCGAAATTTCCAGAACGAAAACGTTGGAACCAAAACGCACTGTGTTTTCTTTTGCGACACAACCGCCATACACATCATTAACCCTTCGAGCCGTTTCCGCAGCACTGGTGCCACGGTGGAACTCGTACTCGTAAATAACGCGATATTTCAAATTTTCCATTTTGTAAATTGAGCGATGCAAACAGAAAAAAGATAAGTAAAAAAACAAATGAATGACGGTTTACGAAACACAACTACATGTGGAAATAGCTGTATAAATTTGAATTTCGAATTCCTAACCAAATAGGAAAAATTTGTGATCAAAGTGGCCAGTACGACAAAACGCCAATTTCATATGTAAGGACCTAATATTATATCTAATATCTTAAGTGATGTCGAGTTCTTATTGTAGTACTGGTTGTCATCGTAAGCCATGCAGACCACAATATATGCCAAGCCTAAACTTTATACGATACACCAAGTGTACAATCTAGAATCCGAGAACTCATTAAAAGTAAAGCCTCGTCGCAGACGGAGCCGGGTGAATTTATTAGATATAGGCGTGTGTTGATGCATGTGACGTCACGTTAGCGATGTACAGACAGCAGCACATCAAGCTATACACTGTATCTTCTTAAGCACTTGTGATAATGTAGACTTTGCATCAAAAATACGCAGTCGGATGGGCTCTAGTCTGCACATGTTTGCATGGGCGGTCATATTTTCGTGTTGAATTGGGGAACTTACATAGAAATCCGAAACAGAAATAAATTTGCGAGGTTGCCGAGGATACCTATATTGAAATGGATTTGGTGAATTATCGTTTCATGTTTTTCTTATGGTGTCAAAAACGACGTTTAGCCTGACTAAAAGTCAACGTAACAACCTAAATATCCGACCAATTTGAAATGTATGTCTCTCCGAAGTTAAATACTTGGCGTGAATGACAATTCACTTTAACCTGTATTTCTTGTTTGTATATTAAGGCTTAGTCTTTTTTATTTATTGTAGTTTTTTATTTATTTTTTATAATAGGTCTTTATTCCAAGTCCAATAGCAATTTATTCCAAGCTTTAATTTAAGACTAAGTTGAATATTATACTACCACCCAGTCCAAAGATATTCCAGTGCAAAGTAAAATCGGTAATTTCATAGGTAAAGACCTAATATTAACACTAAATTTCATCATTAATGAACCTGATTTGTAATGTCCTACATCTACAGGCGCAATAACCAGTGGATCATGTGCAAATAAAGTATTGAACACTTTAAAAATTGTTTCAATTCCACAGCCCATTCAATCAACACGTTTTCACGCCCGCTTGGAGCCTTAATCCAATCTATTATCAGTCTTATCACGTCGGAAATTAGATTTTCTAGTTTTAGTTTGCAAGTGTACAAGCATATTTTTCGAAGCAGGATGTTCAAATTAAGGGTATAACTAAATCATATTTTATCGCTTCGATCAGCGAGTATGTTATTGACGTAACAAAATTACGCATTGTGCTGGAACAGTAAATAAATTAATATATACAACAACATCACATATATCGATCTGACTCCGTAGTAAGTAGTTTAAGCTCTTGTGTTACAGACCTCAAAATCAACCGTGGTATTACAAATAAACTTAAATAAATACATATTTTACCCAGACCAGTACAAACAGACATGTTCATGCACACAAATGTTTGTACAGTGCGGGATCGAACCCGCGATCTCTTGGTTAATAGTCAACTTCTTGACCATTACACCGAAGTAGTCGTCAAATTAACAACATGAAACTGATATCATGATCATCATGATGACTGCACTGCAATTTGTAGATATCTAAGCCATCAAGGCACATAGTTAGATGCGTTTGCTTAATAGAACACTAGTGTTGCGCTAAGTGATTACGTGCGGATATTCCGCGACACTCAAGACACCGTACTCTCAAACGTTTCGTCCTTCCGGGTCTAGCCAGCACAGTTAAGCTAGTAATAAATAAAATAAATAAATAATTTATACAACAACATCACATACATTGATCTGACTCCGTAGTAACTAGCTTAAGCACTTGTGTTACAGATATCAGAATCAACAGTGGTATTACGAGTACTAATAAACTTAAATAAATACATATAACACCCAGACCAGTACAAACAGACATGTTCATGCACACAAATGTTTGTACAGTGCGAGGATCGAACCCGCGACCTCTTGGTTAATAGTCAACTTCTTGACCATTACACCAAAGTGGTTGTCATTAGTGACAGGGATAGCTAAATTCGAAACTATGAACAACGGTTCAGAGAGTAGGGCCTAAGATCTGTATCCGATGGTATCAGGTGGCATAGCGAATACGTGCTTGCGTCGCATTCACTTGCGCCTCTAATTCGGTCTTTATCTGGTGTTTGTAGCTCTTGACGGCTCTAAGATTATTGCGAGAAATTTTTTTTTTAAATAATAATTCTTTTATTTCTATTTTCACAAGGCTTATTGTCAAATACGAAAAAGAACGAATTTAAAACGTAACATATAAAACGTGCACTTTGCGTGTCTAAAAAAAAGGAAGTGTGAAATTTCAAACACAACTCCCCAAATAGAAAAAAAATAAATTTTGTTCCGTAAAATGCTCTCTATGAGGAGCCTTATCGCGAACATAATATTAAACAAAAAAGCTTTACAGTCAGCCATTATCCCGGGAACATATTTACATACACCATTCTCCTAATTGTCGACGTATCATAAACTCAGACTGGATTAGGGTTGCCGCTTCCTAGATAAATTTCAATTATAGACTGTTTTCTAAAGTGTTACCAACCAACCAAATAAAGAAGCTAAATGATAGCGTTAAATTTTATTCGTGTTGGAAAGATCGACCGGTAAGCCGCTAGATGAGAGACCTTGTATAGTAAGAACTTGTATTGTAGAGTGAATAGTTTAACCCAATTAGAAATGAGACATTTGTACGCCAAATCACTACAAACACACTGTCACAGAGCGCTATCATATAAGTTTTAACATCTGTAATTCTGTACATTTACCTGTGAATCACATATAATTCGTATATATAATAAACGAATTTGAATTTGACCGATCGCGGCGTAGATTCTCGAGGGAATCCTATGCTCAGCAGTGGGCGTCGTATGGCTGGTATAAATGATGATAAAGTCAGTTATTTATTTGTCACGTCAGAGTGAAGGTTCAGTTATCGTTGAGTTTGGGCTTGAGACACCAAACGTGATATTTTTTTTTTCAAAAAAAAAGTTGTATCTCATTACCATGACTGTGATGAATCAACAATCTGACCACAACATGATTTAACAACTTACCACTATACCATAATTCTGCCAAACCTGCGCAAGGACCATAGCTTTAAATGGGAAAAAGTTTCTTCGGTTTACGCGAACAGTAGACATTGAAATGAGACACTTTTTACGGATTATTTCGCGATTTATTTACATTTTGTTTAAACCTAAAACGGAAAAAGTAAAAAAAAACTCGGCTTCTACACACGACTTTGTCTATGCTCGTCTTGAAACAAGGCTGCGAGGCAGATCTAGATGAATTAACGACTATAGTCGGGACTTAGTGCTGATTAATTGGCTAACATTTATGTAGAATAGCGGCGTAAAACAAAATGGCGCGGTCGCGAGCTGGTGCTTAAGCAGCAACTCAGATAACACTGGTTGAGACCTCTAGGTATTCGTTTTAGAGTCTTCAAGTTCACTAGTACATTGGACTTGTACAAGGACATTGCCGTGGGATTTAATGTGAAAAGAGTTTTATTAAAATTTCATCAAAATATCGAGTTCACTGATATAATTATTAAATTAAATAAAAATAAAAATGTTTATGTCAGACTATGTTGCGTCTATGTAATTGTTATCAAAAAACAATAAAGGCAAAAGCTTATAAAACTTATTATTAAACTTCTTGAGACCAAAATTACTCTTGGATAAAAAAGTCTGTGATTTTTTTTTAAAGTGAGGATTACGAAGTGTTATTCTTCTGTGATTTTTAATGCTTGACTATTAGAGTTACCTTAGATGTTAGACCTATATCTGCGGTGAATTCCTGTGGCCTCTCGGCCTACGGTGAACCCGCCACGTCCCCGACTCACAGAGGGCACCGTCAGGTTTTTATTGGGTAGGCAGAACCTGCCTACCCAATAAAAACCTGACGGTTTCTATTGGGTCTGAGGCCTGGAGCCCCATATAACCCCCATATGCCCCCGCGGTTGAAGGGTATGCGTAACAGCATTTCCCTGAACGTAAAAAAAAAATGTAAGATCTATCCTCAACGTGAGTGTAGTGAAAAAGCGTCTAGAAAAACTTTAACCTATAATTGTTAGATCGATGTATTCGACCATTAATTACGCATAATACAGTCCAAATACAGCATCTGATACGGAGTATGATGTGTGACGACCACTTTGGTATATTGGTCAAGAAGTTGACTATATTAACCAAGAGATCGCGGGTTCGATCCCCGCACTGAACAAACATTTGTTTGCATGAACATATCTTGGTCTTGTAAGTTTGTACTGGTCTGGGTGTTATATGTATTAATTTAAGTTTATTTTTAGTACCACTATTGATTCTGATATCTGGATCAAAGGTGCTTTAGGTACTTATTACGGAGTCAGATCAATGTATGTGATGTTGTTGTATATTTATTTACTATGTGTAAATTAATAAAATTACTCGGACTTATCAACCCTGACTGTACAAGAAATAATTAGTGGAGTGTACATCGTAAAACATGGACGCAATCGTCGGCCGATCTGTAGCAATTAGGATGGATGGCGTTTTATAACTGCGCGAATCGCTGTAAAACCCTTCGGGTTGCATAAACGATTACTGTAAAGCTTTGACGATTAGCTGATTACTCCTTGTCTAAGCCCCTTTGGATTATGAAGAGGAAAGAGTTTGATAAATTAAAGTATCCCTACTAATATTATTAATGAAAAAGTCAGTTTATTTGTTTGTCCATCATATTAAATAAATAAATTTAAATAAATATTTCACAACAATGACACTAATTCTCTAGTTCCAAATTAAGCTACGAGGGTTGTGTTATGGGTACTAGACAACGGATAAACATACTTAAATATTTTTTTGTTATGTAAATAAATACATATTATACATATAAAACACCCAGACCAGTACAAACACACATGTTCATGCACACTTATGTTTGTACTGTGCGGAGATCGAACCCGCGACCATTGGTTAAGAAGTCCGACCTGTGGACCACTGCACCAAGCGGTCGTCAAATATAATATAGTTAAATATTGCTCCGTTGTTATGATTTATTATGATTGAAGTGGAGCCGTGTGAACAATCGGCAACACTAGTGCCATGATACAGGAGGTCTATTACAAAATGCGGAATCTGTCATTAAGATATTTCTATCTTTTTACTTATAACGAAAAACGAAACATCGCGTAGTAGAAACATGCTTTCGATTAAGGTTTGATAACGTGTCGTCCACAACTTTGTGCTCCGTTTTTCGTAGTAGTCCTTCAGGCTTTTCATTATCGTATCGTCTGCAATTTTGTCTGTTTCGTAGCACAACTTCAGAGTAGGGCTTTCAGTACGTACTCGTACGTACATAAAATGACATTTCTGCCCGCACTGTTTGTATTGGACTGCCTTTTGGCCCGTGGCAGTTTGTGGTCGGCTCTTTTGAGTTTTCGGCTTCGTTAAATTGTACTGCCATTAATATGTGCCTTTCCTTTTGTGTTCGCAGGCAACGGGTTAAGTTTGAAATTGAAATCATAAAAGGGCTCTTTGGTTATTGGGACTTTTGGGGGCATGAATTTACTCTCTTTTATAAGTAAGCGACATACATCAGGGTGATTAATCTAAAAGTATTAAAGGAATTAACAATCTAAACAAATAGAGTCTTATTTATAAAGTGAAAGACAATTTTTAAAGTACCTACATACATATTGAATGAATTCTTAGGATTAATACCTACCTAGAAGGTAGGTATTACGCTGTGTCCAATTTTTGAGTTTCGACGATTCCTACCTTCCTACGTTCCTACCTTCTAGGTAGGTATAAAAATGATAATAGTAATAATGATTAATCTAGGTAGGTATTAAGAATATTAATGAGCAATCGTCGAAACTGAAAAAAAATTGGTTGCCTGTAAAGTCGGTATACGGGCGAAAGTTTTACGTGACAACGACTTTGATTGGTAAAATAATTTTAATGTGAATATTCATTCGTATAACATGAACCGGTGTGTATGCCTATCTCTCTCACTCTCTCTCTCTCGCTCTGTCTCTCTCGCTCTTAGGCGGGTTAACTGTGCTCGAGTGGAAGGGACGCGTGCCTTTCACTTTTTATGTCTGTCTCACTCGCTCTTAGGCGGGCTAACCATGCCCGAGTCGAAGGGACGCGTGCCTCTCACTCGCTCACATTGTGAGCGCAGAACGTGAGCGGAGCGTAACGCAGTTTCGTGAAGTGTCACCCGGCAAACCAATTTATAAGACGTTGTCACGTCAAAAACTGGACACGGCGTAACGTTATTTGCAAGAGCGGTAACATTAAAATGTTATCGTAAGTCAAAACAAAAAGATGTCTCGTATAAATCTAAAGTCATGAGCAGAACTATAAAACCCAATAGCCGTTCAAAAGCTCTCACATTTCAGTGCCCTTAGTGGTAACGTTAAAAATATTGTTCCATGCAGTTAAACCGTATAAAATCCCCCATAACAATGTTTCCTAGAAATAATTTAACTTAGAAACCTGGTCATTTGCTAGTTAACAATGTAGAATGGTTTGTAAAAGATAAGTGCAAATAAGTCAGTAAGTCAATTTTTAAAATACTAGCGTTTGCCCGCGGATTCGCACGCGTAAATAATTAGTAAAACAACTCCCATTTCCCTATACTGTGAAGATTTCCAGCTATTTTTGGAATATCTAAATTGTTGTAATATATATAATCATCGCAAATCCAGTTCTTTGAAGTCATAAATGTCAAAAAATCTTATATTGAGTTAACTATGCCACAATTTTTCTTTCATATGAATCTATTGAGTGCTCAAACATCCTTTTTTTTAATTTTTGACATTTATGACTTTAAATAACTAGATGTGCGACTTGTTCTTCGCTCATTTATGTAAACTTCCCTCTTGACTCACTTTTGATGCAGTTGATTTTGATGCAGTTTTTTTAAATAAATATATTATTTACAAAAAAGTTGCATCAAAATCAGTGGAGGTTTAAAAGATCTAAGTATACATTCATACATAGGGACAGACGCGTAAGTAGTGAAATCGACAAAATCGGACAAGAGGAAAGCTTCGACTATTGCAAAAGGATGGATAGGGCTACATTTTCAAATACACTATAAAACGAAACGTTTGACAGTACAGACTCTGAATCTTCACTAATTTATATGAATCAAGATTTTAGCTTTCAGGCGTGGCTTTTGTTATTAGTCTGTGCTAGGCCCAACCCATAAACGAGGGCCATGGGTATAACGAGTAATGGATTGGGAGCCCCATGTAATAGCGTTTAATATGGCATGATAATACCAGAGCTGCAAACTTATCATTATGAGCGGACTATTTGCTCTAATAGGGAGGTTTAAATTTAAGCTCCTTTGTGTTGATGGAAAGTTTTTAGTTTTCAGATGCTAAAGTTTGATGATAACAAATTGGATGGGATGGTTGGAGGTTTTGCTGGCTTATTATTGAACGATAAAATCTCAGATTGGAATGCTTACACTTTCTCAGCATATACATATACGTCCCACTGCTGGCCACAGGCCTCACCTCAACTATGAGGTGATCCGAGCCTTACTTCACCTCGCGGGCTCAGTGCGGATTGGTGGAGGGGTGTTTGTAGAGTATTTGACCAACCTTACTAGCAGATGTTATGAAGCTGTTAATATATATCGATATTAATGGGGACCAACATCTTCGTGCCTTCTGAACCACGAAGATGCTTGTAAATAGACGTCACTTCAATGGTCAGAATGGTCATCCATTCCAAACATGACCGCTTTAGGTTGCTTAATTTCTGGTAACACTACCAAAGCGCTGCAACCACTGCTCCACAAGCACCTTACACTAAGTTTATCCTAATTACCTATCAAGTCGATAATGCCATATCTTTTTTTTTATTACACGTCCACCCCAATTTTTCGCTACTTGTACTATTTGTGAGTTATTATGTTTATAGTAGGAAATCTTTGAAACTACCTAAAGATTTAAAAAAAATATTTCACCTACAAATGGGCAGACATTATCCGTGAGTGCTATGATAGTCACTTGAAATAAGAACTCACACGTCTCTCCCAGAAAACATTCCAAATAAACGATAATAACAGTACACTTACTAGTTTCTTCAATTATAATATTCAACTCGTTCTCTATGAGAAGGCATCTTCTTAATAAATGGAAGTGCGCCCATGTAGAGCCTTCCCAGAAAAGAGGGTCGGACCTACCTACATAAAATATTTCAAATATGTACGATCATTTCATTGCAATAATGTACATAGTGTATGGATATTGAAAATATGAACATGCAGACGAAGTCGCGAGCCGATCAAAAGCATATAACATACATAAAAGTTAATTAAAATGCGGAAAAAAGATTACAGGCCGACAAAAAGAGACAGAAAGACAGGCCCGACAAAGGTAATTGATTATTCAACTCAGCATATCCAGAAGCAAACAGATCGGATTTAGTTTCACAAATAGCTATTTCACGGACAGTTAACCAATGGAATGTTAAATAAAGCATTTTGATAGATCACCAAAGCCGCTTTATAAACTTATATACGTTTGTTTAGAAAGTGGCTATTACGATATTGCAAAATGAAATACTTACATAACAAGTTCAATCTGTCTGTGATTTTAATTTGAAACTAATCTAGTAACGTTTCAGCTACTTATGAGACTTCCTAAAAATAAAGCGATAATGAAACACAATATTAATCCCTAATAATACCCAAAAACTTACCTTATCATCTTCTTCTTCATTCACGTTTTTAAGACTGTCTTTCTAAATCATTGATTTCTGTTCAAACTAGAGTTTTAGCTCATTTGTATCTTTTCCTCCGATTTTTGAAAGTAATACTACTTGTTCATGGTCTAAGGGTGACTTTTCACTTTCAGACATTTGTTACTAAAATGCTTGCAATCAACATCATCACCGTCATATCAGCTTTTCGACGCCTACTGCTGAGAATAGACCCCAAGGATTACCATCCCGATGGGTCCAGCGCTGCCTCCATCCACTGGCTTACTTTGATCTTCACCAGATCGTCGGTCCACCTCGTTTATAGGGCCTCGTTTATAGCCCACTTAATAAACTTTATCAGTATTAAAATAATGAACAAGAATAGCAAAAAAGAAAATAATCCGCGACCATTTCTGAAACTATTTTTCAAACTGTAACCGAACCCCTACAATCTAATTCACAATATAGTGGGGTCCGTTCAACCGTGACGATAAATCCAAAATTCCTATTTAACGTTACAAACAATATATTTTCGCGTTTCCCGCTGCGGGTAGACGGATAATCCCGGGCGGGTCGTGTCAAACACGGGCGAAAAAACAAACATGGCCGCCGAATGGAACGGTTCAACCGTTTAGTTAGGGCCAGCCCCCCTACTCTGTAATCCGTAGTCCGTAGTTTCGGATGCAGCCGTCCCTGTCACTCTTGCAAGCTTGAACGTGCGAGCGAAAGCGCTGGCTTGACGCGTAAATAGGAACGAAACCTTTGAGACTACGACCGGTGCAGGTAAAATTATTAACGTAAGGTTTTTGTTGCTCCCAGTGTGAGTCGCGGCTTAATGGTGGGTTAAGGTAATGATAAAATTAATTTGGAACGGGCCGGTATCCCTTGGATAACAAGCATGCACGGTGCGACCAAAAAAAAGCACGATGCACGAGAAACGGTTGCGAGGGTAGAAGATATGACATTTAATTTTATTATATTATTGATAATAAACTGTCACCAATGTAGACATTATTGAATTGATTAGATTTTAAACTACAAAAAAAAGTTTAAGTGCAAATGTTATTTTAAAGTGTACTTTTGTCTGTTAGACAATATCTATTCGTAGTAGGTATAACCTTGTGGGCAGGTTCTAAGTGTGAAAAGGTTAACGTACCTTCGTATCGATAAAATTCTCATCAAAGTCTGCCATGTCATTCGTTAGTAATCTCAGCAAATTACTGTGTAGACCTTAGCTTTAATAATTTATTACTAACGGCGGGATTATGACTTCGCAAGAAAATCCTACAGCGCTCCTAAATCAATAGCAGCTTAAGCCAACATTCGCCTAGAGAAATCCAAAAACTCTAATGACGGCAAACCGTCTAACGTCGGTTCAATTCGACTCAGAACCTCCCAAGAGATTGGGGGGAAAGAAAATCCATTCAATACAAGGTAAATATTAATCCTCCGTCTACTCCAATCCCGACAAAACACCTTAATTTATTATTAATACGGTCGCAGATAAAGAATTGCACAAAGCAATCATGTCGAACCCAACGTTATCGTCATGCTCAATCGAATGATTTTCTTTGAGCCTTGCCAATTTTCTTCGTGGGCTATTTTGCTTTTGTATCAAGCGCATAGAGCTCACAATTGACAACCGGGGTAGTTCAGGGTTGTCAAATTCCACCATCGCTATTCCTGTAGCAGTTTCAAGTCGGATAAAACAAAGAAAGTTAGTGGTACGTCTGATGGACGTATTCTATTTCGGTCGGCATTGAAATCACTCGATTCAGACCCAACTCTGTTGCCAAATGGAAAGTTTCCTTTTGTTTTTTGTTAGAGCGATGGTTTTGTTTTATCCTCTTTTAATTGGAAGGTATCTCCGTAAAAGTTTTTTGATTTAGTCTTCTACAAGTTCTGCAGCATGCATCCGATTTATTAAGTGGAAAACGAATTTCTATTTTCGGGGAGAAAAGAGGTGGCATACATATTTTTAGTCATACTTGCAAATTATAACAAGGTCGGTAGAAAAAAAAAGTGCTCATGAGGTAGTATAGACTAATTCTTATCAAAGAAAGCCGTCCTCTTCGCATTGTTTTTTTTATTCGTTTTATGCCTAAACTCGATCTAGTCTTCATCACGTCTAGAGCAAAAACTCGCGAACACAGAACAATATAAAGGTCGACAGTCGCGACGATTCTTCCCGTGTAACCTCGTTAGGCAGGGCCAGTGCTCCTGTGGACATAGTTAAAGAAGAACAGCCACTTCTGAAAAATTAAGAGCCACTTTGACAACCGCTTGTGTCCGCATGTCGGACTTCTAAACCAAGGGTCGCGGGTTCGATTCCCGCACAGTACAAGCATAAGTGTGCATGAACATGTTTGTTTGTACTGGTCTTGGTGTTTTCTATGTATAATATGTAAGTATTTATTTACAAAAAAAATGTATTTAAGTATGTCTATCCCTTATCTTGTACCCATAACACAAGCCTCGTAGCTTACTTTGGGACTAGAGAATTGGTGTGATTGTTGAAAAATACTAATATAATACTTGTGAATACGGACGCTGAAAAGGGTTAGAACGACAGATTAAACAAAATGTTTTGTTTGCGCAAAATAGGATTTTAAACTTGCGCGTTGCTCTTTAACATTAATTACTGGTTATCGGGTCTGAACTGGATTGCACGCGGCTGTGTGCTGTCCAGCCGAAACGTCGATCAGTGAGTATTCATATTCATATTCATATTCATTTATTTGCCAACTAAGTGTTACATACATAAAGCAGGTCTTATGCTAGACAATTTGACTTATAACTTAGTAACCCTTTCAGTTTGGGTATTGCAAAAATTTTTAGTATTATTAGAGGACTATATCTTATTATTATTAGTTATCTTATAATAATAACACAAGTATTGCATTTTGGACTTACAGTGACTAAAGTTATGACATTATCAGAACAACTTAAGCAATAAAAATAAACAGTCGATTATTAAGTATTATACAAAATAAACTCTTTTGCAAAAAAAAACGGGCACTTTAGATTTTTTCCTCTACTTTAATGAAGAAGAACAAGAAATAGGTTTTATTAATTTGACGATGTATTGGCATGTTATTTGAAGCATCCTGGCATGATTCTTTATGTTCCAAATTTAAGATTTGAAATTATTAAAAGAAAAATAATGATTATTGTGGATTATTCTAAAATTGCTTTACTAATGGCGCGAATTGCTGAAACGATTTTTAACTGATTGCGATATTTTAAAACTTTTTGGACATTTTCTGCAAATTAAACAATTTAATCTTTATTTTTACATTAAATACCACTTTTTGATATGAGTGATAAACCGATAAGGGCCGGTAAAATTATAGCCCTACTTGAAGAAGGTTGTTCGCAAACTTACGTGTCTCAGCGGCTAAATGTGTGTCGTTCAACTGTCCAGAGGACTTGGCAACGGTATCAAGAGACCGGTTCGGTCAAAAGAAGACCCGGTTCGGGAAGAAAACGATGCACAGAACCAAGAGATGACCGCTTTTTGGTGAGTCAGGCGTTGCGGAATCGTAAGGCGTCAAGTGTGGACCTGAAGAAGAGCCTTGAAGAAGTAAGAGGAGTAGAAGTTAGCTTGTGGACGGTCAGGAGGAGGCTTTTGGCTGCCAATATCAGGAGTTGCCGCCCAGCTCGGGGCCCTAAATTACTCCGTGAGCACCGTGTTGCTCGACTTCAGTTTGCTCGGAACTGTGCTTCATGGACTCTGGAGGACTGGAATAAAGTATTGTTTTCTGATGAAGCTAGAATCTCTTTGTGTGGAGAGGACCGACGCCGGCGAGTGCTGCGAAGACCACGGGAATGCTATGCGGAAGTGTGTTTCGAAGAAATCACTCCTTATGGCGGAGGCTCCGTTATGTTTTGGGCAGCAATTAATTCGACGGAGCGTACGGAGTTAGTTTTCATAGAAAATGGAACATTAAATGCACATCGGTACATAATGGAAGTCCTAATTCCATATGCACAACCCACATTGACTGCACTTGGGGAAGATTCCATTTTTATGGACGACAATGCTCGCTCGCACCGTTCTGGCGACGTGGAAGCGTACATGCAAGAAGTTGGGATCCGTCGTTTAGATTGGCCAGCTCGAAGTCCTGACCTCAATCCAATTGAACATGTCTGGGATGTTCTAAAGAGACGTGTAAGATCAGTGCAACCTGCTCCACAAAACATCAGGGAGCTAAAAAGAGTCATTGCAGAAGAGTGGGAACGAATTCCTCAAAACGTTATTAAAAACATCGTGGAAAGCATGCCCAGAAGGATTCAAGCTGTGATTTTGGCAAGAGGAGGTCACATTCGGTATTAGGTTTTTACATTTGTAACTTTATTTAATTAAAAACCGGCCAAGTGCGAGTCGGACTCGCGCACCGAGGGTTCCGTACAAACCTGCAAGGTTTACAAAGTTCGTTCATTACGACAATCGAGTCATAACTATGGTATTTTTATTGCAAAATGAAATTCATAACATTACAATGGGGAAAGATGGAGGAGCATAAATTTAAGACAAAGATCTCTTTATCGTTTAAGTTATCCTTTATTTTATATTAACACATATCATTTATCTATAATATAACTGAAACACTTATAACCAACAATAAGAAATATAATAATGTCATAAATTTTAAGCTTTTCGGAATTTTTCTGTTACCTGTGCTGTAAGCTATTGCTTCTTACCAAATTTCGAGATTCTATGTCAACGGGAAGTGGTCTTTAGGTTTTAATTCCCTTGCGTGTAGTTGCGAGTTTCAAAATATGCGGTATCAATGGTTGTACTTTTGCGTTTTGCGTTGACTTAGATTTTTTTTTTCACGGGTTAAAGGCAATTAGATCTAAGTATTTGATATGAATTTCAACTTGATAGCTCTACGCGTTCATGAGGAAAAAAGTAATAAGTTTATATTTATTAAAAAATATATATATTGTAATGTAACTAAAAATTTAAGGTTTTCGGAATTTTTCCTTTATGTGTGCTATAAAACGTTGCTTCATGCCAAATTTCAAGATTCTAGGTCGACTGGAAGTACCCTTTAGGTTTTGATTCCCTTGCGAGTACTTGCGAGTTTCAAAATATGCAGCTTAAATTGCTGTTTCTTTTAATTGCGTTGACATAGAAGTTTGATTTTGTTACAGCTTAAAGGTATTATAGACCTGAGTATTTGGTATGAATTTCAATTTAATACGCGTTTATGAGGAAATGGGTAGTAAGTTTAAATTTATTAAAAAAATATATATTATGTGATGTAACTAAAAATTTATGGTTTTCGTAATTTTTCCTTTATCTATGCTATAAGACGTTGCTTCGTACCAAATTTCAAGATTCTGAGTTCACGGGAAGCACCCTGTAGGTTTTGATTCCCTTGCAAGTGTCGAAAATTTGCGGCATAAACGGCTGTATCTTTTGATTGCGTTGGCTTAGAAGTTTGATTTTTTCACAGCTTCAAGGGACAGTAGACCTGAGTAACTGATATAAATTTCAGCTTCATACCTCCACGTGTTCCTGAGAAAAAGGGTCTTGACAGACGGACGGACGGACAGACGGACAACAAAGTGATCTTATAAGGGTTCCGTTTTTTCCTTTTGAGGTACGGAACCCTAAAAAAAGTAAAATAAAATCTTATCTTTATTGCCGACCACTTCTTATTGTTTGGGCGTGTACATCGGTTTTAAAGAATCCATCGTTTTTTTTTCTTTTAGTTGCCCGAACTCACTTCACGCGCATTAATTTACACGATTATAAGTATACAGACTACGTCAAAGAAATAAATTTCATTTAATTAACTCAAATCGACCTTAGAACGTAAATTTCCTTAGGTGCCCGTTTTTTTTGCAAAAGAGTGTATATATTCTTATTCTTATTCTTTTATTTGCCAACTAAGTGTAAGTAAGTACCTAATACTCATTAAAATATATCTCGTTAAGACCCGATAACCAGTATTTAGAGTTAAATTGCGAAAAAAATCCGTAAAAAGAGAAGTGTATCCGTAAAGTCACCAGTAGTTTTCTGCTGAAAAGAACCTTAAGGCAATTGCACTGTCATAAAATGATTACATTTTCAAAGAGTCGAGCATCTCTGTAATACAACTTATACGTACACGTTAGTCGAATGTTATATCTGTTATGCCTTTCGCACCCATCCTAAACCGAATGTGTGTTAAAAAGTAGGTATGTTTTTTTCTGAAAAAAGGATCTTGTTTAAAGATACAATTCGTAGTGACATCATTAAATAGGTATTACAGACAGACACTGTTCCGTGAAACGAAACGGTTATTTGATTTGATTACAGAACATTTCATGTAGCATATCTACTATTACGTTCTACGTAATCATAAATAACAATACATTGCTTTGATCCCAAATTAGCTTAAGCACTTGTGTCATGGAAAACTAAAACAAAGAAGGTACGACAAAACCCAGACCGTAGAAAACATGAAAAATTGGTTTCCTACGTCGTCTCCGTCCAGGGATCGACCCCGGGACCTCAGAGGTAGCATCTTGATGAACTAGGCATGCCACAACACCACGGAGTTCGTTGTTATAATAATTTTCACACAAAATATATAAGTTTACCTGCAAATTTAGGAATTTAAATGGCGTTTTATTCCTGAGCTGTGTCTACTCCCCATCCTGAGTACCACCCACTAAGTAATTGGCAAATTGAGTTTCCCCTCATGATCCGAGTGGCTAAATGTAATATTATAGATCACTTTATTTTAACTTTGTCTTGGGGAAGTAAAATATAAAATTTATACTAATCACAAAAATATTATAAAAACCTAAGCAGGGCTCTAGCTACTGGCAGTTACGGCTGCAGAGAGAGAAACCTCCGGATGATGCGCGCCGTGTTCAGAAGTACTGTTTTCTGACCAACCATCCAGCAAGAGCCTCTTAAGGTGTTGATCGGGGCGCTTTGCTATTAAACCGTTCACAGGCACGACTATCAAGCGAGGACTCACCTCAGAATCGAATAGCAAGCTGCTGGTGGATAATTCCTGGCTACAAGGTTATGTTTATTAAAGAAAGAAAGAAAGAAAAAAAATATTTTAATTGGTATTTAAATATATTTTAATACCTGGACAACGTAAAAGGAGAATTAAAAAAAAATTGCTTAAGGTGTGTGTTTGTGCGCGTTTGTGTGTGCGTGCGTGCGGGGGCGTGCGTGCGTGCGTGCGGGGGCGTGCGTGCATGCGTGCGTGTGTGTGGGCGCGCGCGCGCGCGCGCGCGCGCGTGTGTCTGTGTGTGTGTGTGTGTGTGTGTACCACCAAAAACCACAAAAAGCAGCCGTTTTGTATTGTGGGCATATTAACCATTGTGCAAATCTTATTACGTCCAGAAAACACTAACTTGTTGTCGAGGTAGTGCGGAAATAATTACCATTAGCCATATGAGAACTACTAAAGATAATATGCCTGAGTGACTCTTAGAGACGGCGGCATGCTCGGCTAATGTCGACCGTTCCGTCACTCAGGATATATTTCCTATAGTTATTCGACATCATGACTTCATCAGCAATTTCACAGACAAACCCTTCGCTAAGAAGTCCCCGAATTGTATCAAGTTTACCGACGCGAGCAGATCTACATCGGGCCCTGTTAAGGCCCGGTAGAACCGCCCGTGAAACTCCTTGCTCTTCCATCTGAAACAGAGTCAGCATCTGTTCACGGTACGCAGTCATGTTGGTTTCCCTGTTCCCCTCTGTAACTCCACAATAGGCGCGCATACAGTTCTCGTTATTAGTCTGAGACCATTGCATGCGACGCACTACACGCCGGTAGCGGGAGCCGGGCGCGGTGCAGAGGCCCAGCAGATCCCAAGCGTGCCGGCAGCGGTAGACGACTACGTCGCACAAGAGGTGGTAGTCTGATATTGTTCCACACTGGTCTTTTTTGAGCTCTGATTATCCTTACTCATCTCTAAGAGCCATATTAGTTAAATCAGTTTATTTTCCGTAATATTTTCTTGATTTATGTAATTTTACAACACTAAAATCTGCTTAATTTTCAAAGACATTGAGTAAAAGTTCCCTAACTAGGTTTACATAAAAACCTAGATACACCTTATGCTTAGTAACTATGGCACATTAGTACAACAAAACCAAAGTGACGGCTTTATCTTTTCATCCACACACTTAAATACATCAGTATCCAGTATCACTGGTCACTAAACTACCGTTTTCAAAATGCGATACTTGTTGCAAGTCATAATTTATATCTTCTTATATATAAAAATTATTAATTGCTGTTCGTTAGTCTCGCCTAAACTTGAGATTGGCTTTACCGATTTGACTAATTTTAGTCTCTAAATATTTGTGCAAGTCCGAGAAAGGTTTAAAAATTAAAAAAATATAAAAAAAGAACAGGTAGGACAACGTCGGCGGGTCCTCTAGTGATTCATAATTTACTGCCTGTAAATTTTGAAATATTTACTTAATACCAATTCCGCTAATCAATCGCAAATTGTAATTGAAATGCCCATTTCATCCATAATTAGAAGGCCAATAGGCCTCCTGTTCCATGTTATTATTTTAGGGTACATGTTTGCAAACACATTTCGAATATAAAAATATTTACAATAAACATAGTCACCAAAGAGACTTTTAGTTTAATATTCTACGAGGTATTTCATCTTCTTGACATCGTAATTAAGAAATCGCGTTAGTTGAGTGAACGAAACGAAACGCATACGAGCATTTATTGAGCTGACAAAAGAAATACTAGCAGCTGCTCTGTAATGCAAACTGTGGACTTGGATTCGTACCAATTTGCACAGATCGCTGTATGATATTATTCAATTGGTTGTTGGCAGAAGCTCGTTTTTGGCCATTGACTACTCAAATTAATATTTTTTTTAAATAATTACTTTTGAATCTATATGTATGCGAAAGGCACTAATCACGTAATATCAGAAACTACAAGGGCTAGAAGTTTGAAATATTTGCATAGAGATTCTCTTCAGGGCAAAAGACCTCGCTAAGACAAGGTTTTGCAAAATTCAACCCTCCAGGGGGTGTTTTTGGGGTTGAAAGTTTGTACGACGACGTTATTACCTACAAGTCCTTGAGGGCGCAAATTTAACATAGATTTTTTTAAGACTTAGATGCTAACTACGTCGGGACTTTGAAAAACACTACCAATAAAGGTGTTTTTTGGGGGTCAAAGCTAGCGAACGAAGTCGCGGGGTACCGCTAGTGACTTATACTCGTATTAATAATGTAATTTTAAATTCCAAAATTACATCTTGCTCGCTGTCTGTCGTGTTTATTGTCTTAGTTTTGATTTCGCTTCCCCACAATACAAAAGGGAAAGGGGTCCTGAATAGATTATTAGCGTCCATCAAGGAGTAAACTATGCATCTAACAGTTTCCCGGCCGAATATTGCTTTAGGACGGACGGTGACGGACTGACGGGCTTTGTCATATCTTGTCTGGAGGCGCGTGTGGCGGAAAATTAACATTTCCCACTCAGAGCCCGTGACGATGTGCCAGATTGGGCCAGTAAAGATATTCTATCTACAAACATCATTCAAATGTAAAATACGCAGCTGGAGGCCACATATTTAGACTTACAAGAAAGCTGTATGTCGGCTGTTCCAACATAGGAACATCTAATGTCTCGCTACATTTTTCACTCACTAATACTCGTATATATCTTCTTTACATTTTAAGTATCATCTATATATATATATATATATATATATATATATATATATATATATATATATATATAAAAATGAAACCCGTTTTCCTTGGTCACGGCATCACGCGTGAATGGCTGGACCGATTTCACTAATTCTTTTTTTGTTTTTTGTTGTATTTGTTATTATTAGGAGAAGGTTCTTACGGAAAAAAATATTAAGAAAATCTCTCAGAAATATTGAAAAATTTACATTTACTTTTGCATATTTTAAAAATCGCGCGTTACTAATGTCAATGTCATTCGATGACATTGTTCAATCATTGCAACGCTAAGGCGGTACGAAGTTCGCCGGGTCAGCTAGTGTTTGATAATAATTAATTATGCTGTGTACACCTTTTATAAGGTTACTATTGGACTACTATTAACTAGCAAATGTTTATACATTTTACAAAATTTATTTAAAGTTCGCTCGTTTAAATTAGACGATTTTTTTAGCTTATTAAGCTTCAAAATGTTTACAATGAACTGTATCAATCGCAGCTTATCTTGACTACTAAAGGTTTCACTGAGACACTACGGAAATTAGGAGGACGACACAAATCATTTTTTTAAAAGTGATGTGAATTTCGATTACTTTAAAATATAAAAAATCAGTCAGATATTTGTACTGACGCACTAAAACTCACCTGAAAAAAAACGACCGTTATGTACCTTTTATAAATTGTAAATAAAATAAAATAAAAATATACATAAGTGACACTGTGCAAGAATTAGTGGCAATCAATAACAGAAAAAAAATTGGTTGCCTGTAAAGTCGGTATACGCGCGAAAGTTTTACGTGACAACGACTCTGAGTGGTAAAATAATTTTAATGTGAATATTCATTCGTATAACATGAACCGGTGTGTATGCCTATCTCTCTCTCTCTCGCGCGAAACGTGAGCGGAGCAGCGTAACGCAGTTTCTTGAGGTGTCACCCGGCAAACCAATTTATAAGACGTTGTCACGTAAAAAAACTTGTCATTAAATAATTACCATCGTAATATTTAAGATCTGAATGATGATATTCAAGAATGTGTATTTATTGACTCTATAAAATAAAGGATGCCAAAATCAGCAACGGAAGTATTACGCCTTAGTTTAAACTATGTTTATCTCTCTTTAACCATTATGCCTTGAGCCACACAGACTGTATGGTACTGTCATTTTCAGTCATCACATCAGATTCGGGTGAATTTATGAAACAATCAACGCACGTGTAATTGGCTTGTATGAGATCCAATGCTCTATTATGGACCGCATATTGTTATTCGTGCAATATCTGACATGTATATTGTCATAGTCAGGTAGTCCTGACTATGACAATATAAATACAATGAATTTAAATTATGAACCCATTAAAGGAATTAAAACACAGGATTTTTGGGTGATCCTCTTGCATTCATCTAGTAAACGAGTGGGAGCCTTTTCAATTTACATTAAAAAAAATATATATATATATATATATATATATATATATATACAGGGTGTAAAAAAAACCTTAACGAAGCCGAATACCACATATTCTACCAATTGTTACGATCATTTTCTTCCTTTACACCATGCCTGGGAAGTTAACGGTTACTAAGATATTGATGGTTAAAGTTTGAAAAAAAAATTGATGATTTTTACAGAAATGACTTCTGTCCGTTATAACTGAACATTTTTCCAAAGAAACATGATACAAATTTTCACTAGTTCTTTCATAAAAAGCCTCTAAATGGTACACTCCGCAATGAACAGCGCACACTCGAACCGAACCGCGTCGCGGCGGCGTAAAGAAACACGCCTCGCGGTGACTTTTTCGCGTGCGCGCTGTACATTGCGGGCTAGAATAAAATTATTTTTTTTGATGTCAAAAAATAAAAGTTGTTTCCCAGCCAAAATTTCTTTTTCATACGATTTGGTTTGATGTTCTGAACGCGTGGTTCACGGCTTCGTTAAGGTTTTTTTACACCCTGTATATATATATATATATATATATATATATATTAGGTAATTGTAGGATCTTGAACTTGCGTCCTTTCCTGACACTTTTCAATTGCTATATAATATCTTTACATTTGATTGAATTATTTTTTCTAGAATTTCTCAAGATAACATTTTCCACTCCACTAGGTTTCAAATCGCTCGCAAAACGCTCTATATCGCAACCATTACGCACTGACACGGCACTCGCAGTAACAGCTTACTAAACATCGATCAATGATGAATATTTCATGCGATAGTTACGCTCCGTCGTCGTTCGTACTCAACGCGCCAATCTATACCGTTCAAACGCGCCAGATTGGAATACGTCTCTTCTGGGCGTATGTCAAGTTAAGAGAGTATTGAGAAACGCTAGAAAAATTTGAAAGGTCGTGAAATTTGGCCCATAATAAATTCAAATTCGAATCATTTATTTGATATACACAGGTTGCATTATACGGATGGTGATGTAGATAGCAGCATGGTTTCACCGTCTTGCCGTTATAGGCGTACAAAATATTAATCAGCTATGCACATGCAAGATCTAAGATTACATTTATTACATACTTCAAAATAATATAAAAATGGCGTGCATGTCGAAACAAATTAAATGGATTCGATATTCCTATTATAATGTCAAAATGTATTAATTCTAAGTCAAAATAAAATTATATCTATACAATGTCAAAATATGTCTATTATATGTCACAAATTAAGTTAGTTAGTTTAAGATTTGATTTAATATGTTAGAGACTCGTGATCCCACAGACAAACTATGTAAATAGTTTTGTGGGACTATTGTAATTTTTAGTTTAAAACGTTGTTTGTTTAATAAATAAATAAATAATAATAAAATAATAATTTAAACTGCATTTATTCTATGGGCCTGTATTTAATTGTAAATCTGTTGCCTGATACAAATAAATAAATTTAAAAAAAATAATGTAAGTCTTTACTATAATACTCATCTAAACAATAGAAAGACCAATCTGCTAACAACAAATGTAACTTGGTTTTAAATTTTGGTATGGTTATATGATCAGGCAAAGCGTTAAATATTTTAATAGCTATTATAAATTATTTTTTCCTAACCAGTGCTAATCTCATGTGGGGTAACACTAACAAATTGGCTGGCCGTCTCGTAAGTGATTTCTCTGTAATGACATGCTTGGCTAGGAATAAATCAGGATGCTGTTTGACAAATATACAAATATGCTTGTGATGTACATACTGGTAAGAGTCAAAAGTTTAAGTTTTATAAACAGTGGCCTTCATGAGTCATAACTTGACATAACAACACAAGACAAAAAAAATAGGCTTGCCGTTCCACATTTTAGGCTTCATAAAGTTGGTCACTCATTTATGGGTAGATGTATATCATTTTTAATAAATTACCTGAAAATTAATTTCATTGCCTTTAGATAAATTTAAAACAGTTGTAATGTCGAAAGGATATTTTAAAATTGATGATTATATAAGTGACAAAGATATATGGAAATGTTTAAATGCAAACAATTACAATTATTGTAAATCAATTTTGAAAAGAGGCAATGACAATAGTGACTGAGTTTCTTGCGCCGCTTCTTCTCAGCACTGGCCCACATTGTCCCGAATCGGTGATAGGTTTAATTTATATGTTGGGACGTGTAAAAGTGCTAGTTGTTAGCCTACTTACAGAAATAAATTAATTTTATTGGATTTTATTGGATTTTTTATTATAATATATATTACATAAAGCTCTTATACATTTTTTTAAACTCTGAATACCATTTCAATATCCGTACAATTTCCCCATATCATTAGGTCATATTGTAGTACTAAGCTTATGTTCAGCATGGTAAGCCTGTAGAGCAACATCAAACGAAACAGTAAATAAACAAATGGGTCTATACAAAAAATCTTCTTTTAGAGGACCTCTGACTAGGCTTTAATTTTAGCCTGTTTCATCTTAACCGATTGCTTAATATTTGTAAAAATATTTCTCTCGGGTGATTTGAGACTGTCTCCCACAATCATTGATGAAACATACGCTGGCTCAAAGCGTCAAAAAGCACTTACAAAATTCAACGACTCCATTAGGGTTCTCGGTAGCTCAGTGGTCAGAGCATTGGACCGGACTTCCAAAGGTCGGGGGTTCGATTCCTCCCCGATGACCGGAGCCGAAAAGAATTTTTAAGTGTTATGTCTTTTCTAGACTAATATCTATCGATAATGACGATTATTCGAACTCTGGTTCAAACACGCTTCATCTCACACCTTGCGCCGCAAAGCCGTGTAGTCACGATGCACCACTAAATCGGCATGCATTTGTTCGTGTAACGCCACTATTTATTTTAGAGACTCCACTCCAGTCGATCGTTTCCGATCAGAGTGTTTGACTCGCGAGTTAAGTTATAACGTCAGGTCTTTTAAATTGGAAGCAAGGTCGTAAAAAAGATTTGTTGTGTAAGCAGAAACGCACAGATGTTTTAAAATTAAACAGACAATGTATTTGGTCAATTCAGGCGGTCTTAGAAAAAGCGCGCGGTGTCTTTTCGACTTATACTGTTTTTTTTTCATTAATACACATTCAGTAAATAACTAAGCCCTAATTAATAATAATAATAATAATAATAATAAGCCGCAGGGGCAGCATGTGGCGTGCTGTAGGTGCGTGGCGACACCTCGGACCCGACTCCCGAGGGCCCGGTTTACCTTATTTGGCCCTCGCCTTTTGTGCTTGCCTTAACTGGCTGTCCAAGAGTGGAGAACGCAAGAGCGAAACCTATGCTCAAGGTTGGAAGTGTAAAATGTCATAACGCCGGGGGACTGCTGGCCGCCGGCCACCTTCACCCCGCAGACTCACCTCTCGACAACCTTCAGCCGGTTACACCAATGTTGCTGCCTGGCTACCATCTGGTAGCTTTTGATAGGCGGCCCATTTAGTAAGCGGCGAGTCACCGTCTGCCGTGATTAT
The DNA here is from genome assembly GCA_963921415.1 of Pyrausta despicata. Lineage (NCBI taxonomy): Eukaryota > Metazoa > Arthropoda > Insecta > Lepidoptera > Crambidae > Pyrausta > Pyrausta despicata. Next base: position 2,263,205 of record OY992852.1, on the reverse strand, counting down.
CAAGATGAGACATTTGATATGGCAGGCATCCCGTTGTCTCATCAATATCCCATCAACCAATCCAGCAATTTCCCCTCCATAGACCCATTATAGTTCCCATCTTCTCTGCAATAGTCCTTGCACCTAGCGGGTGCTGTCTTTGGTTGTATCTACTCAATAGTGCAGACAGAGATAGTATCCGCTTGATGCACACATCCCTACACATTAATGTATCACTAAGGGGCCTCTTCGTGTTGGATCCATATCCCCACGTACGCCTTCCAAAAGGACCGGCCTTGTGCTGTGATATCCTGAAGATACTACAAATAATAATAAATATTTCACAACAATCACACCAATTCTCTTGTCCCAAATTAAGCTACGAGGCTTGTGTTATGGGTACTAGACAACGGATAAACATACTTAAATACTTTTTTTTTTGTAAATAAATACATATTATATATAGAAGACACCCAGACCAGTACAAACACACATGTTCATGCACACATATGCTTGTACTGTGCGGGGATCGAACCCGCGACCCTTGGTTTAGAAGTCCGACATGTAGACCACTGCACCAAACGGTCGTAATTACATCATATGATAAGTGAAGATAAAGTTGAAAAAGTGAATTATTCTGCTTTAAATTTCCACTAAACGACGCCAGCGCAGGAACTCAAAAACAAATGTGACCACTTGAAAAAACTAGAGCTGGAAGTGGTTACAGTTGGATATGTTTGGATTCCTGCGCTGGCGTAGTTTAGTGGAAATTTAAAGCAAAGTAATTTTCTATTTCAGCTTTAGTCATGTATGGATTTGTCGCAAAGTAACGCTTGATTCCATCTAGTGAAGATAAGCCAGAAAATAAAGGTGAAAGGGCACTTATACTGGAATACTCAAGCAAAGAGTGATCGTGCTGTGAACCGAATTAAAAGACAACATAGTTGATCGAATCAGGCGTTATTTTATGAAATCCATAACTACAGCTGAAAAAGAGATTTATTTTGCTTTCAATTTCCACTAAACGGCGGCAGCGCAGGAACCCAAAAACGTCAAACTGTAACCACTTGAAAAAACTAGAGTTGAAAGTCGCAGGACTTACAATACAACTCACAATGTGACACAGAAGATGCACCTGAAAATGACGACATATTTATAGACAAGACATTTTTGTTGGTCTAAAATTAATTAAGGCATTCTTTTAGAACCTAATACCTCCTTCCAAAGACCTCCTTTACAGGGATTAACATTGTAGTGTTCTTTTCATCTCGCGAAAGGTTAGCTTAATATTTCTATTTACCAACCAAATTGTGACTGCGACCTTTTGGAATAATGATGTTTGTGTTTCGACAGCAAACAAACTCCCTTAACGTACTTTTGTTTAGAACAATGGCCGGGAGAGAATAGGCGTTGATTGTACAGCCCGACTGAAATTCATTCTCTATTCGTCCGTTTGACGAGCGAAACGCTGACTGTTTAAAATTAGTTTCATTTATCTGCAGCGCACTGTTAGTATTATCGAGTAGGGCACACTTTTCGATCTTCAAATTGGGAATTACCTTTTCTTGAAATAATCTTTCAATAAAAAATGCAAGTAGTCTTCAGACTCCACTTGGTAATAAGTGCATTTACGGTTACAATTTTTACTTCAGAGGAGATCGACACTCATAGACTACCGGTGAGTGTGAGAGCCATGTTTATTGTAAAAACTTGCAAACTATTTTATACTTTAAACCCATAGAGAAAACTAAACTTTTCTTTTCACTTTTTATACAAGGTATAAGTAAATTTCAAAGTTAACTTTAACAAATCGAACACCCCTCGTTAGGAAGTCATCAGAACAGCAAACGGCAATTTGAAAGGGAACTTACCTTTTAAGCAGGGCCACATTAAGGATTGACGTTTTCAGACAAAATCTGCAAAAAGTTGAATATTTTTAAAGAGGAATGACATTTTTTAAATGTGGACTAATGTCCACATGTGTGTAATGTCCTTTCTTTTGTATCTAGCTCGTAAGATATTTTTTCTTTAACAACTAACCCACTATATGGAATTTTTTATTTCTGAAATAAATATTAATAATAATATTAATAATTTGTAGACGCTTGTCTTAAATGACAACAACTTACCAAAATGTTAAAATCATATACAACACCTACCAAATAAATTGCATGTATGCTACGCTACTGTATTACATTTACACACAATACTTTATTAATATATTAGAGGTAATATCTACCTGTAATTAACAAAAAAACTAATGCAAAAGGTGCAACCTTTTAACTTTTGAATATTTTTATGAAATTTGGATTACAATATTCGACCTCGTTAAATATTAGTACTGTTAAATTTTTAAATATAATGATAATGTTACCTACTACCTGAAATAATCAACACGAAATTCCAGGTTTTAGATCTATAAAACAGGTAAGTAGGTTTTGTTACAGTGATATTTGTTTCATACATTTGAAAAAAATATGCTTTGATTTAGGTATTCCATAATATGTAACTGTTTGGAGAACAGAGCATAAAATCTGTTATCTGCCTACAGAAACCCTAAATAAAATAAGAAAGCTTGTAATTTTTTAATTGAATATCATCAGTCTACACACGTCCCACTGCTGGGCACAGGCCTCACCTCAACTATGAGGTGGTGCGAGCCATACTCCACCACGCGGGCTCAGTGCGGATTGGTGGAGGGGTGTGTGTAAGGTAAGTGACCAACCTTACTGTCAGATGTTATTAAGCCGCCCGAGGGCCTCCGACCAGGCTTAACGACTAATATCTATCGATATTAACCGGGACCAACAGCTTAACGTGCCTTCCGAAGCACGGAGATGCTTGAGAATAGACGTCACTTGTATGGTCAGAATGGTCACCCATGCCAAACATGACCGCGCCGTAGGTTGCTTAACTTTTGGTATCACTACCAAAGCGCTGCAACCACTGCGCCACAAGTACCTCTCTCATTTTTAGGGTTCCGTACCTCAAAACAGAAAAACGGAACCCTTATAAGATCACTTTGTTGTCCGTCTGTCCGTCCGTCCGTCCGTCTGTCAAGACCGTTTTTCTCAGGAACGCGTGGAGGTATCAAACTGAAATTTATATATGATACTCAGGTCTACTGTCCCTAGAAGCTGTAGAAAAATCAACCTTTTAAGCCAAGGCAATCAAAAGAAACAGCCATTTAGGCCGCAAATTTCCGCAAATTTTCGAAACTCGCACGGGAATCAAAACCTACAGGGTACTTCCCGTAAACTTAGAATCTTGAAATTTGGTACGAAGTCACGTCTTATAGTACAGATATAGGAAAAATTACGAAAACCGTAAATTTTCAGTTTCATCATATAAAAAAAAAATATTTTTAACAATTTCGAAAATTTCAAAGTTACTACTCCTTATCTACAGGTTTGTACGGAACCCTCGGTGCGCGAGTCCAACTCGCACTTGACCGGTTTTTTTTTAATTTAATAGAACGCTTTTGCTGTCATAATACGGCCCTGTTCTCTTTACCTTGCAAAAGCTCGAGGAAATAAAGTAGGCTTCGGTCAACTGGTTAATTTTCACATCTTTGCCTTCATTTACAATTTTGACCTTCATTTGGGTATTTGCATTCGACGGTGCTCTTAAATCAAAAGTCAAATTTGAATAGCTTTACTTCAAAAACAATTATCATACTTACTTTTGTGGTTATAACTTTTGGTCGTGACGGCTGTTCAGTTGCTGACGGAATATTTTTTTATGTATGTTACCACTTATTTTTCGGCCATTGAAATACTTTAACATGGAAAACTTGTTTACTTACACTTTGGTTTTAGTTAACTAGTGGTCTCAAGACGAAGGTCTAAAGAACTCCTAAAACCATAGCCTTTGAGGTTACATTTCTCAAAAATTAGTCCTAAGCATCTACCTCGCAAAAAGGACCCTCGTGCAAAATTCAACCCTTTGTAGTTTTTGAGATTTCGTGATGAGTGAATCGGTGAGTGAGTGACTGGGCGACCTTTCGTTTTTATACTCGTATATATACAGTATAGTTGACGGAATCAGGCGTTACTTTGCGGAAATTCGTGACTAAAGCTGAAAAAGATTGAATTCCTTCCTTCGCTGGCGTCGTTTAGTGGAAATTTTAAGCAAAATAATTACCTTTTTAACACGCTTTTATTAGATCGGGGTGTATGTATGTATGAATGTATGTAACGGAATTTTTGACCTCAATTTTCACCAACTTCCAGAAATCGGAATAATTTGAAACTTTGCACACGTATGAAGTACCGATGACAATGCAATAATTTGATAAGAGTTTTCCATTATCCATATTAAATTTAAAAAAAAAATAGTTTAAAAAACTAAAAAAACACGCTTTTATTGTTAACTAAAAAAGAGAAATTAATTTCTGAGTACACGGACTTTATATTACAGTAGAGTAAAAAGCGTGGGGTGCTTGGTATAGTAGTATGTGAAAATCATCCTATTATTGGCAACTATATAAAGAGAAGTATGAAAACGTCATAAAGTGCACCGCACGCTTTTTACTCAACTGTAATAAAAATTCCGTATACTCAGAAATATTTTCTCTTTTTTAGTTAGCAATAAAAGCGTGTTTTTTTAGTTTTTCATTTCAGCTTTAGATACAGTATATCTTGTTGCAACTAAACCCAAATCACAATACGAATATATCTCCCGACGCAATGCTTTAACTAGTCTAGCTTTGCTACGAGTATAACCGAACCTCTATTTAGGTCGTTCTAATTGGAATCCACTAAGTCCAAGGGAGTTCTAGAAGAATCGACCTAATCCCGCCCGGTCGGCTTTGTTTACTCGACGATCTTATTTATATGAAATTGAACAGATTAATTCGCTTTACGGTCCGCAACCCAATAAAGGTTCACTTGGTGGTAGGGTTGTCGACATGGAAAAAATGTAGTCAAAAGTCCGTTATTATAAAAAAACGGGCGACTTCTAAATATTGTTTGTCACTTGGAGGAGGCTGCTTGTTTCGTTTTTTATACAAATCTCAAACAATCTGTCAACTTGAACCCCTGTCCTTAGCGGCTTTGTATGCCAAATTTTAACTAGAAGAACTATATATTTTCATTATAATCAATGTAATATAAGTTTGTAAGTGTGCCTGTCTGTGGCATCGTAGCTTCCGAATGGATGGAGCATCTTTTTTAGGGTTCCGTACCTCAAAAGAAAAAAACGGAACCCTTATAAGATCACTTTGTTGTCCGTCCGTCCGTCCGTCTGTCAAGACCGTTTTTCTCAGGAACGCGTAAAGGTATCAAACTGAAATTTCTATATGATACTTAAGCCTACTGTCCCTGGAAGCTGTAGAAAAATCAACCTTCTTAGCCAACGCAATCAAAAGATACAGCCATTTAGGCCGAAAATTTCGGCAAATTTTCGAAACTCGCACGGGAATCAAAACCTACAGGGTACTTCCCGTAAATTTAGAATCTTGAAATTTAGTACGAAGTCACGTTTTATAGTAAAGATATAGGAAAAATTACGAAAACCGTAAATTTTCAGTTTCATCATATAAAAAAAAAATTGACAATTTTGAAAATTTCAAAGTTACTACTCCTTATCTACAGGTTTGTACGGAACCCTTGGTGCGCGAGTCCAACTCGCACTTGACCGGTTTTTTCTTCTTCTTTTTCTCCCTAGACCTGTTACCATTTACTTGGGGTCAGGCTACCTCGTCTTTCCCCCCTGTGGGATCTCCACCTTGTCGTGGTGGGGGGGCTCAGTAACCGTGGCTTTGCCACCCACGGTGAAGCTAAGCGGGATCCAGGGAGGGGACGCTCCACGTGGGCTTGGGGAGGCCTGCGCAGGATGCGTCCAAGGGTGCGGGTGTGGGAGACAGTTTTGTCTGTCTCTCGCAGTCGGGTGCGGTCGCGGGAGGAGAGACGTCTCGGTGTGTCGTTGCCGTGCGGCCTATCTCCCGCGAACAATCGGGGGCGCACCGTTGGATGGCGCTGCGGTGGGGCCGCAGAGGAAGAGGAGATGCGGGTTGTCGTTGCCGTCCTCCCTATCCTCTGCGGCCGGGTGGTGGCGGAGCCCAACACCTTGCTCCGCCGCCAAGGAGTTTGTGGCCCTCGGGCTATCCGCCGGGGTGCCGTGGTGAATGCTCACGCGACCCCATGGCACCCCCCACAATGGCGGAGTGGTGGAATGCGCTGTGGTTTTAGTGGGTATTACGGCCTTGCACACCAGCCGTTGAGTCCCACATACCCCCCTGCAGATGTGTGGGGGGCATGCGTAAAAGCATTTCCACAGCGAGAAAAAAAAAAGGCTACCTCGTCTTTAATCACCATATAGCACGTTCGTCTGGGCATCGTCCTGGTCGAGCCCTGTATCCTTCAGATCATTTTTGATAGTCATCATCGGTGGCGGGTGGAGTGCCATGAGTGCGATTTGGTGCTGTCAAATCAAGAACGAGCTTCACTATGTGTTCCAGACGGCTTTACACGTGTCCATACCATCCCAAGCGAATCTCCCTGACCTTTTTGGCAAGAAAGCTCTTAGGAGTAACTGCGAAACTTCACACACACTCCACCCACATTTCACTCATATCAAACCATTAATTTGATTTACTTTATCATAATTTAACTTTAAAATAAGTTCACATTATTTGTTATCTTATTATTGGCTCTTGTTTGTCGTCTTAGTCTTATTTTGCAAACTGAAAGGGAATGAGCGAGTTATTCCCAACACAAGTGTCTATGACAACTTAATGGGAAAACTCGACAATATGATTGTAAAAAGACTTTTTTCGATAAATGTTTTTTTTTAACCTACCTCTGACGAACTCGTTTCGGACTGACCAGCGCAGCATTCTCATCGCTGTCGTGTGCAGTTTGTTTAAGTGGTGCTTGATGGTGGCCCAGCACTCTGGTCCGAAAAGATCAGCTGTTTAATTGGTGTTTTATACATCTGTTTTTTAAGAGGCATTTTTCTGTCACACATAACGCCTGTGAGCTGTCTCGTCATCCATCCGGTTTAGGGTTTGTAAGTAACATCGGAGTAAATTTTGCCATCATTGCTATTTATTCGAAAGGTAATAAAATAAATTAATAAAGGCAGTTTTTAGCTATAGCTGATCAAAATCTCTACAGCTGTTGAAGCTGATGAGATATTTTATTGACTCATTCGGGTTGTTTTTTTTAAATAGAAAGTCAGTTTTTGACAGCCCTAGTTAAGAGCAATATATTCTGCTTCCCCGATTCACCGTTACTAAAAACGTTCTACGTTATTAAACAGCTATCGATAGCCTTCTTAAAGTATAGTTGGAAGTATAAAATTGGTTACACGTGTAAAAAGTACAACCTTACTTCTCATGTTAGTATTAGAGTAGTTTGCCACTAGTTTTCTGTTTCAGTCACTAGTTTAGTGTGGGATTATATCCCCTTCAAAGAATTAGGCAGCGATTATTCCCTGTTCAAATACTAGCCAGCCAACTCAAAGTGAATGACGGCGCAAATGGCATAACCTAAAGAAGATATACGTTTCAAATTGGTTGGATATTATTTAAACAAGGTGTAAATACTGCATAGTTTTTTTTGTAGTTGAGGGGCTGGTGTATGTTTGCTCTATCATGTTACCTGAAAAACACCATAATGAAATTCATAGTCGAGATATAGGAACAGAGTAATAAAGTCGGATGGGAAATGAAAATGAAATTCAGAATGGAGTTTCAGGACAAATTGCCTCTATACTCGTACTTCTACCGAAATAACTTATAACCAAAATTAAAATAAGCTTTTCCTAGGTTCCAATCCAAATGACAGCGATAAAGTTTATTTATGGGTTCAAACGAAAAGCAATAACTGATAAATAATAACATTGAGCAATTACGCGGTTACAGATGAAAACACAGACAAAGTACGTCGACAGACAGTGCGACGTAACAACTCAATAGCAGGGGCGTTATTTTATCAGTGGCAGGGGAATTAGTAAAACATTATTTCCACTTATAAGCAGCGCACGTAGTACTAACTATTTAGTAATCTGTGGCAGACAGACATAGAAATCAAACGTTGCCTACGTGCTACGAAAGCAGTAGAACACCACAGGCTTGGCCAATGTCTTGGTAAGCGAAGACGCTACGAACAAGCCGGATACCCGCAGACGCAGGTTACGGTACGGTAGGTACCCGGACACGCAGGTCCGATTCCTGTTTCAAGACATAATTTTTTTTGGACTGAAAAAATATTTTATCAAGCATTTTATACAAAAGCAAGATTAGTACCTATATTTAAGGTACGTTTCCATCAAAAGAGCACGCCTATTGTCTAATCATTAAATTTTATATTTGTAGTTGTTTGAGTACTGGGATGTCTGCGGCATCTACTAGATGAATCAACAGTAATCTACGAATGGAATAAACGAAATAATAAATATGACAATCAATCAATGCCAACAATAATAGCATTTATTTAGGCGGAAAAACCTTTTGCCTGAGGTCAATGCGGTATCAAATTGGAGTCCTTATCTCTTAAGGGGGAGCGTTTCACCCGGAGATTAATTAGTTTTATTGCGGGGTAATAATTCAAAACAAAAAATTAATGGAAACAAAAGGAAAGCAGATCAATCATGGATGTTTGTAATAAAGCATAGCGTAGGTATCTTACTTTCACACTAGTTAATGGATAAAATTATATTAAAAAAGTAACGTGAATGATAATTAATGGATAATGAATAAGACTATCAATTTTATTTTTAGAAACAACTTAATCTTTAAAATCGTGTTCACTATGTTATTTCTAAGGAATAACACAGACACAAACACACAATTTACTTAAATTCAATTTATTTGATTTAATTTATTGGGCTACTGTTTGTTTTATTAGATTTTTTGTTTAGTTAATTTTCTTTGCATTTAAATCACAATTTATTTATTTTTGTTGAAGATTTTAATATAAATTAATTACAATGTATAGTTTTAATTTTTATTGCATGTTTTTTAAATTTATATTTTCAACGTCTCCTAACAGTATTGTAATGTAATGGCGAGAAATGAATGGTTTATTAATGATGTTATTAATGGTGTGAATATTTCTTAAGGTAAGAAGCAGTTACCTATGCCATGCAGTAGCTGATCCACAGTTATTTGGTAATTAAAATATAAGATTATTGCCCAAAAATGTATTTGCGAATGTTGGCAAGATGATGTTTGCCTTAAATGTACCGGATCTGATTTCAAAATGCGCAACATTTGCAATTAAAAAATATGAAGTGTCAAAATAATCCAAATACTCGTAGGTACATCCTATCTGCATATACTTCAGATAGGGTTTTTGATGTTCATACTATGAGTTAATTTTTTTATAGCACTCCACAATAAAATTTGGAAGCATTACGGAGTCATTAATATCGTGCATGTTTTTTTTTGATTGGACAGCATCCCCTTAACAAAAGCGATCAATCTGCATCTCGGTAGGACATGTGAATTTATTTATTTGAAAAAATACCTTATTTTACTTTTTATTGCTCCTTTAGATATTTATACGACCTGTGGTACATACAGTGGGGTGAGCACGAACAACTACTGAAACATATTCGTAGCGTTCACTTTACGTCAACTTGTCAATTTGTATTAGCAAACTGTCGGTTTCTGACATTTTGACGAAAAGGTACGATAATGTTCGTGCTCACCCCACAGCGTGCTTAAGTTCGTAAAGGGTTTACAAGCATGTTTACACGCGAATGTTTGCAGGCGACCTCTTTTCTTCAAAAACTGTTTTTAGGGTTCCGTACCTCAAAAGAAAAAAACGGAACCCTTATAAGATCACTTTGTTGTCCGTCCGTCCGTCCGTCTGTCAAGACCGTTTTGCTCAGGAACGCGTGGAGGTATCAAACTGAAATTTCTATATGATACTTAGATCTACTGTCCCTGGAAGCTGTAGAAAAATCAACCTTCTAAGCCAACGCAATCAAAAGATACAGCCATTTACAAATTTCCGCCAATTTTCGAAACTCGCACGGGAATCAAAACCTACAGGGTACTTCCCGTAAACTTAGAATCTTGAAATTTAGTACGAAGTCACGTCTTATAGTACAGATACAGGAAAAATGACGAAAACCGTAAATTTTCAGTTTCATCATATAAAAAAAAAAATTTTTGACAATTTTGAAAATTTCAAAGTTACTTCTCCTTATCTACAGGTTTGTACGGAACCCTCAGTGCGCGAGTCCAACTCGCACTTGACCGGTTTTTTTTTTTACTTAAAGTTAATCAGAAGATTATTTCAGTTTTTTTTCGAAGTTTATATTATAAAGAATAAGAAATCATACATAGTTTGGCAAGTAATCTTTTATTTTTTGGAAAATTGTGACGATAGAAAAAAAGATACCAAAAAAATAACTAATTTTTGTGATCTATTGTAGTACAAAGGTAAAAAGTGTCATATAAATAAAAAAAATATTTTTGAAAAATATATTTGACAATTTTGAAAATTTCAAAGTTACTACTCCTTATCTACAGGTTTGTACGGAACCCTTGGTGCGCAAGTCCAACTCGCACTTGACCGGTTTTTTTTTTACTCCGGCTACTCAGAAACCAGAGCTTTAAACATCCCCGATAACGCAACGAGGTCGCCAGAATTACACCGAGTATAATTGTTTCGAGCTACGGGGCGTTTGCAGCCAACTTTATCTCCCTTTTTAGATAGCCCTTTTAGAAAGAGACACAATATTTCCGCCATATTTTTTGCCCCAAATTACGCTTGTTAAGATAGAGTGGCTGAGCATTCGCCGAAGAAACTTTGTATGAATGCCACAAAATTGTGATTGCGGTCTCAAAATTTTAATAGGCATGACGAAGTTGGAAATTATTTTTTTGTAACGAAAAAGGCAGAAATACGAACTCTAGATTTGCCTTGGGGTTTTGGAATGTGTCATAAAAAAGGACCGACAAGTTATGTAATGAGGAATTGGGTACCAACCAATTTGTTATTCATTAATAAACAATTTTAACTCGTTCTTCATTCATCATCATCAGCCTATATACGTCCCACTGCTGGGCACAGGCCTCACCTCAACTATGAGGTGGTGCGAGCCATACTCCACCACGCGGGCTCAGTGCGGATTGGTGGAGGGGTTGTGTGTAAGGTAAGTGACCAACCTTACTGTCAGATGTTATTAGGCCGCCCGAGGGCCTCCGACCAGGCTTAACGACTTATATCTATCGATAATAACCGGGACCAACAGCTTAACGTGCCTTCCGAAGCACGGAGATGCTTGTAAATAGACGTCACTTTTATGGTCAGAATGGTCACCCATCCCAAACATGACCGCGCCGTAGGTTGCTTAACTTTTGGTATCACTACCAAAGCGCTGCAATCGCTGCGCCACAAGCACCTCACCTTAACTCGTTCTAAAATACTTAATTCCTAAGTAATAAAAACAGATAAATAAAAGGTCTTATTAAAAAGTACACACAGATATAGAAAACGTTAATTCTAAAAACCTTTTCTTTTATTTTAAAATCTTCGAATGCAAACCAGCATATAGTAATCCTATTTTTAAAGATTACAAGACGAAAGTTTTCTGCGCGTTATTTTAGAAACTTTGCTATTTACTAATAAGATTATTTCATTAACTTCAATAAGTGAAAAATGTAAATGAATTGTAAAAACTAAGACGTTTTTAGGTAAATACGACCCAAAACTTCTCCATTCATAGAAATGTCCACCTGAAATAATATTTTCAGATGTCTGAGAAGTTTTCTTAATAAAATGATACCATTCGTTTCTTTTGCCGTATGACTTTACTTTTGGTCTAAAAGATAATATTCAATGTGAACAAATCTGCAGAAATACGTAGTGAATTTCGTTAGTAAAAGGTAGGTACCTATAGAGTTCAAAAGATTAGATCTTTAATTCATGACTTACTAGCAAACCCGATAGATGTTGTCCTGCCTGCTGTGCTATGTAAACATTCCCCTTGAATCATTCTATTTATATAAAAACCTGCATCAAAATCCGTTGAGTAGTTTCAAAGTTCTAAGCATACATACAGACATAGGGTCAGACGCGGGAAGCGACTTTGCTTTAAACTATGTATTCAGTGAAATGTCAAACAGAAGTTGAATTACATTTCAACCACAACAACAATGTGATACGTTTTCACATAATTGCCATTCATTTTTATGACAAACAAACTCACCAAATTCATCCCACTTATTCCAGCCATAGCATTGTGTCACTGAAAATCAAGCACCCCAATCAACCCAACACGACCGACCTACAAACAATTATAATTTGAAGCAAACCAAAAACTGCCCTAGACTTCAATCGAAAATACACCTGAAAAAAATCAGCGAACAAAACCCCGCAGTCAGCTCGAACAATCACCGCGTAAAATGTCAACCCAGGTAATTATTTTCGGAGAAAAAATCCAACAAAAAAGCCAAGGGCCGTGATTGAAAGTGCTATTCTATCTGAACAGCAATTTATGGGGGGTTGCTCTCCCAATTGATAGGGTGCTAACCGCTGTCCAAAGGCCTTCGATAGGGATTATGGTCTTACAAACGGTTTTTTTTTATTATTCGAACGAATCTCGGAAATTCTAACTCGAATGGCCAGTATTTTTCAGCCCACACTCTGATGGATTGATTTTTAAACCGTGATCGGTGTAGTTTGTAAAAAAAAAGTGTACGCTCAATTTCCTACCGAAAATTAAAATTTAAAAATGGAAAGGCCTGCATTCAAAAATGCGTTTTTAGTTCTGCGGGTCTGAGTTTTTTAAAACTGCGTAGGTATACTCGTATGTGCATTCGAAAGAGAGACTTGATAAATAAATTGTGTAATCGATAGATTGCATAAGTAGGTTGATTAAATATGACCTATGTTATTCTTAAAGTAGCTAACACACACCTAATTAAAACGTTCGTCGTCTGAATCATCCCCAAAATTACGTCATCAAGTTTTGAAATGCGACACTCAACGGTCATAACTCTTCATCAAAGATAAAACCGGCATCAATCACACTCATCAAAAAAACTCTAATTGCCACAAAAAACTGATGGACCGAAATTATTTGATATTACGTCAAACAATCCGTCCCCCAATGGAAAAACCTTGCAAATCCCGAAAAGTATTATCAATCGGGATATTTGCTCTGCGGAGTTTTCTGTAAAAGTCGTAATTATTCACAGAGAACGAAATCCACTGCTGGATTAAAACCGTAGCTATATTAACTGGTCATCTCGAGGATGGAATAGTGTGGATGCGACTTGTGAAGCAATATTTTGATGCGAGAGTTAAAAAAACTAGAAGTTTGGCATTGTAAGGAGATGCAGCTCATTCCAAATTTAAAATCTAGGCACTTGTGGAGTCATCCGCCTAAATTTCTATTCCATTCACATTTTCAACAATCGAACGCAAAGCATTCAGTCCAGAACGAATATCAAGAAAAAGGAAATAAAAAACAACAATATAAATATCAAGAATTTGACATACGTTTGAAGATGAAGACATTTTATTCAATATGGCTAACAAATGCTATCTAGACACAGAAAATTTTACTATGACACACAGTACTGAGCTATGCAAACTGTCAGACGTTACAAGTCGTGGACGTCCGACCAAACAGCTGCATGCAGCAAACAGCCGCTTTTTCTCATCTGTTAGCACGGTTTAACCGTGTCTGACAGTATTCATTATTATCATCATATAACCCTTTCAGCATAGGCCTTCCACTGCGAACGGCCCTGCGCTTCCCGCATCCAGCGCCTTATTGTGACCTTCACCAGATTGTCGATCCGCCTTGTGGAAATTCCCACAAAGCGTGGTTGGCACGCGGTCGCCATTCGAGAACCTTTCCGCCCCAATGGCCATCAGATAGCCACGCTATGTGTTCCGTCCACTGCCAATTCAGCTGAGCAATACCAATATCAGTCGGTTTAGCTGACAGTAATAATCCAGCCTAAAATAGGGAAATTAAAAAAAAAGGCTTTAAACACAAATACAAATATTTTAATTGCCAACAAGATTATTGTTTTTATATACTCGTATAAGGTACAGAAGATATTATACTATAGAACATAACACACAATGCAAATCAACAACAATACATAAAGCAATTAACTGTAGGCTCCACAGTAGGAAATTCCTGTGTCGTGGGCACCCGGTGGTTCTTACAGGATTGCGACGGATGCAAGTAACTATGTATTATGAATGAATTGATGATGATGAAGTGAGTGTGCGAATGTGTTGTGTATGTGAGTGGATGTGTGTGTGTGTGCTTTTGTGTGCGCGAGTGTGTTTATGTAATTTCATGGGCGTATGAATCTGGAAAAATGCGAACATGTGTATTGGTGGGTACCTATGTAACGTGCTTAATCAGGTCTTCTGTTTGTTGGTAAGACATGGACAAGAGCTTTGATGTAATCGAACTCTTGGCTTGTTTTAAGGTAGGGACCTTAAAGTCACAAAATTTGGCTACTATATTGTATACCGTAGGCAGCATGTGTGCAGGCAGTCGACAAGCAAAGTTTAGTAAGCTAAGTCCACACAAATCCAACGTTACCCTCTGCAAGCAGACATCGCGCGCGGCATCGGGCGTAAAAAGAAAACCGCGGCGCGCGGCAAAATAATAAAAACCCTCTCCGGCTGAGAAGCCGTTAATTAGTCCCGAATGGGCCATTGCTTAATTATTTCGTGAGTTTCCCGCTTTAGCTGGATGTGATGTTAGCGGGTCCGTGTAAATGTGATATACCTCAAAGACTACTAAAGTACCAAGGATACTACAGTAAACTATGAACTGAACGCTTGTCTAATTGATATACAACCAATGAGCAATGTACTAATGTTTCCTTTTGGTTTTATTATTATGTCACTAGTGCTTTCTTTCGCTATGAAACCTTGATCTCCCGTGGTCAGCTAGGAAACCCTTTAACAGACTATGTAGCCCGCCATAACATAAGAAGAAGAAGAACGGACTGTGTAGACAAGTAGGTCAAAGTAAGGAGAACATACAACGGCGGGGCTACAGTTCGGAAAGCTTGTGTCAGTGCGATATTTCCCCCTTAGCTCGTGGTATATCTGCTGTCCAGCCCTGCGTGTCCCAGCGCCTACACAAGGGGAATGTCTACAAGGCCGACACGCCAAGAAAAAGAATCACTTTGAAAAGGCCGTTATATATTTAAAGACGCGTTAAACACTGTCGAGCTTATTAAGCAGGCCAGTGTTCACTGGCGCGGGTGGGGTACTAGCTAGATACAAACATGTCGGGAAGCTTTAATTTCTGTATAATTGGCTAGACGACACCACCAATCGTTGACATACTTTTTATTATCTGTCAAAACGGTCTGCCTCCATAGATTTCGTATGGGAATAAATATTCTGACGTCACGGTCATGTGTCAGAAATCGGAGTCAATTGACCGAATATTTATTGCGTTTTGTGTGTTAAAAAATTGGTTTCTACAGCTTTTTTGAAATATATTGGTTGTATTAACTTCATAGGGGCTATGTTTTTTAAACACCATGTTCTTGACAATATTTAAGATAGGTGTCATCATCCCAATTCAGCGTCCGTTTAGTGTCAATGTCGGCACTACGGCGTCCTACGTGGGAACCATGTCGGCCAAACAACCGGCAAAGTATTTGTAAATATAAATGCTTTGGGCCGGTTGTCAGAAAAAAAGTGATAGCGATAATTTTGTATTTACCTACACAAGTAAGACAAGCTAGTACCGATTTAAAACAACAAGTCATAAAGTAAGGACTATTTATGAATATAGTAGATTGTTATACAAGGGTGGAAAGAAATCAATTCCCATACGAGGTATTTAGACGCACGAGCGAAGCGAGGGCGGCTATAGTCCGAGTGGGAATTGATGACTTTCACCCGTGTTAAACACTCTACTTTTCATTTCAAATATAAGGAAAGTAAAAAATAGTAGTTTTTCTAAAATATTTATTGATAGTAATAACATGAGTCGTACCTATTTAATAGTCTTTTTTAATTTAAATTTCAAATATGGAACACATCGCCCGCGTCACCGCCGCGGGCCATCCCACTTTAATAGGTTTTTTTTTTAATTCACATTGGCCGTATACACTCACAAGACCGCAGCATTTTTTTTAATCGATATTTTTCTTAATTATGTAAAAAAAATTATAGCCGACTAAATAACCAATTTTAGTTCTATTTTTTTAAATTCATTCCCGCCCTAGGGAGGGAAGCAATTACTATGAGTCTTTCCCGCCTAAGGGAGGAAAGCATCGTTTTCGACCCGCTGCTCTGATCAAACAAACACTACTTTCCGAGTATGAGAAATGAAAAAGAATTTTCTTCGAAGTTCGAATTCGGTATTCAAATAAATTAGGTCATTTTTTTGAAATGACCTAATTTATTTGAATACCGAATGCTGACGATTTTTTTTTTCATTTATGAATTAGTAGGTATTTTGTATCGGCAAGATGAATAACTACACCACGAGTCGTTGATGTACTTTTTATTTACAATAGAAAATCTTTCTCCAAATTGCATGGGAATACACTATGACGTCAACGTGAGCTATGAGCAGATGAGTGACTTTTTATGGATTATGATCACTTAACAAAATTGTTATTTTTAACAAGACTGAAAAACTGCTAAAGAATTTATTTAATAAATGAGGCCTGGAACTTATCTATACATATAATAAGACTGTAAAAGATCGATTTCTGTACATTGAAGATTTTTATGAAAAATTGTTACAGGGGGTCTTAATTACCGTAATAGATGCCAAAACAACAATTTTTAAAATTTTTGTCTGTCTGTCTGTCTGTCTGTCTGTCTGTTTGTCCGGGCTAATCTCAGAATCTACTGGACCGATTTTGACGGGACTTTTTTATTTGACTCAGTATCACCTGGAGAGTAAACTGGGATATAAATAATCACGCCGATGAACTTAGGGGGCAGGCAGGAAATTGAATCTCAGAATCTACTAAACCGATTTTAATGGGACTTTTTTTTTATTTGACTCAACAATACTTGGAAGGTAAAGAAGGATAGAAATAATCACGCCAATAGACTAAGGGGGTAGGCAGAAAATTGAATCTCGGAAACTACTGGGCCGTGAATATGTCTATTGCACGGGTAAGGTAGGTACCTACTTTATCTCTAAGTATATGTTATATGTTTAGGAGTCCAGTCGCAGTGCTAGAGCCTAAAATACGATTGAGGTACCTTTCTGAAGCCATCGCCGAGTAGACTGGGGCAAAACTCTAACATTTGTTCGAACTTGATCGCGGACGAAGTCGCGGGCGGCCGCTAGTTCCAAATAAAAGTTATGTCCATATTATTTTATTTAACAAGTAGCTACTTTGTAATTTTTAACAATACTTGCTACTGATATTTTCTTTTTTATATTCTTCGTCATATTAGGTATGGCGGTTTTTAGCCAATACGGTAGTTGACACCACCAATCGTTGACGTACTTTTTATCAACTGTCAAAACGCTTTTCTTCATAGAGCTTGTATGGGAATAACACGCTTTGACGTCACCGCGTGCAATGCCGACTGAGTGACTAATTATCATTTGAATTCCAATTAAAAATCAAATAATACGAACTGCAGAAAAATATTAGTGTAAAGGCATCTGAAATTATGAATTATTTTAGAGAAAATCAGTTTTTGAATATTTCTTTCATAGTGGAAACAAGCCTATTGATTTTGAATGCTTAGTTTGGCTGAATAGTCAGACTAAGCATCGGGCAACATCAAATCAAATCGATCCACAACTTAAGAATCTGAAGATATGACAGAAAGTTTAAAAAGTGTTTAAAGGTGCCATCCTCCCCCTTAATGTGTGCGTATTTAGAAATAGTTGAAATAACAATCTTATGTAGATTTTTATTTCAACTATTTCTTCAAAACTTAAATAAAATATGACTGCCTTGTACCTATATCTACCTACCCAAGTACTCATTTTTAAAAAAGAGAGACAGACAATATTTATAAAATATTAATTTTTCACTCTTCAAAAGAACGAAGCGACATGTTTTTGCGTAACATGAATACACTTTTACCCCTAAACTTAGGACCCATCAGGCATTAGTTTCTGGGTATATTTTCTGTCCAAAATAAAGTATTCGCCGAACACTTCTGTAGCAAGCGCGTACTATTACAGTTTTTTACGATTCACCCTTATCTTGAATAATGAACGCGTTTTCTTATTTGCAATGCAAATGGTTATGTTCCTAACAATTTTCTTACTTTGAGTTGTTGTAGTTAAGAAAACGGAACGATTTTTGCTGCCAAGGTCTGTTTTAGTGAGGTGCTTTAATTCATCTGAAATAAATAAAATAAATTAATATTTCACAACAATCACAACAATTCTCTAGTCCCAAATTAAGCTACGAGGCTTGTGTTATGGGTACGAGACAACGGATAAACATACTTAAATACTTTTTTTGTAAATTAATACATATTTGATGATTGATTGATATGATGATGATGATTTGATTTTGTTTTCGCAGTAACTGCATACTAAGGTAAGTATTTGCTTAACATGTTAAGTAAAGAAAGGCTTCGAAGTTTTTAGGTTAGTAACTGTGCAATAAGTAAGATATAAGAAACAATTCTAAGAAAGCCAGATTCGAGGGCTCTGGCGCCAACGTTGGTTTAAATATTTTGCGCCTAATGAATGAATCAAAGCATTAATCAAATTTTTAGGCACACACATTTGGAGAATACTGAACCTTACAGTTTAGACCAACAGTGTGGCCCTACGTGTGCAGCCGGGGTAAATTTGTGTGCTTTGTACACGTAAATGTGTTCAAAATTCAGTAGTATTATACCTTTATATACCTTACCATCTCATCACCTTATCGTTTGCGCAACGCCGAATGCAAAACTGACGTAACGCGCTAAATTCTTGTTAATCAAATGTCCCTTTACCCGACGGTTGTCTAGAAGAGCTACAAGCGATAGGACCGCCTAAATTGTACACCTTTCTTTCTTAAACTTGTCTGTAATTTTGTTTGTGTCGTACAATATAGCGTTAATCTATCTATCTATCCGTAAAGTGAATAAAGCAATTCACAAGGTCAGAAACCTAAACAAGAAGGTCAAAGTCCCAAGAAACCTGGAAAAAAAAAATTCAGTGCTCAAGTAACAAGGCAATCAACGTCAACCCGTAAGCTTCGGGCACGGCGGGCGCAGTGTTACTAACTACCAGAAATATTTACCCCTAACTCTTAGTCAAAACCCCCTTTTTTTTGCGTCAGGAAATGCAGTTACGCATTCCCAAGGCCCTGGGTTCGGGACACCTGGGATATGTGGGACTCGGAACTCTTGGGAAAACGGAGACCCCTACCCACTAAAACCTGACGGTGGTCATCTTCGGCGCAGTATGGAAGGGAACCGGGATCCCCGACAAGGGACTCTTCACGGGACCCTTCCGTGCGCAAGGCCGCCTCGCAGCCAGCCTCGGGAGGAGCAAAGCTCAACTCCAGTGCACGATAACACAGACCACTGTGTCCGAAGACACGCGTTACCGTCTTCCTCGGGATCGCAAACCGAAGCACAAGCAGGCCCCCCCGCGTGCGCCTCGCGACCCCAAGGGCCCTTTTAGTCGCCTCTTACGACAGGCAGGGATACCTCGGCAGTATTCTACTCCCCTAACCGCAGAGAACTAGTCAAAACCCCCTGAAACTGCGTCAATTATTACTAGAAAATTCTCCTAAAAATAATATTCAATCAAAATAATATATAATTAGTAATATTTATTAATGCTTATATAATATAATTACACTAGATGTCACCCAGTCCTTAGTCATTCGCTAGGTGAAAATATAATTTTAATAATTGCATTGGATAGTTCTATTATATTCAGAATATTATATGTTTAGAAAAACCCTTAAATTACCCCTAAACTTATAAAAACCCCTAAAAAAATCCCACCCCACTAGTTTACCCCCTAAATTTGGGGGGAAAACCCCTAAGTTGGGAACACTGGCGGGCGTCGACGGACAGTAAAAGCCGCCAGTAAATGGAAAACATACGGAGAGACTTTTGGCACGGGTCGCGAGTGTAGTGGAGCGTGCCCTCCAATTGGAAAGCGCTTCGGAAACATATTGCATGCCAAATATCTTGCGGTAAGATTTCAGTAGCGTCTCTTAGCGACTATAGAGATGGGATTATTGCAATGATGTTGTGGGTGCCTGATCTCAACCTAATTAAAAATATAAGCTGAGGTCAGTTAAAAAAAATGCCGTAATTTCAACATAACCATCTATCCGTTACATGAATAAAGCAATTCACAAGATCAGAAACCTAACCAAGAAGGTCAAAGACCATTTTTTATCGTAGCACTAATCACTTGTTATCGGGTCTAAACGCGATATATTTAAATGAGTATTAAGTAGGTACTCACTGCTTGACGTTTCGGCTGGATTGCACGAGGTCACGAGCTGACTGACAAGTAACTAATTAGGTTGTTGCAATGCAACGCGAAAGTTTAAAATCATATATTTACTTATCGTAACGCAAGATTCATCGTATTTTTGCAAACCACCAGCATTAAACGTTTGTAAGTACAAACGTTGAAAGTTGTACATTTAGGGCGCTCTTACTTAAATTAAGCAACGCAATTAAAGCAACTTTTTCGAACGTAAAACGCAAACCGTAAAAGTAGTTGCGGGTTAAACGAAATTCCAGCGTGGAAAATATCTACGATAAATCTATGCACACGCAACGATGTCGCTCAATTCAATGTTTACACTACTCGTGACCCGATTTTCAAAGCTGCGGGCGCGTGCAGAAATTACTTTTGTGTATTTTCACGCATATGCTAGTTTACCTGTTTTACGATACACTTGCCCTACAAAGGGCACCTAGGCATTACATCCTTACTGCCGATGTTAAGCTGTGTGAGAGAGAGTTGTATTAAAAAAGCCACTGTGACTTTTACATGCAATTTTCACGTGTGATTAGGTGTGACGTTTTACACAATGAACACATCGAATGAAAATCTGATACCACCTGAAATAAACCTATTTAAAGGAAAAAGAAGAAAACCGATTGCTTCAGGCTTGACTTGAAACCTCTCGCAAGCCCTGGCATAAAAGTCTCAAATCACAATTGATACCTACTACTTATCGGATGATAATAATCAAACAATGTTGAATAACATTAACAAAAACCCGAGGCAAGTTATAATGCAAAGAAGTTTGGTAATTGTAGCAAAGCAGATTTTAATAACTTTTTTATTTGCCTTTTTCTCTTTCTTACTTTTTTTTTGTGCACCTAATGCCATCCCTCTGCAGGGCCTAAATGTTTGATTGGCAGAAAATATTTATTAAGCAATAAAAACGCATCTTTTACAACTTTTGAGTGAGTATGTCGTTCATTTTTAAATTAAAAATACCTAAATAAATAAATAACATAGAATAGAAGAAGAAGAATAGAATAATCTTTGGTAAACCTTGGCTAATAAACATGTTATTATGTTATGTTGACAACCGTTTGGTGCAGTGGTCTGTATTGTCGGACTTCTAAAACCAAGGGTCGCGGGTTCGATCCCCGCACAGTATAAGCATTTGTGTGCATAAACATGTGTTTGTACTGGTCTGGGTGTTTTCTATGTATAATATGTATTTATTTACAAAAAAAAGTATTTAAGTATGTTTATCCGTTGTCTAGTACCCATAACACAAGCCTAGTAGCTTAATTTGGGACTAGAGAATTGGTGTGATGATGTGAAATATTTATTTATTTATTTTATTTATTCTATATATTTTTCAGATGTTAAAATAATAAAATGGCCAAGAATGTTTTATCGATTTTTTGACATGCAAATCGTTCTAAAAAATTTGACTGGACCAATAAAAATACAAATTACAGGCACATTTTTCGCTCGAATCAATTTTGATAAAGAATTCGAAGATACGATCAAGGTCTGTGTACTTAGGAGTCTCAAATAGATTCCATATAAACATCTTTCGTTATACTGCAAAGGAATTTCCGATCTCGTGAAAACGTTTGAAGATGACAGGTTAGGCCGGGTTCCCATTATGACGAACCGGCAGATCTCCCGGTCCGGTAAAATTGCCGGACGGCCTACAAATTGTATGAAGCTATTCACACTATCCCGATTCCAGATTTTTCGCCGAGCCCGGCATTTTACCGAGCGTTTTGTCACTACAAAATTCCGGTAAAATCACCGGACTGGAGTAATGTGAACCAGTTCCGGACCGCGTACCCCACTCCACTCGTGTAGTAAAGTGACTACTTTATGTCGTTCATGCCACAAAGTCGTGCAGCATGAACAACATACAAATATAAACTTTAATCCGTCCGTTTACTTTGATCCGTCACATCTACGTTGGGTGAACAATGTTTCTAATGTCCCAAGTGTAAATCTTTCCCGTAAAATAGGCTGTACCCAATACTTTCTTCTTTTATGTACCAAAACCACCAAATACAACACAACAGATTCGTCGTTCTTTGTGGGCACAGGTCCAAGTTCAACTGAGGTTTTTATTTATTTATTTATTTTATTTTAAAACTTTATTGCACAAGAAATGTGCAAAGGGTGGACTTTTCTGCCAGTCAACTTCAAGGTGCTTGTCTTATTTTCTTGTGGGATCCGGTATAATGTGAACACTTTGTCCGGTATCCGGTTTCCGGCAGATCTGCCGCTCCGGCATAGTGGGACCTAGCCTTAGGAGATCCTTTTTATAACATTACTTCCCCTCAGAGGTGATTCTGATAATAAAAATAGCACAAGTTAAGGATCCAATAAAAAAATTAGTAAGCAAATCTGATTAGCTGCTGAAATCATCTGAAAGCACCATTTCTTGGAAACACACCATGTTTCCAAGAAATGGTGCTTTCAGATGATAAAATGCAGGTAGGTATATGTGTATAATGTATGGTTTGTTAAAAAATTTGTAGTATCGTATCCAATAACGTTAAGTGAGTACTCAAAATGATGTAAAATAATAAAAAAATGAGTTTATTTTGGCACCCCTGCAGTATACTTAAAGTTGGAACTCATTATTTTGAGTGATAGCGTTTTGTCCCGCTAAAACTGGATGTCACAAAAGATTCTACGGTGAAACTCATGCACGCGAGCCTATTGTCGACATAAAGATGTCTAAACAGAAATCACACTCAGTAATGAATGCTGAAAAAAAAACACGAAAAATTACATATTTTACCAGAATTTAAGTTGACATTCGGTCTGACCTTCTGCATACCAAGTTTGACATTTCAAATCAGCCATCTTGGAATTTTATGGACTGTTACGGCAATTTGTCTACTGAAAAATCTGCCTTTAGCTGAAATTACTAATGTCATTTAAATAAATAAATAAATAATAATGTACTATTCTAATGTTCTTTAATTCTACCAGTGGACAAATGCACGTACAGCCGAAACCAACAAGGCTAAGGAACTTGAAATTTTGTATTATGCTACCTATATTAGTGCAGAGGAGCACTAAGTAAGGATTTTTGGAAATTCATCCTCTAAGGGGGTGAAAAAAGTGGGGAGAAAATTGTATGAAACTTCGTCAGTTTTGAAGTTTATGAATACAAATTGGTATTGAAGTACTTGGTAAGAAATAATAATATGGAATAATTCTTGATATATAACTTTTAAAGGATTAGGTACCCCTTTAAAGGCTGGCACAGTTTGTATGGAACCACGTCCTTGGTCCATGTTTCTTCAAATTTTACTTACTTGACATATGTACTGTTGAGGTAACGAAGTCGCGGGCGGGCCGGTTGTTATGTATACATGTAAAGTTACATCACATTGTCTATTTGATTAAAAAAGCTTGTTGAAGTAAAAATCTTCTGTACTTGTTTTTAGTAAGTATTCCTGTATCTGATCTGCAACTATCTTAACAAAGATATCACCTAAGAACTTCCCGTATTGATTTTCGCGATCATTCCCAATGAAATGTAACAAAATATCGACTCAACTAATCTCTTTAACTCCCACACAGATCAATCCCGATAATCAGATAAGCCGCCAACCAATTGCCCTAGCCGCTGATGGAATGTAAATAATCTTTGTTTTATTACTCGCCTTTCGTAGATTAGGGAACCCTAATTTTTATTGGAGAGGAAAAAGCTAAGGGTAATTATTGAAGGATTCCTAATTTACGCTCGAGTAAACGCCGAAATGAATCAATCGAGATTTAGGTTAACTTATCGGACTCAACTACCGGCCTAGCCGACCAAGTTTTGCAATGATCTGCTCCGTTTCACAAAAAAATTCAAACGCAAACAGCCTCGGTCAGTACAAAACAATGAGACGGTGTTAAAGCCTTGTCTATACGAGTAAATCTTGGATATTAGGTATCTTTCAAAAAAGTTTTAAACAATTTATTGGTAGTTTACCACCCTAGCACTAGGCCTAGTACTATCTACTATCCTAGCACCCTAAGTCCCGGATTCCACCAAACCAGAGACGAAAGGAAATGTATTTTAAATAACCAATCAGATTTCGTAATTTCCACACCTCTCCGCTTAGCTTCGGTGGAAATAGATCAAGCGGCGAGGAGAGAAGAAATGACAAAATCTGATTGGTTATTCAAAACACAAATCCTCTCATCTCCTCTTTTCTCCGCTTTGGTGGAAACTGGGTAAACGTTAGGTGTGAATTTTTTACTATTTCAATGTTTGATACTGTCAAACTAGCCACTCAAACGAAATTTTGGTCTAACGCTGTTAACTTTGTCCTAAAAATACAATCGAACATTGACTTCATTGACTTCCAAAACACAGGCCCAGTCTAGTTAGGAGATCAGAGTGTTACATTAATTTGTGCGATTTTAAAGTAATCAATGTCATTACATTGATTACACCTTTTATGTAATCCAATTTACTCATAAGGTAACTTTGTGCTTAAGCGCTGTACAAATCTTTAATGTGAATATTTATTATTATTATTATTATTATTTATTAAAGATTTTGTACCTACTTAGGCATATTTTTATACCGCGTACATTAATAAAGAAATACACAGTAAACATCCAATCACAATATTCACGAACCGTAATAAATGCTCGCCTCATTTCTCCATACAGCCTCCTTAGAGGCTCATACCTCAAGACGTATGTAAACTCACTTTTGAAATTCTCGGTAAACATCACCGAAGTGGCTATTAGGGTCCATTTAGCATCTTAGCGCATATCGCCGTCAATAAATCATCTATGAGTGGTTCCTTTATATTTGTCAACATTCATCCGAGGCCGGAGAGTGACGGGCCCTCATTAAGAAGAGACTCCATCTTGGGGCCATTGAGGGCAGCCCTCCTCGAGGCCTATTTGTCCTCGAGGTCTGGTGATAAATGGGTGTGTCCCAGCCAGTGGAATTAACCGACTACATCGAAAAGATGCGGTTATGTATCTGCGGGGGCGACCCACGCGTAAAAAGTTGGGACGGGGCCGCTTTGGATTGAAGTAAAAAAAATATGTATAAATAAGCACTTAACTACTACTACTTCAAAACCCTCCTCAGTCTTAATTGATTTTCAAATAAAATATATATTAAGGAGGTGAGCTTTCTTAAAGCAGGAAACAAGCCACAGTCCACCTTAGCTGGACTATTTTTACAATGTTTTTCAATTTATTGAAGTCCCCGCCTGACCTAGTCCTTGTTAACACGTTAAGCGCCAAGGCCCCTTCAAAGCAAAATGAAATGTTGTGGGAACAACTTTTTTTTGCATAAATCCCTTCTTCTTCCCTCCCTTCCTATGGCTTAAAAATACTAACTACGGGAATTATTTTTTACCTATTCTTCTAACCGTTTTTTAAGGTGTATCATATAATATACAATGACCCCTGAGACCGATTTTTGAATAAAAACTGTTTAAGGGGCCAAATGTACTAATTATGATATGATTCACACTTCTTTCCCTACAATTATCAGCATTCTCAAAAAATTTCATAATAATATGTTCCTAAAAATATAATATATAAGGTCACCTCGAATTAAGCGCAAATATTTTAAGGGTAGATTCTACGCATTAAGTTAAAAAATAATCTTAATAAAAAAATGGTGTTTATACGCTAGTTTTTTTAGTTTATGTTTCTTAACAAACTAAATGTAATTTTCTTTCTTTAATGTGTGATGGGATGGCCCTTACACTACCTATCTCTATCATTTTTTCATCATAAGTAAAAAGGGCTGTAAGGAAAGCAAAAACAAGATAAATAAATATTTACATGACAGTCCACATTTCAATTGTTTCTATTAAAAAAAAGACCATAACTCCTATACAAGCGGGCCAGAGCTACAAATAAACCATAAAAAATGTTCGGGCAGGTGTATTTTGACTGATACACTGGCCCTTGAAATTGACTACTGACGGTGTTATACACGACATATAATGACATATACCTACACGAGGCGCTGAACGTGTCAGGGAAAAAAAAACTAAAATTTGATACAAATTCGGAACACAAAAACGATTTGTCGCATACATTTGAAATATGTCTGTGCAGTGTTTCGCATATTTTTGAAATACTTGCACAAATCAATGCCCGCTAGCTAGAATACTATTGAGAGTGTACCGTTGGAAAATAACAATTTTCCGGCTACGCGCGACAACAGGAAATCCATGCGTATATTTCATTCATTGAGAATTACTTTTGCCAACGATATCTTTGATGACGTCGCATTTTGTGCCGTATCTCCAACGCATAGATATCACATTACCGTAGTTTATTGTCTACAAATGGTGGGATATGAATGGTTATCGAGGCATTTTTTGCCAATATTATATAGATGTGTACATAATTTATCTATTAGTTGAATGCGTATCTTTTGAAAGGCTTTTACTGTTGATTTTCGCTTCCTGTATCAATGGGTAAATCCGTATATTCAGGGTCTGAAAAGGGCCATTCGGATCATAAAATATTAATTATTATTACATTTGGTACAGTTTCTTACATCAGTGATTTGTATTAATAAATAATTAATATTTCACAACAATCACACCAATGACTAATCTTAATTAGGTACTAGACAACGGATAAACACACATAAATACTTTTTTTTGTAAATAAATACATTATAAAACACCCAGACCAGTACAAACACATGTTCATGCACACATATGCTTGTACTGTGCGGGGATCGAACCCGCGACCCTTGGTTTTAAAAGTCCGACCTGTGGACCACTGCACCAAACGGTCGCCAAATTATGGTATTGTTACGTTCTAGGGGTGTGGGATCTAGATTGAAATGCACTTCTAAACCGATGAAGTAGAGTAGGATTTATTGTACACACTTTACGTTACAACACTTAGTACACAAACACTTATATCGCACTCAAAAATCTTCTTGTCGCAGTTTTCGCTTCGATGTTTACTCGTCGCTTTCCCAAATTAAACTCTAACTCGGACGCATTCCCGGGCTCCTTATATACCGGCCGTCAAGGACTCCCGAATATTCGGTAGGTACCTACTACCCAGTACGAGACTGTTCGGGATCCTTCCAAATGCCGTCTTGCCTAGCCTATACCTTTCTCGAATGTTCGGCATCATAGTGCTATCCCTGTCTTGTGCTGTCTCTGTCACACCTTTCTGGAATGTTCTCAGTATAGCTGTCTCTCTCTAATCGTGCTATCTCTTTCACTCCTACTAAAAATTACGTCATATACTGAAGTGGGCTTCAAAGGCCCATAAGGGGTCCTGAAAACGCCTGAAAACGGGTTTTCAGGTTATGGCGTCATCTGATAGAGGGTGGCCTGAAACGGACTGAAAACATGTTTCAGGCGCCTGAAAACAACGGCAACTTGGGTGAAATTTCGATAAACTAGTATGTGTTAGAGCACTCTCTGAAACGGCCTGAAATGGTATTTCAGCCTGCTGAAAACGCCTCCAAGGCACGGAAAAACACGATCAAAGTTTTAGCACTAGCCCACCGGCGTAACAGTATTATATTTCGGGAAAAGGTAATTTCAAAGGAAAATGAAAAACTCAATATAAAACCAGCACTTTATTTTGGTCCAGTCTACATTTGCCTAGCAGTCCAATTGAAAGACAATTAAATAAAAACATTTGTAATAAATGAAAACGGTTATAGAACTACACAATCAACTGTTTAATCAAAGAGATATACGCATTTTGTAACGTAACGAGTATTTTTAAGATATATGAGTTTTGTAACTAAGGGCCGATATATTAATAGTTAAATAGCACTAGCAGTCTGATACTACTAAAATCACCTAAAATTAGGTAGTTTTAAGTGAACTAACCACATCCCCGATTCACATGGCACTGGAGGGCACCGTCAGGTTTTTAGTGGGTAGGCGGGTTCTCTCTCTGATTCCTGGAGTCCCAAATAACCCCCAGCTGCCCCTGCGGCTGGTGGGTTTGCGTAACAGCATTTCCCTGTAGGGTGAGCACGAACAACTGTCGTAACGTATTCGTAGCGTTTACCTATCGTTATCTTCTCAATTTGTATGGAGAAATTGACAGTTTCTCACGTTTGGACGACACGAATACGTTACGATAATGTTCGTGCTTACCCCACTGACCATAAAAAAGGTCTGTTTAAGTATATTTCGATACACCGCCCGATAGCTATAACCCGTTGTCCCACTTGACAAGAGCAACGCGACGCGACAATGTAAAATGTATCTAGATACAGTCCATGACAGTGTCCTACGTGACGAAGTGCAATTGACATTGACACAAGAATTGATCGCTTCGCGTCGCACTTGCCGCTTTGCGTCGTTCACGAAGGACAACGCCTTAATCTGACTATTAAAAATCAGCCCTAAAATCAATGCCCTAAAATTTTGAATCAGAGGTTTCACATACAAATACTAGTCTGTCACAAATAACAGGGTCGGTAGAGGTAACTACTTCTTAAAAAAAACCCTTAACCTCACCTTAATATTCCCTTTAAAATGAGACATAATAATAGTCCTTCTGGCCGATATCGACCACGGCGGGCAATCTCAACAGAGATCAGCCAATTACGCAGGAGCAATTACAGTGCACAAATTTAAATGAGACAACACGTAAATTAAATAAATAAACCCAGAATTTAACGAGCTTTTCTTGCATACCGGTTGTATACCTTAACTTAACCCCAGGTCCAAAAGTTAGGCGAACAGTTGGCAAAAACTTAATACTCTCTGACTTAGAAAAAAACGTTGGTCTCAGCGATTGGTTGATTGTTTTTTTTTTGCAATAGTTGATGGAATCAGGCGAAAGGTAACTTTGCGAAAATCCATGACTAAAGCTGATAAAGAGAATTAATTATTTTGCTTTATATATCCACAAAACGACGCCAGCGCAGGAACCCAAAAACATCCAACTGTAACCACTTGAAAAAACTAGAAGCTGGA
Source organism: Pyrausta despicata (assembly GCA_963921415.1). NCBI lineage: Eukaryota > Metazoa > Arthropoda > Insecta > Lepidoptera > Crambidae > Pyrausta > Pyrausta despicata. Next base: position 2,233,914 of record OY992852.1, on the reverse strand, counting down.
AGTCGCAGGACTTACAATACAACTCACAACGTGACACAGAAGATGCACCTGGAAGTATTGGGTTTTCAAGGCGTCGTTTAGTGGAAATTTAAAGGAAAATATTCCTCTTTTTTATTTTTTTTACCAATGTCCAATAACAGTTGTTTTCGGGCTAACTGATCGCCCAACGTGTTCCAGCCTAATCTTGGCTGGAACTGCTTAAATTATTTAATATTAGTATTGTTCACTAGACCAACGTTTGGGTTCCTGGTCATATTATTTTACAATCACTCGTTATTTTACAAGTACACAAAATACAATTAAGGCTATGATATAAAATTTGATATTTACACAAGCAAACCACATTCTAATATCACAAGAGTTATAAAGGTTGGCTTCGATGTTAGATTTGTGATGGCCTCATACATATAATCCTAATACGAGGTGCGTTTTAAGATGATAGGTAAATATACAGAATGCATTACAACAAACAGTTCTTATTGAAAAAAAAAACGGTATTAAAGTACGTCACGATAATCAATGCGGTATCTTATCCGCTTGTGATACGGGCGATTTTGGGCGAAAAATGGGCAGCCTGATGTGCAGGCCACCGTACCTAGGTAAAGTAAAAAATATTACAGGTATCTATGATTTTAATGCATTGTGCTTGAGAATCCAAAGTTACTTTTTACTAAATAATGACACGAAATGCTTAGGGAATGTATAGGATTATGAAACTGCTCCTTGATTTCTATTTGACTAACATTGCACTTGAATTCTAAACGTCAAAGTAAGAAAATGGTTACCACTACAAATGACACGGATGACACATAAATATATATAAAAAACCTTGTACTCTTTTGAATCGGTAACGTCATTTATGCACATATGTTTAAAGCCAACCAGATGTTATATAAAAAACCTTGTACTCTTTTGAATCGGTAACGTCATTTTTGCACATATGTTTAAAGCCAACCAAATGCACACCCTGTATTATATAGAGCATGTGTAGTCGTAACAGGATGACTCTTGCTGTCTCCTTTCCTCATTGGTGATGCGTATGTTGGAGGAAGGACCTGACGTCTCCCACAGACCTGGCGTTTCGATGATCTAAAGAGAGAGGGAGAGGCATTGGTAAACACAACAGGACAGAACAGGAGATGGGTCGAGTTGTGGTTTTACCGAGTACCGAGTATAACTCGGTTTAAAGCTTGCCGAGTACCGAGTACTCGGCCGAGTTACTCGGTTTGATTTGAGGTCCTAAAACAAGATCAAACGCGCTGCGAGTAATACCTACTCACTGTAATTTTGAATTAATAAATCATGACTTCACTAATCAACATAATATTAGGTCCTTACCTATGAAATTGGCGTTTTGTATGGGAGGAACAAAAAGTCGAAATTTTTTTATATAGCATATTTATTTAATCAAAGTATGAGCCATTGTAATCTATGCACTTTTGCCATCTCATAGGTAGTTCATTGATCCCTTTACTAAAAAAACCATTCGAACGGGAATCAATAAAATCTTTGAAGGCGACTTGGACTGCCCCATCTGAGTTGAACTTTTTCCCTTGCAAGAAGTTATCCAAATTTCGAAAAAAATGGTAATCTGTTGGAGCAAGGTCCGGGGAGTACGGTGGATGCCTTAGAGATTCCAATTGAAGTTCTTCTAATTTGCTAGCCGTCTGTTGTGCAGTGTGTGGTCTAGCGTTGTCGTAAAGCAGCAGTGGCGTAGAGCGATTGACCAGCCTTGGTTGTTTAGCAACTAGCTTTTCCATCATGGTTTGCAATTGCTGACAATAGATATCTGCCGTAATCGTCTGGCCAGATTTGAGAAAACTGTAATGAACGACACCGGCGCTAGTCCACCAAACGCTTACAAGTAACTTTTTATTGGTCAATTTTCGCTTGGAGCAGGCTTTGGCTGGCTTGCCAGGGTCCAGCCATTGCGATGAGCGCTTCCGATTATCGTAGAGAATCCACTTTTCATCACAGGTAATGATTCGATTTAAAATCCCTTCGTTATTGTGCCGGTCAAGTAATGTAACGCAGCAGTTGACGCGCGTTTGCCGGTTTGCTTCACTCAATTCGTGAGGAACCCACCTTTCAAGTTTTTTAATCTTCCCAATTTGCTTCAAGTGGATTAAAACAGTTTTATCACTAACGCCAAAGCCTGCAGCTAACTCGGACGTGGTTTGCGATGGATCCGCTTCCACAATAGCCTTCAATTCTTCATTATCAACTTGGGTCTCCGGCCGTCCACGGGGCTTGTTTTGCAGGTCGAAATTTCCAGAACGAAAACGTTGGAACCAAAAACGCACTGTGTTTTCTTTTGCGACACAACCGCCATACACATCATTAACCCTTCGAGCCGTTTCCGCAGCACTGGTGCCACGGTGGAACTCGTACTCGTAAATAACGCGATATTTCAAATTTTCCATTTTGTAAATTGAGCGATGCAAACAGAAAAAAGATAAGTAAAAAAACAAATGAATGACGGTTTACGAAACACAACTACATGTGGAAATAGCTGTATAAATTTGAATTTCGAATTCCTAACCAAATAGGAAAAATTTGTGATCAAAGTGGCCAGTACGACAAAACGCCAATTTCATATGTAAGGACCTAATACATATTAGGTCCTTACATTTTATGATATATTCCTTTAACTACATACAGTGTAAACTGTATGTGGTCATTTAGGTACATACTTTAATTCCTCCAGTTGGCCACTAGCAAACTTATTCTAGACATGCTGTTTATTAAATTTACATAACCGAGTACTCGTCACTTGAACCGAGTTATTCGGCCGAGTACGAGTTTTAAAAAAAACACCGAGTACTCGGCCCATCTCTATTAAATAAGAACTTTACATACATTGAACTGACTCTGTAGTCAGTAGCTTAAGCACTTGTGTTACAGATATCAGAAACAACAGTGGTATTACAAATAAACTGAAATAAATACATATAACACCAAGACCAGTACAAAGAGACATGTTCATGCAGACAAATGTTTGTACAGTGCGGGGATCGAACCCGACCTCTTGCTGTAATAGTCAACTTCTTAAGCATTATACACCTAAGTGGTCGTCAAATTATTAGGTATTGTAATGTTCGAATGAGATCTTAAAATGTTCATCGATATAAGGTCATTGTACATCATGATCTTTTAATCGGTGGCCGTCTTGTAACGTTCCATAACTGGGGGGTACCTTTTGTTGCAGATACGTGAACTTTTCCCTACATGAAGTGCGATAGAGCGAGATAGTTAGAGCCCCAAAACAAACGGCTCATAGAATAGGGTCCCAACCTTAGATCAAACCATACAGAGGACGTTATGGTACGTCCTTACAATCATCAACTTAAATATAGGCAACTCACGACCGCACACACACAGACATTTGACAACTCGCAGTACTGACGACAACTTGGAGCAGAGAAGGTCCACAGGACTTGGTTTACTAGGACCCCTGCGCAACTAGCTCGCACCGTATTTGCCTCTTTTTTGGTTTGATCTAACAACAATTGTATTTAACTACAAACTATGTACTTGACTACAAAAAAAACGGAAAATATGCAATGCTAACGTTTACAAGAGATTAATGTGAGCTGTAGGAAAAAAAGATTACAACCGTACCTTCTGCACCAACTCTTCGAAGGCCAAATTGATCCCCTCCTGCGTCTTAGCGCTGCTCTCTATGAAGAGCATTCTGTGCTTTTGCGCGAACGCCTGGCCGCGCTCTCGGGGCACCGCCCGGGGCTAAACGAACGATTTGGGAATGACAAGATGAATAGGTAGGTCTACACTAACGAGCCGAGCACGAACGTAGCGCAAGCGCAAGCCGCTCTGCTCGCGGTGATAAGTGTCGACACACAATCCAATTCCTTTTGGCGCAACTGATATAGAGTGAGGAAGCTAAAGGGAAGCGCTTCCTACCGGCCGGGTGTTATAGTCGGGGACCAAGGTCCGATAGACATCATCTTGATTTTATTCAGAATCTAAATCTTATATGCCGCGGTTCATGTGCGGTACTAGGCTAACAGCGCCATCTAGCCTAAGGAGCTACGGCTCCATAGGCTAGATGGCGCTGATACGTCAGCGCTTGCTGTCGTGCTTGTGATGGCGAATGGTAGAGGTCGCCACACCCTTTTGTGTTCGTCAAAAAAACAACAAATAGGCAGACGAACACGAGTCAAATGTTCGAAGCGCGCTCGTTCGAGGTTCGAAGTCGGTCCGCACTATACGAATTTTGGGTCGGCTCGTGCTCGGCTCGTAAGCGTAGGTAGACTCACCTTATGAAGTGTCAAGTGACATATAATAAAGCATGGGTGGCGAACCAATACTAGACTTATATAAGTAAGTGATTTTTATGTTTTGTTATTTTTTGACCACAGCAATATTGTAAACCTTGGACTTCCGATAATTAATAAATGAATGAAAAACATTAAAAAAGTCCCAAATAGCACAATATACTAACTAGGATGAGTATGATTGGTATAGTTTTTTTTATGATATCTTTGCATAAGATCTAATTAGGCAACAAAATCACACAATTTAAATTGTTTCATTGTAAAGATAGAATTTAAAGTACATACTCTTTTACAACCAACAATGCTAAGTATTCAATTCGAAAATAAACTCTTTTCAATGCAATACATTATTTACAGAAGAAAAGTGAATAAAACTTACCTTATCAATTTTGTTTCCCACAACCAGACAAACAATGTTTTTCTTTGTTGAATACACTTGCAGTTCATCAACCCATTCTTTCAGTTTGTCGAGTGTCTTTGGTTCTGATATGTCATACACCAATATTGCACCGTGAGCATCTCTACAACAAATAATATTTTTATTATTAATCAGTTTTCTTAAAGTTTTTACTTTATAACTTAAATTTTGCAAAGTAAGGTAAGATTAGTAAACTGTTGTAGGAAGCTGTACCCACATTTAGGCAAAAAACAACTTAAGTGAATACATACTTTAATTTTTAGCACCTAATGTCTTGGTCTTATTGAATTTTAAAAAAATCTGGGGACATTTTTTTAACCAAGACTATTTTGTAAACATTGTAAGTTGTAGGTACTAGCCACAAATAACTTTTTTGTGTGTCAAACATTGCAACAAGCCAGTTTTTAATCATGTCTAATTATCCGAATGAGAATAATGTTACAAACCTGTAAAAGCTTGATGTGAGTGTTCTATACCGCTCCTGGCCAGCAGTATCCCAAATGCCGAGTTTCACTTTGACACCGTTTACATCCATCACCTTGCATTTGTAGTCTACTCCAATGGTCGCCGGAAATGATGCATTGTAGTCCCCTGTTGTGAACGCTAGGATAATGCTAAAATATAACTTAAAATTTCAGTAACCAATTATCTATACATATAATAAAGCTGAAGAGGACAAAAGGTTTGTACTTGAAAGACATGAAAAAAATTTGGCTAGGGACACTTAGAATTGACCGCAGAACACATTCCGCTACTTTTGGTTTTTTTTTTCTGGTTCTCTGTGTCTCTGTTTATTTGTGCGTGCTTCACCTAAAAACCACTAAATGGATTTAAATAAAAACTTAACTTTTCTATCAAGAAAATTATAGCTTATAATATATTTTGAAGATCTGTAAGGAGTATGAATTTAGAACCTCAGGAAAAATTGTTTGATGTAATGTGCATTTTTTCTTTTAACAACAAAAATAAAGATCTCGATTACTGAATGTTGAACACTACCTGGCAGTCCAATTTAACAGTATAAGGTACAAACATAACACTTTATGCACTTTCTGTTCATGTAAGAAAGACAGAGTTCCAGAAGATAGAGTAATTAAGTTAAACCTTTGTATGTAAGCCCCAAATGTAGGCAAATGAAGTTGTGGATGCCACTAGTGAACAATATTTTGATAGAAAATGTAGTAACATAAGCTAACCAACTTTAATGATGTGATCGAACTGTGTCACTGTGTTTTTAACATGTGTCAAAGATAACAGGTTACAGATTTCTAGAAAGACAATTTAAGCCTTTGAGGAACACTTAATTCAGTACTTTTAAAAACAATTGAAAAAATATTCTGTACCTATCATAATTCATATCAGTTATTGTTAGGTAATATTAGAACGCAATAATATACTGTGTTGATAACAACCTTGAGCAAAAAATTTCAAGGAGACCAAAACAAAACAAATACTAGCTTTGTATGCAAAGATACTGTGTAAGGCGTCAAAAGATAACTGTACTAATTTTAGATTAGACCTTTGTAGTGCTGTTTCGTTCTAAATGATCTGAATAATACGTTGATGTTGTGTTGAACCCACTTATCAGGCAATAATCGGAAAGAATGACTCACGTAAATACTTGACCTATGATTAGCTGAAATGTCATAGAATACTGTAATACATACCTGGACTTGCCAACTCCACTCTCTCCAATAACCAGGATCTTCAGATTAGTAACAAAATCCATTTTTAGACAAAGGAACCGATGATATCACAGCTTTAGTACAACAAAAAGAGTTCACAAGATTTCTAGCTTGTAACACTAAAATATTAAGTATTTTAGAGGGAAATGTTCTTCCAAACTACCATGAAATAATCAACGTTATGCCACACGCGATTAAATTACGAAATAGTGACGAAAATTATAAAAAATCGTATGATTTCCTGATTTTCCAAACAACTCGGTGACATTTGTCTTGGATTTTTGACATTGACAGCTGACACTGACGAGAGCTGCGTTTCGTTCCACGGTATTGTTTGCTACAAAAACAGTTTTTAAGAAATTGTTTTCAAATGATTTTTATTTTTATTTATAAACTGCGAAGTTATACGATTTATTTGAGACACAGAGTTGCACACGAACGAAACCCTCGTACCATTTTCTATTACAAACGGCAAATAAGGTTTTTATTTTAGGATATTTTTATTGTTAATAAAGTGGCAACATAAACAGGTTCGGCCGTTTAAAATTTTAGCTTTTTAGTGTCTAATAAAAAATAAAAAGAGTCCGAAACTCTAATGAATGGACTAAAATTTTGATCTGGTTTGCGGTCGAACTTCGTGGTTGTGTTGAGACTTAAAGGGAAGGCTACTGTATAAAAAATTCTAAGTACCATAAACTTACGTAAATAGGAAGATAGGAGAATGTGTGTAGCTAACTTTAAGATACGCTACATGCTACCGTGAAAAACAGTAAAATAAAAACTCTACCATGAAATAAAAAGTGCAATTGTTTAGAATGAAGGCAAGAACGAGAGCGCTTTCACCTGCATTTTCACACACAATGCGCGGGCTGAATGCATTCTAATGAAATAAAGAAACGTTTTGTCCTCGGCCACCCCACTGCATTTGCCCTACTCCACGGTAGTGACACCAATAAGAGCCATTTTAAACAGGATAGATTTCTAAGTAGCAATAAAAGATTCGTAACAAAATCAATAGGTATGTAATTAATCCATCCGTGCATCAACTCCCTGATCTTCAATATCTGTTGGACCTGGATCAGTTGGATTTGGACTTAAAGGCAAAATATAATAAATAAATAAATAAAAAATAAAAATACAAGAACATCACATAGGACATTGATCTGACTCCGTGGTAAGTAGCTTAAGCACGTGTGTCAGGTACAGATACAGAATCAACAGTGGTATTACAAATAAACTTAAATAAATACAACACCCAGACCAGTACAAACAGACATGTTCATGCACACACATGTTTGTACAGTGCGGAGTTTGAAACCGCGACCTCTTGGTTAACAGTCAACTTCTTGACCATTACAACAAAGTGGTTGTCAAGTACAACATACGAGTAACGATTATTGTTGAACAGTGTTATCTATAGGTACCTATTTATATGATTCTTACAACCGTCTTACAAACGTCTATCAACTAGTATGAGATGTCTGTATCGAAAATCGAAGTTCAAGGGAAAGTACCTATGAAATAAGCTTTGTAAACAATAAGGAGAATCTCAACTTTATGAACCTTTTTAGAAGTTATTGAAGTATAAGCATTGGGTAAGCACCAGCAGTATACTTAAAAGATACCTATATCATTATGTTGGCAGCTGTTATACCTCCGAAATTCAGTGTGTTTGTGTGTGTGTTAAATGTAAATTTTGCATCCAGTGTTACTTAAAAGATTGCCATTAAAATCCACTGTAATAAATATTCAAACTTACATTTTCAGGCTCGCCGCATGAGTTACGTTATTATGTAGTCTCATTTATCATTGAAAAGATTATAATGTGTCTTTAAGCTGTAAAGTAGTTTTACAAAATAATCTCACAAAACCATGGTGTCACTAGTAGAGACCTAAATACGTTCTCATGAATAGACACCCCCTATTGATACAGTAGCGATTCATATCGCTAGCTCGCGCTCCTGACGTTTCGCTGACTTTCTCGTATGCACCTATAAGGCTGTATAGTAGCTACTGGGTATTATTACTAGGCCCATACGTTTAAAAATAGTATTTTTCTGTGACATGTAGTGCGGTACGATACTTTATTTTCCGAGAAATTTCATCATATCACCCTGTTGCAGTCCACAGCTGGACACAGGCCTCCCCCAAGGAGCGCCGCACGATCTCCCGCCCTTAGCATCCAGTCACTACCAGCTACTACTAGTCAGTCTTCTTGAGGTCATCTGTCCATCTAGCTGGGGGGCGTCCCACACTACGTTTACCGTACGGCTACGTTCCCGAGATATTTAATAACAAATAAAAAATAATTATGATCAAAAAAATACATTCTAGGGTTGCCATCTGGGAATTTAGTTCAAAAACAGTTTGGAATCAATAAAAGTTTACGCTGCTGGCTACTGTGCTTTGCAGAGAATGAATGTCCAATCTTTTGTGAATCTTAATTCAAATATTTACAAGTTTCTCTTTGTGTACTATAAAATCTGTTGGGATAAACCTGTGTGGGTGGATTAAGCACACTTTTTATTTTCTGTTATTAGCAAATATCGCAGAATTGCACGCTTCAGTGATTCCATTGCGATACAACCACAACCACCACAAAAGACCTTTCTACCGTTTCCTTTAATATTCTGCAAATTAATTTAAGTCAGTCACAACCAGCTTACTTTAAGGTTTAAATCGTGTCATCGCTCAGTTCAATCAGTTGGTGAGATTGGTATAATTTATCATTGAATTATGAATTGTTTTATTTGTGAGATAGCTTAATGACGGATTTTGAATAGGCTCGATATTCGTTTAGGGTTGACAAATGTCACAAACACTTAGTACATACATTTATTTATTTATTTTAAAGTTCTGATGCATTATTAAAATGAAAAAAAAAAACTTTACTACAAAAGAACTAAGCAGTATGCTTTGTTTAACACAGCTATTTATATTATAATAAAACTTATATTGTCTCTGGCATACTGTCCATGGACGTGTTAAATAATGTCCAACCATGTTGAAACGTATCCCTCCTTTGGGGTAAGTATGTCATTTGCGCTGTAATTTAAACAAGCGATAAAAACTGCCTAATTCTATTGTAGACATTGTAGTATGGGCTTTCTGTTCAGACTTTGTGAAAGTGTTCGATTTTTAAAAGACGTAAGTATAATTTTGATAAATTATTATTTTTCAGGGGATTTGCAGGGGTAGTTTAGATGCTAATGGGGATGCTGCCATCGGTTCTCCAAAGTCTACATAGCTTTAAAGTCAAATTGGTCCATTCAACGAACTCAGGACTTAAAGTTAGCAAAAGTCACGGATCTCTTGACCTTTTATTACAATGGAATATTTATTAAGCCTCCAAGAATCAGAAATACTTGTAATTGTGCCATTCTTCGAAAAGTTTGACAAAATATTTTGTAATTAATGTTCTATTTTGTGTTAAGCTCATAAATTAACTTTAGTCGAAGGGTGCAGTGTACTCGTCATTTCAAATTTAATTAAAATTAACTTGGTTTCCAGGTATTTGTCTTACGTATGTAAAGTGGTATTATTTTTGCCCACATCAAGCTTGAAAAAAAAGTTAATCAAATGCATTGTTAATTCTTTCGATTAGACATAAGGTTATTTTTTATATAGAAAAATTGTATCTTCCAAAGTGTTCCAAATTGATTGTTCGATTCATTTCGGAGTAGGTATATGTAAAGAGTGAGATTCTTAAAGTCTTTCGTCGACAGGTCGACATACTTTGTAAATCGATAGAAAGCAAAATGACATCAAAAGAAAACTCTATCCTCTTTCGATTTTTTATCACTCTTTTTTGTACAGTCAACGGCACTGTAACACTAATTAGGTCATATCCCTCTCTATTATAATTCTGTCCTGTTTACATAAATTTATAACTTATTAAATTTTCTATAAATTTTCTGAAAAAAAAAATATCCTTTTTTCTGAGAGTATTTTATTTTATTTATCTTTTTTCGGAAAAAAACAGCTATAAATAAGACATTTAGCTTAATAGTAATGCATTGTTCAGCAATACAGTTTTCACCATAAGTAGCACTTTAAACAAAAATATTTAATGCTTTTTTAATGCCTTTTTTATTTAAATACTATGATTCCACAAGAAATGTATCAAAGAATTTACAAAAGCGCATTTTTGTTATAGCCCGCCAAAGTTATAGCCAACATGAAAAAAAAAACCGGTCAAGTGCGAGTTGGACTCGCGCACTGAGGGTTCCGTACAAACATGTAGGTATATACGAGTAAGTAAAAGTCCACCCATCACGGGTATTATAGACTTAAGTATTTAATATAAATTTTAATTTAATATCTCAACGAGTTCATAAGATAAGGAGTAGTAACTTTGTAATTTTCAAAATTGTCAAAAATATTTTTCAATTTTTTTTATATGATGAAACTGAAAATTTACGGTTTTCGTAATTTTTCCTATATCTGTACTATAAGACGTGACTTCCTACTAAATTTCAAGATTCTAAGTTTACGGGAAGTACCCTGTAGGTTTTGATTCCCGTGCGAGTTTCGAAAATGAGACAAACGGTCTTGACAGACGGACGGACGGACGGACAACAAAGTGATCTTATAAGGGTTCCGTTTTTTTCTTTTGAGGTACGGAATCCTAAAAATCCTGGAATTAGCAGAACGAAAATAAATTACCAATAGTAGTAGAAATCTAACTAAGTCAACTATTTGTTTACGATAAAACATTAGTTTTTTACGTTATTTGAAGAACGAGTAGTTTTATAATAACTTGTATTCGGGTCTTAACACAATATATTTCAATGAGTATTAGATAATCACTCAATTAAATATACCGCGTTTTGACCCGAATACAACAAGAAATTAATAATAATAATAAATAATTTATTTCGTTTTCAACTTATTGCTAATGACATAGTTGATTGAGGTCTCCATTTAAGCAAGTTGTGTCTATCTTTGGACCTCGCTCTTCCTTAAATACGCATAACAACTATATAAACCGAAATTTGACAAAATAAAATCAGGCTTTAATCTACAAAATACAATTTTAAGTGTGTGTGTGAGAGAATGTGCGTAAGTAATTAGTAAAACTAGTATTATAAAATCACTATTATAAAAAAATAATATAAAACGAGTAGTTTTTATTATGTGACAACCCTATCGACAACAATGACCCATCGTTACACTGTTGTTTTATTAAAAATCATTATTCCTTGACGTCGACGGTCGTTAAAATTTCAATTCAGTTTTACGATATCATGTTTAATGTTCTTTATATTTTATAGTGGGTGGAGTGACTAGTTCGATAGATGTGTGCCCCCTTTTACGTATAGCTAAGTAGGTTAACACAACTAGCTGAACTACTTATGCTTTTTACATATGATGATGAAAATCTATGATATAATTAAATGAATCGCAACATGTGTTGGTAAGCGCATAACTCAAGAACGCCTGAACCAATCTGGCCAATTCTTTTTTTATGATATTCCTTAAAGTACGGGGTTGGTTCTAACGAAAAAAAAAATTAAAAAAAAACACGGGCAGGACATGGTCTGCGAGTTCCGCTAGTAATATACAAAAATGATGAAAATGTCTTGACGGTTTCCCTTTGTAAAAGAAAATCATAAGAAAATCACAGTCCTCCTGACCGATTTCGACCACGGCGACCAATATCAACAACTATACAAGAGATATTATCGTGCATAAGTGTGAAATACCTAGGTGCATTCACTGTTCCATAACTCTCAAAGTTCGGTGTGACGTCAATCCGACATGACCGGAGGGAGATCAGACGCAGGACCAACGGCTTAACGTGCTTTCCGGATAGTGAATAGGTTTTTACAAGACGGACATGATCCATTCTTAGCCACATCGTCACTTGCCATCAGGTGAGATTGTGGTAAAAAAATAAGTAGGTTTTTATTTATTTATAAGGAGCTTTCCAGACGTTTAGGCACAATCCCACCTGGTTGCAAGTGAAGAAATGGCCAAGGATGTATCATTTCTGTCTAGTAACAGCCTATTCACTCTTTTCCTTAATAGATCCAAGTTATAATTTAAGAGGAATACCCACTTCAGCCGGCAGCGGAATCCATTCCTTAGCCGTTCTCATGGAACATTATTGAACACCTATACTAATTTTTCCTTTTCTACCTATATAAATACACACTACATTAACTATGTACATTTTCTCTCCATATATAAAATTCCATGTCACAATTTTCGTTCCCGTACTCCTCCGAAACGGCTTGACTAATTCTTATGAAATTTTGTGAGCATATTGAATAGGTCTGAGAATCGGCCAACATCTATTTTTCATATCCCTTAGTGATAAGGGTTGTCCACAATAATTTATATGGCAAAACATCGTTTTCCGGGTCAGCTACTAAATACATATAAATGAATTGAATCATGCTAAAATTACTGAAAACCTAAATTAAATAACAATATTCAACGGAGCATATTCACAAAAGTAAGTTGTCATGGAAATACAAGTATAGTAAGTAATAGGTACTTATTACCCGAATATAAACTAGGCATTTTATCTTAAACACTAAACCCACAGGTACAACAACTTGTCCTGAAATGGGACAAATTGAAACAGCTTCATTCATTCACACGATAAACGGACTCAATTGGCGGTTAAACTGCGAATAGTGACGTACCATTCGATACTATCGATAATCCATAGCTTGTAGCTTGGTTACATCTATAAAAAAACACAGGAACGAAAATTTTAATATGGAAGAGTAAAACAATTTTGCGGTACTAATATATCGCTTTTTTAGATAAGATCTCCTAAAAGGTACATCTTACTATCATATTTATTATTTTTTGCGCTGTGCAATAAAAAGTTGGAGTAATATTTTTTCAGTGGAAAAAACACACATAGAAAAACAACTGTCTGAGGCGGTGATAGAACTCGGTCATGGGAATCCGGCACGTGTGCTTAAACTACTCGGCTAACCAGTCATTGGTAAAGCCTGTTGTAATTAGCTACTGCATTTCTAACGCGTATGCTGCATATGCCGCGCTTTAAAAGTTTTATACCTTTATTATATTTATAAGGTAAAACCTTGCTGGCGGCTGTATTCACGCCTTAGGAGTTGTCAAAGTGCGCAGCGGTGCGCAATTTTTTTCTCTGGTGGCTTTTCTTTTTTTAACTTCTTTAAAACTTTCTAAGGCCGTGGCCGATAAATAACGTTGCTGCCCTGCCTGTTTCGGATGCATGTAAATACGGAAGTGATCTAATCTTGAAGGAGCAAGTAAAACCCGGGTTCGACAAAATCTGATTTTAATATCAAAAATCAAAATATCGGAATGGCTTTCCTGGACAGCACGCCGGTTAAACTTTTGGGTCACCTTGTTTACAGACCTGATTTAGTAACGTATGACTTTTTAGTTCACAAAAATAAATAATCAGCTTGAAGGAATACAATTTTCGTCGCTGGAAGATTCAGCGTTTGAGCAGAGTGTAAATGAACTGTCTGCAGCGGACTGAAAAAAGAGCTTAGAAAATGGTTTTCGACGCATAAAACTTTATATTGAGACTAAGGGAGAGTATTTTGAAAAGATTTAATAAAAACATTTTAACTATGGAATTATTGTTATTTTCGAAAAACTTTTTGAGTGTCCCACGTATCTTATTTTAATGAGAAATCAATTGATATATATCATGATATATCTGTGGTGTCTGGAAGAAACCTGATAACTCCATTTTCGTATTTTTTTGATTTGGTACTATGTTGTTATTTAAAAAAATATATATATTTTGGTCTGTTGCTGGTAAGTTGCTGGTACCTGTTTAAAAATAGTTACTGCAGCAGTGGTTAGCTTTTTTACTTTACCTAACTGATTCATAAATTAAACTTGAACCTTAAAAGTCTTACTTTTTTGGACTTAACAGGTTTCGCCCAGACACCAATCAATCGAGATATATCCTCGAACCCTGAGTAAAACGACATCGAAATCATTATCACCACTACAACTCAAAGCTTCAAGTTCATTTCAAAGGGTGGCTATCGATAAAAAAAACAATCGACATCCCACACCTCTAGCAGAAGAAACAGATCGTAGCTGACGTTTCAAATGGTTCAACAGGGACTGTGAATGAACGAGAGGGGAATGAACGAAAACACGAAACGGCGATAATTCAGTCTACCGCAGTTAAAAGGGCATACAACTTCAAAATTAATAACGAGCATTAGGCGCGAAGATTGAAATCTTTTGGTGGTCGTAATTCGTAAATTCAACCTGTACGTTGGATTAAAGCAAGTTTAATGATGCGTAGATGTTCACATTTCTGTAAACAATCAAATTCAGATTTATTTATTGTAATTAAAGTCACTTATGACATGAGAATAAGGTAAGAACATATTGATCTGGGTATGTGTACAGTGACGCAATGCGAGGGCGCAGCAAATATAAAACTATTGACTTAACAAAAAACAACTTAAAGAATGAAAATACAAAAAAAAAAACATAACAACAGCAAACAATAACAGAAAACAAAATTTAACAGCAAAAAAGACTTCCTTCTTCTTCTATAACTACACCTCTCGCACAATAAAGTATATCACAATTGATTAGAAGGATACGATTTTTTTTTACAATAACACACAATATGTATACTTGCACATTATAACCGTAACGACGTTTTTCTTATTTTATTTATTTAATAGCTTTTACCCGCGACTTTTTTTAAATTTCCCGTAATATCAATTTTATTCAAATATAATTCAAATCTTTGGTAATTTAGGAGTGAAAGCGATCAGATTCCCCGGAAAGAAATTTTTATCATGGGAATGCGTTGTTTTCCCGCGGTCAAAAGTAACTCATTTCCTTTTTTAAGTCTCAAGCTATCTCCTTACTAAATTTCAATTAAATCTGTTCAGCAGTTTTGGCGTAGAAGCCATCGGCGCACCTAAACTTTTCCATGGGAGTGCGTCAATTTTCCGCGGTAAAAAGTAGCCTTTGTCCTTTTTCGGGTATCGAAATATATCCATACCTAATTTTATGCAAATTGATTCAGTAGTGTAGGCGTGATTGAGTAACAGATAGACAGACAGAGTTACTTTCGCATTTAACTTATATATATATACATATATTTTAGAACGCTATTGCATATCTCCGTTAACACCACACATACTCTTTTTCCCGAGGGAGTATACCAACTACCAAACCTTATCACAACCCATCCAAAGGTAACCGAACGGAAAATCGAGTTTGTAGCTCCAATCGATTGTAAAGTTAAATTGTGCGCCTGGATAACCAATAAAGAACTTATAGTCCTTAAAATTACATAAAAATTGTCTTTTACGATGGCAATGCAATAACTTCTGCCGTTATTCTTCGGAACGTTTATTGGCCCAAGTTACGGTAGGTATAAACACAAATACTTAGATACTTAGAGTATTAGATTTAGTAGTTCTGTTAGCTTCTATTGATCTATAAATGTCTCGATGAGTTAGATAGAAGGTGGTTCGGTCCGATTAGTTGAGTTTCGAAGTGATACGGATTTGACGATCATTGTTAAACCGAATAGTTACCTGCTCGATATAAGAGATCCGAGATAAATGATGACAGCTACGACTCCTTGACGTATCAGATAAAAATACATGTTCGTATAGTTTTTCACATATAATTTTCATTTGTTAAGTTTTTTATTTTTTGCGTTCACAACGCA
Source organism: Pyrausta despicata (assembly GCA_963921415.1). Taxonomy (NCBI): domain Eukaryota; kingdom Metazoa; phylum Arthropoda; class Insecta; order Lepidoptera; family Crambidae; genus Pyrausta; species Pyrausta despicata. The sequence goes on along the minus strand of OY992852.1, from coordinate 2,217,843 downwards.
ATTTTTTTTTAATTTAGAAAAGACAACACTTAAAAAATTCTTTTCGGCTCCGGTTATCGGGAAGGATAACCGGGGCCGAAAAGAATTTTTTAAGAAGAAGAATTTTTTAATATCATTTTCAGTTCAAGAGGTGCTTGTGGCGCAGTGGTTGCAGCGTTTTGGCAGTGATTCCAAAAGTTAAGCAACCTACTGCGCGGTCATGTTTGGGATGGGTGACCATTCTGACCATACAAGTGACGCCTATTTATAAGCATCTCCGTGCTTCGGAAGGCACGTTAAGCTATTGGTCCCGGTTAATATCGATAGATTTTAGTCGTTAAGCCTGGTCGGAGGCCTTCGGGCGGCTTAGTAACATCTGACAGTAAGGTTGGTCACTTACCTTACACACACCCCTCAACCAATCCGCACTGAGCCCGCGTGGTGGAGTAGGTATGGCTCGCACCACCTCATAGTTGAGGTGAGGCCTGTGCCCAGCAGTGGGACGTATATAGGCTGACGATGATGATTTTCAGTTCCGGTAAGTAATGCAATTTTTACCAACCTTTCTTTTTCCCGTAATATTGGAGTTTTGTCGAATTCGAAGTGAAAATATAATTTTAAATAGAAAAATTATTTTAAATTCATTAAGTCGCTTTTAAATTACAGGGAAACAAAGGAAATTGCCCACTAAAGAAATGAGGATTACAACGATAATTTCTCTTTTTCAGAGGGCGCTTTAAGACAATTCTTTACTTAAATATTTAAAACTTAAAAATCTCTCCTTACTAGATACTACAATCAAATTCTATATTACACATGAAAATAATGTGATACACCCAACACTTTACCCGTACAGCGCGCATAACAATATACTCTTTATCTTCTAACATATAGGGTTGATATTTTCAGTATGATCATGCGCCTGTACTTAAAAGAGCGCAGCAACCCCAGGTACGTACAAAACCTACCCTGAGGCTGTACTCCTTTACTTTTCTTTCATATTTTCGGCTCTAACTAGCGCGTTCACTCACAAGGTAAAGCATGTAAGAGTGACAGGGATGGCTACATCCGTAACTACGGACAACGGCTGAAGAGTAGAGGAACTGGGATAATCCATACAGATTGCTCGTTCCCGCTAACGACAGGAACGAATCCCTATACAGCACTTGTTGTAACCCACCTTCAAGCTATCAATTCGACAACATGAGTGGTGACCATAAGACCTGATTAAGGTTTAAGCTTATCGTGATATAAAGGAGTTACGGAGTAACGTTGATAACTTGAAAATATTTAATTTCTGAAATAGAAGTCGATTTTTTCTATTGCAAGAATATTTCTAAATGACTTTAAAATAATGGAAAAATGCCAACATAGTAAATAGTGTCGATAGTGTGCATAATGCACCGAGGGCGTAAAGGACTATCTCACGTCACAGCCTTTGGACCTGAGCGTTGCGAGCGAGTGAAGCGAGCTTTCTTAAACATTCACGTTACATTGGTTTCATCGTTTGATAAAAAGCTTCATCACTAAAAATTAAGAAATCCGCAAACGTTTTATTGCATTTATTCATAGCAAAACGCAAATGTACAGAAGCGGATCTACCTAAGAGCTTTTGGGCTTTAGCCCGGGGCCCCGGGCTTACAGGGGGCCCGCATCCCATGTTAAAAATAACAAGAGATGAATCGTAATTAAGGCGTTATGTGTAACGAAAAAAAAACAATCCTAAGGCTGGCAACCCAAAGCAATTGCCGGCCGGCTATCAAACGAAACGGAGAATTCTCCTGCTGCTTAGCTTATTTATAGTCGTTGTATTTCATAGCTGACATTATAGTCGTTAGTGGTAAAAAGTATTTGTAAAAGTTTATTTACGAAAAAATATGGCGACTCTTCAAATTACGCAAGGTAATCCGGCACATCTGTGACCGCTCTAGATTTTAGGCTCCATGACGCCCTGACGCCCCTGACCTTGGAGGCCCTAATACATAGCACCAAAACCCTGGAAAAAGTGAAAGGCTCCGGTTGCAATTTTTTTTTACTTCTTTAAATTGTCTTAAACTTTTGTTCGCTGAAATCGCTTGTGTTTTCTTTAATATACCTTTTTGAACTTCTGGGAATTGCTTTCTTCTTTTACATTTGCTTCGCTCGCCCACTTAAAAATACCCTTAAAATATATATTCTAAGAAAATCATTATTCACAAAATTTCGAATGCTTGCTTCACTCGCGAACTAACTTTTGTAATTAAAAATACAGATATCTCAGGCGCTCACTTGCTCAGCGCACTTTTTTACCACTATTTTGATATTCGGAGACGTCAGAGAGTCAGAAGCTGAAGAATTTAAACGTAAAGGTCTACTTCCGAACGCTTGCTTCGCTCGCGTTCAAATTCATATGGTTTTAGGATATTCTAAAGGATCATCACAGTTTAAAAGGTGAAGGCTCGCTTCGCTGGCAAACGTATTTTACACATTTCTGAAAAATCTTTCAGAAAGGTACGTATAAAATTAAATACTACTCTCGCAAACAAATGTTTAAAAACCTAATTACCAAAAACTTGGGCGCTTGCTTCGTTGGCGCCTTTATTACCATCCTTTTTTTAATTTAGAGAAGTCTAATCTGTAAAAATAAATCGAAGAACTTGCTGCACTGAAATGATGAAAGGTTGATGTTTATTATTGTAATATAATTTGGTCTTTATGAATAAATATTTTCTCAGCCGTGTTTTTTTCTCATAAGTACTCGTACCTATACACTGCATCACCATTGATAAAAGCCCCCCAGAGTTTTAGCCCAGGGCCCCACAAGCCCCTGCCGATGTAAACAAAAACACCGAATGTATTCCAATTTAAATTCAAAAGTCGGTATGAGAAAATAAATTAAAGAAATGACCAGGAAATTTCCCTCAGAATTTTGGAGAAAGATGTAAAAAACTCTGGAGATTCATAAACTTGTGGCATTCCTTGTCCATACCGCTCCATCCGTTATACACTGAACTTTTAACAAATGTATCTGACATTGAGTTAGAGTTCTACTTATAATGGTTATGTAGCTACGTAGAAACTCACAATGTATGAGATGGGTTCGTAGGCTTTACAAGAAATAATGTATCCGAACTTAATGTATTGCCTAACTTCGGCGAGCCTAAATAATGAGGTCTGATATTGTGTATAATGAATGGTTTGGTCTGTGTATATTTTATGTCAAGTACGAGTAACTACGAGATAGCAATGTAAGCTTTGGTACTGTGTGACGTGATTTTATAGAAGATTTTGTTTGTGCGGCACAAACAAAGGCCAAACTACTCACTTTCATTGGATTTAAAAAGGCACGTTAAGCTGTAGTCAAAAAATATGAAATTTCTAATTAATTACATAACAGTAGTATTATTAAGTAACGTGATATCAAAAAAAGAAGTAGAATTCCAGTTATAAATTAAGTCCTCATGCATCTGAAGACACCTTCTAAGTACTTACAAAAGGGTTTGGTGATGGCTAAGTTACATGGTAATACGCACTCATAATATAATCAATTTTTGACGTGGAAATCTTCTTTTATTGCTGCCAAGTTTTATATCGACTGCCTTGTTGGTGTAGTGGCAAAGTTTCTGCCTTACATCCGAGAGGTCCTGGGTTCGAATCCCAGGTCGAGCCAAAATTTTTTCTTAGATTTTCTGTCATGAATTTCTCAAAAACAGCTCGGAGTCGGGAAATTGGCGGTGTTACATCCCCGTGTCACGGAAATCACATTAAGCCGTTGGTCCAGCGCCTGATCTCTCTCCGGTGATATCGGTTTGCCGACTCTAAGAACTTTGAGAATGATGGAACAGTGAGTGCACCTGTGTATTGCGCTCACACTTGTGCACTATAATATCTCCTGCGTCGTCGGCTAATCTCTGTTGAGATTAGCCGCCGTGGTCGAAATCGGCCAGGAGGACTATTATTATTATATCTATTATATATGTAGAACCTACCCAATCTTCAAAAATAGTCTCCCTACCACCCGGGCCCTCAGAGCCACCGTCTACTACCTTATAACTCAGTCTCAGCATTCTCATATATTACGCTCGTATCTAAAATGAATAGGGTCTAAATTCGCGTGTGCTTTTCTCTCTACGAATACCAGACAGCTGTAATACAGCCTAGATTTCCTTTGCCTTTTTCGTGGAATTAGCTGAAGAGACTAACCGTTTACCGCCTGTGAATATATAAAATTCGCCTCGCTATTTCTTAAAGGAGTTTCTTTCGGTTTTTTATTCTAACTCGCTGGATGCAGTCGCTATCAAGTCTCTTTTCGGTAAGACTAAGGTTTCGTTGGTGGTTTGAAGTGAGAAACTTGCATTGGGAAATTGTTTAACTTTTGTTTCTTGTAAAACAATTTTTACAGGTTTAAATTAATACACAATCAAAAAGTTTATCACAACACAGTATAAAATCTGGATCTTTAAAACTACTGAACGAATTTTGATGCAGTTTTTTTTAAAGAAAAACTATTTTGAATAGGTAAACTGATTAATATGCAAGAAGATTTATGATGAACATTATTAATTTATTGGAGAAAACACGGCCAAACTGGTCACTATGGTAAACTAGAATTTTTCATTTACAGGGTGGAGACTACAATACAAAAAGAAATTCAAATATAGCCTGTAAAATATAATATATATATAATAAACGGTAAATAGGTGGCACAAATTTTCCATAAACACAATTTTTCAGCCTATTTATTTGTTGTAAGTTACAGTTGTAATCTACAAACGACATAAAGAACAATATAAAACGAACATAATTCGAACAGTTCTATAGACAAAAGAGTTATAGCCCATGCAACTTTGTCGTTCCATTCCACAACTTTGTGTCATACACATCCAGTGCATTACACAAAATTATATAATCAAAACAAAACCTAAAAACAACCCTTTTCCAACTTAGCTAAGGTTTCGGCAAACTGAAGAGATAAAATTGTAAACGTGAAACTACAATGTTAAACATATACGCTGACGAAACGATTTTGACCCTTGCGTTGTTGTGAATAAGAGAAAAGGGGATGGTTGTACAATGTTGCCTTCGTGTTCGCCTTCTGTCGCACAGTTTAAATGGTACAAATTGCCATTCAAACTATCGTCACATTTTGTGGTGCGAAAGTAATTCGACTTCTAGTACTAGTCCATATATATACATATTATACAGCTAAGGAATAGAACGCAAAGAGCTCACTAAGTGCACATACATTCTCTAATTGGTTGAATCAAGATTCAACAATCCTTCGAAAATATATCTGAATTTTTTTGATGCGTATTATTTAGGAAGACATGATGATGTTAATTGGAAATTCAAAATATGATAAATAAGAATCTCCCCAATTTTTTGAAGTTGGTGCATAAATAAAATACCAAAGTGACTAATATTTTAATCGCATGTCGGACTTCTAAACCAAGGGTCGCGGGTTCGATTCCCGCACAGTACAAGCATGAGTGTGCATGAACATGTGTGTTTGTACTGGTCTGGGTGTTTTCTATTTATAATATGTATTTATTTACAAAAAAAAAGTATTTAAGTATTTATATCCGTTATCTAGTACCCATAACACAAGCCTCGTAGCTTACTTTGGGACTAGAGAATTGTAGTCCGGTTCGCGAGTGTAAGCAAGCAGCACGTGTTTCGGGATTTTTTGTAAACAATAATTGTCTAGTGCATTTTTTTCTTTTAAGATTTAGTTTTAAGCATCGTTTTCACCTGTAGTTAGGTGTTGGTGTTTGTGTATTTTGTTTTCTGGTAAGTTTTTCCAAAAATGGAAAGCCGGCCGCCCGAGCCACCCGATCCTCCGGATCGAGCCCTGACCGCAATGGATTTATAACTCCGGAAGAGCCTCTTTCGCCCCCAGTGTTCTCCCAATCAGCGACTAAGCGCCGCCTCGACACAGTTGAGAATCCCGAACCGGCTAAAAGGCCTAATTCTGAAATCCTGGCTTCTACTCCATCATCCAGCAGCCAACCCATGTATGTTCACCCTTCACTGGTTATAGCTCCAAAATCGTATAGCAGCCAAGACAAAGGTCCTTTTATTGTGCACGTTGGGCATATAGATAATAGTGATCCATCAGCGCCAACATCGATTCAACCAATGAAGTTCGGTAGGTTCCTAGTTCACAATAAGATCCAACAGGTTATTGTCGACGGGGTAAAAAAGGTAGGCCGAAATAGAATTTCCGTGCAATTCGCCACTGCTTCTGCAGCAAACAGTTTCCTTGGTAATGATCTCCTTCCACTGCATAAATTCGTTGCTTCCATTCCCACATACAACGTAACGAGAATGGGCCTCATAAGAGGAATACCTACGGACTGGTCTATGGACGAGTTAGCCGATTCGTTGTCCGTTCCCGTTGGCTGTGGTATTCTCTTGAAAGCCAGACGCCTGAATAGAAAATTAGTGGTAGACCAAAAGACATCCTGGGTCCCCACACAGTCGGTTGTGGTAACTTTTAAGGGTCAAGTACTCCCCGAGAGAGTATTTTGTTGCCATAATGCCATACCTGTCGAGACTTACCAACTTCCGACCATCCAGTGCTTAAACTGCTGCAGGTTTGGACACGTAAAAGCGCAGTGTCGTTCCAAGCCCAGGTGCTTCAAATGTGCTCAACCCCACTTTGGAGATGACTGTAACGTCCAAGAAGACAAGGCCTCTTGCCTTCTATGTACCGGCCCTCATTTTGCACTAAATAAATCGTGCCCTGAACATGGACGCCAAAAACTTATTAAGATGGCAATGTCACAGGACAACCTCCCATATGACCAGGCTTCTTCTCTGTACCCCCCGGTACGAAAGTCATATGCCGATATGACTAGAACTCCTGCCTCTTTCGCAAGTCAATCACAACCTTTACCAGCTACTCAACCGTCGTCTACCTCTTACAAAAAGGCAGTTATTCGCCCTCCACCCCGTCCTCGTGCTCCATTGGGAAAGGGTTACGATAGGCAGGCACATCAGGCCATAATAGGCAACTGTGCCTCCTCTCTCCCTAATGGCTGCGCTCTCAACTCCGACTCTACTTCTTCCTCTGCAACGGAAGATAAAGACAACATCCTGGAATTAATTTATTCCCTAATTATCCGTATTGTTTCCGGTCATAGTGACCGCACACCGAACAACGTAGCGCAAAAACTTTCCCAATTTTCTAAATTTTATTTTGATCATATCTTAAATGATTCCAACGGTAGTTCAGTGGAACTGCCAAAGCATTAGACGAAAAAAGCACGTATTGTTATATTTTATAAATAAGTATCACCCATCTGTTTTCGCCGTCTCGGAGACGTGGTTGTTACCCGGATCACATTTCCGTGTGACGGGATACTCGTGTCTCCGAGACGACAGAGACGATGGTTATGCAGGTAGCGCGTTACTCATAAAGCGCTCCCTGACATTTTCCCAGCTTCCCCTCCCTTCACACAGTCAAGGCATAAATGCCGTGGCTGTACGCTTTTCTAATATTTCACTTCTGTCAGTTTACATCCCCCACCCTAATGCTTCCACACTTAATGAATTCCAAGATATTATTTCGTCTCTTCCCTCTCCTTTTCTTATAATGGGTGACCTAAATGCCCATCATATCTCTTGGGGTTGTCATTTAACTGATTCCCCTGGTTCATTGCTGTCCGACATTTTAGATGATTTAGACATTTGTATTTTGAACAACGGCAGTCCAACTAAAAGATGCCTGCCTAATCAGAACCCAGCTTCTGCTGTGGACCTATCTATTTGCTCACCTAGTATAGCCCCCCTTGTCACATGGTGTGTCCTAAATAGCACATTTGGGAGCGACCATTACCCTATTTTAATAACTTTAAATGACAACCCATCTGATGCTCCCCGTCTTCCTCCTATCTTAAAATTTAATATTAATAAAGCAGATTGGTCTGGATACACAATAGCAGTTAGAGATAAAATTGAATCGCTTCCACATGTAAATCCCTCAAATGCAGTTTCAGCTTATTCCCATTTTATCAATGCCCTTCAGTCTTCCGCTGAAGACCATATACCTAAAAAGAATCTTAATCATAAAGTATCACCCCCTTGGTGGGATCTCGAGTGTACTGCGGCTGTCCGAAAACGTAAAGATGCTGAAGTGAGGTACAACCGGTCGATGACCTTAGAAAATTATATACACTTCAAACGGGTGTCAGCTAAAACCAATAAGATTTTGAGTAAAAAAAAGAAGCTGAGCTGGATTAAGTTCTGTGAGTCCATGTCTCCCAGAACACCTTCTTCACTGGTCTGGAAACAAATTAGAAGATTTCGGCATTACTTGGATGCCCCTAATCTTACTTCCAATGATCCTTCTATTTGGATCAATAGCTTTTTAGATAAACTAGCCCCTCCGTTTGTCCCCAATTTAGACAGTTTCCCTTCGAGTATCTCTCCCTCGCTCCCTTCAAGCAATTTAGATTCTCCTTTTTCTTTTGAAGAACTCTTGTCAGCTCTTACCGGCCTATCCGATTCCTCCCCTGGAATTGATGGAATTCCATACTCTTTCTTAAACTTATAAATATATTCTTTGATTTAGGTTCCGTCCCAGATGATTGGAAACAGCAATTGATTATCCCAATTCCTAAGCCTGGAAAAGATCCTCTTGACTACAATTCTTACCGCCCCATTGCTCTTTCTTCAGTTCTTCTAAAAATCGTGGAACATATGATAAGAAATCGTCTAGAGTGGTTTATGGAATCTCGTGGCATCCTTCCGAAGACCCAATACGGTTTTCGCAAGGGACTTAGTCCTACTCTTGACAGTTTAAGTGTGCTTACCACGGACATAAGGCTGGCTTTTAAAAATAAGGAATATCTCGTGGGTGTCTTTTTGGACATTTCCGCAGCATATGATAACGTCCTTCTTCCAGTACTCAGGCAGAAATTGCTTCAGCTGAGTGTCTCAGAGAAGTTGGTCTCCTTCATTTGCAATACGCTGATGTGTCGTTCAATCACTGTCAGATACCAAAATACTTCGCTGTCAACCCGACTTGTTTGGAAAGGCCTTCCTCAAGGCTCCGTGATAAGCCCATTGCTGTACAATATATATACTTACGATCTGGAAACCACTGTGAACTCTTTCTGTAACATACTGCAATATGCCGATGATATTGCCCTATACGTGTCTTCCAAATCTGCTTCAGAAGCTTCCTCCCGTTTAAATTTGGCTCTACAGTACTTATCTACCTGGCTCTCTGAGCACGGACTATCCTTATCTGTCCTAAAAATGCAGCTGTGTCACATTCACTCACAAGCGACATATTAAGGAAATAATACTAAGGAATAGAACGCAAAGAGCTCACTAAGTGCACATACATTCTCTAATTGGTTGAATCAAGATTCAACAATCCTTCGAAAATATATCTGAATTTTTTTGATGCGTATTATTTAGGAAGACATGATGATGTTAATTGGAAATTCAAAATATGATAAATAAGAATCTCCCCAATTTTTTGAAGTTGGTGCATAAATAAAATACCAAAGTGACTAATATTTTAATCGCATGTCGGACTTCTAAACCAAGGGTCGCGGGTTCGATTCCCGCACAGTACAAGCATGAGTGTGCATGAACATGTGTGTTTGTACTGGTCTGGGTGTTTTCTATTTATAATATGTATTTATTTACAAAAAAAAAGTATTTAAGTATTTATATCCGTTATCTAGTACCCATAACACAAGCCTCGTAGCTTACTTTGGGACTAGAGAATTGTAGTCCGGTTCGCGAGTGTAAGCAAGCAGCACGTGTTTCGGGATTTTTTGTAAACAATAATTGTCTAGTGCATTTTTTTCTTTTAAGATTTAGTTTTAAGCATCGTTTTCACCTGTAGTTAGGTGTTGGTGTTTGTGTATTTTGTTTTCTGGTAAGTTTTTCCAAAAATGGAAAGCCGGCCGCCCGAGCCACCCGATCCTCCGGATCGAGCCCTGACCGCAATGGATTTATCGACTCCGGAAGAGCCTCTTTCGCCCCCAGTGTTCTCCCAATCAGCGACTAAGCGCCGCCTCGACACAGTTGAGAATCCCGAACCGGCTAAAAGGCCTAATTCTGAAATCCTGGCTTCTACTCCATCATCCAGCAGCCAACCCATGTATGTTCACCCTTCACTGGTTATAGCTCCAAAATCGTATAGCAGCCAAGACAAAGGTCCTTTTATTGTGCACGTTGGGCATATAGATAATAGTGATCCATCAGCGCCAACATCGATTCAACCAATGAAGTTCGGTAGGTTCCTAGTTCACAATAAGATCCAACAGGTTATTGTCGACGGGGTAAAAAAGGTAGGCCGAAATAGAATTTCCGTGCAATTCGCCACTGCTTCTGCAGCAAACAGTTTCCTTGGTAATGATCTCCTTCCACTGCATAAATTCGTTGCTTCCATTCCCACATACAACGTAACGAGAATGGGCCTCATAAGAGGAATACCTACGGACTGGTCTATGGACGAGTTAGCCGATTAGTTGTCCGTTCCCGTTGGCTGTGGTATTCTCTTGAAAGCCAGACGCCTGAATAGAAAATTAGTGGTAGACCAAAAGACATCCTGGCCCCATTGCTCTTTCTTCAGTTCTTCTAAAAATCGTGGAACATATGATAAGAAATCGTCTAGAGTGGTTTATGGAATCTCGTGGCATCCTTCCGAAGACCCAATACGGTTTTCGCAAGGGACTTAGTACTCTTGACAGTTTAAGTGTGCTTACCACGGACATAAGGCTGGCTTTTAAAAATAAGGAATATCTCGTGGGTGTCTTTTTGGACATTTCCGCAGCATATGATAACGTCCTTCTTCCAGTACTCAGGCAGAAATTGCTTCAGCTGAGTGTCTCAGAGAAGTTGGTCTCCTTCATTTGCAATACGCTGATGTGTCGTTCAATCACTGTCAGATACCAAAATACTTCGCTGTCAACCCGACTTGTTTGGAAAGGCCTTCCTCAAGGCTCCGTGATAAGCCCATTGCTGTACAATATATATACTTACGATCTGGAAACCACTGTGAACTCTTTCTGTAACATACTGCAATATGCCGATGATATTGCCCTATACGTGTCTTCCAAATCTGCTTCAGAAGCTTCCTCCCGTTTAAATTTGGCTCTACAGTACTTATCTACCTGGCTCTCTGAGCACGGACTATCCTTATCTGTCCTAAAAATGCAGCTGTGTCACATTCACTCACAAGCGACATATTCCGGACATTGTTGTTTCAGTTGATGGAGATCACATACCTTGCAACAGCAAAGTAAGATTTTTAGGCCTGATCTTAGACTCTCGGTTAACTGGCACTGCGCATTTCAACTATATTAGCCAGAAGGCAGAAAGGGGAGTAAACGTCCTTCGAGCTCTTTCCGGGGTTCGCTGGGGCGCTCACCCTTATTCACAAAAGCTTTTATACAATGCAATTGTCCGTAGTCATTTCGATTATGCTTCTTTCCTTCTAGATCCTGGAAACAAATCAGCGCTTGAAAAACTTATTAAAATTCAGTCCAAATGCCTTCGCATTATATTAGGAGCTATGAAATCGTCCCCCATAAATGCCCTTCAAATCGAGTGTGTTGATCCCCCCCTTTTTCTTCGCCGACAATACCTTAGCGACCGTTTTTATGTAAAAGCGGCACAAAATTCATCACATCCTTTATTGCCAAAATTGGTCCTTCTTTCCTCCTTACGCTCTTCCGATTCTTCCCAAAACATACCATGCATTCTGCTGAGTTTACAAAAATTCAATCGACTCCCTGTCCCAATCGAAAAATTTCAACTGAACCCTCTTTTTGCAAACACCTTTGAGTCTCTCATCTTTCAGCCTCCTATTATCTTAAATTTTGGTATCTCCAAAGACTCTCCATCCCCTTCTCAAGAATTTTTAAATATTCTCTCTGACCACTGGCCGAATTGGCTCCCGATATTCACTGATGGATCCAAACTTTCTGTTGGTGGCTGCGTAGGTGCAGGCGTGTGGATCCCAGCATACAAAGTGGTTTTAAGTTTCAAATGTCCCCCTGGATCATCTGTATTCACAGGTGAATCTGTAGCTATATTAGAAGCTATTTTATACGCAAAGTCACACTCCCTAAATAACGTTATTATCTTTACAGACTCTTTAAGCTGTCTCCAATCTATTCTGTCAAATCCCTTCAAAGCCAAAATTAAGTTCCCTACCATTCTTAGGATTAGAGAGGTTCTATTTGAATGTGTCAGATTGGGTATCAATATCGTACTCACTAGGATCCCCAGTCACAAAGGTATCTATAATCTGCCGTCTACGAATCGGCCATGCATGTACTCCTGCTCATCTGGCGAAGCTGCGCATTAGGGATAATTCCATCTGTGAGTGTGGGCTTGACGAAGGATCGGTTAATCATATTTTGTTTAACTGTCCAAATATTGGCGCTTCACTTTTTGACTTTCTTCCAAAGAAATTTCCCCTTCCGTCTAATATTAAATGTATTTTAAATTCTCTTAACCCCCCGCTATTAAATTGTCTTTCTAAATTTATTGTTACTAAAAATATTAATTTGTAATGTAGGTACTCCTAAAAAATATTAACAATTTGTTCTTCCCCCTACCCTCCTGTTGTTTGCACTATTTCATGTATGTAGACGTACTGTGTGCTGTAAATGTCAACTGTGTTGTCCCTTTGTTTTGGGTGGATAAATTTTGCTTAAGATTTGAAATATTATAACTAATTTTACTCAATCTGCCTTGCCAAATGCTTCACACGTGACTTTGGCGGAACAGTCTACCCAAGTTCGTGGTAAACTCAAGTTCGCTCGCCATAACAAAGAAAGAAGAAGAAGAAGACTAGAGAATTGGTGTGCTTGTTGAAAAATATTTATTATTAAAAAAAAAGAAAAAAGAAAAGAATCAAACATTTTAATTAAGCGTATTTAGAACAGTCAATGAAGCTTAAATTAGGTAAGAATTTTGGAATTCGAGATACCCATGTGTAAGTCTGTAAATACTTGTATATTGACACCCTAAAAATTGTTTTAGATCCTACATAATATGGTCCGGTGGACGCAACTATTATCAAGGTCAAATGTTGTTTTTTGGTAATATTTCTCTGCTATTTGTACTCAATATTGTAAAATTCTCTACAAATTTGGTTTAAAAAACATTTTATAATGTGAACCGTGTTAGGGCGAAGAGCACGCGATAATTTGATACAAGTATTCACAGACTTATAGCTGGTTATCTCAAATTCCGAGGTGAACTTATTATAATGTCCGGATGTCTTTAAACGAAACTTAACCCTGAAATGCTTGCAGTGGACCGTCTTACCAACCAATCTGCTTTTTAACACCTAACCGAATCAGGAGTAGCAACGTAAACATTATCCGATGGACCTGCTCAGTATTTCGATCCCGACGCCGTCATAAACCTTTGCTTTATGTGATCTACGGGACTTCGCACATCTTGGCAGCGGAATTTTTATTGGCTGAGCCACTCTTGAATACTAAATTGTACGTCAGTAGTTTTCGGCGTTGATGTAGTGAAATGGGATACAGTAGGACTAGGATTGAGTTTTATTTCTATGACGGTAAATTTTGCCGGTTCAGATTCCCCATATACCTAATGCAGGGCATCTGAGCCGACACAATTGGACTGACGACCTTGTGTTATGGTCACAGAACCGACCCAGCTGCAGGTCGCTGGTAACCGCATAAATTGGAAATCGCGGGGAAACCTGGGCGTCTTGAGCTGATTATGATGATGTTGACAAAGGTGGAAGGATTTTGGTATAATGGAGTATATCAGATGTTCAAGGGTGGCTCACAGTCACACACTAAAGTTGCTAACCTATAAATAACTAAACTTAGCAATTAGTTGGTCGATAGGAAGAATGTATTACTAGTTTGTCATATCTAGCCGATACATAAACATTTCATACACTGGCCTGGGCTATACGTTAAATTCATATCCTATATTATGGAGACCACAAAACGACAATAACTTGAATTTTCATGTATTTTTATATGTTTTTTTTTTAACTTTGTTGTTTGGATTATTCAGCAGAAACATACTTGCTTATGTGAACTATTATCTTATCTATCTTTTCATTTATTGCCGTTTTGTGGTCTCTACCCTGTATATATTATATAGCGCCATTTTTTGACTCCTCGACACAACACTGCATGAGCTTCACATTTATTTGTATAGAAACTTACTGAATTGGTCTGCCGTGGCGTTTTCCTTGAACGGGAAATGAGGTAAATAAATCGTACTGTGATAGATGCAAACGGAATCAAGATTATCATATAACGAAGATTGTAGTTACCTTTTAGATTTATTATTCATTTCTGATGTAATATTTTTATGAGACAAAAAAGGGTTTTGTTTTTGATCTAGACAATTTAAGTCCACTAATGAAAGCACAAGTAAGAGTAAAAAAATCATATCTCCGTCATCAAAAAATTTTATCGTGACTTTAATAGGCTTGTTTCCACTATGAAAGAAATATTCAAAAACTGATTTTCTCTAAAATAATTCATAATTTTAGATGCCTTTACACTAATATTTTTCTGCAGTTCGTATTATTTGATTTTTAATTGGAATTCAAATGATAATTAGTCACTCAGTCGGCATTGCACGCGATGACGTCAAAGTGTGTTATTTCCATACAAGCTCTATGAAGAAAAGCGTTTTGACAGTTGATAAAAAGTACGTCAACGATTGGTGGTGTCAACTACCGTATTGGTGGTCCCAAGATTGTATAAGTGGGACATAAATACTCTAATTTAGTTCCCATTTACAGTCTAATTCCTGACTTCCTGATGCACAATTAAAAATATTTCAGAAATGAATACCAAGTGTAATTACTGTACAGAACCGCAACACAAAATATTTAACCTTTCGCATTCCAAAATGCTCACCTATTCCTCGTCTGTATGTGTTGTGTGTCACAATTATAAAGCTATCGCTGGAGTAAGCACGGAGTTATATGAATGTTTGCTGGCGGCGCGCATCGCCCGTGTGTAGTGTAAAGCGTCTTGTGGAATTACCTTTAGGCAGGCTGCACGAGGACAATTTCTGATAATATTTTTTACAGTGTCTCGATACAAGACCAATTAAGGTTGTAACACCCGAGAAACTAACACAATGGAGATATGCAGACATTTCAAATTGGTAGGATATCTTTGGGATAACCTTTTAAACAATGCAACTCTTTGTCATAACGGGCTAAAAGCTTGTTTTTTTTTAACTTATGATAAAAAGATAAATTTACTTAGTACTTTATAGGCAAAAGTGTGTAGGCAATAGTGTCTCGGAGATTGGACTTAAATAAGCTCGGATCGGTTAAGACTAGTACCTAAAAAAGTTTTACTAACAGTAAAAAGTAAGATCTAACCTCTTGATTCTTAAAATTAACACTCGCGACGGGTTATTCCCTGAATACCCCGACCCGGAGGACCGCGATTTTTTTTATCTTGATGAACTCAATTAAAAGTCATCATGGAGGTTCTCTAGGAACCTCGGGGTTCGGGGTACTTAGAGAAGAATACATCGCAACGCACCCCATGTCGTACACTCGCGCCCAGCCTGGCACATTCGCACGTCACAAACACGAGACCAGACAATGTAGGATGATGACGAGTTTAATTATTTCGAGCGCGAATGTACGTGCTACTAGGAATACTACCTTAATGGCGCTCTTTGATCTTGGGCAACTCCAAACGCGCGAGGTATCGCTAGGAATTAAACGATTTACGGGTTATATGTAGGGTAATATCGGTTCACTTATCACTTAATAGAGTAAGGTATGAAATGTATTAAGACCAAGTTTGAATGAGTTATTTACCCTGTGGGTGGCATGTGGCTTCAAGCTTTATATGATGTTAGTAGATTATCATGTAAACTCCACTGAATTAGGTTAAACTAGATCTATTAAGTTGCCTCGTTGGTGTAGTGGCAAAGTTTCTGCCTTACATCCGAAAGGTCCTGGGTTCAAATCCCAGGTCGACCCAAAATTGTTTCCGAGATTTACTGTCATAAATTTCTCAAAAACAGCTCGGAGTTGGGAAGTCCCCCGTGCCTCGGAAAACACGTTAAGCCGTTGGCCCTGCGCCTGATCCCCCTCCGTTCATTCATGTTGGATTGCCGTCTCACCGAACTTTGAGAGTGATGGAACAGCGAGTGCACCTGTGTGTTGCGCTTACACTTGTGCACTATAATATCTCCTGCGTAGTTGGCTGATCTCTGTTGGTCGAAATCGGCTAGGAAGACTATTATTAATAAACAAACTACAATTTATTTACGTGTACATATATAATTTATAAACATATATAAAAGATACGGTTACTTTGTGCGCGATCCGACACGAACTTAGCCGGTATTTTTGTTTACCTGCGTGTATGTCGCGTTCTCTCTGTTTTTTCAGTCTACGAAATGATAAAGCAAAATAAAAATAAAGAAAAATAACTTATCAAATGTTGCAAAACCCAATTCGAAAAATTTATAAATATTGCCATTCGTTGCAAACAGGAAAGTAATTAAAATTTTATAAGTGCCGACCAAAATCGCCTGAGTCTCGGTTATTAAAACTTTTTCGAAACTTCGCCGCCGAATCCCGGCGTGAACTCGTGGCAAAAACCTGTTTGGGTTCAAATAAGCCGTGTTTCGGGGACAGGGAATAAATTCCCTTTATTAGGAGGGGCCTAATAAAGCCCGTGCCAGGCAAAAATAGTGGTTGGCCGCAAAGGCCCCCGGGGACCGGGCCTTAATAGAAACGGTCCCGGCATTAAAGGGTTAACAGTCCTGTGTGTGCGTTTTATTCTCATTGTGAAATGGATGATTGAGAGTGATTTAATACGAGTTCGGAATATAAATAACTCGTGTGGCCTTTTCAGTAAATCAAAAGATTAGGCGTCGTTGCTTTTTTACAATAAGTCAAGCAGATTTCCCAAAAGATTTGTCGCAAAAGAAAATCTTGCGAAATAACGAAAAGTTATTATAAAAATTGGTTGCCTGTAAAGTCGGTATACGGGCGAAAGTTTTACGTGACAACGACTTAGAGTGGTAAAATAATTTTAATGTGAATATTCATTCGTATAACATGAACCGGTGTGTATGCCTATCTCTCTCACTCTCTCCCTCTCTCTCGCTCTGTCTCTCTCGCTCTTAGGCGGGCTAACCATGCCCGAGTCGAAGGGACGCGTGCCTCTCACTCGCTCTCATTGTGAGCGCGGAACGTGAGCGGAGCGTAACGCAGTTTCTTGAAGTGTCACCCGGCAAACCAATTTATAAGACGTTGTCACGTCAAAAACATTCAGACTACCAATTTGGTGTAATGGTTATAAAGTTGACTATAAAACCTAAGGTTGCGGGTGCAATCTCCACACTGTACAAACATATGAGCGCTTAAAAATGCTTGTTCGTACTGGTCTGGGTGTTATATGTATTTATTTCAGTTTATTTGTAATACCACTGTTGATTCTGATTCTTGTAACACAAGTGCTTAAGCTACCATGGAGTCAAATCAATGTACCTAGTGTTGTTGTTAATGCAGAACGTCTAAGATACTATTAATTTTTTAATAAAGTATCATAGTCTGATACGCAATGAACTTCACTATAAGTATCATGTACGCAATACATATTCGTTGTTCGCTCAAGCGATACATAGGCTTTTAACGTATCGCTGATACGAAGACAAGCTGTGACAATATAGCATCCGCTGGATGCCTTATGAATACCTTATGCTGGTACAGGATGTCCTAAATAATGAATTTTATAAGAAAGATTTTTTTCGGTTTTTTGATCTGCATTTACTAACCTTTTATTTTGTTTTCACCGAGCATAGTTTGCATTACCATATTTTGTTTAATTTTGATTTTAAAAATATTCAGAAATAAATTTTAAACCTATTATTCCATTTCTATTGTTGTTTAAGATTATACAGTAACTTTTTCCGTGTCGATTGTAGCCTTTGAATATTGTCACTATAACTTTCTACGAGTATAGTTTTTGTTGTATAAAAAACAATAAAAACTGTGGATAAAAAACTATACAACTTTTTTTCTATTGGAAGTTCGAACAATTTTTCAAGTTGAACTTTGGACATTCACTATTGACGGCTTTCAAAAAACTATAGCACAACATGCTACAAAATAAATTCCTAACTCTAGTGGCAATCGACCATCGTACAAAGACTACTGTTCGATGGAATAAAAATGAAAAATACCCTTTTCCACTTTTTGTTTATGACGTTCATTGTAAATGTGTCTGTATCCTGAAAAACTGTGCCTAGTTATTTTTAACAGAGACATATTTTGAATTTTAACTAGCTGAACACATATTGTTCGTTCTTTTCTATTAATGTACTAAAGGAATGGATATTATTTACGGTAAATTAAAAATGTAACTTACTCGGAGGTTGTAAGCCGATTTGCCAAAAGTATAGTTTATCTCCCCTTTTATAAGAAAATATTGCTGTACCTATTTTAAGAGATCATCAATGTTTTAAAACATTGACGAACACTTTGGTTTAATGGTCAAGAAGTTGACTATTAACCAAGAGGTCGCGGGTTCGATCCCCGCACTGTACAAACATTTGTGTGCATGAACATGTCTGTTTGTACTGGTCTGGGTGGTATATGTATTTATTTAAGTTTATTTGTAATACCACTGTTGATTATGATATCTGTAACTCAAGTGCTTAAGCTACTTACCACGAAATCAGATCAATGTACATTTATAATTTATTATGAAACATTTTTTTTATGTGTAAGTTTGTTTACACCCGGTTCTTGTACAAACCAGCAACCCTGCCAATTCTAGGTTATTCCTTTTTCTGTGATACGGACCACTGGTACAACTTTTCAGTAAAAGTTTATACACTGCTCAACAAAGTCTAGGGAACAGGAGGTTTTTAGGGAATATTTTTATTTTTATATATTTTTGTTTTAAAGTTTATATACCAATCGATGCGCAATTTAATGCTTAATTAGTTGCGTATATAAATAAAGGATTCAGTTTTTGAAACTTTATTTTGTCAACCGTAATGGTGGGTTGCCTCCTTGCGACATTTTGCAAAAAACGGTCTTGCCTTTCCGTAGTAACCCTATACCTGCCTCTGTGCCTTTCGGCTACATCGCCAGTAAGTCTGTAACGTGCCCACAGTCTGCAGATAACGCTCGCGTGAGAATTCAGAGCAGCTGCAACTTCGCGTTGGGGTAGCCCAGCTTCCAACATTCC
The DNA here is from genome assembly GCA_963921415.1 of Pyrausta despicata. Lineage (NCBI taxonomy): Eukaryota > Metazoa > Arthropoda > Insecta > Lepidoptera > Crambidae > Pyrausta > Pyrausta despicata. The sequence goes on along the minus strand of OY992852.1, from coordinate 2,198,668 downwards.
TACAGCTCGAATCATTTCTTCCCGCGTTAAAAGACGTCGTGACATAATGGCCGTAGTCGCAAAAGTTACGAATAACAACAGTTAATTTTGTTTTTCAATAAAATCATAAAACAATAAAACGAATTTTTATCTTTAAAATTCTCATACAGTATCACTACACAGCAATCAAAGTGAAAGATTCCCGCCTTCTACGAAAATTCTTTTGTTTCTAATTTTTTTTTTTTAAATTCGAACAACGTTTGATAAACATTCAGCCTACCTGTTTACCTCAAAGAGATCAGTACTTTTTTAAAGAAGATTTTACAAATAAAGTCATATAGTTGGCTTGTTCCCTAGACTTTGTTGAGCAGTGTATTTTCGACAACCGCTTGGTGCAGTGGTCCACATGTCGGACTTCTAAACCAAGGGTCGCGGGTTCGATCCCCGCACAGTACAAGCATAAGTGTGCATGAACATGTGTGTTTGTACTGCTCTGGGTGTTTTCTGTATAATATGTATTTACTTATTTACAAAAAAAAAGTATATAAGTATGTTTATCCGTTGTCTAGTACCCATAACACAAGCCTCGTAGCTTAATTTGGGACTAGAGAATTGGTGTGATTGTTGTGAAATATTTATTATTTATTTATTTTACAACACTGCACGAAGACGATCTTAAGCAGGTTTGAATTTTAACAGTGTGTTATTTTGTAACCACTTACAACCTAAACTTATTATGGGCTGCTCTATTGCGCTTAGTTCGGGAATTTGAGTAGCAACTTTGTCGTTATTCCAACCAATGTTGTCTAAGTTACAACCTAGTAAACATTTTTAAGAGCTTCATAGATTTTAAGCTTAGTAATAGTTATTTGTTATACAAGAGTGCAAAGTTGCTTTTTAACCGCGTGTTCAATTTTGATGACCGAGCAAGCGAAGGTTTCTAAAATTGAATCACGAGCGCAGCGAGTGATTCAAAATTAGAATCCTGAGCGTTAGCGAGGGAATCAAAAGAGCACGAGGTTAAAAATCTTTGCACTCGAGTGCAACACGTAACTTTTCATTCCACCTTAGCGAGGAAATGACTAAATGCAAAAAAAACCGTTGACAATCACAATATAGGTACTTTTATTTCAGTTTAGGTATTAACTACTACATTATGACAGGTAAGTATTACAGAATAATCTTTAAATTAAAACAAAATAATACTTAGGTATAATTAATAAAAATTGAAAGTAACGTTGCTACAGTTATTTAAATTGAGTGTAATATTTTTGTTTGGTACTGTAATATTGTAGTGTTAGTCACTTGTGTACTGTTTTTCGAGTGCTTGCTTTCTTGTTTTCGGATAATTCTATAAAATATGCCAGCAAAACGTTTTCTGAGAAAGTTTTGGCTCCTTTTGCTAGTCGCCACGTGTTGATCATAACGTACTGTTTTAAATACTTCTCGCGTGATTGTTGAGGTTGAAAGCTCATTGGCGCATTATTCACAGTTTCAGTCAATTCTGTTGGTGTCAAACAAACTTCCTCGTCGCTAGAATCACTCATTTTAGTTTTTTCACTTGTTTTCAAGTTTCTTGTTTTTAAATAAGGTTCAACAATGACATGAAAAAATGCCGCGTAAAGAACCGCCTGCAAAGCAAATTGAAAAAAGAACACCAAGAAGGTTCCGAGTTTAAGTTTTTAACAAATTAAAAAAAAAGTTGTATGATATATTTGGCACCATAGAGGTAGCAATAAATAGGTTTAATGATTTTTTAATTCACAAACTTAGTGCACACGATGTTCTAAATTCAAATTTACTTTCACCTCTAGTGAATAAAAACGGCTTTTCCACTCAGATATTGAAGAGCAAAAATACTCTTTCCGAGATGGTGGGATGAAAAATATAAAATACTGGAGCCAAACTTCTTGTATAGAAAACAAAAGGAAACTTCATTCTTCTTTTTTATTTCTTACCTAAGTAAGTCTGACGTAATATGCTTATAAGTGCAGTTTTGAATAAAAATAATAATATTAGGTTTTTACATATAAAGCAATTTCATAGATATTTTAATTTGATAATTATCTCTCATATATTTATTTATCATATGGGTTGTTTTGTTTGTGGGCTTCCTATAAACTTAAAGTTGCTCGTATTAAGGCCTATCTATTTCATTTTTATTTATATTAAACTAGCTGACCCGGCGAACTTCGTACCGCCTTTGCGTTGCAATTATTGAACAATGTCATCGAATGACATTGACATCAGTTACGCGCGTTTTATAAAATATGCAAAATTAAATGTATATTTTTCAATATTTCTGAGAGATTATCTTAATATTTTTTTCCGTAAGAACCTTTTCCTAATAATAACAAATACAACAAAAAAAGAATTAGTGTCCAGCCATTCACGCGTGATGCTGTGACCAAGGAAAACGGGTTTCATTTTTATATATATAATATAGATTGACAAATCACCCACCGAAATCATTCCGCAACAAACAAAGGAGAACACATTACATCATTCCAGCTGCATCCCGTCAAAACAATTTACGATGCATCTTAAACTTTATTTTTTTGGAACACTCTGTGAGTGAATTTATTGCAGCCAGTTTTATATTTCGCGACATAAAGACCTGTTATTCATACTGGGTACTTCCTGACGCCTGGCTTCGTTTCCTCGCTGTATTTTCGCGTCGAGCATTTTCGGAGCAGAAGTTCTTTATGTATCACGTCCTGCGATAGTGTGAAACACTAAAAAATATGCTCACTATTATGTATACGAATACATTAACATTTTTATGGAACCATTACACATGGCGAGTAAATATTTTGGCGACAACGATAAAGTGGCAGGAACCGTCTCTAACTTTCCAGGTTTTGTGATTCTAATTGTTTATATGATATCACAAAGTAAACAAATTACGTGATATATTTGTCTTTAAAAACAAGCATTACTCGAAAAAATACGAACAATGTTAGCTTCGAAATCAAGCGAGATATGGGGATTAAATAAATAAATTATATATTAGCCTCATACATTCAGTATTAGGATTATGTTACTGCAAAATTGCCACCATTTTTCAGTTTTATTTAAATGAAATATATAAGCAATTTGACTCCTGGGTCAAACATAACTCACAGGTCAAAATACGAAATAGTACAAATCCAATGATGCATGATTTTATAAACTGTTGTAGGGGTGTACTCGTATTTATATGTCAGACAACAAGCCAAAATAATCAAACTAGTATTTAGTAAAAAGGCGTAATAGGCCCAAATTAATCTACAGCTTACTCCACAAGTCATGTCATGTTTGGGATGGGTGACCATTCTGATCATAAAAGTGACGTCTATTTACCAGCATAAGCATCTCCATGCTTCCGTGTTGGTCCCGGTTAATATCGATTTAAGCCTGGTCGGAGGCCCTCGGGCGGCTTAATAACATCTGACAGTAAGGTTGGTCACTCGCCTTACACACACCCCTGCACCAATCCGCACTGAGCCCGCGTGATGGAGTATGGCTCGTACCACCTCATAGTTGAGGTGAAGCCTGTGCCCAGCAGTGGGACTTATATAGGCTGATGATGATGATGACATAGACATTGACCGTGTACCCACCTCTGTGCCCTCAGTTTCCCGACGTCCAACATGGCCTGATTGATATCACACACTGTCGCACTGCTCTCCTTCCCTGTCGGCGGAGGGCCTAGGTTCTTCAGGTAGTTTATGTACCTGAATGTTATGTCACCTGTAAAGAAAGTTCACGAATAAACTTAAAGAGTGATCAATTGTAAATTGTTTCCTAACAAACTTCACAATACCTCTTAGTCTACAATTTTGACTAGTACAGCTCTGGAAAACGGTTGGAAATGGTGTATTGTCAAGTATAGGCTGATTTTTTTTTGTGTAATGATTGCTTAAATAAACTAAGACACAAAAGATTTTGTGCTTGTCTGCATTTGACACAAAATTATGCTGAGCTGCATGAAATAGTTAAGGTATTCGGCCTGAAAAAATATTTGAATCAATTAACATAATTATTTAAGCAAATCATGAGCTATCCATCCACCTTCTATATTTTAAGAGGAATACCAATGATTGCAGTTTAATCTTTAGTATCAATTTATAACATTCTTGATGCATATGGCTGAGGATTGGAATTCACTGTCAGCTGAAGTGTTCCCTTCAGAATATAACTTTACTTGACAGATTTGATCCATCCTAGGCAACATCGTCACTTACCATCAGGTGAGATTGTGTTATGGTCAAATGTCTGGATAGTTCTCAACAATCACACCAATTCTCTAGTCCCAAAGTAAGCGTCGAGGCTTGTGTTATGGGTACTAGATAACGGATATACATACTTAAATACTTTTTTTTGTAAATAAATACATATTATAAATAGAAAACACCCAGACCAGTACAAACACACATGTTCATGCACACTTATGCTTGTACTGTGCGGGAATCGAACCCGCGACCCTTGGTTTAGAAGTCCGACATGCGGACCACTGCACCAAGCGGTCGTCAAAAAGCCGGCGGCGGTGGATTGTGCCATGCCTGACATATTACTATATATTTATTCACAGTGGACAGTGCTAAATATTTTAATCGATAATGCGTTATAAGATATTTAAAATTTATTACACCAAAAGTGTGCAATTGGCTAATTGATGTTAAGTTCATTACTCTGATTCCAAAGTGAGTAGCTTAAGCACTTGTGTTATGGAAATCCGAGACAAGAAATGTACCTACTAAATATACCCAGACACGTGACAACATTAAGCCGTTTACAATGACAAAATATCAACCGACAAAATTGTCTAAGCCGAAACTAATAATAATATTTTGTACATTCAAATGAACATTGTGCGTTAAGTAGACGATTTTTAGGGTTCCGTAGTCCGACAAGGAGCCCTTATAAGATCGTTCAGTCCGTCCTAGTCTGTCACAGCAGAATATCTTCTACGTTTATGGACTGATTTGCATGTAACTTGGTTTGAGGATACTTCACATAGTTTTTGCTTGATCCTAAGAAGAATAAACAGAAGTACCTAGTACTTATAAAATGGAAGCACCTATCTAATAAAAAAAAAACATCAACATTGTTTTCGCGTAGCTACTAAACATTAGGCAATAATATACTAGACTTTATTCCCCATCTAAACACAGGCACAACGGCCATAGAGAGTTCAGACATGGGACCGTACACTTGGCACTTTAATTAAGCTGACAAGCTTACTCTGCCAATGGGAGGGTTAGGTTTATTGCCAAGTAAGGAAACTGGGTATTTGAAACAATGATGTCTATTGTAGAATTGCGAAATACACGTTCCTGCCTGCTAAATTCATTGATTTATTACTTATTTTGAATCGTGTATTCAAAATAGAGACATTGGGTAAAAAATGTTATTATTGTTAAAAACTCAACAGATAATATCATTTGACGTTCTCTCAGATCCTCTTTATTTCTTTGTCTGATTTGCTATTGTGTAACATTTTGTGTGCTTTTAAATAACAGTTTGCAAAATGTGTTTCTTTTAAACTGACATTTGATGACATTTTTTTTTGTGAAAATAAAAGTTTTTTCACTAAAAGATTTGGTTTAGACAGTAGGTCCTAAATTTTTCTAAATGTTGAACACTTTTATTGACAGATTTTTGAGATAAATGCTTTGATATAAACAGAAGCTGTCTCAAACGAATAAATAATAACTCTTCAATTTAATATCATAATTTGTTTTTTGCTGAGCATAATGTAATAGCGTTATTTGTTCACATTCATTCCCGATATTACTTTTATAACAAAGTGATACATTAACCCAAATGTGGAATGTAATAACGTTACGTCTGGGATTACAATAACATTGTTATTTGTTGAATGGAAAATTAACACGATTGAAATATAAAAATCTTTGACTTAGGTTTTTATAAGAGATGGGCCGAGTAGTGGTTTTACCGAGTACCGAGTACTCGGCCGAGTTACTTGGTTTAATTTGTTTTTAAAACAAGATCAAACATGACCGCATCGCGCTGCCAGCAATACCTACCCACTGTAATTTTGAATTAACAAATCATGACTTCACTAATCAACATTTATGATATATTCCTTGAACTACATACAGTTTGTCGGCGACCTGGCAGTCCTATAATTACCAATAGGAATTGACAAACGCCAGATTAGGGGCTTTTTCACTGACTTAAGTATGTGGTCATTTAGGTACATACTTTAATTCCTCCAGTTGGCCACTAGCAATCTTATTCCAGACATGCTGTTTGTTTATTAAATTTATAAAACCGAGTACTCGTCAGTTGAACCGAGTTATTCGGCCGAGTACGAGTATTAAAAAAAACGCCGAGTACCGAGTACTAACCGAGTACTCGGCCTATCTCTAATTTTTATATTCCTATCGCAACACTAAAAGTTTAAAATTAAAGTTTGTATACATATTTTTGCGTTCAGGCGGAACACATAGCGCGAAGAACCGATGGCCATTGGGGCGGTAAGGTTCTCGAATGGCGACCGCGTGCCGGTGGACCGAAGATCTGGTGAAGGTTGAGGGAAGTCGCTGGATGCTCAGCAGTGGGCGTCGAACGGCTGAGATAATGATATTTTCCAGCTATTGAGAATGCACATAAGAGATACAAATACAAATCGAATATAAATAATTTATTTCATCAACATAAAAAATAGTTACATCACATTGGTTAGAAACTCCTTTTAAGATACGACAAGCTTGTGTTAGGTGGATCTTCTCCTCCATAACAAAGAATATAGTATATTAGTAATTTAATTTAATTTAATAAACATACATTTTTATTTTATTTTATTTATTAAGTTATCAGTAACAATTATAAAACTTATGGTTTATTAATTTAGTAGTAATTTTATTATAATTAAAGTGATTACAGAGGTGCTTGTGGCGCAATGGTTACAGCGCTTTGGTAGTGATACCCAAAGTTAAGCAACCTAAGGCGCGGTCATGTTTGGGATGGGTGACCATTCTGACCATTTAAGTGACGTCTATTTACAAGCATCTCCGTGCTTCGGAAGGCACGTTAAGCTGTTGGTCCCGGTTAATATCGATAGATAATAGTCGTTAAGCCTGGTCGGAGGCCCTCGGGCGGCTTAATAACATCTGACAGTAAGGTTGGTCACTTACCTTACAAACACCCCTCCACCAATCCGCACTGAGCCCACTTGGTGGAGTATGGCTCGGACCACCTCATCGTTGAGGTGAGGCCTGTGCCCAGCAGTGGGACGTATATAGGCTGATGAGATGAGACAGAGGAAATATACGAGTACTATGCATCTTTTGATTTCGTGTGTGTATGTGTTTTTGCATGAAATGAATGGAGATGCGGTTAAGATATCAGTCTAACTGACTATTTGGTGTGGTTCGTTTATTTTTAAATTGTAAGGAAGATACATTAACTCGCGTACTGTTTACACACGTCTTTGGTTTACACACGAAGTACATTGATGATCTATGATTTTTATCATTCTCCTAACTAGATAAATGGACAATTTATAATACATGACAATATAAAGGTGACAGGGTTACTAGTAAGAAAGTAAATTAAACCTTTAAAATTCTCTTAATCAAAACTAATTCAGTTCACATAAAGTGAGAGGACCCAATTATTATTTTAACTAGTATTAAATTAAGCATACATATTTCGTTTGATGTTTGAAATGGTAAATAGTAACATTCACAGTGAAACAGATTTAAGCAAATTAAATTAATGCAAATAAGCATAACACCGATCATTCGCCATTTATTAAAATCAGGCAGGCGCCATATCGTTTGTTTTCATCCAGTAATCAAGTGCATTCCGATAAAATGAACAATAAACGTTTTATATGATGAATGTCATTATGTATATGGATTAAGGGATGAAGTTTTGATTACAATTCGCTATAATCAATCAGGCATCAATGCGGCTTTAAATTTAAATTAAACTTAAATTTCGTTCTAACGTTATGTCATTAAGTACAACGTTTTACTACGCGATTTAAGTAGGCTTGAGCCAAATTTTGTTTATTCAATTTTTGAATATAATTTTGTATGTTTCGAGTTCTCTTCTCAGCGCCTTAATAACAATAGATCTATATTGTTAACCGTCGGTGAACCTACATAATAAATTTATCTCAATGTTGTTTACATTATGACACCTAACCCTTCAAATGCGAAGCTTAACCGTCACGTCCTTTCAGGCTGACAGGGCTTTAACCCTCAACCTCCTATGATGTCGGCGGAATACGAAATAGATACTTTCACATAATGCGCAAAATTCAAAATTCTGGGAACAGATCATTTTGTAATGTTTGCACTTCTCAATGATTCGATTCAAATAATATTTTTCATTGGTATCTAAAGACCTACGATTGTCATAAATTCGAACATTTTCCGCATAGTAATTCGTAGGGTTGTAGCCAGCTGAGCTCAGGTGTATAATATTAACTTCAAATTGACAGCTTTAGTTGGCTAGATGACACCACCAATCGTTGACATATTTTTTTATTATCTGTCAAAACGGTCTGCCTCTAGTAAACAAAAACGTGACGTCATGGTAGTGTATCAGAAATCGGAGTCAATTGACCGAATATTTATTGTTGTGTGTTTGAAAAATTGGTTTCTACAACTTTTTGGAAAAAAACTGGTTGTATTAACTCCATATGTAAATAGGGTAATAGGATCTATGTTTTTTAAACGCCATGGTCTTGAAAATATTTAAGCTATGTGTCATCATGCCTGTTCGTAGTCGTAACTCGTAAATTTCTATTTCGACTGGTCAGCACCTCACGTTGGGTTGCGAGCCTTAATCGATCAAACTATTTAGCAATACGTTTTTTTTTTCAATTGCGCAATAATTGCTTACCAGAGATCCCTGGACAATAATGTCTGTAAATTGAAAGTACCTAAATGACGCTACATATTGTGTCAAATAACGACATCAGAGTGGCTAAAAAAGGTAATATCGTCTCTAAATTGATAGAACAGAACCGGAAATACAAAATAATGTTAACTCGTTCGAGAATTGGTCCTAAAAACTAAACGAGATTTTCAAGTTTAGAACTAAGTGCAATTTAATGAACATCGCTTCATTTTCTAACTTAACTAAAATGCTAACCAGATTCCCCAGAATTCCCTTCAGTACTTAGCTGATAATTAGCTACTGAAACGTCCATTTTGATGGATTAACTTTTCATCGCTTGTTAAAAACGAAGCCGTTTGCTTTTACTATTTTGTATTATTTGTCTAGCCGTAGCCGCTTCGAAAGAGCGTAAGCCGATTTGGAAGGATTCGCTGTGGTCCTATTCAGTATGCCACCATTTTCAAAGTCGATTCCTAAAATTATTATTCTTAAACTAGTGGTCCCGGCAGACGTTGTCTTGCATTGTTGTCACTTATTCTCATCGTCCAAACCTTCCCTTGACTTAAACGAATATTTTAAAACTAAAATTATTCACATCGGTTCAGCCGTTCTCGAGTTTTAGCGAGACTAACGAACAGCAATTCATTTTTATATATAAGAATTACCTAATAAAGATTTACGTCACATACTATTTACACCACGTTTGATATTTAGTTTTTTATTTATTTATTCATCATGTCAGTCTTATGATGTCCACAGTTGAGCATTGGCCTCCTCAGAGCATCTCCACCGCCATCGCATCCAGCTGCTTCCCGCAACCTTAACCAAACGGGTGCAGTTCCCTGAGAATGCCCCCTAAAAGATTGACCGAACGGTCTGGGGGCGAATTAAGCTACTCAATTGTAATTGAATTGCCAGATTTTGAAATTTCGTCAGTATATTCGTATAAAAAATAACTGTCAAAAAAGGCGATTCAATTAAGACTTTGTTACAATTGATTAGTGGAATTAGCCCCCTGGTTAAAGTCTTGATAACGTTAACCAGACCAATACCACTTTGACGACCACTTTGGTGTAATGGTCAAGATGTTGATTACTAACCAAGAGGTGGCGGGTTCGATCCCCGCGCTGTACAAAAATTTGTGTGCATGAACATGTCTTTTTGTAATGGTCTGGGTGGTATATGTATTTATTTCAGTTTCTTTGTAATACCACTGTTGATTCTGATATCTGTACACACAAGTGCTTTACCTACTCACCACGGAGTCAGATCAATGTATGTGATGTGACATTTACAACTGCTAGGAAAGTCGACGACGAAGTCAATACATACAAATTAATGTGAGCGAACGGAATGGCTATCGACGACGAAGTCAATACATACACATTAATGTGTGCGAACGGAATGGCTAGAGTTGAAATACTGACGAGTCCTGAATCATATTAGGACCTCTAAAGTGGAGATGAAACATTACCAAAAAATATTGAAATATTGAATGTTGCATCTTTTATTACATTTGTATTGCTTTTCAAGTGAAACGTCAAGAGCTTAGTTTTTATCGTGAGATTTATGTCAAGTTTACGATGTTACATTGTGTTTTAATTACTTCTGCAAAAAAAATACCAAGTTCAAATTAAACATAATAAGGAAACCAAGTTTTATGTTTTGTGAGCGATTTTTATCAAGTACCCTAAAAATCTAATTACGTAACATATTTTTGAAAACCATGCATTAAATTTAGTGAATCCTTTAGCTTTCTTTTATTTTTCCAAATATAAGAGCACCTACCACGACAAAAGATTAAGATGGCCCCCGATACCTCAAGATTAAATGCGAACCGCAATCTTAACTGTCTCACAAAACAGCCGTTTTGTGGCAATCGGCCGTTGATGCGTCCAATAAAACACCCGAGTCCCACCTGAAAAAAGCGACGAGCCAAAGACTCACCCCGGCTTTTAACCCCGGTCATAAAATCCGCATTTTTCTACTTTACCCATTGGATTTCCCTGCCGTTCTGATCTGAGATTGCAAGAAAATGCGTTACATTGAAAATAACATTGGACACGCAGGAATGAAAGTTGAACCTTAAAATGTTAGTGAACAATGTTGGGATTCGATTGGGGAGAAAGACAAAGCGTCAAATCAAAATCACAGTTGAACGGCTCGCTTTTTTCAGTAAAACGACTTGCGCTGTTCTCCGCCTAAGTGTTTATAATACGTTTTTATTACAGTTCTACCTGGCGCGGTGTTTTTGGAGGATATTTTTTTCTTTATGCTTCCCCTGATAATTTCAAACAGCCTACCGATCAGTGTTGACGATTCGGGGCCTAGAAATAAAGGTTGCCTTACCGGAGCAAAGGTCAGGCCATACCTGCGACTTTCTGTCGCCGAGACTCGCTTCTGTCATCATATATTTCATTTCATTTCATTAATTCAATAAACAATATGCATTTGGTTTGAATTTTTTATATAATAATTGTATACATGCAAACTTATGACTGTAAATCTACTACACTATCTATACAGACACCTTTCCAATAGAAATTTATTAAATTTAATTTTAAAAACGCTAAACCTAGTCTCTAATTTTAAATCCTCTGTCAGTCTGTTTAAAAGCGTTACAGCTCGATTACGTGGACAATGTTTCACAACTTTGAGGCAAGGTATGGTAATGACATTTCTTTTCAGGTTTTTTTTTTCCGAGTATTGTGCCTTTCATGCATTTCGGCTTCTGTCTTAATATCAACTAATCGTTTAGATTCGCGACTCGTGACGACAGTATACTGCAAGTGTGGTCTGAGCCTAAGGTCTAACTTTGAAACTAAGTATTTGCGGGAGTGAAGATATTACAACACGGTAAAATTTAGCAAAATTAAACCTGATATTTAATGTTGACTAGCGGTCCTGCCCGTTGCTATTTTTCTTTTTTTTATCTTTAAAACATTTAATCAGAATCAACAGTTGTATAACAAATAAACTTAATTTCGAGACTAAAATTAGTCAAATTGGTTCAGCCGTTCTCAAGTTTTAGCGAGACTAACGATCAGCCATTCATATAGATTAATCACACAATTACACAAATGACATGGGAAAACTTGGTAGAACGAGCAAGTCAATGACGAAGTAAATATAGCTTTTCTTTTGCGCGGTCGAAAAATACCACTCTAATCTAAAATCGTCGCTTGATGTGTCGTTTTTGCAACCATAGTAACACTATTGGTCAGAACTTCAATGTATAGTGGGGTCCGAGGGTGTGGCCTGGTGACCAGTAGCACAGGCTTCTCCCCGAAGCCTATTTCAGCCGCCAGCCATCTTGGCTCCATTTTGCACTTTTTTTTTCATGGTTTCACATTAATTAATAAGTGGCCATTTTGTGAAGGGACAATAAATATTTCTGGATTCTGAATTGGTCTGACAGATTTCGTTTTTCGCAGTAGGCCTTCTGTAACTACCACTCACACTGAACGTTATGCTTCTAGGCCGACACTTAAGTCAATCAACTATTGAGTGCACGCTTAAAGTTGCCTCAAGACTTCGCATCAGTGCGTTCGGGTTTACTTTGAGTTGAAAAACTTAATATTTAGGTTAAAAAAATGTCGAATCGCTATCGCAGTAGTTTCTTTTCAGATGCGGAACGAATCAACGACTAAATATACAGACCAGAACAACAATCAACTCTTCAACAATCTTCTATAATAAAATTGAGTATTATCGTCCAAATGAAAACCGATATTCGAAATTTCAGCGCAATCGGATACCGCGTGAAATTTATTTTGCGAGATATGAATCCAAACAAGCAAACAAACAAATAAGCATCGGGACAGGTGAATCTAAATAAAAAACTTGGTTCAGTTGTTCAAAACTAGTATGAGTCGTAAAAATATAAATTCCTTCTCCAAAGCAATTTAATCAAAAATATGCAAGAATTATTTACAAAACGCCCTCAAAAAGTGCATATCCAACGTAGACTTCCAAAAGTAAAATCCAAAAACACTACGTGCGGCCAGAAGCGAAACTGCATAACGCAAAAAATTGAAACTTTTTGATTCGTCTGCTCTCGCAACAAGGGACGGATACGAGCCGCCCACGGCCAGAATATTAATGAATTGGTCGAGAAGAGCTTACCAAAATTAAAAAAAGATACACGCGAAACGCGAAAAACAAGAGATATTTGGCTTTTTATATCGGCTTTTCTATTCCGATATGCATATTCATTATCGGTGATTCCTCCAACACGATTTGTATGCGTGTATTGGAAACATGCTTCGTTTCGGGTTTTTTGGACATGGCGGTTTGGTGCATTTTTTTTATTGCGTAGTCGTGTGTGATACGTATCAAATTTTTTGGTAGATACAGTTACAAAAAATCGATGTTTGAAAACAGAAATTAATTGATAGCGGTTGTTTTTGGGTTTTTAACCAAAAATAATAAAATTGACATCAAAAATATTTCTTACAACCATGCAGCCAACAGAAACATGTAAGCCGTACATGTAAATAAGTACTCAGGTTTATTTCGCGGGTAAATTGGCAATCATATGACGGATTATGTGATTACAAAAGAAAGCTTTCGTCCCTTACCTTTTCTTTTACAGGTCTACACTTCCGCGTAAACTGATACCATTGCCCCAAACTTGTGAAATCAAATCGAAATTAAGCATCGAGATAACAAATAAACAAAGCGAAATAAGATTCGGGAAGTTCTCCGATTACTCGGAACGTGGGGAGGCGAGTAACTCCAAAAAAACGTGAAAAATCGGCTAAGAGTGAATGGAGCATAAAAATGTGGAGCCTTTTTAAAATAAATTACTTTTTACATTTTCGATATTAAGGGAATTTTCTTTTGAAGTTTATAAACTAACCAATAATAAACATATCGGTAATTACTTTCGTTGTCATCAAATAGTCTTACCAAGCCAAAATAACTAAGTATTGTGTCAATAAAACTGGCGATTAAAAACAAGGCGGCATTTTTTTGAATCGACGACAGTCTTAAAGCATTTTTCACCTTACTAAGAATAAATAATTTTAAGTATTTATTGGCTGGTGATGAGATTTTATATAAAAAAAAAAAACTACAGCTTTTACAGGCTGAATCCTGCTCACCTTACAAAGAATCAAGTATTTGAAGTAATATTGGCTGGTGATGAGAATTTATATTTAAAAAAAATACAGCTTTTACAGGTTGAATCCTGGTTTTCCTCTAGTAGCAATGATTCCCGTTTTCCTATCCCAGGTGCGGGCGCCCAAAACAAAGCGCACAACTCTCTTTTTTAATTAGATTCCTTGTTGAGCACCTATTTTTGTTTATTCGCTCTCTCACCTTGTCTTATTTTTTTAACGGCCCGGTAATGAGAAAAGTTTTTGAGTGCCCGACGTAGTACAGCTGATACAATAGTTATGAGAAATGTTGTTATTTTTAATTTTTATGCCGAAGTAGCAATATTGTTTGAGGCAAAGAGGACCCGGTTTCCACCAAAGTTGAGAAAAGAGGAGACGAGATGATATGTGTTTTGAATAACCAAACAGATTTTGCCATGGTAATAATGCTGAGTGTGGGCCAATTTGGTCATACCTACACTTTTCTTTACCTAAACTTTCTATACCTAAACTTAGTCCTAGTCCTGTATCAATTTTCAAGTGTAGTTTATAAGCAGTTTTTTTTCTTTGTTAAGGAACAAAGAAAAAAACTGCTTATAAACTATTTTTCTAATCTTTCTTTCATTTCTCCTCTCCTCCCGCTTGAGCCGTTTCCACAGCAGCTAACAGATTGGCCGCTATAGTCGATATTGGTCTAGAGACCGTTAAGATATTCTCATTCGTTTAGGTTTTCACATTCCGACGAAAAATAGAGGTTTTATAAGTTTGATGTCTATTCTATTTGTGTGTGTATACAGGTTGTTCCTTTTTAAATTGTCAAGTCGCTTCGGGGTGATAAATGAGTATTATACCTATCGAGTTCACCCCCATGTTTTATGTTCAGCGATTTTTTGTAGTTTTCGAGTAATATTTTTTTTAATATTTTTTTTTTTTATAATTTTACTTTCGGCCGGCTTTGAAAAATTATATAGGTTTTTGGCTGAATTTTCAGTATTTTTTTGCAACACAATGTTTACTAAATGTTTTTCTTTACATTGGAATTAGATAAAAAAGCATTGATATCTTTAAAAAAATACTTTTCATAGATTCTGTATGTTTTTGTATCACCCTGTATGTATTTCTGTGGCGTCGCAGCTTCCGTACGGATGGACCGATTTCATTGCGTTTTTTCGTATTATACTAAGGATAATTTAATCACAGTAGTTCTTAGCTGTGGATGGTTAAAATCAGTCCAGCTGTTTTCCTAGCACATTTAATTTACCTGCGTGAGTTTTTTTATGATACATAAAAACTATGCCATTTTGTTACGTAGTCTACGGCGTTTGAAAAACTGTGGCCATTTTACTCGTGCGTCAGTCAAAAGGGCACCGGTGAATTTTGAAGCGAGCCAAACGTTCGAACAGGTATGCTGGCAACTCGAAATATTTACCATCAGGATCGCATCGAGCCATTTAGTAAGAAATTATGTGTCTAATGGAAGATTTTTTAACTTTATTTAAAAAAAATGAGACAAGTCACATTAGTGACTGAGACAGTCAATACGGTGCAATTATGGTAGATGTTTAGCTTCTTCCCGAGAATATGTCATTTATTTTTTCAAATATACAGTAAAAAATAATAATTAGATATATAACATTCTACTCGTACAGATTGCGCCAAGCGTGAATATAACTTCAAAAGTTTGTATCCATATAACATTTCGTATTAGCAACAAGTCTTTAAGAAATACAAGCCATTACAATATTTGCACTTCGTTATATTCGGTACTTATTTTAATAACTAATTGAACCGGTTGTTGAAATCAATATTAATGATGTGGGCATTTCACGTCTACTGCCTCGTTGGTGTAGTGGCAAAGTTTCTGCCTTACATCCGAGAGGTCCTGGGTTCGAATTCCAGGTCGAGCCAAAATTGTTTCTGAGATTTTCTGTCATGAATTTCTCAAAAACAGCTCGGAGTCGGGAAGTGTTATACCCCCGTTCCTCGGAAAGCACGTTTAGCCGTTGGTCCTACGCCTGATCTCTCTCCGGTCATGTCAGATTGCCGTCTAAACAGCACCCGTGTATTGCGCTCACACTTGTGCACTATAATATCTCCTGCGTAGTTGACTGATCTCTGTGGAGATTGGCCGCCGTGGTCGAAATCGGCCAGGAGGACTATTATTACTATTATTTTTCGTCTGCGTCAATGACATACGTCATGTCAATTCACATAAAAACACGCAAGGCTGCTTCAGCGCTGATACAAGGTGGACCGAATCTGTGGCTTACAAACGGCGTAAACCGGAACTAGACAAGGGCGAACAGCATGACAGTTTTATATGTTATTTTAAGGCGCTTTGTCTATGATTTAACATCACAACAGACAGTGTCATAATATCTTACAGTGCTGCGTTTGGAAATCGCGTGATGTGCTAGACTGTGTACAGAGCAATTTTTAAGTTCGACGAGATATTTCACGTCCGCAGTGCTGTTTGTAGCCACATGAATCGCCACCCTGTTTAAAATAAAAGACTACACGCTTACGCCTACTCACACGCACACAAACACAGTGCCTAAGTCTGCCGAACTAAAACGTCGTTAGACGATGTGCTACGTTTTTTTCGTTACGGAAATTCTTGATTCGGTCGCCGCGCTCAAAGCCCGCGATATAAGCTATGCAATAGCTTGTCACACAAACTCTACCACAGTATGTTGTCAAACATAAAGTTACTGCACTATGCCATGCTACTAAAAAACCTAGCTTGTTTAGACTTCTATTAATTAAAAACATATGACGCCCCAAAATATAGGCGTACCGAAAAGGTTTCCACCTAATTACAATGTAATAAGCTTTTAAGGTTTCCGTTTTTGATTACACACTCTTGAAAGCTGTCTATAGAGCTGTAACGATGTGAACTTAAGACTATAAAGATAAAATTATAACGTTAATTTCTACATCAAAGAAGATTTTTTGTGCGTAGTTTTCCTCTGTGCTTCGAATGTTTATTTTCTGAATTAATAACTGAATGGAAATTTAACAGACGTTGATTTTCAAATAGACGTTTTTGAGGGAGAATATCATATAAACGGTTGAATTTATTTTCAGTCATTTGAAATACTCGTAACATATTCTTTGTGAGCAGAAGCGCTGACTCATTTTTGACCGGTAGTGGCGTAAAAAGAGAGAAGCATATTTAGTAATCCGAATTGATTTTGGGTAGACTGAAAAATTGGGTTCATGGTAGACTGAAAATTTTATTTTTTCTTGATGGCTGACTTCAGGGTGTTTGTATGAGCTTAAACTGAAAGTCTGTAGAGAAACCTTAGTTCAGTAGTGGACGTCATGCGGCTTATTATTTCAATCTGTTTTTTTTTCAGTAGCTATATCGAACTTCTGACACTAGAATAGCTTAAAAGCGTGAGGTGAGAAACTACCCTTAGTTAACTCGGATTTTATCCTTTTATAGCTTTGTGCCTTAAGCATATTTATTTTTATTTAAAAACGAGTGGACCATGCAGTTGATTCTTGACGTTTTTTTTCTCTAAGGGCTATCCTCATACTTCAAGGAATTTATAGCATGTTTTTACAGTGCGGGGATCGAACCCGCGACCTCTTGGTGTAATAGTCATCTTCTTGACCATTACCCCAAAGTGGTCGTCAAGGAAGTGGAAGTTCTTTGTTCTTAAAATCAGCTGTAGAAACAATCACGTTTCTATCCGCAAAAATAACATAAAACCATCCCCGCAATGTTTGACTCCACATTACCAAGTTCGATGTAGAGCAAAGGAATGAAACTCGATAATGCCCAAGTCGAGTTAACTTCAGTTAACCGAGTTATTCTAAAGTGCACAATGCATTCGCAAAGTTGCGGCGCACACACTTTGATTGCCGTTGCAATATCGGAGCCACTTCACTACGCCTTTCAAGATGTCGATAGCAAGAATATAGTGGTCGCTCTTATTAAGAGATGTTCGAGAGTTAAATATATATAAAATAAAATAAATATACAACACATACATTGGTCTGACTCCGTGGCAAGTAGCTTAAGCACTTATTATTATTATTTATTAAACAAACAACGTTTTACAGTGAAATGACATTAGTCCCACAAAACTATTTACATAGTTTGTCTATGGGATAACAAATCAAATCAAATCTTCATCATCAAATACTAGAGGTAAGTTTAGTTAGCTAACTATTTAACTTGTGTTATATATATCAGAATCAACTATGGTATTACAAATAAACTTAAATAAATACATATACCACCCAGACTAGTACAAACAGACATGTTCATGCAAACAAATGTTTTTTACAGTGCTGCAGTGCGGGGATCGAACCCGCGACGTCTTGGTCAATGGTCAACTTCTTGACGTTCTTGTATTGGTCTGATTTTAATGTTTTTAAGATATTATTTAAGAAACGGCTTACATTTTCTCAATTTGTGGCTATGTTTTTGTACTCCAATAAATCGTTTATCGTTATAGTTTTCATTGAATTAATATGTGAAAGATATGTTGGTGATTAGGCCGAGATGGCTCTTAGCAATGTTTTGTATTTGCTTAAAATAATTTAAAGGTACCTAGACACTACCAGCATAATTTTATGAAAAAAAAATGCAATGACTAATGTTTTATGCGTTTGCTATTGTATTGTACAAAATGAAATCGTATTTTATTTGTGTTCATGCACATTTTAATTAAGGTATTGTTTCGATATCCCGATAGGTATGATATATATCCTTCACTGTAAATAAAAAATATTTCAATAAAACACAGCGAGAAACAATTAGTGGACTGTAATTAATGAATGATGAATATTATAAGTTGAACTGCGAACATCACAAAGGCTAGAGCACTCTAAAAGTTTTATCTGTAATACTATTGCTTCCATACGTATTTGGTTGTCCTTAAGAAATACTTGAATATATATACTCGTACTTAAGTAATAAAAACACTAGTTACTGTCAATTTTGAACAGTTTTCAAATATATTATTACAAGAAAGAAATATTACCTTTCAAAATTCAAAGCGTAGCACTTTAGTGATAGCTTTTTTGAATATCGGAAAATATTGCTCAAGTCAAATTGTAACTTTTTAATTACTTAAATCAGGAACTTTTTAATTACTAATTTACCTACTACAACAGTAAAATTTCTTTATTTAAAAAAAAAAACAATTTCAGTGCCTACAAGCGATTGCGTAATTACTCCCAATCTTATATCATTTGGTATTCCTCTTGTGCTACAGATTTTTCAAAGCCCAGAAATTCCAAGTATAAACAGACATTCCGCCCTTTTTATTATCAAAAAACGTGGGCACCATTAGTAATTCATCAGTTCGAGCCAAGAAAGGAAACCTTGATATCTCTAAATGGTACGCAGTATCTACGGAAAGATAAAATAAAAACCGACAAAATTGAGGTAAAGGGTTCTGTGAGAAAGGAACATTGAGTACAGTTTTTGATATTAAACTAAAGGGGTTAATCACACTTTGGTATGATTACGTCATGGCACCAACGAAGGGACAAAAGTTTTTCAATAAATTGTTTTGCTGTAGGGTGACAGCGGCACAGGATATATCTTAATTTGATCTAAAGACTGCGTCAAGAACTCTTACATCCTCGGTAACCTTCAAGTCTATGACGAAGCAGATAAGCTGCAGAAGAGTCACCGACGTCAGTGTAGGCATTTGCGTAAGCCAGCAAACTACGTCTGCACCAAAAACTTGAAAATTAAAGGCATGAAGACAATAAGTTTAATGGTTTTAGTTAATTCGCTCTACACGTCACATATATTATAAATAAATGCTTGCAAAATTATACAATTCTTCTCGAATTCATCCATTTGGTTAGAACGGTAGTAGCCACGTATCAAGTTTCAATGTCTTCTTGTTGCAATGTCAAAGTAAAGCATGTGACATTTGCATTTTATATTTATGAAAAATAGTCTATTCCTTTCAATAATTACAATGATAACATTACATATCACACTAAATAGTTTAAAACTAACAATTACGCAAATAGGTGCACATAATCTGTCAAGATCTAAAACTCGTCATTTAGATACTTAATCTATTGGGTCACACAGGTTTGGGCGAACCAATAAATGTGACTTGCTTTTATTAATACTAAATCATTTAACAGGGTTTTATTAGTTGTACAATTTAGTGTAAAGTTCAACTAACTATCGTACAAAATAAGAGCACTTATCAAAAAGCTGTTACTTTTCGCAATACATCTGCGGACCCGGATGTCCAATTCAGCAGCTAAATTCACGAAAAATCACAATAAAGTTTAATTATCTACGTTCAATATTTTTTTAAGTTCCGACTCGAAAGAAGTTATAACTGGAAGTTGCCGATACAACGAGTTTATAAGTATTATTAGAAAAAAAACGAGCCTATTTATTTTCGGTGACGAGTACCGGTACACCGACGACAACACCAGCGTTTACCTTATAGCGTAATAAATGTGCGCCAAAAAAATATTAAAAACAATTCGACGAATAAACCAAGGGCATCAAACAAGTTTTACTTTTTCTAATTATACTTTCGGCAGTGGAACCCTAAAGAGCTGGAATCCCACTCATTAACAATTCCCATTGTTCCC
The DNA here is from genome assembly GCA_963921415.1 of Pyrausta despicata. Taxonomy (NCBI): domain Eukaryota; kingdom Metazoa; phylum Arthropoda; class Insecta; order Lepidoptera; family Crambidae; genus Pyrausta; species Pyrausta despicata. The sequence continues at coordinate 2,178,137 of OY992852.1, read as the reverse complement.
TCTTAACATAAAAGAAAATAATTAATTTACTTGGCATAGAAAAAGAGCCACGATTCCGAGATGTTTTTTGATCTTCATTACGGCTAATAATGGGAATTCTCAGAAGATAGTTGCAAGAGGGAAATTAATTATTATAAGTGAGATACGGGATCCATTAGCGAGAACAGGTTGTAAGAATGTAGGAGACGGTGATCGGAAAAAGCAAAGGGAAATCTAGAAAATAATATATTTTCATAGTCTTATTTGTAAACTTTTTACCGCCGTCTCATTCTTTAGGATACCTGGGAGAAATAACTTTATGCAATATTACTCTGCTTAACTAATACAATGTTGTCGCAAAAATGTTTTTACACTGTTTTCGTATGCGTTTTGAAATAAATTATTTTTTATCTATTTATCTAACAGCCCAGAACTAAAATTGCCACTGGTGCAGTTTATCACCGAAAAAAGTAAAAAAAAAGACAATTAACTGTTGAAGTTACTACTTTTCAAATAATATTTCAACGCTTGTAGCTCAATGGGTTAATTCCTTCGGTTAAAAGGGAAAAATATATAATTTTGATGGGATCTACGATTTTGTGGTTCACCGTAGCTAGTTAAGACGTGTAAGTGATTTCTCGAAGGCGCATTATTTAGATGGCGGAAAGCTCTTATTATTTATTTATTTCTTTTTATTTCTGGACTCCCGTTTATTAGATTTACAAGGCTTTGTAGTTAAAATAAACGATAATTATATTAATTATCCGAAAACAGAAGCGTATTTATGAATCCTGGCTTGAAAAAAAAACAAAAACGTCAATTTATTGGCCTATCTACAAAAAATGCACGCTTTCTTTTTTTCCTTTTCGTTCATTAAAAATCCCAAAGTAATGAAACAACTTTCAATTTCGTAACGACTTTTTCCTATTCCATTATTTTTATTCCCCAAAAATTTCCCATGAAATAGGAGCTGAAATAAAAAAGTTTGCTACAATTGCACTCAGTTTGCTTTGGTTTATTAAAAAAGATAAATGAGACAAAGATTTTTTTTAGTTCGACTTAAATATTTTATGATTTTGATATTGTTGAATTTTTACATAAATCTTTATCTATCTATATATATAAAAATGAAACCCGTTTTCCTTGGTCACGGCCTCACGCGTGAATGGCTGGACCGATTTCACTAATTCTTTTTTTGTTGTTTTTGTTATTATTAGGAGAAGGTTCTTACGGAAAAAAATATTAAGAAAATCTCTCAGAAATATTGAAAAATATACATTTAATTTTGCATATTTTAAAAAACCCGCGTAACTAATGTCAATGTCATTCGATGACATTGTTCAATCATTGCAACGGTAAGGCGGTACGAAGTTCGCCGGGTCAGCTAGTCTTAAATAGAATTTAAACTAGATAGACTTATTAGACCTTCAAATTCAAGTAGGTAATAATTCTATAGACTGGTGAATTCTCAATGAATAATCATTAAAGGGAACTGTTGAACTAAGTGAATATTATAAAAAAACTTATGAAAATTAACTAGGGTAAGGGTTACACAATTTGGAACTCACTACGATTATTTACTCCGAAATTTGGATCATCCTGACACAAAACAAATTAATGCTTAGATATGCAAGTGAAAACGGTCGAAATTTCGTCTTTGAAGGTAGTTATGTGAGCTTTTTTTGCTTTTACGGTTGGTACTTATGAAGATAATGATGAACTACAATATTCGAAGACTGCAGACTTTATATCAGCCGGAAGTATTGCCGTATCGTTTTTTCAGTAGGGGTAAGGAAGACGGCGTTATCAACCGATTTAAAGTTGCAGTCTTACAGGGCTCTCAAAAGCCAAATTTAGACCAAAAAGTTGGCATTCCCATGTAAACACGCTATTACCGTTTCTTTTCACATCAACATTTTTCCCTGCAAAATTTTAATTAAAAAAACCACGGTACAAGCTATAGTGGTTTAGTACAAAATAATCATAGTTCGAAGCGCACTAATCCGCGCGCAGATAGGAGATCAACCTAATCTCGCGGTCATTTTGTATCGGGATTTTAATCTACCAATTAACCTGAACAGAGCAAAACGATGTCCCGAATCAATTTCGCAATATGAAATACTCGTAAGCTCGATATATCAATTCTGAATTTAAAATTGTATTAGAAGTTCACGATTGTGTAGTTCCGTGTTTGGGAAAGCCGGGTTTCCATATACTTACTTACTACTTTAGCGCAGCGACCCAAAGTGTGTCTTGGCCTCCGAGACAAGAGAACGCTATCTGGACCGGTCATGTGCCGCCTCTTGCCAGTCCGTAACTTGTAGCTCCTGCAGGTCTGACATGACGGCGTCCTTCCAGCGGTATCTGGACCGGCCAATGGGGCAGCGGCCTCGAGGGTTTCCATATAAGGTACCTACAATTGGCATGATGACACCTATCTTAAATATTTTCAAGACCATTGCGTTTAAAAAGAATAGCCCCTATGAAGTTAAAACAACCAATATATTTCCAAAAAGCTGTAGAAACCAATTTTTAAACACACAAAACTCAATAAATATTCGGTCAATTGACTCAGGTTTCTGCTACATGACCGTGACGTCACGTTCATATATTCCCATACAAAATCTATGGAGGCAAACCGTTTTGACAGATAATAAAAAGTATGTCAACGATTGGTGGTGTCAACTTTTATTTTTATAATGGGTAAGCATTTTGCGGGTGGCAGTGGTCGGGATATATAGCGCGACGAACCACTAGCCGTCGAGACCGAAAGGTTCTGAATGGCGACCGCGTTCTAGACGATGCTCCGAGGGCAGCCCCCAGCACAAGATGGACCGACGATCTGTGAAGGTCGCGGGAAGCTAGATCGCTAGATCCTTGGAGAGGCCAATGCTAAAATGTGGGCGAAGAACGGCTGATACAAGGGTGATAAGGATGAAAGTAGCGCACTACGCCCGGACGTAAAGAACTCAAAAACTGTAATCTATACAATCAAACCTTATGTTAACCACTCCAGCAAATGTAAATATTCCCTGTTAGAAAACACTGTTGTATTCAAAAAAATATTCGCAAGCCGTTAGCCACAGCTCAAACATATCTATAAAAAAACAATAATACTATATGTCGTGGATCGTAAAACGGAACGTCAAGTCGGAACAGACTTGGGCGCGTTCACAAACGGGGATGGCAGCACCATGTTTATATATTTATATTTTTTTATATTTTCTTGGGCTAGAACGACAGTTCACTTGACAGATATCAGTTGGCGAGTTGTTGCAAAATATATTCCTGGCTTACGATTGAGAATTCAAACGGTGTGGATGTGCTGCCGTCCACGTGCTGACCACTCCGCGTTCCGATAACAATCTGGTTCCATCCGACGTACGCGCGTATATCTTGCCATTTTAACCATCGTGAAGAATAAGCCCTGTCGAAGTGATTCCGTGTCGTATTTTCGGTCTTTCATCATGGACAGACGACAACCCGATGCACCAAGAACGACCAGAGTACCCTCCGACATCAGAAGTGGGATGTAACCAAGTTGAATATCAACGTGCATCGACCAATAACGACGACGAAAGATGGCGATTACTCATGGAGCAACAGAACCGCAATTTTTTGACGTTAATCGAAGCAATGAAGATGCCGTCGGTTGCGAAGGATGTTCAACTTCCCGAGTTTGACCCAGACAAGGACAATGCGGATGCGCGTGCGTGGATTACAACTGCGGACATGACGTGCATTACGAATCCAGACCTGCATGGAGCCCCACTCATGATGGCATTAAGTCGCGCACTTAAAGGTCAAGCATCGGCGTGGCTATCACAAGTGTCTTTCCATGGGATGACATGGACTAGTTTCAAGGATCTGTTTACTGCCAGGTATGAGAGTGCTGAAACCGCAGCAGCGTTTTTGATTGACTTGCACAATAGTAGACCAAAAGACAATGAAAGTCTGGCCTCGTACGCAGCTACATTGATGTCATCCATAATGTCTAAGTGGAAAAGTTTGTCTATCGAACAGATTGCTGTGTCGACTGTCTTGAACCACATTGCTCAGTTCGATCACCGTGTGCAGCAGTTACCTTTCTCGCATGATATTACCACAAGAAACCGCCTACAGCATGAACTTAAGGCCATCTTTTTTATGAAGCGGAAGTCGTCATACCCGAATGATCACAACCTCGATGCGAAGATACCTCGTTTAACCGGCGAAGCGTCGTCCGTCAAGTGCTACATCTGCGGCAAAGCGGGCCACAAAGCAATACAATGCCGCTTAAGAAAAGGAATTTCTAATCAAGATTCGAGAGCAAAGACCCCCGTTAGCGACACGAATCCCACGAAGACTTCATGAGCATCATCTGTCACCTGCTTTGGCTGCGGAGCTGTCGGCCATTTTGCGAAGAATTGTCCACGGAGGAGTAGTCAGGAGAGCAGCACCAGCAGTGCGGCCGGGCTGCCGCAGGAAAAGCGCGTCAACGTATGCGTCATCAACACGCCTGCGGGTACGCTGTGACATGCCGGTGAGAAGTTCCTTTTTACATACGATTCTGGGGCAGAATGTTACTCGTAATTGATTAGAGTCCGTAGCTTGTTGATTTCGGGGAAATCGGTTGAATAATGTTGTTTCATTAACGGGCACAGGACAGGCCAGCCAGAGTTTACTGTCCTTTGGGACTCAGTTATTATCAAGTTACATTTTATGGCTATTGGAATTTTACGCGCTAATGGTCAGGTAAAGCGGGTAACATTCTAGACGCACATACAAGTATGCGCACGATCGTTTACGGTAAATTCTTAGTAAGGATATTCCTGTAGAGACTTGTGATGTAGAGAGTGTATAAGCCATTGACCACTATTCGAATGCGTGTTACTTTTGTTGATTTTTGTATTCTGATGAGACTGGACTGATATGTTGCTCGATTTAGGCAATGTATTTAGAGGTGTTGCTTGATGGAGGCAACATGTAGAGAGGTTATCATCACTCGATGGAGGTGGCAAGGTTATCGTCACTCGATGGAGGTGGCAAGGTTATCGTCACTCGATGGAGGTGGCAAGGTTATCGTCGCCCAATGGGGGGTGGCATGAGCTATTATCACTCGATTTAGGTGATATTAGCGACCCTTTTGCTTGAGAGAGGCAAAGTTGATTAGAGTTGCGGCAAAGAAGCTGGGCATCCTCAACAAGGTGAAGCGGTACTTCTCCCCTGAACAGCTTTTAACCTTGTACAAAGCACAAGTTCGCTCCTGCATGGAGTACTGCTCTCACCTGTGGGATGGCTCAGCTAAATACCAACTAGCCGCTCTGGACTCCGTAGAGCGTCGAGCCAGGAGGCTGATTGGTGACAGGAAGCTGGTGGAGACTAAGCTTCATAGTCTAGACCACCGCCGTAAAGTTGCCTGCTTGTCGGTTTTCTACAGACTCTACTTCGGGGAGTGTGCTCATGAGCTCCATATGCTCATTCCACCAAGTCCATTCTACCAGAGGGCCACCAGACGTACGGCGGGTTACCATCCATACTTGGTTGATATACCTACTATTCGCTCTAAGCGCTTCGCTTCATCCTTTATAATGCGCACAGCCAAGGAATGGAATGCGCTTCCGCCGACGGTGTTCCCTCTTTCTTATAACTTGAGCTCATTCAAAGCGAAAATAAATAGGCACCTTCTGGGTAAGCTCGCTACATCGTCGACATCTTCTTTACCTCCTAGAGGGAGAATGATGTCAAGAGCGAACCCATATTGATAAAAAAAAAAAAAAAAAAAGTTGTGATTGTAATTAAAGGAATTTAATATTTCGAGATTATTCAGAGTGTGAATACTGGTCAATGGTTCAAATTGATTTTTAATTCAATTTTATTGTCATTGGATATCAAGTTTGATTCTGGTTAAGAATAAACTTTTGTCTAACACGACTTGTAGTATGAAGTAGAGAGTTCTGCCAGGGTATTGGACAGGATAGGCCGAGACGAGAGTATCTGACACTGGCGTTGAGTTTCTTTCTTTTCAGGTACATCACACAGGGACGTGTGACATGTCAAGATGGCCGTGTCGTGGATCGTAAAACGGAACGTCAAGTCGGAACAGACTTGGGCGCGTTCACAAACGGGGATGGCAGCACCATGTTAGCTAGAACGACAGTTCACTTGACAGATATCAGTTGGCGAGTTGTTGCAAAATATATTCCTGGCTTACGATTGAGAATTCAAACGGTGTGGATGTGCTGCCGTCCACGTGCTGACCACGCCGCGTTCCGATAACAATCTGGTTCCATCCGACGTACGCGCGTATATCTTGGATTGCCATTTTAACCATCGTGAAGAATAAGCCCTTTCGAAGTGATTCCGTGTCGTATTTTCGGTCTTTCATCATGGACGACAACCCGATGCACCGAGAACGCCCAGAGTACCCTCCGACATATATTAACTAATTTTAATGATTTTGGTTTTGAATAATTCGTGGAAGTTTAGGGAAGGTTTAAACGGTGAAAAATAACGGGCGGGACGACGTCTGCCTGCTCCGCTAGTACATAAATATATATAAATGAATTGCTGTTCGTTAGTCTCGCTAAAACTCTAAAACAGCTGTACCGATTTTGCTAATTTTGATTTTGAATTTGGTTGCGCCATAGATTGATTGTTAATTATTTGTTTAAAGTTGGATCTCGGCATGCCCGCGTACATTTGCAAAATCCTGTTCCTATCCTTTTCCCGCACTTACCGCTGGAAGGAGTAAGAAGATTGACAGTGCACAATTGAACGAAGATGTCACCGCACGCACTCCGCATGTAGCGGTTGGCTTTGAAACTCTGTGTAAAACGCTTGTTAAACCGCATCGGATGTGATTAAATCGCCAGCGCTTCAAATCATTGTTTGTCGCGAGTTTATTGTGAATATCAGCATACGTAACATTTCGTGAGTGTCTGAAGAAAAGAGGAAACCCATCTGGCCGCTTGTGTGCTCGAGCGCATGGCACCACGTGCTGCCTGCAAGGACTCTGCAGCTCCCAGGAATCAAAGGTCAGTGCTTCCCATCATCTTCCATCGGGCTGTGTCCTTATTTTGTTGTTCTTTTCCGCCCAGCCTGATATTTCGTTGCATTTGTACGTGGTATGCTGACCGCCATTTTGTTTCATCACATCCTAAAATTTCGCATTATAGGCCAACTCGCGTTCTTGTAATTTGGGACATTGGACGCCAATTTGACGCCCCCGCATTGCTTAATTTCGCTTAGTTAATTTAGATACAGTCCTCTGCTCTCTCGCCTACCTACGAGATACGAAACTGAATTGCGCATCCATTTTTTCTTTGGTCCGTATCGAACCGGATTTTATTTTGTTGAAAATCATTGCTAACCCCGCTAAATCATTGTTGAAACCCGCTCGCGTAATTTGTTTCGTCTATTTGTAGGTAGATAGGTAAAAACCGCATTGTTAACTTGTAGAATTCACCGCTCCGCGCAGCGTAATAATACTTATTGTTTGTAGTCGAATCCGCTGTTTATTACGTCTGCTAGGTATTTATATTGCTATTTTATTTGTTAGTACCCCGCTAAAGCTCATATAAATATCTAATTTGTTTATTGATTTGTACCGCTATTGATAAGGACAGGTCGTTGACCGCAGGTATCATCCGGTTTTAAATAGTTAGTTTGTTGCAATCCGCATCGCCCCGGTTGTACCTACAGCAAGTGACATCTGTTCTCGCTTATAAGTTTGTTTTCATTGTAAACGCATCGCATTCCATTCATAATGGCTACAGATAAAACCGAACAGAAGTTAATGATTTTGCACGCAAAAAAAGATGCGTTATTTTCGCGTATGCAGACGATCTGCGACCACTCAAATAATATTGCTAATGAAACTATTAAGAATTTGTTCTTAAATGAAATAGAAACCATAGATAGCTTACGCTTAAATTTTGAAAGTATTTTGGACAAAATTAACGCTTTAGAATTAGAATTGAATCCGAATTACGCAATCTCTTACCAGACGCTTTTGTCATTTGAAGATTTGTTTTGTCGTGTCAAAGTTATAGCAAGAGGGTTGACGGTTATTGATAAACCTCAGCCTTCACCGCATTTAGATACTAAACCTAAAATAAATATGCCTAAACTACCGGCTATTGAACTACCGGAATTTAACGGTGATATTCGAAATTGGCCCTTGTTTTATTCTAGTTTTGCTAACACTATTCACAACAATCCATCGTTGTCAGACTCGGATAAGTTGTACTATCTTTTAGGTAAACTCACTTCTAAAGCGCAATCTGTATGTATAGTTCTTTCAAATCACGAAGTCGAGCAGAATTTACTTGTGGTAAATATGTGTCCGTATATGTGTCGATGTGTGCGTGAAAACGAAAGCGGGTATGGTTAGCATAAAAATAATACCAATATTTTTGTATGTTCAATTGATAATAAAATAAAACAACAAAACTTTTAAACTAAAATGTTTATTATTTAAAATAAATAATAAATAAGGGAATGTATTAAAATAAAATTATGTTCTTCTACATTTGGGTTTAAGTTTTAATTTAAGCGAAACATAAGACTTAAATAAGGATATACAATTGAACTCAAGATATGGCAAAATTATGAAAATAAGGCTAGGCTCTAGGCTAGGAACTATTTAATAACAAATTTCTATCTATTTTTACGTATGTGAAAAATGTGTCGCCTTAATCTTCTTCAGAAAAACTGTTGCTTTCGTTAGTTTCAAAGTCAGTCGTGCTGCTATCACTTGATTCACCCACATTAATTACAAATTCAAAGTCATAATCAAAATATTTCATATACTCCTTTTCAATTTTTTCGACATGCTTGCATGTATTAAGCCAGATGTTGTTATCGATACTGTTTAAATCTTCAGCTATTAAATTTTGAACTTCTGTCATATTTTGACCAATATTTTTCGAGGCAATCTTATTTTTCAGAATACCCCAGATGTTTTCAATGGCATTTAATTCGGGGTGATATGGTGGCAGTCGTAGTATTTCGAAACCTTTGCTTTTTATTATCTCGTCAATTCTATATGAAATAAAACGCTGCTTATTTCTGATTATTAAATCATACAATTCTACATTGCGGGACAGTGCATTGAAAGGAATACCGTGTTCCGTCAGCCACTTTTGCATGTCGCTCTTGCGCGAATTTGACGTAGGTATACTACTACTTCGAGTATTATGGTAGGATGCGTTGTCCATCACTATAACAGATTTATCTGGTAAATTTTGCAGCAGCTTTTCATTCAGCCATTTGCTATAATTATTGAAATTCATATTTGAGTGATAGTCTCCAGTTGTGGATGATGCTTTGTATATTAACGAAGCATCTTTAATAAATCCACTACTGCTACCCGCATGCACTATAATAAAACGAGCACCGGTACTCAATTTTTTTAAAAATGACTTGTTTTTGTCTTAGTATCTAGTTTTTTTAAATTCCACGTGTTTTGACGTACGTGCGAAGTTAGCACATATGTTTCGTCTGTATATATAATGGGACGGCCTTCTTCACGGTATTCATGAATTTTTTTCAAAAAATTAAATCTCCACAATTGTATTTCATGCCTTTCTTGTAAAGATTTACGATTGTTTTCAATTTTGTTCCATTCGTAGCCCATTTTTATAAGCAACGAACGTAATGTGCTCAAACATCCGTCAAAACCAATTTTTTCTCTTAATGCTGACTGAAGTTTTGCCAAAGTTGGAAGTTCATTGTGTTCTATATGAAAATTTTGAATTGTAGTTCGAATAATTTCTCGATTCATATTATCTAAATTAAATTTACCGTCTCTTTTTCGTCGCTTTTTCATGGGTGAAGTAAACTTGGTTGATGAAGATGGCAACTCTTTCTCTTCTTTTAAAATCCTACTTACTGTGCGTTCACTGACGCCTGTTGCTTGGGCAGTTCGTTCTAATATGTTTGCTAATGGACTTAGGTCACATCCATCAGTGTTATTTGCTTTCATAAAATTATATTCATCTTTTAGAAAGTGAAAGACTTTAGCAATGATTGCTCGACCCTAAAAACAATAAAATATACAATTGAATAAGTATCAAAAGTCAAAACTAAACTATTACTTAAATTAAAAAATAATCATTTTTATTTAATGTCAAAACTAGAAAAAAAATATTTACCTCGCTATGGATAACTTTGCGCTTTGACATGCTGACAGTACTTCACGGCAATTAGCGTCCGGAAACAATAAACACAACTAACCTGAGCGACAGCGCGCTCGCGACTGACCGCGTCGTCATACACGCACACTATTGCATTATGCATGTACACGTTTAAAAACAAATAAAGACTACTCGCCTTCGTGAAATGCAAGAACTATACAGGCATAACGGCGTGTGCCGAAAACTATTCGCTGATATTAGAAACGTTAAAAAAGAAATATGATGATAAACGCTTATTAGCAAATGCTTACTTGGATCAGATATTGGAGTTTAAAGCTATTTCTAACGCTAATAGTAGTAATTTAGAACAATTTTTGGATACTTTTGCTTCTTCTGTCGCCGCCCTAAAGAATTTGAAATTGGAAGACCCGCTTGACTATCTGTTTTTGTCTATCGCTTTGAAAAGAATGGACTCGGAAACCGTCCGGTCATTCGAGTTAGATAAGAGAGGTACGGAAATACCTACTTTTAACAGTTTTGTGGAATTTATTCGCGATCATGTTAGGATTTTGCAAAATAGTTCGAGTAACGTAAACAATAAGCGAGTGAATCCGCCTTCGAGACCTTCGAAGTCAACGCATAGCTATTTTGTCGCATCCCCGAATAATAATAATAGTTGTAGTTTGTGCACGAAAAAACACGAACAGTTGTATCAATGTTCCACGTTTAAAAATTGGTCTTGTAAGGAGCGCTTTGATTTTGTGAAGACAAATGGCTATTGTTATAATTGTTTGAGTAGTAAACACCGCGCAATAAATTGTAATTCGCAAAGTAGATGCCGTCAATGTGCTGGTAAACACCATTCGATGTTGCATTTTGATAATTCTGTAAGGAATGTTCCCGCGCAAAATATTTCGCCAGCCCCGGCTCGCCCTGTGATAGAAGCGCCCGCGCCTGCGCCGTCCAGCGCCGCGCTATGCTCCAGTAGTAGTTTGATAAATAACAAACCGGTTTCGCGCGCGCCTACGACCGTGCTACTTGCTACGGCACGTGTTATTGTTTTTGATTCGCATGGAAGGGAACATTTAGTTCGTGTCTTGCTGGATAGCGCTTCGCAAAGTAATTTTGTAACTCGAGAATGTTGTCAACGCTTAAATTTGCCTTTAAATAATAGTTCGACGCACACAGTTGTTAAAGGAATAGGAGGTTCCAGTAAAACTGTCCAGCACACTGCTGCGATAAAATTCTTTTCGCGATTTAATCGCAATATTTGTTTTGATGCGGACACTTTGGTTGTAGACAAAGTGACCGACCGCTTACCTTCTGTTGAGGTTGATGTGTCTTTGTTGTCAAGCTTTGATAGCTTACCGCTCGCTGATGATACTTACGCTGTTCCTGGTTGTATTGATATGTTGATTGGGGCATCGATTTTCCCGCACCTTCTGTTACCTACCAAGGTAAGAAGCCCGCCCAATCATTCATCTACACTCGCACCCCACGCATTGGAAACAGTGCTTGGTTTTGTTATCGTTGGTCCCGCACCCGTCAGCGTTGAGTCATACGCTACGGTTTCTTGTTGTTGGTCAACAGAGCCCCTTGAGTCTGTCGTTCGCAAGTTTTGGGAATTGGAGGAGGTGAGCGTGCCCCCCATTCTTAGTCCAGACGATAAAGCCTGCGAGGACATTTATACACGCACGACTACCCGTGATGAAAGCGGTAGGTATGTCGTCGCGCTCCCATTTAAAGGAGATATTCGGTCTCTTGGCGACTCAAGGCGGACAGCTGAAAACCGCTTTTTGTGTTTGGAACGCAAGTTGGAGGCGTCCTCTAAGTTGCGAGAAGCTTACGACGCTGTCATACGAGAATACCTAGAGAAAGGTTATATCTCGCCCGCTCCTCCAGATGTGGAGGGTTCTATAGATACCCCGCCGTCGTATATAATACCGCACCATGGAGTTATAAGAGAAGACAAGCTCACTTCGAAGCTTCGTGTAGTCCTCGATGGTAGTGCTAAAACTAGCACTTCTGTCTCACTAAATGATCTTTTGTATAGTGGTCAAAATTTGCAAGGTAATTTGTTTAGCATTATTGTTAATTTTCGCTTGTTTCGCATCGCGCTTTCGGCTGACATTCGTCAGATGTTTTTGTGTATTGGTATTCGCCCATGCGATCGTAGATTTCAACGCATTTTGTACCGCTTTTCGCCTGACGAACCATTACAGGTTTATCAGTTTAATAGAGTTTGTTTTGGGCTTAAATCTAGTCCATTTCACGCATTGCGCACTGTCAAACAATTGGCAGCCGATGAAGGCGATTCTTTTCCGAAGGCTAAGGAAACTATTGAGACAGGGTTGTACATGGACGACTACGTCCACTCTGTAGACACGGAGTCGGATTCTATTTCCACCGCTGATGAAGTCATAAGTCTCATGAAGGCTGGTCAGTTTGACTTAGTCAAATGGACCAGTAACTCGCAAGAGGTTTTGGATCACATTCCGCATTCGCATCGCCTTTCATCTGTCAAAGAGTTTGACAATTCTGATTCGCATAAGGTTCTGGGTTTATGTTGGTCCCCAGCAACTGATTTGTTTAGTTTGAAAATAGGCAAGCCTAGTGAAGCTTGCACAAAACGCACTATACTTTCTTGTATCGCTAGGATTTGGGATTTAATTGGATTTGTCGCGCCTGTAGTTTTGTACGCAAAGTTGATTGTCAAGCAACTGTGGTTGTGTGATTGCGATTGGGACGATCAACCGCCAAGCGATATTGTAAGATTGTGGACTCAATATAGGAATGAGCTCCCTTTGCTTGAACAGATCAAGATTCCGCGCCATGTGGGCATCACAAGTAGTAGTGTGGTCACCCTAATAGGCTTCGCCGACGCTAGTAAGAAGGCATACGGGGGGGTTGTTTACTTTCACGTGGAAAATCAACAAAAGATAACGCTTAGTCTTTGTTGCGCTAAGTCCAAAGTCGCCCCACGTAAAGTCCAGTCTCTTGCTCGTCTTGAACTTTGTGCATTGTTAGTACTTGCAAAGGTTATTAGTTTTGTGGTTGAATCTTGTAAACATCGCATTCAAATCGATAAAATATTCGCATTTTCTGATTCCACAGTCGCGCTTTGTTGGGCTCACTCCTCACCCCACAGGTGGGACACATTTGTGGCTAATAGGGTAGCCAAAATTCAGGATGAGCTTTCCCCGCAAGATTTGTTTCACGTTTCAGGCCGTGAAAATCCCGCTGATTGTTTGTCGCGTGGTCTCACACCCGCTCAAATTGTTGATCATCCGCTTTGGTTTAGTGGTCCATCATGGGCACAGTCTCGCCCCACTGAATGGCCAGTTTCCGCTTTCAACCCTACAACGCTCACAGAACCACCCGAGGAAAAGAAACACTCGTTAGTGTCTTCAACTTCGCTCGAGGATTCTATCATAATCGGCTTAGCCAAACGCATATCATCTTGGTCTAAGCTTCTGCGTTGCGTGGTTTACGTTTGTAGGTTCGCTAAATTGTTGCCACCACGTGACTATGTTTCCGCTTCAGACTTAGAGTACGCTGAATTATTAATTTGGAAGGAAGTTCAGCGTTTTTATTTTGCTAACGAGTTAGCCGACCTGCAGGCAGGCAAGACTTGCAGTCGCTCGTTTCAACGCTTAAACCCGTTCTTAAGTGACGGTTTGATAAGAGTAGGTGGTCGTCTGAGTAACTCACAGTTGGAGTTTTATCAGAAACACCCTATTATTCTACCGCGTAAGGATCACATTGTCGAATTGTTGATTGATTACCATCATAAAGTTAATTGTCACGCTGGTCCTGATTTATTGATGTCGCTACTGCGCCAGAGATATTGGATATTGTCTGCGCGCAGTCTTATTCGCAACAGGGTACACAAGTGTATACCTTGTTTTCGCTTACGTCCCAAGCCGACTTTTCCGATGATGGCTGATCATCGTTCTTGTCGTGTTGTAGAAACCGCAAAGCCTTTTGTGCACACAGGTACAGACTACGCTGGACCGTTTAAGGTCACTGTATCTCGTGGTCGTGGAATTCGCTCCACAAAAGCTTATGTTTGTTTATTTGTCTGCATGACAACTCGCGCAGTTCATGTAGAGCTAGTGGGAGATTTAAGTACCCCTAGTTTTTTAGATGCTTTTAAACGTTTTTTGTCACGCCGCGGTCCCGTGAGTCACGTATACTCGGACAACGGGACAAACTATGTAGGAGCTAAACGAATGCTGTCTGAGCTGCATACGTTTTTGACCTCAAAATATTTTCGCTCAGAATTTTCTCACATTCTGTCTGAGAATCGTATAACGTGGTTACTAAATACGCCCTCAGCAAGTCATTTTGGCGGTAATTATGAAGCGAATATTAAGAGTCTTAAGTCGCATTTGCATAGAGTTATTGGTGAGCAAATTCTAAGTTATGAAGAGTTAAGTACAGTGCTCGCGCAAGTAGAGGCTGTAATGAACAGTAGACCGCTTTGTAGAACGCTCTCTAGCGACCCGTCGGAGCCTTTAGCATTGACTCCCGCGCATTTTCTTACTCTGACGCCGTTAAAGTACTTACCCGCTAGAGACATAGACGAGGAAAGATTTCACCTGCTTTCGCGACACTCTTTGTTAGATAAATTAGTCCAATCGTTTTGGAAACGTTGGAAACGTGATTATTTGCATACTTTGCAGTCACGACAGAAATGGAACACACCTGCTAATCCTATCGCTGTCGGGACTGTTGTGGTTCTTACCACTGATAACGCGCCACCGCTTCATTGGCCTTTGGGGATAATAGAAGAAGTTTTCCCAGGTTCTAATGGGGTTACTCGCATTGTCCGCGTCAGAACTAGAACCGGATCATATCTGCGCCCGGTTGTGCGTCTCTGTCCTTTGCCTAATATGTGAGCCGTTGTAGAGCAGGCTATTCACGTTAGGTTAGGATTTTAGTTTAGTGTTTAGTCGATAGTTATGATACCTCATTAGAATATTTTGTTTCTTTGAAGGTGACCCTTCAAGCGGGGGGGAAATGGTTGCGCCATAGATTGATTGTTAATTATTTGTTTAAAGTTGGATCTCGGCATGCCCGCGTACATTTGCAAAATCCTGTTCCTATCCTTTTCCCGCACTTACCGCTGGAAGGAGTAAGAAGATTGACAGTGCACAATTGAACGAAGATGTCACCGCACGCACTCCGCATGTAGCGGTTGGCTTTGAAACTCTGTGTAAAACGCTTGTTAAACCGCATCGGATGTGATTAAATCGCCAGCGCTTCAAATCATTGTTTGTCGCGAGTTTATTGTGAATATCAGCATACGTAACATTTCGTGAGTGTCTGAAGAAAAGAGGAAACCCATCTGGCCGCTTGTGTGCTCGAGCGCATGGCACCACGTGCTGCCTGCAAGGACTCTGCAGCTCCCAGGAATCAAAGGTCAGTGCTTCCCATCATCTTCCATCGGGCTGTGTCCTTATTTTGTTGTTCTTTTCCGCCCAGCCTGATATTTCGTTGCATTTGTACGTGGTATGCTGACCGCCATTTTGTTTCATCACATCCTAAAATTTCGCATTATAGGCCAACTCGCGTTCTTGTAATTTGGGACATTGGACGCCAATTTGACGCCCCCGCATTGCTTAATTTCGCTTAGTTAATTTAGATACAGTCCTCTGCTCTCTCGCCTACCTACGAGATACGAAACTGAATTGCGCATCCAGAATTATTTATGAAAGTTCAGGGCAGGTTTAAAAGGTGAGAAAATATGGAGAAAAATGCGAGAACTGCGGCAGGACAGCGTCTGCCGGGTCCACTAGTTTCAGATAAATATTCCAACTACTATCTCGCTAAGCGATAACACTAGAACCCATTACCTCTACTATAACCACAAAATTTTGACGACCGTTTGGTGAAGTGGTCTACATGTCGGGTCTAAAACCAAGCATATGTGTGCATGAACAAGTGTGTTTGTACTGGTCTGGGTGTTTTCTATGTATAATATGTATTTATTTACAAAAAAAGTATTTAAGTATGTTTATCCGTTGTCTTGTACTCATAACACAAGCCTCATAGCTTAGTTTGGGACTAAATAATTGGTGTGATTGTTGTGAAATATTTATTTATTACAAAAAAAACATTCAAGACAATCGAGCGCCGCTCTTCTCGATTTTTCTGTGATATCTATTAAAAGTTATTACATTTTTACAACCACTCTATAGTTATGTTAAGCAAGGCTCGACCTCGTTATTTCTTAGAACAAGTTCAAAGGAACACGTTGTCTGAAATGTGAATTTAACATTTTCAAAGAAACGCCTCGTTATGCTACAAAGATTAAATGGGACGGACGGCTGTCTGAGAAGTTGTGTAACCTTGAAAATAAAGTTTTAGTAAAGTGGCCAGAACATTATACCAACCATTTTTGTTACAAAATGGCCCGTATCAATGTTATATTAATGTTAACCGTGACGTGCTGGCCAACTTAAATGTTAAGTACAAAAAAATACATAATATAGCCATTGCCACAGTGCTTGTGAATTCTGAAAGCAAAACGCTACAATCTTCAGCATCTAAATACTACACCCTGCTACCACGTTGTACCAAGTTAAACAAAATATAGTTTATGGCAACCCTGCGTATATACGCATAGTACGAGTAGCTAGGTTGGTGGCCTACGTGACTCGCGACATGCGCGCGGGCCGGTATGCCCCCGCCCCGCGCCGATTTTCCAACGGCCATAACGGCCGCCCGTCAGTTCGCGCCCGCGCTCCGTCTAAGACGCGCACGAACGCGCTGCTCACCCGCGATGTGATGGGATGTGTAGAAACTGGTCAATACATAATAAATAGTGTACTCTACTAGGACTTTTCTTCCACCCTGACCATAGCTGGCGCCCAACGTAAAATTCCGAGTGTGTGTTCGTTAAGTGCATAACGTGTTCTAGACAACGCTCAACAATCAAAACCCCAACATGCCGGTGGACACGCGAAGCAGTAAAGCGGTTAGTGATGTCGGTAACGGAGATGATGCGGCGCCGAATCCCGCATTACCAAATCCTCTGCCGCCCACGACGCTTTCACCGACGCGCGACCAGGAATGGTGCGACGCTCACGACGCCGGCGCCCATCAATACGGCGACCGTGCCGAAATGACGTTCACCAACGAGAATGTGGCGTCAATCATTGCAGCACTGCAGAGAACACAAGCAGAAGCTTTTAGAGACTTGCTGTTATCGGTGACGACACACGGTGGCAACTCCTCAACACCGGTGCCACACAGCATAGGAGAAGGTACCTTGGCCCGCTGCAAGGCGCAGTTTTCCGGCCGTCCCCACGAATCAGTGGAGGCATTCATCGACGCCGTGGAAGCGTATAGCGAGTGTGCACACGTATCGAATACGAACATTCTTCGTGGCCTCGCCTACTTACTCACAGACGACGCTGCTACGTGGTGGCAGGGGGTGAAGACGACCACAGCGTCGTGGCCTCAAGCCAAAGAAAATCTTATGAGCGCTTACGGCGACCGCCGCCCCCCACATCGTGTATACATAGAACTGTTTACACGACCACAGAAAGCAAACGAGAACGTAGACATGTTTGTGGCGAGAAGCCGCGCTTTACTCTCAAAAATACCCGAACAAGACGTTACGGAGAAAGCACGGATGGATATGGTTTACGGGTTGCTACACGGGAAAATACGAGGACGATTACGACGAGAGGAATTTAATTCATTCGACGAGTTGCTGCGACGCGCGCGGGAAATCGAAGATAGCCAGGGGGAGCCCGACCATAACTGGAATTCATTGACTACTCCGGCCTCATCGGCTCCCCGCGAGAGTGGCGTTCCGCCCCGCGTGATAACTACGCAAGCGATCCCTCGCGCGCAAACCCCGTTACTCTCCGGCCAACGAGTACCGCGGCCGCCGCTCCCTGCTGGCGCCGCGCGGTCCCCGGCGCACCCGCCGCCCTCCGTTGCCACCGAACTGGCGCACACGCCGCCTCCGCCCCCGCCGCCCGCGACGCAGGACGCCGCCGCAGCCGGCGCCGCCGCCCCGGCTGCGCGCAGGTTGCGTCCCACCTGCACCTACTGTAAAAGGTTTGGACACGTACGCGAAAATTGCCGTAAGTTGCTGAACACTGGTGAGTCCCAATCTCAATTACCTACTAACAATAATTCGGTGCGTGCGAGTGAGTTCTATAGTGTCAAATCCGGGTCGCGTAAAGTGCATTCTAATTTACTAACGTCGCATTCGTATCAAAACACCCCCAACACGAAAAACGCGTTTTCTTCGGAACAATGTGATAACACTGATAAGAAACGTAAAAATTTGGTAACCATAGAGCCAAAATGTAGTAAAGGGGGAAACCGTAAAAATTTCGCATGTATGAGGCAAAATTGTAGTAACCCACAAAATCAATTATTTGATGTACGCAATTTTATTTTTAACCACAAATGTGAAAAATGTAATTTTTCTCAGTGTGATTGTAATTTTGTCTGTAACCACAAATGTGATGTGAGTAATGAATATTTTGATTACAAATGTGAAAAAAATAATTTTTCTCAATTTAATTATTGTAATGAATATGTTGACGAATATTGTAACGAGGGTGTAGTAGCGTGCACGTGCGGTGACAATTGTACCCAAACAGTACGTCACGACTTACGTCCGATTTTTAACATTGACATTTTGGGGCACAAAGGCACCGCGCTCATAGACACAGCCGCCAAGCATTGTATAGCCGGCCACACGTTATATGCTCTCCTTCAACGCCTGGGTCACGCCCTCCGCCCTTCTTCACGCGAGGTAAAGCTCGCCGACGGCATTGTCCGCGAAATGAAGGTCCTTACCACCATATTACCGGTTAGGCTTGAACATAAACTAATCGAAATGCCATTTTTGATATTTCCTGATTCGAACAACAACGAAACGTTACTAGGCATCGATTTTATTACTTCAGCCAAAGTAATTCTTGACTTTCACAAAGAGACATGGCATTTCGGTGATGAGAGTTCGGTCAAGTATAATCTGTCATTCGAACCCGGTTCACGTACGGTGACCTGTGCTTCCACAGAAGTTCTTAGGGAGGATGAAGGTTCCCATCTTAATACAGCTGAGCGCAAAGCTCTAGCTGATGTTGTCACCAAGCACGCGCATATCTTCAAAGCAGGGGGAGGCCCTACGCCGTACACTGAGCATCGCATCGAGACTGGAGATCACCCGCCGATAGCAGTACCTCCCTACCGCCTCAATCCATCGAAGAAGCAGCAAATGAAGGTAGAGATTGATAAAATGTTACAGGAAGATATTATCGAGGAATGTGAGTCGGCTTGGTGTTCTCCGGCGCTGATGGTACCGAAGTCCCAAGGTGGTATTCGCTTCTGCGTCGACTACAGACGTTTGAATGCAGTCACCAAGTCTGATACTTACCCGATGCCACGCATTGACGAGCTGTTGCAGAGCACCAAGCGCAATTGCTTCATGAGTACCCTAGACTTAAGATCCTCGTACTGGCAAGTAATGGTACGAGAAGCCGACAGGGACAAAACAGCTTTCATTTGCCCCTTAGGTACTTACCGTTTTAAAAGAATGCCGTTCGGTCTGAAGAACGCACCGGCGACATTCCAGCGCCTCATAGATCGCTTCCGTTCCTGCTCAGCTTTACAAAACGTAACTATTCTGGCCTACTTAGATGACCTACTAGTGATAACACAGGGGCCTTTTCAGAAGCATTTACATGACCTTGAGGCAGTTTTCAAACGTCTCGCCGAATTTCACCTCCACGTCAATAGAGAAAAGTGCACTTTTGCTCGTGAAAGTGTTAAATACCTCGGCCACGTTATTACACAGCAAGGTGTTTCCACCGACCCCGAGAAGGTGAGTGCTGTTCTCGAGATGAAGGAACCAGAGAGCTTAAAACATCTGAGAACCTTTCTGCAGACGTGTTCATGGTTTAGAAAGTTCATACCGAATTTTTCCAAGGTTGCCGAACCACTGACTCGATTAACAAGGAAAAATCAAGTCTTTACTTGGGGCCCTGAGCAGACCCAAGCTTTCAATGAGCTGAAGCGCTTACTTACCTCAGCTCCGATACTGGTGCAAGCCGATTTTAGTCAGCCTTTTATTCTGCGCACCGACGCAAGTAACTACGCCTTAGGTGCGGTTTTATTACAGGGTGACGGGAATCAGGAAAGGCCGATTGAATACGCCAGCCGACTTCTCAACGCGGCAGAGCGCAACTATTCCACAACGGAAAGAGAGGCACTCGCGGTAGTATGGGCCGTAGAGCGTTTTCGTCCTTACCTTGACGGCCAACCAGTCATCATCGGCAGCGACCACCAGCCCCTGCGTTGGCTGCTATCTCTGAAATCGCCAGCAGGTAGGTTGGTTCGTTGGGCTTTAAAACTCCAAGCATTCGACATCCAATTCCAGTATACCCCAGGGAAGGCGAACGTTGTAGCAGATACACTCAGCAGACCCATGTGTACTAGCGATACCCGCGAGGACTGTGGCCTTTGTTCGGTCATCTGCGATCTACCATCTAAGTCCCCATGCCAGCTGCGCCAGGAACAACTCGCTGACCCTGAAATTGAGAAAATAATTAGAGAGCTTGAAGATACCGACGACCTCGCTGCGAAACGATGGTCAGAGAGAGGTTACCTCATGGACCAGGGTGTCCTGTTCCGCTACAATCCGGACTCTGAGTGCGAAACTCCTCAATTGGTAATTCCAGCAGGACAAATTCCTGAAATTTTAAAAGAATTACACGACTCTCCAACAGCCGGCCATCCAGGCATAGACAGAACGTACCAGAAGGTTGCCCAATTGTATTATTTTACAGGAATGTGGAGGATCATTACTGATTATGTCAAAGCCTGCATTCACTGCCAACGCTACAAGGCATCCAACTCTAAGCCTCAAGGCCTGTTACAGACGCCTGTCATGAACCAGCGTAACGAAGTATTAGCTATTGATCTATTTGGACCGTTACCAGAAGGAAACCAGGGGGAGCGATGGATCTTGCTCGTTGAAGATACAGCAACCAGATGGATTGAGCTGTACGCACTTAAAGAAGCGACAGCTGAAGCCTGTGCACGTACCCTCATCGAAGAGTACTTTATGAGATACGGTCTACCTCGCAGGATTATTTCGGACAACGGTGTTCAATTCGTGTCCAGTGTCACGCGCCAATGCATGCTTGTCCTGGGTATCAAACAGAACTTTGTGCCACTGTACCACCCAGAAGCTAATCCTGCCGAACGCAAAAATCGAGACCTGAAACCCATGCTTGCACACCTCGTGGGAGAAGACCACACCTCATGGCCTGATAAATTGCCATTGATTTGTTTCGCTCTGAATGGTGCCACATGTCGTACTACTGGCAAATCGCCAGCGTTCCTGACCTTTGGCAGGGAAATGCGGTCTCCCATAGAAGTCTTGACCGACCTTCGTGCAATTTTAGAAAAGGACAACTTTGTCCCTCAAATAACTCCATATCTCAGGACATTCCTGAAATCATTCTCAGCTGTGCGGGAACGCGTGGAGATCCAACAGGATAAGACAAAGCAGTACGCCGACGCCTCTCGACGAAGCGCCGACGTTTTCCAGGCTGGTGACTTAGTACTTCTGAAATCTCACCTCCTGAGCAAAGGTTCTAAGGACCTTACCGCTAAGTTCTTCCCACGCCGTGATGGACCGTACCGGATTGCAGAAAAGGTTAGCCCTACTACTTATAATATCTCCAGTACAGACCAACCTGATGTAGTTATTGGGCGATATCATACACAAGACCTTACACGTTACCAAGGTAATGAATCCACCCTTCCTTCACCCGTTATGCCAAAAAGGAAACGCGGAAGACCACGTAAGGTTAGGACATAGGAGTGGTGTTTTTTATCCTAGACCAGGAACGAGGGCGTTTTCCTAGTCTAGAGGGGGAGCATATGGCAACCCTGCGTATATACGCATAGTACGAGTAGCTAGGTTGGTGGCCTACGTGACTCGCGACATGCGCGCGGGCCGGTATGCCCCCGCCCCGCGCCGATTTTCCAACGGCCATAACGGCCGCCCGTCAGTTCGCGCCCGCGCTCCGTCTAAGACGCGCACGAACGCGCTGCTCACCCGCGATGTGATGGGATGTGTAGAAACTGGTCAATACATAATAAATAGTGTACTCTACTAGGACTTTTCTTCCACCCTGACCATAAGTTTTAGTTTGTGATGAAAAAAAAAACAAGACTGTTTTCCGATTGGAAAGCCACAATTTCGAAAAACCATCAATTTATCAGAGTTATTTAACCGTTCTTTATATTCTTAAGGTCTGACTTGCCGACCCGGCAAACGTTGTTTTGCCATATAAATTATTGAAGACAACCCTTATCACTAAGGGGTATGAAAAATAGATGTTTGCCGATTCTCAGACCTACTCAATATGCTCACAAAATTTCATAAGATTCAGTCAAGCCGTTTCGGAGGAGTATGGGAACGAACATTGTGACACGAGAATTTTATATATATAGAGATATTTTATATTATATATATACATTCTATGTAACACAGGTGAAGAACACGTGTCACTGATTTCTTAATAATAGATAAAACACTCATTTTAGACATAAAAGACTGTTGTGCCTTGTGTAAAAAGGAATAAGACAAATAATATTCTATTACAAAAACAAAAAACACTCGCAAACAAAAGGGCATTTAATGAAACGAGCAACATGTTATTGCGCAGTTTGTTAATAAGGTACAATATTACGAGGAATACAAGTTAAAATATATTTCCTTAGCCGAATCTTGCTTCGTACTACAGCAAAGTACAGTATACCCACCCACACACTCTTACAACGCTTGATGTAAAGACTTTTTTTAAAATTTACCTTTCAGAGTTCTCACAGTTTGGACAACATCGGCATCAACCGCAGCGGGAGGGGAGCGCAGGCAGGCAACCGAGCAACTACCCACGTCATCTCGCGACGTCATCAGGACCCCAGCTCGAACGCCCGAGCCGAACGTTCGCCACTTCCCCATACGCACTTATCGCCATCGCCAGTCGCTTAATATTTGTCACGCGATTCAGAAATTTATTGTAATAGGGCGAAAATATAGCTCCTAAATTCATGCTTTTTATTTATATGTATTAATTACCGAAGGTACTAACACTCACATAATAAACCCAAAGCAAAATCTGTCGAAGTAGCTATCACACAAGTCTTAACTGTTTTTATTCGATCTTTTACTTTATTAAAGACGTATTAATAAAGCATCGATTATCAGCATTGACCACTCAGCACTGATTCTGCACCTTAGTCTGCACCTAAGACCACTAGACCAAAGCTATCGTCAATAGTATCGTTTTCATAAGTGACTGGCCTATGACTGAATTGATTACAAAGATAATGAAACTAGAAAAGATAATTATTTTGCTTTAAATTTCCCCTAAAAAGACGCCAGCGTAGGAAACCAAATACATCCAACCATAACCACTTAAAAAAACTAGAGCTGGAAGTCGCAGGACTTACAATACAACTCACAACGTGACACAGAGACTGCACCTGAAAACACAATACTGACACCAATAAAACACTCGACGCGTTTCGCCACTACACGTAGCATCTTCAGGAGATGTTGTCCCTTCGACAGATTACGAGCGACTCGCTCGTATTCTCTAAAGTAATTCTCTTTTTCAGCTTTAGTCATGGATTTCCGCAAAGTAACGCCTGATCCCATAAATTATACAAAGATAATGAGAGTTGTGATTTAGAAATGTGCCAAGTAAACCTACTGCAGCATTTTTTATTCATGTATTCTTATGGTCCGATACAGATAATGTAGGACAGTGAAGGGCGTCCTTTGGGAATAGCGCTAAGATGGCGCTCAGCACAATTAGAGAACGATGTTTTTCTTAGGCGACAATAATTATACTACTGCATGTTATACAGGGTGTACGCTTGAGCCATGTGGTAGGAAGAAGCAGAGATAAATTTGAAGTGCAATTACCTACAATATTCCTTAGGACGGAAAAGGATATAGAAACTAGTTTATTAAAAATCAAATTGAGGTAAGGCTCTCTACTTTCATAGTTGCATATATTCTTAATTAAATAAACATATATGAAGTATAACTTCAATAATGGCAACCCTGCAAATCCTGCAAATGTTTTTTATTTAACACAACAACATCACATGATTGATCTGACTCCGTGTGGTAAGTAGCTTGAGCTCTTGAATTACAGATATCAGAATCAACCAGCACTGCTACCTATTACAAATAAACTTAAATAAATACATAATATAATACCCAGACCAGCACAAGCAGACATGTTCTAACTATGATGTGTCTGAAATATATATTATATCTTAATGTTTCGGCTCGTTGCAAGGTAGAAAAAAAAAACATAATCCTGTGTACACCAAAACATCAGCATTTAAAAACCCTATTGGTCTAATAAAAAAGGGACTAATTCTCTGCCAGCCAACTTAACATACGAAGGGCAATCCGCTAGTAATGGAGACAAGATCTGTGAGCTTTTTGCCTCCTACTTTCAATCCACATTTCTCCCCGGTGGCATCCCTAGCGCTTCCTCAACTCAACAATCTTTCCGTTCACATGAACCCTCCTCTCATATGATTGGAGACATAGAAATTAAAGATGATTGTATATTCAACTTGTTGAAATCACTGGATCTTACTAAAAGTGCAGGCCCTGATCTTGTATCGCCAGTTTTTATAGTCAACTGTGCAAAAAGTCTTATAAGACCACTGGCAATACTATTCAGGCGCTCGGTGTCAGAAGGTACCGTACCCAACTTATGGAAGGCCGCTTTCATAACCCCAATTCACAAAAGCGGTAATAAAAGCGAGGTCAAGAACTACAGACCCATCTCTAAATTATGCTTGTTTGCCAAAGTTTTCGAACGCATCGTGTATAACCAAGTCTATAATACACTATCGAGTCTGTTTATACCTGAACAACACGGATTTCTAAAAAACCGCTCTACCACTTCGAACTTAATAACGTTTACCGATTTTTTGACCTCTGGTATGGATGGAGGAGGGGAAGTTCACGCCGTTTTTACCGACTACTGCAAAGCTTTTGATCGGATAGACCATTCGATACTCCTAAATAAGCTACTGTCAGCCGGAATACACGGTAATCTTTTCAGGTGGTTCACCTCTTACATAGAGAACCGAAGTCAAGCAGTAGCTACAAATGGTTACTGCTCCAAGTGGAATTCCGTACCTTCTGGTGTCCCCCAAGGTTCGCTTTTAGGACCCTTGCTGTTTAATATTTTCATTAATGACGTATCTACCTGTTTTCTCAATTCAAAATTTTTATTATACGCGGATGACATGAAAATATATAAACAAATACACAGTTTAAATGACTGTATTTTGCTTCAGCTTGATCTTGATAGATTTGATACATATTGTGTTAATAATAAATTAGATTTAAATATTTCAAAGTGTTATAGTATATGTTTCAGTCGTAAACTCAACGTAACAGAGTATACATACTCGCTCAAAGGGACGGGATTAAGAAATGTTGAGGAAATTCGTGACTTAGGCGTGACCCATGACTCCAAATTAACCTACGAGACTCACATCGAGCAAATAGTCAAAAAGGCTACTAGGACATTAGGTTTTATAATGCGTTCTTGTTCTCAATTTCACAGTTTGAAAGTTGCCAAGCTCTTATATTGCACATATGTGCGCAGCATCCTCGAGTACAGCTCACAGGTTTGGAACCCACAGTATGATATTTACATTGATAGGATTGAATGCATACAGCGTAAGTTCATGAGATTTTTGCAGTACAAGAGCAGAACCTACATGGAGAGCTATGAACTCAGGTGCAACAAACATCACACTCTACCACTTCACGAAAGAAGAAATATTGCAGATTTAGTGCTTCTTTTTAAGATAGCTCAATCAAAATTAGATTCGCCACACCTCCTTTCATTAATAAATATCAGAGTACCGCACAGAACCCTGAGGAGGCCTGCGACTCTTTTCATCCCACAAAGCATCACGAAATACAGACAGAACTCCTATTTCATTAGAGCTCCTAGTGTGTTCAATGCTGTGGCCGATGACCTCGAACTAGACTTATTTAACACTAGTGTTACTAGTCTCAAAAAGCGTTTGTCAAAAAGATGGTTTGAAGCGGTGCACTGACTGGATAGAGCTCACTACTACAGCTTTTGACAAAGCATATTAATGTTCAACTCTACTGATTGTTTTTTATTTTTTTCATTATTATTTCAAAAGTTAAGGTTAAAGTCAATATGTTTAGAAGTCATTTAGATTTTATATGTGGAAACACGTAAATGGTGTTTAGTGACAAGTCTAGCTAGTAATTTAGTTTTTAAGATACTGTAGTGTTTTCCTAATAAAATAAAATAAAATAAAATAAAATGCGAATAAAATGTGTGTGAAATGTTACGAAAAACGTCAATACAGCACAAATATAGAAGAAATCTCCGTGTCAACACTCGCAACATGTCTCACGGTAATACGAAAAATAAAATATTTCGCTTGTACAAAATGTATGCTTAACTTATCCTGAGCAAGTCAGTGAAAGCCGTATACAAATGTATTCACACATACGCATTTTTGCCCGACTGATCCTGGATTTACCTGTATTGCGATAGAACTGATTCTGTACACGGTTTTTTGGATATGTAAGTCTTATATGAATAAACCAAACAGAGGAAGATCTGGTACGTCCTTACAATCGTCAACTTAATAATTGGCCGCTTGCGCACACGCACGCCCATGCAACCAACTGGCAGTATTGACGACGACTACGAGCGGAGCAGGTCCATTGAACTCGGTTTAGTAGGACCACGCGCGACTAGCTCATAGGTACTGTATCTACCTCCTTTGGTTTGATCGAAGTTCTGTACACGGTTTTGATATTTATGAGAGAGTGTAATGATTTGTGAGTGTCGTCCGGATTGGTATGTAAAGTAAAAAAATAAAGTGACTAATCTAAAAAAATACTTTACAAAACACGAAAAGATTGTTTACTTTAGTCCCAACTACTAACTATGTATTGTATAAACAGCTTGATTTAGTGTTTTCTGCATAATTTTCAAGTTTCGAATATTCCTTGGAAAATAAGCCTTCTTCTCAGCCGGTTGCAAGACTAGGTACCGTCGTATTAAGACGACAATTGAACCTGTGTCTTTCGTAGTTCCAATGCGGAATCTGAGGCTATCAACCAGTCTATACAATTTTAATTGCACATCCTAATCTTTACTAATTAAGTTGTATTAGTGTCAACGCGGGCAGGTTTCGTGGCTTAACGACTCATCTTATTAGGGGCCTGGGCCCGCTCGACGCAGTTATGTTAATTCTACTGTGGCGTTTAGCCGTAACTTGCCCCGCTAGTGATGTGAAATCCTTGTTGAGTGAATATCGCCCCGATAGTAATTCTTCTTGTCAAAAAAAACTACTCCAATTAACCGACTGGTATAAATTGGCAGATGAAGGAAAAAAAGTTGCATGACGTCAGCGAAATTGTGCGATGTGTAGTAGCGGGGCAATGATGCCAATATGCCCAGACATAGATTTTTTGTCAAAGTTATTCTGCCTTTATAATTATTTAGCGCAACTGATTTCGAGTTAGGAAGCTAAAGGGAAGCGCTTCCTACCGACCGGGTGTTATGGTCGGGGACCAAGGTCCGATAGACATCATCTTGATTTGTCTATCTATATTATTCTGGATCGAAATCTTATATACCGCGGTTCATGTGCGGTACTAGGCCGGTACTAATTGGCCGGTGCTAGGCTAACAGCGCCATCTAGCCTTATGGAGCCGTATCAGCTCTCGCTGTTGTGCTTGCCGTTAGGCACTTGTGATGGCGAATGGTAGAGGTCGCCACACCACTCCCCTCCGAATAACCGGAGGTTGGTTGAGCCAGGATGAGCCAGCAGCCCCCTCGAAAAGAGCACGCCTTGCCGTGGCGAGGGGGCTCAGTAGCCTGTCGCAATCCAGCGACAGGTGAAGCCAAGATGCTCTGTGGAGAGTGCCTCTGCGTCTGTTCCCGTATCGGGCGGCAGAGGCACTAGTGAGTCGCGTCTGTCTCGCATCGAGCGGCGGCTCACCGAAGTGGTTGTGGCTCCCAGCACCCCTCTGGCTTATCAGAGGAGGCAGGGGATGTCCTTGGGACTCTGGTCCTGGTGGCGAAACGAGGGTCTTGGCTTAACCGCCCGGACCCTCCTGAGAGACGGCGCCAGTGTGCCGTCTGGAGTGGGATGAGATCTCCTCACCCCACTCCGTGGAGATCCGCCCTCCTGCTTAGAGGGCGGACGTTGCTGCTGGCAAGGGTCGCGGGACTGTTGAGACACCGCGGCCCCTGCTGTCACAGCCACACGCAGCGGGCTTCGTCAGGTTTTAGTGGGTATACCCGAAGACGGGGGAGTCCCACACACGCCCCTCCGGTCCCCGACGGAGAGGTACGGTGCGTAATTGACATTTCCTGACGTTAAAAAAAAAAAAAAAAAAAAAAAAAAAAAAAAAAAAAAAAAAAAAAAGGATGAGCCAGCAGTCTGTGCATCTTGAGCTTGCAAGTGCCAGTGTTCTCGGGTCCACCACGATGAGCTGGGATGAGTGTGCGTGATGTCCTCGGTGAGTCGGGATGTGCACACAGGATGTCCACAGCGAGTCGGGATGAGCATACGTGATGTCCACAGTGAGTCGGGATGAGCATGCGGAAGTCCACGATGGTCGGGATAAGCGGCCTGTACTCCACGGTGAGTCGGGAAGAGGCCCGCCTGTTGTCCACGGTGAGTCGGGATGACGCGGTTGCTGCTGACCAGGATGTGTGGGGACGAGTCCAGAGGCCACGGTGAGTCGGGATGATCTGGATGAGGCTGCCGGAGGTACCAGGAAGATCCAGTGCGGGTCTGCGGATGGTCCTCTTGAGGCTGGTGCTGGCTTGCTGGAGACTGCAGGCTGGGTGCTGTTGGCGAGAGGAAGGAGAGGGCGACGATGATGATGATGATGGGCGGCTCCAGGGTGTTGATCACGTCGGGGTCACCAATTTGGCGCAACTGATTTCGAGTTAGGAAGCTAAAGGGAAGCGCTTCCTACCGACCGGGTGTTATGGTCGGGGACCAAGGTCCGATAGACATCATCTTGATTTATCTATCTATATTATTCTGGATCGAAATCTTATATACCGCGGTTCATGTGCGGTACTAGGCCGGTACTAATTGGCCGGTGCTAGGCTAACAGCGCCATCTAGCCTTATGGAGCCGTATCAGCTCTCGCTGTTGTGCTTGCCGTTAGGCACTTGTGATGGCGAATGGTAGAGGTCGCCACAATTATATATCTATGTTCGTGCCTAAGTTTTAATATTATGTGTGTACATTATAAATAAATATTTGATTGACTATTTAATTGACTGCTCCGTTGGTGTAATGTGTAATTAAAAAAAACTTATGAAGTAAATGAGTTATTATTACCAAAGCCTTCGTCATTTATGAGCGGCCAATAAAGAAATACAGCACCGAAGCGACTTAATTACTACATTAACGTTTTAAACGATTGTGACGCTCATGAGTCAGACACTCAGTCAATAAATGGTTATGTTCTGTGTTATGTATTGGATTTAACGATAGTTATGCGGTATTTGAATATCGATAGAGTACACAACATCACACCGACTTGGAAACAGGCCAATATGATTACACTGCTGTGTTTGAACCAGATAGATTGTGACATTTATTTGTTTAAGTAAAAAAAAATATTCGTTTTCTTTACTTATCTGATAAGGAAGGCTCAAATCACAGAAATGTCAGCTAAGCATCTGTCATAATCCCTAATGATATTATGTTTAAATGTTTTTAAGCAAATTTTATTTTATTTTATTTATTCATGGCTCACAAAACAAGTAACAGTCAGTGAATAACAAAAAGTAAAGCAGTATACAGAGCTAGACTGAAACCTAGACTGAAACTCTTAACATATAAGCACAATTTGTTATAGATTAAATGAAATGTTAGAGGGTTAAAACTTAAAAATGCAGATATAGTCTAACTATTATAAGTTTTGTTAGTTATATAGTACAAAGGAACTAATAACAACAAATTACTAATATGTTTTTAAATTTAATCTCATAAACCAGGCTTAATCCTGCCACTATAGCGCAGTAAAATGAAATAAGTGAATAGAGATTTTATTTTACTTTCACCTGGACTTTTCAGTATCGTACGTTCATTAATGTCATTAAAATCAAACGTGCGTTAAACCGTATTAATTTTGCTCTACACTATTTAAATATCATGCACGAGTAGACTACAAAAAAAGCTACCCAAGTTTGTACCAAAAAAAAATTACGGTGGCGAGCACGTTACGGTAAGCACTGTGGTATCTTGTGCGCTTGTGACACGGGCTATTTTGCAACAAAAATGTGTAGCTTGATGTGGTAGCCACTGTACGTATCACTCCACATGCAATTTTTACGCGAAAATTGCCACAGGAAATAGGAGGTTATTTCTATTTGGTATTTACCGACACAGCAAGCATGTCGCAAATTCAGTACAAAAACCGGTATGTGCCAATCTATCCAGTTTTCATAAAGATTTATGCCTTTGAATGCGAACTTAAGCGGTTAACCTACAGATCATTTTCTTACCTTCGCATAAAGTCTTCATAAGGTATTCGTAGTTTCTTAAACTGTATTTGTACATAATATACATATCAACGTTCTATTTGTATACTATATTTCGTCCTTTATAAAGTTAGTAGTTAGTTATCCACAAAGACAGACAACCCATCACAACGACACGATTCTTTTGCCATGCAAACATAGGATAGAAAAAGTATGTACATTTTATAGACTACAACCTAGATCATAAGTTATTTATTAGTCTTTTACGAATGCGATTGTGTACAGGCAAAAATGTTGTAACCTCTTTTTACATCAATAAAATATGATAGGTCATCACGATGACCAAACTGAAAATAGATTGTTTACCATAGGTCAAATAGATTACATCATAATAATGTGATAGCGATGACCTTCACTGTTAAACTTCTCCAAGATTGCCTGGTCGATCGGTTGGCAACGGCCTGCATCGTCAGTCCATAAAAATAATAAATGAAACATTTACCGTTAATAGTACTCCTGGGCGATTTCGACCACGGCGGCCAATCTCAACAGACATCAGTCAACTACGCAGGAGATATTATAGTGCACAAGTGTGAGCGAAATACACAGCTGTATATCTGTTTCGGTGAGCGGCAATCCGACATGACCGAAAAGAGATCAGGTGCAGGACCAACGGCTTAACGTGCTTTCCGGGCACGGGGGAATAACATTGCCAACTTCCTGACTCCGAGCTGTTTCTTTCTGAGAAATTCAAGATAGAAAATCTCAGAAACAATTTTGACTCGACCTGGGATTCGTACCCAGGACCTCTCGGATGTAAGACAGAAACTTTGTCACTTCACCAACGAGGCAGTCTTACCGTTATAACTAGTTAGATGAAATTGTACCGGATTTCATACTAAACCTGCAACATGGGTATAATGGAATGAGTGGTTCGTTAGCCGCATCTCCCACAGGAAAAGTTCAATGTGAATAGTACAAATATTACTATAGTGGACGTAGAGGGTTAGTGCCCGTCTGAGTTTGAACACACTATGTGCAGACGACAGCACTTAAGGCCACCCATTTTTGTTGAAAAGTCGACCTTATTACAGGGGATTATGATGTCGCAGTGTTTACCTGGATGTTCTGTTGTGTGTACTTAAGTATCTGTCTTATGTAGGATTTTATAAAATGTATAGAATGAAAATTATTTTATTTTAATGTAAGATTAACATTATGTAAATAAACGTAATGCCTTGCCGCCCTCATAACAAACGAATAGGACGCCTCAGAGTATACCTTATTGTGCTGACGTGTGTACATTTTAGTGGCGTGGCATACGTAGAATCATTCGACTACGGCGTATCATTCGTAGCATATTCGAATACGCCGTAGCATCATCGCTACGACGTAGCTCAGAACAAACCGTGTAGCGGCGCTCTTAGCGCAAAGAAACGCTACAAGCACCTGCAGGTATTTTGGAAAAAACAGCATTGGAAATCGGATTAACTATCACTTTACACTTTGACGGTCAGTTAATAGGTGTGAATAGCCGATGTCACAAAAAAATATAGGTATTTGTTTGTGGCGTAGTATTCGCGAAACTGTCAACTGTCTTACAACAGAAGCTTTTCATAAACTAGGTTTTAACCATATTCACTAATATTATAAAATGCAGAGGTTTGATGGTTTGAATTGAAAATGCTCCAAAACTCCTGGACCGATTTAAAAAATATATTTTACCATAAGAATCCTACATTATCCCTGATGAACAAAGGCAATAATAATTAATACGAGAAATGATAATAATTAATAATTGTCCACCTGTGCCAAGCCGGGACAGGCCGCTATATATATATGTAATTTTTTGACGTGACAACGTCTTATAATTCGATGGAGCCGGCTGCACGCACCAATAAACATGACGCATGCAGCGTTACCTCGCTCTGAGGCGTTCCATTCAAGGCTTGAAGTGCAAGCGAGAGAGCGGAACGAGCGACAAAGAGGCAGCGTGACAAAAACGTTGTCACGTTCAACTATCGTCAGTAAACCGACTTTACAGACAACCGATTTTTATTTGTGTTTTTGCTGTTATATGTCTGTAACTACATTCCTTTGTCTAGTATTTAGAAACTAAATCCAAGTAAATCTCTTTCATGCCTTTCGTGTACAAATACGGAAATGAACCAACATAACGGTAGGCAAGTAACAGTGATGTAGAGTAACTTTAGTGATGTATAGTAACTTTAGTGATGTATTGCGAGTCGGTATCGCGGCGGAGCCAATTAGAACTTACTCGATTAGCCTTGCCAAGTCGTTCGATTCGCTTCTTTTTTGTTTCGAAACATAATACGAGTATGCTGAAGAAATGAGTATAGACGAGGATCTTGTAAGATAAGCTTTTGTGTTAAGGAAAAACAGCACTTGATTTGGTTTAATAAGGTTTAAGAAAGATTACAAGAAGGTATTTTTCCCTTAAAAATACAAAATGTAAAATTATAGAAAGGACTTTAAATGATTAAAAATTACATGAGAATTACTGATTGTAATAATTTCTAATTAACAGGAACCAAAAAAAGTACCCAAATCCAAGTTTAAATATCAAAGAATAGAAATTAGGGAATAGACGCAACGCAAAAACAATGGTTGAAAGAAATAAGCCACCTCATTTTTCTAAATTCAAAATGAGAAATTTTTTTTTTTTTTTCAATTGCGTGTTTAACTGCATTTTGCAATTGATAGACCACATAAAGTTAACAGTATCATTTGCTAGTTTAGATTAACTGATCGATTTGTATTTTATTGTATATATTTTCGATACAAAACAATGACTTGATAGATGACTTGTTATTAAACAAGCTTATTATTAAACATAATCCATATATCACAATCATACTTTCCAAAATTGACCTTCCATAGTCTTAACAAGGAATTTAACTACCCAAATTTTTCTGAAGTGGGTGCGACTGTTATCTTTCGCACATGTCCCATGTTTATCATAGTTGTGATCATGCTGGCACCGACTTTAGAGTTATTTGGGCAATAAAATTATTTGTTTCAGACTTTATGAAGGAGGTTCTATTTTTTCGGTTATCTTTTATTTATACCTTTTTAGTGGCCACGTATGAATCATTTTGGTGTCATCGTAACCCAGTAGAATGGTCATGAACTGTGGTGAAAAATTTCCTGAACTCCTAAGAAGAAGTCCATCATCATTTCGATTTGAAATTATGACTTTTATAATTCAAATACTTGGTAACTTCAAGATTCCGAAGCAAAAACTTTACCGCAGACAACAATTTCCACATTGATGACCAGACTCTAACCAAATTTCTATGGAAGCAATCAGGTCTAACCTACTCTTTTGAAAAAAAAAACAAATCGGACTATAAATGCCGGAGATATTCGGTAACACACATACAAAAAATACGGTCGAACTAAGAACCTCCTCCTTTTTTTTGAAGTCTGTTTAAAAACAATAGTACGTTAAGTACAAATAGAAGAATGCGAGAGCAAATGTGCTCTTCTTCCCCAGCTATGCAAGAGGGTATATCTTCGGGCTATGTAATTACCCTTGATTTATTTAATTACCGCCGCTTTAATTCCGGCTGAAAGGGTATGAGATTAGGAGCCGGCATTTAAAGGATGGCCAAGACCGTACTCCCAAACTTTACGTCTGTATTTTCGGGTCTATTCATCGCGTTCGCTCGCACGTTCGAGCTTGTAAGAGTAAAAGGGATGGCAACATCTGAAAGTACGGATAACGGCTTAGATTGTAGGGGAGCTGGAGGCTGGACCGGCTTAGCCTGGAGTTCGCTAGGCCGGCAATAAAAATTATTTACCTCCATTTGCCTATTGTCTATTTAAAATTTGAATTGTCAAGGGTTGTTTTGTTTGGACTATCTTATTCAGAGTAGATAAGTACCTAGAAATAATAATTTATTTCAATGGCCTCGTTGACTATGAGAGTACAAGCATAATATTTGTACCAGTATCATCAGTGGTTTGGTAATAAAAAAATATTTATTAAAAAGCTAAACGGGGCTACCGTTTAGCTGACTCCAGTCCCTAACAATAACAGAACATTGACAGAATATAATATA
Organism: Pyrausta despicata; assembly: GCA_963921415.1. Classification (NCBI taxonomy): domain Eukaryota; kingdom Metazoa; phylum Arthropoda; class Insecta; order Lepidoptera; family Crambidae; genus Pyrausta; species Pyrausta despicata. The sequence continues at coordinate 2,143,355 of OY992852.1, read as the reverse complement.
AACAACGATTATGTGAAATCTGTTTTTAAGATATTAGCTATCTTTAACTTTGAACGACGGCGTAATTGCCATTTGTTTATTTCTCATTAAATTATAACTTAGTCAAAATAAAGTCCTGCTGCTAGTGAACTAAACAAAATCAACTGGAACTAATAAACGTTGCGTTTATTATTTTAGAATATACGTACATACCAACAAACCACAAACGTTAAAATAAATTCTAATTATACCCATTTTGTAATAATTTCACCGCTAATTGCCGACCTTCGTCAATTAGAAAGCATTCAAATGTAAATTGTAATATTTAAATAAGACTTTAATTTTGGCGGTACCTCGAAAATGACCAATTTTGTCGTTAGTTATAGTTACAAGACTACATTTTAAGTTTTGCAAACTTTGTGTTTTACGGTAGGGTTTGAGAAGGTATCTGAGCCGTTTGTGTGAATTTAGCTATCAATCATTAAGAAGATGAAATATTTAAATGAACCATAAACACTTCAAAAACAATCTCAAATAAAACGTCAATTTCAAATCTATTTAATATTAGTTCAAACAAACTTCTTGACGTGTAGTTCGGTCGATATTATTTGAGTCGCTTCATACGAAAGATATTAAAAAAAATATATAATATTTATTTTGGTTTACATGAAGTACCCTTTTTAGGTAAAAAGTATGTTTGATGATGATTTATGCCGTGAATAGCAATATTCTATATTTCTAAGCTATTATAGCTTGGTATTGGAAAATTCTATTCAAACATCTTAAATAGGATCAAACCCCTAAAAGTTGGATCTTCGGATACTTTAGGCCAATCAACAATAACATTGATACTCCGGCATTTGTGGGTTAATCTCCGGCTTGTCCGGGCTCTGACGATAAGCCTTCGACCCCTATATTTTGTTTCGTCTTCATATTTTACCGGCACTTACAAGGTTTTTGAAAATAAGATTTTAGTTTCATAAAAATAATAAATAAATATAAATTACAACAACATCACATACAAAATCTGACTTCGTGGTAAGCAGCTATAGCACTTGTGTTACAAATATCAAAATCATTAGTGGTATTACAAATAAACTTAAATAAATACATATAACACTCAGACAAGTACAAACAGACGTGTTATGCACACAAATTTTTGTACAGTGAGGGGATCGAATACGCGACCTCTTGGTTAATAGTCAACTTCTTAACCATTACACCAAAGTGGTCGTCAATCAAAGGTCTGTTTTGTATATTTGTCATATACAAAACAGACCTTTGCTTAACAACCTTTTTAGATTAATGCAAAATCGATTGTAGCAAAAAACAGCTTAAACTTTTTGAAATTAGGAACATATCAACAATTACTGAAAAATTTCAGTAGGTACTTCAATATTTACAACCCAGTATAATGTTTCTAAAGTGCGTCGGTGCCAACACAATGGTTTTGTGTAGAGACTTACTTGTAACTGCCATGGTCAGTACTACATACATCCCATGATAACTAACTTTAAATTTCCTACAGCAAAAACACCTTATCTCATTATAATAAAAAAAAAAAACACCAACACTTACTAATTAAAATTAACTATGCAATACAAAATTATTTACAAAAAACGTATAACACAAAAAAAAAGAAAAATTAAAAAGGTTCATCTTGCAGACCCACCCCAATGTCAACGGTGCCAAGAACGCTAGCAGCGTTTCCTCGCTGAATGGCCAAGCTAATTTTTTGGCCAAGGTAGTTGCCAGCCCTCGAGTCACCCGTGATACTGCGGAGTCGCAAAGACAACTCAAAAATAAGCTTTTCTTAAATGCCCAAAAATCAAAACCCCAGCAGAAAGTTAGCCATATAAAAGCACTAAGTACTGGCATTTCACTTTCATAACTCTATCAGTCATTGAGTATTTTAGATCGCGCATACCTATAAAACCCAGGTGGTTTTTGATGGACAAACTCTGATGAAGTATAATAAAAAACGGCTGGTGAGGTCCCCACCTCACAGCAACAATAACGGCGTTCAATTGAGATGGAAGAGATCGCGAAACAAGACAAAATGTTTACACGAATTTATTTGACAACTTGATACGAGTACGTAGTCCTTGTTCGTGTAATTAATTAAATTTGTCATCCGTTGCTTCAAGGGCATTAGACAAAATAAGCGTAGAGCGTTTGTTACAAGGCGTAGTACGGATAGCTTAGCGACTTATGCTCATATTTTAATAAAGCTCAAAGCTCTTCCGCTCATGCCACGATGAACATCAAGCCCATAGCTACAGTCAACGTGATTTTTTAAACGAAGTCTAAAAAGTAACAGTGAAAAAGGATGTTTGTACTTTAAAAGAATTAGTGCGTCGTATGATTAGTTTCCGTATGTTTTTTATAAAGTTAACGACTTCTCTGATGTTTTGAGCGCATGTGATGCGAATACTTCTGCAGACATCCTAGTATCTAAATTATCTACAATTATAAAAGAAAACACAAGGTTAATGAAAGTTCAGTGTAGAAAGCAAATTATAAAACCATGGATAACTCCTGGACTCCTGCGATGCATACGAAATCGCGATCGACTACACAAAAAAGCAAAAAATTATCCTGACAACTACATTTTGAAAATAACTTACATTCGATATCGTAACTTCTGTAATAGGCTATTAAAAAAACTGAAACGCATTCACGAACAAAATGAACTCCAAAAAGCGAAAGGTAATTCTAAAGCTACATGGCATGCTATTAAAACCATTACAAATCTAAAAAATAGGGCACCTCCACCTGAGGAGCTACTTAAACTTTCTGACGAACCTAAATCCTCATTGAATCTCGTAAATGACTACTTTAGTAATGTCGGTTCTGATCTGGCATCTAAAATTCTAGGAAGACTAAATTTTTGCAAATCTACTGATATTCCGATCATAGGGGACGGTAATTGTGTGGGAACTTCCATGGTCTTACTTGAAACAGATGATAAAGAGGTCGCTGGAATAATTATGAGTCTTCGATCGGATAGTGCCGTAGGCTACGATGGTATATCATCAACTATTCCTAAGGCGGCGAATAATATTCTTGTTCCTTTGATCACTCATATTTGCAACCTTAGCATATCCACTGGTGTTTTCCCTGATGCATTTAAAAAAGCTCTGGTGCATCCTATCCACAAAGGTGGCAATAGGGCTGATCTTGGTAACTATAGACCCATCTCTGTCCTTACAGCTTTGTCAAAGGTCCTCGAAAAGATTATTAATAAGAGATTGTTAAGTTATCTTCATAAATTTGAAATACTTGCAAAAAATCAGTATGGGTTCAGATCTGGCGTGTCAGCCGAGGATGGGGTCATGGAACTTACTGAATTTATTGCAAAAAACATTGACATTAAAGCCAAAGTTATCGGAACGTTCCTTGACCTCTCAAAGGCCTTTGATACGGTTTCTGTTCCAATGCTAATTAATAAGATGGAGCAAATTGGTATACGAGGAACAGCTTTAGATATTTTTCGTGACTATCTTACAGGGCGGAAACAATGTGTAAAATTAGCTAACTACACTAGCGACTGCCGAACTTTATCCTATGGCGTCCCGCAAGGTAGTGTGCTCGGGCCTACTTTGTTTTTAATGTACATAAACAGTCTGTGTCAACTATCTCTACCGAATTGCAAAATAATTACATATGCCGATGACACGGTTCTGCTTGTGCATGGGGATTCATGGGAGAATGCCCGCACTTCTACTGAATACGCATTGAAAAATGTCGCAAAATGGCTAGAAGCTAACCTTCTTACCCTTAACGTTGGCAAAACCAAATATATAACCTTCTCCGCATCTAAAACTTCCCAACCTCGCGAACACTTCAAGATAAAAATTCACTCATGTGAGGAGCAGAATCACGACCTTACCTGTGACTGCCTGTCTTTAGCTCGTGTAAGTGACATTAAATATCTTAGTGTTCACATTGACAGCACTCTTACCTGGAGCACGCATATTGAGATCTTGACAAAACGAGTACGTAAAGTTATGCCTATATTAAGAAAACTTAGGAACTCGGCTGATCTGAACACCCTTCAAATGGTTTATTACGCCCTTGCTCAGTCCATCTTATCCTACTGCATTCCTGCTTGGGGTGGTGCCGGTGTTACGTACCTTCTTCAACTCGAAAGGGCGCAGAGAGCTGTTCTAAAGGTCATGGCCAATAAACCCTATCGTTACCCTACTGTTGAATTGTATGCTGATTGTGAAGTCCTTTCCGTAAGACAGTTATATGTGCTTCAAGTAACGCTAAGAAAACATTCCTCGCTTTGCTTGGATGAAACCCTCTTGAAACGCCGCTTAAGACATAATGTTTGTCGTAGTGTACCTCATAGAACGGCTTTTGCAGGTAGACAATACTACATTCGTAGTTCTTATATCTACAATAAATTAAATAAAATGTTGAATATCTACACCAGTCCACTTTCAAAAGTTAAATTGGTTCTAAAAAATTGGCTACAAAAACTTACTTACCTCGAAACGGAGGACCTCCTGAAGATTCCGTAGTAGATTAATGGTGTTATATTAAAACAAAAGAGTTGCATGCGCCTTTTCTTGCTCACTTCCCCTCAAATACATGCACATACACACTCCATTTACTCCACCTACGCGCGTACACACACACATACACACACACACACACACAAACACACACATACACACACACACACACACACACACACACACAAACTTTATTTTTTCCTTTTTTGTTGGTCTCGTTACAAATTTTTATTTAAAGTTCCTTACATAAATGTTTTTTGGCATTATTACTCACAATTGAAATAAATTAATTATGTTACAATGTGGAAGAATTGACGTCTGTCACACAGTTTCTATAAACTAGTATAGACGTCAATAACCCCCATCTTAAAATTAAGTCCTTTGAATAAACTTATGTACCCATATTGGTTAAGATAATCTGTATACTGTTGAGAACAAATAAATAAAGTTAAGTTAAGTTAAGTTAAGTTATACATACTATCCATACGTTTGCAGATTAAGTAATTCATTCATTGTCCTTGTATCCCATCCAAAAATTTGTATCCGACATTATACTGCTCCCACTTAAATTATTCACAAGTATGCCAGTACGCAGTTATACAAGTAATTCGAACATGCAAGAGGAAACTTACAATACGAAAAACCAACACTGGCCAAATCCCATTTTCAGGGCGAAATTGAGATTTATGTTCTCCCGCTGTCGATCCTCCCTTGCTCCACGGTACATTTTTTTGCTCCAGGTGAAATTTCACTAATAAACTTCGGGAGTCAATAAAAGAAAAGCGACAGAAGAGAGGAATTTGAGCTCTCTGTTTTAACGTTCGGTGACGAAACACAATGCTGGTTGGCACGGCAAGCGTTTTAATTGCTGATCAAATTATTGTGTTCGTAAATTGAGCTAACTGTTGAATTTTTACGATGAAACTTACGGCTTAAAAAAAATTAAAAAACAACAAGTAACCGAAATAAGGCTATTTTTAAATATTTTAATTAACTGTAATTGTTTTTGTCTTATTATTTCATCTTTAAACCCCCAAAGAAAAAGAGGGGTGTTATAAGTTAGAGGCCTATGTCTGTTTGTGTTTCTCTGTTGTCTGTGGCATCGTAGCTCATGAACGGATGGACCGATTACAAAGTTGTTTTTTTTTTAATTTTATTTGAAAAAAAAAATGTGATCACGGTGGTTTTAATCTATATAGTTGGTCAAAATCCATCTTGCCGTGGAAGCTCATCAGCTGTTTTCTCTGGTTCACACGAGTTTTTTCTAACCGTAAAGTTACTTTACTTTAAATGTTGCTAATGTCTGTCATTTCTCTGAGTTTGCTGTCCGCGATGACAATGTGTCCGGCCCTGTTATAGGTATTGCTTAACTTTGCCAATAAAATCGAAGCGAAATGAAAATTGGAATTTAGGACCCGAGTGGAAAGGGAAAGTAATCGAAGGGAACGATATGCCACCTCGGCGATGTTAATTTTGAAGATTTCCAAGAAACTGGGGAAAATTTAATTTGCAATGGCAACATTTAGAAAAGTTACTCTACGGAGTCGATCGGCCTAAAGTCTAATGGAAGAAGCGATCTGAAATGTAGAGTATTAAAAAGTTTCGGTCAGTGGGGCAGTGATATTGGATTGTCACTCTATCTTATGGAAGTCGCCTTTTGCAGTACGCCTTATTTAACGATAAATCTCTTTCTGATACAAAAAAAAATATTCAAACATATAGTTTTATAACTAAATATGCTTAATGATAACCACTTTGATTTCCGATCGTTATCTTAACTTTACGTGCATCAATGCCTAGTTAATTCAACAACAACCACAAAATTAATTTTACAGACTGTCCAAGGTTTATTTTCTTGATCAACACAATCTCTGTCATACCAGTTAAATGACAAACAGAATTAGGCGTGTATGACGTCCATTAGTAATTTAGTAACACAGTAGTTCAGCAGATTCAACTCCAATTTCAATAATTATGCCCAAAAGAGACATGTCACAAGCCCCGCTCGTCGATCAGCCCCACCTAGATTACATACTACAGAATTACTACTTAATAAATGATTAAATACTACATAATCCCCAAATCTGTAGGCCCCTGCAAGTTTTGCATTGGCAAACTTATGGCGTTTCGTTATGCACAAACAGATTTAGGCGTGAATGACATAACATCCAGTTGTGAGTAAGTAACACAGTAATTCAGCAGCATACTCCCGTAGTGGCAAAGTTTCTGCCTTACATCCGAGAGGTCGTGGTTTCGAATCCCAGGTCGAGCTAAAACTGTTTCCGAGATTTTCTGTCATGAATTTCTCAAAAGCAGCTCGGAGTCGGGAAGTTGGCGGTGTCACACCCCGTGCCTCGGAAAGCACGTTAAGCCGATGGTCCTGCGCATGATCTCTCTCCGGTCATGTCGGATTGCCGTCTCACCGAACTTTAAGAGTGATGGAACAGTGAGTGCACCTGTGTATTGCGCTCACACTCGTGCACTATAATATATCCTGCGTAGTTGGCTGATCTCCGCTGAGATTGGCCGCCGTGGTCGAAATCGGACTATTATTGTTAATTCAGCAGATTCAACTCCAGTTTCAATAAATATGTCCAAAAGATACAAGTCACAAGCCCGGCCTGTCGATCAGCCCCATCTAGATTACAGCTCTACATAATCCCTAAATCTGTAGGCCCCTGCAAGTTTCGCATCGGCAAACTTATGGCGTTTCGTTATGCGACAGCACGAGCTTGGCGCAACAGTGACAAAGATTATGTGCCTAGATAGTTGAAGATTATTATACCTTTCATTTCTGCTTAGCCCAAATGTAGGACTGGTAGAAAATGACTCATGGCGTTAAGTAAACCTGCAAATTTTATTGTGCAATAAACTTAAATTTTCTGTCAATCTCTGTCATTTAAAAGCTATATAAAATAGCAATAGTTTTTCTCAATTGCTCGAGTTCGAATTGTGTTTTGTGTGACAGAGACAAAACACGAATTTTAATAAACTACTTACGCTAAGTAAAACTAGTTAAGCCTAGTCAGAGGCCCTCGGGTGGCATAATAACATCTGAAAGTTGTTTGGTAACTTACAACCTAACACCCCTCTACCGCACCGCACTGAGCCCGCGTAGTGTAGTATGGCTGGGACCATCTCATAGTTGAGGTGAGGCCTGTGCCCTGCAGTGGGACGTATATAGGCTGATGAGATGAAACGTAAATAATACGCATGAGCATTACGTAAATTACCAATCGAGTAGGTATATGTAGAAAAGTATAGTCAGCGTAATTCGTAAATACAGAAACAATTCAGTACCTCATCAAAATAACATTTTGAGCAAGCTCCTTGTCAATATGTAAAAATCTGACAGTTGTTAATTTTGGATGGTAGGTAACAAAAATTTTATAAGGATCTTTGTGAACGATTAGGTTAAATACATGATACAAAAATCCTTAATAATATCAAAGAATTGGCCATTCTGCGTTTATTTGATACATGACATTAGCGCGTGTCTCCTCGTAGATGACGAAATCATAAGCTTCTGAAGTATGCTCCATCTTGCACTTTACTATATCACACATAAGGGCTATTTCGCATTGGCAGCATGTGTGTTTGTTGAATTGCATCGTCGCCAGTATAGATAGTTTCAGTTGTAATTTTAAGCTGGCGGCAAATATTTTAGGTAACACATCTCATGTCTCCGTTTATTGCTTACAAATGACGCTAGTTTCGGAATACTTTAGAAGAGTAAATAGACTGTTACATGATAGACATAAGTACTCCAACGATCTGGGCCACATCAAGTCCTAAAAGCTCATATTACTGAAGATGAATTTAACACAATAATAAGTTTTGTTTGTACATTTTTGGTATCTTAAAGTAGGTACAAGATATTGGCGACACAGTTATAGATACGGTTGAACGATAACGGCTGTACTAGTTTTTTTAAGAAACTGTATAACCGTCGTTAGCGCCCTCCACCGGCCTAAGACGAATCAGGTAATTTATTGCCGTCTCTTAGTATAATATTAGGTCCTTACATATGAAATTGGCGTTTTGTCGTACTGTTCACTTTGATCACAAATTTTTCCTATTTGGTTAGGAATTCGAAATTCAAATTTATACAGCTATTTCCACATGTAGTTGTGTTTCGTAAACCGTCATTCATTTGTTTTTTTACTTATCTTTTTTCTGTTTGCATCGCTCAATTTACAAAATGGAAAATTTGAAATATCGCGTTATTTACGAGTACGAGTTCCACCGTGGCACCAGTGCTGCGGAAACGGCTCGAAGGGTTGATGATGTGTATGGCGGTTGTGTCGCAAAAGAAAACACAGTGCGTTTTTGGTTCCAACGTTTTCGTTCTGGAAATTTCGACCTGCAAAACAAGCCCCGTGGACGGCCGGAGACCCAAGTTGATAATGAAGAATTGAAGGCTATTGTGGAAGCGGATCCATCGCAAACCACGTCCGAGTTAGCTGCAGGCTTTGGCGTTAGTGATAAAACTGTTTTAATCCACTTGAAGCAAATTGGGAAGATTAAAAAACTTGAAAGGTGGGTTCCTCACGAATTGAGTGAAGCAAACCGGCAAACGCGCGTCAACTGCTGCGTTACATTACTTGACCGGCACAATAACGAAGGGATTTTAAATCGAATCATTACCTGTGATGAAAAGTGGATTCTCTACGATAATCGGAAGCGCTCATCGCAATGGCTGGACCCTGGCAAGCCAGCCAAAGCCTGCTCCAAGCGAAAATTGACCAATAAAAAGTTACTTGTAAGCGTTTGGTGGACTAGCGCCGGTGTCGTTCATTACAGTTTTCTCAAATCTGGCCAGACGATTACGGCAGATATCTATTGTCAGCAATTGCAAACCATGATGGAAAAGCTAGTTGCTAAACAACCAAGGCTGGTCAATCGCTCTACGCCACTGCTGCTTCACGACAACGCTAGACCACACACTGCACAACAGACGGCTAGCAAATTAGAAGAACTTCAATTGGAATCTCTAAGGCATCCACCGTACTCCCCGGACCTTGCTCCAACAGAATACCATTTTTTTCGAAATTTGGATAACTTCTTGCAAGGGAAAAAGTTCAACTCAGATGGGGCAGTCCAAGTCGCCTTCAAAGATTTTATTGATTCCCGTTCGAATGGTTTTTTTAGTAAAGGGATCAATGAACTACCTATGAGATGGCAAAAGTGCATAGATTACAATGGCTCATACTTTGATTAAATAAATATGCTATATAAAAAAATTTCGACTTTTTGTTCCTCCCATACAAAACGCCAATTTCATAGGTAAGGACCTAATATTAATATACATACATTGTTCAGATAAAAAGAAAGTTAGGTATTTAATAATTAAATTCTTGAATCAAAAGAAGTGTGTGTGTGTGTGTGTGTGTTGGTGTGTATGTGCGTGCGTGAGGGTAGTTTGATTGTAATTATGTGTCTGTATGTGCGTTATAATGATTGTTACAATGGTAGTTACAAATCATATGTACATTTAGTTGTTTAATTTTTGTTGAAGATTCATTCATTAGGCAAGACTTTCTTAGTATCCGCAAAATAAATTATGACAAAGTAAATATGAGATGTTATAATTGAAGAAAATATAGTTTCATTAGTTTAAAGCAATAAATCTCAAACTTAAATAATGAAAATCCCAAAAAAACAGATGGTATCTTCAACGGCTAGATGAATTTTGACCATAGCTAAGAACCGCCGTATAGATATACGGCGGATATAGATATATACAATCGCTCTGAAATCGGTCCTTCGGTTCAGATGCTACAATGCCACAAAAGGACCCACACAAAAAACAACAACACAAACAGACATAGATAGGGTTGAAACTGATTAGCCCTCTTTTTCGTCTAGGGTTAAAAAGGGATGCACTATGGATAAATTCATATCTTGCTAGGATTATTTTGAGCTAAGTAACTTCATCATCATCATCATTATCAGCCAAAGAACGTCCACTGCTGAACATAAGCTTTCCCCATAATTTTCCACATCGACCGATCACAAGCGGTCTGCATCCAGTGTGATCCTGCGATCTTTACAAGGTCGTCTGTCCATCTTGTCAGTGGACGTCCTACGCTGCGCTTTTGGTCGAAGGGTCTCCAATCCAGAACTTTTGTAATACGTATGTCATCACTGGTAACACACACTGGTTGAAGACTTTCGTCTTCAGACACTGAGGTAATAACTTACTTGCTTTAAACTGCTCATGTGTCTTGTTTTCTGCTATTTTGATGCCACACATCAAAATTGACTAAACACCACAAATCTCCGTCTGCCTTCCTTATTTTGAGATAAGTACCTAGTTTTCTTATAACTACTCATGTGTCTGGTTTTTTTTACATGCCCAACAATTAAAATGTTGATGCCACACATCAAAATTAACTTAACATGACAAATCTCCTTCTGCGTTCCTTATTTTGAGGTAAGTAACTAACTTGCTTTAAACTGTTCATGTGTCTTGTTGTCTTTACATGCCCAACAATTACAATTTTGATGCCACACATCAAAATTGACTGAACACCACAAATCTCCTTCTTCGTTCCGTCAATGTTGAAAATCGCGACCAAACAAAACGTTCCTCCAGTCGTATAAGGAATGGACTGCTCGGTACAGACTGTCATCCACTGCTGATCTCCTTAGATCATTTATTATTATTATTTGTCTCTACAAACTTTTCTTCATCAAAGATGGGTGTCTCCTCTCTGGCGCTGGTCTCAACCAAGCGTCAGAGGGTGTAAAGCTGTAGACCCGGAGGACAAGAATTTGCGAGTGATGTTCTAAGTAGCCTCGCTTTACTTGACACTTACAGATGGACTTGTTCATATCATGACTCCATCTTTTTCGCGCACTTATTACACCAGAAGTGGGTGCGGTGAAGTGTCATCTGCCACAAATACAAATACATACATTATTTCATCATCTGTATTATTATTATTTTAATTATTTATTATTATTATTAGATTATGTGCATCAGACCATCTTGTAGGCGATCGTCCCCTCACGCGTTTTCTCTCCTCTTGACCCTTTTTGACTTCTCCAGACCATACTTTGAATACCGCATAATGTGACCGAAGAAGCCTAGTATCTTCCTGTGACATAAAGTGGAAAGCAACGAAAACAATACAAATAGAATGTACGAAAGAGATTCATCTAGTTGACGACCACTTTGGTGTAAGGATTTGACTATAAAACCAAGAGGTAGCGGGTTCGATCCCCGCACTGTGCAAACATTTGTGTGCATGAACATGTCTGTTTGTACTGGTCTAGGTGTCTTATGTATTTATTTAAGTTTATTTGTAATATCACTGTTGATTCTGATATCTGTAACAGAAGTGCTTATGTTAATTACCACGGAGTCCGATCAATCTATACGAGTATGATGTTATTGTATATTTATTTATTACTAGCTATGCCCGCGACTTCGTCCGCGTGGAATAGTTATTTTGCATATACTGTTGCAGATTAGACTTTTTTAGTTCATTTCAAGAGGAATAATTCTTTTGTATACATATATATTTGGTATCTTGAACCGTTTTCGCAGCGCACCAGGGTTTTTTTCATATTTTCTATTATTTATTCGCTCCTAGTCGTTGCAGCGTGATGTTTTATAGCCTAAAGCCTTCCTCGATAAATGGTCTATTCAACATAAAATTACTTTTAAATTCAAATCAGTAGTTCCTGAGATTAGCGCGTTCAAACAAACAAACAGACATACTCTTCAGCTTTGAAATACCTCTATTATTAGTATAGATTTATTTTTATCTTTTTTTTTCAGTTCGCCCAACAAGCATTCTAATTCATGTACGAATATATCAGAACTTGTTACGGCCAACTCAAACAATCTCGCAAAAAGTTTCGTCAACTTTCGCAACTCCCGAATGATTCCCGAAGGACATTGTGTACGTACAGTATACTTTTTGCATGACAACAGTTTCGTTTTTTTTCTCTCTCCAACTTCGAGTTCGGACTTTTTGCGGTTGTATTGTACCAAGTTTTGGCGGCTTTCGCACTGGCGTTTTAAAACGTGACGTGTATTTAAGCGCTCACCGAATTCGTAAGTTTTTTTTCTTATTCATAACAAAGAACTTATGTATATACTCCTAGAAAATACATTATATTTGTTAAGTATTTCTTGGACCGGAGCCGAAAAGAATTTTTTAAGTGTTGTCTTTTCGAAATTAAAAAAAAATAGCGTTGTAAACGCGAAAAATACTTAACAAATAAAATTATAGCCTGTTTCATCTTAACCGATTGTTAAATATTTGTAAAAATATTTCTCTCGGGTGATTTGAGGGTGTCTCCCACAATCATTGATGGAACAACGCTGGCTCAAAGCGTTAAAAAAGCACTTACAAAATTCAACGACTCCATTAAGGTTCTCGGTAGCTCAGTGGTCAGAGCATTGGACCGGACTTCCAAAGGGGGGGGGGGGGGGTTTGATTCCTCCCCGATGACCGGAGCCGAAAAGAATTTTTTAAGTGTTGTCTTTTCGAAGTTAAAAAAAAATAGCGTTGTAAACGCGAAAAATACTTAACAAATAAAATTATAGCCTGTTTCATCTTAACCGATTGTTAAATATTTCTCTCGGGTGATTTGAGGGTGTTTCCCACAATCATTGATGGAACATACGCTGGCTCAAAGCGTTAAAAAAGCACTTACAAAATTTAACGACTCCATTAAGGTTCTCGGTAGCTCAGTGGTCAGAGCATCGGACCGGACTTCCAAAGGTCGGGGGTTCGATTCCTCCCCGATGACCGGAGCCGAAAAGATTTTTTTAAGTGTTGTCTTTTCGAAATACATTCTAATTTACAATGATCATTTCAACATAAATGTTCTATGGCACACAAGAGTTTAAAAAAAAAACACCATTACGAAATAACGATCAAATATACTTTATTTATATCTGAATCAATATAATTTCATAAACATATACACAAAGTGATCCGTTCCTAATTGCAACGGCGGAATATACCATAAGCCAGGCATAATTAATTTCAGTAACCAAACACCTCTCAAAGGTGGGTTCAGCTTGTACTCAAACAGCGCCTTAAAGATAACACGTCCTTCGAGCTATCATCACAGCCGGCTCTGTTTACATTGGCACTGACATAGAATCACCATTATATATGAATAACTGGAACAGCCATTATTGAAACATATGCATTAAATTTTTAGATTAATAGTACTCCTGGCCAATTTCGACTACGGCGGCCAATCTCAACAGAGATCAGGTAACTGCGTAGGAGATAATATAGTGCACAAGTGTGAGCGCAATACACAGGTGCACTCACCGTTCCTTCACTCGCAAAGTTCGGTGAGATGGCAATCCGACTTGACCGGAGAAAGATCAAGCTTAGGACCAATCTTTACCTGCTTTCCGAGGCACGGGGGTGCAACACCGCCAACTTCTCGAATCCGAGCTTTTTTGAGAAATTTATGACAGAAAATCTCAGAAACAATTTTGGCTCTACCTGGAATTCGAAATGGGATGGGTTTTTTAGATAAAACACGGTAGTCTGTAGACTACAAAAAAGGTCCAAAATTATCACTTGTCTTATCTATTTCTTATGAAATAGTCGGTTTTTGTCATTCGGAAAGAGTAATAGAGAAAAAGACGTACCTTAGAAGTACATTATAAGTCTTTTCTAACTCGGAACAAATAACACGTAGTAGAAATATGAGTCTTATTTGTCTTTTGTAATCCAAACTTTTATAGAACCAAAATTATGACTTTTTACAAATTGACCTTTAAACCATAAGTTTATTTACCTTTTTAAACTTAGTATCTTTATTCAAACTTTAATGTGATTATGGTGTCCAGTAATTTGTAATCAAATGATACTTGTTTATTGCCTTAACAGCTCTAGTTATCTTTAGTCTATGGTCACAGGTGCGTATATTGTCTCTATGCTCTAATTAAAATCAAAGTTAAAGTGTGTTTCTAAGGAAATCTAATTTTGCGTAGGTTTCAATTAATGTTGAGTAATTATTTACATATTGCTGAATAAAATCGCTCAATGTAGGTGCCATGAACGCCTCTATTGTTATGAATAATTGCACAATTGAACCTAGACTTTTCGTTAAATACTTGAAAATCGGATCAAAAATAACATAATTTAAATTAAACTAGACTCTGAGCTTCTCGACATTATTATCAATTTACTTTCGCAGAAAAAATAATTAACTTTTCAAGCGCACATAAGATTTAGCACGATTAAAACTTATTACGTCAGTTACTATTTATGATAGCGTTTAAAAACAGCTCGTTTAAAAAGCAGCTTGAAAGAACGCGCGTGCAAAACACGCCCTCATATTTCACGGTGGCGTTGTTCTTTTCAACTTGTGATTGCTTACTCAGCCTCGAATCATATGCCGATGTAAAACTCGATCCAGACTTGATGGGAACTCGACTTTTGCGAGTTTTCCCCCATGTTTATTTATGAGAATGCTCGCTTACATCCGATCGTCGGTTTGAGTTTTTTTTTTTTTACGAATCGGCAAGTTTCTTTAGTTGGTGTTAAGTTTCGTTGGCAGCCGGAGGGCGAGGCGGTGCCAAAGTGATTCCGTATTGACCGATAATGTTTCGGTCGAAGTTTTTAAGGTTCCGTTATGTTTTGGTAAAATATTTGGTGAGGAAAACAAGTTTCTTAATCGAAATGTTTTGAATCAAATCCAGCTATGAAACTAAAGAGCAAAACGACATTTTGGAGAAGACATTATTATCTTATTTCAGAAATCCAAAACATAATTATAATTCAATTATTTAAGTATTTTTCTTGCTAAGAACTCAAAAAATTATTTACATTCTACGATAACAAGAGATTGAAGCATGGAAGCCTTTGGCATAGTGCTTGAAATAAGTACACAACTTTGGATTTATCATTATTGCCTTCTATGCCAGTTTATTCAATCAGATGATTTATAAACATTAAGCGTGGTCAGACAACTAGCTTACCAGAACGCATTACCATTTCATAATGAAAACAAGTATAGTAGGCTATTTGCTGTCGCTAGCCTAACCTCTCAGTTGTTATCGAAACTTAATTTGCCTAAATAGTAACATCCCCACCAAACCTAGACGTCAAACAAACATTCGCCGAACTCGCAACAAGATACAGAAAACAAAAAAGGAAAACACATAAAAACCATTGGGCGTGAACCAATAAATACCAGCGCTGGGATAATGGGCGAACGTAGAACATAACTGAGGCCAAATGAGAAATGACTAAACAATAGTGCCGTATAAAAATAAATGACTGCCCGCTTCCTCCGAATAAGTTTTTGTGTGAGTTCATCGGAAGATCTTTAGAATGAGTTTTCTACTGGTACGGTCAGGCCGGCAAGGAAAGTTAATGAGCGAGAAAAATAAAGATTTATTTTTAAACTTTACAGCACCAATTCCAATTGGCGGAATTAGCGCCTAGCGGAAAATATAAAATACTTTTTTTGGATAGTGTTAAAACCATAGAGCTATACAGCTTGTAATTAAAAATTTCAATTAAGTGGACAAAAAAATGTTTAAGGTTAATGAACTAAAATCTGACGTTTTACAAATTGGGATACCTATATTTTTTATTTATTTATATTTTTACACTAAAACGGAGCTAAATTCATCTGCTGTTAACAATTGTTTTCATCTTAAAACCTAACTAAATTTTAGTGGAAATACGTTTCTATTTTATCAAAATAACTGAATTCTTGATTGATTTCATTTAATGACATCGCCAAAACAACTCAAGCGAAGGGCTCTAGTTAGCAATGATTTGATGGGTTAACTTTTAAAAACCAAGAATGTATTATAAAAATAAAAAAGAGTCAACACTACATACATTGCTCTGGTCCCAAAGTAAGAAGCTTAGTTTTCACCACTAATTAACTAATTGTGTTCCCACATAATGGTTTGATCATCACATAATGGCTTACAGCATAGTATATCCACCAATAATATTATATTGGAGCAATTAAGTTTAATTCAGATCAGACTCGACGCTGTCGTTCAAGAATAAAGTTCGAAAATTTCTAAATGATTAAATTGCATGTATGTATGAATAATTTTAAATATATTTTTTATCCATATTAATTAATTGATGGATATTATATATTTTTGTTTATTATAATAAAATTTTATATTTACTTTTACTTATTGATATTATGATATTATATCTATTTCTTATGCATATTTATTTTTACGTTATTAACCACAATTTATCTTTCTCATTTAATTTTCACTGCACCATTTTGCCTTCTTTTTGCATGACCTTGAGGTTGACTGGCAGAAAATGCTTTTAGCATAAGTCTACCCTTTGTACATTTCTTATGCAATAAAATTGAAAATAAATAAATAACGAAAAAAACTTCCAGCCCCAAAAAAGACACACAAATATTTCTGCTGACCCTACGCCCGTATCCGGCGTAAGAAAGAGAGTGGGGGGGGTTAAAGAAAAGTGGTGGAGGCTCTGATATCCGTCGAGGCGCCGCGGCGACGCCGGTCTCTTCATAACTTTTACTGTCAACTCAATTACTCTATAACACGAGCGACACGAAAAAACGTTGCGAATCCCCGCGACAAGAGATTGGCCTGCAATTTGTGCTTACATTTTATATCTGTGTCTTTAGGTTTTGGGAATTTACATAGCGTGGAGACGTTGCGCCTTAAATTTTGTACGCTTCGTGCCTGATACAAGATTAAGTCGGAGAATGTCGGGTAACGATTAATGCCACGGGACAGATTATTGTAGATACAAATGTAACAATAACGTATGATGGTAATAGTTGTGTCGCAATTGTTTTCAGAAAAATTGGTGACTAAGAGCGCAGTAAAGTAAGTAATTTTGCCAAATAGTCTCTTAAGTCTTGGGAAGTATACAAAGCAAAGACACACATCTACAACAATATAAAGAAAAGCGATTCAAGACTTAAAATAATCTCTACAAAATGAATGCGGTGTAAAATTATTTCAACAACATTTTATTTTATTCTAGCTATAAATTAGCAGTATCAGGGAATAAATACGAATACTTGTAGCATTTTTATGCAGAAACTTGGTTATTAGATATTTTATTATGTGCTTAGTTTCTTTCAGGCAAACAAACGCGTGTTATTTTGTTACGAGAAAAATATTATGTCTGGTATACAAAAGGTGGTACGTTGAATGTTTCTCGCTATAATGAAGGAGCGTTTATCATTCGGAACGCGAAGTGAAAACGAGAATTAAGCGTTCAGTTCGTTATGACGAACCATGGGTTCTTCTGTCTAACCGTTTCTCTGTTTTTCTGTTTGTCATAATTAAATAAATAAAATATACAACAACATCACATACTCTGACTCCGTGGTAAGTAGCTTAAGCACTTGTGTTACAGATATCAGAATCAACAGTGGTATTACAAATAAACTTAAATAAATACATTTAACACCCAGACCAGTACAAAAAGACATGTTCATGCACACAAATGTTTGTACAGTGCGGGGATCGAACTCGTGACCTCTTGGTAAACAGTCAACTTCTTGACCGTTACACCAAAGTGGTCGACATTCATTTAAAACTTCTTTGAGCATAATGATTAATTAATAGCTCAAATTTTATTCAACGGCAAAGTAAGTAGTGTTCGAAAGTTCTTGAATGTTTGGCGTATGGCAAATTTTTATTTAACCTTATTTCGTATTACTAAAATGATAATAAGCTTGTTATTTTTAAACATTTACATCACGCAGATTAAGATGGAATTGATAGAAAAAGCATAAATCGAACAACATTAACCCTCTATTCGTCGGGTGGGGTCTTTTAAAGCCTAGGTCTTAACAACACACAATTTTTTTAAACTTTAGGTTGCGCTACAGCTTTGAACGTTCAGGTATCTTCGCAAATATTGTTAAGGGTGCAGTGTTGTCTACCGGCAGTCAGTTTGCACGCACGTGCTATGTGATACAAACGTTATAATTCACGCAAAGATTCCCACACAAAGATTGGGTCATAGATGACACCAATGAGAAAAAAATATTTATCCTGAAATCTACCCAGACCAACAAATTGAAGGCGATTTGTCAATTTTGTAAGGGAACTGATTCAAATAATGAAGATAATGTTTACTTCGTTGAAATCTCTCAAATTAATAGTATATAAGTTTTTGAATCCCATTGGCATTTGATATATTAAAAAAAATGTTTTTAAAATACTTTTTTCCAAAAAAAATTAGGTTTGGTTCCGTGGGTTACTTCCTAATAAAAAATGTTAAATATTTTCAATGTTATATCTTTTTTCAGTTTTTTACTTTTTTACAATAACTGCAGAAAATGTTCGAAAATAACATTTTTGTTTTATTCATTAAGCTATGAGTTAAAGAAATCATATGAAATATCACAATTTATGATCAAAAGGCTCACAAACATAGGGGTCTTTAGTGACCCCACGCGACGGATCTCATGTGTAAAAAGTGCGCGACAGTCCGAGGGTAAAAAAAAAACTATATCGAGCAGACAAAACGGAAATTTCTCTAATGAATTACTTATATATTTAACTAAAGTCAATTTCGTGAATTCCTCCTCCCATTTTAGCCCGAGACGCTTCAACTCGGGGCCTCCTCCACTCGTATAACTTTAATTAAAAAAGGCGCTAAGAAAACAAACCAAGAAAGTCGACTCGCTGAAAAATAGTTTGACTTCTAGAAAACTCGATGGGAGAATAATAACGTTGATTGTTTTAAGAATTCGCTCTAATTAGAACTGTATTTTTTCTTTCTTACTGTGACGATGGCCAGTTCTTTAGAATTGCCTAATTAGAGTTATGATTGTTGAAATGAAGAACATTTTTTGCTGTACTGTATGAATAATAAACACAAACAAAATTTTCCCTGAACTTATTTATTTTTTCAGATTACAATCTTGCTGTCCCGATTTCTAGCTACTCATATCTCTGCAATAAATAAGTTGGTTACATTCGGCACGAATAATAAACGTTTTGGTGTTTAAAAACAATGATGATCTAAATATTTTCAAAAACAATTATTAATTAATTCAGGTATTTACGGTATTAAGGTTCTTAAATTACTTTTGGTAATTTCATGATGGTGACTTCTGAATTTAAACATCTTAAGCTCAAGCAACTCGACTGATCAAATCAATGTTTCCACCGCGAAAGTATCAAAATTAATCCGTCCGTGTAATTGCAGTGACAGAAACGTTTGTACCGCAATTGAATGCTCAACGTTAGGGCTGCGACCCCCGCCCGAGGGACAGTGCCACGAAATAATTTATTTTTTACCGCCAAATATGCTTCACCGGACACGATTAATTGCAAGTATTCGGGTGTCGGCGATTTTAATATCGATAATGCATTTCATATCGATAGTCGAACAATGTTATTTTAAGTAAGTTCGAGTAATTAATGGAGATGCCAAAATTACTAGGCAATCACTATCAGCAGCAACTAGCGGGTCCCGGCAAATGTTTTCCTGCCCGATATTTATCGAAGAAAAAAATAAGTCTATTTTAATTTTAATTTTGAATTGAATTTGAATGTTAGGCTTTAAAACGGTACCTCAATATAATTTTTAGGCTCTAGCACCGCGACACAGGCTGGTAGGAAAGAAATGCTCTTACACAAATCTCTACATACATAATATAAAATCCTCGTGTTACAATTTTCGTTCACGTACTCCTCCGAAACGGCTTGACGATTCGCAAGAAATTTTGAGAGCATATTGAGTAGATCTAAGATTCGGCCAACATTAATTTTTCACACCCCTTAGTGATAAGGGTTGTCCACAATAATTTATATGGCCAAACAACGTTCGCCAGATAAGCTCGTAATATACAATGCTACGTTATGCTACGGAGCTACATACAATGTTAGGATTGCTACGAGGCTATGATGCTACGATTTTGCTACGGTTCTTCGATGCTACGACCTCATTCTAAGAGAATGCATGTTTTTAACTCTAGAAAAATCTCATCTTTTGTATTAGTTAGAAGAGTGTTTTATCAATTAGTGATTAAGTCACCCGAAGAAAAAAAAACCTGTTGAAAGTATCGATGTTTTAACATACACAAAGCGTGTGAATAAAAATACCAATCAAATGCAGCGGTAACTACACGTTAGTTATTTAACGTAAGCAAAATTGGTACATAATGAAAATGATGCGTAGGATCAGACTATCGATATTTTGAAAAGCCAACACTAGAAGCTATCGCAATGAATTTGTGTACATGAGTGGCTGGAGAGCCACAATTATGTTCTGTTTAGTTTTTCGTTCTGTGTTCAGAGATTTTAGAACCGAGCACGACTTTGCAGTTTGATTGTTTCGCGCTGTGGTTTTTAGTGAATTCAAACTATTTTTTCAGCAATACTTATACCTCTTTTAGTTAGTTCTATGTATTATAGTGAAACGTGTCGTAAACTTGAGCAGAAATCGTGGCCTAAGCTTTAGGAAACTAGGATAAAATTCAACTGATCTTGCCAATGTTTAGGGCCGGATACCCGATGGACCTTTTTTACTGGTTGATAAAAAACTGGAAAATATGTATTAGGTACTATAATTTTTCTAATATCTCAGTGTTCCTTAAGTTAATGTGGTTGTTATGTATAAATAACAAGCTGATATTAAATAACAACACAAAACGACTCTTCGGTATAGTGGTTAACACGACTACGTGTATCTTCAAAACATTTGCAGGCATCAATCTACAATTCCACACGAATAAACCAATAAGTTTGAATCCCAATCCCGCAAATCCATTAATAAGTTTAACGTTATCAATCACTTGGAACAATTTACCGAGAAATGTGAATAATTAATGCTGTCTGACCCGACGAGAGTGAGATTAAATTGAATACAAGATATCTTTGCGATGACTTTGGCTCGCAAACTGAATGTTCCTTGAATTATTTATTTGCACGAAAAAGTTTTTATTATGCCGCCTCGGTAGAGCGTGGCGTGAGTTGTAAACGACAGCGATTTTATATCACTATACTCTAGATACAATGCCTTAATTTTCAATACAGATATAAATCCAGAGTACCTCCATCATAAAAATACTTTAAAAATAAAATTATGAGCCCTAAAGTAAAATTGTCATAGTAAATATAAACATGCAATAAACATAGTTGTTATAAATAAAACAAGCATAGACTGAAAAGATGTTATCGAGGTGGAGAAGCGCTGATTGCCGAAATACAGGATCTATTTATAAGATGCGTTAGTTAGTTAGGTCTAGTTGGGCAACAGGGCTGTGTCTATGTTAATTAGTTTTTCCAATTTAGTAGTATTCGAAGCTTATGTACACACTATGTATCTGGTCTCTTCTGGCAAATAAATATATTATTATTACCTTCATGAAGTTCTTTACTACCTTAGGCATACATGTGTACACGAAACAGAAGACTACACTGCGCGCCTAGCGCGGTGGCGACAGCGAGCGCGGAAGTTGCAAACAAATAAAACGCACGTTTTGCGTCCACACTGAAATGACTAAGGGACATGGGATGACAGTGTAGACGCATACCTAGATTTCTAGCTTACTAGTGCCTTAATAATCCTGGTTTGAAAAAGCTGGGGTCCGAGATCTTGATAAATTCTTTACTAATAGAACTAAAAGATAACTTGCTACCCCATAAACAACGACGTAGCATCGTTTCTCTTGCCATGACTTGGCCTCATCATCATCATCATTCAGCCTATGAATCTTAACCGGCGATTTAAGAAGCACTCGCATCTTGCGGGTGGTAACTGCCTAAGTTTGTAGTTATACTAAAAGTTTAGGACTTCACTTGGGTAGACCAGCGCTAAATTAATAAGATTTTGTAGATGCAAGCTTTTTTATGAATACGACCTTTTTACAGCCTTACTTAATTCTTTGGTAGAAGAATAAAGTCTTATATCTTGTACCACCCACCAAAGCTGGGAACTGGAACATTGTGTTCATTTCGACTCGCGTGATTTCTTATTGACGAGCGAGTGATGTGTGGAAGAGTTCGTCGCGGGCGCCGACACTGCGCGTTACGTCACAGAATAAATTGAAGCATACAAGCGAATGCAGTAGCCAAACAAAGAACAAATGCTCGAAATGACAGTCACACACAGATGTACGTAAATATAAAGAAACAAATATAAACATTATATATACAGACAAAATCATAGATCTGACTCCATGGTAAGTAGCATAAGCACTTGTGTTACTGATATCAGAATCAACAGTGGTATTACAAATAAACATAAATAAATACATTAAACACCCAGACCAGTACAAACAGACATGTTCATGCACACAAATGTATGTACAGTACGGGGATCGAACCCGCGACCTTTTGGTTAATAGTCAACTTCTTGACCATTACACCAAAGTGGTCGTCGTACGTCTTAGTAACAAACGCCTAGTGCTTAAATTCGGTCGTTTTTCCAGGTCAAGACAGCACGATGAAGTTTCTAAGAGTGATAGAGCTGGCTACATGTGAAAATACAGACAACGGCTTACAACTATATCGTGTGTCATCGTGTGGAGCGTGAAATAGGGTATTTGACAACACCAATCGTTGAGGTACTTTTTACGAACTGTCAAAACGCCAGTCTCCCATAGATTTTTTATGGCGATACTAGCTTGTGACGTCATTGTCAATTGGTTGCCATTTTGTGATTTTTTAATCACGAGAGCTCTGCCGGCAAACTGTTACACAGTTTGGCAGAATAGTGCAAATGAATTGTAGTATGTTACTTTTGAAAAATAAACTAAAAAAAAATATAATCTATCAAAAATCAAATATTGCGAATAATTTGAAATGGTAACCTATTAAGGTGTTAAATTACATGTTCATTTTTCGAAATAAGGTTTTGGAATTAATTTTAAGTGGTGACAAATAACCGAATGTTGCTTATTTCACTACTGCTTTAAATACATATACTGTACTGAGATTACGCTCGACGTTACGGCAGTTCGTCTGTGTAGAATAGAGAAACCGTTGATTTTTAGGTCGTATACTCACGAGAATTTTGGCATTTCACTTAATGTTTTTAGAACTTTTTCCTTGCTAACAAAAAAAATTGATTGAAGCACAAATTTGA
The DNA here is from genome assembly GCA_963921415.1 of Pyrausta despicata. NCBI lineage: Eukaryota > Metazoa > Arthropoda > Insecta > Lepidoptera > Crambidae > Pyrausta > Pyrausta despicata. The sequence goes on along the minus strand of OY992852.1, from coordinate 2,119,789 downwards.
ATCAGATAATACCAAACGTGCAGATGGAAACTAGGGAACTTTTCACCGACACGAATATTAGAAAGATTTGATTATTTGTTAATATTGTTTTTTGCTCTCGAAATTTAAATTGTTTCCAATACAGCCTCTTTTTTCAAATTTATCCGTATTTTTTATTTGTTTGTTTGTTTGAATTGTGTAGGCATCAAAACTACAAGAATCTTACATTGTTCCTGATGAATATATGCTGATAATATATATTTAGGTTATTTCATTATTATTATGCTATGTTATTTAATTATAAGAGAACCGAATTCCACGCGGGCGAAGTCTTTGGCAAGAAGTTAGTCTAAATTTCTTCTAAAAAAGTTTGATTGCTTATATTTTAGGACTTGACCAAAGCAAGTACGTGTCCTTTAAAAGGTCACCACAGTCCCACTTTAGGAACTGTCTCTCCTGTTTCGATGGTATTGTGTTCTTACCATGTGTACCATCCTTATTATGTATAACGTAATTATGTGTGTCTATGATTTTTTTTCAATTTTTTGTTTTATGTAAGTAATTAGTTTGTATGTTTGTAAATTTATCTTAGTACGTAAATAACTTGAGTTACATTGTTTGCTTTTCCTTTTTACTTTATGTGCAGCGCCTGAAAGGGTTACTAATATATAAGTGCAATTGTCTAGCATAAGACCTGATATATGTATGTAACACTTAGTAGGCAAATACGAGTAAATGAATATGAATATGAAATTTATCTGCTTGTACCTATGGTTGACCTGTAGAGAATGCCTTCGGCGTTAAGTTCACCATTGTACACATGTTTGTGCAGAACTTAAATAAATAAATCAGTTTTTTTATATTTACGCTACTACGAATGTAGATAAAGTTTTTTTTTAAAGAGCAAGTCCGACGGAAAAACAAATTAGATTCAATTTTTTCAGGTAAATTTAAATAGCGCACAGTTCTAAGCCACAAGCGTAATCGGCGGGTAAAATTCTGGATTTTATATCGAACACAGTAACATTTTGTACAGAGCTGTAGTAACACGGCACTGTGGTGTTTTTTTTTTTTAATTTTAAACGCTGTCTTTTTTTACAAAAAAATTCTTAAGGTTTAACTTTTGTCTGATAAAATAAGTTGGAGTGGAAGCAGCAAAGTAATACAACAAGAGAACATCTAGCTAATCATATTTACAGACAATGAAGACCACTGTGGTGTTATGGTCAAGAAGTTGACTATTAACCAAGAGGTCGCGGGTTCGATCCCCGCACTGCACAAACATTTGTGTGCATGAACATGTCTGTTTGTCTGGGTGTTATATGTATTTATTTAAGTTTACTTGTAATACGACTGTTGATTCTGATATGTGTAACACAAGTGCTTAAGCTACTCACCACGGAGTCAGATCAATGTATGTGATGTTGTTGTATAAAAAAAATAAAGGAACATGTTAGTTTAGTTTGCCGATTGTATGGTTATCAAATTCATCATCAGTCGAATTCAGTGTGTTTTTCACTACCAGTGAAAAACTAAACTAAAAAACTAAACTAAACTACGGGTAGTGAAAAACACACTGAATTCGACCAAGTTTGAAGCTGATTTTAGACATAACTCTTCTATTATGTATGTCATTTTGAATTAATCTTGCTCAAAGAATTTACCTATACTAGTGTCCGCCCGCGACTACGTCCGCATTCAAGTTTTAACTAATGTTTGAGTTTTGGCCCAGTTCACTCACTGAGAGCTATAAAACGGTACTTCAATCATTCTTTTAGGCCCTAGCACCAAGCCACAGGCAGAGCATTCCTTTCCAAAAGAATGCTTTCACCCGAATAATATATAGAGATTATTTATTACGCTAGTCACACTTATACAGGTTCATCCACATAAATAGCCCCATACACTAGCATGTGTTTCAAACAGCCCCATTGGAGGTCGGGCATGCACGGCACTTTTCAATCTGCGTAGACCACTCAAGGTCTTAGTGCTGCCTAGATTTCATTCAAGACTTAATTTTTCCCTGCAAATAGAAACCTGCAAACAAGCTTCGGAGAGTTTTTTTCGCTGTTCATAAATGGCCTTGCCACTTTTTACCAACTATTAACCTAGGTAGATACTTACTATAACGGCTGTACTTTTTTTAAATGTTAAACCCTTTTGACAATTTCGAGAGATTAGTGTCTAGCTCGGGCGGCTTAATAACATCTGACAGTAAGGTTGGTCACTTACCTTACAAACACCCCTCTACCGATACGCACGGAGCCCGCGTGGTGGAGTATGGCCCGGACCACCTCATAGTTGAGGTGAGGCTTGTGCCCACCAGTGGGACGTATATAGGCTGATGATAGTGTCTACCTTCAAAAAAATCTGAATATCTTATATTTTAATGAAACAATTCCTTTACTTTAACACAACGGAATTTTAACAATTTGAATTTAGATATTTAGGAAAACTTTAAGAGAGTGTAAAATAAGGTTCTTGAGTCAAAACCGCAATTAAATATGACATACCATAGTTTTGTACAATTTAGTTACTTGATTTCCTTGATAAGCACTGTAAGGAGTCTAGGCAACCTTACAAAGTATCGATATCCTAAGCCTGTCTAACGCACGCATCGGATGACAAAGTCCATCGGGCCCAGATATCGCTAGTTTGAACAAGCCAGCCAAGTTCCTGTATAAATCACAAGGTGCGGGGGAGGGGAAGGAAACTTGCGAGACTTCGAACCCCGTCTATTACGTGTATAAACAAAGAAAAAAACCAAAGATACGGGTACACAGTAGAGGCAGGGTTGGAGTAACCTGAAAATACTGAATTAGTAACAATAGACTAGCTAAACTAAATAATTCTGTTTGTTTTGTAAATTGGATTCAAGTAAAAATATTTAGTGTAACAGATTCAAGCTGAAAAAGAGAATTATTTTGCTCGAAAATTTCCACTAAACAAAAAAATGCAACAAGTAAATTTATTTTAATCAAATAATGTTAGTAACTTAATAATATTATCGTCTTAATTCATAATGCAGACTACGATAGAGCGAATTTCACTACCTAAGTTAGTGTTTCTCTGCAGTAATCTGTAGTTACATGTAGTAAAGTCGTGTAAAAGGAGGCGAGTGTTATATTAAACGACTTACCCAAAAATATTCAAGGCTTGGAGTACATAGGCATCATCTAGGCGAGATCGACGCAACTTTGGTCTAGTGGTCTGAGGTCCAGACTACAACACCGGCTGTCGCGGGTTCGAATCCTGCTAGGGGCAAATGTTTGTGTGATGAGCACAAGCATTTTTCCTGAGTCATGGGTGTTTATAAATATATTTAAGTATTTATATCCATCATCCTAGCCACCATAGCACTAGCTAACGCTTAATTTGGGGCTAAATAATTGGTGTGTTCGTTGAAACAATAAATAAAAATAATTGCTCCATCGTCGACACAGTCACTGGTCCGGCTTAGTTTTGTGTTAAGACCTAGACAAAAATATATTATATCCCAAATAAAATTTAAAATCCTAATCGATAAAGCATGTTGAATACATGTGGGTACCTTTTAAGTGAGAGCACTTGATTTAAGTAAATGCCAATAGTTTTGAACAACATCTTTCTTTATATTGGAGAGAAAGTTTATTCTAGCGTCTTATTGAGCGCAATCAGAATCTCTTCATTCTCAATATGTTTCATTCCCACGCAACTTACTGCACACTTTCTTGACATTTGCCAATATCAACAAAACGCTGGATGTCGTTATATTGTTTATGTTGCGACACATCTTACGACAAACGGGAAAATACCCCTACTCTACATAAGTTAAGACTTAAGCCTCTACATAAGTTAATGAAGACTATGGGCTTCATTTAGACGTCACCGGGACCACACCGGCGCTACCGGCGTCGTCTACATGAAACCTTACTGTACTTTTAACTCCAGTCACAGCATTCGCAGAGTACAACTATGTATGAAACCTCGACGTCGACGTCTCTGAGGTATCGGTGTGACTGCCTGGTTGGTGTAGTTGCAAAGTTTATGCCTTACATCCGAGAGATCCTGGCTTCGATTCCCAGGTCGAGCCAAAATTGTTTCTGAGATTTTCTGTCATGAATTTCTCAAAGACAGCTCGGAGTCAGGAAGTTGGCGGGGTGTTACACCCCCGCGCCTCGGAAAGCACGTTAAGCAGTTGGTCCTGCACCTGATCTCTCTCCGGTCATGTCCGATTGCCGTCTCATCGAACTTCGAGAGTAATGGAACAGTGTGTGCACCTGTGTATTGCGGTCACACTTGTGCACTATAATATCTCCTGCGTAGTTGGCTGATTTCTGTTGAGATTGGCCGCCGTGGTCGAAATCGGCCAGGAGGACTATTACTATTATTATTATTACTATTACTATTATATTATTATTATATTAGCACCGCGATCTTTAAAGGTCCCGGGATCGATCTTCGGACGGAGACAAACCAATTTTCAATATTTTAACGGGTTTGGGTATTTGTCGCACCTTCGTTGTTTCTGATTCCCATTAAACAAGTGCTTAATCTACTTACTATGGGATCAGAGCAATATATGTAATGCTTTCCCCCATTTATTTATTTATTTTTTATAAAAATGACAGTTAGCTTAGTATATACGGATACATACAGAGTAAGCCCCAGACTCCGCTCGGCTTGTTACTCTCAATCCAACAAATCTACGGTGAAAACTAGATTTGAGAAAGTTGCAGACCTTAAGTTCAGCTCTGAAGTGGCCCGGCTGGCGCGTATCGTGTGACATTGGAAACATCTTGGGACGTGTTTTGAAGGAGTTTGTTTTGTGTTTTGTTGAGAATCGACCGTATTTTGAGGAGCGATAAAAATTTAAAACATGTTTTGCCGTCTTTGATTTGCGCGAATACTAAATGGTAAGTATGTCTTAGCCCCTCATGCACGAAGCAAAATCTTGACATTAGATTTAAAACGCGTTCCGTCTCTTCTTCGATTCTTAGAGTCTAAGAAATTTAAAGCTCTGCATTTTTATTGGCTTCATAAGTTAATCGTACTATAAATACCTCCGAGGAATAATACCATAGCACATTCTAGAAATATGTCCCTCTGATAAGCCATTAATTTCCTTGACTTTGCGTAACTTATTTATCTGATTCCTACCAACCCTCAATGAATCGAAGAATCATATAGTAAAATAATAGTCCTCCTTTCCGATTTCGACCACGGCGGCTAATCTCAACAGAGATCATCCAACTGCGCAGGAGATATTATAGTGCACAATTGTGAGCGCAATACACAGGTGCACTCACTGTTCCATCACTCTCAAAGTTCGGTGAGACGGCAATCCGACATGACCGGAGAGAGATCAGGCGCAGGACCAACGGCTTAACGTGCTTTCCGAGGCACGGGGGTGTAACACCGCCAACTTCCCGACTCCGAGCTGTTTTTGAGAAATTCATGACACAAATCTCAGAAACAATTTTGGCTCGACCTGGGATTCGAACCCAGGACCTCTCGGATGTAAGGCAGAATCTTTGCCACTACACGAACGTGGCAGTCAAAATAGTATAGTAAAATAACTGCACTGTAGCTAGTTACACATTTGTTTGGAAACATTTGCGGTGTGTTCACAATATAACACAACTGTCAATTAGATTATATTACATATCGGATGATATTTTCACGAACGAACCGTCAACGTCACACCAATCGTATAACTGATAACAAGGAAGCAACTGGCTAGAAATTTCGTCGACTTTTTATAACGACAATTGGCTTAGTGGCTGAGAGTGCTGGGTCCCACGCAGCAGGTAGGTTTTGTAGGCGTATTAAGGAATGTTCTTAATTTCTATTTCGTTTTTGGGCATTTTTCATAATTTTCTTGAATTGTGCATTCGGGAAGTTACTTAAAAATTAAATAACAAAAAAACGTCGAAATTAAGAGGTCTAGAATGTTCGACCAGGAAGCCAATTCTTGTGGAACTGGAATGGATATGGATATGGATACGGCATCAACATCGATGGTGACTAATGGTGAGTATCTAACACATCTGCGGTTCGCTGATGACATAGTCTTGATAGCCGAGACCTTGGAAGACCTAAGCGCAATGCTAGAAGATTTCAATATCTCCCGTATTTTACTTTAATCAAAGCCTAGTGGTTTTTAACTTTTTTTTTATGGTGTTTGCCGGATCAATGTTACACTAATATTCGAGCAGAGATTAATGGGAATAATATTTACACTAATTAAAATGTTTCAACGCAATGGTAACGCTTTGGAAGTAATTAACAGAGTTAAGCAAAACATTTTGTGGTAGTGGTTAGATAGTTGCATATAATGTCCGTGACATTCATAAATAATATTTTGAATTTTCTAATCTATTTTGTAAGCAGAACACTGTTTTGCAGATTTTAAATATTTACACATACATTACTAATAATAGTCCTCCTGGCCGATTACTCAGGAGATATTATAGTGCACAAGTGTGAGCGCAATACACAAGTGCACTCACTGTTCCATCACTCTCAAAGTTCGGTGAGACGGCAGTCCGACATGACCGGAGAGAGATCAGGCGCAGGACCAAAGGCTTAACGTGCTTTCCGAGGCACGGGGGTGTAACACCGCCAACTTCCCGACTCCGAGCAGTTTTTGAGAAATTCATTACAGAAAATCTCAGAAACAATTTTGGCTCGACCTGGGATTCGATCCCAGGACCTCTCGGATGTAAGGCAGAAACTTTGCCACTACACCAACGATGCAGTTTTTATTACAACTTACATAGATCTTATGAAAGGTCGAAAATATCACTACCTCTGAAACAAGATTTTAATAAACATCAACTCCTTAAGAGTCGTTTTGAGAATTTATACTATCATTAATTATGCTCTGATTAAGACTTAATCATTTAAAAAAGAGTCAGTGAACTTGGCCCTAAACGCGATGCAATTAAATGTCAAATAGAACCTACCCAGCAAGCAGGAGTCCCTTATAAAACTGACCAAATGCAATATCCAGAACGTGATATTACAGCATTTTATATTTAAACGAGAAAACCACCGAATTTAGCTTCAAAAATGGTAAGTCGCATTCCCATTACAGCTTAGAGCAATCGAAATGGTTCTTTTAAGTAGCGATAGACAATACGGCTTGTAACAAGCCGGGTGGTGATGCCAATCTTGTTGTTTTTTTAATTGCTTGTTACGTTAGGTATAGTACTAGAGTGAAGATTGTTTCTAAGATTTACTGTCATGAATTTCTGAAACAGCCCGGAGTCGGGAAGTTAGCGGTGTTACACCCCCGTGCCTCGGAAAGCACGTTAAGCTGTTGGTCCTGCGCCTGATTTCTCTCCGGTCATATCGGATTGCCGTCTCACCGATCTTAGAGAGTGATGGAACAGTGAGTGCACCTGTGTATTGCACTCACACTTGTGCACTATAATCTCCTGCGTAGTTGGCTCGTCTCTGTTGAGATTCGCCGCCGTGGTCGAAATTCGACCAGGAGGAACATTATGTTCATTATTAGTACTAGTATTTACTGGAGTGCGAAGTGGAGTGAGAGTGGAGTGTTACTTAACGAGTCACCAAAATTAAGTACCAAAGTAGTTATAGTAACTACCGTGTAAGCATTTATTTTGACTCAGACCTGCTGAAACTGAAAATAACAACAAAGCAACTAAAAATCTTATTCGACTTGATACGAAAATTGATACCCCTGTAAATTTTCATAGACCAAGAAACGGATAACTTGAACAATTTTCAAAAGTTCTGCAGTAAAAATGCTAAGTCTTCTGCTTTTGAAAAAATACACTGCCCCTAAATTGCTAATACCATCGCTCATGCCTTACACCATATATCTTTGCTTTGGACTGCCTCCAAGTGCAACGGGCCACCTCAGTGGTTATACGTATAGAAAATTGCTGTATACATTGGTGATTGCAACTGTGCGGTTATAAAGTGGTCGGTATAATGGGCAAATAAAATACACGTTAGTGGACCAATTGGTTCTGAGACCAGTATTCAGGTCAGGTAATTGCAAAATACAGAAATTGCAGGTAAATAATGGTACTTACTAAAAAGAATTTGAATTAATGACAAAGTATACAATTGGGTATTTAACACCAATAAAAAACAGAACCTTATTTCTCAAAATTAACACGTAATTTATAACCTTAATTGATTGACCATTTCTTATAATTCGCAGTTTTTGATTTTTTATGGATCAAAATTTCACAAATAGTACATCGATTCACAAGCACTATCGCAATTTGTATTGCGATTATATTCTATGGTCCGTGTTTTGACAGTTCATAAAAAGTACGCCAATGATTTAAATAAAATGAAGAATTAAATGAAAGTCAATTTACCGCATCGGCTGGGCTCCGCTTTACGTCGCTACGTTTCATAATCACGCTTAATGCTATCTAGTGGTTATTGGATGGAAGTAGTGACAAAATGACCGTTTCGACCATTGACTGTGCTCAATTTAAGTTTAAACCACACTAATATTATAAATGCGTAATATTCTTTGTTTGGATGTTTGTCCGTCAATTAATCAATACTCGTAGAATTATAACTCGAAAACTACTAAAAATCGCGGAACACACACGGGGGTTAGTCAGGTACCCCTTGGGGTCCTTCAGGCTTCGGCTTGACACTCTTTTTTACACTATAAAATTTCGAACTAGACCGTAAATTTAAAAAAAATTGTTACGTTGTATTTGTTTATGGTGTGCAATAAAGAGTTTCGTTTGATTGTGTTGACCATGAGACCCTGTTGAGAAAACTACGCCATTATGGTGTATCAACTAATGCATGTAACTTATTTAATTCATATCTCACTGAGAGAACACAAAAGGTTTCTATCAATGGAGCAGAGTCTCCTGGAGCACCTCTCACTATGGGTGTGCCCCAGGGTTCGATATTGGGACCGTTACTGTTTCTAATATATATTAATGACCTTCCATACTTTGTCGACGGTGCTTGTGAGATAGTGTTATTAGCTGATGATACTTCACTACTTTTTAAAACTCCAAGGGGTAAAGAATTGTTTGACGATGTAAATGGTACTCTCTCGCGAGTACTTCATTGGTTCACCGTTAACAATTTATTGCTTAACGCGACCAAAACTAAATGCATTAAGTTTACAATGCCCAATGTCCGACAAGTTCCAACAAGGGTTGTTGTTAAGGATGAACAACTAGTTACTTCAAATACTGCAACTTTTTTGGGAATTACTTTGGATGATAAGCTCCAGTGGGGTCCTCATATCATGACCTTATCAAAGAGACTAAGCTCCGCTGCATACGCTGTAAGAAAGATAAGGTTTCTGACTGATGTTGAAACGGCAAGACTAGTTTATTTTAGTTATTTTCACAGTATCATGTCATACGGCATCTTACTATGGGGCTCAGCTGCAGATATAGAGACAATTTTTGTATTGCAGAAACGAGCCGTGCGGGCTATTTATTAACTTAAATCAAATGAAACACTTAGAGAATTGTTTAAAGAAGTTAAAATACTTACAGTTTACTCGCAATACATTTACGAAAACCTAATTTACGTTCGAAAAAACTTACACTTATTTCCTAAAAATAGCGATTTGCATAACTTCAACACAAGACAAAAAAATAGGCTTGCCGTTCCACATTTTAGGCTTCATAAAGTTGGTCACTCATTTATGGGTAGATGTGTAATATTTTTTAATAAATTACCTGAAAATTTAATTTCATTGCCTTTAGATAAATTTAAAACAGTTGTAAAAGATGTATTAATGTCGAAAGGAAATTATAAAATTGATGATTATATAAATGACAAAGATATATGGAAATGTTTAAATGCAAACAATTACAATTATTGTAAATCAATTTTGAAAAGAGGCAATGACAATAGTGACTGAGTTTCTTGCGCCGCTTCTTCTCAGCACTGGCCCAAACTGTCCCGAAGCGGTGGTAGGGTCAATTTATATGTTGGGACATGTAAAAGTGCTAATTTGTTAGCCTAATTACAGAAATAAATTGATTTTATTGATTTTTATTTTATTTTAGTTATTTAATAATATCTTACTTATCTTATATGTAGCAGTGGCTCTTTGAATTCACCGAATGTTTGTAGCACACTTTTTCTGCGAAATCTTTTTATTTCGATAAAGTATTTTCCCTAAATAAGGACAAAATAATAATATTACTATAACTCATATTCCTCAAGCTCATTGTATTCAATAAGCCTTTTATTTATACATAAAAGGGAAAATAATTCAGCCAAGGAAGCCTAACGATATGTTTCCTTAACGATATTTTTTCTTACCTACCTCCTCTATTTGAAAAGGTTTCAAAATAAAAATATGAAGTTAGTTCATGGAGATGTGTCAAGGCTGTGGTTATTTTTTTAAATAAATGGCTTGCTCCCGTCAAGGTTAGTTTCTATTTTAAACAAGAACGCTATTTAGACTAATTGCATATAGAGATTATGTACCATAGAGTAACTTTAAACTAACTGACAAACATTCGTTGCGTTGCACACTTTGGACATTGCCGACGGCAACACACAACTTGAATGTAATATGCTGTTACTGACTTACAATACAATACCATGTTGAGGTGACCACGTGATGTTTTACAAGAGTTTTTATCTATAATATCTATCTAGATAAATGTATATATGCAAAGTTAACAAAGTAAGTATTGGTATTTATGATTTTGCATTGAAGAACAAATATCCAAGTCATACTTTTCTTGTTATTACGTCAACAACCAGGTTGCGGCATACACCGCCACCATTTTGTCATTCAAATATAGAACATTGAAACGTGCACACGTATTATTTTACTGTTTGGTGCACATCTTTTATTTTTCACTGCCAGTTTTCTTCAGTAAGATATATAATTTAGGCGGTTGATTTAATATCACAACCCCAGTTATTGTAAAGCAAAGACTGTCAGCTAGCAGTTTCGACTTGTAGGTGACCTACAGTGACTAGCACATCAGGCTACTCATTTTGTTGTTGCAAATCGCCCGTATCACAAGCGCATACAAAATTATTTGACTCATGGTACTGGAGGGAGAAACAATAAGGTAATATGGACCACAATTACCTACTCATTCAATCTATTATAAAAGATGACCCGCAAAAAGAACGCTTGGTCCAATTTGGCCAATTCTTTTTTATGATATTCCTTAAAGTAAGGGGATGGTTCTTACGCAGAAAAATAATTTAAAAAAACAGGCTGGACAACGTCTGCGGGGTCCACTAGTCTTTATTATAAATAATGAATCGGAAAATGTGTTGGTAAGCGCATAACTCAAGAACGCCTAGACCAATTTGGCCAATTCTTTCTTTTTTTATGATATTCCTTAAAGTACGGGGATAGTTCTTACGAAGAAAAAAATAAAATAAGACAACGATCAGGACAACGTCAGCTGGGTCCACTAGTTGGAAATGTAAATCAATATCAATCTTGTGTAGGTACACAACTACTAAGTAAAAACCATAACATTACACTTGCACACTCATTAAAAGAGTTATTGCAAGTTTAGTAAACTACAAAACTACCTTTGTCATTCTAAATCAAAATCAATTTCCTGTATCAAAGTAATTCAATTTTATATTTACTAAAAGCTATGTTTCATGGTCACCATACACCAAGTAGCACGGCCTGTCAGCTTACAAGACAGGCGACGCCAGGGGCTAATCGTGGCTCGCCAGAGATCTAGATAGTGGTTATGAGCGTTAGACTGCTCGAATTGACATGTAGTCAAACGGGCATAGTCAACCTTTAGATGTCCATGTCCATGAGTTAAGGCTACTTTGAAATGACATTTAGTAAAAATTTCATGAACTGCGCCTTCGTTGGATTGCGAAAAAAGACTAATATGCAAGTGAGTATTACTCGTACTACTGGTGTCAATATAATAATACTTCTCTAATCTCCACAGTTGAAATATTAAATAATGATGAAATAATTTTTGGCTTATAAAATCTCCGCAATTGAAATATTGAATAAGAATAAAGTAATAATTGGGTATAATGTATGGAGAACAATCCAGCTGGCAAACATTTAAAACTTAGGTTAAGATTAAAAGGTTTATCTCCAAGGAAGACACTGTCACTAACATGAGAAAAAATATAAAATAAAAGTATGCATTTTCGTTATACATCTTTCTTTAACAGTTCATCAAATTTATTTATTTATTAAATGTATACTCGTATTAGTGTATATTATGTGTATTTTAAAATATGTAAAATCATATACCTATAAGTTGCTTGTATTTTTTATATTTAATCTCATGTGTCATATTATTATGGGTATTATTATTTTTGTGTTTGTTGTGTTGTTTCTCTTTTGTTTATTTTGTTGCACCGCCCACTGATCATTTCTGCTTTACTCAAAGGTATGACTGGTAGAGAATGCCCTACGGCATTAAGTAACAAGCGTTGTTGTGCAATAAAGCTTAAATAAATAAAAATACATCGTTCGCGTCGATCCAAGCAAGTACGTTATAATGAATGTTAATTATAACAAACAAAAGAAAAACAAAAAAAATAATAATATGAAAATAAACTTATTCACTTCAACACACCTCTGAAACATATTTGGCAAGTTTCGCTTTGAATACAAAAACAACAACAACAACATCACATCCGTGGTAAGTAGCTTCAGCACTTGTGTTACAGATATATACTCGTATGATGTATTACAAATACACTTAAGTAAATACATAAAACATCCAGACCAGTACAAACAGACATGTTCATGCACACAAATGTTTGTACAGTGCGGTGATCAAACCCGTGACCTCTTGGTTATAGTCATCTTCTTGATCATTACACCAAAGTGGTCGTCATGAATGCATTCATCGAATCGACATTTTTTAATTCTGTGGGTAGTTTGTTAAACAGCTGTGCTGCTTCAAATGTTAACATGAAAACTTTACTCACAAACTCTTATAATTTAAATTGTAAATGAAATGCAGGTAAAATAATAGACAAAAAGAGCTATCATGAAGCTGTAAATTTGAATAATTCATTTGCATTGAAATAAACAGGTGCCAGGTTTTTATGTTTCACTGAATCTTTTTGAAAAAGTACAAAACTTTGTGAAAAACTCGGCTCCATAATGAGAGAACCTGCTTTAAGACGATATATCGGTCCGCGATCGTTTGAAATGGCTCCGCCCACTCGCCCCGCGCCCCGCAAGCGCCACTCGTCAACTCGGTTCGTAAATTTAAAGTTCGCGCCAAATCAACCGACCGGGGTCAATGCACAGTCAGAGGGAACGGACAAGAAAGTTATGGAGTAATCTTTGTGTTCCAACATACAGTTAACATACAGTTTTTTGTTGGATGTTTAGAAATAAATTGTTTAATTATTACTTACCTTCATACACCTATCCTACATATTATTTACTTATCCGTATGATCCGTAGATTTATTTATTTTTATAAATGCATTCTTTTTTTTAAGTAAAGAAATTATACCTTTCAGTTATATTTGCTATGTTTCAGTTATATTTGTTATTTACTATGTTGGATCAGGAACCAATGGTATTTTAAACAATGTAAATGCATGCAGATGTTGGTATCAAGGAAAATTTGGTATCAAGGTTGGGTTAAAAATGGAGCCGACAGACTAAATAAAGTGGCAGATGATTAACGCAAATCTGTAACTACTGGTTCCATGAATGAAATATGATAACTTTAATACTTTTTAAATATAACTTATATTGTACTTGTGGCGCAGTGGTTGCAGCGCTTTGGTAGTGATACCAATAGTTAGGCAACCTACGGCGCGGTCATGTTTGGGATGGGTGACCATTCTGACCATACAAGTGACGTCTATTTACAAGCATCTCCGTGCTTCGGAAGGCACGTTAAGCTGTTGGTCCCGGTTAATATCGATAGATATTAGTCGTTAAGCCTGGTCGGAGACCCTCGGGCGGCTTAATAACATCTGACAGTAAGGTTGGTCACTTACCTTACACACACCCCTCCACCAATCCGCACTGAGCCCGCGTGGTGGAGATAAGACTAGGTTTATTAAAAATTATAACTGATTTAGACAGACGTCGTAATTAAATTTGTAGTATTACTTTGTCTACAAACCTCTACTTATATTTGCTATTTTGCTTTCTTATAAATATACAACTATACGCTTGGCAAAGAACACCTGGTGTTCTCGTCTTAAATAAAAGTCAATGCAGTTGGGTTTGTAGATTATCATATTTTTATACCTGACACACTACACTCAGACATACACATCTCATCTACAAAGCTACTTAGCAGTAATAGTTTTATAAGGGATATTTCTTAAGCTCAATAACAAGGTAGACCGATCTTCTATCAAATCGCCTAAAAAGAAAACATCATATTACTGTGAATAAAATCCTTTTCAAATTATTAAGAATAATTTCAGTTTCCACTTGGGTTTAAAGTACCCATATTTATCCCTTTATCTAAATTAACAACTTTTTAGTATTAGTATTTTGACCAATCGAAATATTGGAATCTACTCATTGTTTCTGATGGTTTTGGTTATCGGATGTTTTTACTATTTTTCTATTATGATGGTTAAAAAAAACTTAGCAAATACATTTTAAAGTTGCTGGACCAATTTTAAACAGATATAATGCTCATTAAATCGCCTTCTTAAATAACTTACACCAGAAGTCGTCCGCGAATTCGGCCATCCTATAAAAAATCTCCCTATAACACTATATTTTTTAATTCAAATAAATATAACTTATAATAATAAATAAATGAATGTGGAACAACATCACATACATTGCTCTGATGTCATGGAAGGCCTCTAAAGTGCCTCTGAGGCACTTGTGTTATGGAAATCAGAAACAACGACGATACCACAACACCCAGACTCGAGTCAATATCGAAAAACTAGTAAAATTAAACATTAAACCGACCGGGAATCGAACCTTGGACCTCAGAGATGGTGACACCAAAACTGGCTTGGCCATCATAAGATTAAAAGATGATGTAGATTTATATGGGTCAAACGATTTTTTAAATGGATTTAGAAGTTCCGGAGATTATACCTTACAAACCATAAACGCAGCAATTCACAAACTTTGCCACTTTCTAACGTTAAATACATTAATAACATTAACACTACACTTTGATACCCCACAACGTGAAATGAAGAGTAACCTTCACGGATCTTTAAAAAATGCGTAAAATTGCTTTATAGGAATAATGCTTGATATTTACTTTCGACTTTATGTGATTGTAGTAAAGGTCCAAAAAAATCTAGCATAATGGTGTATCTTAAGATCTAATAGCAATGTACTGTACATTGCTGCAACGATTAGAAGGCATAATGGTTGATGTCGTTATACGAATACTTTTAGGTATTTGTTATTAGTGCAAGAAAGGTATATTTATAAATATGCTATTATGCAATTAAGCCATACTGTGAATTCGTCAAAACATCATAAATCACCTTTTGTATCCCCGCAATGAAACAATATAGAAATAAAAGAGTAAGTTTGCCAGAAAGAGCAAGAAAAGTTTAGTTCAAAACTTTTTGGTTTGGTTTTGGGTGTATCTTGAGTTTCGACCTTATGCTTTTATGGACCAGATTTACATGAAATATTATGAGAAATTAACATTTGGAACACAAAGATTACTTACGTGTCTGTACTAGATAATTATCAAAACCCAAGTCAAATGACGACTCCACCGTCTCTGTTCTACGGACCTGTAGTCTGTAGAACAGAGTAACATTTTCCAATAACGTATAAACGTAACCATAAGTACGAAGTAAATAACAATAGTATGAACAATATTAATTATAGGAAGGAAGTTGATGACTAATATTTATTTATAATGTACTAGCTGACTCGGCAAACGTTGTTATGCCATATAAATTATTATCACTAAGGTGTATGAAAAATAGATGTTCGCCAATTCTCAGACCTACTCAATATGCTCACAAAATTTCATGAGAATCGGTCAAGCCGTTTCGGAGGAGTATGGCAACGAAAACTGTGACACGATAATTTTATATATTAGATTAAATGTAGGCACTTACTTTTTTTGCCTCTGCCATTTTGATTATTTATAGCGTTCTTTATTTTTTCAATTTAGGTATTTTTTTTTTCTTTTTTCCCATGATACAAAATTACTAACTTCAAATACTAACAACAAAAACATGTATCTGTAACTTGTTAATATTACACTAACTTAACCTGTTATTTACAAATTTATCTAATTAAACCCTATTATTTACAATTTTATTTTGGTCGCAATATGACGTGATCTCGAAGTCGCCACTAAGCATCTGGCTCGTAAAAACTGACACAGGTCCACCGTCGGAGCGAGTTGTCGCAGCACTGAGAGCACCATCGCACGCTAACGCACTGATACTTTATGTTGAGGTTTATAAGGTCGTGAATACGCTGCGCCCAAATGCTATCGAGTCGCTCGAAAATTTTGACGTAAGCGACAGAACACAAAATAATTTCTAAAAAAATAACTACAAGACTAACAGTAAAATGCTTCTATACGATTGTCAATATAGATAGTGTCCATCAATTAAACCGATTTCCTATTGAATATGGCATCTCACTTATTAATAATCTTAAAAAAATATATTTTTAGGATATCATTTCGAAAATTAAAACTATCGAACCAAAATCACTCAATTGCGTTTCTGGTTCTTTACATACCTTTATGAAGATGTGAAGAAATGTATATATTCGTATCAAAGTTGTAAAATGTCTTGGCTTCCTATAAAGCTTAACCAAACTGGGCAGTTAATTTTGATATATCACCTTAAATAGACCAGGGGCTGGACTCCGGCCAATTTATGCGCTGCATGAAAATTAACTGGAAACTTTACTTTTTTTAATTAAGTTAATGACAAGATAGCGCGCAGTTATGTCAGTGGCAACTGTTACTGTCGTAGCGATTTTTAACTGCATAGAAACCGAATATTTTCTTAGATTAGCTTCAAGATTTTTTTTTATAAATTTCTGGTAAAAAACAAATTCATTCAAATAAACATTCATGGCTACAATTTATTTACGTCGAGAATGGTTTATCGACAGATTATGAAATTGATTTTTAATTTACAAAATTGTCTGTCAATTCAAAAGAAGTCCAGTCTAAGAAGAAATCGTTTTCGGCATATCAAACAGTACATTAAAACTACTCGTATGCCGAATGATATATGACTCATAAATCACTAGCAGAGAGCACTTTTACCATAGCCCAGTACCTACGTCTATTTTTTCTTCGCTATCAAAGCAAAATTGCTTTTTGATTTATGTGAAAACTATACCCTGTTTGTGAGCAAGCCCTTAGCCTATAAATCTAGCCAGCCCTTACAAAGATAACGTCACAAGTTTATTATGAACACAGCCTACTTATCGCTTCAAATTTCACGTCATCATTATCTTGTTCATATGAGCTTGGTGCACACGAAACATTTGATCCATGTTTTATTTATTCTTTAAGTTTTCACTTCTAACTTTAAGTGAAACGGCGAAGCATCATTTTTTTTTGTTTATGACTCTTCAAAGGCAAAGGCAGTTCAAAGACAGTTTCAAAGGCTCCATCTTAACTAAAATAACTAGTCTAGGTTAAATAACAGTCTACGTATTTGAAATAGAATAGCACATTATTATTATTTTTTACTTTTATCCATTTGCCTTTGAAAACTACGAAGTACCTTTTCGAGTTCATTGTAGTTTAAAAAAATAATAATTTGGTAGTTGTCCAACAACACTGGTTTCCACGAAATCATCAAAAACTAACGCCTCATTGCAGCGTTTTTCTCACACTTACTACTATTTCAACATACCATAGTATATAATATTAAAAAAAAATCTATACCCATTGTTACAAAATGTGGCCGAGACTACCCAGTAAGTTGTATAAGACACTTGTGTTGGGTATGACTCGCAAATTCCCTAAGAGAGATGCTTAGATTATAGATTTATAACTAGTTGACAGTAGAATGTTTGTGTGTGTATGTGTGAGTGTATGTTAGTGTGTATGTTAGTGTGTGTGTGTGTATGTGTGTGCAATTTTTTTTAAACCACATCACATACATTACATTAAATTAACTCACTTGTGTCACAGATATCAGAATCAACAGTGGTATTAAAAATAAACTTAAATAAATACATTAAACACCCAGATCAGTACAAACAGACATGTTCATGCACACAAATGTTTGTACAGTGCGGGGATCGAACCCGTGACCTCGTTTCTGGTCAACTTCTTAACCATTACACCAAAGTGGTCGACAAATATGCAATTCCTTTTAACTTGGTATGCTATACTAAGACTTAGGCATGTACCAGTAGTGTTATTAAATGCCCAGTGAGAACATTGCTTTGCAGCGCTTGAAATATTATTTCGTAGTTTGTCTGGCGCTTAGAGGTTTTCCTGCAGACCTTAAAGTTTATGGCACTGTTTTGGTCTGAACCGAGGCGCTATTTATGTTGGAGATAAAAACATATGCGATAAGACTGTAGTAACAAGTTTGAAGGTACAAGTTGTAACTAGATAGGAAATAATGTATTTACATGTCGTAGTGCGAGGGTTATCTTCACTTTGTGGGCCATTGTAGTCATCGGGTTCCGACACAGTGGGTTAGTCGGGCAAATGAAGAACGACGAATCATTTAAATCACAATTTAATTAATAATAGTCGTCCTGGCCGATTACGACCACGGCGGCCAATCTCAACAGAGATCAGCCAACTACGCAGGAGATATTATAGTGCACAAGTGTGAACGCAATACACAGGTGCACTCACTGTTCCATCACTCTCAAAGTTCGGTGAGACGGCAATCCGACATGACCGGAGAGAGATCAGGCGCAGAACCAACAGCTTAAAGTGCTTTCCGAAGCACGGGGATGTAACACCGCCAACTTCGAAACTTCGAGCTGTTTTTGAAATCTCTGAAACAATTTTGGCTCGACCTGGGATTGGAACCCAGGACCTCTCGGATGTAAGGCAGAAACATTGCCACTACACTGACGAGGCACAATTAGTTTAGTGATAACAGTGTAAACAGTGAACAGATACGTCCTTACGACGCAAGCGCTCAATCAATTCCATCCGCGCACTCCCACTTCCATCCATCAACAGGGGTATTACAAATAAACTTAAATACCACCCAGACCAGTACAAACACACGAATGTTTGTACAGTGCGGGGATCGAACCAGCGACCTCTTGATTAATAGTCAACTTCGTGACCATTACACCAAAGTGGTCGATTTCCGACATACATTTTAAATGTCAGGAAGTAGTAGAGATTTTGATCGCAATGTGTTTTTACTATCATAATGTTGAAAATAACCTAAATTTTAAGTTAGCGCTGGTTACCGGCGCCGTCGAATAACTTGGTTAAACAAAATAAACTCTTTGTTTACTTCGCAAGTACCTACCTAACACTTACCGTATAAAAACAAGGTACTTTTGTGAAACCTAACCTAACTAACAACCATCGTGGTTCCTTTGCGTTTGTTTCTAGAGGAAATTAGAAGGTGGTCGTTTGGCGGACAAATTAAGTGGGGGGTGCACGATGGGGTATGCACCGACCCAACAGTAACCGTTTAATTGTGCTGGTGTTGGTCCAAATGTCCACCAGGACATCGAGATGGGAGAGGAATTAGCTCTTACCTGGACGCGGCTGTGAAATCGTTGCTTTGGGAGAGCAACAAATATACTATAAAGATACATTATACACTTTTGGGATACAAAGGGGTATCTTAAAACTGTGTAAAATTAAAGCTTAGTACTTGTGTTAGAGGATCCCGTTCTTATACGTCCAAGGTATGCTAGGTTTTCTAAAAACTAAGATGTGTGGTGTGTTTGGAGTACGTGATGTATCTGTGAGGTTTGTGAGTGCGTGGCGTGCGTGCAAGTGGTAATGGGTTGAGTGAGTGCTTGAGTGTGAATTAAGTGAATAATAAGTGTTTAATACATACATATACGAGTAGATTAAGTTTGGTGCATATACAAAATCGTTATAATTCTGTATGTGTATTTGTTCTATTTGGAAGGTAGGTTCTCAGAATCCGCGTAGCAATGAAACGACCGTTTGGCTTTAGACCTCGTTTATTACTGCGCGGCGGAAGCGCACACGCGCGGACCGCCGCGCGACACACGCACACATAGGTAGCTACAGGCTACATACACACCATTTCCTCCCACATTATTTTGAAACTCTGTAACAATCATAAATTAACATTAAAAATACTTTTTATAATCTATTTTCTTTCTAGGTCTTAGAATAGGACCCATTGGTCTCTCGACCGTCCCATCAGGAAGGCTATCCGAGTCATTGGGTACATCGCTTGTTCCAGTCGACGGGTCGGTCGTTTGACCAGTGGCTGTATCCTGAACAATAACATTTTCACCGAGATCATCATTTGCCTCAATCCAAACGTCATCGTCATCACGTGCCTCAGTCACAACCTCCTCCGCGTCATTATTTTCTTGAAATGGCGTAACCGATTGATTCACTGGGGGAGGTGTCATCGGTTGTTCTTGCTGCGGTAACGACGAGAACGTTTGAAATCTCGTGCCTATAGTACTAAGGTCCTGATTACTACATTCAACATTGATTTTATTCGCCTTAGTTTTTATTATTTGGTCTATATGTCTTTTACAGATAGTATTATATTCTTCAAAATAAACATCAAATAATCTTTGACCAATTTTCTTTTTAATTACTGCAGGTGACCATATACATTTTCTAGCGATAAACCATTTTGCCAAGACTTTTTCACCTAATTCAAAACATCTGCTTTTATGCAATTGTACTTTATCGCTAGAATTGTTTTTACATTGCATTGCAGGCAATATTATATCTAACCGGCCGCGTAAGTCTCGGCCCATCATTAACTTAGCCGGTGTGACCCCCGTCGAACAATGTGCTGTGTTACGGTAATCAAACAGAAAACCAGTTAGTTTTTCTTGAATCTTACAATTAGGCAAATTGTTTTCTAACAAAATACATTTAATCATTTTTTTGCAAGTTTTAACTGAGTTTTCTGCTTGGCCGTTGCTAGCCGGGTGGTAAACCGGAGAATTCATGTAAGTAATTCCATTACTTTTGCAAAATCTTTCAAATTCCACAGAGTTAATTTTTACATCGTTATCTGACACTATTATATTTGGAATACCGTACCTCGAAAATATACATTTCAGTTTAGCGATAAGCGCACCTGTGGAAGTACCGCAATTCATGTGAATGCATTCCAACCATTTAGTATAGGAATCTATAACGATTAAATATACGCATTGCCTTACAGACATGTAATCGATATGTATTCGATACCACGGTGCCGGCGCGGGGGGCCAGGGCGCGGGCGGCGCGCGCGGCGGGGCGGCGCGCAGCCCCGCGCACACGCCGCACGCGCCCACCCACGCCTCGATGTCGCCGTCAATGCCTGGCCACCACATCCTACTTCGCGCACTGGACTTAGTTTTAACCACTCCGAAATGAGAAGAATGCAATTCTTTTAGCATTTGATTTCGAAAATTCGGGGGAATCACAATTCTATGTCCCCGGAACAGACATCCGTCATTTACCTCTAAATCATTCTTGCAATGAAAATATGGCAAAACGTTACTACATTTAATTTTTCGCGGCCAACCTCGGTTCATGTACCTTATCACAGTTTGTAATGTTTTATTACGCTCGGTTTCCTGCCTAATCGCATCGTACGACACCGGTAGTGTGTCCGCGTCTAGGAACAGAAAATATCTCGCGTCCTCTTCGCTCTTATCTTGTTTACTGTCAATGGGCAGCGGCGCTCGCGAAAAAAAATCTGCTACTAAATTATTCTTACCACCTATGTACTGTACTGTATAATTATATGCTGATAGAATTATTGCATATCGTTGTAAACGTAGGGCGGCCGTGACTGATATGCCGTTTTTCTTTCCAAATATCGACAAAAGGGGGCGATGGTCAGTTTTTAAAACAAAAGGGTCCTGTCGACCATACAAATATTGATGAAAATGCCTGACGCCAAAAATGATGGCCGTCGCCTCCTTTTGTATTTGGCTGTAGTTTTTCTCACTGGCCGTTAAAGCCCTGGACGCGAACGCAATCGGTCGCTCCGTGCCGTCCGCTTCGACGTGTGCGAGCACCGCGCCCAGCCCGCCGGGCCCCGCGTCCACGCTCAGTGCTAGCGGAGCGCTCGGCTCAAAGTGCGCCAGGACGCGCTCCGACGCCAGCTCCCGCTTCACAGCATCCAGCGCCCCTTGTTCTTTCTCTGTCCAGCACCACGGCGCGCCTTCCCTCAGCAGCGCGTGTAGGGGCTGCATCAATGCCGATGCGTTGGGGATAAAATTACGGTAATAATTGACGACACCCAAAAAACGCTTCAACTCCGTCACGTTTGTTGGGTTGGATGCGTTTATGATGGCCGAAACTTTACTTGAACTAGTTCTTAATCCATTTTTATCGATAACGTATCCTAAATACGTCACACTCGGCTGAAAAAAAGAGCATTTATCTTTTTGTAACCTAAGCCCAGCGTCTCGCAATCGCCTGAGGACTTCTGTTAGCCTTTCCCTATGAATTTCATCCGTGGGGCCTGTTACACATACATCGTCGAGCCAGCAACTGACGCCGTCTATGCCTAGCAACAACGTCTCCATTGTGCGTTGAAAAATTGCCGGAGCGTTAGCGAGTCCGTAAACAAGACGCGTATATTTATATAAGCCTTTAGGGGTATTTATTGTTGTTAATAATTGAGATGATTCTTTTAACTTAAATTGATTATATGCATTGCTTAGGTCCAATTTAGAATAACATTTGCCCCCACCAATTTTTGCAAAAACTTCCTCTATACGGGGTAGGGGATACTTATCAATTTTTATCATTTTATTTAATGTGCACGAAAAATCTCCAGCAATTTTCAGTTTACCATTTTCTTTCAGAACGGGCACAATAGGAGTAGCGTATTCAGAAAAATTAACAGGCACTAAGATTCCTAATGTTACTAGTCTATCTAATTCTGCGTTTACTTTTTCTTTGAGTGCGAAGGGAATTGACCGCGGCTTGAAAAATTTTGGTGTGGCATCGTCTTTTAAATGCAACTCGACCTCGAACTTGTTGAAACAACCTAACTCGTCTTTCCAAAGTTCTGGGAATGCATTCAATAATTGCTGTACTTCATCTTGACGATTTATGACATAATTATTTTTAACAGTAAAATAGATATTAAATTTCGACATAAAATCGCGCCCTAACAAGGCAGGACCTCCGTTTTTAATGACATAAAACTTTATATCTTTTGTTTGATTACCGTAGGTCACTTTGCAAACAAAATAGCCCATAGGTACGATTTTATGTCCATTATATAAACACATTTTTATATCACTTGACTGTAACCTAAAATTTGAAAATGTTTCTAGATATAGGTTATCAGAAATAACACTTGAACCAGAACCTGTATCCAGCTCCATTGATAGGTTAGCATCATTAGCAAAAATTGACAACTTTATTGGTTCATATTTTACGTACCTCATATTAAACAATTGGCATTCCTTACAGTCAGACTCATGAACCTCGTCTTGGTCCTGCTCCGCATCAATATTATTCAACCGCACCGCACGTATTTTACATACTTTCTTCAAATGTCCTTTTTCCCCGCACACTGAGCACTTGTAATTTTTATAACGACATTTCGATGCATCGTGATTTTTAAGTCCACACACCGCGCACTTATTCTGGTCGCCGTTATCAACGTGAGCCGGGCCGCGCCGTCCCTGCGGCCCTCGGCGCTCGCTCACGCGGTACACGGGCTCCTCCTTGACCTTCAGCTCCGCTGCTCCGACTCCCGAAACGCTGCAGCGCGCGCGCCTTGCGCACTCGGCCTGCTGAGCTATCTCCACGGCCCTCGCAAGCGTCAATGTAGCAGAGTCTTGTTCGAACAGCCGGTCACGAACCACTCCTGCACCCAGGCCCAATATGAAGCGATCTCGCAATAAGATATCCAATGCCGATCCAAACTCGCAGAACACGGCGAGTCCACGTAAACGCGCCGCCCAGTCCTCGATACTCTCATTATCGAATTTGGATGCTTCATAAAACACTGCCCTATCGGCAAATGTCGACCTCTTAGGTGTGAAATGGGCACAAAGCGCCTTAATTAAGTCTTCATATGGCAGACTTTCCAGCTCCTTCGGATGTACTAGATCCCGTGCCAAACGGTACGACTCGTCCGATAGGTGTGTCAGCAGTAACGCACTTTTGTTGTCGGTTGAAATGTTGTTCAATTTAATAAACTGCGTCAGCCGGCTGTGAAAAATGGACCACTCTTGGTTTTTGTGGTCAAAAATTTGTATATTTCCCATGAAATTCATATTCACTATTTCACATACACACACTGTGGGTAAGAAACCGTCGCCAATGTTCTATTTGGAAGGTAGGTTCTCAGAATCCGCGTAGCAATGAAACGACCGTTTGGCTTTAGACCTCGTTTATTACTGCGCGGCGGAAGCGCACACGCGCGGACCGCCGCGCGACACACGCACACATAGGTAGCTACAGGCTACATACACACCAGTATTAAATTTCATCCAAATCTGTTTAGTAGTTTGCGGCGTGAAAGCGTCACAGACATCGCCACCCTGTATATAAGATATTGAAGAATTTTCTTCCTCTTCTAGCAGAACTCGCCACCCTGTATATAAGATATTAAAGAATTTTCTACCTCTTCCAGACAACCGATATCTTCATCGCACTATTGGGCGTTACCGTCGAATGGCCGGTTGGCGGTGCCGCCGGCGCCGGGCCGGCCTGCCGTGCCCGGTATTTATAGAGCAGTGCGCGTATAAATAGGGGGCATATTCTCAAAGACGACGGTTTCACTTTCGACACAATATTAACAGCACTGTTTTAACCTCCAATGATAAAGAGTGGTGAACATGCATGAGATACACTCAACCACTTCATGCTTTGACCAACCGACAGTCCTCGCAAGAGAACGTGTCGTTTTCTTCCTCGTATGCTCCGTGAGACTATAGAAATTAGAAGAAACCCTAACTTTAGGGTTAATTTTTTTTCTCAATACTAACGTAATAATGAGACATTGAAGGGTATAATAATAATTAAATAACAATTTCGAAATTTTAATAGAGAAGTTGGTTGGAAATCTCCACCAGCTTGGGATCCGGTTTTAGCCAAGAGTCAAGCTCGACCCCGCACCGCAAGACCTCAAGATACTGTTAGCTCATTTTGTGTGGATGGGAATGTTACTTAATATCTTTGAGTGATGGTTGTTTACATTTTTTTTTAAACTAACACCTTAGTCTACCTGTGACCACGGACGCTAAAAAGGGTCCGAAACGTTAGGTTAAAATAAAATGTCAATAAATCGCAAAATAATCCGTAAAGTGTTTTAATTCAACCTATGTTTGTGTGTATATACGTTTCAGTTTTTGTATGTGTCTGTCTTTAGCATTGTCGTTGCGGAACGGATGATCCGATTTTAGGTGTGGCTTTTTAATCATTGTGGCCTACGCTATGGTTGGTCAAAATCCATCCAGCCTTTGAGGCTTACCAGCTGTTTTCCTGGCTCATTCGGGGATTTTTTAACTGAAAATTTAGTTTTTTTTTTACAATTATGACGCAAGACGTTCGACCTCAAGACGTGTTTGAGTTTGACCCTGCAAATAGTTCAGCCCTGCGACTTATACAGAGATATTTTAATGAGTATTTAGGTACTTACTACTCGACGTTTCAGCTGGATTGCACTGCGCCGTGGTCACGAGCTGACTGGTGGCGCGCGGCGTCGTCTGCTCGGGACGGCCGCAGTTTCCAGATCCACCCTCACATTTTCATAATTAAAAATGTTAGTACAGGCACCGCGACAAATTACTATAATTTCAATACTCATTAAAATAGTTCGCGTTTAGACCCGATAACTGATAGTTAGTGTTAAAATGCAACGCGAAAGTTTAAAATCATATTTTACAGAGATGTAGGTCAATCTGGCTGGTTGACGCCAACCGCTGCGCTATATTGTCCAATCAAGAACCTTTCTTCCCATACGACCGTACTGCGTGACGTGTCCAACTTATAGCTAGTTAAGCTTACTAATCCTCTTCGCCATGTTCTTCTATGAGGAGTTCTCTTTATTTCTCATGCCCTATTTACGAAAAGAAATGTATACTATTCCTTATTAAAAATGTGAATATTGGCTTACAGAATAGGCCCTCGTAGTATGTAGTTTCTACAACCCAGCCCCTCAGCATGCCAGCCACTCCGGCGAATTTACAAGGCGACGGCCCGTGCTTTCTTTACGGGTTACATTTAGGTTAAAGATAGCTCCCCATTAAGTGTTTCGTCGAGTTAGGTGCACTAGCACATCAGACCATATATACGCATTCCAAATTGACCCTTATTACAACAGCATACGATGGTTTGGTGCTAAACTGTGTATGCCATGTAAACGTCCTGCAAAATTAATGTGGGACTGTTTGCTCTGTTACGAGGTAGACTTTAAATATACATACCCCTGGTACCCCTTTTAGTAGTTTAGGGTTAATTAAAAGTGTGTGTAAAAATATCGTCGGAATATTAAAAAAAAAAAACGACAAGAAGACGTCAGATTGTGGGGCTATGCAGAAATGAACCGGGTAGATGGTATTATACTTACTATACATATACATACTACTATACATATATACATATATAATCTCTTTTTTTCTCATCTGATGCAGTTTGGGGAGCAGTTCTTATCTGATTGGATTTTGTTAACTTGCTATAAGTACTTACAGTATGATTAAGGAAACCTTTTGGCTATACTGATTGTAATTGTTTAAGTATCATGTAGAAATCTATAACGCTGTATGGTTCCTTCACCACCTCAAAAATCTTTTTCGATACTACTAAGCTTCTACCATAGAATCCGAATTAACCGGTTACAGGCAAACATCAAACAAAATTTCCCGAAGTTCTACTCCTAACGGTATGGATAGCTGGACTGCCGACGTGTCAGATCAGATCTTAACTTTTGATATAGGGACAGAAAGTGCTCGTAATGTTGAACAATTTTTATAACTTTATTTGTCTTTTTTTTGCGTTTACAACGCTATTTTTTTTAATTTCGAAAAGATATAACACTTAAAATTATTTTCAACCGGAGCCGAAAAGAATTTTTTGGCTCCGGTTAGGCTCAAAGCGTTAAAAAGCACTTACAAAATTCAACGACAAAGTTCAAAAACAAAATTACAAAGTTCTCGGTAGCTCAGTGGTCAGAGCATTGGACCGGACTTCCAGAGGTCGGGGGTTCGATTCCTCCCCGATGACCGGAGCCAAAAAGATTTTTTAAGTGTCATGTCTTTTCGAAATTTTTATAACTCTTACAGTTAAGCTATGCTGCTGGGGGGCCACCTCAGAAATTCAGATCATCAAAATAAATTATAGTCGTGCAGGGATTTTTCTTGACAAAAAAGTAAAAAATTGGTAAAGATCTTATTTAAATCTCTTTAGCCGTTTTCAGGTGATGCGCGTATAAACAGGAAAACAAAGATACCAAAAAACTAGCGGAATGTGATGTGTAGTCGACTCTAAGTACCCCTTTTTTAAATATCTCCCAAGTACAGACTTTTTTCCGTCTTCAGATTTAATATATGTATAGATCTTTTTGATACATTTAAACGTAATCCGTTTTATATAGGGGGAAGCCAACTGCGCTTTGGGCGGTCCAGGAAATTTAATAAAGGAGGACAATCTGTAGACAGGAAGAATAATGACCCGGTGATAACGACTCCTGTCTTTTTTAACTCTTTTAACGGTACGAAAGGCAAAAATATATTGTGAAATACAGCTCCAAGGTTGAAGAGGATTGGGAATTAATAACGTATTTTTCTTTATGCATGTTCGATTCATTTATTCATTGTATTGTATTTAAAATAATACGCAAACAGTATACATATACACACATTATATATTTATTTATCATCTAGGGATTCGAAAAGACATAACACTTAAAAAAATCTTTTTCGAAATTGATAATAGCGTTGTAAACGCAAAAAAATACTTAAAAATAAAATCTAGGGATTCATCTTGACGACCACTTTGGTGTTATGCTCAAGAAGTTGACTATTACACTAAGAGGTCGCGGGTTCGATCCGCACACTGTGCAAGCATTTGTGTGCATGAACATGTCTGGTTGTACTAGTCTGGGTGTTTATTTGTAATACTACTTTCTGATATCTGTAATACAAGTGCTAAAGCTACGTACCACGGAGTCAGATCAATGTATGTGATGTTGTTGTATATATATTTATTTAATTATCTTTGTTACACAGCACTGATTCTAGCAGTAGTACGGCACCGCGCGGCGTTTTTATACAAACTGAGTCACTTGAGATGTGATAATAGGCTAAGATTCGTTTGATTTTTCCATCTTTAGGTACCTTTCTACAAAGGCAACATAGCCTTCATCACTACAAAGGGTGAGGAGATTGACATAATTTATAAGCTGTGTAGTTATTATGTTATTTCCAAGTTCCGAACAGCGGCAAATTACTTCGTGTCGGGTATCGGAGTGGGTCTCGGTTTCAATATCGGCCAATATTCTCAGAAATATTTATTTCCGATAACACCATCTCGAAACACTGTAGGTATTTGGTAGCTTAACCTTTAGTTATTTGCACTGTGTTGGTTACTTTGTGTATTTCTGGATTGTAAGAGTTAAGTTACTCTATTATTTGAGAGTATCGTCAAACGGAGAAACTTACTTTATGAGTGATTTAAAAAAAAAGTACTTTTTTTATTTCTGTGATGCTATTTCACTATTATGTTCAATAAACATTTGATTGACAATTTGTATATCTGTCCTTGTCTTACCTGTACACGTTGTCGATACACTGTGTTGGTGTCTCCTTCTATCATAACAATAAGCTTTATAGCCGTTTCGCTCTTGCATTTTAGACTAGCGAGCAAATCGGTCATTTAGATTAGTGTTAGGGTCTGTAACTAGGTGGCGCTGCATAGAAAGTATATGTATATAGACTTATTTCTTATCCCGTAAATAAGAAAAGTAAGTATTTTTTGTTTTCATTTAACGTACTAACGATAATCAAAGCAGTCGTAGTCCGTAGCAAATAGCATGCATTTGGGTCTTACCACGATATTGCTTTCGGCTCATTTCGTTCTAACATTTAGCCAAAACAGCGCTTGTTAACGAAACGAACATCATAATAAAAATAAAATTGATTCAGTTTCAAATAGGTATATTACAATTAATTTGGGCTTAGGATAAAACTTACAGGCTAATCACTTTCGTTACCTGAACTATATATATGAATAGGGCCTCTTATATTGTTTTATATGGTTTTGATATTTTTGATGTGTATAATTTAGTCTATAACATACATTAACACTTTTAAAACACTTGGCTGTTAAAGTCTTAACATAGAAGTACATACATATTGCTACAATTGACAAATTGTTGCCTGGCAAATCATATACACTGACCGTTTCGTTTAAAATGCAAACAGGAATGTGTTTCATTGCAATGAACGTTTATTTCCGTTTTCAGCGTAACGTTTATTAAATACGAAATGTGAACCATTTAAATGATAGGCGAGCATGAAAAAGATCATTTTGATTATTTTATTTCACCACTTTTTTATTTATATATTTTTTTGTGTAATGATGATATATGGCGACATCACAAGCGCATGCCTACCGGTGACAAGCACCAAAGCGAGCGCTGATACGGCTCCATAGGCTAGATGGTGCTGTTAACCTAGTACCGGCCTAGTACCGCACATGAGCCGCGGTATATAAGATCTAGATCCAGAATATTATAGACAGACGAATCAAGATGATGTCTTTCGGACCTTGATGCCCGACCATAACACCCGGTCGGTAGGAAGCGCTTCCCTTTAGCTTTCTAACTCTAAATCAGTTGCGCCAAAGATATCATAATAAATGTGTATCATACATAAATCTTACTATCATAACGATATCATCGTGAATTGCATGACCGCAAAATAATCCTGATTCATCAAAGTAAATAAAAACATTTATCATCAAACAACTGCGAATTAAAATACAGGCAGCGCCATCTCTTGTCAGGAGTACGCAACACTAATCGAAAATATAAAGTCCGTGTTAATCTCGATAGCCAGGTAGACATGTTGACATGGCTGCAGTAGACAGCGCGTCAGCGTATCTAGCATGTTCGACACGGATTTGTTTTAGCTGAATGTGGCACGATCAAATAAAAACTATTATAGTATTAGCATGACCTTACTGATTTGAGAAATACGATTCTGATTTTTGGGATGAACCACCCTTACGACTTGAGGTTCTGCTAACTGAACGTATCATACTCGTACTATGGCCGTGCTATGCCGTGCTATCAGATACGCACGACAAGCACGGCGTTCTATACCATTAAACAACTTGTTTGAAACTTGTATTAACACCGTATGCGACCCGTACGATTCCCGTAATCAACATCCATTAAAAAAGGTAGGAATCCGGTACCTTCTCGCATGCGTATGTTATTATCAAATGTTAGTGTTGCGTGGACGTCTTGGAATGCTTTCAAGAATTCAAATAATGAAATAATGTATGGCACTCAGCCAATAAACAACCCGTTTATTCAACGGCTAACCACTTACGAGTACATTCAAAGTTAATGAAAAAGGACTGACGTTCATACAGGCAGACATATAATCAGCAGATTAGGCAGACATCGGAAACACAAACAAATGGTCAGCGGGTCACATTTTTACCCTTCAATATAAAGTGGTCTTTAAAAAAATGCTTAAACTATATGTGTATGTATATGTGTAATTAGTAAATAAATATTTCACAACAATCACACCATTTCTCTAGTCCCAAATTAAGCTACGAGGCTTATGTTATGGGTACTAGACAACGGATAAACATACTTAAATACTTTTTTTGTAAATAAATACATATTATACATAGAAAACACCCAGACCAGGGATCGAATGTATGTATGTTTATTAATTGTTCTATTTTTATAGTAAGTAGGTAACCATTTACTTTGCGTTTTCTTTTTATGAGTACTCTGAATGTGCTTGGACCTGTGATTGACTGGTAGAGAATGCCTCCGTCATTAAATCCGCCATAGAACACAAGTTTGTACAAAAGTTTTTAATTAAAAAATAAATAAACTAAACACCCACCTGTCTTATCCAGTAGCACATAACTCCGCGTTAAATCTGAACGCTCCAAGCGTTTACATGCCGTGTTATCGTGCTCTGCTGTCGGGGGCGAGTTATTGTCTGTTTGCAAGACATCGTGTCCGTGTTACTGGTAGGTCACCTGAGGCAACTATTAGCTGAGCTTTAGTATGTAATCATATGATACAAGCTTACCCGGCTAACGTTATTTAAAAAAAAAAACAGTTTCGCGCAACAGATTTAGAGTTAGGGAAGCGCTTCCTACCGGCCGGGTGTTATGGTCGGGGACCGAGGTCCGATAGACATCATCTTGATTTATCTAACTGTATTATTCAGAATCTAAATCTTATTTGCCGCGGTTCATGTGCGGTACTAGGCCGGTACTAGATTAACAGCGCCATCTAGCCTATGGAGCCATATCAGCGCTCGCCGTCGTGCTTGCCATCGTTAGTCATGCGCTTGTGATGGCGAACGGTAGAATTCGCCACAACAGAAGAACTGACTCGTCGCCTTAGTCATGGTGCAGGGAAGTACTCGAATTCTCTATTTGTAAACTCGTAGAACCAACATTCTAGACACTTTCTTTTCCATTTCTGTGAGAAATAGTCTCTTTCGCATTAATCCTAGTCTCAATATGAACTCAAGGAACAAGATCTCTTTAGCTTTATGAAACTTTTTTTACAGGCAGACATAATGATGTTTTTTTTCTCCAATATTGTGCTAGACAGAGTTCAAAGATGCATTTCATGTAAGCAAATGAAAAAAAAACACGATTTACGTTTTTGCGCAACAATAAATTGCATCTCTCATTAATACTCGTCAGCTATTTGGTTTAAATATTCATTTAGTCACTTAATTAATATATTTCAACTTTATGCGGTTGCACATCGCTCACGTCATAATCGTATTGTGGGTACAGACGCGGTTCGAAAGTTCTCGCCTTATTACGATGGAATAAGAATAAAAGTATATTTTTGATGACTGTACACGATGCATCGATATTTCATCGGTCTTTGCAACTCGCTCTCTGTAGCGTGGAAGATAAACGGGAGTATCGAATGAAATTGATATTTTTAATCCGCGATGTCGAAGTACTGGATGCATTCCATAAGTTAATTACGACCACTGATATAAGGGGCGATTTTACAAAGGTTCGTTTTTGTTCTGCCTGTTAAATATGTTCCGACTTTTAAGCGGTTTCTAGCGAGCATCGCGACCACGAAGTGGAGTGTGACATCGTGGTGACATCTTTGAAATCAGGGTCGCATGACGTCACGAGTCGCGGTCTTGCGTCGCGGTCACGCCTTGCGCTAGGAACCAACCGCCACCTTAAGGCGATATTAGTTTAGTACTTAGTAGTGTCAAAGTTTCTGCCTTACATCCGAGAGGTCCTGGGTTTGAATCCCAGCCAAAATTGTTTCTGAGATTTTCTGTCATGAATTTTTGAAAAACAACTCGGAGTCGGGAAGTTGGCGGTGTTACACCCCCATGCCTCGGTGCGCACGTTAAGCCGTTGGTCCTGTGCCTGATCTTTCACCGGTCATGTCGGATTGCCGCCTCATCGAACTTTGAGAGTGACGGAACAGTGAGTGCACCTGTATATTGCGCTCACACTTGTGCACTATAAAATCTCCTGCGTAGTTGGCTGATTTCTGTTAAGATTGGCCGCCGTGGTCGAATTCGGCCAGGAGGACTATTACTGTTATTATTACTTAATAGCAACAAAGCCGAGTGCACTCTTCTGTTCGGGTTCTACACACGTCGTAAGCGAATGGAAAAGCCTGAATCCGAGCTTATTCCACAGTCGAATCAAAGCATGCCATTTCCAAGTAAACACAAACACGAAGTGCAGTACAAAAACAATGGCCATTATTCTCCCGTCGATACTTCAAGTAGATAAACGGTGAACCCGCAGTCAATACCCGAAGCCCGAGTCGCTACTCCGTGCCGTTTCCTTATTATTACCGGGTTAGCCGCCTCGCTCGCTCACACGGTCAAGCTTATTAGAGTAACAGGGACAGGTTTATTGGAAACTACGGATAACAGCTTTGAGGGTAGGGGGCTGGGGCAGTGTCGCCGACAATACTAGCACAATAACTCAGCGGTGGCTAAGCCTCTTACAGCAGTCGGCTGACGGCACAGTGATAAAAACTGACCGAGCAGGAGTTCAGAATACTTTTTAGGGTTCCTTACTTAAACGGAACCACTGCAAAAGGTACGCGTCCGAGACGGACCGCAGTGTAGCGATCGCAGGCGACACCTGCGTCGCGTCACCACTGTTTTGTTTCTATGGCTCTGTATGTGTGGTTCCACACTGCGAGCCTAGCGCTGCACGATGTTGCAACAGCGGGCGTAGAATAGCAATTAATGAGACGCCGTTTTGCCTCTAAAGTGTAATACGCTGGCTCAAAGCGTTAAAAGCACTTACAAAATTCAACAACTCCATTAAGGTTCTCGGTAGCTCAGTGGTTAGAGCATTGGGCCGGAAATCAGAAATCAGAAATTTATTTGCAAGAATACATACATACAATAAGGTCATCAAGCACAAACAAAGCAAATGTATTCGGACTTCCTAAGGTCGGAGGTTCGAATCCTCCCCGATGTCCGGAGCCGAAAAGATTTTTTAAGTCTTTTCGAAATCTAAAGTGGTAAAGGTGGGAGCCTAAAGCGATGGGATTTGACGCGCCCGCTCGCCGCGCCCGTCTAGTCTCAAGTCACCGCGCATTCAGTGTGGACGCACACTATAAAGGACAGACATTCCGAGCCCGGCCGCGGTCTGGTTGCGGCCTGTGACCGTGAGGTGAGGCGCTACAGGTACAGTCAACGTCAAAAATATAGTAGCACTTTAGTACCTACCATACCGAAATTACAAAGTTGTCAGATTTCAACAGAATGTCAAGGAAGCATTGCCTTGACATTGCATTCAATTTAAACGTTATTTCGACATGGTACTTGAGCGTCACTATTCTATTAATGCTTACTGTATCGCCTGAGGTCCGTCCATTCCAGATAGCCCTTAAAACTTCACCGTCTCTTCGTCAGTCTGGCAGTTTGTTAGACAGTGAAAATAATATTCTAATATCTAAAAAGGGGAGGGAGGGAGTACTTCCAAGTGGGTCTAAATGGGATTTCGTAGAAAGTACAAGTTTACCCAATGGTACGGAGCCCTTAGTGTCGTGTCGCACTTGTCAGGTTTTTCTTATTTTATCCGTTGCTTACAGAAAACAAAATTTGTGTTAAAACAAATCGCTGGTTACGTTTTATAGTTATGTTTACGGAAACAGTTATTTCTGTTTGTTGAGGATGTATGGTAAAAAAAAAACATGTCCATGGTTAATATCATCAGTATGAGCCGCAAAGATGTCCACTGCTGAACATGGGCTTCCCCAAGTTAATATTTGGTGAATCAATTGTCAACGTCCTAGAGCCAGTGTCATTCTGCATTCTTTATAAGTTCATCAGGCGGATGGATGCCTTACACGGTGCTTTGTATCAAATGGGCTCCAATCCAGAACTTTTCTGACCAACTGTTATCAGTTCTTCGCGCTATGTGCCCTGCACACATATGTCCGTTAAATTATTCCATAGTTTAATTCATACTCTGACTTTAAATTTGTCAAATTCATCTCCTTTTGGATTTAATATCGGAGATTACGTATACGAGTTTACTTCATGCCGTTGGAAACGTTCCCGAAAGCGTTGCGGGTGCAGCAGTAAATGGAAATCGACATCGTCA
Source organism: Pyrausta despicata (assembly GCA_963921415.1). NCBI lineage: Eukaryota > Metazoa > Arthropoda > Insecta > Lepidoptera > Crambidae > Pyrausta > Pyrausta despicata. Next base: position 2,084,934 of record OY992852.1, on the reverse strand, counting down.
TATCTTTCCATTAGCCTTTGAGTAAAATGAAAAATATTATTAACTTTTATTGAAAGTTATTTCATTTGAGATTGGTTTAGAGTACAGACGATAGCACCAATTATTGTCACAAAGACACCCGTAAAACAAGTTAATACGATTGTTAGCAACGATATGTACCTTTTTGTGTCTACCAAGTCCTGGCCACAGTGTTTCGAGTAAAATACCAAATATTAGAACGTGTCTCCTAATGAGACTTTTGTTACTTCATCTTTTGTTAGTTCAAAGCTATCCACGAGTGACACCGCACGTCGTAACGGTGTAAATCTCTATCTATCATGTATATCCGAAATAATATAAGCAAACCGTGAAATTCAGTATTTCGGGCTTTTATTCCGGTCGCTTTAAGTGCTTGTGGCGCAGTGGTGGCAGCGCTTTGTATAGTGATACCAAAAGTTAAGCATGCTAAGGCGCGGTCATGTTTGGGATGGGTGACCATTCTGACACTTTAAGTGACGTCTATTTACAAGCATCTCCGTGCTTCGGAAGGCACGTTAAGCGGTTGGTCCCGGTTAATATCGATATATATTAGTCGTTAAGCCTAGTCAGAAGCCCTCGGGCGGCTTGATAACAACTGACTTTAAGGTTGCTCACTTACCTTACACACACGCCTCCACCAATCCGCACTGAGCCCGCGTGGTGGAGTATGGCTCGCACCACCTAGTTGAGGTTGACCTCCCCGCGTGGCTAACAACGATGGAAGAGTGTTTACAAGATTGCTTTCAGGTGTGTTTACTATTATTGCAGGATGTTACAGGCTGATTTTCAGGTAACCAGGATAATTTAAAGATAAAACAATTAAAAATTAAGTAAAAAGATAAGCCGCCATCAGTCTGTCACGGTGTAAACTTTTTTATTGTTTAACTGAACTAAGTAGTTCAAAATCAATAATTTCCTAAATTATCTTATTTCTCATCCGCCGGGCATGTTCGTCCCACTGCCGGGCACAGGCCTCACATCAACCATAAAAGGCTCAGTACCGATTGGTGGAGGAGTTGTTTCTATCTACCGATATTAGCCGGACAGTTTAGCATACCTTCCGAAGCACGAATATGCGGGTAAATAATATATAATAATAATAGTCCTCCTGGCCGATTTTGACCACGGCGGCCAATCTCAACAGAGATCAGCCAACTACGCATGAGATATTATAGTGCACAAGAATGAATGCAATACACAGGTGCACTCACTGTTCCATCACACTCAAAGTTCGGTAAGATGGCAATCCGACATGACAGGAGAAAGATCAGGTGCAGGACCAACGCCTTAACGTGCTTTCCGAGGCACGGGGGTGTAACACCGCCAACTCCGAGCTGTTTTTGAGAAATTCCTGGGATTTGAACCCAGGACCTCTCGGATGTAAGGCAGAAACTTTGCCACTATGGTGTAGTGGCAAAGTTTCTGCCACTATACACGGTACGGGGCAGTCTAAATAGAATATACCATAATACTAGTCATGCTGGTAAATAGACGTCACGTTTATGGTCGAAATGGTCAGCCCTCCCAAACACGATCGCGCCTGAGGTTGCTTAACCTTGGGTATCACTACCAAAGCGCTGCCAACACTGCGTTATTTCAAATCAGTGCACAGTATCTACGCTCTTAAACTTAATACTCCTCCTATATGAAAACTGTCAATAGTTAGCGAGACGGGATGGAGATAGCATGTTACTGTCAGATATACGAGTACCTACAACAGACATGACATACCTATCGCTTTGATCTAGTCGGTGATTGATGGACAACCAGATACCTACAGTTCACATTATTGAATTTTGAAGCTTCTAAATATATTTTTTTGCTTTCAAATTAGATAAGTGTGACGAAGTAAATATAGGGTCGAAAGCCCATCACATTTGTTAATCATATTTCACTTTTTTTTCACTGTTTTATTAACTTATCAAATGGTGTGATTAATAGTGTACCGTCAATAAATTTATTTATTTATTTAAGTTCTGCACAAACATGTTTACAGTGGTGGACTTAATGCCGAAGGTATTCTCTACCAGTCAACCATAGGGCCAAGCAGAGAAAATTCAGACGGTGCACATAAAATAAAAGGGAAAAATAAACAATTTAACTGAAGTTATTTACGTACAAAATAAATGTATAAGGTAAAACACTGACATGGGATGTGAAAAGAAATAAGGTTACGAAATTCATAGCCGCTCACGTGAAACCACCTCTAACCCCCCGCCTTTCCTAAAGTATTTAATCAAAACCTAACCCGTCACCGAAAGTAAATAAAACACTTGCTTTGCTAATGGTCTACTCTAACGGCGAGTTAATTGAGCTCGTTAAATCAAAATAGCAGCTCTTTAAAAGCTGTCCGCTCTCCATAAAAATGCTTTTAGTCGAGCAAAGGGAAGTCAACGGCCGGGCACATTCGCGTTAACTACGTAAAATTATCGGCAAAGGGTTCTGGACTTTGATTTAAATAAAATAGTAAGATATTACCTACTCCGAGCTTTAGCATTTGCCAAAAAAGTTGGTAAGTTGTGCGCTTACTCAAGCGAATCGGCTGAAAGAAGGGATGCTTGGGTGCTTACGAAAGAAACGGAAAGGAAGAAACTTTGAGAAACGGGTTTCCGGTGAGTCTGTACGAGTCGGTGCTGATAAATTTGTAATATACTAGCTGACCCGGCAAACGTTGTTTTGCCATATAAATTATTATGGACAACCCTTATCACTAAGAGGCATAAAAAATAGATGTTAGCCGATTCTCAGACCTACTGAATATGCTCACAAAATTTTATTAGAATCGGTCAAGCCATTTCGGAGGAGTATGGGAACAAACATTGTGACACGAGAATTTTATATATATAGAGAAGATATATAGAAAAAAACCAACCCTGATTATTTACAATTGCATATGATAACGTAAAATATTCTATAACCGTACCTACCAATTGTATAACTGTAAAAATACTGTAATTGTACCGATTGGTACTGACTCACAATTAACAGTAACTTATTTTTCACTAAAAGCACTCTTTGTCACGATTGCTGGTGAGCACCACCTATAAGCTAATGCTTAAAAAAAATATCTCTTATATAGCCTGCGATCATTACTCGAACGCTTATTGTGTGGACGATAAGCGTCCAAAATATGCAACATTTTATATACCTTCTGTTATACGAGGGCGGTTTGATAAGTCCATGACTTTCAGGCTGAATAGAAACTTTTTTTATTTTTAATGATATTTTCTTAAAAGTAATATTTTTGCGAACCTAAAATAATTCTATTTTCAAATATGGCGCGAAAACAATATTTAATAACAAAAGAAGTTTGGCGGCTGTGAAGGTGTTCTTCGAAAATGGACAAATCCGAGTTTCGAGTCTTGATTAAACACTATTTTTTACGCGGGAAAACCATTAAGCAGACCGAAGACAAGTTGAAAAAATATTACGGGGATTCAGCGCCGTCTCATGAAATGGTACATAAATGGTTTACTGAGTTTCGTTGTGGACGTATTACAACCAATGATGCCGAGCGCCCAGGAAGGCCGATTGAGGTAACCACTGAGGACATTGTTAACAAAATCCACGATATTGTTTTGGCTGACCGTCGAGTAAAGATACGCGAGTTAGCTGAGGCTGTGCACATCTCAACTGAACGAGTTTCTCATATTTTGCACGATATTTTGGGCATGAAAAAACTTTCTGCAAGATGGGTGCCGCGCTTACTGACAGTCGACCAAAAGCGAAAACGCGTGACTACTTCTGAGGCATGTCTGGCTATGTATAATCGCAATCCAAGTGAATTTTTGCGTCGGTACGTAACCGTGGATGAAACGTGGGTCCACCATTATACGCCAGAGACTAAACAACAGTCAAAGCAGTGGACTTCTACCGGCGAACGTGCACCAAAGAAGGCAAAAACGGTATGTTCGGCTGGTAAAGTGATGGCAACAGTATTTTGGGACAGTCAAGGGGTTATTTTCATCGATTTCTTGGAGAAAGGCAAGACAATAACCGGTGCTTACTATGCTGCATTGCTGGAAAGATTTAATGAAGAGTTGATGAAGAAACGACCGCATCTAGCAAAGAAAAAAGTTCTATTTCATCAGGATAATGCTCCGGCCCACTCGTCTGCAGTCGCGACTTCAAAACTTGTCGAATTAGGATACGAATTATTGCCGCACCCGCCATATTCACCAGATTTAGCCCCCTGTGACTTCTTTCTCTTCCCAAACATGAAGAAATGGCTTGCTGGGCAAAGATTTTCATCCAATGAAGAGGTGATAGCTGCAACCGAGGCCTATTTTGCAGGCTTTGACAAAAAGTATTTTTTGGATGGGTTGAAGAGATTGGAGCATCGCTGGAAAAAGAGTGTAGAGTTGAAAGGAGAGTATGTAGAAAAATAAAATGTTTTTGTACACAAAATATATGTTTTTCTTTTCAAAGTCATGGACTTATCAAACCGCCCTAGTATGTATAACACGTCTTAGATAGCAATATCACAAACAATTTGTATGTGATTGTTGTAAAACATGTTATTTAACCCTTAACTGGTTTAGTGGGGGCCGTGCGACCCCCACGCGTGATATTTTTTTCGAATTTCTTTAAAACTTTGCATTGTGGGTGGCTGCCATTTTGAGTAATCTCATTACGTCGCGACTTACGGCGGGTGCCGGATGTTAAAATCAAATAAAATCAATTTATTTCTGTAATTAGGCTAACAATTTAGCACTTTTACACGTCCCAACATATAAATTGACCCTACCACCGCTTCGGGACAGTTTGGGCCAGTGCTGAGAAGAAGCGGCGCAAGAAACTCAGTCACTATTGTCATTGCCTCTTTTCAAAATTGATTTACAATAATTGTAATTGTTTGCATTTAAACATTTCCATATATCTTTGTCATTTATATAATCATCAAATTTATAATATCCTTTCGACATTAATACATCTTTTACAACTGTTTTAAATTTATCTAAAGGCAATGAAATTAAATTTTCAGGTAATTTATTAAAAAATATTACACATCTACCCATAAATGAGTGACCAACTTTATGAAGCCTAAAATGTGGAACGGCAAGCCTATTTTTTTGTCTTGTGTTGAAGTTATGCAAATCGCTATTTTTAGGAAATAAGTTTTTTCGAACGTAAATTAGGTTTTCGTAAATGTATTGCGAGTAAACTGTAAGTATTTTAACTTCTTTAAACAATTCTCTAAGTGTTTCATTTGATTTAAGTTTATAAATAGCCCGCACGGCTCGTTTCTGCAATACGAAAATTGTCTCTATATCTGCAGCTGAGCCCCATAGTAAGATGCCGTATGACATGATACTGTGAAAATAACTAAAATAAACTAGTCTTGCCGTTTCAACATCAGTCAGAAACCTTATCTTTCTTACAGCGTATGCAGCGGAGCTTAGTCTCTTTGATAAGGTCATGATATGAGGATCCCACTGGAGCTTATCATCCAAAGTAATTCCCAAAAAAGTTGCAGTATTTGAAGTAACTAGTTGTTCATCCTTAACAACAACCCTTGTTGGATCTTGTCGGACATTGGGCATTGTAAACTTAATGCATTTAGTTTTGGTCGCGTTAAGCAATAAATTGTTAACGGTGAACCAATGAAGTACTCGCGAGAGAGTACCATTTACATCGTCAAACAATTCTTTACCCCTTGGAGTTTTAAAAAGTAGTGAAGTATCATCAGCAAATAACACTATCTCACAAGCACCGTCGACAAAGTATGGAAGGTCATTAATATATATTAGAAACAGTAACGGTCCCAATATCGAACCCTGGGGCACACCCATAGTGAGAGGTGCTCCAGGAGACTCTGCTCCATTGATAGAAACCTTTTGTGTTCTCTCAGTGAGATATGAATTAAATAAGTTACATGCATTAGTTGATACACCATCATGGCGTAGTTTTCTCAACAGGGTCTCATGGTCAACACAATCAAACGCTTTAGAGAGGTCACAAAAGATTCCCACAGCATCATGCTTACTATCATAGGCATCAAATATATGTTTCAACAGAGCGACTCCAGCATCAGCAGTACTGCGACCCTTTGTAAAACCAAATTGTTTATTATGCAATAAATTGTTTGATGTGAAGTGAAATAGTAGCTGATTGAATATAATCTTTTCAAAAATTTTACTTAGAACCGGTAAGATTGATATCGGTCGAAAATTTGAGGGGTTATTTTTGTCACCAGATATAAATAACGGTACTATTTTACTAAATTTCATTAAATTTGGGAATTTTCCTTCATCAATACATTTGTTAAAAATGATCGCTAAAAGAGGTGCTATGATTTCAATAATAGTTTTAATTATACATACGGATATTCCCCAAAGATCCTCGGTTTTTTTCATATTTATTTCATTGAATGCGTTCATAATTACATCGGTGCTTACGTATCTAAAGTATAGTGGTGAATCACACTCATCAATATTGGATTTGAGAATGGATTCAGACAGTTCTGCAGAAGAGTTAAGTTCTTTAGTAGTAGATGGTGCTATATTAGCAAAGTACTTTTCAAGAATATTAGCTACTTCTGCATCAGATTTAACTAGTTTACCTCCATCTTTTAATGAATATGAACGATCTTTTGTTTTATCTTTACCGGTTTCTTTGTTAATGATATTCCAGGTAGCTTTGGCTTTATTTTTTGAACCTGAAACTATCCTACGAAGATGATTCGTCTTTGCTTGGGCACAAACTTTTTTAAATATTTTTGAATATTTTTTAACATATTCTATATATGATATATATAGATATATTCTATATATAATATGTGGGTCCTGAGAATGTTCTCTAATACTATACAGATCATATAACTTGTTCCTGCTTTTATAAATACCTGGTGTAGCCCATTCATTCTTGTAAACCGATTAGACTTAACCTTTTTTTTGTGAAAATTGATGCAAATTCGCTTTTAATTAAGTTAAAAAGATCTTCATATAAGTTGTCGACGTTACTACTACTGTTTGGAATTAATGTTTTCACACCATCAAAAATCCTATCCTTAAATCTATTTATCCTGTTTGCAGTGACTGGTCTATAAACTATATCTACTACGCTCAAGGCCAGACCAGACGGAAATGTGACCTTTTGTCCTCTATGGTCGGAGCTTAGACATTGTAAAATAGATTTATTTGTTATTTTGACATCACAAAAAATATTATCTATGCAAGTAGCCGTTGTTGGAGTCACTCTGGTAGGTTCTTCAAAAACATTATTTAGGTTATACGATTTTTGTAATATTTTTTGTAATATAATGTCTTTATTTTCTCTTTCACAAAATTGGTCTTACAACTAAACTAGATCTAAATTAAGTATACTTCCGATTGTGCAAGCTGATACATGTAGTTCCCAATTTAAAAGGTTTTGTTAAAACCTGTTCTACAGGTCACCAGGCCCCCCCTGAGGGATTAGTTATTTATTACTACTGCGACATCATGGACCTGTCAACTTAACAACTCCATGATGACGAAGTAAAACATAAAATTAGGAGTTGTCTTAGCTAGAATATAAAGGATAATAATTATAGTAAAAATATTGTTTGTATGGAATGAGAAGTGAGTTTGTGCGTTGTGTAAGTTGTGTGCTGTGTAAGTTGTGTGCTGTGCAAGTGTGTAGTGTGTGAGGTGATGGCAGTGAGCGAGAGTATTGTTCTATACAGATAATGTATGGATTGGGAAATGGATAAGATAAAGCAAGTAAGAAAAGTCCAGGTTATTCAGATGTACTCTTACTATACTTATTTTACCACTTGTAACAAATTTTCGGTATCATCATAGGTCAAAGTCTTTAGATAGTGTGTGACAAGTTTCTTACATTTGTTTTAGTGACTGGATAAATATTAAGTTGTTCGTTAAGTTTGTTATAGATGTATGGTCCTAGGAAACAGTAGAATTTTTTTGTGAAAGCCGTTCGAAGGCGTATTTTTGGGCAGACTGAACCAATACGTCTTTTTCCTTTCATCAGTTCAGGATCATAAACTAATTTGGAGTGCTGTTTCAGGACTACCTTGAGAATAAACGTTTGCCTAACGGTAAGAAGGTCCCAATCTTTATACAAGCTGACTGTCGGATAAAGAAAGGGGAGGCCCGCTGCTACCTTGAGAATGGCGCGTTGAGCTCGTTCTAGTCCTTGAAAACAGGTTTTATTTGCACCTCCCCATGATGATATGCAGTACTCCAGAAGGGAGTGACTTAAGGCATAATACACCATCTTAATAACTCTGCGATTAGCTATGTTTTTGAGAGATTTAAAAATATATATAAGTTTACGCAATCTTGTGGTTAGTAAGGCAATATGGTTATTAAAACTGAGGGTATGGTCAATTTGGATGCCTAGATATTTGATGGATTGCGATCGCTGTAGAGCTGGACAGGAACATGCATCCATTTGAGGCTGAGAGTTACATGCGTGAGCGATAATTCCATATGATGCAACTGGTAAGTAGTTTGATCTCATGGCAAAAGGAATGTATTTTGTTTTGGAAACATTTAAAGTTAATACATTGCGCTTTAACCAGTCATTGACTTTATTGAAGCCTCTCTGGGCATTCAAAAAAGTGTCGTGCCAAGTATCACCACAGAACAATAAAGCCGTGTCATCAGCAAAAGTAAACACTGACCCACCATTGAGCTGTATCTGACAAAGGTCATTTATGTAGACAAGAAATAAGGTGGGACCAATGATGCTACCCTGGGGGACACCATAAGTTACTTTAGCTTCCTCACTCAGCCAAGGGTCTATTTTGACTCTCTGGGTCCTATTACTTAAGTAATCTTTGAATAGTTGAAGTGGAAGGCCTCGCACACCAATTCTTTCCAGTTTGCTCAGAAGACGGGGTATTGGAACCGTGTCGAAAGCCTTCGCGAGATCTAGGAAAATAGCCAAACAGCTCTTTTTGTTATCGAGACAGGTAACCAGGGAGTGAGTAAACTCATGGACTGCGTCATCAGTAGATCTACCTTTGCGGAAGCCATACTGAGACGGTGAGATGATGTTAAATGATTCAAGGTAGTTAAGCCTTTTATTCACTATACGTTCAAAAATTTTAGAGAGCGTTGGCAATACCGATATTGGCCTGTAGTTGGAGACATGGTCCTTTTCCCCGCCCTTGTAGACAGGCTTAATCAGCGCCTTCTTGAAAGCAGCTGGAAAGACGCCGTTTGAGATTGCGAGATTGCAAATGTGAGTATTAGGAGCAGCTAACGAAAAAACATATCTTTTTACAATGGCACTTGATATTAGATCCGCCCCAACTGCACATCTAGTCTTCAATCTGGAGATAATCTGTGATACCTCCGTCTCATTGGTAAGATTTAAGGCAAAAGAGCTGCCAATTGATGGTGGTGCATCTAGGGTCTCAGCGTCAGTGATGGCGTTGTGGTCAATTTTTTCTGCTAAATTTTTGCCAACATTAACGAAATACTCATTGATATTGTTTGTACATTGTTGAGGTTTGTCACGAGAGACAAGAAAGGTGGAGTGGTCAATAACAGCTTTGGAACCAGTTATATTTTTGATAGTGGACCAAAGTTGCTTACTATTATTTTGTGAGTTTTCTATTTGCTGTTTTTCGTACATCATCTTTGCTCTTTTTAGTACTGAAGTACAAAAGTTACGGTAGCGTTTGTAGGTTATTTTGAGAACATCATTATTAGGGTCCTTTTTGAGTTTCCTATGTAAGTTGTCTCGGTTTCGCATGCAGCGAAGGAGACCACTTGTAATCCACGGTTTGTTAATCATTTTTCTTTTAGGAGTCTTAAATGATACCGTACTTGCAGTTATAGCCAAGGTGAGGTGTGATACTAGCAGATCAGCAGCATAATTTGTGTCATTTGAGTTCATTATAGTATTTAGGTTTAGATTTAGTATAGCTTTATCTAATAGGTCATAATTAATTCGATGCTTAAGTTTATTTTTAAAAAGTTGATTTGTTTTTAAATTTAGGCTAAGAGCAAGGGTGTCGTGGTCTGTAACCGAGGCTTGTATTAAAAAACAGGTTGCTTCTTGCTTTGTTTTAATACAGATATGGTCGAGACACGTTTTATAGTGAGTAGGATCTGTTTGACCAGGAAGCATTTGGTGGCTAGCTAAAAGAGAAAGATAATCTTCCATATATTGATCAATACTGTCAGGGTTAATGTCAATATTTATATCTCCACATAGGATAACTGTTTTAAAGCTCCTCAGCTTAGAGAGTATAACATCTAATGAGCGTAGGAATTCACTAACATCAGTATAGCCTGGTGCACGATATATAGCAATGATACAGACATCAACATTTAATTTTAATATTAGACAGTTTGCTCCATTCATTGTAGGTTCTTCTATGTGTCCGTTTAAGTTTTTGTTGTAGTAAATAACAACACCTTCATTTTGTGTCATATTATTTGTTGTACTGGCGTGATGGTAGTTTTCGATTTCAGGTATGTATGTGGTTTTGGGGAGCCAACATTCAGACAATACTATAACGTCCCACAGGATCTCGGATCTTTCAATGAGGGTTGTAAAATTGGGCAAGTTGCAGTTAATATTAGGTCCTTACCTATGAAATTGGCGTTTTGTATGGGAGGAACAAAAAGTCGAAATTTTTTTATATAGCATATTTATTTAATCAAAGTATGAGCCATTGTAATCTATGCACTTTTGCCATCTCATAGGTAGTTCATTGATCCCTTTACTAAAAAAACCATTCGAACGGGAATCAATAAAATCTTTGAAGGCGACTTGGACTGCCCCATCTGAGTTGAACTTTTTCCCAGGAAGTTATCCAAATTTCGAAAAAAATGGTAATCTGTTGGAGCAAGGTCCGGGGAGTACGGTGGATGCCTTAGAGATTCCAATTGAAGTTCTTCTAATTTGCTAGCCGTCTGTTGTGCAGTGTGTGGTCTAGCGTTGTCGTGAAGCAGCAGTGGCGTAGAGCGATTGACCAGCCTTGGTTGTTTAGCAACTAGCTTTTCCATCATGGTTTGCAATTGCTGACAATAGATATCTGCCGTAATCGTCTGGCCAGATTTGAGAAAACTGTAATGAACGACACCGGCGCTAGTCCACCAAACGCTTACAAGTAATTTATTGGTCAATTTTCGCTTGGAGCAGGCTTTGGCTGGCTTGCCAGGGTCCAGCCATTGCGATGAGGGCTTCCGATTATCGTAGAGAATCCACTTTTCATCACAGGTAATGATTCGATTTAAAATCCCTTCGTTATTGTGCCGGTCAAGTAATGTAACGCAGCAGTTGACGCGCGTTTGCCGGTTTGCTTCACTCAATTCGTGAGGAACCCACCTTTCAAGTTTTTTAATCTTCCCAATTTGCTTCAAGTGGATTAAAACAGTTTTATCACTAACGCCAAAGCCTGCAGCTAACTCGGACGTGGTTTGCGATGGATCCGCTTCCACAATAGCCTTCAATTCTTCATTATCAACTTGGGTCTCCGGCCGTCCACGGGGCTTGTTTTGCAGGTCGAAATTTCCAGAACGAAAACGTTGGAACCAAAAACGCACTGTGTTTTCTTTTGCGACACAACCGCCATACACATCATTAACCCTTCGAGCCGTTTCCGCAGCACTGGTGCCACGGTGGAACTCGTACTCGTAAATAACGCGATATTTAAAATTTTCCATTTTGTAAATTGAGCGATGCAAACAGAAAAAAGATAAGTAAAAAAACAAATGAATGACGGTTTACGAAACACAACTACATGTGGAAATAGCTGTATAAATTTGAATTTCGAATTCCTAACCAAATAGGAAAAATTTGTGATCAAAGTGGCCAGTACGACAAAACGCCAATTTCATATGTAAGGACCTAATACTTCGAATGTTTTGCGAAATTATATTTAGCGTATGATTTGTATTAGAAATATATGTTTTCATCTCATCCACCATACAAGTGACCGATTTTGCCACAGACAGGGAGTGCAGTTCGAGGTACATTGTCTCATTATTCTGCATTTTAAATTATTTGAGCTGGTAAATAAAACGGAAGAAAGAAAAGTCACGTAAATAACGTGACGTATTAAAAAAAAGGTAACTAAGTGAGACAATGGACCCTGTAAAGGACGCCTCGACTCTGCCGTGTGAGTAAGGTGTGTTAAGAAGTGTAAGATTTGTGTGTCTGGGATCTGTCAAAGTGAAGGCTGTGAACGTGTGATATGTATGAGTGTTATATGAATGAGTGTAATACGTGTGAGTGTGATTTGTGCTTGTGTGATATGTGTTAAGGTATGTTTGATACGACTTCTGAAAGCAACTATATCGATGTAGTATAAAACATGCATTCCTATAAACATCTTAAGATTAGCGTACAATTGAATTAACGAAAACATAGCTGAAAGTAATTTAGCTTCTAGTCATTGGGAAAAACCCTGCAGCTGTTCCTCATCATTAATACGGATGGCAGTACTATGTTCTTCCTTTTTAACATAAATTTTCCCGTAGGATGTCCAGGTTGCGAGGAGTTTCTTCTCTTTTACCATCTCTCGAGCCAAGTAGGACAAGGGAGGAGACAGGAGCCTTGCTGGTCAGGTACTCAGAGATGTATATAGCTCGTGTCGGGCCAGGAAGATTGAGATGTCCCGAATTAAGTGAAGGTTCCTTACGTTCTTTCTTGCTTTTGTTAAAGAATTTGTATTGAGAGATTAAATATTCCTTTCTCAATGCTGACGTGAGGTCGACTATAACCGTCTCAGATTTTGTCCGAAAAACATCACGAACCTCCATATCCTCAAGGGGTTTATCGGCGCCCAATGTTGTAGACAACTTCTTTACTAGAGTGACTAGGGTTTGCTTAGTCTCGTCTGATTGTTTCGGGAGGTTACGGATTTCTAGTGTGGACGAATGGTAAGTTTTTTCCATGATATCAATTTTATTCTCCAATGCCCGCAGTCTATTTTTATGTTCGTTATTTTCCTGCTCCAGATCATTTATTTTCGATAGTAATTGTTCATGTTTATGAGACATGTTTTCCACGGTCGTTTGTAATGTCTGGTTTTGTGACATGATAGTGAGGAGAGCATTATTCAAGCTGTCAAATTTGCTGTTAAATAGTAACGTAATTTCTGAGAGACTTGTTATTGGCTGTTCCAACGCATCATCAAATGTTCTTTTTTGGCGCTTTGTTATGTTAAAGTACTGGCTTTCTTGCGAAGTTCCAGCAATCGATGCATTCAAAGCGGAATCGGAATTATAATGTAGTATATTTGCCGGGGCTTGAAGGCTCTGAGTGCCGGGAGGCGAACGCTGTACTGAAATGTTTATTCTTTGTAGGCCTAAAAGTTCCGATCGCAAAACGGGTCAGTGCAGTAGCGGAGCGTTTAATAAGTAGGTCAACTCACGCGCAGCTTCTGTCTTCGTCGCACAGTAGGGGTTTCGTTGGCAAGGCCGCCGAGTGTGATCACTTAATTCGCTCGCTCGGCTACCGCTCCGATAGCCGATCGGCAAAGCAACCGGTCCACACGCAGAAAACACAAGTTCAAATCCTCGGCCGAAAATTATTTTTCACTTTAAATTTTAAATTTTAATATCTAATCAGACGGACCCACGCGCACACGACCACTCGCTGTGGCGTCCGGAGGGGAAGGGGGGAGATTCAAAGAGATTAAGAAATCTCATAGAAATTTGTGTTTTTTTTAATATGTCTATATTAAAATCACCGCATACTACTAAATTCTTTTTTGATTTTGATGCTTTTGATAAGACTTTATCCATAGTGTCTTCAAAAAGTTGGTAATTAGCGTCTGGCGGGCTATATACGCTTATGACAATATTGTATTGTATTGTATATTGATCTAGTTCAACACATGCAAGTTCAATAGTTCGCTCAATGGAGAGAGATACAATATCTTTTCGTTCTTTACAGTTAAATTGATTTTTCAATAGAATAAGTGACCCACCTCTAGTTGTAGTCTCCCTTGTGAAAGAACATTAATTCATAGTCCCTATACCAGTGCTCAGTCACACACATTACATGGGCGTTTAAATCTTGCAAAACTAATGATAATTATAATTCTTTGCCAGCTAGGCCTTGTATGTTTTGATGTACAACAATAAAACTAGACCCAGCCTTTGTCTTCCCCCTTAGTTTAAAGTGTCAGAGGTTGTCAAGTTAATAATATCTAAATTAGTACTATTACTAATATGTTGACAACCATATGATATGGTTGAGTTTAAAATACAATTAATATTATAAGCTAACAAAGTAGCTATTCGTTTTTTAAATTTAATAGGCAAGTGTAAAGAGCTGCCAGTAAAATGAAATGAATTATTAATGAATTTATTCGTGTCAAAAAACACAAATTTGTCACTGTGACGCTGAGATAAATTAAATAACAAAGTATTCAGCATATGAATACTGTTATTTTGTGTTACCGTATAATATTTTGAAAATGGTAGGGAGCAGAGGATAATTTTTTTGACATTTAAATTTGTCAAAATGGTCCAATTCTTTATAATATTTTTCTTACTAACGTTTTGACTGTTCCCTAACATTAATACAATAATCGAGTTTGAATTGAAAGAGCTGTTTCGTATACTATTTACAATTTGATCCAGTGATGTGTCTGGCATACAGTTATTAATAATTTTACAGCTCAATAACCTATTCAATAAGGAACCATAACCAATTCCTAGCTTATCTGAATATACATGAACATTAGCACATTCGTGAGTAGGCTTTTGAGAGACAACATCATCATCAAGTTTTTGAGCAGTTTACATTTAAACTTTGTTCTAATGGACTTAACTGCAAGCTTAAATCACTTGAGTCCAGTACAGTTTTCAAATTAATGTTTGGCAGGGATTTATGTTCGGTGCTACAGCTTTTATCAAAGCCGAGGTACGTTCTTTTTGGGGGCCGCGCGACCCCCATAATACTAGATGCGTAAGTTTAGAGTTTTAACATAACATTTTTTTTTTATCGTGTTTTTTAAAGCATCATTTGAATCACGAGAATCGCGACAAAAGATTGATCGTTTGTATCATCTATGTAGCTGGAACTTGTGCAACGAATTTTACGCCTGAAGTTACCAGCTCGAGCCAAAACGCCCATAATGAGAGCGCTGTCACTAATGTGACAGAAAAAAAGACGAAAAATTTGATACAAAATGCAACAATTGCAAGTATTTCATTTGCAAAGAACATAGTAAAACAAATGTGCTATGTGATGATTTTCAAGACAGAATATACCATTTAATGTTCCTTAGCCTTTAGAATTTATAATTTGTGTTGATTTTAGTTTTTTTTTTCAAACTTTATATTATAACGAATAAGAAATCATACATAGTTTGGCAAGTAATCTTTTATTTTTTGGAAAATTGTAACGATAGAAAAAAAGATACCAAAAAAATATCAAATTTTTGTGATCTATTGTAGTACAAAGGTAAAAAGTGTCATATAAATAATAAGCTCCTAGCCGATTTCGACCACGGTGGCCAATCTCAACAGAGATCAGCCAACTGCGCAGGGGATATTATAGTGCACAAGTGTGAGCGCAATACACAAGTGCACTCACTGTTCCATTACTCTCAAAGTTCGGTGAGACGGCAATCCGACATGACCGGAGAGAGATCAGGCGCAGGACCAACGGCTTAACGTGCTTTCCGAGGCACGGGGGTGTAACACCGCCAACTTCCCGACTCCGAGCTGTTTTTGAGATATTCATAACAGAAAATCTCAGAAACAATTTTGGCTCGACCTAGGATTCGAACCCGGGACCTCTCGGATGTAAGGCAGTAACTATGCCACTACACCAACGAGGCAGTCATATAAATAAAACGTTATTGATATTATGAAACAGGTTTATTATTTATTGTTTCCAAATAAATTTTAAATAAAACGCCAGAAATTTCAATTTTAGAAGCTATTTTCTATTGGGGGCCGCGTGACCCCCACAAAACCAGTTACGTTACTTAAATTTGCGATACCAGTTAAGGGTATATGTGTAGGTGTAATAATGTTTTGTTACATAGCTTGGACCCACCGCGATTTTCTTTTAATCAAAGGTTCTGTAACTCGCGTCGATCTAATTGCAACTTCGTGACTCGAGCCGTCTTCCGTTAAAAGTTTTATTACGCAACCTTGTTTTGAGAGCGTACTTGGCACCTTTGGTGCAACAGTTTTGATATCAAATTTAGTTAGTGCAAACATTAATAACTTTCCGATTTCAAGAAACAATTTGAATTAATTTATAATTACCATCTAAAATTTATGAATAAATTATTCCATAATTGCAAATAAAAACCAGTATCATATAATCATCCTTATTATGTATACGTAATAATGTATGTCTATGATTTTTTATGTATTATTTATTATTTTATGTAAGTAATTAGTTTGTATGTTTACAAATTTATTTTGTACGTAAATAAATAACTTCAGTTAAATTGTTTTTTTTTCCCTTTTACTTAATGAGCACCGACTTAATTTTCTCTAATAATCTAAAAATGTTTGTGGATGTTTTCCCGCTGCGAATTACTTTCTGTAATAATATCGAATCATGGTAGTTCTTTTTATTTTTAAATAGGTTCTTTTTTTTGTTCTCCATACTGCAAGCGCTCCATGAAACGCGCCCGCCCATACATAATGTTGAAAAATTTGGTTGATTTTATTTAAAAATAACTTAAACAATCGATTTATCTACTGATATAGAATCAATTCACTGCGGGAAAACAACCACTAAAATTTCACCCTGTATAAATACATAATACCTTAAATTTAATCCGTTCTTTATTGTGTCGAATTCACAGTGACGGTACTTGTCGTAAATATTTAACTGTTGTTATCAATGTAAACCCAGATATCAACTGTTCAATCCACGAAATTTAATGTTTTGAGCAGATATTTTGTCTATAAAATGTACTAACTAACTATGCTTGGGCTTGATATCCTGCCGCGCGCCGCGGTGGTACGGCGCTCATGCCAAATCCGCATCTAAACCTTTTTGATGAAAAACCTACTATTGTGATAACTTTGTAAGACTGAATATCGTGTATTTACCTAATTTTTTATTAGTCTGAACTGGAACTAATTTTGTATGGAAATTATAAAAAAACTTTTCGATTTTTCTGAATCAACCCATCCATTTTTGTAAAAGTATACTTACTTATTTAAGTCCAGTTATAAAGAATACGAATAGCTTAATAATATAGCAGCAGCTAAGCAGTTATAACACATCTAATAGATACTGTATAAAAGATGCTCATAATAACTTATTTTAATGCTTAATGGTTGGCCCTACACTATGTGTCCTGTTCTCCTGTTCAGTGGGGACTTGAGCTTGGCGTTTAAAATAAGTAGATTACATTGTAACAGTACGAGATCGTTAAAGTACCTACCTACCTATTTAAGAATGCTAACATATCAATAAAGTTTCGGAGATTATAAAGAGATAGACAGGGGGCGCGGGTGTGTGTGTGTGTGTGTGTGTGTGTGTGTGTATGCACGCACATAACTTCAGACCGACGGAATATTAAAAAATAACGAGCAGGACGTCTTGGGGTCTTGTTAAAAAAAATAGACTACTGTACCTATGTTAACAAAACCATAAATTTTATTATTGAAGCTCAATTAATGTCTTGCCATAACGGTACTATCAATTAGACAACTGTAACACAGCAACCCTGCTCATCACCCA
Organism: Pyrausta despicata; assembly: GCA_963921415.1. Lineage (NCBI taxonomy): Eukaryota > Metazoa > Arthropoda > Insecta > Lepidoptera > Crambidae > Pyrausta > Pyrausta despicata. The sequence continues at coordinate 2,067,282 of OY992852.1, read as the reverse complement.
GGTCACGTACTTATCTTCCAAAGTCTAGACAGGTAATTGAACATTCAATTTCGATCAAACCTCAAAGCAATTTTGTTCTCACGATAAAGCTTTTGTTTGTTGTTTGTTCCACTTATTAATCAGACAAAACGGTGTCTGATTAATTAGTGGGATTTGCGGTCTCACGTAATTGACGTTTGACTGTTGTAATGGAAACCCCAGTCAAAGTTAACTATTATTCTCATTTAAACACTGCTCGGATTATTGTTTCGTTATATATGAAGACGGCGTAAAACAGTGTTATTTCATACATAGTTCTCTAAAATGCAAACAAACGTTCTCAGCCAGTCGGTAGAAAGAAAAAAAAAATTTATTTGCTTATGAAAAAAGTAACATAAAGATTAAGAAGAACATTATGACGACCATTTTGGTGTAATGATCAAGAAGTTGACTATTGACCAAGCGGTCGCGAGTTCGATCCCCGCACTGTACAAACATTTGTGTTCATGTTCATGTCTATTTGTACTGGTCTGGGTGTTAAATGTATTTATTTAAGTTTATTTGTAATACCACTGTTGATTCTGATATCTGTAACACGAGTGCTTTGGCTACTTACCACGGAGTCAGATCAATGAATGTGATGTTGTTGTATATTTTTTTAACGTTAGTATAAATGTGTATGTGGTTTGTGGTATAAAGTTCAGCTCTTCCATCTATTTTAAAATAGTAGTTTAGATATTGTTCATGAGAAAAATTTTACTAGTAGATTCTAGTAGTAATAGACAATTAAGCCAGGCTACATAAATTAGGTCCCTAGATAAGTATAAGACAAATATGTTGAGAGTTAACGAACATCTCAAATGTGTGACAACGACGCAAACTAACTAGCTAAAAGTATATTTTTTTCATCACACAGTCCACTTATATATACTTTTTTTTAACGTCAAGGAAATGCTGTTAAACATACCCACCAGCTGCGGGGGCAGCTGGGGGTTATGTGGGACTGCAGGCCTCACAGAGAGAACCCGCCTACCCACTAAAAACCTGACAGTGCCCTCCGGTGCCATGTGAGTCGGGGACGTGGTGGGTTCACCGTGGGCCTATATATACTTAACTCAAACACTACCTAACCAAGTGAATTCTCCTAAAAGGAGTTTTTGTAAATTTTTACAGCTTCTCATTCCTGTTAACATGTACGAGTACCATGGCTTCTGAATTTTGAATGTGTGAAAAGCCGTTCTCCATTCTTAGTTTTTACGTTCATGTTTTTGAATGACGACGGCAGGCGACATTTGGTGGCAAATTCACTTTTCCTGTTACCGAAGCGGGAAACCGAATTCTCGGCACTTTTATGGACTTATATTCATTAAACACCTGAAGTGATTCGCTGTGAGAAAGCGAGCGGAATTGAGACATGAACAAGTGAGGATAGGTTCTATTTTTTTTTTGAAGATCAAATGTGTATGTTCTTAAGTCCAGATGTAAAGTTTGTTGTTCTATTTTTTTAAAAATAATATTAGGGTACAGTTACAGTAGGCAAACTTATTCTCATTATAAGAGCTTACACACTTAAGGCAGATACTAGTCTGACTGCCAATTAAAACTATACACAACAATTTTTAAAAACTTAAAAAAAGAATATCTAAGAACAAAAAATGAAAATTGAAATTGACAAAAATTAAAGCTAACAAGCACACATTTTTTTTCTTTAACTGTTTCTTAAAACTACACTACAAGAGTACACTGAAAAAAAAATACTTATTGTTTTGAATATGCAAACCTCTTATGAAGTTTCTATATTCTTTGCATTATTAATGCAAATTTCTTAACAATGTAAAATTAAATAAAGTAAATAATAAATATTTCTCAACAATCACACCAATTCTCTAGTCCCAAAGTAAGCTACGAGGCTTGTGTTATGGGTACTAGATAACGGATATACATACTTAAATACTTTTTTTTTGTAAAATACATATTATAAATAGAAAACACCCAGACCAGTACAAACACACATGTTCATGCACACTTATGCTTGTACTGTGCGGGAATCGAACCCGCGACCCTTGGTTTAGAAGTCCGACATGCGGACCACTGCACCAAGCGGTCGTCAAAAAACACACACAATTAAAACACACTTTAAGAAAAAACGGACTTCCACATGCGGGACTCGAACCCGCACCTCTCGCAAGCCGGGGCAATTACTCTACCAATTATTAAATATTATTAATATTGAATATTATTAATTGTGTATAATTTAATGTATAATAGTTCATCAGTATTTATCTTATAGTTGAGGAAGAGATCACTCTTAGCGATAAGACCGCCTTATCTTATTTGTACAACTTTATGTATATGTTGATTTTCATATTTTTTGGTGGTGTGCATAAAGAGTTATATCTAATCTAATCTAATTACCACAACTATACATTACACAAGGCATATTTCGTCCGCTCCCGCTTCCTTTCATGTCTAAGTCTGTACAAAAGACGAAACTTCTTTGTACAGTTTTTGGGGTAATGTGTGGAAATGAGTCTATTTGTTTCGCTTCCTTCGGGGAAATAGGCTGGTTTGCGGGGAAGCGCGTATTACGTCTGCAGACTTCTACTGGCTCTTGTTTCTGGTATAGAACACAATAGACACAGAATAGACATAGCTAAGGCCGTACAGAAGCAAACGCTTAAAACGAAAAATTTGTGATTTTTTCAATTTCACCTGAGAAATAGGTGACAATTCCAAACGCAAAATTTACTCGTTATGGGTTAGATTGGGTGAAATTGAGAATGATGGATTAGTACTATTAAGAAATATTAAATGATAAAGCCCAAAGTTATCAATACGGTGGTGGGATCAAATCCATTTATAACTAAAACTATTGCTTTTTTGGGATAGGTTTGCTCTTTACCCAAGCGTAAGCCTAACGAGGCAAAGACTGAGTCTACGATGGAGCGAGCTCGCCAAAAAACGGTTCACTCTAGCTTTGAAAATTTCTATGTTGTAATTGCAGGGAAACACTGACCCGGTAGTGAGTTCCACTCTTTTGCAATGCGCTTTTAAGCGTGTCTTGCTTCACACCCACTTCATGAGTTTGCAATAATAGATATAAATTTGTACTTTAGTAACAATAGTCATTAAGTCATTTGTTTACTAACAATAATATTGATGTATTGTCTGAAATAAAGTTATTTTATTTTACAAAGCTAAAGCCACCTATTCCTGAGCGTTTTTATACGGTTCAAGTGTTAGCACAAACTCAATATGCCAACCTTCGTTCGAGCCAGACTTCAATTTCGCACAAGTCCTTACGGCTTAGCGTTAATTTATGATAATTTATTAATTTCATTTACAGTATGAGGCCCTTGAAAAACATTACCATATTTTAACAAACTTTAATAACATAACTTGAAATGTTTTCACTCTACACACACCCGGTATTTGCATAAAAAAGAAGTATGTAAAATCTGAATAAGGTTGCGAAGGCAATAACTGGTAGGAGCCGCTGCTGGCCTGCGAATAAATACGAAAAGGGTGTGAAGTAGGTTTTTGAGAGTCGGCTAGTAACTATTTTTAATTATTTATTATTATTTTAATGAATAAATTGCATGTGTATTATATTTATATATTTATTTATACTGGCAAACGTTGTTTTGCCATATAAATGTTAAGGGTGGACTACCCTTATCACTAAGGGTTATGAAAAATTGATGTTGGCCGATTTTCAGACGTACACAATATGCTCACAAATTTCATGAGAATCGGTCAAGCCGCTTCGGAGGAGTACGGAAACGAACATTGTGACACGAGATTTTTTTATATATAGAGATTACCCTTATTAATTAATTGATTGACATTGATTTTTTTGTAGTTTATCTTTCTCATTTGATTTTCACTGAATTCATTGCCCTCTTTCTGCATGACCTCGAGGTTGACTGGGATAAAATGCTTTTAGCATTAAGTCCACCCTTTGTTCATTTCTTGTGCAATAAAGATTTTGTTGTAGTGACTGAGTTTCTTGCGCCGCTTCTTCTCAGCACTGGCCCAAATTGTCCCGAAGCGGTGGTAGGGTTCATTTATATGTTGGGACGTGTAAAAGTGCTACTTGTGAGTTTATTTACAAAAATAAATTGATTTTATTTTATTATGATGTGAGTTAGGCTCAATACACTGGGCGATTTCGTTTACTCGTTTTAAAAAATACGCCTAGAACTGGACTAGGTATTTTAGTATGGAAATTACTTGTATGAGTTCATATTTTGATAGGGGAATATGAACCTTATTTATTAAGACAAGTATAATCATCGACTTTGTATTTTCTGATGCGATAGTCAGATTTTGTATGTTAACCACACATTAACTTTTTTATGGTGGTCTTATTTCTCGTACTAAGTACATCTAAGCAGCCATACTCCAATAGGTACTGATTTCTATTACTTAAGTTAGTTTGAAAAACACGGTAGTTGGGTGAACTTACAAATGTCTAGGCCTCGACTAGGTCTAGTTGTCAACATCATAACACTATGAAAATATCTTCAAACTCGAGTTCTCTCTACAGTTCCATCAATACGAATTCATAGCGGAAAAGTTGGACTAGGCACTTGAGCACTTTCCCGGCAAATTCATTTTCCCTGTTATGAACGCGAAGGGGAGGGTAATCGAATCTTCAGACGTCAGATCAATAGGAGACTACTGACGAATCTTCACATAACTGCCGATGTAGACTGAGGAGATATTTTATTGTATTGTTTTATTTTTGTAGGTTCCAATGGTAGGTTGGAGGATAGAAATACACTTTGGCGTGTTCAATTAGTATCTTCATTAAAATGTTGCAAATATATTTTATTATATTTTTTTGTTGATTTCAAGGTAAAGAAGTTACTATTTTTATTTTTAGAATAGAATAGAATAGAATCGTTTATTTGCTCTTGAATACGGTACATGTTAGATCTTTAAAATAATTCTCACTTAATCAGCAATATAAAAAAGCATGCAAATATAAACATAAAATTGGAAACATATTGTACTCACATTACATATACTAAACAATATGTAGGTACTATTAAATCAAAATGTCAATATTATTAATTAACCAAGAGGTCGCGGGTTTGATCCCCACACCATACTAATATTTGTGACATGCACATGTCTGTTTGTACTGGTCTGGGTGTTTAACGTATTTATTTAAGTTTATTTGTAATACCACTGTTGATTCTGATATCAGTAACACAAGTGCTTAAGCTACTTATCATAGAGTCAGATCAATGTATGTGATGTTGTTATTTATTAAAAAAAACCGGTCAAGTGCGAGTTGGACTCGCGCACCGAGGGTTCCGTACAAACCTGTAGATAAGGAGTAGTAACTTTAAAATTTTCAAAATTGTCAAAAATATTTTTCAATCAATTTTTTTTTATATGATGAAACTGAAAATTTACTGTTTTCGTAATTTTTCCTATATCTGTACTATAAGACGTGACTTCGTACTAAATTTCAAGATTCTAAGTTTTCGGGAAGTACCCTGGTTTTGATTCCCGTGCGAGTTTCGAAAATTGCGGAAATTTGCGGCCTAAATGGCTGTATCTTTTGATTGCGTTGGCTTAGAAGGTTGATTTTTCTACAGCTTCCAAAGACAGTACCTAAGTATCATATAGAAATTTCAGTTTGATACCTCTACGCGTTCCTGAGAAAAACGGTCTTGACAGACGGAGGGACGGACGGACGGACGGACGGACGAAAGTGATCTTATAAGGGTTCCGTTTTTTTCTTTTGAGGTACGGAACCCTAAAAAATTAATTATGGTTAACCAAAAAATCTGTTATATCTATTTTAATTCGCAATCGAGTAAATACCATCCTTAAACCGATGAAATGATATCGGTAAACGCTATTAGTAAATAAGTTTGATAAATAACTATAGTACTACATATTGGCTATTTTAATACTTTTCAGTAGCTATCAGTAGAATATTTTTTTTTGCGTTAGCGTATGGACAAAAACAAGATGATTGGAATAAATATTTTGAAAAGATATATTTATTTTGGTAAGATTAAGTGCATCAGATTTTTTTTTCATATGCAGGATCCGCATTTATTTACAACCCATTTATAATGTTTGTTATTAAATTTCAACTGTTAAAAATCGGTTTCATGATTTAAATCTATCAAAAACGATGTCTAAATAAATGATGCCAAGCGCTCTAGATCCAGCTAACACTCTTAAGTAACTAAGAAATCTGCCATTATAGAACTGTATCCGATTTCGCATGTTCAGTCGAATTTCAACTGTCAATTCGTCCACGAATTGAATCCACAATCCGGAATCCACGACCGATCGGAATAATGGAATTGTTTGTTGCGCGCGACACGCGTGGGCTCGTATCGGTTTAGTGGTGTTAAAAAAGAAACACGGATTGATGTGTTTGCTGCTAAATTACCAAGCATTTCCAATTTGAATCTGAGGACCTTGCAAAGATTGCAGGACTAAACTGAATGCAGGCCGTTGATTACAGATTGACTTGGAAATCTTTAAGGAAGGTCTATGTCTTTTGGCTTTTGGCCTTCTTGCAACTAATCAAGACGATGGTGATGTTTTAAATTTACAAATATCTTACCTGATTTAGAAAAAAATAAAGTTGTCATTTTTCGGCATTTCTATCAGGGTATGCTATTTTCACCACTCAGAATAAGCAAAGTTTGTTTGCTTCAAGTACGATTTTTTTATACATACAAAATTAATGTGCGAGATTTTAGCAAAAAAATGACAATATATCTGACCGAACCTGTTGTTTTACTCTTTACCGCTAATTCAGGAGGGCAAACGACTCCGCCGCTAAAGGCGTCCAAACAAAATTTAATTGGTGCCATTTTGTACAAACAACCGGCCGAGTCGAAACCAATTATCGTTTTCGCGACGGAATATCGAAAGTTTGTAGCAGGTGCGCGTAACGTTGCGGCTTGCGATATGAAAGTTAGCGGAGAGCATTAGAAAAATATAAATTGCGTATAATAAAATAATGTTCCTATTTATTATTGCATTTTCAGAGCGTTCAATACATTCATAGTTCGATCGCTTATGTAAAATTACCGAAACACCTATTTTCAATCAGATAGTTACTGTTTTTTGTTGCTTAGAGCTGCCAAAAAACTACGAAATCAAAGTAGCAATCTTACTACGGAACTACGGCTACGGGGCTACGATGCTACGGACCTTCGATGCTAAGATGCTATGATTTCGCAATGTCTACTACGCTACAATTTTACTACGGTCTGGCGATGCAATGATGCTACGATTTTGCTGCCGTCCTTGCTCCGAAATAAGTGCAACGATTTGATTATGATTCAAGATAGATAGTAGGCTACGAGTGACGTGGTAAATTTTTTGCAAGATTGTCATGATGTAGATTTCGTTATTATAAAAAAAATGCTTTAGATTATACCAGAACAAAATACTTAAAAATATAGATACTTAAATCTAATGTAGTTCAATATGGGTGACTAGTGACCCAACTTTGAAAATCCTGTATCTTGGTACACCAGGTCTTACCCCAACAAGTAAACAATGTCCCGGTACTTATGTAATAATTAAGTAATACAACAAGTCCACCTGAAGCAAGTGCGAATGTGAGTGTGTATGTGAGTTTGTACATGCATGGTATGTATGTTTGTGTGTGTGTGTTTTGTTTTCTTGTCCTCATTTAGTAAGTATGTATTCTGTTTCCGTATGATCAAGTTGCTGCAGCCATTTATAAACATTATTATGTAGATTCGGAGGGATTTAAAACGAGCGACGCTGCTCAGAGGTCTCTCCGTGACGCCGAATATCTAATCTGAGCCACTAAATAATTTTACTATTCTCTTATATCTTGTGGCAGCTCCTAGCTCGTCGCTAGCTTCGAATAAATCACGATTGGCGTCGGCCGAGTCATTAGCGGCACCGCGAGGATTGAATTGCGACTGTTTCCCAACAGATTCCAACCTAATGCTAAATATCCTGATCACCTGGAGTTTTAAACTTACTAAAATATCCTAATCTCCTGTTTTAAGCTTGCCAAATATTGAAATGGCACAAATTCAGTTTTTGAGCACCAACATTCTGGAACCAAACACCTGTACTTTTAAACTGAAAATGACCAAAAAGGCTTATAAATATGTGCTCGATAGCGAGTTAGTGCAAATGTTTCGAAATTAATTTACAATGTTAAGTAATTAACATTGTAAATGTTGTAACATTTTAATTTTTTTTTTGTAAATTTTACATGATCAAAACTTGTCATATTTACTGTACAAGTACTCCGCACATAAATATAACATTGACGTTTGATTCAACACTGCAATTTGCTCGAACTTAGTCTTAATCAATCAAGTCTAACGCATTTAACGCAAACGCATTTCCTAAACTTAACCACAAGCTTGAGCAACTTTAATGGGCCCCAATATCGGCTGAGTGCAGTGTACACACGGCTCCACAACAAGCTACTTTTTTTCATTGCAAAATCACCCTTATAACGTAAGTAAAGGATACCGCAGTGCTTAACTTAACGTGTGGCCGTTCGTACGCCGCGCGAACGGTCTTGAGCTGCGCAAACAATTTTAAACTAATGTGGCGGAATATGGAAATCTAGATTGAAGGTAAATCTACTGAGCTAACTTTGTTTTCGGAGCGAATATACGTTCTTTTCCACATTGGTTTGATAAAAGGAAACTAGCATACTAATTAATTGAAGTGAACTCATTAATATTTTAGTTTTAGTTTGGATAGGATTTGTTAGAATTGTTTAACTATGTTATGATAAGCTAATGTATATTGTTATATACTTTATGGTAACTAAATTTCTATGTTATTTTTTATTTCATATATTTTTGAGAAACATACAGTTTTAATATTACATAACAAAATTGAATACCTTCATACCTACCTTGAAAGATTTCGTTTGACACTTCTTTACAGTAGTATCTGGTTAAAAGGTATAAGTGATTCTTAACCAAAAGGGTTAAGAAAAAACTTATTTTTCTATGTTAGTTATACATGACTTTTAAAACCTTGGAAGAATGAACTACTGAATATAATTATTAGGAGGTAAACTGCGTAGTTGTACGATGGCTATCACGTCACGGTAATCACTGCAGTATCTTCTGCGCTTGTAATACAGGCGGTTTTGCAAAAAAGATGGGTAGCCTGATGTGCTGCCCACCTGTACCTGCAATTTTTAATTCACCCCAATGCAAGACAAATATCTCAGTGCCCGTCTCATGGTCGCTGTCGTCGGCCCGTTCATTGAACCAATTCCGTGTAGCAAGCTCCTCACTTATTTAAGTGAAACTAACAGTGTTAGTCGCAAATTGCGGGTATAACACCGCGCGGTCAGTCTTGATACTTGTATCAGACTTGGTGATAAAGTTGTATACACGCGATTGCCCAACCGAACTGCGTGCTCCTTTCGTAATTTGTTTAACTTGACTTTAGAGTCGAGTTAGATCTTTGGGTAAGCCATTATTATAAAATTGTATTGTATGTATGGTGGTTTAGGAAGACAAAACCTGTATTTGAAAACAACTACAAGCGTATTAGTAATTTTAGTCTTGTGTGTCTCATCAGAATAATAATAATAGTCATTTATTTCTCACCAAAATACATACATAAAAAAAATAAAATAAATAGAATGGTATGTAATGTCAAAAAAATATGCTGGAATACAGATTCCAGTTAAAGATTTGTAAGAATAGACTGATATGCCCAAACCCTGGCGGAGTATCACACTGCGCCATTTTTTTTAAAAACCGACATATTTTAAGCAAATATTTATTCTAGTTTTGATTCACCTCTTACTATGAAGTTACTAACTCTATCACACACAACTCAGAACAATGCAAAACCACTTGTAAAACCTCAAACGCAACTCCTAGCTGATCAAAGTTTTCCCACTCCCCGAGTGTAACCACACGCGCAAACTAGTCATCCAAAGTGTTATTACACAAAACATTTGCGCCGCTTTGGATTGATTCCACGCGGGCGATTTACAAACTTTTGAACAGTACACGATGGACGTGGTCCCACTGGAAGTGTGGTGACCCTGAGTTGTGAATAACCCAAACGTGTAAGGATCCGTCAGAACAACCAGGACTCTTCGCAGAATGGGCACTTCGCAGAATAAGCACTTCGCTAAATGCAAGCACTTTAGTGAAAGTTTTTAAATTATAAAAAAAAGATCCACATACTGCATATTGAAATAAAATAAACAATTTTACACAGTAATCATAATTGAAGTTGTTGAATAAAGAAGTTATTGTCAAAAAAATTTTAAATTAATTATTTAGGAAAAAATCGCAATTACTCATAATTATAAAATTGCAACCTAATTAGTTCAGCCGTTTAGAAGTTATGTGAAAAAGATACATTTTTCTTCAAAAACAAAGGACTTTCATACAAACTTCCAACCCCCGTTTTACCCCCTTAGGGTAGAGTTAGAGATTAGAGGGGAGAGAGGCCAAAATATAAATTTTTTGCTCTCAGTTCTAAAATAACAAAACTTTTATTCCCTCTTTCAACCCTTTTTCCTATTGCAAGGTAGCCTCTGTGTTATTCTGATTTACAAGCTATAGAGGTATTATTGTAAAGGTTCATTAAAATCCATTTAGGGTTTTTACTTATGACCGAACATTTTTAGCTACAAACTTTATTCAATAACTCAAATTATGAATACTGTGTTTTGACAATGTTTATTTTATTTTAAATATGCAGTAATTTTTTTATAAATTAACAACTTTCACAAAAAGTGCTCATTTTGCGAAGTGCTTATTCTGCGAAGTGCCCAATGACATTGCATTTATCGAATTCTTATTTTATTTGTATTAATTGTATGTGGTCCTTAGAAGACTGAATAAATAAATAAATTATTATTGCTCTACGGTTCTTTTTTCCTAAATTTTAGTACGTGCTACAAGAATTGAGACCTTTATCCAATTAAATATTCAATTTTCTTTAATAAGTTTTTCATTACTTCATAATAAGCCACTGTCACCCGAATTGCGTTATAAATAACGTTTACACGGAAAGACATTTTTGTTTGTAACGTCGTAAACGTTTCCAGTACGTGGTTGTTTGCAGTAAATTGCACCAGCAAATTGTATCTTGGCAAGAAATATGAAAACAAACGTTAAAAAATAAATATGAAATGTTAATATTAAACCGAGATAAGTCTCAATTTGAAACTCTAAAACGCAAAATTCTACAAATAGTTTTGGTTATAATGTTGTATATAATTGCTTCAAGTAATAAGACCGCCTAAATTGTACAACTTCTTTTAATTTGTTCCTTCTTTCAATCTTCTTAATTTGTGAAATTAATTGTTTGTAATCTTCTTTATGTGTGGTGAGCAATAAATAATACTCTATCTTTTTATCTATCTATAATGTAATCATTATTTATTATATAAAAATGAATTTCTGTTCGTTGGTCTCGCTAAAACTCGAGAACGGCTGAACCTGTTTTGCTAATTTTGGTTTTGAATTATTCGTGGAAGTTCAGGAAAGGTTTTGTCTGCCGGGTCCGCTTATTACGAGTAGTAATAAAATCTATTTTTTTTTTTCTGATTTTCTGTTTATATTCAATTCGTGTTGTTTAGAATGTATTCCGTTTCGTCAGTCAAATGTATATCGTTAAAATGCTAGCTATAAATTGTAAGGCTAACCAGCAATTCATATACGACTTTGGTGTGATGTACTTTTATTCAACAGTGTATCTTATAAATTCATACATTTTATATCGTCCGGCTGGGTTGTTCCGTAAAATCGCCTGAAAATAAGCTTTACCTTTTGCTGTAAAGCCTTTAGAAATACTTGCATTGGAAATAGCAAGCTCTTGTTTAAATGTGCTAGAGAATAGCTTATTAAACAGAATACTTGTTTTAATACAGTGAAACCTAGTTAAATGGGACCTTTATGGACCAAGTCAGATGTCTCACTTATAGAGGTATTCCACTTAACCAGTGTCTCAGATATCCAGGTAATAAAAATATCTGTCTCATTTACAGGTTCTCAGTAACAGAGGCTAGAGTTGAAGTCATGCCAGTTATAGAGGTGCGATTAATAGACAAACTAACGCTACTCGCATTAGCTTTGACTGAATTTTATTTTTATATCTCAGTAACAGAGGTCTGTGAGGTGCTTGTGGCGCCGTGGTTGCAGCGCTTTGGTAGTGATACCAAAAGTTAAGCAACGTATAGCGCGGTCATGTTTGGGATGGGTGACCATTCTGACTACTCGTATAAAAGTGACGTCTATTTACAAGCATCTCCGTGCTTCGGAAGGCACGTTAAGCTGTTGGTCCCGGTTAATATCGATAGATATTAGTCGTTAAGCCTGGTCAGAGGCCCTATGGCGGCTTTATAACATCTGACAGTAAGGTTAGTCACTTACCTTACACACACCCCTCCACCAATCCGCACTGAGCCCGCGTGGTGGAGTATGGCTCGCACCACCTCATAGTTGAGGTGAGGCCTGTGCCCAACAATGGGATGTATAAAGGCTGATGATGATGATGAACAGAGGTCTGTACCTATAAAAAAAACAAATTGATCATATAAAAAAGTAAAATAACGAATTTGCAACAACTATATAAATACAACACATGCCTTTTGATGAAGAAAATAATAACGAATAGTATTAAATCCAACATATATATCAAACTAAAAACATATACTCACAGCTTACGAAATAAACACAAAGTTGAAATAATCACGCCTAGACCTAATTACGCTAAAAAAACAATATTATACGAAGGAGCCCAATTATACAACGGATTACCGAATGATGTTAAATCATGCAAGGATGTCAACTCCTTCAAGAACAAGCTAAAGAACCATCTTGCAGCGAGTGCCAGTGTATAATTTATACTCAATTTATTAGTCTCATTATAAGTGAAATGTATATTTCTTACGAGATTAAAGATCTTTAAACCTAAACCTAAAATCGCCTGCTGTCTCAATTATAGAGGTATAATTGACCAAAATCGAAAGAAGAAAGAATGCCAGTTAAGTTTAGAAGTTTGCTTTGGCACCACTACCATGTGAGTGAATGTATAAATAACTGCACATTTAGAGACGCAATTTAATCAAATTCATTCCACAAGTCTTGTCGACTGCAACGTACATAAAGACACATGTTAACGTGAATAAAATGAAAAACATTGCAAAGAATATAAAATTAAAATTTTCTAGGATATTTTGCGACAAAGTAATGGACTTCAGAAATTCGTTACCGATAATTAGTAATTTCTTTGGCACCAATCATTAAAAAAAACTATCGTATCCCGGGAGTTAAAACTCTTTTTATCTAACTGGTCAATAAAACACATCATCTTAACCAAATCACATCAACAACTATAAAATAAAATAACTCCAATTTAACGAATGTAATATCCGTCTTATGTAACAAACATGAAATCTTTCTTGCAATTCTTTCATTGCATTTATCCTCGCTCCAAAATAGCAAATCGCAAAAATAAAAAGATATTTGATACTTCAAAAAGACGTTGCAGTCGCCTGAGGCAATAAAACTGACGTTTCACTGACACGTACATTGTAAAAATAAGATTGAAGCAGCCTGCCTGCTCCCGGAACGTTTATAAGGGTGCCTCAAGGCACAGTATTGGGGCCTTTGTTGTTTCTTAATTTTAAAATTGAAAGACAATTTTTGTTCAGTAGAATTTTATGTCCTAAACCTGCTATGGGTTGCTTTGATGTAATAGGCTAGAAGACACCACCAATCGTTGACATACTTTTTATTATCTGTCAAAACGGTCTGCCTCCATAGATTTTGTATGGAAATACATGAACGTGACGTCACGGTCATGTATCAGAAATCGAAGTCAATTGACCGAATATTTATTGAGTTTTGTGTGTTTAAAAATTGTTTTTTACAGTTTTATGGAAATACATTATTTGTATTAACTTCATAGGGGCTATGATTTTTAAACGACATGTCGTTTCAAAAAAATATTTAAGATAGGTGTCATCATGCCAATTAAATTAGCCGTTAACAACATAATCAAAACCACTCAAACAATCATTTTCTGTTAATATTTTTCAGAAAGAAAACACAAGTGTTATTGAAATAAGACACTTTTATACGGATTTCGAAATTTATTTACATTTTACTTTATCCTTTAGTTTCGTTTATTTTAAAAGAGAAGATGCTTGGAAAATTCCACCAGCTTGGGATCCGGTTTTAGCCAAGACTCAAGGTCGACCCCGAACTGCAAGACCTCAAGATACTGTTAGCTCATTTTGTGTGGATAGGAACGTATCTTAATATTTTTGAATGATGGTAGTTTACAATTTTTTCAAAACTATGTAATGTCACTAACACTTCAGTCTACCTGTGACCGCGGATGCTGAAAAGGGTCCGAAACGTCAGGTTAAAATAAAATGTTAATAAATCGCGAAATAGTCCGTAAAAAGTGTCTCATTTCAATGTCTACTGTTCGCGTAAACACAAGTGTTAGATGAAAAAAACACCTGTTTACCATCCAACTCCATGTATCTAATATATTTTCTCCACAAAAATCACGTTTGCCCCATTTGTCACCAATTCCACGTGAGGTAATAAGTAAATTAAAAGCTCATCGCTCAAACCGCCGGCCGCGGGGCAGCCCCAGACCCTACTCACTAAACCGCCCGTATTTGCAGATGTTGCTATCCCTGTCTCTCTTATAAGCTTGACCGTCCGAGCGAGCGGGCTAGCTAGACCTAAAAGTACAGACAAAACGTTACGGAGTACGGCTTCAGACGTGAACACAATATAATGAGCGTCGCCTCAGAGAGAGGAAAGTTCGGAGCAAACTTGAGAGCGCTTCGAGTAATTTTTCCTGCTTGAGTTAAAACGATCTCTATAACCGAGTTGAAGCTCTTTGTGAGAGGCCGGAGTGAGACAGTGCTAAGTGCCAGACTGTATTTAGAACTTCAACACTCGATAAATCGCTCCCATCGTGAAAACTATTGGTTATATCGTATCTGGGTTGACGAATAGAATTATTATCTTATTAATATCAACCAATGTTGACAATTGAAAATGTTATTCAAATTAAGAGCACGATTCTATTGTGCCAGTCTACACTTTCAGTAGTGTCTACTGTATATCTGCCGTTAGAAGAATAAAGTACAGTATACTGTACTTTTTTCTTCTGCGTACTTTTTAATTATGCGTCTGTTTTACTGATTTTAAATATCTTAACTTATAAGTTAACTTATAAGTTAAGATATTTAAAATCAGTAAAACAGACGCATCTCCGAAGAAAAGGAAAATCACATTTCTTAAGAAATGTATTACTTGAAAATAATCAAAATTTAAATAGGAACATATAAGGCAAAAAATAGCTTTATCTGTGAACTGCTGCTTTGCGTACAAAATTTTGAAAACATATCTCCTACAGCTACTTCCTTACAGCGACTTTTTATTTAAAATTTCTAACGTTTTTTTTCCCTCGGTTTGAGGGTTGATGTAGATATTTTTATGTTGGTAGTTATAATGCGCTTGTTAGCTGAATTTATATTTAACGAAAATAATATTTTAACTATCCTTTTGCGGTTCGCGAATTTAAACTTAAACTCTACTTAAACTATAATTTTCAAAAGTTTTCCGAGTGCCATTTTCTTCACGTCAAAACGAAACAATAACTTAAGTAGTTAGTATACCGTAGTTTTGCAAGCAAAACACCTAAATTGCTGTTTTCTAACAGAAGCCAACTTTGGCATAACCCGTATGCAAAATTACGTACATTAATAAATCTGTTGGAGTTGTTTATTTAGCTTGTTCCTAGATGTTCAAAGTAGTGCATACTCGTATTTGACACTGGTGAGTTTTGGCTTTTTATTTTTGGGTCAATAAGATTGTCTAGTTTACATTAAATTTATTTAAGTATAAATGGCACATGCATATGGTATGGGAAACTCCTGTTAAGCAGGTTATGCTTGTGATAGGAGTAACCGCTCTCTCTTTGTTCATGGAATATATTTATAAGTCCTTAATCACAGGTAAGCAAACAAATCAATCTAAGTGCATTTAGGAGTGTGCTGCTAATACTAGACATTGATCAAGTGTGTGTGTGGTGTGTGTGTGTGTAAGAGTGAGTGAATGTGTATGTGTCTAGTTAGATAACGCGTTTATTTTGAGGTTGTTTTATGGCCAGTCTGATTATCCTATCTACCGTTGTCAGAAGTTAAATAACTGTAAAACCTACGTTTTACATTTTTCTATAAAAGTGTCACCTAACGAACTTTCAGTCAACGGTAGAAAGGATACTGAAACCGGCCAAAAGTGTCGTGATTTATGACTTCAAACGTAGTAGACGGTAGTGATTCGGATGTTCTGTAATTTTTGAGCACGTGTCTTCGTTCTTTTGTAAATAAATATAATTAAATGAGAATTACCCGTATCCGCCTGAATTGATCTTTTATGTTACCCATTATCTTTGCTTATTTATTGAAAAAATTATTCCACAAGATAATAACAATGGACTTATTGCTTATAGCATTTTCTGCCAGTCAACCTCAATATCGTGCAGAAAGATGTTGTTAGATCGCTTATTTTTTTGTAACCTTACATAAACTTATTATTAATGGTCAATTTACAGTAACTGATAACACTGATGACTGTAAAGAAATAAAGATGTTATACATGGGTACATTTTAAATTGGTAGCAAATATTTTGGACAAGCTTTTTAAAACTTATTTAGTTTCATTAATCATAAACGTATCGAGATTTTTTTTAAACACACCCTACAGCATTGTTCGCGGAATCAGCGCGTATATTTCGAGTCTTACGTCAGATAAGTACCTAACACAAACAGTTAAACACGACGGAAGATAACGGCGAACTAGATGACGGAGTGAGGACATAGAGAAATGCAGAGCGGTTCAAAGTTACAATAACTTTATTTGCAGGTCTATCGCTGCAAGAAGACTTTTTATTGTAACCATATTATTGCCATGAATAAAAAAAGGAAGAAGGATGATCCTTCCTGATGATGACCGAAGCTGAAAAGATTTATTTAAGTATTATATCTTTTCGAATTTATGAATATAGTTGATGGAATCAGGCGTTACTTTGCGGAAATCCGTGACTAAAACTGAAAAAGAGAATTATTTTGCTTTGAATTTCCACTAAACGACGCCAGCGCAGGAACCCAAATACATTAAACTGTAACCACTTAAAAAAACTATAGCTGGAAGTCGCAGGACTTACAATACAACTCACAACGCTGCAACGTGACACAGAAGATGCACCTGAAAACACAACACTCACACCAACCAAACGCTCGACGCGTTTCGCCACTACACGTGTCATCCTCAGAAGATGTTGTCGCTTCGACAGATTACGAGCGACAGTTCTATCTGGAAATGTCAAGCAAAATAATTCTCTTTTTCAGCTTTATTGGCATGAAGCTTGTACAAGTTACTCCAGAGTTTCTAAAGATACTAGAAGACCAGATTTGTTTCATTTTAGGTATGCTAGATCACGAGTGACACTATTCCCGTGCCTTAACATCTCACAGGCATTCCGACCCTCAAACAGAATAGAACAGCAAGTATACTTATTTCCATAGTTTTTATTTCAAAATTCTTAATTTACAAATACATAATTAGTATGTTACATGCCATTATTAACCAATTAAACATACTTTAAGCATTTTTTTCCACGCAATGCTTTTAGGAGTTTTAATAAAACCATGCTTATGTGGGACGCAACAGATATGTAGTCAAATCATCTCACATTTTCTTTCAGCGGCCTATATACGTCCCACTGCTGAGCACAGGGCCTCAATTCAACTACGAGCCATACTCCACCACGCGGGCTCAGTGCGGATTTGATCCCACTACCACTGCACTAAGTAGGAACGTAAAAACTGACCGGTGAAAGAAGAAAAGATGGTAATATTTGACACCGTTTGGGGACACTAAATAGTGTTTCGCCAATTCGTCGTATCATCCGACCCCATCGCTTAATCGCCGCCGTCGTTAAAATTGTCGATTATGAAAAAAAACGCAATTTTGCCAGCCTAGGACCTTACCAGCACCCTTATTTCACAGCAATACCCCCCCATTCGTAGAACGGAGGTGAACGATAAAAGCGATACAGCTTGTTTAGGGCCCGTGCACACACACACTAACGTGGGTTCATTTTAAGCTTGTTCCACAGATATGATTGATGGACGCAACAATTCCAGTTAATATGTCGCACATCTAGTTCTTAAAAGTGATAAATGTCAAAAAAAAAAAACAATCTTTAAGCACTAAATAGAATTGTTTTAAAGGAAACCTGTGGCATGGTTAACTTAATTTAATTTACTCATTTATGATTTGTTAAGTTTTTTTTTTGCGTTCACAACGCTATTTTTAATTTCGAAAAGACAACAGTTAAAAAATGTTTATCGGCTAAGGTCATCGGGGAGAATTCGAACCCTCGACCTTTGGAAGTCCGGTCCAATGCGATGACCAACTGAGCTACCGAGAACCTTAATGGAGCGTTGAATTTTGTAAGTGCTTTTTAACGCTTTGAGCCAGCGTATGTTTCATCAATGATTGTGGGAGACACCCTCAAATCACCCGAGAGAAATATTTGAACATTTATGACTTTAAAGAACTAGATGTGAGATGTGTTTACTTGTCCTAGTTACTTGTACGGTGTCCAGCACGTCACCGCAAACACCGCAGTGTTTAGCGTATCTTAAGCGCTTGTGATACGGATGATTTGGCAACAAAAATGGGTAGCCTGATGTACTGGCCACCTACACGCTTGGTGATAATATTGAAACATACTTGTTACGATATAAGTGAAAAGCATAGCTAAATGTGTTGACGAAAAGGACCTGAAAATAAAGAAGCAATGTGGCATTCTTCTTGGGGTAACCCAAGAAGAATGCCACAGCCGCTTTCTGAAAAGAGTAAAGAACAAAATAAGTTAATTATACAGGTGTGCTCTCACAGATTTTTGGTTGTTTTTAAAATTGGATAACTTACAAAAATATGATAAATGACTAAACTCTCAATGTTTCAATTGATGCCGCAGACAAGAGAGAATTGCTCACGTTATCTTTTCTATCTGGATGTAAAATACAAATTTTCCATCGAAACAAATATGCAAACTTCTTGCCGTAGTCAATTGCTTTAAGACAGCGTAATTTTCCGACCTCACAAACAACGAAAACACTGTAATTTTTTCAAACCAACTTAAACAGAAACCTGTCAAACGTTACGTCTAACCGATACTGACAGCGGACGATGTCACTCAGCAACGATAGTTCATTACAGGGATTATAAGGCGTGTTCTCCGCTCGTCGCGACGTAACGAGATCGCTAGCGATTGTGTAGGCTAGGTCATAGGATTGAGATGTTCCGTGCATCCGCACGATGGAAGACTAGCGGTCGTCTTTTATTTTGCTTGTGCGAAATTCTGTTTGTGTATGTGTGTGACTGATTTCGGTGCGTTTTTTTTTGTCTTCGAACGATGATTTACTCGCGGTGGTCATAGCTATGGCTAGTCGACATTCATCCAGCCGTTGAAGCTCATCAGCTTCCTGGCCTAGGTCGGGGGTTGACGACTGCTTGGTGCAGTGGTCCACAGGTCGGACTTCTAAAACCAATGATCGCGGGTTCGATCCCCACACAGTAGAAGCATAAGTGGGCATGAACATGTGTGTTTGTACTGGTCTGGGTGTTTTCTTTGTATAATACGTATTTATTTACAAAAAAAAGTATTTAGGTATGTTTATCCGTTGTCTAGTACCCATAACACAAGCCTCGTAACTTAATTTATGGCTAGAGAATTGGTGTGACTGATGTGAAATTTTATATTTTAAACCTTTGAGTTTTTGATAAAAAAAAGTTCAACGTCAAACAAAATGGACCAATTGAATACAATCTTTGCTCCTTAGCGCTTTTAGCAAGTCCAGGCGCTGGCAACCGTTGCATAAGAAAAGTTGTAGGTAAGTCTATCTCCAGCGCTGGACGTCATATAGCTGATAAGTTTAGCTATATGGGAATGAGGTACAACTAGCAGATCCGGCAGACGCTGTCCTGCCGCGGCTTTTGATGTTTTTTCATATTTTAAAACTGCATTAACATCTGTTGAGTAGTTTTAGGATCTAAGCATAGATACATACAGACATAGCAAAGGACGCGGGAAGCGACTCTGCTTTATACTATGGAGTCACAGACCAGAAGAATACTTTGTATGTAATAATTAGTGATAGGATAATCGGATGCATATTTACCCAAAGTTCAGGTGTTTGCTAATATGGAATGGGCTTTTACATCGATCAAATCCCGCGAATATCGGATTGGCAAATTTAGTTTTTTTCTCTACAAAAATCAAACGGGTGTGGATATATTGACTTATTTTAAGGTGTTTGCTTAAATGACATAATTATGGAATACAATTTTATATCGGATTGCAGAATCGTCAAATTTAATGTTTTTACTAAGAAATCAAATCGGATGTATGTATACTTATTGATTTTTAACGATCAAGTTAAAAGTTAAGATACAAATATTATCTATGACACTTCACTTCCTCCTACTCCTGCTCCTACCAACAGTCGTTATTAGCTAAAATGGGTGATAGTCAGCTATCGATGAGTATTGTACGATGACTCTTGTTTTTAATGTTTTTAATTGAAAAGAGACAGCTCACGCGCAACATTGTCAGATCTCTATAGCACGGCACGGTAAAGATAATACAGTGGTACAAGAGAGAAGGCTATGGTAATAGTAATAAGGTACTTGATAATGAGTGCGAGTGAGACGGCAAATTGTATTCCAGTTTTATTTAAATAAATACCACATGCCTACCGTGATACATACAGTGTCGCAATCCCGAAGATCCCACAATCCCAAAATTAAAATTTTAATTATTTCGGGTAAGTCGCCTCCCGCTTACGTTTTGTGCCCTCCACTAATCCACGCTTTACATGGTTCCATTTCAAAAACGACAACGAATGTTAGCAGAAAACTTTGATGAGGCCTCTTTCAGGCAACTTTCTTTTTTGTCGCATTTTATAAGCAAATCTGCCGTCACAGCGCTCGTGAATCTAAAATTTTTCTTGAGTGACAAGTTTGATGGTGGTGAAAAATAAATTTGTATTCCAGAGATTGTGATGAAAGACATATAATAATCCTGATTAAGTTGGCAAAATACTATTCAAAAGTGTTTTTTTTACATGGAGCTATTCAGATATTAATTTGGTAACAATCTCACTAGTGAGGCGGACCTTCCCTTAACTCTTAAGTAGTTTTTCATAGGTTTTGACGACCACTTTGGTGTAACGGTCAAGAAGTTGACTATTAACCAAAAGGTCGCGGGTTCGATCCCCGCACTGTACAAACATTTGTGTGCATGAACATGTCTGTTTGTACTGGTCTGGGTGTTATGTGTATTTATTTAAGTTTATTTATAATACCACGTTTGATTCTGATATCTGTACCACAAGGGCTACTTACCACGGAGTCGGATAAATGTATGTGATGTTGTTGTATATTTATTTATTTATTTAAAGGTACTTGTATGAAGATGAACCAACGTTCATATAAAAATAAGTAGCGAATTGTGATAAACTAACATCAAAACTGAGATAAGCGCAACAAGTGCGATGCGACGCGATACGAAAATATCAAATGTATGTACGTTTATGATATAGTCCTCCTAGCCGATTTCGACCACGGCGGCAAATCTCAACAAAGATCATCCTACTACGCAGGACATATTATAGTGCGCAAGTGTGAGCGCAATACACAGGTCCACTCACTCTTCATCACTATCAAAGTTCGGTGAGACGGCACTTCGACATGACCGGAGAGAGATTATTGCACCTTTCTCCTCAATCGTAAATGCTTTACGACGTTGAAATGACATTCTTTTCAAAGTATAGACACAAACGACAAACGAAAAATAATGCGTGACCTTCAAGCGTCAATTACTCACTGAGATTCAAAACAAAAACGAGCCATGTGCCGAACGTCGTCGCGAATCAACGAACATTACCGAAGGTGTAAACATGATACTTTGCAATGTAAAGTATCATATCGGTCATTTTAACCGGACATAATTTATTAAAAATGGGTCATAATAAGCGACATTTCACTATAAGAGAAGTTATTATATCCGACTTTTTTGTAAAGAATTTATATGAAAACAAAACTTCGTAGTGTAATTACTTCATAATAGGCGGTTGGTCAATGTAAGCGGAGTCATAATAAACGGATTCTACTGTACTTACAATAACCAGGGACAGCTTTACTGTATGCAGTGTGACCGTATATTTAAAACCTAATTCGGTTTCGCAAGTCATCTGCGAGCCCATGAGAGGAACCTCCACGGGTAACAAATCTTACACGATTGCAAGGGTCCCCGTCGTCAGACACGACGAAGAGGACTATATATTTATTTATATATTTTTATTTCGGGTAAGTCGCCTCCCGCTCATGATTTGTGCCCTCCACTAATCCACGCTTAACATTGTTCCATTTCAAAAACGACAACGAATGTTAGCAGAAAACTTTGATGAGGCCTCTTTCAGGCAACTTTTCTTTTTGTCGCATTTTATAAGCAAATCTGCCGTCACAGCGCTCGTGAATCTAAAATGTTTCTTGAGTGACAAGTTTGATGGTGGTGAAAAATAAATTTGTATTCCAGAGATCTTTTAGATGAAAGTAATTTAACCTGATTAAGTTAGTGAATTTCTATTTAAAAGTGGTTTGTTTTTACATGGAGCTATTCAGACATTTGGTCACAATTTCACGTTACCTTAACTCTAGAGTAGTTTTCCATAGGTTTTGACGACCACTTTGGTGTAACGGTCAAGAAGTTGACTATTAACCAAGAGGTCGCGGTTTCAATCCCCGCACTGTACAAACATTTGTGTGCATGAACATGTCTGTTTGTACTGGTCTGGGTGTTATACGTATTTATTTAAGTTTATTTGTATTAGCACTGTTGATTCTGATATCTGTAACACAAGTGTTTAAGCTACTTACCCCGGAGTCAGATCAATGTATGTGATGTTGTTGTATATTTATTTATTTATTTAAAGGTACTTGTATGAAGATGAATCAAATTTCGTGTTAAATTAAGTAACGAGTGGTGATAACTAACATCAAAACTGCGATAAGCGCAACAAGTGTAATGCGACGCGATACGACAATATCAAATGTATGTACGTTTATGATAATAGTCCTCCTGACCGATTTCGACCACGGCGGCCATACTCAACCAACTATTCAGGAGATATTATAGTGCACAAGTGTGAGCGCAATACACAGGTGCACTTTTCCATCACTCTCAAAGTGAGGTGAGACGGCAATCCGACGTGACATGACATGTTTACTGTATTATATATTTATAAGTTGTGCACTGTAATTTTAATATTTCTGATATGCAATCCGACATGACCGGAGAGAGATCAGGCGCAGGACCAACGGCTTGACGTGCTTTCCGAGGTACGGGGGTGCAACACCGCCAACTCCACGACTCCGAGCTGTTTTTGAGAAATTCATGACAGAAACAGAAAATCTGAGAATCAATTTTTGTCTCGACCTGGGATTCGGACCCAGGACCTCTCGGATTTAAGGCAAAAACTTTGCCACTACACCAACGAGGCAGTCACGTTTATGATAGTATATTATTGACACAACTGTAGCTTTGCGTCGCTCACGCTCAGGACAACGCCATAGAAGTTTTGTTGTTATAACGACTATATCCGCCTAGTTATGCACGTTAAGCCGTTGGTCCTGCGCCTGATCTCTATCCGGTCATGTCGGATTGCCGTCTCACCGAACTTTGAGAGTGATGGAACAGTGAGTGAACCTGTGTATTGCGCTCACACTTGTGCACTATAATATCTCCTGCGTAGTTGGCTGATCTGTGTTGAGATTCTGAAAAAGTTAATTATTAAATCCTAACATAGCTAATCTAAATAGTAACTTCTACTTAGCTTATCTGAACGTCAAGCTAAGCTAATTAAGACATTGTGACATTCAATGTAAAGTATAAAACCATTATCTTGGCGAACCCTTGCAAACGGCGCTCCTTACGCCTGCGACTAACAGCGACCGTTATGCAAAAATGAAATATTTATAAGCAGGAAGCTGTATCGGGAAGGCTTATCGGGTCATCTGCTCAAGTCAATGGGTGAGCGGCTCGTTACCGTATCTTTCAGGAGTTTAAAGAAAACATAGAGTAAGGTTATGACTAGAAATGGCAGCTAGAGGCTCAAAACTTTGAAATAAAACAAACATTTTCATGCACACAAATTTTTGTACAGTGTGGGGATCGAACCCGCGACCTCTTGGTTAATAGTCAACTTCTTAACCATTACACTAAAGTGGTCGTCAAACGTTGATTACCTGCAGCAGAAAATATTTATATAAAACTTTTGACCTAAGTCATCCTATCACCCTGTTTTTTTATACATTATATTGATTGTCTTTAGCAAAAAAGCCTAACAATTAAATATCTTATATAATATATATTAGCTAGATTCTGAAAGACTGTTAGTTAGTTTAAACAATCCTGTTCTACAGGCCACCTAGGTCTAATACAAGCAAAAACCTTAACTGAAAAAAACGAAAATTGTTATGTAGAGCATGTAATGTCATTTGTTTGTAATGTGATAATAATGTGCGTGTGTGTGTCTTGGATCCGTGTGTCCTATGTGTTACATTTTCATTGTTCAGTGCATTTGTAGATGATACCTATGATATGGCTACTTAAATAAAATATAGCAGCAGGTTTTATTCATCATAAATACAATCAAACACCGTGAACTTCATGCGCTATTGAATACTCGTCTTTAGTACAAATACGTTGTGTCATTCCACGAAAAAGCGCTGTGTAAAGAAGCTACTTTATTTTAATCAATATTGACGACCACTTTGGTGTAATGGTCAAGAAGTTGACTATTAACCAAGAGGTCGCGGATTCGATCACCTTGTTGTACAAACATTTGTGTGCATGAACATGTCTGTTTGTACTGGTCTGGGTGTTATATGTATTAATTTAAGTTTATTTGTAATACCACTGTTGATTCCGATATCTGTAACACAAGTGCTTAAGCTACTTACCTCGGAGTTAGATCAATGTATGTGATGTTGTTGTATATTTATTTATTTTAATTATTATCACCAATACATAGTATAAAGCGAAGTCGATTTCTGCGTGTCTCCCTATGTCTGCATATATGTATGCTTAGGTCTTTAAAACTTCACAATAGATTTTGATACAGTTAATTCAAGACAAAGGTTTAATAAGTACAATAACACTGCGAGCAGGACGGCCTCTGCCAGGTTCGCTATTTATCTATATAGACTTTATGATACTGTCAGGTGACAAATGGCCGTCTCAGTGTCTTGAAGCATTCTCTACCAGTCAACCGCATGGAGATGCACAAAACTAATTAGTGGCGGAACACAAGCAAATTCATTTATAGGTTGTCACTTCCATACAAAATTATACGAGTATGTCTCTGTCAAATTGTTCTCAGCCTTCCATTAAGTTTAAAGGTCGTTGTAAGTGAGGGAAACTTTAATAATTCCCCTAACAGTACTTAGGGACGTGGTACGACCCTAAATCAGTTGTAAGTCAAACCGTACTATGTAATGGTACTTTAGCTTATCTGTAACGGGTAGAAACTACAGTACAGTAGATTTTACTCAGTTTCATAAAAATAGAAATAGAAATCGTTTATTTGCAATAATACAAGAAATTTGCAATTCTACAAAGATCTTAAAAATAAAGCCATTACGTCTTGTGTATTCAGCCTGCTTTCAATGTTGCTTTCTCTATGAAAAGCAAATTTAAGTATTAACTTAGATGTTCTTCTTATGTTTCACGAAATTTGTCATCATAAAGGAAATTCTAGTATATTTATTACTATATAAACATGATCTGTTCTCCTAAAAATAAAGCCAATACGTCTTGTGTATTCAGCCTGCTTTCAATGTTGCTTTCTCTATGAAAAGCAGATTTAAGTATTAACTTAGATGTTCTTCTTATGTTTCACGAAATTTGTCATCATAAAGGAAATTCTAGTATATTTATTACTATATAAACATGATCTATTCTCCGTCACTTTACCCCTACTTTCAGAGGTAGATAGACAGGTAGATAGATTAACACTTTATTGTACAACACAAAACAAAAATTACAGACAAGTTTAACAAATAAAGATGTACAATTTAGGCGGTCTTGCCGCGTGTAGCGATCTCTTTAATTACCAGGAAAGGAAGATTTAATTAACAAGAAGGGGAATTTGAGCAAAATATACTCGTATATGTAGATTGTGACAATTATCTGGAAAACATATTAAAAATAAAAATACCAGTAGCAAACAAACTCTAAAAATATTGCTGGAATGATATTTTTTGGCTTTTTAGGGGTTTTTTCAACTGTTAAGTTTTTTATTTATTTATATTTTAATGTATAAGCTGGTCTTAATCAAAACCTATTCAGTAGTCTTTTACAATCTAATACTTGCATATTCATAACAAAAGCAATCATCTTGAATGATATTCCAAAATCGTAGCCGTGGTCAACATGACAGTTGGCCAAATGAATATTGTAAGCGTGTAATTCACTAATTGAACTCCAAAACTGGTTATTAATTTACTCAGACCGGTATATTTTGGATACGAGCCACGCCAACTTAATGACAGGCAGTAATCTTTACTCTAATCTCTATATTAACTCTATGATCAGTGATTTATATTACTAATCATGAATTTATTATATTTTCTTGGTTTCTTGCTACTGGTATCAAACCTCAAAAAAAAATTCTATAAACTATCAGTGAGCTGCCCCTGATCTGCATTAAGGACCCTAAACAGATGCTTTATATTATTGGTTATATCTATTTGATTCATTGATATCACTAATCATTTTAATTTTGTACTAAGTCCCATCCTTGTAATTGAAATTTATCTATTTTGCCCTAAGACGTAACCATCGAGCCACCTTCATTTAAAAAAAAAATGTACAGTAAAAATAGTAGACCACGGACGCTGAAAAGGGTCCAAAACGTCATGTTAAAACAAAATGTAAATAAACCGCGAATAATCCGTAAAAAGTGTCTCATATCATTAGTACGGTTTCTATAATATGCAAAAAAGTTACCTATCCGTCTGGAATCTAGACTCTAGATAGTGCAATTATTTAAAGCGCAACTACTGAGCATTCCATAAACTGTGATGTCCAAAAACAGGTCACTAGTTTGACATCATTACGGAGAGCTCATGTTTTTGGCCGTTCATTGAAAATGTATATGAATATTTATGATAAACCGAAAACAATTTAGTTTGCCGTGTAATTGGAATGATATAACACTAATTGAATGATGGTTATGGTATAACATTGTAACTCATATCATCAGCCTTTATACGTCCCACTGCTGGACACATGCCTCACCTCAACTAAATTGTCACTATAAAATGTTAATTTGAATTAAATAAATCCACCGTTTGACTAAAATAAACATATGCAAGAAATTGCTAATGTCCAATCCCATTTATAAGTATAAATGGGATTGGACATCAAACTATGTACATGCCATGGGGCAAGTCCACCTTATGTATATGTTTTATGTGTAAGCTTAAATGAATACATACTAGCTTAGAAAACCTTATTTATGTAAATTGTTTATTTTTTCTAATATATTACAACATCACATCCATCGATCTGACTCTGTGGTAAGTACGAGTAGCTTAGGCACTTGTGTTACAAAAATCAGAAACAACAATGGTATTACAAATAAACTTAAATAAATACCAGACCAGTACAAACAGACAAGTTCATTAAACTATTGTCACAATTTAATTCAGTAACGAGGAAACATTATAGCCGAAATTATTTAAACTCAAACATGTACACACAATGTAGATAAGTCCAAAAACAAAAAATATTAATATTCCTTCCATTCTCATCTTACTCCATCCAAAAACCGCTAAGCCATCAATCAATCGGCAACAGCCCACCGTAGAGTCGTCAATAAAACAATTTCAACCCCAAAAACAATACTAGCATTTAAATAAAGAGCGCATAAAGGCCCTCGCGAACCCGGATTCAAATACACTGACCGATATCCGAAGCCCAGGGGACGTGTTACCGAAGCGATAAAACGCCCCATGGAGACATAAACCAAGTTTCGTGTCGTAAAAAGGAGGGAGGAATGGACGCACCGACAGGTATTTCTTGCGAGGATTCCGGGGATCTGTGTAAGTTGACCAGAGGAATGGACCCGTCTTATGCGAGCAAATCCGTGGTTTGTTTGCAAGGTAATAGAGACTTTGGACGGGGGAATAAATGGAAAATACTAGGTGCCGGAAACTCGAGAAATCGTCCGTGCAAACTATCGTCCCCAAAAAACATAAATATTTAATTTAATAAATATTTTGATGAGTAAAAAACTAATCTTTTAATTTTTTATCTAAAAGTAAAGGTCACCCTCGACTTAGTTCGCAGTAGTTTTATTTCCGTGCAACTGTTTGCTAGCAAAAATATATAATAGCCATCTATATGACTAACGCACTAACCATGGGATACCGTAGCTTTCGATTGATGAAATAAAATTAACAATTGTTTCGGTACTGTTTCAAAACCTGAGACCTCAAGCCTGAGACACAGGATTCTAACCTAGTTCAGGTAAAGAAAGTCTTCGGTCTATACATACTAGCTTATTTTAAGTTTATATTAATTTACTGTTGTCCATTTGGAACGATTTAAATGATTATATTAATATTAAAACGTAAAATATCCATAAACTAACAAATATATATTTTTAATACGTGCTTAAGCATTTAATAGATATGCATCTACGAGTAATTTGAAGCTCCCACGAGCAGGTGCAAGGCGTGGTGAATCCCTCAAACGGCTCTAAGGCTGAGTGCACACTTCAGCGGTCGCCGGAACACCGTTTGTGGTTGCCCCATTAATTATTACCTAATTAAATTATCTACGCCCTTGCGGTGAAACAATTAACGCTAATTACATTAAGTAAATATCAGCCAAAATGCTGTTGACTTTATTATTGACATTTAATATTTTCGTAGTAAATATTCATGATTTTAGTTATGTAGGTGTTATGTAGTTCAATTCGAACTTTATACAAATTAGCTTGGTAACATATTTATAATACATTGTTGACACTGAATAACTAGTGAGTTGATTAAAGTCAACGTATACCTACATACACACTAAATCACTTTAGTCCCTTAAAAGGGCATTAAAATTTATATATTTCTGGTTTTACAGATACCCAAAGTACCTTAAATATTACGACATTTTTTCGAATCCTTTTTTAAATTTTTGCAGATTTAATTTTAATAAATTTTATTTCAACCTAGACCTAGTTATTTTTATTTGCCATCTTTATCTCGTACGGAACCCGATTTTAAGTTCTAGCGATGTATGCCTTGACTAACCTTGGATTCAGGTCGCTCTCCAGAGACCGCGGTGGGAAGCCTATATTTATTATAGAGGCTTAAAACCTGACGAAATGTTTTCGCTAAGAAAGACCACGCATAGACCTAGGACATAAGTTAGTTTGGCGGGTGTAGACGCTATAATTAGCCATGATAAAGACAGGTTTGATATAAAACACAATTTTGTAAGAGTAACTTTTTTAAGCAGAAAAATCTAAATAGAAAATAGTTTATAATTTACATGACTACAAAAGAACACCGGCTAGTACCTATTAAACTAAACATGCGATTTAAATCAACTAAATGTTTTGTTCAATTATTCTCATAGGGAAGCCAAAGTTTGAATGAAACAGCTTTGATATACATTAACTGCACCATATTCCATGTTTATTTTTGGGACAGTAAAAATATCATCAAAATCTATTTAACAGATCTCAGATATGTCTAGGCATGTAAATAATAAAATTGACAACCGACAGACTGACAAAGCCAATTTTTTCACATAGTCTCCTTTCGACGGTCGGGTAAAATATGATGAGCCGCATAGTTCTTTTTTCTCTTTCTACATCATAGCGCTCTTCGAAATGAAAAATCAATAATTGCATGTACTTTAGTGTTATAAGTTTGTTCAGTTTATCTGTTTGTGTGTGTATAAGTGTTTGTGTTTTTGTGTCTGTCAGTCTGTGGCATTGTAGCGCCCGAACGGATGGACCGATTTCAGTGCGGTTTTTTATTCGAAAGATAATTTAAGCACAGTGGCTTTCAGCTTTGGTTGGTCAAAATCCGTCTAGGCGTTGAAGCTCACCAGGTGTTTTCGGTCGTCTTTTCTAAATTATTATTTTATTTTTAATGTATAGGCACTTTGGTACCGTCAAAGTTATAATTAAACATCTCCACCACAGAGTCAGTCAGTCTAAGACAGTCTACACCTAGACAGTCGGCACACAGGCACGACCTACGTACTCCTCACTCGTGTTCGTGCATTATTCACTCGGCTTGCTTAACCATGCGTATATGGTTACCCGTAGAGTATGTGGTACAGTGGCCTTGACTGTCTCGTTGGTGTAGTGGCAAAGTTTCTGCCTTACATCCGAGAGGTCCTGGGTTCGAATCCCAGGTCGAGCCAAAACTGATTCTGAGATTTTCTGTTTCTCTCATGAATTTCTCAAAAACAGCTCGAAGTCGGGAAGTTGGCGGTGTTACACCCCCGAGCCTAGGAAAGCACGTTAAGCCGTTGGTCCTGCGCCTGATCTCTATCCGGTCATGTCGGATTGCCGTCTCACCAAACTTTGAGAGTGATGGAACAGTGAGAGCACATGTGTATTGCGCTCACACTTGTGCACTATAATATCTCCTGCGTTGTTGGCTGATCTCTGTTGAGATTGGCCGCCGTGGTCGAAATCGACCAGGAGGACTATTACAGTGGCTCCTTACAGTGTAGTCCTGGGAGCTTCAACAAGCGTCAATAATATCGCGTAGTTGGGTGATCTCTGATGAAAATGGCCGCCGTGGTCGAAATCGGCTAGGATAAACTTTTACTTTTATATAATGGCACGTGAATTTAAACATTATGGTGTTTCCTTGTCTCGTAGAAGAGTTGTCTGATAAGTATAAGAATTGCATTCTTTTGTTTGACACCACTTTACCCATAAGCTGCATTGCACAGTCAAACAACTATAATCCTTTTTTTTTGCCGTAAAACTGACTAGTATATCAATTAAAAAAATTTTTTTTCAAAGCCTATCATCTAGCTACTTACATGCCTAACATCGTGCCAAGTCAAAGCATTTGAACTGTAATCCAGTTCATAAAGAAAATCAACTTATTTCAACGCAAAACAAATGCGAAATGAAAACATAAATGATGCAACACAAACACAAAAAATAATATCTTTGTTCTTCGTGAGCAGAACATTAAAATCTCGAGAGGACTCATCTTGTATGAGTTGAATTGAATAGTCTAGCTTTATGATAAAAATAAGATATCGGAAGATATATCACGTATAACAATCATTCAAATAATGGTTCTATATCACAAAATAATAATATTAAATGGTTGCGATTTAGCAAGACGAAGTTGTCGCATTAACTTTTTTTCATGTTCAATCGCCAAGTTGCATATCTTCTGTCTCTTTCTTTATCTATATATATATATATATATATATATATATATATATATATATATATATATATATATATATATATATATATATATATATATCTCTCTCTCTCTCTCTTGTCTGCATGTCTAAACCTTCTGGGGTGTAGGCCTCCTTAAATATACTCCATTTGTAGAAACCTAATATAGTCTGGATCCAGTTCTTTCCAGCGCTGTTGTCCTGCCAAAGCATTTGCGATCTCCCTTTTTTTCGCGGAGGAAATGCTTTATCCATACCAATTGCGGTGAGGTTAGCACCGGGTTGTGTGGGACTCCCTCGTCCAGATTTACCCACTAAAACCACCGCGGTTTCCCTCAGGTCGCTTTAAATGGTGCGAACGGAGGTTCCCTTGGCGTATTTTTTTATCGTCAGGAAAATGCTGTTACGCATACCCGCCAGCCGTGGGGGCAGCTGGAGGTTATGTGGGACTCGAGGCCTCAGAGAGAGAACTCGCCTACGCCTAACCTGACGGTGCCCTCCGGTGCCATGTGACTCGGGGACGTGGCTGATTCACCGTAGGCCGAGAGGCCACAGGCATATACCGCAATTTATCTGACGCTCTAGTGGTGGCCCGTGGCCTCATTCCCAGGGGATAGCCTCGGGAAACATTTGACCTTCTTGGAATACGCTTTTGATTCTATGCCATGACAACCAATCAAGTAGCTGCTTGCTCACCTAATTGATTATCGTCGAAAAATCAAGAAGTGCTTGCTAGTTGAGCGAGCATTGATTATCTTCGATATTTTATTTTAGTCAATGGTCCAGCCAGCGTCGGTGCCAAAGAATATGCCGCAAATCCCTATCAAAGATTGCATGGTTAACCAAAATGGTCCCGCAAATATTATTGTGTAATTTGGCATCGCCTTTTGTACAGTGACTACGTTGCGTAGACATTTTTATCGTAAATCTATTTAATTATCATAATCCTAGAAAAACAATTAGGTTTTATTGATCGTTAGACCGTTAGATCGTTTTTTATTAGACTGTCATAAATCTGAGTGGTTACCAAAATTCGAATCATGTATAAAAAAACGAAAAGGTGAATAATTAACCCGTAAGACAAACACGTGTTATGCACACTCATTTTTACCTAAATAAAAAAAAATATCCCATTGGCTGACCTGATTGATAAACATTTGGTAATATACTCCATTATAATTAAAATAAACATTTTGCAAAGCAAACAACGAAAACAAAATAGAATAACTCTTAATTTGTCCCATAAAAATTTGTCCAGAGTGTGCCGACCCCGGACGGGAGACTATCCAAAAAATGCCCCTCTATTGCCCGGCTTGTTGCGAGAAAATTAAATTGCTACATTAACTTCGCTATGTTTCCTTGGCAAGCGACAAAAACGTAGAAACTGCAACGTTGTCTGATTAAAGACGTTTTGGCACCCAACTTACCACACTCTATGACCCACTTATCTAGTTAAGACTACATAAGTACATGTACTACGCAAATCGCATATGATTAACATAATTACTGCCTTCTAAAAACAATATGATTAACGTAATATCGACACACATTTAAACAAAATTTTAAGACAGGTCATTTCACCAATTCGACAATTCGATATTGTAGATGAATCACAAATCTTTAGGAATAAATTGGCTTGTCGCAAAAGAAGTAAAAACGTTATTTACCTCTACATTAGATCGAAACGATCGATCGCTCCATGCATAGAGGCAAGAGCCTGTTTTAGAAAACAAAGAAATCACATTCGAAATCCCAATCAATGACATGATGTTGATGATGACATTTGACAACCACTTTGGTGTTATGGTCTAGAAGTTGACTATTAACAGAGAGGTTGCGGGTGCGATCCCCGCACTGTACAAGTCTGTTTGTACTGGTCATTGTGTTATATGTATTTATTTAAGTTTATTTGTAATACCACTGTTGATTCTGATATTTGTAACACAATTTCTTAAGCTACTTACCACGAAGTCAGATCAATGTATGTGATGTTGTTGTATATTTATTATTTATTAATTTATGTTGAGCTTTCAAAACATGTTTGATGGCTTGTTTAAATTTCAATAACCTTCTATGCCTTCCGATAACCAAACTTGGGTAACGTGCTTGCCACCTACACAATTTGCTTGAGCCTTGCATTCCTTCCATGGTCGTTGCCAGCTTCTCTTTATGCTGATGAGAAGTATTAATTACTTTTTAAGTTGATTACAAGGGGGCACACAGTGTTGCGGAATGGGGAAGTTGCCACGTGTTTGTTGTCAATATAACGAGTTTCAATTTGCACTTGAAGGAATGACAAGTTGAAACACTATGTTTTCGTCTACTCGTACATATTTACAAATGCAAAATCAAGTTTGCTTTTTTTACGGGCACAAAAAATGAGGACAAGATGGACAGACGACCTTGTAAAGATCGCAGGATCACAATGGATGCAGACTGCTTGTGATCGGTCGATGTGGAAAACTGTGGGAAAGTCTGTGTTCAGCTGTGGACGTCCTTTGGCTGATAATGTTGAAAAAAATGAAGAGGTTATCAATTCGATTGTATTTCATTTTCATTGTAATAAAAGCACCTATGATTAAGATTACAAATGTAAAGTGCATTCATACTAAGCAGTTTGTTAGCTATTACTGTATTCTTTGATTAAGTAATTAAAAGCTATTGCTCTCATTGGTCCATACTTACATCTTTAAAAACAAAAAACAAATTTACTATTGTGTACCTATTTAAAATATATAAATTAATAAAATAAAACAGGTTTATTTCAGCATAGGCCATAAATCCAAGTATCTTCAAAAAACAATTAAAAACTGTTTTCAGTGATAATAATATTTAAGCTTATCTGTTAAGTTTAGGACTTTTATTGGAAAAAAAATGTCTTTACCTTCACTGTTAAAAACAAAATATGATCTTGCTTCAAACTTAGATACATATTTTGGGTTGTAATCTAGCGAATACATTTAGTTGTCTTACTGTATTTAATAATATTACCTGATTGTAACCTGTTTTGTGTCTACATAATAAATAAATAAATAAATAAAAGTGTTAGTAACAAGTTCAGAACTTATAAACTAGGTTAGTGTATATATGGATTAAAGTTTATCATGGTGTCCTTTCCGAGCTGTACCCGTGTCCAGTGCTGCATAATGGCACTGTGTACATCAAGCCTCGCCGCCACCATCTTCTGGAGGCTGTTGGCGCTGCCACGTACCCGCTGCGTTACTGAAGCAATGCGTTTTCTAATTATAGCTGACCGGCTATCCACCTCGGCTACCGTCAGCATTTTCGACACGCTGCAGTGTCGCGGCAGCCTCATCAGTCCCCTGAAAGCATTGTTATACTGAATGCGTAAGGCTCATTATTTAACAAATCACATTTAACATCTTTCTCTTCAAAATGCTCAATAATTTTATTTTTCTCGAAAATAGTTCAGGTTTTACTTTTAATAGGTATACAACAAACGAAACTCCACATACAACGTTCGTTTATTCAGTTTGTTCTCAATGAATAAACAATTCAATTCCAGTTTTAAATCGAATAAAAAACAGAACACACCTCTAACATATTGCAAATAACATTTATGGTACTGGTGGAGCGGATAAAAAAAAATCTTTTCATCCGCGAAACCCGGCACATAGCGTTTTTAAACAACAATAAAACCTTTTTTAAATGCACTTTTATAAACCACATCTAACATTGGTTCAATACGCATTTTATTATTTTAAAATTTCTGCACAAACTTGATATAATGGTGGACTTAATGCCGAGGGCATTCTCTATAAAGTAAGATATAACAATTTTTAAACCCCAGTAGTAGTAGGGACTTCTCATTGCATTGTTAGCAACGCGCTCAACATTTATAAACATGTTCACAATTGTCCAAATTTGTAACTGCTAGTTTCAGTTTTAATTAATATTTGGAGCTATTTCGATATGTACCTTTTTGTGTCCACTCTCCTGGCCACTGGTGTATCTAGCAATATTTTACGTGTCATCTAATATGTGTTGTATTTGCTGTATTTTGTTAATACTTATATTGTGGTGACATTAAAACGACTCTGGTTATTTCTTAGCCTGTGGCGACCTCTACCGTTCGCCATCACAAGCGCATGCCTAACGGTGGCAAGCAATTCAGC
Organism: Pyrausta despicata; assembly: GCA_963921415.1. Lineage (NCBI taxonomy): Eukaryota > Metazoa > Arthropoda > Insecta > Lepidoptera > Crambidae > Pyrausta > Pyrausta despicata. Next base: position 2,031,580 of record OY992852.1, on the reverse strand, counting down.
GAGCGCTGATACGGCTCCATAGGCTAGATGGCGCTGTTAGCACATGAACCGCGGCTTATAAGAATAAGATCTAGAATAATATAGATAGATAAATCAAGATGATGTCTATCGGACCTCGGTCCCTGACCATGACACCCTGTCGGTAGGAAGCGCTTCCCTATGACTTCCGAACTCTAAATCTGTTGCGCAAAAAGCCTACGCTGATATTTTATTCTATGAGGATTCGTCGGTATTTTTTTACTTTCGATTAGCTCACACTACAGAGACCGTATTCCCTAACGTTCCGTTCGTATTTTAGGATCTTTCCAGCGCGTTCGCTATCACGGCCAAGCTTGTAAGAGTGACAGAGATGGCTACATTCGAAACTACGGACGTTTCGTACGTATTTTCGGATCTTCCCAGCGCGTTCGCTCTCACGGTCAAGCTTGTAAGAGTGACAGAGACGGCGACATTCTACACTACGGACGTTTGGTTCGTATTTTCGGATCTTTCCAGCGCGTTCGCTCTCACCGTCAAGCTTCTAAGAGTGACAGAGACGGCGACATTCGAAACTACGGACAACTACTTAGAAAGAGCGAGAGGGTTTGAGCTTAAAATAAATGAGTGATTTGAAATAACGCCCTTGACTACAAGTTCTTATAGTAATAACGAGTAAATAATCACAAACGGATCACCAGCACTGCCCTTGCGCCTCATTTTGACCCAAAAATTTGACGACCACTTTGGTGTAATGGTCAAGAAATTGACTATTAACCAAAAGGTCGCGGGTTCGATTCCCGCACTGTACAAACATTTGTGTGCATGTCTGTTTCTACTGATGTGGGTGTTATGTGTATTTATTTAAGTTTATTTGTAACAGCACTATTGATTCTGATATCTGTAACCCAAGTGCTTAAGCTACTTACCACAGAGTCAGATCAATGTTTGCATGTGATGTTGTTGTAAATTTATTTATTTAATTAATTACCGTTTAACTACTCCCCATTACTCTACATCCAATATATTCTATTTGCTGCGTTGGAGGAGTCGGCACTACGTCAGAACTGTGCACACATATTGATGGTTGCAAATTACGATTGCCACAAACAAACACGTCCCTAACGTATAGTTACACTATTTTCGCAAACACAATCATACCTGGTGTAGTTATGCATCTGCTTGCTCCGCGTGTAGGGCAAACTTTAAATATTTGTGATTGTGGAAAAGCTTGCACTCAGACGTTTAATGTGACAAGCTTGAGCCACTTTTACTACTAAGAGAATAGGCTAGTTGACACCACCAATCGTTGACGTACTTTCTATCAACCGTCAAAACGCTTTTCTCCATAGAGTTTGAATGGGAATAACACACTTTGACGTCATTGAGTGCAATGCTGAGAGAATGACTATTTATCGATTGAATTTCAGTTAGAAATCAAATAATACGTACTGCAGAAAAATATTAATGAAAGGTGATCTTAATTTATTAATTATTTTATTGAAAATCAGTATTTGAAAATTTATTTTAAAGTGGAAACAAGCTTATTTTAAAGGAGATACAATGCACTGTCGGGTGTTCGCATATAAGGTCTTATGTCCGTGTAGATTGTACGTCTTAAGCAAGACCAATCAAATCCGTGTTCACGGTGTGTTCTGTTTTTTATGGACAAAAACTTTTTTATATTTTTAAAAACTTACACCAATTGTCTAGAACCAAATATACCATGATCATGTTAAGCACACGCTGTGCCAAAACAATAAATTTCTACTTACTTCTGGGACGTTAACGATCTTGTTTTCCATTTGTGGGCAGTGTTCGTATTAAAAAATAGAAAAAATCTGATTAGCAGCTCGTAAATCGGCCTCCTTGTCATAATACAAAAAGGTATCGTCAAATTGTTTTTTTTTTAACTTACTTTTTTTTTCCCTTAGAAATATTTATAGCACATTTTTCTGCACATTTCATGAGACAATAGAAAATTGTATAAAGCGCTTTGCGTTGCCCTCGCCGACGCTTCATTAGTGGTGAGTATATGAATTAATTTCTTCGCACACATGCGATATAGGGCTGGAAGTCGATAGAGATATCGATGCTTACAGCCTTCGATCAAAAAGTTTATACTCTTAAAGTTATTGATCAATCCAACAAACAGTGTACAATTGGCGGACTTAATGCTTTTACGCATTCTCTGCCAGTTATCCGAGTGGGAATGCAGTGAATCAGTGGCGGAAGCGGAACACAATTAAAGAAAATAATATGTAATTAAAAGTGACAATAATATTTTATGAGATCCTCTAGAACCACACGTTCATATTACTTGTTATGTTTTTTGGATGTCACGTGTATTTACAAACTATTAGCCACCTACGACTTCGTCCGCCTATTCTGGTAAAATTTCATTAAAATTCATTCAGCAGTTTTAACGTGAAAGAGTGACAAACATCCATACTTAAATTGCAAAAATTTCGCGTTTATAATATTTGTATAGCAAAATATATTGGGAAAACAATATATTTGTGTGAAGCCAAACATTTTCCACTAAATCAATAACAGTCACAACACCAAACCTTAGTCTCAAATGAATAGTTACAAATTACGATTAATAGTCTAAGAGAATCACAATTTACTATTGAAATTAATTAAATCACCGGAATGCCTGATTGACAAAACCGACCACTAAATATTCAGACTTCAACTGAAACAGTTGTTAGTTGTTGGCGGATTGTGACCACGCAATTAGTTTAGCAGGAAACTTAAATTTGTTTATGAAATGCAGACCATTATTTCCGTGGCTATCAAAGATAAGGCTTAGATTTGAAGCAAACGGATTGAAGGAGAGTTAAGTTCGATCTTATTTAAGTTAATAACGCTTTAATTTGTAACTACCGTTTGACAACATTTTACTTCTTCTTAAACTTGAAATCAAGCATAAAATTTAAATCCTGCTAGTAATTTGAATTCGGGTGTTTTTTATTCGTACAGTTGAGCACCGACTCCAGCTAAAATGATCAATAAGAAAACTAAAAAAAAAACAACATACAAAAACAGTTTATAGCAAAATCCCTCTGATATTTAAATAAACAAAAAACTCATATCTCGAGAACTGTTATACTCATAAATAAGTATGTGCAGACGATTGCACGTCAGGCTACTCCTTTTTTTGTTGCAAAACCGCCGTATAGCATTTACAATGATATCGCTGTCTCTGGCCTGGCATGATGTCGACTGTGCCTACTTTAAACATTTGTTTAACACGTTGAATATATTTGTAATTATTTGTAGTTTAACATATACTTTACCATAATATCCTACCTAGATTTTGGCGAATCTTGTTTATAAGCAATTTACGTGTGTTACACTTACACTGACTTGTTTCTAAATTTGTTTTGATATCAAACAAATTATTATTTTTAATATAGTGTATACTTATCACTTCTCAACTTCAAAACTACTTAGTAATCTGTGGTTATCGTAGTTGATGTCACAATAACTACATCTTATGTATAACTTTCACCTAGTTTTATCTTATTGTGATATTGTTTGATGACCCAAATAAAAAAAATAAAAAAAAAACTGTTAAATATTGCGGAACATACATTTGGTATTAGTGTACCCTAACTCCACACCTTTGCTGGTACAGGTTTCCTGGGACACCCTGTAGATTTGTGTGTTAAATGGATATAAAAAATGTATGCTGGAGATGACTTATGGAGCAAGCCTCCGTCTTTGACCGGATCGAATATTATCTCAAAAAGTACTACTTATTTAAATTGACGTTTGCCCAAAGTCAATCTGTTAATGATTTATAAAAGATTTATTTATTTAAAACTTTATTGCACAAGAAATGTACAAAGGGTGGACTTAATGCTAAAAGCATTTTCTGTCAGTCAACCTCAAGGTCATGCAGAAAGAACGCAATGGGTGCAGTGAAAATTAAATGAGAAAGGTTAATTTTGGTCAATAACGCAAAAATAGATAAACATAATATATAGCTATAATAGCTTAATATCAATAAATAAAATTAAATATTAAATTATATTATAATATGCAAAAAATAAATATTAATCAATGAATAAATATGGATAATAAATTAATATACATTTATTATTATTTATTATTTTATACATTTGCTATCATAACATTTCAATTGAATTTCTTACAACTTGATCGAACAGAAGACCTTGACACACCGCGGCGCAAATAACTCGAGAATTTACATTCCGCTGACATGGCAACGTCAGTTTTGATCTGTGCCTATAAAATATAACATGCCGACTGCTGAAAAAGGTTCAACTAGAACCTTACCCTTTTCATTATTAAGGCGATCTGACATCGATGCCTCCAACATAACTCTCAATCGCAGCAAAGGCCGCACATTTTTTTACCACATTCTTTTTGCTACGCAGCCAAGATGGGCTAGCGGCTAGATAGAGTAATAGAAAATATGCATGAGAAAAGATAAGGTCTGAAGAAATAGGAAATACATAAACTTATGTTTTCAGATCTCAAATCTTCCCTTTACATAAGTAAATTCGAAAAAAACCGTTATTTCCTCAAGTCATCTACGGGCGGAGCCTGGTGACCTGTAGCACCGGTGTATTGCAAAATGTGTTTAGTTTAAATGCTATACATATTTAAAGGATTAATGTTACTATTGTGCTGAGGAAAATAAATAAATAATAATTTACTGTAATTGTTACATTTTCATCATAAATTATCTTAGATTTACCATTTTCTTAAGTTAGGGCTAAATCCTCCTTCGGTAATCTAAATGTACCTAGACCTAAAATTATATTTTTATCGATATCGATTGAAAAGTGAAATTGCGTCACTTAGTCGTCGTCAATTGTAAATTTCTTTACGAATAGCATTAGTATTTAATTAAAAGTTGTCTCTGGAAGCGGTGGCTGTTGTTTTGCGAAATCTCGGCACCTCGCGAGTCGCGGCCGTATTATGTCTGCGAGGGACTGGTTAACTTTTATAATTTAACTAGCAGCCCGCCGACGACTGCGTCTGCGCAAACCTCGGATTTACCTCAACAGTGTGTCAAGTAAGGGTGCGTTAACACGGGATACATAATTGACAATTCGTCAAAAATCGTAGCATTACCATTTGTAGCATTTATCACACATTTTCAGTTTCGCGGCCCTAAGGCAAATACCATAAGCAAGTTATCGATCAGGTGGTAGTTAGAGAATTTGGATTTCCACCTTTTATTTTGACACTGTACCTCATAATCATTATACTGGCCAATATCCGTTCACAGCTGGACAAAGGCCTCTCCCAGGTCCGCCACACCACTGTGCGTCGCTCGTAGTCTGTCGAAGCGTCTTCATCTCCTAAGTTTTGTTGGTGTCAGTGTTGTGTTTCCAGGTGCATCTTCTGTGTCACGTTGTGAGTTGTATTTCAATTGGTTACAGTTGAATGTTTTTGGGTTCCTGCACTGGCGTCGATTAGTGGAAATTTAAAGGAAAATAATTCTCTTTTTTAGCTTTTAAACCACATCAAATGTACCCAATTGTAATAAATAATTAAGTAAAAATTCAAATTTTACTCATAGCTCTGAAATATTCTCAAGACAACTTCTAAATACCTATAAAGCCATAAATATCGGTTTGATTTTAAATTTTCCGCTCGAAAACGACCTTCGAACAAGACTTTGATTAACGTGAAATATTGAAGCACCTCTAAGCGGTAACTGTCGAGGGTGTATAAAATTAAAATTCGGGAGCCGTATAATCCTATCATTCGACATTATATTCTCGTTCAGTCGAATTGGATATTTCGGACAGTGGGCCGAATATAATAAGGCTTGGTACACATTATTACCATCCAGTTTTTTATTTTTATATTGTAAGCGCGCTTTTGATTACCGTTTGGTGCAGTGGTCTATTTGTCGGACTTCTAAAACCAAGGTTCGATCCCCGCACAATACAAGCATATGTGTGCATGAACATGTGTGTTTGTACTGGTCTGGGTGTTTTCTATGTATAATATATATTTATTTACAAAAAAAAAGTATTTAAGTATGTTTATCTGTTGTCTAGTAACCATAACACAAGCCTCGTAGCTTAATTAGGGACTAGAGAATCGGTGTGATTGTTGTGAAATATTTATTTATTAAATATTTATTTTCATCTCTGTAAACTTATTGCCGAGATCAAAAAAGTATTCAAGTCAACGGGCTTATAGACCAGTCCTTTAATTTGATTGTTAATGCAAAAATTTACATTGGCTCTGATGCCCACCAACTGATGAAGTCCAAATAAGCAGATTCATTATTTTTATTTTGTAAACGTAAGCCTTAGTCGGTGTGTACAATAAATAATTCAATCAATGACCAAAGAAAGAGTATTTGCTCTTACAAGATCACATTTAAAACATACGAGTGGCAAGCAGTTTGGAACTTAACCTCAAATGTACACCACGTTTCATTTCTGCTGCCAAAGGTATGAGCCCAAAGGTATGACTGGGAGAGAATGACCTGAGACGTTATGTCCACGTTTAGTACAAAGTGTCATGAAGCAATATAGCTGAAATAATTAAATTAATGTCAGTGTCATGTATGTATGTTAATTCGGTAAAAATATTTTGTGTTGTAAGAAACTATTAAGGTACAAACATCACAAAAGTAAAGTAGAGAGCAAAACTAACTTTCCAGTTAAAAAAAACAACTAGTGAGCATAAACGGCTGGATGGATTTTGACTAGCCGTAATAAAAAAATCTCATCTCATCGGCCTACATAAGTCCCACTGCTGGGCACAGGCCTCACCTCAACTATGAGGTGGTCCGAGCCATACTCCACCACGCGGGCTCAGTGCGGGTTGGTGGAGGGGTGTGTGTAAGGTAAGTGACCAACCTTACTATCAGATGTTATCAAGCCGCCCGAGGGCCTCTGACTAGGCTTAACGATTAATATCTATCGATATTAACCGGGACCAACCGCTTAACGTGCCTTCCGAAGCACGGAGATGCTTGTAAATAGACGTCACTTAAAAGGTCAGAATGGTCACCCATCCCAAACATGACCGCGCCTTAGGTTGCTTAACTTTTGGTATTACTACCAAAGCGCTGCAACCACTGCGCCACAAATACCTCTTCTAATAAAAAAAATATTGTTAACTAGCTTTTACCCGCGGCTTTGCCCGCGTAGAATGAGGACATTTACAAATGACTTAGTGACTGTATTTTTTTGCATATAAAAAGTTTAATTTTGATCATTCCGTAGGGAATTATCTTATATTTTTACCATATTTCCGTGTTTGTTTTTCACGATTTTGGTAGTAATAAATCGTATAACACCGATGTAATTATTTTATAATATTGATCTATATACGATGTTGTATGATCTATTATTTTCAGCAAGTACATATAGGTTTCTTGCACTTGACACTCGAAAACATGCCACATAGAGCTGGCCATGGGAAAAGCAAGGAGTGCCCAAATGTATACCCGCCACTTTTAATGTTTGTCCCTGGGACTTATTTATCGTCTTGGCGAATGCCAACTTCAAGGGAAATTGCAGCCTCTTGAACTGGAACGGCAAATTGTGGGGTATAATGGGTATACGGGGAATCAATACGCTCTCGCCTTTGGCTGTCCCTGTGATTATTGTAAAGTTAAGTAGAAAACAAAACCTAGATAACTACAGATTTAGTACAAATATGTAAAGTTATAAAATTTATATACCTATCTAAGTTGTTTGAAAGAATACTTGTGAAAAATACACAAAATAACAATCAACCAAATCCACAATCGCAAAGAAAATCAAGTCCGTTAGAAAAGCCAAATCGACAAATTATTCGAAAAACCAATTGACAACTCAGAACTGAAACGACACAGAATTAACCTATAAAGAAGAAAATTCCTAATTTCACCTCAAAGTCACAGTCATTAATATCCAAGTAGCTGTGGTAATTCATTACCGCGTTTTAAAATACAGGCAACGCCATCTATTGGCGCCTCAATAAACTATACTGAGACTACGCTTACGCAGAATGAAAGTTGCTATTTTCCTGCTGTATTGTATGGGAACATGTAAGTAGAATCCTCTTTTATCCCACGGGAGCATATAATTACAATAAAAAGTATATCCTACCATCTAATTCAGGTTATACACTGCTCAACACTGTCTAGGGATGAAGAAAATGTGTTGCATTGTAGTTGATTCATTAACTTGAATTAAAAACTATTAATTAATCTATGTCAACTAATACACTGTCTGTAAACCTAATTTCATTAAAATCCGTTCAGTACTTTCGGCGTGATTGAGGATTATCAAGATTCCTGCTTTATCCCATGGGAGAGTTTAATCGGGATAAAAGTAACACCTAAATTAGCCTATACCGTGCCTGTATACCAAATGTCATCAATATCCATTCAGTACTTCCGGCGTGATTGAGGATTATCAAGATTCCTGCTTTATCCCATGGGAGAGTTTAATCGGGATAAAAAGTACCCTATCACCTAAGTTAGCCTATACCCTGCTTGTATACCAAATTTCATCAAAATCCATTCAGTAGTTTTAGCGTGATTGACGGACAAACATCCAAACATCCAAACAAATATACTTTCACATTTATAATATTATAATAAGATAAATTATCTTTTAAATTAAAAACGCATTAAAATCGGTCCATCCATTCGGGAGCTACAATACCACAGACACACGAACAGAATTGGTACCCCTATTCTGTACTTATAACACCCGTCTTTTTCGTCGGTAGTTAAAATCTGAAAACCTCTTAATCCTACCACTCGTGAGTACCAGGGCCAAGTTGAAAATTTAAAAAAGATCAATGCCTAATAATCCAATATCGAATGAATTGCCTGTAAATTCGCGCGCGACGTGTCTTGCATAAGAAACGGTGGAGAACACTCGAAGAAAGCTTTCGTGGTCGCAGACTAGGTTAGTTTTAGAGAATACTAAAAAAATATTTTAATTTTAGACGACCACTTTGGTGTAATGGTCAAGAAGTTGACTATTAATCAAGAATTCTCGGGTTCAATCCCCGCACTGTACAAACATTTGTGTGGATGAACATGTCTGTTTGTACTGGTTTGGGTGTTATATGTATTTATTTCAGTTTATTTGTAATACCACTGTTGATTCTGTTATCTGTAATACAAGTGCTTTAGCTACTTACCACGAAGTCAGATTCATGTATGTTATGTTGTTCTATATTTATTTATTTAAAGATCGTAGAGATACAATTTTTTCCAGTGACTACGTGATAATAACTGCACCTGACAAAAATAAATGAATCATTTAAAATACTGGCTAATGGCTGGTTGTTTTGATACTGTCAGTGGAATTTCCGTCCCTGATATCGTCCTCTTGGTTTATAAATAGTTTAGAAAATCTTAGTGTGTTTTATTATTCTAGTGGCGTAAGCCAAGTTTAGAACTAACTTTCTATAATTGGCCTCAGGTCAATATAAAACACCGATAACGGCCTTCTTACCGAATCTGTGCAATCATAGATGCTGTAGAACCGTGGTACATAAATGAAAAAAAAAACATGTTGTCTTTACTTGCGAGACATGACATTTTTCGAAGTCGATGTCATATGGATATGACATTCCTCTTAGCTAAGTCACTGAAGACATGGCGTAGGCGATTTTTTAACTTTTAGATCTGTAGACTCTGCAACTGCGTACTCTGCGCACTCAGTATGCCGGCGGCGCGCGACGCCAATCAATTGAAGCGTCGCGCGCGCACGTCACAGTTCTCGCACCAGCACCTGGAGATAGCTACCTCAGTGTTTGTGTACTAACTTAACTTTTTCATACAGCTAAGATACGAATAGTGATGTGTACTAATTACTGAAAACTGTTCTATCTATTTTTTTTAGCCATGGTAACGACACAGAATGAGTGTTCGTAAGAGGTTAAGAGAAAAAGTAAGAAGAAAAAGTAAGCGGTCAGTTTTCAGAGTGTTGGATTAATTCTTCCAGCTTTCGTGCACAAGGTGTAAGGGCAATCTTCCACACCGATATGTACGACTTTCTTCTACGTAGAGATACGTGGTGGCGATATTTTAACTTTCAGATCTGTAGTCTCTGCAGCTGCGTACTCTGCGCACTCAGTATGCCGGCGGCGCGCGACGACAATCAATTGGAGCATCGCAGGCGCACGCCATAGGTCCCGCACTAGTTCCTGAAGATAGCTACCTCAGTGTTTGTGTACTAACTAACTTTTTCATACAGATAAGATATAAATAGTTATGTATAATTACTAGAAACTGTTACTAGCGAAATCTTTAGGTATCAAAATTTTTGAGCCATGGTAATGACAAAGAATAAGGGTTCATAAGAGGTTAAGAGAATTTTATCTAAATAGAAAATTGTAAGCGGTCAGTTTTTAGAGTGTTCGATTAGTTCCTCCAGCTTTCTTGCAAAAGGTAATTACCGATTTCTACGACCTTTCTACGTGGGCCTCTAGACATAGAAAGGTACGTGATGTATCTTTGTCCTGATTAATCGATGACGAAAATGGACTATCGAAGATTTCTCGTTCGTGATTCTTTATTAAATTTATTGATACAACATTCGCCTTCGCTTGGTCACTGAAGATATCACTACACGTAGGCGATATTTTAACTTTCAGATCTGTAGTCTCTGCAGCTGCGTACTCTGCGCACTCAGTATGCCGGCGGCGCGCGACGCCAATCAATTGAAGCATCGCACGCGCACGCCATAGTTCCCGCACTAGCGCCGGGGGATAGCCTGCTAGTGTTTGTTTACATAACTGACTGGTTGTTTGTTACTGTTCGTCGAATTTCACTCAACAATTAAATCTTTACTAGTAAGATGTTTATTTTGAGTCACGATAACTTTAGACAATAGATAGTTTACTGTAACGTCCTCTTGGTTCATAAGTGGTTAGGAATATCTTAGTGTGGCCAGTTAAAATTGCACACGCTATAGTTCTCGTAGCTACTTGTGCCGGGGGATAGCCTACTAGTGTTTGTTTACCAAATCAACTTTTTTAACCTCTTGAGAACGAAGAGGAAGATATCAATGATAAAATGTATTATGACTCGTTACCGTGCCTTAAACGAACACAACGAAGAAAGGCTTAGGCTAGTCGTTATAAGAAAAAACATTTTATTTCAGACTATGTCCATAACCCCTCAACTGTGTCAAAACGACAGATTACCCATGTCTGTGGAGCCCAGAGTGGGCCTCGCCACAGTATGGGGTGTAGGGGGGCCGACCTACACTAAAACTGCATTTCTTTATTCCTTGCTCTAGCGGAAGCCCTTATTAGGAATTATACCTAAAATGAAATTTCCTACTTAAAATAGTAATCTTTTGTAATATTTATTTAGTAATAAAGTTGTACAGCTGTCATAATTACAGGGGTCCCTAAAATTTCAATAAATTATATATAATAAATGTATAATAAAACACTCTTTAACTTAGTAACCATGTTTTTTATATACCTTACATTGTTATTTACAAGGAAAAAAGCACTATACACATGACTCATATACAAATATTTCACAAAATCAACGTTTTCAGTATAGTAGAAAAATGGTGCCTACCCTAAGATCAGCCTCAATTAGGCTTTGTATTACATGATATTTTGAAATCATTACACACTGTAGATAACACAGTATTATATTTTTAATAAATAAAGGTTATTATCTGGGTTTTATAAGAGTATTAACAGTGTAGGTTCAGTAGATTTTATGTAGGAGTTACACAAAAAAGATGATTATTTTGTCATAAAAAATACTACCTTGATACTTATGTGATTAACAAAACAATTATTAACTTTTTCACTGAGAAATTATATTTTCTTATAATTATAGGTAACAAACTATACATTAAAACAACAAAAATAACATCAATTCAAAGAAAATTCAGCTGAAACATGTAAACAAAACAAGCAAACAAGTAAGCAAAAAGGACCACTTTACAAAACAAAGTGTTGGATTAATATGGATAAGGCTTTTTTTATTATTTTAACTTGGATGAAAATGCCAGTATTCGACTATCGCCAAAACTATGTTCATATTGTTAACAAATTTATTTCTAAACTTCTATTTTGTGATCCGAGCGTTGGGTTCACGATCCGGAGGTTCCGGGTTCGATTCCCGGTGGGGACACTATCTCACAAAAAATCCTTTCTGAGAATGTCCTCAGTTTGGTTAGGGCCTTGCAGATTGAATTACCCGATTGCCAGAAACATAAGATGATTCCGTGCTTTGGAGGGCACGTTAATCCGTCGGTACCGGTTACTTTTGTAACGTTGTTGTTACAACCACCTTTACGTTACAGCCTTCTTTATTATTTACGAAATTATTTGTCAAATTACTACGTCTGTTCTGAAAAGTAATAATTGACGGGTCCGCACCGATCGGTGTGCGTTGGTTTTCAAGGGTTAAATGTAATAAAGGAGATAATAATAGTAATAATAATAAATTTTAAACTTGTCTTGAATGTTAGCCTATTAATTCTTTATGTATATTGTGTGTGGGTGTGTCAATAAATAAATAAATAAAAATATTCCTACTCTAAAGTGTGATACCGTGAAAAGCATGACGGAACGCACAAAGGCTTACCGTCACACATTCCACAGTATGACGTTGTGCGTTTCGAGCAAACAGCACACTTGCGCCTGAGACGGCGGGATCCTGTCTCGGTGGATTCAAAAAAATGTGGAATGTGCAGCCTTGACTGCTCGGTTTGTATCATGCGCCTTTTATATGTGTTGTGGCGCCCCAACAACTCAACCACCAAAGATTTGCGAAAGCTTCGGTGGTTGATGTGTAGGTTTGCCTTAAGCATTACATACGAATTTAATACGCTAACGTTCAAGAGTCGCCTAAAAAGTTTCTTATACCATACAGTGGTCCGCTTTCTCTCAATGGGGTACATTGCCAGCATCTGGTCTTTTTTGTCGACTCCTCCCATACAGATGTTATAATCGTGTATGAGAGCAGGTTTGACAATGTCGTCGCACGTCGTCGTTGTCAACCCATGGTATGTCGAGATAAGAGCAATTCGCTTCTTATCACGCCATACGATGAGATCAATATCACCCGACGTGCAACCACATACCTGACCAACGGCCATGTCTTTGGCTTGCAGGTTCGTCAGCTCAGCGGGAACGAGCTGTCGATCGGTTCTAAGGGTCCCGACACAGTCAAACCCACGGACTTTTAACTCTCGCGCAAGGGCGGGAGAGTTGTAATAATTGTCCATCCAGACAGTGTGCCCTCTGTTCTCTAGACCATCTAGAAGTCTGAGCACTAACTTTGGAATTTTTCCAGACAGAGGATTAATTTCCTCTGTGTCGTCTGGACTGGACTGACGTGCCTCTACCTCAAAACGCCACAGATAGCCCGTATCGGACTCACAAACTTCGTAGGTTTTAATTCCTACTGCGGCCGCCTTGTTCGGAATATGCTGTTTTATATTTAAGCGTCCAGTCCACTGGGTTAAGCTTTCATCGAGAGCAATATTGCGACTTAACATATACAGTGAAGCGAATTTGTTATTCAGATGCTGCAAAATAGGCAGCACTTTGAACAATTTCGCTTCACTTAATGACATCGTTTGTGGGGTACATATAGCATTGTCATTAAAATGCAAACATTTGCTCAACAGAATGAACCTATCAAAGGGCATGGCAGCGGAGAACTCAGGCGTACTGAAAATGTCTTTCGACGAATTCCAGTACTCCTCTAAACGTGATTTTACCACAATCCCAGTAGCCAGGATTATAGCAAAATACGTGTAGAGTTCATCCGCTGTCGTGTCCTTCCATTTGGTGATTCTGCTGCGGGGAGCAATTCCCTGCACCAGCATCACCTCTACAATCTGTTGAGCATATTTGTTGGTCTCCTCAGCTATGTACTCCATAATTGGGCGATCCCATATAGCAATGAATGCCTCATATGGGTTGCCGTATAGAGCAGTAGGACCATTCCTCTCGGAGAACACTTCCCTCCTCAACTCAGGCAGAATTTGAGGTTGCGGGAATTGCCTCCACCGAAAATCAAACCTATTAGGAACCGAATATGCTGCAGGCTCGATGGGTGCTGCAGGCTCGATGGGCGCTGCAGGCTCGATGGGTGCTGCAGGATTGAGAGTGACTGGGCGAGTGGGTGGCCACGATTGGTCGACTACAAGTGGCGATGAGCCTTCCTCGTCACTATCTCCGTCCATATTATAATATGGCCGCAACACCCTCGGCACTATCAACGGCTGCAGCTCATCAGCATCATCATCACTATCCTCTGATTCTTCATCGCTACCTGTGAACAAAAAAAAATTTGCTATGCGCATATTTTGGTTTTAAATTTAAACACATTATATCTAACTTACCAAAGCAAAGGGCATTTTCTATTTCATTGTCCCGCAATGGACGGCGTGGAGCAGGGGCAGCGGCAGTTCTAATAGGGCGAGTAGTTATTCTGCAATATAATTTGAATATCAATAATAATGAAAATGAAACAGATCAAACTGATATTGTTAATTTATAAGATATTTACGGATTCGCAACACGTCGCACTGCTCGAAGGGTCGATCGCGTGGATGGTTCACTGCCACCAATTTCATCGTTCCTGTATGTAAAACGATATATAATATTATTATAACGCTCATTTTCAACATAACGTTAAGAATAGGTTTCAATGTAAACAACACTCACGCAGCTGGAGATGGTGAATTTGAGTGACTGATAGCTATCAGTGCTTCAGCTGCAGATAATCTGTATAAAAAACGGAAGAATTGCAGAAATATAATGTAGAATGTGGAATAATTTATAATGTATTGTAGACAGTATAATACTTACGCAGGTGGAGACACTACGGCCATAATGATATCTTCATTGGTGCCATTAGTACATGGTGCCATTATTACATCTTCGCTTGATAATCTGTGAAGGAAAAAAGGTCAAGTTACCAAAAGTATAGAATTTATTGAAATAACACAGACTGATCCTAAAATACCTACGGCAACAGATGCACCGGAGAAATTTGGTCGACGGATGCCGCCGGTATATCTAAGCTTATTGATCTGTGAAGGAAAAAAGGTCAAGTTACCAAAAGTATAGAATTTATTGAAATAACACAGACTGACCCTAAAATACATACGGTGGCGCGGGAGGACCCATTGAGGTCCGACTTAATAACGACTTCGGTTTTAAGCGAAGAGGCATCTCCAGCGTCTTCCCCTTCGGCCAGGCCGACATTGGACCGCAAAAAATTCTAGATATAAGAAAAAGTAGTAGGTAAATATAAAAGCAAAACTATGTAAATATAAAAGTAAAACTTTAGGCAAAGTTACAATTTCCGCCGAATTTGGGTGCGACTCAGTGGCGACGTCGATTTTTGGCAGGGCAAACGTTACGTTTATACCACCACCTCGTGTGCGTACGCCACCTCGACGTGTGCGTAATCCACCTCGTGTGCGAACACCACCACGTGTGCGAACATCGCCATCTTCACATGCATCAACATGCCCGGCACCACTACCTTGCCCGGCACCACCACCCCTCTCCGTTCCACCACCCCGCCCAGGGGTCCCACCTCGTCTAAGACGACGTGCCCTTGCGCCTGATCGCATGCGTGGCCTTATATAACAAAAAAACACTGCACGAGATGCACAAAAAAATAAGCAGTATAAAAGTCGACAACAAAGAATACAGTGAAATAATTGCAAAAAAACCGGCCAAGTGCGAGTCGGAGGTTCCGAAAGAAACTAAGTATTATAAATATCTTCTCAAAAGTGCACCCTTTGTTAATGTTAATGACCAAACATAGCTTTTAAAATAAACAAACATAAAGATACGCATATTTATAGTTGATTTTTATCATAAAACATAATTTGTAAGCAAATCCGCCACGGCGCGTATCCATGCTAGGCGAACCAGCTGCGGCGGCCATTAAAACTCGGAAGAGGCCGTCTGTGAGAGGCGCGATTTGGGTTTCGCCCGGTCTGTGACGCGGCCACTTTTGGGCTTCTAGTGAACCGGTACTTGTGTTCGTTATTGTTTAAGACTTTACGGAATATTTAACCATGTTAGAGTATTATAACAAGAAAACTATGTTAATTTAACATCATATCAAATTTATGTGAAATGTTTAAATGAAATAATAGTGATATAATAAAAACCAAAAACATCGAGCAAGGAAATGCAAGGTATGGGTTAGGCTTCTGTTTTAGTGGCTGTTATTTTGCATAAAATAGTAATAAACACACTTAATTCTAGTATGAAACGAAAGTTTACTTACATTTCAAGCGATTATCTGCTTCTTTCTTCTTTATCACCAACTAAAAACACTGTTTTTGTTTAAAATACCGCGCACGTACACACTCTGACACTGCTGATATTTCACTGCCGGTTGGCGCCAAATTGTTTGTCTACCGAGTACTCAGACGACCGCTTGCTACCTGTCTCGTTTCACGTATAACACGTTTAAATGAGACAGACAAAGACAAAAGCAGTCTATCAATGTGTTTAAGCTCGAAACGTGAGCGCGAAAGCCGCGGCCCAAAAGGGAGCAAGACACAGATGCAGCAAATTTGACAGCGGCCCAAATTGGATCGCGCGCGCCACATACCAGGGATAATAATAATAAGTGAATGTGAAAGTTGTACACGTCTAGTTTTGAATAGAAAAATGCAATCTTAGGTCATATTAAAATATCACTATGCGTCAGCTTTGGATTTAGCAAATCAAACAATAAATGGCAATATATAATGTAATAAAATCTAAGCCAGGTTTTGTTTCTCTGTTTGAAAAATTTTACTTTAAACTACATAGAGATTTGTGAATAATTAAATAACACAAAATCATATCATTTTGTTTAGCAACAGATATTGACTTTAAATGTGGAAGGGCCATCTGACGCCTTAAAATCGAAAAGAGATTTACATATTTTAAAAATAAAAAGGCACTAGAGCCTCAGAACTCAAACACTACCTATTGGATATCACTAAAAGAGGAAATTACAAGTAGATAAATTTATATACCACTCCAAAACTCAGTTCATTTTTAACCACCACCAAAGCTTGCCGAACCAATTCGCAGTAACACAAAACGGTCAATTTATTACAGATATTGTACCGCAAGTTCCGAGAGATAATGTAGAGCACCTACATCCCAAAGGAAATGAGATTTCGCTTTTCCAATCAATGGGGTCAAGTTACTTAAACGTTACCAATTTCGGGCAATTCTGGACTCTATCTGCGTAACTGTAAGAAGGTTATTCGGACTCAATATTTGCAATAATAATAGTCATCCTGGCCGATTTCAACCACGGCGGCCAATCTCAACAGAGATCAGCCTACTACGCAGGAGATATTATAGTGCACAAGTGTGAGCGCAATACACAGGTGCACTCACTGTTCCATCACTCTCAAAGTTCGGTGAGACGGCAATCCGACATGACCGGAGAGAGATCAGGCACAGGACCAACGGCGTAACGCGCTTTTCGAGGCATGGGGGTGTAACACCGCCAACTTCCCGACTCCGAGCTGTTTTTCAGAGATTCATTACAGAAAATCTCAGAAACAGTTTTGACTCGACCTGGTATTCGAACCCAGGACCCTCTCGGATGTAAGGCAGAAACTTTGCCACTACACCAACGAGGCAGTTGATATTTGCAATAACTGATACGTTAACCCATTGTTCTAAACATCTCTCCTACTCTGTAAGAATGTCCTTAGTAGTTTAGTTAGTGGTTTAGTCGGCCGTGCGAGAGAGAACGCGCTGGCCAGAACCGAAAATACAAACGAAACCTTACGGAGTACAGTCTCAGAGGTTCGTTATTTAAAAAAACGTATGTTTGAATGGAGGTATCGTCGAATAACTTGGGATGGAGTCGCATAACGTCGGGTTATAATGGCATGGATTTCGGTATTTTTAGGGTAATTGTTTTGCAGCTTCCTTGTTCATTTTAGTTCAGGAGCTAAGCGTTTATTTACACAGTTAGTTATTACATTCTTCAAAGCAGTGTCGCTGCACTCACAATTTGTTATATTTTATTGTTATAGGGGAGAAAACAACCCCTCCACCAACCCGCACTGAGCCCGCGTGGTTGAGTAAATGGCTCGTACAACCTCAAAGTTGAGGTGAGGCCTGTGTCCAGCTCTGGGACGTGTATAGGCTGGGAGTAAGTGAGTAAGAGGAGAAATCAATATTAGTACAAGGCCCCAATAATTTTACTCGCGCGGTTTTCCAATTAATTCCTGAAAAGAAATATATAAATTGCACCAGGTACGGTGACCAGCACATCAGACTACCATTTTTCGTTTTAAAAACATCCGTATCACAAGAGCATAAGATGCCACAGTGCTCACCCAGACGTGCTGTCGTCCGTACGTCTTAACCAAATTTGCAACTTTGTACGAAAATTACAAACTACAAAATTTCTATCACACTCCTAGCGTGTTTATACCTACCAAAATATATAAAATACCAAAACATAATTATCGATTGATAGCGGCACATTCACGCGCACGGGTGGACAATTTTCAGCTGAGGTACAAATACAACAACAAATATATATACAACAACATCACATACATTGATCTGACTCCGTGGTAAGTAGCTAAAGCACTTGTGTTACAGATATCAGATTCAACAGTGGTGTTACAAATAAACTTAAATAAACACCTATTACACCCAGACCAGTAGGTACAAACAGACATGTTCATGCACACAAATGTTTGTACAGTGCGGGGATCAAACCCGCGACCTCTTGGTTATACCGCGACCACTTTGGTGTAATAGTCAACTTCTTAGCCATTACACCAAAGTGGTCGTAATTCCACACGCGCGAAGCTGGGGCGGGCCGCTAGTATTTAATATAGCCTATGTGCAACTGAGTAAAAAAAAAAAAAAACGCGCGAACTACGGCCCGCGTTTTCATAAATTTTCACATTCAAGTTCTTGGTTTTGATAAATTATATAAATATTATTATTCAATAATTAAATTTTATTAAAACTGAGCCGCTTTTTATTTTCTCATAGAGGGTGATGAAAAGTAGAGTGTATCATTTGGACGCAAATATATTTTTGGCTCGGGCGACGTACTTTGAATCCCTCGCTTCGTTCAGGATTCAAAAAAGCGCCCTCGCCGTAAAAATATTATTTTGCTTCCTCATGATACAATCTACTATTATTGGGTAAATTTCAACAAGTAGATTTTTTTTTATCACTTCGGTGAGATTTTTTATTTCAATGCTATTCTACAGATTTTTGATGACAAATAAAAGTTTAACCCATTATATAACACGTGTGAGAGCGGGCAACAAATATCATTAAAATTCAGAGAAATATTCAAGATTGAATTTTTATAGGTCCACCGAAGTTAAAAGTATCCTCCGAAATGATAAAAATGTCCACCGAAATGAAAATTTGTCCACTGAAATGATATAACTCTACACCGATATTATTAATGACCACTGGAATGATATAGCTAAGAGCAAACCGAAATGCAAGTTGGGGTTTCTTACATTGTTATTTATTCAGTTTATACTAAAACGCTCTGATTAAAAGTACGATTTTTACAGGTATGTACTGTAAACTATTCTTATAGGTAGGTGATATAAATAAAACTTCTAAAATAATCAAATCAACTTTTTTTATTTTGATCACAGCAATTATCTCTTTATTTCACTAATCAGCCTTTTTTTACTATATATAGGTATGTACTCGTATGTATTATTATTTACTCGTTAGCTTATAGATATTTAAGTCGCAAGTATTATAATGCTTTAATAATATGTTCTATAAATCCTACTTAGCAAGTGTTCTTTTTGTTAATCATATCACGATGAATTTTTACCATAACTAAAATCTTTTCTTATTAAAAAAATATGGTTTCTTAAAAAACCTCCATTTTTAATTTAATAGACTTGTTTACATTTTCATTATTAGTAAGATATCAAACCACCAAACACGCACGTCACGAACAAAATACCAAATAAACACAATAATTCTGACTTCTTCTAGGTTAAAATACATTTCGGAACTATGAATAAATATTTGAGACCGGGATCCCTGATTTATCATTTCAGAGGTGCATTTCATTTCCGTGGACTGTTATCAGTATTACAGTCCACCGAATCCTCTGAAATGATAAAACTGAAATGATAAAATGTACCTTAAATTTACATTCTCTCTAGAACCAAAATCAGTATTAAAATATCAACACTTCTCAAACTAGCAGTCCTTACGGCGAGTTTAATGCACAACTTTGAAATAAATTAAATAAATCTAACACGAGTTATAACGGCTACCGAAATGAATTTTTTTTTGTCCCCACATCACTGAAATGATAAACTTACGTTTTTAGCGGGAAACCACAGCACGTCACGACCGGTGCGTTCGCGCCGCGGGCTTAAGCCGCACTGATCCGAGGTGGGGAGAGGAAAGGGGAGCACAACAGGCGCCATGTTGACGGAATATTCTCTACGAAAAATACTGTCCTATAAAATGATAAATTTTCGCCGGACAAAAGTTGACTGGTTGTCAAATCTATAACAACGTAGTTAAATAAACAAAAATAGTTTTTGTAGATAGATAATATAAACTTCAATGAAATTAAACTATACTTACATTCAATTAATTATTCGTATTTGCAGGAAAACTTATTTTGTGAGTCGAATAGAGTTTAGGACAGGTCACTGTTATGATAAAATGACACTTTCTAATTTTTTTTCGCATGTTATCCGATATTGTAACTCAACAATTTTTTTTGCCAAGGTAGAGGAGGTCTTATTCTACTAAGAATAAATATACATAATCCTATATCAGCATCTTGTACACCCGTTCTCACGTTTGCCGTGTGTTTTTTCTGTTTGCGCAATTCACCCTATTGTATTTATTTGGCACACCAACGACAGTGACAATTCATCAAACGAGAGACTTACATGCAGTAAAATTGTTTAGCTTATTGCACTATCAGTCAAAGGTACACATCACATGCTTAGGCGTTACAAAATACGAGTATGTTAAAAATTAAACAATGTAGACATTTATTCATCAGGGATAATGTAGGATTCTACTGGTAAAAGATTTATTTAAACCGGTCCAGTAGTTTCGGAGCCTATTCAATTCAAATAGTAATAGTAACTGCCTCGTTGGTGTAGTGGCAAAGTTTCTGGCTTACATCCGAGAGGTCCTGGTTTCGAATCCCAGGTCGAGGCAAAAATTGTTTCTTAAATTTTCTGTCATGAAATTTCTCAAAAACAGCTCGGAGTCGGGAAGTTGGCGGTGTTACACCCCCTTGCCTCGGAAAGCACGTTAAGCCGTTGGTCCTGCGCCTGATCTCTCTCCGGTCATGACGGATTGCCGTCTCACCTATCTTTGGAACAGTGAGTCCACCTGTGTATTGCTCTCACACTTGTGCACTATATAATATCTCCTGCGTAGTTGGCTGATCTCTGTTGAGATTGGCCGCCGTAGGTAGTCAAAATTGGCCAGGAGGATTAATTCAAATAAACAATCAAATCCTCTTTATAATATAATAATGCTTTTAGCATTAAGTCCACCCTTTGTACATTTCTTGTGCAATAAAGTTTTAAATAAAATAAAATAAATATAATAGTGTAGTAACACCTTCAATCCTGGCTAATGCAAGCGATCTCGCGCACGGCGTACACTTCACGCATACTACTCGAGTAGTATGCGTGAAGTGTGCGCCGAGTTTCAAAGCTGAACCATCACGCTACGAGTTACGACGAACTATTTTCAATCACGAAGGGAGTGCATACTTAATCAAATACCTACCTACTTGTAAAATTACTGCGTAACGTGAAGAAGTACCAACAATGATTTTAAAAAAAATGTTGGACATAATTACTGCATTTTAGAAATACTTAACACGTGAAAACGATATTTAAGTAGGTAAAAAGTTTTATTATGTTTTGCAAATTGCAAAAAAATATTGATTTGCTTTGTTATAATATCTACATACTTGGCACGTGTAGATAAGTTATTAAAAATTATTAACACTTGAACATGCTTGGAATTTGAAGTACGTTAACTTTTAAGCATTATTTCAAAGAATTTGCTTGATAATAAAGACATGAATACAATATAGGCATCCATCCGTTATCTAGGGTTGCCAGACGGTCGGAAATTGGCGGGGAATTTTTGTATGTCTTCCCGTCTCCCGACAAAGCAAACAATCTCCCGTAAAACAAGTTCGATAATAATTTTTTGGTTTACATTTTCGTCAAACAGAAAACTAACAAAGAAGCAGCAAAGGAACCGAATGAGCATGGGTTTAATAAAGGCGAAATTAATAATTCGTTTGAATTATTTCGACAAAATTTGTTTAAATTTTATGACTTTTTTAATAGCGAAAACGCTCAAAAGTTGTTAAAAGGGGTAAAAAAATGACAAATACTTATGGCAAGAACGAAAACAATAAACATGCTCATTCGGTTCCTAACTTATGTGTCACAAATACCTACTACTCGTATGTTTGATGTTGTCTATTGATCCCGATAACAGGAAGAATCGATTTGGCAACCCTAGTTATCACTGTCTTTGATTTGTTGTTGGGTTTAACTGACTAAAACACGTTTTGAAATATGACGTAATAATATGAACTACATATGTTTGCTACATGTAATTTTTAAGATTTCTAATGCCACATATACCACATATTTTTTTCCATGAATCTGTTTTAATGTGTACCAACCTTTATATGAGATTAACATCTATTAACTAGCGTTGTATTTAAAGAACTAGTGAATATAAACACATTATATTCTATCGACAATCAACTGCTAAACTGAGTTCTTTCAAAAAATGCTGAAAATTTGGTTACTGGCTGTGTTTCAGCCAATTTTTGCCTCGGTTTTACGGGAAGCCTATCAATTACCTTTGTTGGAGAGTAAGTTAAAAATAGAGTTAATTTATACGTAAAATTCCGTTCAAGTGGAAAATTTAAAGTGTTCATAGTATGTAGGTTACTTACACCAATCATTAATACCGTTATATACCAGGATTCTATTTATCTTTGTTGACATATTAATCAATCATGTTTAACAAACTTATTTATTTTTATTGCACATCAAAACTTTATGGTGGACTAACGCCATTGGGCGTTCTCTACCAGTTATACCTTTGGGCTAAAAAGAAATGATATCACATTTACTCAGCTTTTACTGAGTAGCATAAATACTGAACAATCTTTTACAGACCGATCGATCTTAACACTAAGCCAGACGCAATACGAGTACAAGTATAATTTTAGTTTTAGTCGCGTATGCGTCAGTGATAATAATACTTAGATAGTTAATAAAATCCTATTCTGACAGCGTATAAGTAGATATTTATAATAAAAAAAACACTCCGGTTCTTTCTTTGGTGACTTTTCTTATCGTTTCAGACAAAACCACAACTATCGAAGAAATTAAGGTTTCATCGGAGCCCACAATTTCCTACAATGAAACCGATGGCATGTCTGAATATCCGTACTTCGCGAACCTGGGCCACTGTGGCGGCGCTATAGTGTCCAAAAATTTGGTGGTTGTAGCCGCACATTGTGTGCATCCTTTTAGAGACAATTTTGGAAGGTAAGTTCAATAAATACCTTAACTTTCTATTTTACTTATTTGCTCTAGATCTCTACTGAAACTTGAAACTAGTATGTAGAACAAAAAGTAACGTAATGGAAACTTGAGATCTCCAAAACTTTCATTTCCTTGTGCAATAATCTTGTTGCCACTATCAATGGTGGTAGCTACCCTATAACTAATATAGGTTAATTAATAGGGTATCTGTTCATGTTTTTCCTAGAAAAAAGATCATATTCTTAAAAACAAAGTCACTATTTTACAGACACTACAAAAAAGTTATTGGCATCCACAATAGAACAGTTGAAGTGGAAAGGATTATTATTTACCCTACTTACACGCCACAGGACAAATTGCGTTATAGTTTACAATTTAATGATATAGCATTATTAGTACTTTCGAAACCGCTGAAATTCAATGCTACAGTGCAGCCACTGACTTTGCCCGCTCAAGATGAAAAATTCGATGCTGCATCCAAGCATGTGGTACTCGGTAGAGGCGTTGATGATGTAAGTATTGTTTATTTATATATATAAAAGAAACTGGTGTTAGTTGAAGGGATGGACGGATGAACCGATTTGGCTGAAAATTGGTGGAGAGGTAGCTTAGAATCAGGAAACGGACATATGATACTTTTTATCCCATTCAACCGCGATTGTGAAAACAAAGGGATTCCACGCGGACGAAGTCGCGGGGGGCCACTAGTATTTTTTTAAATAAAAAATAAAATGACTTTTTTTTCGACAGTGCCACGGGCCATCTACCTGGAAAAATCCAAGGCATTTACAAGTAAAACTATTTTCATCCGAAACTTGCTACCGCAGAATTTATCATGGATCTAGAAATTTACCTCCTATACATTGGAAAGCATTAAATGAAGTTTTAATCTGTGCTGAACGTGTCGATGGATTGGATTTCGGTGATACTGTATGTTTATGCATTTCATTTGCTATCTATTCTTATTATAGTCTATTTAATTACACACACACACTCCCAAAGGTATGTGTGGTATCCCGGTGTGAAAACTATTCGTTTACGATCTTGGTTTCTTCACAATTTGAAAATAAATGACTTTATTTTATTATATCATGTTAAAATAAGTTGGTAACCTCATTCACATTATCAAAATCTCGACCCATCTAATGTTTAACGGTAAACCGGCTTAAGGCAAGTGTTCACAGGTCGGTATCGTCCTAACGGTGTGTACAGAAGACGCTATCGCGCACAGTTTTTAAAAAACAAAATTACATAATCAAATGTCTCCTTAAGTTCTGTTGTTAAGAAGAGAGGGGGGGGGGGAACCGTAAGCAGCGTGTGTACGCGGTCGTGAGCAGGCGTGAACGAAACCTCAAGCTCCGGTTCAGGGAGCTGGTGTCAAATTGCTGACACAGCTCTATATGCATGTAGATCAGCCCTAATGGGTACACATATTGGTTATAACAGTACGCATCGCACTCAACGAATTTTTGTTTGCTTTGAATAGAAACTCATACACCAGCGTCCACTGTTCCGCACTGTACGGATCGCACATCGGCAATACTGACATGCGATGTGTACTGATGACGTCATAAGATTCCTTACTTCCGATCTACAAAATTCGAAGGAATATGTCATCGGCAATCCGATCGCTGGCGATACAGTAGCGTGTACAATACCGACCTGTGGTGCCTTTAATCAATCATTTTCAATCATTTTCAGAGTGACTTCGTTGGACCCTTAGTTAAAGACAACGTTCTCGTTGGGTTAGCCTCCTACATGATGCCGTATAGAAGTGACAAGGTTTTCCTAACAAACGTTGCGCATCACGTCAACTTTATCAATTATTTCATACATGCCTTTGATTCAATAGAAGAATATGATTCGTCTTTCTCATCGGAGTCCACAGAAGAGTCCTATTCTTCTGTACCTGAGTCGTCAGAAGAGAATGATTGGTCTTACTTGTCAGAGACGACAGAAGATGATTCGTCTTCTTCGGAGATATCATCAGAAGAATACGATTGGTCCTCTGAGGACTACGATTGGTCCTCAGTGGACTATGATTGGTCCTCGAAAGAGTACGATTGGTCTTCCGTACCGGAGTCTTCAGAAGAGTATGACTGGTCTCCCTCGTGGGAGTCATCGGAAGAGCACAATTCTTCTTTCTTACCAAAGTCGACGGAAGAGCACAATTTTTCTTTCTTACCAAAGTCGACGGAAGAGCACAATTCGTCATACTTACCAAATTCGAAAGAAGAGAGAAAAGTTGAGGAATACAATTATTTTTCTTCCCTGTTAAAAGATATGAAAGACAGATTGTCTTTGCATTTTTTAAATCGCCAATTAAAACGAGAATCCGGCGACGAAAAGAACTCTACTAATACTGTCAGCTATAAGAACTTTTTTGATGAAATTAAAAGCTATTTCGCGGAAATATATTATCCTTAAGAGAGCTTTTATGAGAAAGCTGCGGAGAGTTTTGATAAAAATAATAATAATTTAAATGAAGGTGAAATCGCTTTTGATAAATATAAAAGTCATTTCAAAGAGATGTTGACGCCTGAGGAAAACTAAGAACCAGATTATATATTTACAATAAGTAAACTTGCGAAATAAATAAAAAAAATGACACTTGAAAGTAGTTTCAATATTCTTTAAACTGTGGAATTTATTTTATTTTTTGCAAAAGGAATAAAGAAACCATAATCTTTAATTTATTTGAATAGTAAATATGATTATATAAAAACCTTGAATACAGTAACAATAAAGGTAAGTATTTTAAACATGTATGTATAATCAATCTCAAAGTAACTGCTATGATTACATTATATAATTTTAAAGTGCACATTTTCGTTTTGTAAGTATAAAATTCTTGATCATTGTAACTAACGAATAAGTAACCTATATAAAACCCAACATAACGTGGAAAAAACAAAACTTGTGACTCAATATTTAAACAAGTAATAAAATTACATATTCGTCAACATATAGTGTAATGAACTCGCTATTTTTGTAAAATAAATACATGATGCATGATTTATATCTAATATATAAAATTATCGTGTCATAGTTTTCGTTGCCATACTCCTCCGAAACGGCATGACCGATTCTCATGAAATTTTGTGAGCATATTGAGTAGGTCTGAGAATCGGCCAACATCTATTTTTCATACACCTTAGTGATAATAATTTATATGGCAAAACAACGTTTGCCGGGTCAGCTAGTAATAATATAAAAAACTAACTGACCCGGCAAACGTTGTTTTGCCATATGAATTATTGTGGACAACCCTTATCACTTAGGTATATGAAAAATAGATGTTAGCCGATTCTCAGACCTACTCAATATGCTCACAAAATTTCATGAGAATCGGTCAAGCCGTTTCGGAGGAGTACGAGAACGAACATTGTGACATGAGAATTTTATATATACTTACTAGCGTGCAACGGGGTGCTTTCCTCGGCTACAGAAATTTATATGAAATCCTAAAACACCTGTTGTTATGTTGAGAAATAAAACTTCCCTTCAGATTGGTACCATTTATTGTACTTGCTTAATATAACAATCGCACCTTTCACATGAACTGCTACTTAGTTCTAGATTGAGACTATTAGCCGAGTACCAATTTGGAAGGAAACAGGGTCGTGTAATTAGAGAATTACTAGGTTCGAGTGGTGAGTATTATTGCAACTTTACGATACTATATAAAAATCTCAGAAGGAGTCTACATGAGTAAATACGGCTGGTAAAGAGGGGAACAGCTAGAGCACCAACCTTGGGCGTGGGCAAACCTGGGTTCCTGTTCGGTTGCACTCCTTATGTTCTCTTCCGGAGTCCCAGTTGATTCGCATTCAGTGTCCTCCACTGTACATCATCTGCAGTACTTCAATTTCTTTCAAGGTACTCTAATCAAATTAAATTCAATGAATCAATGAAAAAATAAAAAAAAACCCACCTGAAACAAACGACAAAATAAAAGACTGATCATCAGACATGTGCTACTGGAAAAGGATGGGGCCAACTTTCAAAATATTGAACAACTTACTCGGGCGTCCAGCTAAATATTCATTGCTAAACAGCACCGAAATCCACCCACCCTTTCTGCTGGTCAGTACATGATCTTAACTGCTTGCTGAAAGGAAAAGAGCACACCAGATCAGAGGTTATGTTCCAGACCATCTTTCTGGAAATAATTCGGAAATAACTATTCCGACCAATAGCATACCTCATTGCTTGTTCTGCCTCCCAAACACTTCAAAATCGGCTTGGCTATCCCATGGATGCCGCCGGATTCTTCTTATATTTCTTTGCGATTTTCTTGATCGACTTGTAACAAAGACCGAAAGGAAAGATCCCTTCTTCATCTGTCACCCTGACACCTCACCGAAAACGAACTCCGTTTCGTTCCTCACGCATCTCATTGAGAAGACGTTTAGGGAATAAAAAAAAATACTTGCTTTTTATAGCAAAAAAAAACAAACGTGGATTTAATTCCACGCGAATAAGAAAATTATCAAAATATTAAATTACAGACAAAACTTCTAAATCCATAAATCTTTAAAAAGGAACGTAGCTAGTCTGAATGACGTCAAAACCAAAGATGCTTGCAAGGTGCTTGTGTATCTCACGCGATTCCTAAGGGGAACAATAGATGTCGCTAGTGGTTATTAAAGTTGTTGAGTTAACACGAAATGTGCAACGTTACAAGCGGACCCCGCAGACGTTGTCCTGCTGACGGTGGACAACCCTTATTAATATGGGGTATGAAAAATAGATGTTGGCCGATTCTTAGACCTACTTAATATGCTCACGAAATGTCATGAGAATCGGTCAAGCCGTTTCGGAGGAGTACGGGAACAAAAATTGTGACACGAGAATTTTATATATTATATAGAGATAGAGATAATACCACTGTGTTCTTGTATTTGTAAAATTTCCAAATGCGCATTCCTAACATTCTCTTTGTACCTATAAGTAGATAAAAACAACGTAATTACAATCAGTTAATTACACGAACCCCTAGAAGTCGGTTACAGATATTTGTTCAAGGAGCGAACCAAAACATGGGTGCTTTAACTACGCTGTTAGTACTTGTTGCGAAAGCGTTTCTGACCAACGTAATCATACCACACATTTCTCGTATGGGAAAAGGTAAGTTTATATAAAAATACTTAATATAAATATTCCATCATGTCGTCAAGGGAAATAACTTGTTTATTGAATACTTTAAAGACACCTAAGTAGTATATATAAAACATTGATGAAGAATTAAATAAATTACGGTTTTTTTAGGGTTCCGTACCTCAAAAGAAAAAAACGGAACCTTTATAGGATCACTTTGTTGTCCGTCCGTACGTCCTTCTGTCAAGACCGTTTTTCTCAGGAACGCGTGGAGGTATCAAACTGAAATTTCTATATGATACTAAGGTCTACTGTCCCTGGAAGCTGTAGAAAAATCAATCTTCTAAGCCAACGCAATCAAAAGATACAGCCATTTAAGCCGCAAATTTCCGCAAATTTTCGAAACTCGCACGGGAATCAAAACCTACAGGGTACTTCCCGTTAACTTATAATCTTGAAATTTAGTACGAAGTCACGTCTTATAGTACAGATATAGGAAAAATTACGAAAACCGTAAATTTTCAGTTTCATCATATAAAAAAAATATTTTTGTCAATTTTGAAAATTTCAAAGTTACTACGAGTACTCCTTATCTACAGGTTTGTACGGAACCCTCGGTGCGCAAGTCCAACTCGCACTTGACCGGTTTTTTTTTTGTTAAAGAATCAGGAAAATTACCATTTGTTAACCAGAGTGCTTAAAGTAGGGTGACCACGAACAACTATCGTAACGTATTCGTAGCGTCTACCTTTCGTCAACTTGTCAATTTGTATGAGGAGACTGTTAGTTTTTGACGTTTGGACGACACGAATACGTTACAATATGTTCGTGCTCACCCCACAAGGTAGTCATTTTCAGCACAGGGTAAAAAGTATTACAATATGTCCGAAAAGGGAGCCTATGGGGAATGCTAACATTCACCAACTACTACTAATCAATTAATACTTGTTGCCTACCTCATTGGTGTAGTGGCCATTCTAAGATTTTCGTTCACGAATTTCTCAGAAACCGCTCGAAGTCGGGAAGTTGGTGGTGTTACACTCTTGTGTCTCGGAAAGCACGTTAAGCCAACGGCTCAACGTGTTGCTACTGATCATTCCCCGGACATGTGGGATTGCCGTCACCAGTCGTATTGCGCTCACACTTGTACACTATATTATCTCTTGCGATGGCTGAACTCTGTTGAGATTTGCCGCCATGGTCGAACTCAACTGGGGGAACATTACTGTTTTTTTTTGTGATTAATTTTCAGGTGGCTACAGAATAAATGGTTCGTCTCAAGCAGTGCAGCCATCTGACACGTGGACTCCCGCGTACATTTCTGACTTTCCGTACTACGTCGAAATGGATGGGTGTGCGGGTGCTCTCATATCAGACCAGTGGGTGCTGACGGCTGCAGGCTGCGTTACCTCTCGGGAGTAAGTGCTTTGCAAGATAGCAGTAGGAAAGTTTTTTTTGCACTACCGAATTTTAACCAGTGAACTTCAACCAATTTGAGACTTCTATATCAGTGAAATACGCTAACTAGGACTAAAAGTAAAATTTAAAACGGTTTTTGATTACCCACGAAACTATGTACTCAGTATTTATTTTTTAAAGCTAAACCCAAATACATCCAACTGTAACCACTTACAAAACAACTCACAACGTGACACAGAAGATGCAGCTGAAATCACAACACTGACACCAACAAAACACTTGACGCGTTTGCCACGTGTAGTGGCGAACCAGCGGTTACAGTTGGATGTGTTTGGGTTCCTGCGCTGGCGTCGTGTAGTGGAGATTTTAAATTTTTATTTTAAATTAGTCATGGATTTTCAAAGAAACGTCTGATTCCATCAACATTTTATTTATTTATTTAGGATAACAAAGAAAAGTTGACTGTAGAAAGCTGGTGAACACTGCTGGTCTCAATGTTAGCGAAAAAAAATCACAATACAATAATACGTGAATCCACATACCTATAACATAATTAATGAATTGATGAAAGAAACCTTTATTTCATTAGAAATTAATTTAAGACGTCACAAAAATAAATAATATTAAAAACATCAAAATGTACATTAATATTTCATATTTTGTGTACTTTTACAGGAAACCTATAACTCATGTTATAGTTGCACATACGTGTGCTCGTCAGAGTGTGAGCGTAGAAGATATATTCGTTCATCCAGAATACATCGACATACCAAATTTAAGTGTGAACGATATAGCACTAATAAAACTGTCGCAGCCATTGCATCTTCATAAAAAACTCTGGCCGGTGAGGCTACCCAAAGAAAACGAAGATTTCGAAAATGACTCTGAGCACACGTTTGTAGTTAAAGGCGCTAGGAATAAGGTATGTCTTCACTTAGGCTACGTCCGCACAGGCAGGAGATTTGCTTAGCGCCTAGCGCCTAGCGAGTCACCAAGCGAGTAGCTTAGCAAAACGAACGTTTTAAAATCTTCGCGAACGGCCGCATTGCGCGCTTAGCGCCTAGCTAGTCGCTAAGCGTGTATCGAAGTGAACAAACGTGTTGGTTTTTTGGCGCGAGGCGCGAAGCATTTTCGTGATGGATGAAATATTAATTTCAACAGTTTTTACAAGGGAACCTTTGTGGAATCCCTCTAATGAACTCCATAAAAATGTAGTTGTCTTAAAGAAGCTATTGGAAGAGGTAGCAGTCGAAGTAGGAAAAGGCGGTCAATACTAAGTTATTTATTTGTTTTATGAACAGATTTATGAGAGACAGGTACGGCGTTGGATTATGTTTTCAGCCAATGAGTTGTTCTGCCACGTAACAGATCCAATCCCGATTCCAATTCCTAGCGACCCAATACGCAAGCCGCCTTCAGTGCGGCCACCGTGTATCCTAGCAAGTAGCCAGATGGCAAGTGTCGAGGCTCTAGGCGCTAAGCAAACCTCCTGCCTGTGCGGGCGTAGCCTTAGTGTTTTTGACGTGACAACGTCTTATAAATAAATGGAGCCGGCTGCACGCACCAAAAAACATGACGCATGCGGCGTTACCTCGCTCTGAGGCGTTCCATTCAAGGCTAGAAGTGCAAGCGAGAGCGCGGAACGAGCGACAAAGAGGCAACGTGACAAAGACGTTGTCACGTTCAACTATCGTCAGTAAACCGACTTTACAGACAACCGAATTTTTTTGGCCAGTCGCTCCCTCACTGCTGAGGAGCGTGACTCGTTAAAAGATCGTGACTCGTTAGGCAGACAGCAGCTCGTCTCCATCGGTTGCGGTCGGTGGCCCGGTGCAGGCGGTGCTGACTGAAATATCCACCTGTTGGGATATCTGGACCGATTATTTTTTTGGACTTCGTCGTCTGGGTCTTTTACCCTCCACTAAATATAAATATGGTGACTGCCTCGTTGGTGTAGTGGCACAGTTTCTGCTTTACATCCGAGAGGTCCTGGGTTCGAATCCCAGGTCGAGCCAAAATCGTTTCTGAGATTTTCTGTCATGAACTTCACAAAAACAGCTTGGAGTCGGGAGGTTGGCGGTGTTACACCCCCGTGCCACGGAAAGCACGTTAAGCCGTTGGTCCTGCGCCTGATCTCTCTCCGGTCATATCGGATTACCGTCTCACCGAACTTTGAGAGGGATGGAACAGTGAGAGCACCTGTGTATGGCGCTCACACTTGTGCACTGTAATATCTCCTGCTAATTGGCTGATCTCTGTTGAGATTGGCCGCCGCGGTCGAAATCGGCCAGGAGATCTATCATACACATGGTAAATAGTTGAGTTCAGGCCAGTGCCCAGTAGTGGAATGTATATAGGCTGATGAGATGAGAGAAATAAATAATGTATAATATGACGAAAGGAGAACTGATGCAGAAGGATACGCTAACCTGCGCCGGCACGGGTTCCGCGCGACTATATTTATAAGATTTATATTTGTCCGCGTCATAAGGTCACATTATCTTTCACAGACCGGAAGACTATCACACCGTCTCAAGACAAAGAAGGCATTCTTGTATTCGACAGATTCTTGCATTTCCGAGGCAGTGCTAGACGAATACCAGTACTTGTCAATCTTCTTCGCACTGCTGAACGATACTACAATCTGCTCTAAGGGAGTGGATAAGCTACCGGTAAGTAAATATCGTTTAAAATGCATCAATCCTATTTTTCAGTCAGATCTATTTCTTTTATTTTCACAAAATTGATCGTTAGTCGGATAGAGGTCGATACAATTTTTTGTTAATTTTATGTTGCACAGACGCAAATTTCGTTTACTTTCTGCTCATTTCTGTTATTAGAATACGTAAAATGAGACTCCACCCTTGGGTGTTATTGGCAACTTGTGAATTTATAAATTTGAAATACGTTAGCCTTTTTGCCACACCTACTTGTCACTTTGAAGCCGAAGAGTTAGACGATTTTATAGCTTTAGCTGTTTTTTTTTATAACGAGCTACGTAACTCTCCCACATGATTGTTTATTCACTTCCCATATAATTTTTATTTACTGTTTATTTAAAATGTAACCATCGATGTTAAGTTTACAATTGTATAAGGTTTATTTTGTAATTCTGTACCATACGCTTATTGTAAACTTGTTTGTGGTTCTTTCAATAAATTGAAGAAAAAAAACTCTTTTCAGGGCAATGCCGGAAGTCCAATAGTAAAGGATGACATACTATTTGGCTTAGCACTACACGAACCGGATACTGATCCTGAGAGCACGATGTTTCTTACCAAAATTTCCCATCATGTCCCATGGATCAGAAGTTTTATAGGCAATTTCGAAATCGACGTATCTCAACTTCCGTTATGGCTGCTCGGCTGTCAATCCGATAGTGAATCTAAGGAAGAGCAATGGGCAGAGTGGAGGAGAGAACAGAGAACACTCAACACAGAAAAAGAATCACAAGAATACTTGTAAAACGCACGTTGAGAAATAAATCAGCGTTTTAAAATCAAAAGTGGTTCTCAATCTTTCTATCCACAGATTCCTCAAATATAAATGTATCTCTACAAGGTGTTACAAAAAACCCCGTAATAACTGAAGGATGTTGCTGTGTTGATGATAAAGATAAGATACATACAAAATTGCCAATCAGCTGATCGATTTACTATGGAAGAGCAAAAATTTTTTTTTTTGAGATTTTGACCTAGGTTTCTTTGGAAAAATTGTTCAGTTTTACGGGCACAACAACCCTTCAGTTATTACAGTTTTTTTGTAACATTTTGTATGACTCGATAACTATAATTTTTCCTGAATACATTTTGTTATATTTTTTCACAGGAGGGTATTATAGTAATTTTGTAAAATTATTTACCATCCGATAAATTAAAATTATCTGATACACAAAAGTAGCATAACATGAAAGAAAACCATGAGATGCCCCATCAATAAAACATAACTCGAAAAAGCTTAGCGTAACGAGCTCGTAGCAATATCGTTTCTATTCCGTTCGCAATAAAATCGAATATAAAAACATCTAATCTGTAAGTAGGTGCTCAATATAATATTCTCATTACGGTGTAAGGTAGAGCCGCTACGATGTTCTAGTGGCTTTTTATCGAGTGCCGACCCGTCATTTCATTTGAAAATTTAAATTAATCGCAAAATGCCTAGGTACTATTATAACACAGACCTTCTCCACAAAATTCTAGATTCGAGCTTAAAAATGGACTAGATGCTAGCTGCAACACGCTTTTAACAAATAAAGTTATCGGCGCAACCATATCTCGCCAACCAAACACTCAAAGTTTATCTGTGCATTAGGAAATCGACCTGCGATAAATCCTAAACATGGGTCTATCGAAGCAGTATTTTTAGCTTGCATTTTCACATGACTATCTGTGCCACAACTTTTAGCAGAAAAGCTAAATACGTTTTATAATTCTGAAGTTAAACGTCATTCCAAATTTATCTCTACATAAAAGGTCATTGACATGTTAGGTATGAAATCGAAAGCATACTCTAACTATTAAATCGATTACGAATTCAATTTCAACGTCTCGATTCAACTAGCGAAACGCTCGCACAACACTGCTATATCAGGAAGCCTATTAGTTATTCCCTTTGCGTCGCTCGCGTAATTCCAAATATTCGGTTACATTACTAGACCTTTGATGTCGGCAAACCGCCATTTTGTGGACCTATGTCAAACGCAAAAAAGAGCGGGAAATCGCTACAAATACATAACGTCAGCGGTAGCACAAGGAAATGTTGATTAATGCTGGCGCAACTGATTTTCGCAGCACGAGGAAATTTTGGTAATGGTGGCGTAACTGATTTTCGAGTCGCTTTTGGGGGTTAAATTTAAAAAAAAGTGAAACAAGTTATTTCGTTTATCGCAAAGCAAAAAAGGTTCCGCGTATTTTTCTAATGAAAGGGAACCAAGTACCAAGTCTTTCCAAGGACTTGAACCACCCTGGGTTGACAAAACCAAGAGATTGATCTCCCAGTACTTACGCTTACGGTTACTTACCATAGAGTCAGGAGGATTTTTCGACTCCGTGTTACTAGTTTGTGGCATAGGAGCTTAGTGACGTAAATAAAATGGAACTGTAAGGTACCGTCAAACAACGAACCTTTCTAGAACCTTCCTTTTTAAACTCGTCTAATGTAGTCGGATGCAAATATATGTGTGTTCGTTTGAATCCACCAAAATGAATGTAAAACATTAACGTTTACTTAAGTAACACTAATATTAGAGCTGCATCAAAATGCATTTACATTTCTAGTCTCAGAGAAACTTACGCTGCATATTCCAGCTAGTACTTAAAAGACAAGTTCCAGAATTTGGAATAATTAATCATTATTAATTACCCCAGTGTATCTAAAGTTTAGTTGTTGCTTTTAGGGGGAGTTAATTAATAAATAATTAATAACCTTTCTAGTAGTGCCAAATTTTGGTGACGTCTGTCCTCCTGAGGATTTATGACTTGAGCTAGTGTTTCTCAAAGTTTTTCTCTAATATTAATTTCTTAGTATTATAATCATGATTCTTTATCAGATCGACACTGAATTATATCTATGGTTTTCTATTGGAAACTCACAAGTCACGAATAATTTAGGAATGAAATAATGCGGTAAGGGTATTTCTCTTGGAGGAAGTTTTTCTCTATACGGAGGAAAACCAAAATCCATATTCAATCCCGTATAAGACCTCTTAAATGGAGCTCTACTTGACACGCTAACATGCACCTTAAAATATACAATTCTTCATTAAAGTTTGAATAATAACATTAATATGTTACTAGCTTCGTGAAAGATTCCTTCTAGAAACTTGAAATTATCAGTGGGGCTTCATTATATATTAGGCATGTTATTATACATTTAAACCTTTGTTGTGAATCACTCTATTAAAAAACCGAATCAAAATCTGTTGTGTAGTTTAAAAGGTCTAAGCATACATCCAGACAAAGGGGCAGACGCGGGAAGCAACTTTGCTTTATACTATGTAGAGGTACATAATACACAGTTTGGCAACCACTGTACTGTTTAATAAACAAAGTGTTAGAAAGTCCACGCCCACGGCGCGTTCACGCAGTTGCTAATTAATTCGCGCGATATCGCCGAAATAAAGCAATTCCGTTATCATACTCGTATTCGCAAACTCACAAATATTTGAATACACGACGTTGTGGAGCTATGAAAGTACAAATGTTGATTATAACTTTATATTTGACTAGCAACCCGGTACGTGCTTCGCTATGTATAAAGAGAAAAATATGTTTTTTTTTTTTACAAAAAATGAGATAAATTAAAATCAACTCTACCGATTATGTGCAAACTTCACATACCTAAACCATCGAATAAATAGTCCGAACAGAACATTTTTTTTTTGGTAAGTGAGCCCGTTGGGTTGTTTGGTAGGTTATAAAATGACAACCAAAAGTGTTCACACAACCAAAAGTCACACATACAGGATGTATGCACTATGAAAGTGTAGCAAAGGATAACCCCCGGTAACTGTAACGTAAACAAATTGTTCCGCATGACTAGCATTTTTCGTCTACATAACAAAAATGAAGATCAGGAGTACCTGATGTTCTGAGTACCTCACACCCAGCAGCCCAGCTAAACTGTTAGTTAGAGGTATACATAAAGAATCTTAAGGATTTTTTTTTATACAACGAGCAATTTATATATGTGTCGAAAAATGAAGATCTGAATATCTGATGTGACACGCCAGCAGCCCAGCTATCTATATCGTAAGCAGTATGAATGTAGAACGTCGGGAAAAGTTGTTCAACGTTACGTGCAATTTTTCTTTATACAAAAAAAAAATAAGATGGAGTACTGTATGTGGAACGCTAACAGTCCAGCTAGACAGTATAAGGTACAAAACGTAAAAAGTGCTTTCTGTTGATGTAAGGAAGACAAAGTTCCAGAATATAGTGTAATGAAATTGTATTGAGGATAAAACTTTATTTTTTATTTTGGATAGGTTTGCTCTTGACCCAAGACTAAGCCCAACGAGGCAAAGACTGAGTCTACGATGAAGCGTGCACACCTAAAAGATGCCTGTTCACTCTAGCTTTGAAGATCCTAGGTTGTAATTGCAGGGAAACACTGACGCAGGTAGTATCTATGTTAGCCTCAGATGGCGAACGAGGGTATCTACTAGTTATCTATGTAAATAAAATATCGCCAAAATGTATGTACGCGCATAACTTTAAACCGACGACCGTGTTCCTCATTGTCATGTCAAGTTTTTTCATATCGAAAACTTTATTAATAAAAATGCATCGCCGTAACGTATGTACACTCATAACTTCAGACCGACCGAATTAAAAAAAACAACGATCGTAGGACTACGCGTCCGCGGGGTCTTCTAGTTAAAAAATATAAATAACAATTATACCACGGCCTGTTAACGAATACCCACTCAATCTCTTCACACTTCTTGTTCAACGATATTTTGCATCGCACGACAGACCCCACAAACGGAGAAGCTAGCAAACAATTAGCATTTTAATTGTGGCTGAGGGCGAGACGCTAACGAATGGCGATAAATAACGCCTATCAGCTATCGCTGGAGTGTATATTTTACACCTGGGAGTACCTCAATGGCGTAGCGTAGGCTGTGAAAACGCAAGTCATCGCTATGCTGCGCTTTGCGCAATCTCGGATCATTGACAATTTACCTTTTACAATATAAAAATATATATTTTGGCGTCAACAGCATTCTTGACCACTATTTTAAGCACAATAGAACATTCATTTGCGAGTCTCTAGAGAAAAACTCTGCAACCGGACTATTTACAAAATAACAGATGTAGGTACAGGTACCTATAAAAAAAATTTGGCTATCATTAGACTATTTTGGGGTGACTTTTCAACGAGATAAATCATTTAAACAGTTTTGTCAGAAGAATCTTTTAATTAATCGCCCCTGTCCCGTTATTATAACGACTTTTATTATCTTAAGGTCTTTGTCGCTCTATTGAAAGTTCACTTAATCTATTTTAAAGTCGTTACTAAGCTGCAAGCATATTGATCGGGCAAGCCGTTTATCGGTCAATATTTGCGAAAACAAATCGCAGACGGCATTATGTACCGTCACGACTCTATAGAGCGCTCAGGCGTTTATTCGTGAGCTGTCTATAGACCGAACTTAACTAAATATAAGTTTACTTCAGAGTCCACATCTTAACAGCTTATGAGGGTCAAACTGAAAGTTCTTAGAAAATCAAAAACTAAGCATTCTAGCAAGTTATTAGTTTTATTATAACTTTTCAAAATAGCGTCCATTTACATCAATACATCGCTGCATTCGATGGAACCATTGAGAAAAGCACCTTGCCCACTCGGCCTTAGGGGTCTCTTCGACGGCGTTTTGAAACGCAGCCACTGCTTCTTCGGCGTCCATAAAATGTTTTCCTCGAAGTTTTTCTTTTATTTTCGGGAATAATTAAAAATCGCAGGGTGCGAGGTCGGGGCTATACGGCGGGTGACCCAGTAATTCCACGTCTGAGGTCGCCAAATAGTCGATCGTTTGCCTGGCGGTGTGCGACGAGGCATTGTCGTGATGAAGGAGGATCCTGCTGCGAGGTCGTTTCTCTCGAACTTTTTCCAAGACAAGTGGCAAACAGTTGTTAGTGTACCACTCTGCATTAACCGTTTTCTGATCCTCTAAGACAACTGTCGCGTAATGACCTGTCTTTCCGAAGAACGAGGCCACCATCTTTTTTCCAACACTTCGACCTCTCTTCACTTTAGTTGGCAACTCTTCGGAAGGAAACACCCACTGAGCAGACTGTCTTTTGGTTTCCGGATCATAACAGTAAATCCAGCTTTCGTCACCCGTTAGTATGTCGAACACAGCATTTGAGTCACCTCCGTTAAATTTTTGGATCATTTCTCGGCACCAATCAACACGGCGGAGTTTTTGAGCCTCGGTCAAATTATGCGGTATCCAGCGGGCACAAAGCTTCCTGACCGCTAAATGTTCATGGAGGATTTTGTGCACTTGACTCATACCTATGCCTAGACTTGTCCGAATCTGCTGATAGGTCACTCTTTTGTCAGTCTCTATCATACGCCGCACAACACTGATATTATCTTCAGTCGTCGCTGTAGAAGGCCGTCCCTCACGCAAATCATCGGTGAGATTAGTTCGACCACGTTTGAATTCATTAAACCAGTTGTAAACTGTGGCACGAGATGGGGCTTCATCGTGAAAAGCCAATCGAAGTCTATCATAACTTTCTTGTTGACTTATATGACATCGAAAGTCATAAAAAATCATTGCACGAAAATTTTCTCGGCTTAAATTCATTCTGACGTGCACAGACAATTTTCAATTGGCCGCCAAATCGTAAAACAAATGACAAATGAATGAAATGTATACTCAATATTATTGGTAAAGAGTTCTATTTTCAAAATTTAAACTTATTTTTTTAATATAATGCTTTTAAGTTGCCAGTTCTAAAAACTTTCAGTTTGGCCCTCGTATATGATATATGCCTTTTAAAATATTATTGAAAAATATGCTATGCCTAAATAAAAGCGGCCAATTAAAAGGCCTCTAATACGTTTTAAGTATGTTAGATATTTCTTACAGAAGCGTTTATCACTGCCGAGTTCTTCATAAGCCTATATTAATTTTATAGTCATACTACTGGTTTATAGTACTTGTAATACTTAAAATTCTAGAGACCCATTACGTTGATTAATACAATCCTATTTATTATGACATAAAAAACATTGATAGATTACAAAAAACTTTATTTAAAAAAAGTCCTTAAATTGCTCCTAATGCACCCAAGAATACTTCAGCCCACCAAAGTTTTAGTTCCTCAAAAATCGGGGGATTGTTGATTCTTCATGAAATTTTTTTTCAATTTTTATTTTACTATCTAAATCTAAACACATGGTCGATATTAAAACCTATCCGCTTAGGTTCAGCAGTCATGGTGACTCACGAACTAACCGCAGCTACTCAAACTGCCAAAATCATATTTAGCTGTGTACCCCAAAAGTGGTGGTTGGCTAGTTACGCCAAAGTTAATCAATTCCGCTCAAAGAAGGTCTAATTCTAGCAACGTCCCCCAGCGGCCCACATTTGACCCGCCACTGCGAGCGTCAAAGGACCACGCCCGGGACCCCACTGTGTAATCCTACACCAAGAAAAAAAAACTGGTTATCTGGTTTTAGACACCAGATTTTTTTTCCACCAGTCTTCTTCGTCGTTCTCTCAATCTGGAAGTTCGGGACCACGAAAAAAGTTCCTCCATCCATTTCGGTCGTATGAAGCATGTCATGTCAAGTCATGTCGGATTGCCGTCTTAACGAACTTTGAGAGTGAAGGAACAGTGAGTGCACCTGTGTATTGCGCTCACACTTGTGTACTATAATATCTCCTGCGGAGTTGGCTGATTTCTGTTGAGATTTGTCGCCGTGGTCGAAATCGGCCAGGAGCCGATTATGCATGGACTGCCCGATACAGACTGCAATCTACTGTTAAAAATTTTCCATCTGACCAACCAATATTAGATTATACATTGTAATTTAATAATATTTATATCGTACTGTGTATATATGACATCGATTCAAATAGCTATGAATACTACACAATTCTCATAGATGTATTTTGACACATAAAAACAAAGCGAATGAAAACTCGTAATCTGTCGAAGCGACAACATCTCCTGAGGATGCCACGTGTAGTGGCGAAACGCGTCGAGTGTTTTGTTGGTGTCAGTGTTGTGTTTCCAGGTACATCTTCTGTGTCACGTTGTGAGTTGTGTATGTTATAAGTCCTGCAACTTCCAGCTCTAGCTTTTTTCAGGCGATTACAGTGGGATGTATTTTGGTTTCTGCGCTAGCGTCGTTTAGTGGAAATTTAAAACAAAATAATCCTCTTTTTCAGCTTAATTACAACTTTTATTATAATACATATTCTGGCCGTATAGTCGTACGATTTTTCCCCCTTAGTAGCTACATATTTCGCCTTCCCTGTCACACATACCGTGCGAGCGAAAGAAATGGCTGGATTCTGCTGTTATTGATGAAGAGTTTTACAGTAGGGGGCCGTGAAATTGGATTGACAAGACACACTACATGAATATAGTTATTCAGCTATGCGAGAACAAATCTTATACATGGTCAATCACAAAGGACTAGAAATGGATATAAAGCAATATTCGATTTGGTAAAGGCAAAAAAATAAAATTGATTATCGATTTCTGTCACTAGTAGTGAGGTTTTCAGTAGATTGAAAACTGAACAGTGTTTAAATCTGGAATAAGTTTAAGCCATTCAATCAGATAAATTGTATGACAGCACAGGATCATATTAATTTTTAACTGCCGACGAAAAAGAGGGGGATAAAGTTTGCCCCGTATTCTGTCTGTGTGCGTTTGTCTGTCTGTGTGAAAGGATGGACCGATTTTAATGCGTTTTTTTATTCAAAAGATTAATCAAATGGTTCTTAGCTGTGGCTGGTGAAAATCCGTTGAGCCGTTTCAGATCACCAACTGCTTTTCTGACGGTTGTCAAGGCTTTTGAAACATATTATTTTTTAATAATGGGACATTTCTATTTATTACACGGGCGGTGGCGTAGTTTAACGCTTTTAATATTATTTGGGAAAACAGTTTAATTTGCTGATACTTGAACTGAACTTGCTGACCTTAAGTTTTTATTTTATTTTTAGCATTAACAATACAAATTTCTTTACAATGTAAAATTAAAACAAACTAAGAAAAAATGGACTGCCACTGGCGGGACTCGAACCCGAGAGCAAGCAGAGAGGTGCGGGTTCGAATCCCGATTTATCTCCCAATTGATCTACCGTAACACTTACTCATCGATCTTTTACCTTTTCATTGAATAATAAAAGACTAAATCTAAATTTATAGGCAAAGTTCAACTGTCATATCATTCTGCGGGTTGCAACAGTTGCCTTATTTCAGTAAGAAAGTAGGGATTAACTCTTTGAACCAGAGGCCGTACCTACGTCCTATTTTCGTTAGTTAGTTTCGTTCGTATTTGCGCTAGCTAGGCGCAGTAGCTCTCACAGTAAAGCTTGTAAGAGTGACAGGGATGGCAATATTCGAAACTACGGACAACAGCTTAGAGAGTAGGGGGACAAATTCGCCGACTATCTCTATCTAGCATATACAAAAAAGCAATTCTAACGCAATGGCAACAGTGTGCCAATTCTGGCACAAGCTCTTTCTAAGCCTTGTTCAAACAAAAATAAAGATTATTTAATGTTTCCAGCCAACATTTAGCGTTTTGTCTTTATTTTCAACTATAGTCATCCCGTTTACTCGCCATGTCAAGCCAGTAAGAGTGAAAGAGACGACTAGATTCAAAGAATATTATACAGTGAGATACAAGCTTAAACAGTAGTACCCTGGGATCGCGAAAATACGCTGTTCGCTACCAATAACATAGAAAATGCAACAGCCGATAGAATTTCTCCTCCTTTTCATTTCGATTTGAATTTGCTAGGGTTGTTTGATGCCACTTACTACTAAATTTATAGTATCAGTATTTTACGCCTGGTACCTTTATCAATTTTCAGTTGTTGAATAAATATACTGTAATAAGTAGGTATATATGTTTACAATTTGATCTTTTTTATTTAGTAAGTAGGTAACCATTTTAGTTGCAATTTCTTTTTCTCTCCCTGTATGTGGTGTACATGTGCCTGTATGTTCTATGCTTAGATCTGTGGTCGGCTGGCAGAGAATACCTTCGGCATTAAATCCACCATTGTACACAAGTTAGTGCGAAAAGTTTTTCAAATAATAATAAATATTTCACAACAATCACACCAATTCTCTAG
Source organism: Pyrausta despicata (assembly GCA_963921415.1). Taxonomy (NCBI): domain Eukaryota; kingdom Metazoa; phylum Arthropoda; class Insecta; order Lepidoptera; family Crambidae; genus Pyrausta; species Pyrausta despicata. Next base: position 1,988,692 of record OY992852.1, on the reverse strand, counting down.
TCCCAAATTAAGCTACGAGGCTTGTGTTATGGGTACTAGACAACGGATAAACATACTTAAATACTTTTTCTTTTGTAAATAAATACATATTATACATAGAAAACACCCAGACCAGTACAAACACACATGTTCATGCACACATATGTTTGTACTGTGCGGGGATCGAACCGGCGACCCTTGGTTTTAGAAGTCCAACATGTAGACCACCAAACGGTCGTCAAAACGGTCGTCATCAAATCAAATAAATAGATAAAATATTTTAATCTTTTGCTAGGTAATACGACAATTACAATTGATTTTGATTTTACCTGTTTACACGTGATTATTACTTATGCAATCGAACGCAAAAATAGGTGGGTCATTTATCAAAATATGTCTTCGTGCAATAGGCTGATAGAAATACTTAGTATAGCTTATAGGCACTGTATTTATTTCGATTTTTATAATTTCTGTTTGTTCTGTGGGCAGGCCCAGGTTCCCTTCAAGGACCGACGATCTGGTGAAGGTCGCAGGAAGCCGCTGGAAGCAGGCAGCTCCGGACCAATCGCGGTGGAAATCCTTGGGGGAGGCCTGTGCACAGCAGTGGGCGTCGAACGGCTGATATGATGAATTTTTGTCAACCTGCTTGCGCCACCTTGTGTCATCATGAGTGTTACTTATTTACATACCTTCTTATCAGCCTATATACGTTCCCCTGCTGGGCACAGGCCTCACCTCAACTATGAGGTGGTGCGAGCCATACTCCACCACGCGGGCTCAGTGCGGATTGGTGGAGGGGTGTTTGTAAGGTAAGTGACCAAACCTTACTGTCAGATGTTATTAAGCCACCCGAGGGCCTCTGACCAGGCTTAACGACTAATATCTATCGATATTAACCGGGACCAACAGCTTAACGTGCCTTCCGAAGCACGGAGATGCTTGTAAATAGACGTCACTTGTATGGTCAGAATGGTCACCCATCCCAAACATGACCGCGCCGTAGGTTGCTTAACTTTAGGTATAACTACCAAAGCGCTGCAACCACTGCGCCACAAGCACTGTACCTATTTATTTAGATCTTTATAATTTCTGTTTGTTCTGTGGGCAGGCCCAGGTTCCCTTCAAGGACCGACGATCTGGTGAAAGTCGCGGGAATCCGCTGGAAGCGGGCAGCTCCGGACCAATCGCGGTGGAAATCCTTGGGGAAGGCCTGCGCACAGCAGTGGGCGTCGAACCGCTAGAAGTGACAAGTAGCTAAAGCACTTGTGTTACAGACATCAGAATCAACAGTAGTGCTACAAATAAACTTAAATAAATACATATAACACCCAGACCAGAACAAACAGACTTGTTCATGCATACAAATGTTTGTACAGTGCGGGGATCGAACCCGCCCCTGTTGTAAACTTTTTGACCATTACATCAAAGTGGTCGTCAAATGATATGATGATTGAATTTTTGTCATGCTGCTTATGCCAGCTTTTGTCATCATGAGTATAACTTATTTACATACTTAAAAAAAGTTTGCTTTAAAACTAACTTCCCAGTGTGAAATTAAAACGCACTTAAAGAAAAATGGACTGCCACAGACGGAATTCGAACCCGCACCTCTCGCAAGCCGGGCGTTTGCTCTCCCAATTGAACTACCGTGACACTAACTCCTAGGTCCGAATTCCTTTAATTAAATAAATTTGCATTATTAATGCTAAAAAAGTTACCTAAATTTCCAGTTAAAAAACCCCCAAATGAGCCAAGAAAATAGCTGGTTACCTTCAACGGCTAGACGGTAATTGCCAAGTCATAGCTAAGAACCACCATAATTAAATTGTCTTTCGAATAAAATAATTGAAATTGGTCTAAACTTTCAAAAGCTACAACGCCACAGATAGACACACATAAATACATATACACACACAGACATAGGGGTCCAACTTATAACACGCCTTTTTTCGTCAGGGGTTAAAAATAAACTTATAGTTAATGGAATCAGGTGTTACTTTGCGGAAATCCATGACTAAAGCTGAAAAAGAGGACTATTTTGCTTTAAATTTCCACCAAACGACGCCAGCGCAGGAACCAAAATACATCCAACTGTAATCACCTGAAAAAGCTAGAACTGGAAGTCGCAGGACTTACAATACCTACAACTCACAACGTGACACAGAAGATGCACCTGGAATCACAACACGGACACCAACAAACACTCGACGCGTTTCGCCACTACACGTTGCATCCTCAGGAGATGTTGTGCTTCAACAGACTACGAGCGACTCGCTCGTAGTTTTTAAAGCAAAATAATCCTCTTTTTCAGCCTTTAAAAATAAACTTTCAAAGCTGTGGTAGCCCTGTCTCTTGGAATCCAGGGGAAGGCTGTTTACATATTTTTTTCCCTGTCTCTACATAATGTATTCGTGTTTGCGGCCTTTAATTGGAAATCGTGTTTTGTAAACTGTATGAAAGTGTTTTAAACAACAATTTGCACGGGTATACAATATCTGTGAAATATTTAAATATAATAGTTCAAGAGATACAGCCTGACAATGGACAGACGAATAGCGAAGTCGTAATAGGGTCGTACCTTTGTGTGCGGAACCGTAAAACAACTTACTGCTGAAATTGTGTTTATAATCAAATGGAAGAATGGATCAATATACCATCACACAGTTTTTTAGACACCATTATCTTCTCTTCTCTATACTCGTATATATAAAATTCTCGTGTCACAATGTTTGTTCCCATACTCCTTCGAAACGGCTAGACCGATTCTAATGAAATTTTGTGAGCATATTCAGTAGGTCTGAGAATCGGCTAACATCTATTTTTCATACCCCTTAGTGATAAGGGTTGTCCACCCTTAACATTTATATGGCAAAACAACGTTTGCCAGGTCAGCTAGTATATTATATATAATTCGATAGGAAAATAGACGTTCGTTTGAAGCTTTGTTTTGACTTAACGCCTGCCAGGATGTCAGTACTACCTCATTAATATGAATCATCAAGGTTGGTCTGAAATAACAAAAGCCTCTGAATAAAAAAATGAAAGCGCCAAAAAAAATGCTGAACATTTAAAAACAGAATGTTCCCGAAATTCATATTCCATACGCGGTGGGCCGTAAATAAATTGTGCACTCCATTTTTTCTTGGCTTCGTACCTCTGTGCCCCATCTGTGAACATTTTCTATGCGCGCAAAGCACTGTGACGGACAAGGGTGGAATTCCAAACACGATTTTGTTGACTACACACATATCTACCACAACCTTATAACAAGAACACGAGGTTCAGTTTAGCTTAGCTAACCTCCAAATAGTTCAAACGCCCTTGTTTCGGGTTTCGGATTCAGATATTGTATGCTTTTTTGAATACGTTTGTTTATTAATTAGTCAAACAGTGTCGATATCGGATGGGAACACTGCAGAAATCTTTGTGGTGGTATAAATCCGCACTGTTTCGGAAGCTGCTGGTTTTATTTAGGCAGTAGAATTCCAGCAATTTAGTCAACATTCGGTCGCCAGATCAATCCTTATTTTTCAGACAAAAAATAAAATTTAGTCTTAAGACGTAGTAACGTATCTTAATGTGACAAAAATATTTGTGAATTTCAATGCAACAAGTATTGAAATTTACAAATATTTTTGTCTACCTTGAACAAAAAACACCAAAGTAAAATATTGCCGATTACACTCGAAAACAATGTGGCGATTTATATGATAGAGATGATTAAAATTGGTTCAGAATTACCAATTCCAAACATTTGACTCGCCTCAAACGTTATTTCTTTACGTAGATAGATAACTCTGTTTACCTTTGAATAGGTTTGATCAAGGTTTGTAACACTGAATAGTTAAAAAACAGATTTATTTTTCTTTAAATTTCCATTAAACGACGCCAGCGCAGGAACCTAAATACATCCAAACGTAAGCACTTGTAAAACTAGAGCTGGAAGTCGCAGGACTTACAATACAACTCACAACGTGACACATAGAATGCAACTGGAAACACAACACTGACACCAATAAAACACTGGTTTAACAGTGGCGGCATTTGTAGTTAAAATTTAAAGCAAAATAATTCTCTTTTTTAGCTTTAGCCATGGATTTCCGCAAAGTAACGCCTGATTCCATCAATTATACCAAATCAACACACAAAAGTTGCATGTATGACTCCCTCGATGGCTTCTAGAGCAATGTGGTTTTCCGCTCAATAGAAGCGCTGCTTATCATAATTTTTCTCAAGTTTCTTGGAATTGGTCCATGTTCGCAACTCAGCATAAAAGAGACGACCAATTCCTTATAACGTCACGCACTTTAAGAACCAATTGCAGCTAATATGCTGATACGGCATATCCTTGTAATAAAAATGGCTTGTAAAAATAAGCACTCTTTTTACGGCGACTAAACTGTTGGCCCTATAAAGATTTATCTGTAATCCGTCAGTTCGTTGGAAGGGTTCACTAGTTTACGGCATACGTGAGTGAAATCATGTTGGGGTTACGTAAAAGTTATCCGTGAAAAAGCCATCGCGAAGTAATTGCTTCGGTGGCGCCATCTCTTTTTAGAGCTGTGCAACTTTGTAGATAGGTGAAAAAGGCCGTGGTCGTAATCGGCCAGAAGGACTATATATATATCCTCAGCAGTTGACGACACTTTCATGCATTATGGAGGATTTCTATGTTAACGCTAAGCCTTTTTTTAACCCTCTAACAGTTCTTTTACTAGCAACGAGATAAATTCATAGTTCTTTTCAAAGTGATAACTATCTCTTTACGTTATTTCCTCATAATCGTTCGTGATGTAATGCGTTAAAAGACAACCTACAAATAAACTTTGTAAAGCGTATGAATCTCTGCAGATTTTTTTTGTATTTGGACTTTGAACTTGGAAACAAGCTTTGGATACGTTACTAGAGTGAAAGCCTTTTAAGTGTTTCGCAGACGACGCGTCGGGCACTCAAAGTAACTTGACCACATGGGAATAAGAATACTTCGGTTTGTGCAATTTACTATCTACCGGCCACAATATTTATGTTTACTGCGCGGTTTGGCAGTAGATATACTAATCTATTTATTTTTCTCACCTTAGTATTATCTCCTGGCATCATCAAAAACCGATTTAGCGAACCCTTGCCATCTTAGACACAGTTTAGACCTACTAATTAAACAACCACATTCAGTAAGCTCAGCGAAACAACAGAACACATGGAAGCAGTACGGAAGCTATGAACAAATGCTCGAAGTAGCACACGTCTCAATATATAACCTCAGTAGGTATTAGTGATATTCATTTGTTTAAAAAACTTTATTGTTCAATAAATAGTGCTACAAAAGGCGGATATAATAGGCATGATGACACCTATCTTAAATAATAAAAACTAAAAAAAAAGCTGTTGAAACCAATTTTTAAAGACACAAAATTCAATAAATATTCGGTCAATAACAATTATTTATTTATTTATTGAGACAACAAAAGTTTACAAACAAAACCATTTACTCCGATTTCTGATACACAACCGTGACGTCACGATTTTGTATTCCCATACAAAATCTATGGAGGCAGACCGCTTTGACAGATAATAAAGTGTATAACAACGATCGGTGATGTCATCTAGCCTATTCTAAAAGTCAACCTCAGGTCACGCAGAGATGTGGCATTGGATTCAGTATACATTTTATAAGAAAGAGAGAAAATCTGTAACGTTTAATGCTTATTTTCGTGATGAATCCATCCGAACCTATAGAAAACGGTTTCGAGAGTTTAGATAGGGTCAGTTGAGACGTCCGGTCCGTCTGAGTCTTTTCGAGCATATGTTCATTGCTTTCTGCGTTACCTCACATCTGTACTGCGGCGAAACCGTTAAGTGGTACATTTTAGTTTTGGCCTGCAAACAAGTTGTGGCAACTATTTTTCGCTGTCAGTCAAGCAACTGCGGTCGTTAGCGGTGTAATTAGTGAAGACGAGGGTGTTTGACAAGTGTTAGTAGGTACATATTGCTAACTCCGCAGAAACACCCGTCATTATCTCGGTTTAAGTTAATCTTAAGACGGTGCTTAATTTAAGTTTGGGCGTCTTAGCTCAATTTTCACTGAAAGCATTTTTTCTGACACTTTTTTGCCATCATGGTAACAAGAAGTCCGTTAATTAGATATTATTATTTTAATTAACTAAATAATATGTATAAAACCTTAAATAAACTTATAATATACGAGCATTATACTATAAAAAAATATACCTAACCAATAATAATAATAATAATAATAATAATTCCTTTATTTCAGACAACAGATTTAAAAAAATACAGGCCCATATTATAAATACCTTACAGACTGACATACATACAAATAATAAAAATTTAACCATCTAATTAAAATATAAACACAAATCACACGCGTCAGCGAACAGATGCGTAGCGCGCGGTGTCGGCTGGCAGCCGTCCTCGGAACTTCCGAAACACGACGCTCTGCGGCCAGAAATCTTCCTTCATGAAGGTCGCTAGATGGTGGGTCGGTACCCTCACCACAAATGAATTAAAATTCACTTTATGGCGAGATTCCAACCGTTCGACCCTCAGGGTGAAGTTGGACTTCTTACGTATATGGTCTACGACGTTCTCGACCGTCGTAGACCAATGTAAGCGGGACACGTAGAGCAGCGTCGAACGTACTTCCGGTCGCAGCGGGTGTTCAGGACGTATCGGTTCTGTGCCGCGATGATTCCGGCTAGCCGGCTTCCTTCTCTTTCTTTCGACTTTTGTGAAGCCCTGCTCGTCGCATCGATCCCTCGGTGGACACTGTGTCGGTGTCGACTTCTTTTCTTTCCCCGTTTTAGGCTGCCGGGGTGGTAAGGCAGTAGCAGCTGCGTAGGCACGGGTCGGGGGGCTCGTGTCACTTTTCTTCGGCTCCGATCGCGCGGGGCTGGCTGCCGGGAGCGGGGCAGCGGGGTGCAGTGCTTCGCGGTCAACAATAGCGAGCGGTGACTCAATATTGCTGACCGATGAATTTTGCGCTCCGCGGCGACAACCAATGAATTAGAGTTATACATTATTAATTACTATAGATATCCTCAAGTATACATCATTAATAAATATAATAAATGTAATAAAGTGTAATAAATGTATTAATGTAAAAGCTTTCAAGGCTTAACAGATCACACAAACAATTGACTTTTACTAGCCTCATCTTGTAAGCAGCCCGTGTTCTACTAACTAACTAGATTACACTATACACGGCCACGGTTTGTTGCCTTCGTCTTTCAAAACTTATTTAACCTTACCACAAATAAATGGGACTGAACTAAAAGCCTGTATAAAAATATTTTGAAATTTACCACGTGTCGCCGCTACACGACACTAGTGTTCTCAATGACAAAAAATTGACTGCCTTATAATTAGGCAAGCTTTCAACACTACTATAAATTTTTGGTAAAAGTCTGGTTGTGTTTGGTCGGCAAACTCTACTAACCTTCAGCGACTCTAAGCTTTTGGGATAGGTCAAGCAAGTTCGAAGTTTAAAATTGGACATTTGTTGAGTAGGTAGATAGATTAACACTATTGTACAACACAAAAATGTTACAGATAAGTTTAACAAAGAAAGATGTACAATTTAGGCGGTCTTATCGTTTGTAACGATATCTTCCAGACATATGGTACTTTATGGAATGAACTTCATTTCAGTAGCGGTGTCTTCTTTACATCTATTGGCATGTATTATCATTTAGAAGCCTATGTTAATATATCGGAATCATTTAATCAACTTTAAAACAAGTTTCACTACTATCCTTTAAATTTTTAGGGCGGATTTTGCCTTCGCATAACCTAACGTTTGTTATACCATACACGGTCACAAACCTGATCAATTTTACCTAAAATATATTAATTCATATTATGTGTTAATTACTGAGGTCATGTTCGCATAGACAGTGGGGTGAACATGAACCACTATCACGTTTACTAAGTACTCGTTAACTTTTCAATTTGTATTTGAAATTGTCAGTTTCTGACGTTTTGACGATAAGAATACGTTACGATAATGTTACCCCACTGGTTTCATAGAGCCTGAGCTGAGTCTTAAAAAGCCCCCTTACGAGTAGCTTAGTCAAAGGTATAATACAATATTCGAATCCGATCGCACTGCGCGATAGGGTAAAGCCGAGATAGATGCCCCTATGGTATAGATGACCAGATTTAGTTACATTAGTTTCGCAGATAAATTCGATTACTTTTTCATATCTACCAAATGAATCTCTAACTCTATCTTAATTGACTCAGTTGTATGGCTCGTAGCAACAGCATGCAATAGCCAAAATGAATTCCAAGATTTTGGAGGATGCCTATTTTACCGGTGAGTCATCTATCCTAAACACAATTTATATGGGTCGGGTATTTATCATCTGTCCCTATAGTATGGGATAGATGTCACAAAGTTTAGAGGTCCGCAAAATTTCCTAATACTTTGAATATATCGAAGACAACGTTTTTTTTAATTTTCATAAATTAGTAGACAAAACTCCCAAGAATAAATTTGTTTTATAAATAAATTGTTATAGACCGATTTCGATTAGTAATTCTATCCCGGCTTTACCCTACTTCGATATCGAACAAGCGATCTAGAAAAGGCCCGAAGCAAACAACTTGCCTACGCGGACGGGGCCTAAGAAAGATTTCATGTTACCCTCACATCACATACAAGTCAGAACCCCTGGTGGAACAAAGGTCAAAGAGGTCACCGCAAAATAATTTCGCCATATTTGCAGCGAGTAAGCAAGTAATTACAGAAGAGACAGGCCGCACCCTCGGGAAATTCCCCTCTGGATGTGCCTAACAGATTTCTGGCCGGGACACGACGTGCGATGTATGCCCATTGGCATTCAGATCTTGTTTCGAGATGAATGTCAGTGAATTTTGAACGTGGCAACGCTAATTTTTGTTTTTGTTTACCTTAAAGTATGAAAAAATAGATACGAAGTCAAAAATCAAAAACGAACGAAGATTAGAGAGTCAGTACTGTTAGATTTTAAGTAAAACCTTATAAACGTGATTCTCTATGAAAAGGATATTAATAAAATTTTACTAGACATTAAAATAATAATGTTAGATGCACTATTTATAACTCAAGAACAGATGAGCCAATTTGGCTTAAAATATGTGGAGAGGAAGGTAGAGGTAGAGAAATAGGAGAAGAACATAAGACGTTTTATGCCGTTCGAAAAAAAAAATTAATTCAATAAAACCCAAAGTCTGTTTATTTATTGCCTCTAAGGTGGAACATAGTTCGCCGGGTCAGGTAGTTATGAATAAATAAATGAATAAGATGAATGCAGGCATATTTATAAGACATTTCATTCACTCCTTCTTTCCATTATTCTTTTATTACTTCACCGTTACTCTAGCTAGAGCATCGTGCTAAGTGAAAACTTCACTAGCTAGGTTAGAACTCACTAATGCATAAGACGTGACTTCAAACGGCTATTTATTAAGACTAAATGTGTTAAAAACTGAAGCTCTACTATAAGTCGTTTCTAAGAAAATGTCTTGAGAAAACATTGCCCGATTTGTGTTACTTGTAAACGTAAGCCTTTAAAAATATAAAAATAATGTTTTTTCAATTTCACAAATATCACGACTGCTATTATGTAACAACAATGATCGACTAGAAACAAGTATTCGGTGGCCTTTCAATATAAAAAAAAATGTTTTGTCAATTTCACATAAAGATCACGACTTTTATTATGTAACAAGAATAAACAACTAGAAACAAGAACTACTGACTGAACTTATTGAAAACTAAATTCTAGAAATCAATATTAATTTTGTATTTTGGTGGAGCAAGTCAGCGGAAATCGAATAGATATGAATATTAATAAAACCACTTACAACACAGTCACGTTGAGAATTATCTATTATATGCACATTTTATTTATTTATTTATTTAAGTTCTGCACAAAGATGTGTACAATGGTGGACTTAATGCCGAAGGCGTTCTTTACCAGTCAACCATAGGGCCAAGCAGAGAAAATTTAGGCAGTGCACATAAAGTAAAAGTGAGGAACAAATAATGTAACTGAAGTTATTTACGTACAAAGACAAATTATAAACACACAAACTAAACTACATAAAAAAATCGTAGACATACATTATTTATTACGCACATTTTCCCCTTTAATTACTTTCCCTATCATCTCATACCTAAATAACTAGCATCTATAATTCTCCTTTTGCACGCTCGCCTCAATCACCTTACAAGATCAAGTCACCCTGCTATTTGGGCATTGTTCTTGCTATTGTCAGCTACAACAATACATTCTCCGAGGTGTGATACGCCAATAAAGGTAAACGTTTTACCGGTTAACCCCCTAAGGTTATTTGCATAACCGGTTAACTCAAGGTCCGGATTAATAAGGCCTGGGAAACGGTGTAGGTACGTTGCGCCTTAAGGCTGAAGGAAGATGGGTGTTGCGCGCAACGCTGCCATCTTGGATTTATATAGAGGGGAGCATTAACAACGTTACTTTGTTATGGAATGTGTCAGTGTTAAGTTTATTTTGTCGGTGTTTAAACGTAATAGGTAATTTTATATTTAAATAACAATGTTAGGTGGAGGTCTTTAAGGTTTTTTTTTATTAAAGTGCATTGTTTTTTTTTACTTTTCATTGAGCATCTTAAGAACTCCATTTAATTGACAAAATTTCAAAAAAGTCTTTTGCCTAAATGTATGAATGTAAATGTATAAATACATTTACGCGCTCTTGCAAGAAGCAGATTTATTATGATACTATATTGAAAAAGCTTTGTGTCTCTAACGTTAGTAAAGCAATTGACATTGACAGAACGCGTTTTAAATCTAGTGTCAACATAAATCTGCTTCGGGCAAGAAGGTTTCATAACGATTGAAATTTTCCTCGTCGACTATGCAATGTAGCTTTGTCTAGAGTGGAGACCCAGGTTAAGATTTTTGCTAGCAAGTGCTGCGGGTACGCCTCGGTCGTGTCTCGCGCACGCTGCGCTCCTATCTAACAAATATATTTGCGCTCACGGCTCACTGTCGATAAACACTCATGTACTAGCTACAAGGTTGTCACTTGCAGAATAGTTAAATAAAATGTGTCAGTGTTGAGTTTAGTATAATTCAAGGTCAAGTCTTGAGAACACATTCAGACAAATAAGAGATTTGTTTCGTCCGGAAGGCAATAAAATCAAAATGTTCTATTAACTTATATTAGGTAAATTTGAAAAAATAGTTTTTTTCTTTTGAAAATAAAATGTGGGACATTAAATTAATTAGGTAGTTACATGATTCGTTCTTTCGACCTCAGAAGAAATCTTAAGTTGAAGATTATTTCTATATTTTTGTGGCAAAATCGTTAACTCGGTCTCCACTCTAGACAAAGCTGCATTGCATAGTCGACGAAGAAATTTTCGATTGCAATTGTTTATGAAACCTTTTTGCATGAAGCAGATTTATCTTGACACTAGATTTAAAACACGTTCTGTCTCTAACGTTAGTAAACCAATTGACAGTGACAGAACGCGTTTTAAATCTAGTGTCAACATAAATCTGCTTCGGGCAAGAAGGTTTTATAACGATTTCAATCGAAATTTTCCTCGTCGACTATGCAATGTAGCTTTGTCTAGAGTGGAGACCCAGGTTAAGATTTTTGCTAGCAAGTGCTGCGGGTACGCCTCGGTCGTGTCTCGCGCACTCTGCGCTCTCATCTAACAAATATATTTGCGCTCACGGCTCACTGTCGATAAACACTCATGTACTAGCTACAAGGTTGTCACTTACAGAACAATTAAATAAAATGTGTCAGTGTTGAGTTTAAGGATCAGCAAATCGCTGGCAGTTGTTCTTTCTAGTATTTTTAGGTCAAGTTTTTAGATAACACAGACAGACATTCGATGCACTGGATTGAATTTTCTTTTCGGCCCATCGATATGTAGGTACATTGACAATGTTGTAACATAAAACTGCTTAACTGTCAAAATTCTTGTGATATGAGCATTAAAGAACGTCGACTTAGTACCGACCTTTGGTACCGACCCTTTTAATACTTAGTGGTAGCTGAGAGATGATGACAACCCTGTTCCCTGTAAATCCTTGTGAACGTACATCTGTTAGTCGGTCTGTTGATTGATACGAGAACACCCCGCGCCGCTTCCGAGAGCCGAGTGCCTTAGTAAGTAATTCCTAACGGATGCTATGAATTCGTTGCTAATTCACTCGTAGGTTTAATACTGAACAGGGTTCTCAAGAATAAGAAGTAGATATCATCGATTTGATCGGACTCCCTAGCTGAAAAAAAAAGCTTAGTCATCCTGATTAGTTACATGTATTTTTTGTGTTTATCATTCCGTTTTCTCTCTCACAGTTATCTTTCACAAATCGCACAGTTAAAACAACTTCAGCATCTTTATGACGTTTTACTGATTAAATCTTTTTTCAGATCGAATTTAGTTTTTTTTGGAGGAACATTGACGACCACTTTGGTGTAATGGTCAAGAAGTTGACTATTAACCAGGAGGTCGCGGATTCGATCCCCGCACTGTACAAACATTTGTGTGCATGAACATGTCTGTTTGTACTGGTCTGGGTGTGATATGTATTTATTTAAGTTCATTTGTAATACCAGTGTTGATTCTGATTTCTGTGACACAAGTGCTTAAGATCCTTACCACAGAGTCAGATCAATGTATAATATTAATAATTGCGGAACCTATGCTCCAGGTTGGAAGTGTAAAATGTCATAACGCCGGGGGACTGCTGGCCGCCGGCCACCTTCAACCCGCAGACTCACCTCTCGACAACCTTCAGCCGCTTACGCCAATGTTGCTGCCTGGCTACCATCTGGTAGCTTTTGAGAGGCGGCCCATTTAGTAAGCGGCGAGTCATCGTCTGCCGTGATTATTAAGATGAGACATTTGATATGGCAGGCGTCCCGTTGTCTCATCAATATCCCATCAACCAGTCCAGCAATTTCCTCTCCATAGACCCATTACAGTTCCCATCTTCTCTGCAATAGTCCTTGCACCTAGCGGGTGCTGTCTTTGGTTGCATCTACTCAATAGTGCAGACAGAGATAGTATCCGCTTGGTGTACACATCCCTACACATTAATGTATCACTAAGGGGCCTCTTCGTGTTGGATCAATATCCACGTACGCTTTCCAAAAGGACCGGCCTTGTGCTGTGATACCATAGAGGATACTACAAATAATAATAATAGTGATGTTGTTGTATATTAAAAAGTAAATTTAAAAAATTTGCCAGCCCTATAGCACGGGGCACACTAGCATAGCACTTATGCCACCTGCCGGCGACGTGAGTCAAGATCCGCCGGGATGTCGCCGATAGCCGGAGTTTCACGAAGCATATAAGTGTATCTAATGGCTTATGGTTGCTAACTTGCCAGTACTCATGTGAAAGGGTTACATATTTGTTTAATTTTTGAAATCTGTCTGAATGTTTTATGTGGAATCGTGATTTGCGCAGTCGCGTTGTAAACTTAAGTAATAATTTTTGCCGTAGAATAATTCTGCAGTCAAAGATTTCAAATGCAGAACTTGTCGACGAATCTACGATCTATCTTATGCGTAAAATTTAACCCGTTGGTTTAAGCATACTTCTTTGATCGATTCACGTTTGCCATATGTAGGAGAGTCCGCAGTTATATTCCAGTCTGTACACTCCTGCGTCCTAAAGAGGTATGTTACAATTGACCGGTGTAAATCGATGATAATCATTTATGATTACCAAATGGATTAGTATTTATAACAACAACAATCCGACTCGTCGCAACCTTTAGCACTTGGAGTTATTCCAGCTCCGAATGGGCCCATTAAAAGTTGTCCCTGACTCGGGCGCCGGCCGTTGTAGTTGAGTGCTGGACACATACATTGCGCAGGTTTTATACACATATCGCTGTTTGAAACTAGCTCTGCATGCAAGTAGAAATGTGCTGAGGTTGAAACTTTGAATATAAATAATCTCTTAGGATTTTGATAATCAGTTACCGTGTCGCGGCATTCATGCATTGCTTACATTAGACTGTGTCTCGGTGCTAGAACCTAAAAATATGATTGAGGTAACTTTTTGCATATCTCGGCGAGTAAGCGTAGTATAATCGTACGGATTAAATAACATGGCCGACGTAAAACATAGACCGAACGCGTGAGTGAAAATGCATTAGATGCACCGAACCACTTAATACGCTTCGCCCAACCGAAAGTCCTCGAAATAGAATGTTGTTTTCTTTGAAAATTAGAAGAATAAAGAATAGAAAAGATGGTTGGAAAATACCACCAGCTTGGGATCCTGTTTTAGCCAAGGCTCAAACTAGACCCCGCAATGCATGATCACAAAATACTGTAAGCTCTTTTTGTGTAGATAGGAAAGTAACTTAATAGTTTTGAGTTTGATGATAGTTAGCAATTTTTTCAAAACTATTCAATGACAACTAACACTTTAGTCTACTTGTGACCAAGGACGCTGTCCGAAACGTAAGGTTAAAATAAAATGTAAATTAAACGCGAAATAATCCGTAAAAAACTGTATCATAATGTCTACTGTTCACGTAAACCGAAGAAACAAATACGATTTACACTCATTAACAGCTCTATCAACTTTGTCTCAAACAAAGAGTGATAGCGATTTTGATCTGATATCAAGACTGAAACAAGTCTTCAAACGGTAGATTTCAATAGTCCGTCAAATTTTATGTTAACCATCCGATTAAATTCTTCCCATGCTTATTAGGTTAGACAAAAGTTCATTACTGCCAGTTAAAACAGTTGAGTATGCAAAAAGTAACTTTTCAGTTACAAAAATAAAAATACATCCTTCAAATAGTCTAAAACAAGGAATTTTACTGCCCAAATTATTGTGAAGTCGGTGCCATTGTGTGCATAACGTGTTACATTTTATCAGTTACACTACATTTTAATAGTAATGATCATGCTGGCATCGACTTCAGAATAATTTGGGCGGTAAAATTCCTTGTTAAAGACTTCTTGAAGGAGGTTCAAATGTTTTTGTACTTTTTAGTGGCCACGTATGATCATTATTACAATCATCGTAACCCGGTAGGTCATGAACTGTGGTGAAAGATTCCCTGAACACCTAAGAATTGAGGAGTTCTCCATCATCATCTCGCTTTGAAATTATGACTTTCGTGTGCAACTACTTGAAAACCTCAAGATTCTTAAGCAAACACTTAGACGCAGATCTTTTTCAGATGATTTTTTAAGGAGTTCCCTGCAATATATTCTGCATGGATTACCAGACTTTCACAATATTCCTAAGGGACTAATCGGACACTTTACTTTTTCGAATGCGAAAACAATTTTGCTATCGGACTATAGATGCCGGAGTTATGCGGTAACATACGGTCGAAATAAGAATATCGTCCTTTTGACGTGACAACGTCTTATAAATTGGTTTGCCGGGTGACACTTCAAGAAACTGCGTTACGCTCCGCTCACGTTCCGCGCTCACAATGAGAGCAAGTGAGAGGCACGCGTCCCTTCGACTCGGGCATGGTTAGCCCGCCTAAGAGCGAGTGAGACAGACATAAAAAGTGAAAGGCACGCGTCCCTTCCACTCGAGCACAGTTAACCCGCCTAAGAGCGAGAGAGACAGAGCGAGAGAGAGAGAGAGAGAGAGAGAGATAGGCATACACACCGGTTCATGTTATACGAATGAATATGCACATTAAAATTATTTTACCACTCAAAGTCGTTGTCACGTAAAACTTTCGCCCGTATACCGACTTTACAGGCAACCAATTTTTAAAACTGTTTATAGTATCTTAAATCATTGGGAAACACTTGAAATGATTTTTTTTGAAGTTGGTTAAAAACCCCCAAATTAGCTAGAAAAACAGCTGGTAAACTTCAACGACGGGATGAATTTTGACCAACCGTAGCTAAGAACCACAGCAATTAATTTATCTTTCGACTAAAAGAAACTGCATTAAACGGAAACAGTGCGCGTCTTTGGTCCACAGAATGCGAGCCAGTACCAACAGCATCCTAAACATGATTTCAAGTAGGCTAGATTGTCTTTGTGTCAATCACTGCTGCGCTATCTCAAGTGGGATGGCGCTGCGGTGATTGGCGTTTTTGTTTTTTGTTTAGATTTTAGATAAATTTTGTGTTACTAATCCTAGGCTAAGAACCTTGTAACTAACTACTCTTATATGGGCTGTGTGGCCTGAAATAAATATGTAAATAAATAAATAAATAAATAAAATCGGTTAATCAGTTCGAGTGCTACAATGCCAGATACAGACACACATAAAAATCGGTTGTCTGTAAAGTCGGTTTACTGACGATAGTTGAACGTGACAACGTCTTTGTCACGTTGCCTCTTTGTTGCTCGTTCCGCGCTCTCGCTTGCACTTCAAGCCTTGAATAGAACGCCTCAGAGCGAGGTAACACCGCATGCGTCATGTTTTTGGTGCGTGATAAGACGTTGTCAAAACACAAACACATACACACACACAAACAGACATAGGGGTCAAACTTTAACACCCCTCTTCTTCGTCGGGGGTTTAAAAGGATAGCTATGGTAGGGCAGAGCCTAGGACTAGAATTCACATATTCTACGACATTATCCCCGCAGAGCACGCCGGCTGAAATATTTGCTAATAAAGCTATCACTTGTAGGGCGGCGGGCCGACAATAGGTGATGAATCGCACGGCTTTGGGCCACAGTACAACTTTGGAGCAGTAGGACCGATGACTGAATCACTCTCCTCCTTCCAAATGGTATACTCATTGCTGAAGGTCGTGTCCCATTTGAAAGTCCTTCATCTTTTTCACAATCTATCGCACGGCTTTAGGCCACAGTAAACTTTGGCCCAGTGGTACCGATGACTGAATCACTCTTCTTCTTCTAAGTCGCATCCTCATTGCTGAAGGTCGTGTCCAAGTGAAATTTAATTTAATAACATAATATAGAGGTAATTAATGTAACAAAAAATACCTACTATTAATATTAGCATGCCAGTACGCAGGCTGAATACACAAGACTAATGTCTTAATTTCTAAGATCTTTGTAGAATTGAAAATTTGTTGTATTTTGCAAATAAACGATTTCTATTTCTATTTCGTCATCTCGCCCGGCGTTCGGCTTCTCGCAAGACAGTTGTCATTGTCTGAATTACATTACACTTTTAAACACATATTTTTACATTTTCAACGGTTGTTAATATTTTATTTTAACTAAAACATCCTGGTAGAAATTCACAAACTGATTTTGTGTTTTAAAGGGAACACGAAATCATGTATTTTGTATATTTGATTAGATTACTCAAACAGAACCCTTTTTGCAGACCAAAGAAATACAGACATAAAAGTTTTACATAGAAAGATTTACAATGTAGGCGGTCTTATCGCAAAGAACGATCTCTTCCAGAAAACCTTTGGGTAACGGAATAGTACTTATACAGAAAGAGGGGTTTATTTTGTTTTTCTAAGAGCCAAAACGGTTTCACGTTCTTCTTACAACGCTGATTTTATAGAGCCGGCTTCTATTTCCTCTCATATACAAAAAAGGCTTGGTACGAATTAACGTGGTGCTTTTATCTTCATACGACGACCGCTTGGTGCAGTGGTCCACATGTCGGACTTCTAAAACCAAGGGTCGCGGGTTCCATCCCCGCACAGTACAAGCATAAGTGTGTGTTTGTACTGGTCTGGGTGTTTTCTATGTATAATGTGTATCTATTTACAAAAAAAAGGTATTTAAGTATGTAAATCCGTTGTCTAGTAACCTTAACACACGCCTCGTAGCTTATTTTGGGGCTAGAGAATTGGTGTGAATTGTTGTGAAATATTTATTTATAATTATTATTTATCTTCATCATTTATATCTTAATCATTTCTTAACGTATAAACATGGGTATTTAAAATCTAGATGATGAAAGTTTTTTGTCATAAAACTGCTCTCTAACCTTACTGCTACATGAGTGGAGTATGTTGTGGGCGACCAACCGTATTTTTGTCGGTCGATTCATCATTTTCGGCGGCCTTTGGACCTTTGTCTCCGCGATCTTTGTACTGAGCCCATAAATATTAGCCTAATGCGAATGCCTAGAGGCCAGCATATTAGGCTACCCATATTTGTAGCAAAATCACCCGCATCACAAGGGCATAAGATACCGCAGTGCTGGCCAGCACGTACATGCGTAAAGAGAGGACAAATATCTACTTTAGCAATGTATTTAGAGTATGTAGCATGAGGTCGTCCATGCTATGTCTAAAGTATCGACGAAAGAAGTAATCTTTGGATGTTATGTACATCATCTCATAAGTCAATGAGTGCCTCGTTGGTGTAGTGGCAAAGTTTCTGCCTTGCATCCGAGAGGTCCTGGGTTCAAATCCCAGATCGAGCCAAAATTGTTTCTGAGATTTTACGTCATGAATTTCTCAAAAACAGCTCGGAGTCGGGAAGTTGGCGGTGTTACACCCCCGTATCTCTCTCCGGTTATGTTGGATTGCCGTCTCACCGAACTTTGAGAGTGGTGGAACAGTGAGTGCACCTGTGTATTGCGCTTGTGCACTATAATATCTCCTGCGTAGTTGGTTGATCTCTATTGAGATTGGCCGCCGTGGTCGAAATCGGCCAGGAGGACTATTATTATTATTATTTATTTCATCAACACACAAGAAAAAAACATCCATTTTGTAGAAGTTGATCACAAGGAACAAAAATCTTTGCTTCTCCATTCCAAAAGCAATCTTGACTTCATGGTACAAATAAACCGTCAACCTTAACTTACAAATAAAGCTATTTCATTGTCAAAACAAACCGCCCACGACTCCGTCAGTCACTAAGACATGGAAAGGCGAACAAAGACGGGAGTAAACCGTGTTTATATTTAAACAAGGGCTAAAAACCGCAAGCCGTCTGATTAATTGTTTCGCCCTAAATAAATATTAAGGGCTCCTTTGGCCCGACCCGGGGTACAGTACAAGCTATTCATAATTCAGTTAGATCAAACTGTTTATGGTATGGACTGGAGTAACTTTATGGTCAAAGTTTGGTAGGCACTGAGCAGATTTTATGTACGAAAATCAAAATGTAGTTTGTGTACTAATATGAATATTTTCAGTTTTTTAAAGCGCTTTTTATGACAGGTTTTTTCACGTTTGCGTTATTTTAACGCAAACCTGAAATTATCAAACCTGATTTTTTATTAAATTTATATCGAAATAACATTAATTACCTAATAAGAAAAAATGTGTATTAACTTTTTTCGTAATGCAACTACAAGCATCCAAGATTTTAAGATGAAACATCCACATACATTAGTAAAATGTATGTGGATTTAGTAAAAAAGCGAAAATTTAGTAAAAAGGCGATAATTCTGTTAACATTTTAAACTGATATCTAAAGTAAATTACCTGATGGATGAGTTAAATAAAATAAATAAGTCTTTCTGAATAAAACGATAGATATCCAAAATTTTAGGCCTCCAGAGGAGTGAGTACGAACATTATCGTAACGTCGAATACGTTACGATAATGTCGTCCAAACGTCAGAAACTGACAGTTACTTCATAGAAATTGACAAGTTGACGATAGGGTAGGACGTCACGATAGTTGTTAGTGCTCACCTCACAGCAAACCGACTTGTGACACGACTTTTGAAGCTCTTATTTGGCCAAATGCACAAAAAACTTTTAGGAAGGCCGTAATACAATACGTGTGCAATCGTTGTAGAAAACGTATTTAATTCATCAATATGCATTTTCTGTATTCTGGGTCAGTGGAGGCTGCCCTCGTGCGGCCGACTGTCTCGTCAATTTTGGACGAAATTAACATATTTTCCAGAAATTTGAGGGCAAATAAATTAACTCAAAGGGTAAGGTCCAGCGCGGCCACCCCGTCGCCCCGTTGCGCCGCCTTGAGGTGCCAAGGGGTCTCTATTGTGCCAAGTCTTTTGTTTGACGTTGTATGAAAAGGGTATTTGACAAATTGGCGGTTTTATGCAGTTGTCTTCAACATCTCATCTCATCAGCCTATATACGTCCGACTGCTGGGCACAGGCCTCACCTCAACTAAGAGGTGGTCCAAGCCATACTCCACCACGCGGGCTCAGTGCGGATTGGTGGAGGGTTGGTGTCTGTAAGGTAAGTGACCAACCTTACTGTCAGATGTTATTAAACCGCCCGAGGGCCTCTGACCAGGCTTAACGACTAATATCTGTCGATATTAACCGTCTGTCTGTCTTCAACATATCAATTTTTTTATTAAAATTTTAAGAGCAATATAACTAAATAATGACAGCTTAGTAGTTTTTTTTTAACGAAAAGCTAGATATCAAAGGATAAATCGAAAATCTGAGGCGGCGGAAATCGAGTTTCGTAATTACATACTCGTACAGCTTAAGTAATCTATAGCGTAAAAACATGGTCAATGTACCATCAGTGGCCCATCGTGTACCTTCAGTACCCAAAATTTGTGGTTTTAAGTCGGATCGGATTTTTATTTTTAAAATGACACATTTTCACGAATTTTGACATAAGGAGGCACTCTGAGTTGCAGGTTTTGTGTGTGCGGAAATAGACTCAGAATTTAAAATATAAATAAATGTACTTTTCATATTTCATTTCATATTCATTACTAACCATAGATATTAAGATAATTGTTACTTATCTTTATGGAGCCAAGTTTCTCCGAAATAAATGTTTTTTTTTATTATTATTTATTTATAAGATTTTGTAGTCGCGTAATTGATGAACTTCAACAAAGATTTGGAACTCGTCACCAACATAAATCTCTTATGGCACATCTTACCACGTCTAACTGACATTTTTCAGATAATTATCTACTTACTTCAAACGGTATTACAATATTTGTGGACCCAAAATATTTTTGGCAATTGTTTAAAATTTATCCCTAAAGTCCAACAGTTCAAGCAAGCTGAAACAGTTTTAAAGATACATTTCCAGCGACTTTAAACGTTTAAGACCAAACATCGTGCCTTTGTTACGCTCATAATAAAAGCTTGGCGGGCCATGTCCAGAGATCATGCGAGCCATTTAATTTTAATATCCAAGCGCGAACAAATGGCTGACTTGACGAGAAAAGGATTGTCTTCCGTAGTATCGTTTTGATAAATGGCAAGGCAAATGATAAATTAAGGTAGATTTCTTTTAAAAAATGTGTCAGTAACTTACATACAGGGTAAGGTAGACTTCACAATAGTTATTGTTTTTGTTAAACTCTGACTAAGAACAAAATGTAATATAAAACATTCTTCCATTTTAGGAATTATGTAATTTCTAAAATACAACAACTTTTTTGTTTGCGTTTTTCCTTCTGATTGAATGAATAAGCCAATACGGTCATTGGATCAAAAAATAACGCACTTACAATCACATACCTTATCGACTTTACGTCCTTGAAACGATTTCGAAAGTTAATTTTCCGATAAAAACAACGCCATAGTACGGCATAGCTGAAACAAATACAGTTACCGGTCCAGTGAACTAACAGAGAATCGTTGCAAAATCGCACTTATCACGGCTACCTAAGCCGCATTCAGCTTGATAACATGCCTGAACTACGTTATATTTACGTGTATACATTAGGGATGTGCCTATTAGTCGGTAATGCGACTATACGGCCACTATCATAGTCGGCAAATAATCGGCAAAGAGTACTACCAGGGCACAACCCGGCTTCTTATTTTGTATGTATTTTTCAATAAAACTTATTTTGGCGGAATTACTTAGGTAAATTAAAAAACTTATTGGTGTATGTATTTTATATTTTCGCTGTCCCGGCAAACGATGTTTTGCCATATAAATGTTAAGGGTGGACAAACCTTATCACTTATGATAAACAGTTGTTGGCCGACTCTCAGACCTACTCAATATACTCACAAAATTTCATGAGAATCGGTCAAGCCGTTTCGGAGGAGTACGGGAACGAACATTGTAACAGGAGAATTTTATATATATAGAGATTTATTAATCAGTTATTTTTAAATGTGAAACAAAGCAACCTATTCTTTGGTAGTAAAAAAACATGTCTTCAATGACATTAATTAAATAAAAAAATTTAAGTATCATAATAAAGAAACAAAACATATGCGTGCGAAGCATCACAAGAGAATCCCCGAACCCGTGATCGGCTAGGCCGAATAGTCGGCGTCTTTGCAGCCAATTAATCGATTGTAGTCGGCTAGTCGGCCAAAGTCATCATCGGAACATCTCTAGTATACATGTATGGTTTAGTTTAACGTGAATCGCGTCATTTATTTAATGTTTACTTTTCGCTATCGTTATCGCACGATACGCGGTACAGTCGGGCGCGGATGCGTTTACTACTTTTTTATTATGGGGCGTCGTGGTTTAATATCTATTTAATGTGTAATACCATGTTGACCTAGTAGCATAAATTTGTGATAATAAGTTTCGCTACTCGTATGCAAATAAAGAATAATATGAATAAAATGAGAAGTTTTAGTATACTATTACATCAGTTCCTTAATCCAGCACCTTTTGGGGTCTGAAAACGTAAAATAAACACGCTACGAGTAGTCAGCTTTCTTTAAGGAGTTTTTCTTTAAAACGTACAACAACACATACATTGATCTGACTACGTGGTAAGTAGCTAAAGCACTTGTGTTACGGACCTCAAAATCAACAGCGGTAATGCAAATAAACTAAAATAAATACATATAACACCCAGACTAGTACAAACAGACATGTTCATGCACACAAATGTTTGTACAGTGCGGGGATCAAATCCGCGACCTTTTTGTTAATAGTCAACTTCTTGCCCATTACACCATACGTCTAAATGGCATGTTAACAATGCAATTTTGTTTTTCTGTTTCAGGCTTAACTTCGAAAAAAGACGTCAATATAAAAAATGACATAAAGAGTTACGGTTGGATTGAAAAGTCCAGAGGTGAACGCGATTTCACCGAATCCCGGAATACACAAATCGACTGCCAAAAACTAGATTTGGTTACGCCACCTGGCGGCACAGACTACAAACGCAACAAAATTGGATGAAAAGGGCCTAAAGGATTTTCACACTATTCCGATTAAAAATCCTTTTTTTAACACATGACCAGATGAATGCACTTCTTGAAAGAATAAGTAATATTGTTAAGGAAGCTAACGATAAGACCGCCTAAATTGTACATCTTTCTTTGTTAAACCTGTCTGTAATTTTATTTTGTGTTGTACAATAAAGTGTTAATCTATCTATCTATCTAGTTTCAGCTTCTTCTAAATAATTTAGTGTGAAGCCCAGTTTACCCTTATTGTATCTAGTACTAGCGGACCCGGCAGACGTTGTCCTGCCCGTTGCAGGGAAGGTTTAAAAGATCAGAAATGTTTAACATTTCTGATCTTTTAAACCTTCCCTGGGCTTCCACGAATATCTCAAGACCAAAATTATTGAAATCGGTTCAGCCGTTGTCGAGTTTTAGCGAGACTAACGAACAGCAATTCATTTTTATATATAAGATATAAGTAGTTGTAAGCGTTATTTGACGCTTTATACTCGTATTAGTACCAATAACTAAAACCACACGACTTTGATTTCGTCACGGTCCCATCCTTTACCATAATTTTCACCTATTTTTTTTTATTTCATTGAGAAACATTCGAAACTTAGTAAGTTTCAAATTGAAATTGAATTTGAAAGTAGCCATACCGATTCTAAAATTTATATTTCAGAACTATTTTTTTCATAAGACCCAATTGGACCACAAATTAAACGAAATCACCGACGACGACACCGTGTGAACAGCCGTTCAAAATCCACCTCGATAATTACCTACAGAGGGTTGAAAGCGAACTTCAACTAGCACGTCCCACTAAAAATACCGGCAGTGAATCAAGTTTAATTCACTTATTACTCGCAGAAGCGCAGCGAGCGCTACCCGGACAAAGTTCGCTCCGTGCTGTAGGGAATGTAACTACGCGACCCGTGTGTATGGGAAACGTGATTACCTACTTTGTTTATTAGACAATTTAAAAAATACTGCTCGGATGCGAATACACATTAGATAGGTTATATCAGTATAACAATGACTAATAATTGAAATGCATATGAATAAAGAATGAGCTAGTAATAGTCCTCCTGGCCGCTTTCGACCACGGCGGCCAATCTCAACAGAGATCAACCAACTACGCAGGAGGTATTATAGTGCACAAGTGTGACCGCAATACACAGGTGCACTCACAGTTCCATCACTCTCAAAGTTCGGTGAGACGGCAATCCGACATGACCGGAGAGAGATCAGGCGCAGGACCAACGGCTTAACTTGCTTTCCGAAGCACGGGGGTGTAACACATTGAAAAATTTGAAAAATTCATGACAGAAATTCTCAGAAACAATGTTGGCTCGACCTGGGATTCGAACCCAGGACCTCTCGAATGTAAAGCAGTTACTTTGCCACTACACCAACGTGGCAGTGTAGAGCTAGTATTTGGTCGCTAGATTACATAAAAACCAATAAATTAAATCCAGTTGAGTCTTAGTAACGACATATTATCACACGGTACAGTAGTATTAAAGATATCAAAGCTGTGTTTATCTATGAATAAATATTTTGTGAAGTATTATCATAGTTAACTAAAAAACAATAACTACATTACATTAAAACTTACATATAACTAACTCCACAACTAAATTTGTTTATATTTCCGAAATAGCACAATAATAAAAAACACAAAAATCAATGAAAGAGGCAAACATTCATATAGGCTGTTCATCTAGCCCTAGGCTTTAATCAGGTGTTACTTTTTCACCACACAAAGGCACACACCATAAAAAGAACACAACGATAAAATTTTCAATCCTCTTTATCACAAGACAATACGTAAGAAGATTTACAAGCATACGCAGCCTCCACGCGTTTTCCGCCATCTGTATTAATTCAACAGAGTTGACGAACTCCCTCCTCTGTTGGGTCTTGGGAGTCACAAACTTTTTGGATTTCCAACTTGCACCAAGTCCGTAATCAAATTGTTGAGCTTTGGAAGTTACTTTTAAGACGAGTATAGACGTCGCGTCGCAAAGCGATGGAGCCATGAATTGTTCGTCACGTGTAAGGAAGAAGCTATAAAAGTCGAAAATAAATAAATTGTTTCCAAAAATAGATTAGTGATTAAACATTTTAAATCTATCAATTATTGCACTTTAGGGTGCGCTTCATTTGTATGAAAATAAAATAATCTAATTTCAATTGAAATTACCTTCAAATACCTAATATGATTTTTTGTTGTACTCGTATAATCTACACTTAAACTAATTTCATTTAGTATACTCGTATCTCATTATCATTTAGTATTTATTCTCTTTTCAAACATTAAACACTATTTTAATACATATGAAAGTCAAATTGCTTAATCTTTCAAAGAAAAATTTTTCTATGGTACCTACTAGCGAACACGGCAGACGTTGTCCTGCCCGCTGTTTTATTATATGCATACACCTTGATCTTGAATCACTTTATCTATTAAAATAAACTGCATCAAATTCCGTTGAGTAGTTATAAAGTTCTAAGCATACATACATACTACAGTCATAGTGACAGACGCGGAAAGCGACTTTGCTTTGGTATTGTGTAGTGACAAACACATACAAACCTTTTACAATATTTCTTTTTTTGTTACAGGGTTTCTGCTTTATTTTCACCCATTAAAATGATTTTTGTACACGACTGTACACGACGCACCGCATCTTATCTATCTTATCTCGCTAACTTCTTCCATTACCGCCACCATTGTGCCACCATTGTTAACAAAAAAATGAACATCGTTTGTTTGTTTGGCATTTTATTAATTGCGACGAAAACC
The DNA here is from genome assembly GCA_963921415.1 of Pyrausta despicata. NCBI lineage: Eukaryota > Metazoa > Arthropoda > Insecta > Lepidoptera > Crambidae > Pyrausta > Pyrausta despicata. The sequence goes on along the minus strand of OY992852.1, from coordinate 1,962,891 downwards.
GGCGGATTCGTCGAAGCGAGCCAACGCAAAGGGGACCTCCAACAAAGGATACTTTTAAGGAAATTGCAGAGCTACCAACGAAACGACGCGACGAACGCCGAATCAGTAACTTGGAACGAAATACTAGCAGATGCTTTGGTGACTAAGCTGAACATATTCTCAAAGAACAAACATGAAGTCACGAAAACTGGGAAGAGTGTAGCAACAACAGTTTTAAGTGAGATCCTGAATGTGTACAAGACGCTATACGATAAATTCGGTCCAACCCAATCCAGTGGCGAAGAAGTAGCGAACGTCATCGAAGCGAAACTGAAAGAAGATGTCGAAGTATTACATTCAGAACACAAAAAAGAGAGCTGTGACCACTGTGATGATGTAGCAGTTCTTATGGTAGAAAAGGACGCAGAGTGTGCGAAAGGCTTCGTGCTGGATAAAGACGGCGATTGTGTGCCAGCTCCGTCTAAATTAATATTGGCAATCCCCAACCAATGTCCTGTTGGCTATAGAGCTGATAGACTGGGCTTCTGCAGAATTTCTTTTTAGTTCACAGTGCAGTGTAGTGAAGAAACTAATTTATGTGTCTTTTTCTACAAATGGAAACACTTCGAATCTTATTGCGACGCGGTATTGAGAAACGTAGAGCATTTGCAAATGAAAATCGAGTAAATATTTTTAATGTTAATAGTAAAACGAGGAATGTTGTCGAATGTGATAAAACTACATTTCATTACAGTAATGTATCTTATAATACACGGGGTTACATGACGTGCGGTGTAAAAATGTTGGTACTACAATATTTAATGAGTAAATATGAGTAAACAGTATTCAGCGATCCAGTATTACGTATATTTCTTTCTAAAAATTAACCACGTCGAATTTTGTCATAAAACCAACATAGTATTACAATTTTCATAAACTTTCAGGGATTTTTTTTGTCTAGAGAACAAATTTAAAAGCATTTTTTCGATCTCCCAGTTGGGCGCATTGGACAATATTTTCAGATCGACCACTCAATCTCTGTATTTCGTATGTGGTGTTAATTTAAAAATTAACTCAAAATAAATCTTAGAAAATATCCATAGTTTTTATTTAAATTTTTTTTTGTTCGTGTGCCGTTTATTTGTTGATATGAAATATATTTATTTGCGCGAAACATGGAATTTCATAGTTGTTTCTAGCAGGATTGTACATGTTCTACCTTATTATAGGGCATGCAAATAAGAAAGACCTATAAAAATTGAAAAACATTTTTATTTATTAAACTTTTTTTTTATTTGCATCGGAATTTCAAATCCCTCGCCATCCCGTATTTCAGCCTCACAACATCGTAACTGATTGTTGCAACTAGGTCCCGAACTTAGCTCTCAGCGTAAAATTAAAGTTCAAAACGCGCTTGAAACTATCCGTTTGCAGTTCAAAAAACGTGTGAGCTCGCGTGTTCATTAAAAGTTGGCAACTAGCGCTAATTGCGATACGACCGGCGACTGCAATTAATCGCAACTTGCAACTTTACCATTCGAAGGAATTTTTTGAAGGGGTAGTTACAACCATGTTCTGAGCTAACAGGTGAAATTTACTTGTTAACAACGCAAGTTTTACATGCGTACTTTTGGTTTAAAGAACAGTCATAACGTTGGATAATCATAATTACCTAATTATAGTGTAAGTGAAGCACGGCTTAATTACATATCGTCCACTAGAATTTCAACCCCAGACTAAAAAGAGGAGTGTTATGAGTTTGACCCCTGGGTCTGGTTGTGTGTGAATATTTGTGTACATCGTTGCTTCCGATGCATCGGATGAACATAGGTCCATCCAAACGGAATAAAAAAACGATAAATAAAAAACGCTTTGGAATCGTTTAAAGCGATTTTATTTGTGATTTGAAAGAAATTTTAATTACGGTTGTTCTTAAATATGGCTGCTCAAAACCCGTTCAGCCGTTACAGCTGTTTTCCTGGCTCATTCGGGTTTTTATTTTTACTGGAAAGTGAGTTTCCTCCATTTTGTTTTTATATATCTAATTTGACGACGAATTTGCTGTCGATGAAAGCCTCTAAGCCCATATTATTACATAATGAGGCCATATATTATAAATCTGCTTTTTGAACGCTGTGGAAAATTTTATAAATATTGTACGCTTCCACCGAAGGGAATAGACGCACGCGTTATTCTCTCTTTGTTAGAAGTAACTCAAAAGCCCCATGTTTATGTGTTGTAGCTTGTTGATTCCTTTGACCGCAGCGCAATACATACATAAGCAATAGCACCTTATATATAGATGGTCTACTCTGAAAACTTATGGAAATATAACCGCTACGTTTTAGAGTTCCGCGCTTTGGAACACGTAGTTCACGATATGCGGTTCAAATAGGCTAGACGACACCACCAATCGTTGACATACTTTTTATTATCTGTCAAAACGGTCTGCCTCCATAGAATTGTATGGGAATAAATGAACGTGACGTCATATATTAGAAATCGGAGTCAATTGACCGAATATTTATTGAGTTTTGTGTGTTTAAAAATTGGTTTCGACAGTTTTTTGAAAGAAACTGGTTATATTAACTTCATAGGGGCTATGTTTTTTAAACGCCATGGTCTTGAAAATATTTAAGATAGCTGTCATCATGCCAATTATGCAGAAGGAAATATTTACGTGATGTGCACGAGCATCTTTTTTTGTTATGTCTATCCGTTATCGGTGGGTTTGTTAACGCACTAATTGTGTTAGTAAATAGTAAACTATAAATAAACCGTTTGTTTTCTTAACACCTTAATGTAGGAACACACAGCACGATTGAGAGCAACGACTGCGAAACTAGACCATAACTGTTAGTGTATTTTTAAAATAATACTATATAAACAAAAGAAAGTGGTGTTAGTTACACTATTTATAACTAAAGAACGGATGCACCGATTTGGCAAAAAATTGGTGGAGAGGTATGCTCAGAACCTACTCTTTATCCCGTTTTAAAAAAAAAAGAATTGAATAAAATCAAAAGTCTGCTTACTGCTTATTTATTGCCTCTAAGGCGGAACAGAGTTCGTCGGGTCAGCTAGTCCATAAATAAAAGTGGACCAACCAACAAGTAACCTAGGGGTGACATTTTTCATGTCCATTAGGCCCAGTTCACACATCATTTGTCCTGCTCGTTTTTTTAAAAAATAGTGGCTATACAATGTACCGTCCATTGACACGTATAAGTGGTATACGTTTTTTTACATTGCAATTGACGTGACTGACTGACGTAGGCTCCGTTAACACGGCATTATCCTACACGTTTTTTTGCAATATATGTCTTAACGTCACTGTAAATGTAATTCTATGAATGTGACATGACGTTGACAGTGACGTTAGAACGTTTACCGTAAAAAAACGTGCAGGGCAATGCCGTGTTCAGGGGGGCCTTATTATGACTTTATTTTGACATGACGGGGACTTATTATGTCTTATTATGATTATTATTCTCTCTCCGGCCATGTCGGATTGCCGTCTCACCGAACTTTGAGAGTGATGAAACAGCGAGTGCACCTGTGTATTGCGCTCACACTTGTGCACTATAATATCTCCTGCGCAGTTCGCTGATCTCAGTTAAGATTGGCCGCCGTGGTCGAAATCGGCCAGGAGGACTATTACTATTATTATGTCAGAATCAAGTTAAAGTCAAGGACATGACTCCTTTAGAGTAGATCACCAAATGTGATTGAATATCGCGTCAGTCGATTCGGCTTTGATCTTACGCGCCCATATCCGAGGCGGGGGCCGTGAAATTGACTGGCGATTGTCTGCTTGTAAAAAGAACCGTTTGTGGAACAAATTGGCATCACTTCCTGTAAAGGACTCGCTCCTGTCTAATCTTTGACGTTTATTTGATTTACAGTTGGATTATGGAGGTTCAATCTTACAGGGTAGACTTTCGTGGAAACGTCCAAAACAACTTAAAAGGATATTTACTGAGGCAAGATTAGGTCAACATTCGCTTAAGTGTGGGATAGATCAACATAAGATGACGTAACGTTACTTAAAACGGCTATTGTTTGAATGCGGTACTGATCAATTTACATAATTATTTGTCATAGCTAGCTAGCAAAGCTGAGCCGTAATCATTTATAAACAACATATCTACAAAAAAGTAACCCTTTTCCAAAAGCAAATAAATATTCATTTCATTTCATTTAAGGCAGAAAGTCAGTAACTTAACTATATGGTGAGAAAGTGAAAGCCATCATGATGGGCATAGACCAGTCAATATTCTGGTCACTGCACATGTTTTTTTCTTTTTGAATATAAGTTATTCTAGACTGTAGTAAGTAAGCAAATTCCAATAATAATAGAAAATGCAATCTGCACTTATATATAATATTCAGTACCCAAAAGCTCTACTTCGTTCTACTACTAAGACCAAGTTCACACTTCGTACTTAGCAGTAATTTAATGAGTTCCCACCCAAAGGAGCTCTAACAACTTTAATTACATAATCTTCGCAGTAATTACCTAACTTATAAAAAGCCAACCAATTCCTTAAAAGAAACAATGTATTTGTTGCATCTAAGTTTAACAACGCAGTTAAAAGGCCCTAACACTTTATGGGTGCCATATAGACCAAACGTACCATTTCTCATACTAAGTAAACTTACTGCTTGAGTTAAGACTGTACACTGAAATTAGAATCTAAATATAAAACTGGAATTGACGTATGGACAAAATAACTATGTAACATCGAAAAATAAATTTATTTTTCGATGTTAGCTATTCATCGAAATAACTAGCTTACATTTTATATAGAGGTAAATACAAAAAAAACTACCCTACTATTCATTTAAAATGTACGTTTACATAAGGTTATGTTTCTAAATATATTTTTTAAATTGGCTTGGTGTACAACTGCATCTTGTGCCACGTTGTGAGTTGTAGATATTGTAAGTCCTACGACGTCAAGTTCTAGCTTTTTCGGGTGATTACAGTTGGATGTATTTTTGGTTCCTGCGCTGGCGTCGTTTAGTGGAAATTGAAAGCAAAATAATCCCCTTTTCCAGCTTGGCTTACAACTATTTAACCAGACTCTAACTCAGTGGAATAACGTTTGTTGATGACGCGAACAGCCAAACGCACATTACATTCGCATTCGTTCATTACATTGTGTTTGACTGGTAATATTGACTAAACTTAGTCACAAAGTATTTTGCATTTTGATACAAATATTAAAAATGCAAAGTACATATCGAAATGTATTTCAAATAAATGGCATCTCTGTTTTACTTTTTTTAAGGTGTTAATGCGGACTTACTGTTTTATAACATTTCGAAGAGGTATATTGTTTTGTTTTAGACTTGATCAAACTAAAATCTAACTTCACGTAAACCGCCTACAAATGGATTGTTCTAGAATACTCAACATGCCCGAACATAATACTCTACTCGAACGTAAATGAATCATGTTTTATGCCAACCTACGCGCGCAGTAATCCTACTAATAGTTGTTGAACTCTAGCCCCGTTCATACTATTCGACTCTAGACGTGCGATTCGACTTATTATGTATTTATTTAAGTAGTACACATACATGTGTACAATGGTTGACTTAATGCCGATGGCATTCACTACCAGTCAACCATAGGCCATACCATCATAACTATAACCATAGACTATCACAATACTAAGCATCGTAATATCGCTTCAGGAAGTGATGAAACAAACCTCTACCAAGATCACTTTACCACATTTGTTTTGTCTTTCGACGCGGTATACACAATGTATTTGTTAAGTTTGCACAGCTGATTATTTAGCCGAAACAGTAAAGGATAACTAAAAATTTCAAACTGATATCGAAAGTGCATTACCTAATGAGTAAAAATAATTGAAATGATACACTTTTTACGGATTATTTCGCGATTTATTTACATTTTATTTTAACCTGACGTTTCGGACCCTTTTCAGCGTCCGCGGTCACAGGTACGGACTCTGTCAGCTCATGACCACGGATGTACGCAATCCAGCCGAAACATCGAGCAGTGATTACCTAATACTAATTTAAAATATATCGCGTAAAACAAGTAATTTGAATCCCGACAATTATTACTTATAACTAAGGAATATCTAAATTTTTTAAACTTATAGCTAAAGTGCTTCATCTAAAGAGTTAAATGACATCTATAAGTTTTTCTGAATAAAACGATAGATATGCAAAATTTTAAAATTAAAACGTCCTCATGATCCCCATACAATTAGTACGGCTTTAGTAGAGACGTTTCGTTACCTTCCATGGCTATTTTAAAGTGTATTAATAATTATACCAACCATTATCAACTTAAAAGAGCATAAAATTTTTGTTTTGGGACCATAAAACCTTTTTTTTATTAGGTACAGATTTTACTAAAATATTATTAAATGAATGGGGGACGTTTTTCCTGAAGTCTATGTATCATTTTGTTAAAAAAAAGTTATAACTGGCAATGTACATTAGGTTATGTAGTTTCGAATCAGTTCATTTTAAATATCTCTTAAATTTTCGGAACAATGGTCTATGTACACTTAACGAACACACCCTGTATAATGCTTTACGCGCCGTCACTACTGTCTGAATAGTGTGGAAAACTGCACCCTAAAAATAGCACTGTTCTGACCTTTATAACTTTTAAAACTTCAGCTGTGTTCTAAAATCGACAAGTGGCGAAGTTAAGTGTACTGGCTGAAGTCTTGACTTCCACGATATCACTTTACCACGTGCAGATATGTTGTTTATGCAAATTACTTTTTCTCAGGTTTTTTTTTATTTTTTCGTTGAAATTTCACGGCAGAAGATGCGTCGAATGCGACGATTTAAAAAAAAATCATTTTTGAGATTAGTGCTTAAAAAAGGGATATTATCAACTTGCCCTTTTTGTGATTCAATTTGTAGATATTATTCTCTTTTCTAATGAAAATTTGAATTGTAACTTTAGCCGAACAATATAAATCCCACTTCCAACCATAGTTGGAGTATATCTTCTGAGATGTTGTGTGCTGTACATTAGCTATCGTCCAAAGTTGTGGCCGTAATAATCTTCAATCATTCGATTATTAAACGACATGCGTTAGCAAACCACTCTAGAGATATACAGTGTGTCCGGTCAACAATGTCCAACCCGCTTATGGTAAAAAATAGGTAGGTAAAAAAGGCTTGTAATTTGGCACAAAATAACACAGAATACTAGCAATCAATAATAGACCTCAGAGACAGAAATAAAATATGTCAAGAAATAATATTATCTCCCAATTGAATACCGGTTGTCATTGTTTTGGCAGTTTAATCGTTACTTTTGTTGGACACATTGAAGTAAACTTTAAAAGTGGTAATTGGAGTCAAAGGTTTTCTCCTCCTCTTCTTCTACTCCTTTTATGTCATTCCATTTTATGTCATATTGTGCCAAATTACAAGCCATACTAATATATAAACTTATATTTGACTTAAATCTTTGATTTTAATGTCAAACTTAGGGTTGTATTCCAATCTTTAAAAAACTTGCAAAGAGCTGGTAGCAAGGCCTGTTTTTACAAAAAAAAGATTGGAATACAAGCTTAAGTTTGAGTTAAGATATTCTAAGGTAGTAATCGAAACAAGTTTTGGATCTGTAGGTCTGCTAGATCATGAGATATTGCTTAATAAGTGCAAGTATCTGTGCTTAGTCGATATCCAAATTAAAATAGCCGCCATTTTGAAATAGTTGATACAATTTTTTTTTCTAATTATTATCGATAAAATTATTTCTATTTTTACCCTTAACGGGTCAGACATTGTTCACCGGACACACTGTATAGTTAAAATGTAGATCTATATGTAGGTGTGCGTGTCACCGAAGGTGGTGTGAGTTATGGTACAACTTAGGACCCTACCCACAGAGGGATTTAGAAAGGGCTAATGGCAATTATTGTGTATCTGTATTACATTATATATATAATTATATGTATACACCTACGTAAATGATTATTTATTCTAAAGACACTAGTTGTCCTTATCACTATTTGTTTTTATTTCATACTATTTAAAATATTAACAACTTTTCTCACCATTTCTGAAATCACATCTTATCAATTCATCTTCGTTTAATTTCTTTCCTAAACTTACTTAGTGCGTAACCAGTTTAAAAAAGACAGTTCAATAAATTGCTAACGTAGGCTTTCAAAAATAAGGTAGGAAACAATTTAATTTATTCATTTGTCTTGCACATAATACATCAGCAGTAACTAGGTACCTACTCAATGGTCAAACTAAACATTGGTTTTCATTAAAGTCGTTATAGAGGTATATACGAGAATTATAGATTCGAATCTTTAACATAGAGACTTGAGATCTCCATACGCTGGTAATCGTTTCCGTTTTGTATAGGTGGGTCTACGCCACAGGTCTACGCTCACGGCTGCCTCGTTGGTGTTGTGGCAAAGTTTCTGCCTTACGTCCGAGAGGTCCTGGGTTCGAATCCTAGGTCAAGCCATAATTGTTTGTGGTCGGTTGTTTGATTAATACACGTCAAACTCTTTCTTGTCACCTCGAGCAGTGGGGTGAGCTCGAACATTTTCGTAACGTATTCGTGTCGTCCAAACGTCAGAAACTGACGGTTTCCCCATACAAATTGACAACTTAACTATAGGCAAAGATAATGCTTCATAGGTAAACGCTATGAACACGTTACGATAGTCGTTCGTGCTCACCCCATAGAGCGGCTCGGTTGGCGCTCGCTCGTAGTTGGCTTGTAATCGTAGACCCACCTTTAAGTAAAATAAACATTTAACAAAAATCTTACAATTGATCTACAGCTAACCAACATTCAATATTCCTACTCTTAAAACGTACCTACGCACAACTTGTTCCTACCTACCTACTTCGAAACGTTCGTCGTCGGATTCCGAGAAGTTCCTACAAACTTACAGCAACACAGGTGCTAATTATGACTTCGCTAACGACCACCGCAAATAGAACCATTTCGCCCCCTTCTCTTCTAACTAGATCCCTGAATTTTGGGGCAAAGCCATTAGGTTGCCCAGGTCAAGTTATGATGGGCAAGGTGAAATGTAGCAAGTGCTATCGACTACGTGAAAATTAATGCCATTGCGCAATGAGACCAATAATTAGTATGTTTAGGCTCGGTACGTGTCGATATTCTGAATCTTAATTTATCTAGTTCAATAATAGCATAATTTTTAATATAGTAGTATAAGCTTTTTTTTGTAGTGGCACTGCTATTGTACAATTTCCGAACACGGAAAACTGAATTATTTACATTCACGTTCAATTTTAATGGTATAAAATAGACATTCCAACTTGATTAATTTTAGGATACGAATAATAATAAGCCGAATTTCGACAATGGCGGCTAATCTTAGGAGGGATTTAGCCAACTACGCATAAGATATTATACTGCACACGTGCGTGCACAATACACAGGTGCACTGTTCCTTCACTCTCAAAGTTCGGCAGGCCGACAGACCGGAGAGAGGACGGGCGCAGGACCAACGGCTTAACGTGCTTTTCGAGGCACAACTTGGTAACATTGCCATCGTACCTACTCCGAGCTGTATCGGAGATATCCATGAAAGAAATTCTCAGAAACAGCTTTGCCCGACCCGGGATTTGAACCTGGGACCTCTGAGTATTGGCCCGTAAATTGACCACTAGACAAACGTGGCATTTAGTAAAATACGATTAAGGTTTAAAGAAGTTTATTCGCAAAAAGACAATGTCATTTTTCGCAGGTACTCGTTTACTGCATCCATTGTACGCTAATACAAAAGGTGATTAATGAATATGTTTTAATAAAATGTTAAACAAGTTTAGTTTTAAATGCAGTAAACGAGCTTACACTTTTAATAATATTTCGACCACGGCGGCCAATCTCAACAGATATCAGCCAACTACGCAGGAGATATAGTGCACAATTGTGAGCGCAATACACAGGTGCACTCACTGTTCCATCACTCTCAAAGTTCGGTGAGACGACAAGCTGACATGACCGGAGAAAGATCAGGCGCAGGACCAACGGCTTAACGTGCTTTCCGATGCACGGGGGTGTCTAATAATAGACGGTATCTTATTTATTATACAACTGTGCATCTTCAAAAGTTACGCTTATTTTTCCATAGTTTTTTAATACGATATAACTCGGTCGTTCCACCCATTGTCGATATTAAATCGACACATCTCTTCTAAACTCTACCGCGTAGTCCTTGCGGTGTGGCCATAGCAAATTGTGCTATGATTAACAGTTGAAACTCTTCAGAGTCGTAATTAATTTCATTGTTTAATTGCACCGTGTGGTAGTACTGTACGATAACCGAAATTGGTCGGAGTTTAGCAAGATGGAAACGGATGTCTTTAATTTATTTATTAACCCTTAAGTTTTTACATGCATGTTTCGTTTCTTTTCAGCGATGTTCGTTATTTTTTGTTTTTTGTTTCTAACTAAATAACCAGGCAATAATCAGGCAACCAACTTGTTTTATATGTGTTTGTTTGTGTTGTTGTTTTCTCTTAGCTTCGTTTATGTTTCAGGTTCCTTATTGTATGTTATGTTATTACAACCGTAGGCCCAATGATCTTTTTAATTTTTGTACCTAACTATTGACCGTGACTTGAGAGGAGCAGCAAAGCCCTAAATCCTAAATTGAGCGCTTTAAAAATACGGAAAGTTGTGATAAATTTACATATATTTATCGATATTGTTATGTATAATATTACATCTATATTCGATACGAGTGAGTTTGCGCACGGCCCCCGCTTCTCGGCCTGTCAAGCGCCCGAGTGCATTGAATTCCGAGGTAATTTTAATTTTATTTCTTATAACATTTGCTCGTATTATGTTTTTTTAAATCACAATTTAACTTTCTCATTTAATTTTCACTGCACCCCAATGGGTGCAAGAAAGAAGGCAATCCTTCTTTCTGCATGACCTTAAGACTGGCAGAAAATGCTTTTAGCATAAAGCCCATCCCTTTACATTTCTTGTGCTAAGGAATTATCTTAGGAATTACTCTCCTATTAAAAACAAATATATATCATTTTAACACATTGTCCACCATTGAGGCTTCAAAGACCAAATTATTCACCACTATGTAGACACGAAATCCTCTGCTAAAACTCTGTTCGTTTTTCCTGAGCTACAATCGAATCTCACCGCTTTAAAGCCAGCGCAAAGTTGCACAAGCAGTACAATTTACGGGTTCAGAAAGTGCCAAAATCCACCGCTCTGAAGTCCCGATAACCGTATGCTTGCAGTGCAACGTATAGCCACAGTAAAGGTATAAGCAGAACGGAAGAAACGAACCAATGCTCGACATAGCACGCAAACACAGACGCACATCTCATCTCAATAGAGCGTCTAAGCAGGTAGCGGCACTGTGGCAAGCATGGCGGAAATGAGAAGACTGACTGCGATCAAAGAACGATTTAGTAAGTTTGTTTTGACTAATATATCAGTACTAATGTACTATCTAACATGCTTATACTTTCCTAAAGTATAAGCATGTTAGATAAATAATAATAGTCCTCCTGGCCGATTTTGACCAGGGAAGCCAATCTCAATAGAGATCAGCTAACTACGCAGGAGATATTAACTTCCCGACTCCGAGCTGTTTTTAGAAAATCTCAGAAACAATTTTGGGCCCGACCTGGGATTCGAACCCAGGAACTTTCGGATGTAAGGCAAAACCTTTGCCACAACACCAACGAGGCAGTTAGATTAATATACAGCTAGTCTTAGTACTGCAAGACCCAGTTGGGGTTAAGCTGTGACGTGCGTAGCCGAGGTAATAATAAAGTTTAAAGATAAGAATGTAAAGATAAATTTGGCACCCCACTGCGTCTTTGTACCTAAAACGTGTCAGGCTGGAATTTGATCGGTCACATCTCCGTACTGCATGCTTAGTATCTTCTCTGTGACGCTGTTTCGTTCGGATTTGCGACGTCATCGGAGACTTGGCACGGGAAAATCTTGTTTATGATGTACTATGTGCGGAAAATACAGCTCGACAGAGGATATGGGTTCTGTTAGCCGCTTGGCCGCCTTCATGATCTTCGAAGTTTAGAAATCGCGTGAGTCGTGACTGTTCTTGACAATAAACATTAACATTATTATGAGAAACGTCTTAAATGAAAATCGTAACTTAAACACATTTTTTAATATCATCGTAATGAAGTCGGAAAATCAGTTAGTCGAACATTGCCATCATCCCACGTTAATATAATACGAAAATAAACTTATCTAATTTCTCATCTCATCTCTTCATATATACGTCCCACTGCTGGGCACAGGCCTCATCTAAATTATGAGGTGTTGTTTGTAAGGTAATTGACTAACCTTAGTGTCAAATGTTATTAAGCCAGCGAAGGTTTCTGACCAGGCTTAACGACTAATATCTATCGATATTAATCGGGACCAACAGCTTAACGTGCCCTTCGAAGCACGAAGTTGCTTGTAAAAATACCACCAAAATGGTCGGAATGGTCACCCATGCTTACTTCACTTTGGCATCACTACCAAATGCGCTGCACCAACGGAAACGGATTTTCTGGATTTTTGCTCATATCTCAAAAACCTGATGATAATCTAACTAATAGACAAATAACATTATTATGTCGATCGTTTTTCGTCTCTTTCCTTATTATGCACGGGTGTGTGCATTAAGTGTACAATGCCCAATGTCCGACAAGTTCCAACAAGAGTTAAGGATGAACAACTAGTTACTTCAAATACTGCAACTTTTTTGGGAATTACTTTGGATGATAAGCTCCAGTGGGGTCCTCATATCGTGACCTTATCAAAGAGACTAAGCTCCGCTGCATACGCTGTAAGAAAGATAAGGTTTCTGACTGATGTTGAAACGGCAAGACTAGTTTATTTTAGTTATTTTCACAGTATCATGTCATACGGCATCTTACTATGGGGCTCAGCTGCAGATATAGAAACAATTTTCGTATTGCAGAAACGAGCCGTGCGGGCTATTTATAAACTTAAATCAAATGAAACACTTAGGGAATTGTTTAAAGAAGTTAAAATACTTACAGTTTACTCGCAATACATTTACGAAAACCTAATTTACGTTCGAAAAAACTTACACTTATTTCCTAAAAATAGTGATTTGCATAACTTCAACACAAGACAAAAAAATAGGCTTGCCGTTCCACATTTTAGGCTTCATAAAGTTGGTCACTCATTTATGGGTAGATGTATATCATTTTTTAATAAATTACCTGAAAATTTAATTTGCCTTACATTGCCTTTAGATAAATTTAAAACAGTTGTAAAAGATGTTTTAATGTCGAAAAGATATTATAAAGTTGATGATTATATAAATGACAAAGATATATGAAAATGTTTAAATGTAAACAATTACAATTATTGTAAATCAATTTTGAAAAGAGGCAATGACAATAGTGACTGAGTTTCTTGCGCCGCTTCTTCTCAGAACTGGCCCAAATTGTCCCGAAGCGGCGGTAGGGTTAATTTATATGTTGGGACATGTAAAAGTGCTAGTTGTTAGCCTACTTACAGAAAAAAATGGATTTTATTTTTATTGTGCGCAAGGTCATTGTAAAAAATTGGTGCCTACTTTTTGAGGCGGCGAACAACAAAACCTCTGTCAGTTTGTAGTGAACACTATAACGAGAATGATCTGTAAACTCAGTCGGCATGTTTTTTTTTAAATATGATATTGAACTATGAGGTGCTTGTGGCGCAGTGCAGCACTTTGGTAGTTTTACCTAAAGTTAAGCAACCTACGGCGCGGTCATATTTGGGATGGGTGACCATTCTGACCATTTAAGTGATGTCTATTTACAAGCATCTCCGTGCTTCGGAAGGCACGTTAAGCTAATGGTCCCGATTAATATGGATAGATATTAGTCGTTAAGCCTGGTTAGAGGCCCTCGGGCGGCTTAATAACATCTGACAGTAAGGTTGGTCACTTACCTTACAAACCCCCCCCCCCCCTTCACCAATCAGCACTGAGCCCGCGTGGTGGAGTATGGCTTGGACCACCTCATAGCTGAGGTGAGGCCTGTGCCCAGCAGTGGGACGGATATAGGCTGACGAGAGAGATATTGAACTAACATATTTCGTCGCGAAAATATTTATCGTTTTCTATCTCGGGTACATGGGGTTCCGGACCCATAGGAGGTGGAGCATGGCGCCAAAGCCGACATAAAGGGGCCCATTTTACAACATGGATCTAGTTAATGCAGGGTCACATCAGTCGGCGACTGTTCCTAAATTCACTAAAGAAGTGCATCGAAGGACCACCGCAGATAGTGAAAGTCTGGCAACCTGGCTTCCTGCATAGTGATTGGCCAAGAATAATCGACCTTCACCGGTCGGGTAGACTGGAGTCGCGAGAGCGAAATGCACGCAGGGTGAATGTGGTTTGTAAGTGATGAATCCAAGATAGGAAACGACACAAAATAATTATAATACTATTTTTATTTATTCGGGATAGGTTTGCTCTTGACCCAAGACTAAGCCCAACGAGGCAAAGACTGAGTCTACGATGCAGCGAGCTCACCTAGAAGATGCCTGTTCACTCTAGCTTTGAAGATTCCTAGGTTGTAATTGCAGGAAAACACTTACGCAGGTAGTGATTTCCACTCTTTTGCAGTGCGCATCAGGAATGTAGATGAGAAGCGCTTGGTTCGTATCAGTGGAATATCGACACGGTACGGATGGTATCCCGCGGTACGTCTGGTGGTCCGATGGTAAAAGGAGGCCGGCGGAATAAGCTGATGTAGATCATGACCACACTCGCCGAAGTAAAGCCTATAGAAGATTGACAAGCAGGCAATTCTGCGGCGATGAGCCAAGCTTTGGAGCTGCGTGCTTACAAGCCTCTCCTCCTATGACCTATGAGCCTCTTGGCTCTGCGTTCAATCGAGTCAAGAGCAGCAAGTTGATATTTGGCGGAACCATTCCAGAGATGGCTGCAATACTCCATGCAGGATCGGACTTGCGCTTTGTATAGAGTTAAAAGCTGATCAGCTGTGAAGTATCGCTTGACTCTGTTCAGGATTCCCCGTTTTTTTTTACTTACAACTATTTTTTTTATTTGTTATCGTCCCAGTGCAACCAAATAATGTTAGTTAAGAACTATATACTGCAAAAGAGTGGAACTCACTACCTGCGTCAGTGTTTCCCTGCAATTACAACCTAGGAATTTTATAAGCTAGAGTAAATAATAATCTTCTACGTGAGTTAGCTTCATTGTAGACTCAGACTATACCTCATTGGGCTTAGTCTTAGGTGAAAAGCAAACCTATCTCAAACAAAAAAAAATATGTTTATCTGTAATCCAATATAACTTCACCCAGATATTACTCAATAATATAAATTGCCCGTGATAGTGTTTTCTTTAAACTGAGTAAAGGTTTGGTCGTCGTCTTTTGTGAGTAGATCGGTTTATGTGCTCGATAAAGGTGGTCTAGTGAGTTCTAGTACTTGTATGCATACTGATATTCTTATAGGTACTGATCTATTGAGCAACAACTGTACTGCTGAATTTATTTATTTATTCTGCAACAGAATTAATTCTACCTATGTCTGATGATTATCGACTAGGGGCCGGTCTCTATATTAACAACCACTTTGGTGTAATGGGCAAGAAGTTGACTATTAACTAAGGGGTCGCAAGTTCGATCCCCGCACTGTGCAATCATTTGTCTGTTTGTACTGGTCTGGGTGTTATATGTATTTTATTTTAAGTTTATTTGTAATAACGCTGTTGATTCTGATATCTATAACACAAGTGCTTAAGCTACTTACCACGGAGTCAGATCAATTTATGTGATGTTGTTGTATATTTTATTATTTATTTATAACGGATGTAACCCCAGATAGCATTTAGTATAAAACTGACATATATCTATTTTTTAGTCAAAGGTGTATAATATGACATGATATAATATCAAAACCGGCAGTAAGTGTATTAATAAAGTTGCACGCCAAAAATAGCAGTTCAATGCTATAGAAAGGAAATTACATTTAACTTCAATTCGAATCACTAACACCTATCAATATGAATTTACATTCTAAAGGTGCATACAGACTAAATAACATATTGTATAACTAGTGTTTTATAATACTTCCACATTATCTGACATTTTATTTTTACTTTACAACAACATGTTACAATACGTATACAATAGAATAATAATGTTTTATAACAAAGTAGTTTGACATTTTCGTGAGTCGCTCTTGCCATGCTTTATCTCGCTCTAGTCATATAACTTTGTTTAACTTTATTCAAACACTGGTGAATCCGGCAGGCGCTGTCCTGCCCGCAGTTTTCACAATTTTTCCATATTTATTTCATCGTTTAAACCTTCCCTGGACTTACACAAACATTTCAAGACTAAAATTATTCAAATTAGTTTAGATGTTCTCGAGATTTAGAGAGACTAACGAAAAGCAATTCATTTTTAATATATAAAGAAAAATATGTCGTATGACTTGTGTTTTATAACATTCAGTCCCCATTTTACGAAAACATTGTTTTATAAATTGTTATGTTATATAATCTGTACGCACCTTTACAAGGATTCCTTTTAAAAAATTGCTCCCATGAAGAACATGAAATCATCATTTCAAATTCGATAGCATCTCATTCTTCAAAGCAATCGAGTTAAGATGAGTTACTAAGCTTAGTAGATACTAGACTAACTTAAAATTCAATCAAATCAAACACTTGGCTCACCTATCGGATCAGAAGTCGGAACTGAAAATCTCAATTTAGAGGTCCTACCGTGAAAAAGTTTTCCTATTTACAAATATTAGACTATTCTCCGATTGAAAACAGCACATGTAAATAAGTTTTATTTTTTAACTAGCGGCCGCCCGCGACTTCGTCCGCGATCAAGTTCGAACAAATGTTAGAGTTTTGCCCCAGTCTACTCGGCGATGGCTTCAGAAAGGTACCTCAATCGTATTTTAGGCTCTAGCACTGCGACTGGACTCCTAAACATATAACATATACTTAGAGATAAAGTACCTACCTTACCCGTGCAATAGACATATTCACGGCCCAGTAGTTTCCGAGATTCAATTTTCTGCCTACCCCCTTAGTCTATTGGCGTGATTATTTCTATCCTTCTTTACCTTCCAAGTAATGTTGTAAAAGGATGGGACCGTGATCAAATAATAGACGTGTTATTTCAGTTATAGGTTCCAATATAATGCGTCAAATAACGCTTACAACTAACTTATATATAGATACAATAAGGGTGAAGTGAGCTTCACACTACACCTCCCCTGTTTTTTTTTTAGAAAAAAAATACATGTTTTTTTTCTTACATTTATGCTGAATAAGTAAAATTGTTAAAGGTGATTTTAGTTACAAATGTTAAATGGAAAAAAAGTAACAAACTTGGAAGACACTACATCTTTTAGAAGGTAATTAAATAACACGATTTGCAGTTTAGTAAATGCCAATACTTCAAGTATCTTATTACTTCAATCATAACATATCATCTTACATGGATTCCGATAAGCAAAGATAACAAATACTTTCGTTACAATAAAATTGCAAAACAATACTTTATATTAAAAATCTTCTTAATTTTCCTTTTAGCACTTAAAAGTATTTTCATACACTTAAAACTAAGTAATATTTTTTTTATAAACAGAAGAAGCAACAAGTCAAATCACATACTAACAGTAACGCCAATAACGAATAAAATACATTGTATTTAATTATTAATAATAATTAAGTATAAGTGTACAGGTACCCAACAGCCATAAAAAAGTACAAAGCGAAACTTTGATATAATAAAACATTTCTTTATCTATGTTCGATACATAATCAAAAAATATTGTCAATAACATAATATCATTACTTATTACATCACATTATTCAGTAGTTATTCATAAAATACAATTTGTAGTTCTTTAACTTCACTAATAAAACACATTTCTTTTAATTGTATACTCTTCTTTACATAACAAATAGGTAGGCATCTTTTTCACAACTCTACATAACAGCTTTACATTGGTACAAATTTACCTTATTTGGTAATAAACACACAATCGATGGGTACTTATAATATCGTGGGCCGGCCCCATTTTTATTATAACATTTATTTATTTTATAAAGGTACAGTTATTTATTATTTTTATAGTCGACTTATTTATTATTTATTTATATAGAGACACGATTTAAGGTCTTTTGACCTCCAACTATTTTCACGGAGACAAGCTCGTCTACACCATGATCAAATGAAGGACACATGCCCTATTCTGTACCTTGTACCCTTTTTGTACCATTGAACGGGTCCTCTTTTAAGATCACACGATTCTCCAACGGTTTACACAGAGAAATCTCGTTTACACCATGTTCGAACAGAAGGATTCGACACCGTTACTTAATTACCTTATATGCCATACCTTTACCAATTACCTAACTTTTAAACTTTCTTTCCTTACGCATCTATGACAACAATCAAAATGAATGCATTAGCATAAATAAAATAATTCGATTGCTTTTGGGTGATCAGTCCAATCGCTTGACGAATCATCTCTACTAACGTATTCCATGCTTCTAAAAATACCTTCTCACTCACATTGTGTAACAATTTTCCTAATAACTTATTAATAAGAACATATAATTGCCTTCTTACAAATTTTTCATAGAAACTTTTGGAAAGTAACCATTGCAATCTATGGTACAAAAGATAGGCAAATACTATTTAATAAATTTCCTAGTTTAACAACACTTTATAGCCAATCGATTACATATTTAATTTAAATAACTTTGTGCAATGGCTTGTTAGATACCCGTGTAACCCAAATATAGAAAATGGAATTTCAATACCTATCATCAAAGTTCTGTTTAAAAGTGTCTTATGTTCAAATGCAAAACAAATATTATATTGCAAAAGCGATCGGTTGTAGTGCGGCACCATAATAAGATTCGCCTCATATTTCTTTCCTAGACATTACTTGACGGATCATCGGTAACCAAATAAGCTGATGCAATAATTACACGTGTGGACAGAAAATTACGTGCAAATTTTGGACAACGTTTTTTACAAATCTATTTCGTTATCAAGAAACTTATTTCTGAAAATGATAAAATAAACTTTCTCTAATGTTATCGGATTAGAGTCTTGATCCTTTACATTTGAAAAAAAAAATACTTATATTTGTATTCTAATCGTTATATGCGCAAATAAATTAATCGTTAAAATCAATATTTAAAAAAAAAGTCATGAATTAACTGAACTGACCAAAAAAAAAAGGATCTGACCAAAACCTGAAGATCAATAAGTCTATAAATTTCGAATAATATCAAGTAATGACTAATAGCGTAACTAAGTTCAACTACGACTGCATGTCCAAAACTTATCTTTAAGCAATAATTGACAATACATGATGAACACGGTTCCAACTTTACAAATAGGTTGTAGACAATTAACAACCAGCAGTGTTATCTTTCCTGTTATACTATTATAAAATGTTTTAAATCACTTTCGCTGCGTGTTTACAAACTAAATATTTTCGAAAGAATTAAACAAATTAAAGGAACTGTAAATAGAAGGTTTAAAATTGCTGATGTAAAGTTAACAAGTACTAGTAATTATTACGTAGTAGACCCTTGATATGTAAGTAGGTATTTATTTGTAAACTAATTTAAGAAAATCGTTTGCAAATTTAGTTCTGTTTAAGTTATAAATAATATGATACTACACGAACTATTTTGCATGAAACTTCTGCTTTTGTTTTTGAATAAAAACATGATTTGACTTGTTTTCGTTCTTACCTAAATTATAGAAAAATATAGTGCAATACAAAGCGATACAGTACAATACAATGGGATACAGAGGCCACATGTATCTTAATATTTACTGTCATACATAAAGTTATATTTTAATTAATATATGATAACATTACGTAATGATTAATAGGGAATAATAGAAATTAAAAAAAAACTTATGGTTGTCGCGTAGCCCGTTGCTCTCAGATGGAAACTCACTTCTTCTCCCAGCGCCTTACAATCCGGCTAAACCATCGCGACACCAACTTCTCCCGGCGCCCAGCATCACCAACCTCAATAATCGGACGCCAACATCTCCCAGCGCCCAGCTATCGCCACTCCATCTGGCGCCATCAACACCCGGCAGCTAGCATTTTCACCAAATTATTTTTCTCGTACATTTTGAACGCACAGCAAGTTAATGTCCAATTTTTAAAAGTTTTTATATTTGTCAAAATCACTTTGTTTACACTTAACAAAATAACCACATCTTTATTTTATTAACTGTAGTGCGCAGCGCTGCCCAAAGGCAGCACTGGCAAGGTCGCCATGTAAAAGGATGGGACCGTGATCAAATAATAGACGTGTTATTTCAGTTATAGGTTCCAATATAATGCGTCAAATAACGCTTACAACTAACTTATATATAGATACAATTAAGGGTGAAGTGAGCTTCACACTACAATGTTGAGTCAAATAAAAAAAAGTCCCATTAAAATCGGTTTAGTAGATTCTGAGATTCAATTTCCTGCCTGCCCCCTAAGTTCATCGGCGTGATTATTTATATCCCAGTTTACTCTCCAGGTGATACTGAGTCAAATAAAAAAAGTCCCGTCAAAATCGGTCCAGTAGATTCTGAGATTAGCCCGGACAAACAGACAGACAGACAGACAGACAGACAAAAATTTTAAAAATTGTTGTTTTGGCTTCTATTACGGTAATTAAGACCCCCTGTAACAATTTTTCATAAAAATCTTCAATGTACAGAAATCGATCTTTTACAGTCTTATTATATGTATAGATTCGATTCGATATTAAACCAAAAATCATCCTATGTCCAACTACTTATCACAATTTTTAACACTTTCACTGCCGTTGGGGTAAGCGGCGGCGGAAGGGTTAGTACTTTTCTTGCGCTTATAAGGAAACGTGAGGCAAATGCTTTCTAAGGGCGCATTCGCTGCAGCGCGTCTGCAGCGCTGCAGCCGCACTGCTGTCGTTAGGTTTAAGAATCGTAGTGTTGTTTATTTAGTTTCACAATTGACTCTGACGAAGAAACACTGCTCTAATTGTTACTATAAAAACGAAAAAAAAGAAAAATGTTGGTTAATGTGTAGACTTATACAAAAAATACGTGTGCGACACTAGTCGATCGAAGTGAAGTGATGCGTGTCCGCAGCGGGGGTGTCGCACTGCAATCGCGCTTTTTTATTTACATAGATTTACGAAGCAGAGCGTGGCCGTGGCTCTGCAGACGCGCTGCCGCCGCTCGGCACTTTGCGGCAGAGTTGAATCCGCCCTAACTTTTTGAATGAGTCAAGACGCAACACTGTGCGTCGCACTGAATGCACGCGGCCGCGGCGAATCGTGTCACGTTAAGCATCCGCATAAGTCACTACAGTGTGGAAGGCGTTTCATCTCATGTGTGATATTTCCGCGCCCACTGTCGCCGCCGCGCTAGGCTCCACATACAAGGTTTGACATAACGTTTGACTCATAACCTTACTTCAAAAATACCCTTTATTTCCGATGCCGCGCTCGATTGAAAGGTCAGTTTAAGAGTAGGGAACCAGCCTACCATAACGGATGATGACGGACCCCTGCCAAAGCCGGTTCGCACCGGTTATTTGGCGCGCCTCCAAAATAATTACTTACGCGGACCAGCTAATTGGATAAGGCAGATCCGCTGGTGGACGATAAACTGCTCCAAAATCGAGGTGGAAACTATTAAACGCTGCAGCGAACATTTTAGGGTTGCGCTGGTAACGGCTTGTGTAAGTCATTATGGGGTATGAAGCTTATTTGTCAATTTTGAAACACGGAGTACTTATTATATGTACCTAGGCGTGACGAAACTCATAAAATGGCACTATAATGTAATAATCTCTATTTATTGGTAGGCTGAATATAAGGAGACCTTAAATCAAATAAAAATACTGCAATGACAGATAGAACGAAGAAAAACAAAATGTTTTTACAAATACCATTTTTATTTTCTAGTTTTGAGATAATCGCTGAAAACGAAATAAAACAATTAAATAAAACACCTAACTAAAGGCAGTATTCCTTTATTAACTCTCGTAACGCCTGGGTCACCCATATTGGACGACCGCTTGGTGCAGTGGTCTACATGTCGGACTTCTTGTTCGGAAAACCAAGGGTCGCGGGTTTGATCCCCGCACAGTACAAGCATATGTGTGCATGAACATGTGAGTTTGTACTGGTCTGGGTGTTTTCTATGTATAATATGTATTTGTTTACAAAAAAAAAGTATTTAAGTATGTTTATCCGTTGTATAGTACCCATGACACAAGCCTCGTAGCTTAATTTGGGACTAGAGAATTGGTGTGATTGTTGTGAAATATTTATTATTATTATTATTTATTATATTGGGTGTGTTAATTAAACTGTCAATGAGTGAGTGTGAAAAAGGGAGAAAACTAGTGAAATAAAAGAGATGGATCAGAATTTAATACAGGTTGTTCTCAAATAATTTACTTTTTTTTTTAGGAAAAAATCGAAACTTAAATAGCGCATATAGCCATAGAATTTATAAAGAAAAACAGTTTGTTTTTACTCGTACTAGTAATTTGAGTTACCTTATTTAGGTAGAATTGAATTTTCACAAAAAGCATAATGTTTTGTAGAAGAGTACCCTTTGCATGCAAAGGCAACTCGCTCATGTCATGGTCAATTCAACTAGCAAAACGTCTTGCGTACGTAGTTCCATCCAGGATGTCAATTATATTCTTAGGAAAACACTCAGCAACATTTTTTTTCTTTGCATACACGGTATTACTTTGATATAGATGTTTGACTTTCTTCTATTAATCACGCGATATCTCTGTAATACCAATACTTATCTCGTCTTTTTTATTCTGCTTTTGACCCAAGACTAAGCCCAACGAGCCAAAGACTGAGTCTACGATAGAGCAAGCTCACCCAGAAGATGCCTGTTCACTCTAACTTTAAAAATTCCAAGGTTGTAATTGCAGGGAAACACGTATGCAGTCAGTGATTTTTTTTTTAACTTATCAATTACATCATACTGCCCTTGAATCTCCTCATATAATACAAAAGTCGTGCTATTGGTATTTCCATAAATGAAATTACATGCAAATTCTGAAAAACTACATCAGAGTCCGTAACATTATCAAATGACCAGAGAGCAAATGCATTTGGGTAGCAATGAAATTGAATGTGGCGAATGCGCGACCGATCGAATTACTATGATGCGCAAATTTTATTACATCATCAACTATGTTTCGCATCGTGTTGTAGTTGATTTAATATCGAAATTCAGTTTTATTCATCAACCGAAGCGCTGTTGTTAAATTTAAAATGGGGCATGACGTGGAGAGATATTTGGTAACATGACATGTTGTTTTTACTGCGAATTTTCAAATTGAGCTCTATTATGTAAAAAAAACAATTGTGACAAATTGACATACGATGTTTTAAATAATTTAATGTTACGTTACGTGCGTGGCATTAGCTCAACCAATAAAGAAGGGATCTTTGCCTAGACACTTTATCAGAAATGTTTCAAGTTTTGTTTTTTACTTATAAAGCAACATGCTTTTTACCAAGGTTACGTGAATCGGATGGTTAAAAGCTTCTGTTTTCTACCAATAATCGGGTAAAACCGGGATAGATGCCCCATTTTTCTAAATCGCTGTATAACTTCAATAATAAAAATAAAACTCAATTTATTTATGAAACAAGTTTTTTCTTGGGAATTTTGTATACAAATTTTGTCACATCTATCCTATACAGGGGGATAGATGCCCGACCCATAAAAATTGCGTTTAGGATAGACTAGCGGCCGCCCGCGACTTCGTCCGCGTGGATGTTAGTTTTTTGCGACCGGGCTTCATACAAATTCGCAACCCCTATTTTATCCCTTTGGGGGCAGAATTTATCAATATGTAATATTATTTCTATCCTTCTTTACCTTCCAAGTAATGTTGAGTCAAATAAAAAAAAGTCCCATTAAAATCGGTTTAGTAGATTCTGAGATTCAATTTCCTGCCTGCCCCCTAAGTTCATCGGCGTGATTATTTATATCCCAGTTTACTCTCCAGGTGATACTGAGTCAAATAAAAAAAGTCCCGTCAAAATCGGTCCAGTAGATTCTGAGATTAGCCCGGACAAACAGACAGACAGACAGACAGACAAAAATTTTAAAAATTGTTGTTTTGGCTTCTATTACGGTAATTAAGACCCCCTGTAACAATTTTTCATAAAAATCTTCAATGTACAGAAATCGATCTTTTACAGTCTTATTATATGTATAGATGACTCACCGGAAAAATTGGCATCTAGCCTCCAAAATCTTTAAATTCATTTTGGCATTGCATGCTGTCGCAACGAGACATACAACTGAGTCAATTAAGAGTCAATCAAAAAAGTAAGCGAATTTATCTGCGAAACTAATGTAATTATAGGTAATATGGCCATCTATAGGTACCACTGGGGCATCTATCTCGGCTTTACCCTAAGCATCCAAATAAAGAGTGAAACAACTAACTAACATAATGTAATTAACCATAACAAACAAATTAAAAATTCCAGCCACAGCAAAATTATATATGCAAATTGCAAACATCGCGATTCACGACGTAGATACCTCATAATCGGCTTACCCCGTGAAGAACAACAGTTCAACTCGCCGATTATATTTATATTCTGGCACGCGGATGACACAATCCTTTGTACGTTGCCAAACCGTCTCTGCCCACGGTCAATTTAGGATCCAATTACGTCCAGCTTAGCGGGAAAAAATCCAGGGTAATCCCGGTCTTAAGAACGGGCGCAAGGTATGAGCTTTTGGCAAGCTTTAGAACCTTTCGGATTTGGAAATCTATTTGGATATGACTACATTTGCAGCCTATGGGATCACTTATGGGGGAATATGGGAAAACTTTGCCATTATTAATCGTTTACACCAATCTTCATACCGGATTTAAATTTGCACACTGGACATGTTTTGTAGCTTATGAAAAAGATTTTTGTCCATTTCACAATGTAAAACATTACTTAACTGTCCCAGTGTGAGCACGAAAAACTATCGTTACGTATTCGTAGCGATTACCTAATCGTTAACTAGTCAATTTGTATGGGAAAACTGACAGTTTCTGATGTTTGGACGACACGAATACGTTACGATAATGTTCGTGCTCACCCCACCCCGTTTAAAACAACATTATTTAAATATTTTAAAAATTGCTTCAACTTGTTTGACTGATTTTCAAATTGACTGTTATGTCTGTTTTATGACACTTGTCAATGAAAAAAAGAGAGCAACTTATGCGTGCAAAAAGTGAGAAAAAAATCGCCATTTTGTTCGCCATTAAAATCTCACAACCATATTAAAATAATAGACATATGAAGCTTTCACTACACTGCGTTGGTTTTATAAAAAATTGTTCTGTCAGCTCTGAGAGCGGACAGCGCTAAAATCCATTGCGATGGATGCAACCTGAGAGCACTGTTAACATGTATGAAAATATGGCAAAAATACGAAAACAGCAGGCATGACAACGTCTATCAGGACCACTAGTGTCCTATAAATAGTAATTAATTCCGCGTCCCCACCGTGTCTTATCGCTTTCAGGCGTGTCGCATATGAATTACGACCAGTTTTAGTTATAATAATAAATATAATAATAATATACAACAACATCACATACATCGTTCTGATTCTGTTGTAAATAAGCTTAAGCACTTGCGTTACAGATATCAGAATCAACAGTTGCATTACAAAAAAACTTAAATCAATACATATAACACCCAGACCAGTACAATCAGACATGTTTATGCACACCAATGTTTGTTCAGTACGAGGATCGAACCCGCGACCTCTTGGTTAGCAGTCAACCTCTTAACCATTACACCAAAGTGGTCGTCAAGTACGCTAACCGCTTCAGCTGATCTCTTGGTCGGCCTGCATGCTCCGGTGCCGGGGCCCGCATCACAACACAATTGTGTGCGATTACGGATTAAAAGCCTCCGCTTTCATCAGGAGCTATTGATTGCTTTGTTCCGATTCAATTCTTCATTCGTGTTGTTTAACCGGCGGATCTTTAAGGGGAACATTTAATGCCCGGTTTTCCCGTCTGCGTTTTGGAGTTTTGTGGTATTTTTTTCCTACTGTGTGATAGCTCATTTAGTGAAGACTATTGCACAAGAAATGTACCAAGGATGGATTTAATGCTTAAAACATTTTCTGCCAGTCAACCTCAAGGTCATGCAGAAAGAAGGCAATGTATTCATCATTAATTGAAAAAGATTTTTAATATAAAATTAAATTAAATATTTCACAACACACTTCAATACTTTTTCTTTGTTAATAAATACATATAATACATAGAAAACACCCAGACCAGTACAAACACACATGTTCATGCACACATATGCTTGTACTGTGCGGGGATCGAACCCGCGACCCTTGGTTTTAAAGTCCGACATGTAGACCTTTGCACCAAACGGTCGTCAACTAATTTCTATACATTCAGGGTGACACACACAAATGTATGTAGGTACATGGTATGGTATGGGGATCAAACCCGCGACCTCTTGGTTAATGGTCAACTACTTGGCCATTACACCAAAGTGGTCGTCAAGTATGCTAACCGCTTCAGCTGATCGCTTGGTCGGCCTGCATCCTCCGGTGCCGGGGCCCGCATCACAACACAATTGTGCGCGATTACGGATTAAAAGCCTCCGCTTTCATCAGGAGCTATTGATTGCTTTGTTCCGATTCAATTCTTCATTCGTGTTGTTTAGCCGGCGGATCTTTAAGGGAACATTTGGAGCCCGATTTTCCCGTCTGCGTTTTGGAGTTTTGTGGTATTTTTTTCCTACTGTGTGACAGCTCATTTAGCGATGAAGCCCAATGAGTATTGGTGGATAATGTTGGAATAATTGTATTTATTACTCCGCAGACGTTGTCCTGCTGACTGTGGACAACCCTTGGGGTATGATAAATAGATGTTGGCCGATTGTCAGACCTACTCAATATGTTCACAAAATTTTATGAGAATCGGTGAAGCCGTTTCGGAGGAGTACGGGAACGAACATTGTGACACGAGAATTTTATATATGTAGAGATTATTCTAAAAAGCTTTTAATACATACAGGGTGACTGATATTTAGTGGTGGAGCCGTCAAAGGTAGGTTATTGTGACAGATATCACTATGAGACCTACCGTCCTTATTTAACCCTTCCAGTAATTACCAGTCACCCTGTATTACCCTGTAGCTTTTTCGCTACCATCGGGCAGGGCAAGTTTGCCAGGGTCCACTAGTAGTGATTGACTAAAAACTTTACAATACAAGAATCAATATAAAATATAGGTAGTCAAAAATAATTGAAAACGACAAAAAAAATTTTAATCATGCAAATATTTAAAACAATATCTAACTATAACGAAAGGTACATTTGCCGCATTGCCTTGTTGAATGGCATTGGCCAACCATTGTGTCAGAAATTCTCCAGAACGAGGATAGTATAGATAATAAATAAACAACAAACATCACATACTTAATCTGATCTGATTCCGTGGTAAGTAGCTTAAGCACTTGCGTTACAGATATCATAATCAACAGTGGTACTACAAATAAACTTAAAAAAAAACATATAACACTCCGACCAGTACCGACAGACATGTTCATGCACACAAATGTTTGTACAGTGCGGGGATCGAACCCGATCGAGAGTGGGACCTCCTGACACAAGCATTTATATGTTTTAAAGGTTGGTCCCAACCACTATGCATTGTATGTTTTTTACATGTAATGAAATAAACTTTTTAAATTTTTTTTCATTTTTGTTACACCAAAGTGGTCGTCGAATTTGTCCTATACAAGTGAATCCAAAAAATACTAGGTACCTACTAGTGAAGCCATCACACAGGCGCTCTGTCTAAATGCGTTGGGCGGTTGCCAGCCATACTCGTCCGCTCGTAGTTCATTACTGTCATAGAAATATCTCGGCAACTGTACCGATTGCTCTTGATTAACTGCTTTGCGGACGGATGGTAGTGAGACGGCTTTTAAACAGACTTGAAAAAAAAACAGGAGGTTATCAATTTGACCGTTTCGTTCAAAACTCCGGCATTATTTTTTATTATTAATTTTCCTCTGCACAATAGGTACATTAATCCTTAAATATTCATAAAATTTAAACAAATGCAAATGCACATGTGCACCTAAGGTGCGAGAGGCTGGTACCTGAAATAGGTTTGCAATAAACCGGTGCTACAGGTCACCAGGCCCCGCCCGTAGATGACTTGAAGGCTATGAAGAGACATGTAATAGAAAAATTAGTAACGACTAAGGACAATAGTTTATTGTTACAAATTTAAGTTACCATTTTAAAAGTGAAAAAGGTCTACGTTAACTATGTGTGTGTGTCTGTGTGCGCGCGTGAGAGCGTTAATAAGCGTGTGAGTGTGTGTGTGTGTAACCACAGTTTTTCTACAATATGTCATTGATTTCCCGGCAATGACGGCAATTGTATGGAAATTCGTAAGTAAAAACAATCAAGATGGCATGGATGTTTGATCTTTAGGACCTACCTAAAAATACCTACTAGTACCTAGTAATACCTACGAGGTAGTACCTCTACCAGCAGTTGCTCATTGGAATCATAGTCAAGGGACTTAAGGTAGGACACGACAGCAGTTTTGCATCTGGTTTTGTAAGTGGGTTTTTAGTAGTCCGATTCGATATAATATTTTTGCATTCAAAGTTAGTGTCCGATTAATCCCATTGAAATTTGGTTAAAGTCTGGTCATCAATGTGGCAGTTATTCCAGGGAACTCCTCAAACCAAAAACAAAAAAGTTAAGTTACGGCTAAGTTTTTATTTCGGAATTTAAGGGTTTTTTTTTCAATTACATGTAACGTAGTTAATGTATATTTTATATGTATACGGAATAGTACGTAATCGTTGGAGTACTCCTTAATTCTTAGTAACTTTTAAAAACCTAGAACGTCGTCATCGTCGTTTCTAAGTGAGATCCTTTAAGCCTTCAAACCCCGAAATATCGAAACCACTTTCATTTGAAAATGATAAAGAAAATAAATAATAAAACACCATGAATCATATCGCATCCAGTTTTCATTCACCATCAATCATTTGAACCGCGTCAGAGCAAGAGGGAGCCGACAGGAGGCGCTCAAGCGATGTGTTTAAAAAGCCATCCTGTAAGAACAAGATCATTATCCCCACAATACAGACGTAACACACTTGATATGCAGTAAGTTCAAACTTCCTGAAGGCGGTAACGAAATAACTCATCGCAATAAAACGCTACCTTCTACATGGTGTCTTAGACTTGGGGTCACTGGCAAGTGTCCCGAATAGCTTCCTGTTACAACATTAAACGGGTCTGAATTCACGAGAGTCACACATTTTAAATAAAATAATATAAATAATAAATCATTAATACAGTTTCAATGAACAAAAGATAATACATCAGAGCTTAAAATTATACCGAGATAAAAGACTTTCCTTGCCTGAACTAGGTTGAACCTGTATCTGAGGCTAAAAAGAGCTTATATTTCTTTCTTTTGGGTAATAACTAGTAAACAATAATATGAAACTACAAAATATTTACACACTAAGTAGTTAATATCATGAATATAAAACTACGTTAGTATAGGTTGATGTAGTCATCAATCAGCATTTTTCTACAGTTCATTGATTCAAGGCCGTCAGTAGTTTTAGTTTGTAATCTAGGTTTAAAATTGACTTGCTAACATCACGTATAGGTGTTTTTTCTGACCCTGAATCTATTTGATTAAAATTAGCTGAAGAAAAGAATTAGCTTTATAAATACCTAGGGCATATCCTTTCCGACGATTTGGATACAGAGCAGAAGCGTAGGACGTTGACGATAACGCGGCAACGTGCTGGCACGCAGATTTGCACGCTGTTCCGACCAAGTCCAATTAACTCTGTTCAGAACGTATTGTTAGGTTTTGAATTGGGGAAGTCTGTGGTTTGCGTATGCCAAAAAATCGCTGAACACCCTACGAGTCGAGAGAGAATACAATAACGTTTTCAGGATGATGTTGGCACTTCTCCACTTTTGCAGTATCTCCGAAATATTCGCGCATAACCGAACTGACGGGTTTCATGCCCTTTTTCGAAAAAAAAACGTCACTGATTGGAAGGATACGCAGAAGTGACAACAGCATCCTTAGAACGGTGGCAGAGGATCCGCATGCACCTATTGTGAGGCATTTCGTCCGAGTAACGGAATGCCACTCAGGTACATGAATATCCAAGATTAGGATTAATTATAAAGTGTATTTTACTTTTTAAATATATTAATACTAACGGAGGCCCTCGGGCGGCTTAAAAACATCTGACAGTAAGGTTGGTCACTTACCTTACTCACAACCCCTCCACCAATCCGCACTGAGCCCGCGTGGTGGAGTATGGCTCGCACCACCTCATAGTTGAGGTGAGGCCTGTGCCCAGCACTGGGACGTATATAGGCTGATGATGATGAATACTAACACCTAGGTTTAAGCGTCAATTGTAATACTAACCCATGGATCTTTGTTGTCAGAATACAATACAAAAAAATAGAGAGATTGAGAAAGAAGTAGACTACCTAGGGGGAAAGTTTCTTGAACTAGAGAAATCAGATAAAGAAATGAAGGAAGATTATAAAAAGCAGGAAAACAGAACTAAAGACATAATACATAGAAACATATACCTTGAAAAATATAACAAGGCGCTAGAGGAACGTATAATCAGATTGGAGAACAAAGAACTGGAGCTGAAAATCGAGATTGTGAACGTGCAAAAAATGGATGGAGAGGATCTGATGGCGACAGTCGGAAGAATGGCACAAGAACTAAAGTTAAAAATTGAAGATATAGAAAAGGTCTGGAGAGTACCCGGCGAAAGCAAAGCCCCGAGACCTATAATCGTCTCACTGCGTTCACGAGAAGCACGCACAGAGTGGTTAAAATGTCGAAAAACCGTCACTATTTCGAACTATACCCTATATAAGAACGGGGACAGCTCACGTATATACATAAATGAGCACGTAACTCGCCAAACTCGTCAGTTATATTGGAATGCAAGAAACAGACTGCGAGATACACATAAATTTATATGGATAAAGGACGGGAAGATTCTTATAAAAAAAGATGAGAATGCTAAAAACGTACTACATATTAATTTTGAAAGCGACATTAACTCGATATTAGAGAGAAAAGACGAAAACTGAAAAACTTGTGCCTAACTATATATTAATTTATTCATCTACCTACTATGGAAACAGCTTACTCATCAAACTTAATACATCAATTGAATGTGCATGATACTATTTACAACAGGTATACACAGTTAAAAGAATGGTATGACTCAGTCAATAATGACCCTTCACAACTTCGAATAATACATTGGAATGTGTGCTCCGTTAGAAAACACTTCGGCGAAATAATAGCACTATTGGAAGGATGCATACATAACCTCGACATAATATGCTTAACGGAAATAAATATAAAAAAGGAAGAAGCTTATAGATATCAAATAAAAGGATTCAATATGCATTTAAAGACTAGAGAAGAGCGGAGAGGAGGGGGAATTCTACTTTACATCAGAAATGAATTTACTTTTGTTATGACATCAAATGAGGAGTGTGGGACATACTGTGAAATCCTATCAGGTGAAGTGCAGACAACTAGCTATCGTACGAGTATATATGTTATATACAGGCCGCCGGACACAAATAAACAAAGGTTTATCAATGAACTAAAAAGTGTACTGTGTCGTGTACCGAAAAATGAAAATATGGTGTTGTTAGGAGACCTAAACATCAATATCATGGAACAGGAGCTCGATCCGACCGCTAATAAGTATTTAAATAGTTTGTGTGAACTGGGATTGCAGTGTTGTGTGCGAGATATTACGCGCGAATGTGTGACAGCGGGCAGGCTAGTAACGTCGTGTATTGATCACGTCTTCGTTCGGACTGCCAGCGCGGTGCAGGCATACACAGTGAGAAGCAAGGTCGCCGACCACTACATCACGGGACTCGCAGTTGACATAGGTAAACAAAGAAATAACTCGGCAACAACCCGTTATAATAATAAGATGATTGCTAAAATGTTAAATGACTTTGAATGGTCAGAGCTATTACATCAAGAAGATCCGATTTCTCTTTATTATGGTATTTGTAGTGTTTTTAAACGAGTGTATGAAGCATGTACCTTTCAAAAAACAGACGATAATGAACGGGTTACGCAGCCATGGGTAAACAAAAACATTAAAACATTACTTGATAGAAAAGATATTGTGTTCAGAAAATGGAAGTCGAATCCGGGAAATAATACACACAGACTTGAATATACAAAATTAAGAAATTACACGTGTAAAATCGTAAACCGGGCTAGAAACGAGTATCGTAAAAATATATTAAAATCATGTAACGGGGATTTTCGGAAGATATGGGGTACTATTAATAATTGGTTAGGGCGAAACAAACAATCGGTGGATGGCGTGATTGAAAGGTACATGTTAAATACAAAAAATAAGGGTGAGGTTTGTGAGTGCTTTTCCCAATACCTTTACCAAAGAAATAGAAGAAATAAAAAGTCAGCATAAGTGTCAGAGGATATTTTTAGAACGATCATCCTACGTGACAGAAAGTGATGTTAGTTTCAGGTATCAGAAAGTGTCTGCAGACAATGTTATAAAAATAATAGACAGCATGGACTGTGGTAAGGCGCCGGGCTCGGATGGTATTAGGATGAGGGATATAAAAGTAATCAAAAATAAAATTTCACCCGTAATTGCACATTTCATTAATTTAAGTATAGCAAGAGGTATATACCCTAGTGAACTAAAGTTAGCAATTATTAGACCAATTTTTAAGCAAGGCTCCCACACAGAGTATACCAACTACAGACCGATTGCTATATTAAATATAATAAATAAAATTTTAGAAAAAATATTAGTAGGTCAAATAACGAAATTTATGGAGAGCAATGAAATTATTAATGACTCCCAACATGGTTTCCGACCTAATAGAAGCACAGCGACGGTTCTTTCTAAATTTGTTGATAAGATCAATAGCTCTCTGAATGAGAAAAAAATTGTATATGCGATATTCATAGACTTCAAGAAAGCATTCGATACTCTTGAGCACGATGCCTTATTGCAGTCTATGCAGGAGTGCGGGGTGAGGGGGCCAGTTATTAAATGGTTTAGGGATTATTTAGCAAGTAGACAGCTTAAAGTCCGCATATGTGGCGCAGAAAGCACACCTGGTGACATTAGGTTTGGTGTTCCTACTGGCTCGGTGTACGGACCCGTGGGGTATATAATGCATGTCAACGGCATGCCTAATGTCATTAAAAAATGCACAACGTATATGTATGCGGACGACACGTGTATTGTATACAGCGACACAGACCAAAATAAGATACAACAGGTAATGCAAGAAGACTTCGATAACGTAGTCCGATGGGCACATGATAACGGGATAATCATAAATACAAACAAAACTAAATGTATGCCAATAGTATCACCATACAATAAAAACAAAGAAATAAATATTGAACTAAAAGGCCACTCATACGATTGTTTGCACAATAACAAAATTGGTTGTACCTGCGCGAAATTGGAAATTGTTTATAGCTATAAATATTTGGGATTAACGGTTGAGAAAAGCTTTAGTTGGAATTTACATGTAAACACAGTGTGTAACAAATTGCGTTCAGTTCTTGGAAAGCTTCAGCAGTTAAAATATATTACATCTAGAGGTGTCATATATGTATTATATCATGCGCTAGCAGACTCAATTATATCATACGGGCTGGGTGCGTATGGTCTCACATTTCCTACATACATAAATAAAGTCAAAAATATACAAATTAGACTGCTAAAATTATTAGTAGATGAGAATGTAAAAAAATCACTTAAAGATGAATACGATAAATTGTTTAAAATCTGTAATATAATACCAATAGATATGAAAGTAAAACAAACTATATTAATCGAACAGTATAATAGCGAACACATAAAAAAAAGGGTCCATACGTACCCAACTCGTATGTCAAAGAAGCCTAAATATGTGGTTCCTAATGTAACAAATTACTACGGCAGGCGTGAGAGACGATGGTTAACCCCTATTTATCTAAACGAGTTACCGTGTGATTACGCAAAAAATGCTATGAGCAAAAACCATCTGAAAACAATGTTAAAAAAACATTACCTGTCATTATGCCCGTGAGCCGGGCTTCACCTGGTGATGTTATTATTTTCGTACTTATATTGTAAACCTACCTTTGCTAAACTGTTGTTGATAACAAGAATGTTAATAGTGTAAGGGCCTGTGTCACCATCGACAAATAAGCGTCAACTCGACTCAAATATTTCATTCGTTTCGTATGATAAATTTAAGTTTGGACGGATAACGCTGACCAGACTTATTGCGACTTGTGAAACAGGCTGTTACAGTGTGCTGCATCAAATCTATTATAAATATAGGATAAGTCGTAAGTTAACCTGTAAGCCTAACCTTATACTATAACCTAAACCTAATCGTAGCTTAACTAAATACTCAATAACTAAATAATCATAATTATAATGTAAGTAACATAATGTTAGTATTGTCCACGAGAGCTCTGCCGACAAACTGTTGCACAGTTTGGCAGAATAGTGCAAATGAATTGTTATATGTTACTTTTGAAAAATAAACTAAAAAAAAAAAAAAAAAAAAAAAAATAAATTAATGTATGTAAACTAACAAACGTTCAAAAAGAGCTATCTGTATCTTAAGGTCTTGCAACATGAGCTCAAGCTGATGGAATTTTCAAAAGATTGTGGAGTGATTGCAATTTTTTCAAAACTATGAAATAATAACTAACACCTTCTTCCTGTGACCACGGATGCTGAAAGGGATCCAAAATAATCGATGAAAAGTGTATCATTACAAAGTATTAAAAGCTAGTAGTAATCCTACCTTTTTATAATCGCTTCTCAAACAAAAACTTAGCTTCGTGAAAAAACCTGCACTATAGTCATTATTTGGCTTGTCTTTGAGAAGTCACTGGTAAGCAAAGTGCACATCCAATTAATATTGTTAACTCTTATTTAATTATATTTCATGTTTTTTTTCTCTTTCACTTTGACTTGTAAATAAGCAAAATCAGTTGTCCCCTTAATTCTGATTTGATGCACCTAGTTCCCTTTATTATCCCGAAAAGCCCTAGTTTACTCTCAAACAAGCTATCCTGCATGCATAGCATTTGACTAACAAAGTTAAACAAATACACAGAGAGACTTGATAGTCCTCCTGGCCGATTTCGACCACAGCGGCCAATCTCGACAGAGATCAGTCAACTACGCAGGAGATATTACAGTGCACAAATGTGAGCGCAATACACAGGTGCACTCACTGTTCCATCACTCTCAAAGTTCGGTGGAACAGCAATCCGACATGACCGCAGAGAGATTAGGCTCAGAACCAACGGCTTAACATGCTTACAGAGAATTACCAGCTTGCTGTAATCCTACTGCAATATCTGACTTTGTAGAACCATCTTTTTAGCAACATATCATCCATCTCACCATTCTCAGCTCTAATACAATATAATTCATCTTTCTCCGGGACCAGACGACATTATTTTATCCACGACAGTTTAAATTGGACGACAATGTCTGGAAGGCGACGTGGCGCGACATAAATCCTGTTATGTTTGTAATTGCAACTACCGTTGCGATATTTTGAAATTACACTCCTGGCGGTGAGTTATAAGAGAAGACTGGTTTGCATTAAGAGGCGGGACAGGTAGATTAGTTGTTCCAATGAGAAAATGTGTGTTGAATAATTGAGAATAGTCTCTGGACAGTTTGGCTTGTAATTTGTGGGTACTGAAAACAGGATATACGAGTAATTATAGTTGATTAGACAGGCGTTACTTCGAGTGTTTTAGTCACTCATAGTCTGTCGAAGCGACAATATCTCCTGAGGATGCCACGTGTAGTTGCGAAACGCGTTGAGTGTTTTGTTGGTGTCAGTGTTGTAAAGTACTTGAATTTTGAACTTATTTTGTTATTTTTTATTTCTGATTTAATTAAACAGATTAATTAGTGTAATTTGATTTGTAATCATAATAGGCTGTGCTATTAAATTATCATTTTTGTATAATCGATCTTTGACATTAGTTTGACAGTAGTTTTTTTAGAGATCCAATTACTAGTAATATTACTGTGATTCGCGGAATTGTTAAACGTAAGTACCTAATACGTTAGATAAGAGCACTCAGAAGAGCAGCTTTATCTTAGCACAAGTTTTACTAACTTAAATGGGTAAGGCCTATTGTTTACTGATAATGTTTTTAAATAAAATATTTTGTATTTGTATTTGTGTTGTGATTCCAGATGCACCTTCCGTGTCATGTAGTGAGTTGTATTATAAGTGCAGCGTCTTCCATTTCTAAGTGGTTAGAAATTTAAAGCATAATAAACCTCTTTTTCAGCTTCAGGATATAATTTTACTCATTAGGGGGTTTTAACTGGAAAAGTATCAATCATCAATCAATGCCTGAATACTCGCCGTTTACAAAACGTCGGCAAAAAAATCGGGTGTCTGTAAAGTCGGTTTACTGACGATAGTTGAAAGTGACAACGGCTTTGTCACGCTGCCTCTTTGTCGCTCGTTCCGCGCTCTCGCTTGCACTTCAAGCCTTGAATGGAATGCCTCAGAGCGAGGTAACGCCGCATGCGTCATGTTTTTAGGTGCGTGCAGCCGGCTCCATCGATAATATAATATAAAAAACCAAAAACAAAAAGGAATGACTCAAAATTTCGCAATAGAATCGTTTTTCAATTGTTTCCAATAATTTGAGGCCAGGGCCGTAACAATAAACTGCCTAACGTTAGTACTGGACGCTTAGTCCACTCGTTTGCGTCTGGCTAATTAGCAATTACCGACAATTAGCGGTAGAACGTAACGGTGTGCCGTTCCGCACGCCGTTGAAACGCTATTATACAGCTTCGGGGATCACGTTACACGAAATTGGAAATATTATTTATGTTCTCGTTCTAACATGTAAGGTAAGCTGCTTTCCATTTTGCCTATTATAACAGTTTATGAAATAATATCGTATTCCTTAAATAATTATCACAAGTTAGTATCTGTACATTTTGATTATTGAAAATGTTTTAAAAGTAATAAGTACTTAAACGACATTCTATGTTGAAACAGTTGACAGTTCTTCTCCCCACTCTTAATAGATGGCGCTAGTGGCGCGTGCTGTTTCAACATAGAATGCAATGAGTTCAAGTCTTCGTCAAAGTAATTCAGTCTCGTTGTAGCCGTTGAAGTGTAAAGAGCTCTTGAAGTGACAGTGTAAAATACAGTGTTATAATGAGAGTGCAAAGTAGAAGTGTTCTCAAAAGTAAAGACTGTTTCATTTATCTTCGTTCCAACAAATCAGAAGCGGGATTGGTAAGTTTAATCATAACTTATTTACCTCGCTCACTACTGCAAAATATGTCTCTTCTTTTTCTAGAAAGTGTCGTATGATTCTAAAATTCAGAAATTATCTTTTTTTTTCACCGTAGTAACCGTAAACATATTCGTTTAAATTAACAATCACGATAGTTTTACAGAATGTAAAGAAATTATAAGCTAAAGTTTTTTTTCTTATCTCTTCTCTCATATGGAAAGACCATACGTGTATGATTATTGCAGCAAGTTCCATTTCTGCGTCGAGTTTTTATTTCTGTACAGATAATGAATACTGAAGATTCCCCGGGGCGAGCGGGCGACCGTGGACGCAGATCAAAGGGTGAATTGCGCAAACAGTAAAAACACACGGCAAACGTGAGAACGGGTGTACAAGATGCTGATATAGGATTATGTATATTTATTCTTAGTAGAATAAGACCTCCTCTACCTTGGCAAAAAAAATTGTTGAGTTACAATATCGGATAACATGCGAAAAAAAATTAGAAAGTGTCATTTTATCATAACAGTGACCTGTCCTAAACTCTATTCGACTTACAAAATAAGTTTTCCTGCAAATACGAATAATTAATTGAATGTAAGTATAGTTTAATTTCATTGATGTTTATATTATCTATCTACAAAAACTATTTTTGTTTATTTAACTACGTTGTTATAGATTTGACAACCAGTCAACTTTTGTCCGGCGAAAAGTTATCATTTTAGAGGACAGTATTTTTCGTAGAGATATTCCGTCAACATGGCGCCTGTTGTGCTCCCCTTTCCTCTCCCCACCTCGGATCAGTGCGGCTTAAGCCCGCGGCGCGAACGCACCGGTCGTGACGTGTTGTGGTTTCCCGCCAAAAATGAAAGTTTATCATTTCAGTGATGTGGGGACAAAAAAAAATTCATTTCGGTAGCCGTTATAACTCGTGTTAGATTTATTTAATTTATTTCATAGTTGTGCATTAAACTCGCCGTAAGGACTGCTAGTTTGAGAAGTGTTGATATTTTGATACTGATTTTGGTTCTAGAGATAATGTAAATTTAAGGTACATTTTATCATTTCAGTTTTATCATTTCAGAGGATTCGGTGGACTGTAATACTGATAACAGTCCACGGAAATGAAATGCACCTCTGAAATGATAAATCAGGGATCCCGGTCTCAAATATTTATTCATAGTTCCGAAATGTATTTTAACCTAGAAGAAGTCAGAATTATTGTGTTTATTTGGTATTTTGTTCGTGACGTGCGTGTTTGGTGGTTTGATATCTTACTAATAATGAAAATGTAAATACCTGTAAAAATCTTACTTTTAATCAGAGCGTTTTAGTATAAACTGAATAAATAACAATGTAAGAAACCCCAACTTGCATTTCGGTTTGCTCTTAGCTATATCATTCCAGTGGTCATTAATAATATCGGTGTAGAGTTATATCATTTCAGTGGACAAATTTTCATTTCGGTGGACATTTTTATCATTTCGGAGGATACTTTTAATTTCGGTGGACCTATAAAAATTCAATCTTCAATATTTCTATGAATTTTAATGATATTTGTTGCCCGCTCTCACACATGTTATATAATGGGTTAAACTTTTATTTGTCATCAAAAATCTGTAGAATAGCATTGAAATAAAAAATCTCACCGAAGTGATAAAAAAAATCTACTTGTTGAAATTTACCCCAAAAGACAACGTTAGTCGCCCACGCAGCCCCATCCTGACCTGCGCTGCGTCTCGGCTCACAGCCTGCGTGGCCGTAGCCCTGGCAGACTGCGTGGCCACAGCTGTGAAAGCCTGTGTGGGCGCAGCCGTGCTAGCCTGCGTGGCCCCAGTGCTGGCAGCCCCGGCAGCCAGCCTAGCCGCAGCCCTGGCAACCTGCGCGACCGCAGCCGTGCCAGCCGGTGTGGCCGCAGCCCCGGCAACCAGCGGAAACATAGCACCTCTGGTCACCGGAGGCGCAGCCCCGAGGGCCAGCGAGACCGCAGCTCGGCCAGCCATCGGAGCCGTAGCCCTCTTCGAAAGCGAAGTAGCACTCACGTGCAAAAGAAAGGTTGCTCAACTCAACGAGGATCGGCAGACTCAGGTACACTAGATACAAACATAACACTACAAAAGCTAGTAGAGGCTCTACACTCGTTAGGGAACGGTTCAAATATCAATAATGAAAAGTTGTCATACCTAAATACTATCCCTGAGTTTGACCCCAGTCGTAAAGAGCAGACCGTAGATATGTGGCTGCATAAAGTTAATGAGTGTTCCGAAATTTACAATTGGACTGACAAACAGACTATTCATTTTTCGCTTTCTAAATTAAGGGGTTACGCCCAAAAATGGTATGAAGGTCTCACGACAGTTATGTATACCTGGCCAGAATGGCAAGAGAAGTTAAAATTAGCTTTCCCTAGCGATGATAACTACCGACAGTTACTAACTACCATGCTTGGTACACGGGCAAAATTTAATGATTCTTTAGAAGAATATTATTATGATAAAGTTATCCTTCTAAATAGGTGTAATATCCAAGGTAAAAAGGCGGTAGACTGTATCATTTTTGGTATAGAGGACCGTTCCATACGTTTTGGAGCAGATGCAGCTAGGTTCGAGTTTCCTGATCAGCTGTTACCATATTTAAAAAGAGCCAAAATATTAGTAATCCTTATAGTAGTCTTGATCGAAAACGTATCCGTCCTGTGCACGTAGCACGGCAGTCACAAGACAAGACATGACAAGACTGATAAAATGGAGTCATTTCTTGAAATTTGTCTTATATGGTAACATGGGCAAAGCCTGTGACTCGTTTTATCACCCGTGACTCGAAGTCTTGTAGCCAACTTCACAGTTCGACTCGAATGTGACTGACAGTTGATCTAACTTTTTTTTATCTATGAAATTAAATATTTCATTCGTTCTTTTTTGCATAGGTCACTAAATTGAATAGTGCTTGCAATCATTTAATTAGTATTCAGATAGATGACTTTACAATTTGTTCATTGTATAAATGTACTTCTCGTTTGTTTATTTATGGTTTTTGTTGTAACGCTAGTGAGAACCTAAAGAATGGATTACCGATTATGTGAGATTGATAATAATAATACAGACTAGATTTGTTTTATGCATACTGCACTTTGGGGCTTATAATAAAGGAGACTCCCCAAATGACGTATCAACTGTTTCATACACGCACTTTACTACTTACTTTAACGTGGACTGGCAAACCGTCTTCTTCGTTGAGAGGTTGTAAATGTATCCTCAATTCCTCGCACAAATAAATACCTAATAATGTCTTTAGTTAAACGAAAAAATTTTTTTGGAATTCTGTATCCGGCAACTCAAACGGGTTATTTGAGTCCCGGATCATCCTTCTACTTATTTTCCGTTGCTGCGTCTCTTGCTGTTGAGCATAGAGGTAATTAAAATAATTTTGAGCCATTTTAATTTACAACAAAATGCGACAAAATTTTATCACCACCTTCACATGAGGGTGATAAAATACGACACAAACAATTATCAAAATGTGACAGTTGTGAAAAAAAATTACGCCCATGCTAAGAAATAAGACAAATAAGTCCAATTTGACTGTCAAACTTATATCTCACACCAGTCTTGATTTTGTCATGTCCCCCGTGCTAGCCTATGTGACAAAAATGTTTCTCACACAGTTTGTCATATCTGGCTGTCAGATATGTCTTGTCACAGTAAGCCGTGCTAGCAAGGCTGGTGACATAAAATCAGAAAAAAACCATGGGAGTGATGATAGTAAAGACCGTTCGGTGCAGTGTTTTAATTGCTCTAAACATGGCCACTATAAGTCGCATTGCCCTAAACCACTTGTCAGATGTAACCAGTGTTCGCGGTTTGGCCATACAACAGACATGTGTACAGAAGGCAAGGTCAATAGTAATTAGAATAACGTTAATCCAGCTCGTTCTATTAGTAACTGGTGCCGACATAGGCGCTTCGAAATTCCACCAACAAGCCTTTCTTAGGGATGTTTCTAAATAATGGTTTATCGATTTTAGTAGTGCAGTGTCGCTAATCTGCGAATCCGTTGTTGCAAGTATTGGTGTTAGCTGGGAACAGGAGGCATCTTTAGGATTTATTAGGAAAATGTTTAGTTGATATTAATATAGACGAGGCAATGGCTCGCCTGAATCTCCTTATCGTCGTATTTTTTACTGAATCTTTGCTTATTGGAAGATCCTTCACAGATCAACCTCACATACTTGTTGAAAATAACGTTTCCCTTCGAAAAAAATTAGCCCATTTCTAGCTAAATAAATGATTTAAAAACAAGTAAAAGGCATTATTTTAAACACTACTCGGCTAGCATTAATTTCAGACTGAGTTGAATTTTCAGCTCCCACCTAGTCCAAAGAGTTAAAAAGGTTAAAACGGCAATTTCATAGGTCCTAATATATATATTTTTTATAATTTTAAAATAACACAACTTGAAGTTTATTAATAATGGTCGACCTCGTTAATTCATAGACGAATTATATAGTAGCGAGGGTATCAACGATTTTTTAAAAGAGAAACGATCTTAGTTTTATAACAAATGAAGTTTTTAGCCGTTTATATTACGAAAGAGTACTAAGATTAGCCAGTAAATAGCCTTATTATGCTTTATTTAACATGCAGTGTTTGGGAGTCAGTGCAGATTTAGCCAGTAACCAAACACACCTTTTATACAGAAGCAGTATGTTTTCATTTTAAGTTAATAAGGTCCGATTGGGAGTCAGTGCAGATTAAGCCTGTAACCAAACGTGTCCTATAGACAGGTGTAGGCTATAGTTTTTAGTCTGTTATATAATACGGTTGGGAGTCAGTGCGGATTCCGCCTGTAACCAACATGTATGATAGACAGAAGCAGTCTATAGTTTTTAATCAATTATTTAATAAGGTTGGGAGTCAGTGCGGATTCAGCCTGTAACCAACATGTTCTGTAGACAGAATCAGTCTATAGTTTTTAGTCAATTTTTAATACAGTTGGGAGTCAGTGCGGATTCAGCCTGTAACCAACATGTACGATAGACAGAATCAGTCCATAGTTTTTAGTTAATTATTTAATACGGTTGGGAGTCAGTGCAGATTCAGCCTGTAACCAACATGTACGATAGATAGAAGCAGTCTAAGATTTCAGTAATTTATATGCTTTTGTCGGTAAGCTTACACGATTGGAAGTCAGTGCGGATTCAGCCTGTAACCAATGTGTTTGTATAGTCAGGTACAGACTAAGGTCTCATTCAGTTTTCAGAGATAAGTAACTTGTTGTTAAAAACATTGCATCATGCCATTTATTTGTGTTAAATGTGTAGTTTAAGTATGTGTGTTAAGTACACGAGGACGTGTACATATAATGTCGGATGGCCGAATGTAAGGTAAGCTGCTTTCCATTTTGCCTATTATAACAGTTTATGAAATAATATCGTATTCCTTAAATAATTATCACAAGTTAGTATCTGTACATTTTGATTATTGAAAATGTTTTAAAAGTAATAAGTACTTAAACGACATTCTATGTTGAAACAGTTGACAGTTCTTCTCCCCACTCTTAATAGATGGCGCTAGTGGCGCGTGCTGTTTCAACATAGAATGCAATGAGTTCAAGTCTTCGTCAAA
Organism: Pyrausta despicata; assembly: GCA_963921415.1. Classification (NCBI taxonomy): domain Eukaryota; kingdom Metazoa; phylum Arthropoda; class Insecta; order Lepidoptera; family Crambidae; genus Pyrausta; species Pyrausta despicata. The sequence goes on along the minus strand of OY992852.1, from coordinate 1,919,796 downwards.
GTAATTCAGTCTCGTTGTAGCCGTTGAAGTGTAAAGAGCTCTTGAAGTGACAGTGTAAAATACAGTGTTATAATGAGAGTGCAAAGTAGAAGTGTTCTCAAAAGTAAAGACTGTTTCATTTATCTTCGTTCCAACAAACATTAGTGAAATGTGTATTTAAATTTCCAATTTACGGACTTATATACCACAGTTAAGAACTAGGGTACACTTGTAATATGCGCCAGTATCAGTAATTTAGCCGCGGTTAAGAAATAGGGTAAGGTGCTCCGTTTTGATCCGATCGATATTCCCGTGTAAAACTCTATTTCTTCAGCATTGAAATGAGAAACCATCCTCGCATTTCAATGACTTAGGTTAGGGCTTAGTTTGTAAGTAGTATGTAGTTGTAAGAAAGTAGTTTTAAGAATTAACTAATTAGAAGAGTATTACTAAAGTCCAGGCTGTATGGTATTAACCTTTGCCTTTTCCACATAAGCATGTGGAAAGAAGCGCACCAAAAAAAATTTGCCGCGGTCATTGGTCATATGTGTCATGACATATTATTATGTGCCCTGGCGGTTATTATATCTATACAAGCAATGCCTTATTGCCTTTCGTTGACAGGTTAACATACTTTAAACATCGATGTTACGCAAAAATTCATATGAAAAAAACCAAACCTTTTAACTGCACAAAATAAAATTGAATGCCGATGAAAAAAAATACGACAGGCAATAGATCCCTTTTTAGAATGTTTCTTTTCGATGAATTTTTGCATACTATCGATATACAAAGTATGTCAAACTGTCGACAAAAGATATTGTATTAAATCAAAGGAGTCAAATCAACTTCTCTTGAAGTCTAATCGGGCTAAGAAGCATCATCAAACCAACTTGTCGAGTTTTAAAGATAGTATCCATTAGCCTCATCAGAAATCTATCCAAACTGGTTTTGTCAATAAAGAACTGTCATTGAGAAAGCTGTAACATATGGGAGTTGTTGTCGTAACGGAAATATGTCCTAAATAGTTTTATTAATGGAGAGTAGTCGTTAAATAAGCAATAATATACAGTCGTTGGTCTTCCTTAAATGTTTTTATCAAAACGATGGTATCCATTAGTTCCATCAGATATATTCTTAATGGTTTGATCATTGGAGAGTTGTCATCAAGCGAGTTATAATATCATCTCAGAGTTTTTGGTCCTACTTTAGTGGTTTTATCAACTGAAAGCCATAAATATTATATGACGAAAACACGGATATAAATAAACAACATTTGACATAACTGAGCAGTAACAATACAAATAGCCAATAAAACTTGCCCATGTCCAACATGTTTTAGCCTTATAAATGTTTGGAACATCTCTCATTGCACTCATTCCAGTACATTAGTTTGTAGGCAATATACATTCTCCCCTCATCATTAATTTGTAGGCGATATTTCTAGCTGAAAAAGAGGATTATTTCGCTTTAAATTTGACTACGAACGATTGAGTTGTCGAAGCGACAACATCTCCTGAGGATGCCACGTGTAGTGGCGAAACGCGTCGAGTGTTTTGTTGGTGTCAGTGTTGTGATTCCAGGTGCATCTTCTGTGTCATGTTGTGAGTTGTATTGTAAGTCCTGCGACTTTCAGCTCTAGTTTTTCTCAGGTGGTTACAGTTAGATGTATTTGGGTTCCAGCGCTGGCGTCGTTTAGTGGAAATTTAAAGCGAAATAATCCTCTTTTTCAGCTATTCATGGATTTCTAGCCTCTATATAGCCTCTCTCCGTGATGCGTAATATTTTTACTTACGCATTACGGTCTTTAGGGTTTAACTGACCGTCTCACCAACATCCGCCATCATTTCAGCTTTGACAAACACATCACTCGTTGTAGTTGGCAACTGTACTTAACGAAGAGGTCGGTGCACACTGGCGGCTTTTTAACCGACTGCCGAAAGAGGGCTGTTCTTGTAGTTAAAAATGTAGACTGTGCAGGTCTTAACACCGCGAGTCTCAAAGAGGTTCATTTGCTACTAATTCCGCAATTCTTTTAGGTACTCATTATAAAATATGAGTATGTTATTTATATTATATTTGCCCTCGCCTACACTATACTACTTACATACAATACTTACTAATATCATATAATTGCTATTAGGTACTTTTGTGTTTGCCTCAATAGGTCCTCATGTTAGTTATCTAACTACTCATATGTGGAGATTTGTTATTAGCTTTGATCTATAATTTACTTTTACTTACTCATAGTGTCAATTGAATCTGTAAATCTTCCAAATAAAAAAATAAAGTACATGATTTACAGAGTTTCCATTTCGTGCAAACTTAAATTTAAATCGTATCGCTTTGAACGATTTCGAATTTCGTTTTCAAATTGACATATTCCGAAAAGGCGCAGTGTAAAAACACAAAATCCGATATTCAATCAACCGACACAAAAATCGCCGTCGGAAGCATCCAGTGTGTAATCACTCAAAGGAGTTCGGTTGTAAGGATGACAAAAATATGAGCGAACTTGGGCAATACCCTCTATATCTCCCTCGGCTTTTTATTCCGTGGCCCACTTTCAATTGCTCTCGTGAAATAAATAACTTCGTTATTAAGACCCGTTTTATTGGTCAAGACTTGACGATCGTGGAGACGAATGGTACTAAGTCACGACATCGGGAGATGATAAGATGTTTACTTACTCAAAAAATTGTGATAAAGGCAACAGACAAATCAGAAGACAAATTACGATGACAGTAAGGGTATGTAAATGGCTAATGTGTACCTTAAAACTGTTACAAGAACCGGATTAATAATTGCGTACGCCTGGTAGACTTACCCATGCATTATTATACATATATTTTTGAGTTAAGTATGTGTTAATTCAATTATTGATTGATAGAAGTAGAAAATTATTGGTGTCAAGGTGTAATTAATGTAATAATTAGTGTCATGGTTTAGTTGCCATATTATAAGGGATATGCTAACTAAACTATAACACCAATTATTATTTTATGACACCAATTAGTAGGGATAGCGAAAATCTTCTCAATTGTTGGACGTTTTGAACTTGATTTATCATTAATGTTGAATGAAGTTGTTTCAGAGGCACGACATTGCTTGTTCGAAACACGTTGTCGTGTAGCACAGTGTAAACCGCCCTAAACAAATGTAAGTCGCAGGCGATCGCAAACACGGAAAGTTTCGGGAGGGCACTTTTACACTTTTTATACTCCGCCATTGAATATGTATGAGCGAGGGGGTCCGAAGTGTGTTGTTTTTTATGATATTCGATTCGTGCCTTATTATGTACAAAACGGTGGGAAAATGCTAAGAAGACTGTCGATATTCTATATTAAAGGAGGAACATGCTCTTTGCGTTCCGTTGTCCGCAACAGTAGTTAAGTTTCCTTTGAACGACGCCCAAACGCGGAAAATAAGTAAAATCCCGCTTTCAAGTCGAAATATACGTTATGATTATATATATACGAGATAATTTATCATGTTTCTTTCAAGAAATAAAAATAGTCAATGTTACCTTATAGTGTGGAATTTCAAAACAGTGTGTCAAATTATAACTGCTTTAACGAATTAAAAATCAGCTTAAAAATTGAAGTTAATAATCACAATTATACGCGCTGAATTGTCAAGTATGACAACGAAAAGATGAAATCGCCAAAATAATTTCTGTAAATCACGTTGTAATTTATTATGGACATGCTTATTAATGTTTCAGCAACATTTTGTGAAATAAATAATTTGATAGGTTGTAGTTTTATTCAATAGCATTGTTTTAAAATAATAATAGTCCTCCTGGCCGATTTCGACCACGGCGGTCAATCTCAACAGAGATCAGCCAACTACGCAGGAGATATTATAGTGCACAAGTGTAAGCGCAATACACAGATGCACTCACTATTCCATCACTCTCAAAGTTCGGTGAGACGGTAATCCGACATGACCGGAGAGAGTTCAGGCGTAGGACCAACGGCTTAACGTGCTTTCCGAGGCACGGGGGTGTAACACCGCCAACATCCCGACTCCGAGCTGTTTTTGAGAAATTCACAACAGAAAATCTCAGAAACAATTTTGGCTCGACCTGGGATTCGAACCAAGGACCTCTCGGATGTAAGGCAGAAACTTTGCCACTACACCAACGGCAGTCTTTACTTGTTCTTTCAAAATAAATCGACCACCTAGTATAAATAGTTGCCATGAAATACCTACCTCATGAAAAATGAAACCCCATCCAACGAAGAAAACGCTCCAATTTTTTCACATCAGAATAAAGTTCTGTCTAAGTGAATTATACAAGAGCTTGTTCCAGAGACAATGATATGAATAACAGAAATGTGTCGCAACTCTGATTATCTTTAAGGGTTCCTTTGTGCTAGGTTTCTGTCCAAAATTGTATTGTAGTGTGACCTTCACCCGGTACTAACTAAACTGTATTTGGGAATTTACAAAACCACCTTTGCATGTAACGCTAAGGTTATCGCAATCATATTTTAAACAAGCTAATATTTAGGTTCATCTGTCAAATCTTGCAAGCTAAATTTAACCCACTTCAGGTAACTGACTTAGCTGATTAATGAGATTTTTTTTTTAAATATACATCATCATCACATACATTGACCTGACTCCGTGGTAAGTAGCTAAAGCACTTCTGTTAAAGATATCAGAATCAACAATGATATTACAAATAAACTTAAATAAATACATATAACACCCAGACCAGTACAGACATACATTCATGCACACAAATGTTTGTACAGTGCGGGTATCGAACCTGCGAGCTCTTGGTTAATAGTTACCTTCTTGACCATTACACCAAAGTGGTCGTCGATTTAGTGTTAAGGAATCGTTTAGGAACCGGTAGTGCATTTTTCTACCAACATAGTATATGCAGCCTTTATCCAACATTTAATAGGCTAGATGACACCACCAATCGTTGACATACTCTTTATTATCATCAAAACAGTCTGCCTCCTTAGATTTTGTATGTGTATACAAATACGTGACGTCACGGTCATGAATCAGAAATCGGAAAAAATTGGCCGAATATTTATTAAATTTTATGTGTTTAAAAATTGGTATCTACAGCTTTTTGAAAAAAAGCAAATATACTGGTTGTATTAACTAAATAGGGGCTATGTTATTTAAACTATTTAAGATAGGTGTCATCATGTCTATTATTACGAGAGATTTTAAAAAAAACATACGGATCCAATCACCTGTTATCGTTTAAACTTCGTCCAATTAGAAAAAATCTGGTAATCCCGTGTAACTTTCGCCAATTAGTATCCTCCGGCCGGCACCTGCGCCCGGGCAGTTGTTTTGCGACCGAGAAGTATTTATTACGGATTAGATTTTAAATTGTACCAAAGAGTTTTTTTACAGATTATTTCGCGATTTGTTTTATTTTGTTTAGATAGGAACGTAACTTAATATTTTGTAAGTGATAGTTTACAATTATTTCAAAACTATGTATTGACAAATAACAGATTAGGTTACCTGTGACCACAAAAGCTGAAAAGCGTTCGAAACGTCAGGTTGAATCGCGAAATAATCCCTTAAAAAGTGTATCATTTCAATGTCTACCGTTCGCGTAAATCGAAGAAACAAATATATACTAACTTATATTGGATAATGTTTTCAAATTTGCATGCTGTTTGACACGGCTAAATAGGTTTAACCACTATTGTAAGATGAACAACAAATCAAATGTTAATTGTACCCTACTTACGCAAAAAAAAAAAACTATTTCTTTACCAAAGAGTATCAGGAGGTTTTATAGGTACCTACCTAAATCATGGTAATGTAGACTTGTCCAGCATGAGTAATTTAATTATGCTAGAACTGTGAAATGTCCAAGTAATTTACGTTAGGCAGACCAATGCCTACTTACGACCATGTAAAAAACGTAGCGAGCCTTTGTTAGAAGTTTTACTTTTAATAAGAAGTTACAGTGTCTTTAAGGTGTCTGTATAAAATGTTAGACGCTTTACCTATAAACTGGAATAACAGAACAAGAACCAACTCTCAATATCACCATATGTTTTTACGTCTAAATTAAAAATATAGAAATACTAAGTACCTATGTAACTTTCCAAACATTTTTACACATAAATATTGCTAGACTGCTCGTAAACGCGGCGTTAATAAAAACGCTCACAGACCACTTGCATTTACTTCGGTAAGTTTATGGTAATCGTCGGGAAACAGGCAAGAGACAAACCAACCGGGAACGGACCTCGTTATGGCAACGCTGTAATGATATTTGCATTAAAAATTAACTAGGACGAAAACACAGGGGAGGAAGTTGCGAGCGCTTACGGAGGAAATAGTCAGTAGTTATTTAAGTTGTTCTTCTTTTCATGCTTTGTCAATGATGATTTGAAACCCATTTCGTGATCAGACCTATTCTTATCAACACGCAACAACAGCAACAAGAAAAACTGACATTATACTGCTTTATTTCATACAATGTAAACGTTTAGTACGTACAATTTATTAAATTGAAACTTTTATTATGGAAAAATTTATTCATGTATTTTTGATTTAAGTAAGTAGTACTTACTACGTGTACGATGTCAAATCAGGCTACCCATTTTTGTTGCAAAATCCCCCTTATTACATAAGCAAAAGATGCCACAGTGATTATGTTGACGTAATGCTGTAACTATTAGACCGGGAGGTCATAACATTTTCGGGATCTATGTGCTAAATAGCTGCAAGTGGTTGAACCGAAAAGAAAACAACTCCCTGATGCTAAATAAGTCGGTCTGTTTGCTTCAAATGGTTGCATTTCCTATAAAGCCTGAAAAATCCCTGTTCCCACAAAATAACCCTCAGCTAAATGGCTGAAAATTATGCAGTTGGCAAGGACGAGATGTTTTTAGATTCAAATACAAACAACAAAGTAAGTGCGTAGTCAGCGTCAAAAATATAGTGACACTATTACCTTATGTCAAAACAACAATGTTGACAGATTTCAATTTTAACCGATTGACAAGGATAATGCTCAAAATTTTTTACATTAACATAATAATTTTGGTAGAGCCTAGTAGCGAAAACGATTCACCTTTCATGCATGGCGATAGAACGCTCCAATTTTCTCCCCGTAAGTTGCTCCGACTTTTCGGCCGCCGCAGAATTCGTCGGCGCGCTTAAAAATTAACACTTTCGCCTCCTTCCCGCAATCTTGGGCATCTACTGAATAATAAAAATGCTTCGCGGCCCTAGAATTTGATACTTTACAACTTTAATAATGTTTTAATCATATTTGTGGCCTTTAGAAGTTTGTTGGTGGGCGGGAATTTTATTAGGCTGATGTTACTTTGGGAAGTTTGGGACGTTAAGGGGCGGCACGTTGTGCATGGCTGACTAAAAATCGGGGGAGCAGCAGGTAGAAAGTCCCCCTTTGCGTCGGGGCTTGAAGAGCTTTGCAGGTATAATTAGTTATTTCAAATCGTTGTTTACGCACAATTTCGGCACCTGACTTGGATATTTTGTTAATACTTTATGATATTGTTTGCTGGTTGTTTTGTGGAAACTCTTATCTTCACAATCCCTAGCCCTCAAAACTTAACCACTTGACGCCATCTACTGATAAGATTAATTTCAATTTTTCGTGGGATGGAGATGTTTTGTCCCGGAAAAAAGTAGCCTATATCACTCTCTAGTCTCTTACTTACCTCCATAAAAAAACATATCGTAACATTGCCCCGTTGTATCGTGAAAAAAGGACAAACAAACATACAAATAAACAAACTGACTTTGCCATTTATAATATTATCAGGGAAGTAGGGATTCATTTAGTTGAATTACGTTTTTAAACTTAACCATGATAAATACACAACAGATTATGTGTTATGTGTTATTCATCATCAAATTTCAACTGCATGCGGTCCACCAGTAACTGCTCGATATTAAAGTGTATGGGAAAAGCCAGTATCCAGCCAAGTTCCAGTTAACATTGATAGATATAAGTCATTAAGCTCAGTCAGAGGCCCCAAGGGCGGCTCGACAAAATCTTTTTTATTTATATATGGGATAGGTTTGCTCTTGACCCAAGACTAAGCCCAACAAGGCAAAGACTGAGTCAACGATGGAGCGAGCTCACCTAGAAGATGCCTCATCATCAGTTCACTCTAGCTTTGAAGATTTCGAGGTTGTAATTGCAGGGAAACACTGACTCAGGTAGTGACTTCCACTCTTTTGCAGTGCGCATCAGGAATGTAGATAAGAAGCGCTTGCTTCTTATCAGTAGCACATCGATACGGTACGGATGGTATCCCGCGGAACGTCAGGTGGTCCGATGGTAAAAGAGGGCCGGGCCGAATAAGGTCGGTCAATTTCCTTACAAATATCCCTCCACTAATCCGAACTGCGTCCTCGTTGTGTAGAATATCTCGTATCAACTCATAATTAAAAAGAGGCCTGTGCCCAGCAGTGGCAAATTAATCGTTACCAGCCCCAAACGTACTTATCCCAAGCCCATTTGACGACCGCTTGGTGCAGTAGTCCACATTTCGGACTTCTAAAACGCGGTCGCGGGTTCGATCCCCGCACAGTACAAGCATAATGTGCATGAATATGTGTGTATGTACTGGTCTGGGTGTTTTCTATGTATAATATAAATTTATTTACAAAAAAAAAATTAAGTATGTTTATCCATTGTCTAGAACCCATAACACAAGCCTCGGAGCTTAATTTGGGACTAGAGAATTGGTATGATTGTTGTGAAATATTTATTATTATTATTTATATATCAAAAACTTCCCATTCCAACGATTTCTTAACATGTCATACGTTTACTTAACATGTCTTGTTCAAAGTCTTCCCACTGTAAGTTGTTCTCTGTACGGCTTCAGTAATCACGCGTCCATTTAGCCTTCCTGTCATCGCCCACAAACGAGATTTCCTCGGGGCTTCGCTACACACGTTTCGCGCTTGCAGTTCTAAGAAAACATGGGCGTGGTTTGGTTTTATTTGTATCGTATCGGAAAATTATTTCTTGTTTGCTTTGAGATCAAACATTAATAAAAATAAAAAAATATTTTAAATAAATTAATAAAGAGTAAATTTTCATGCTGAAAGTTTGCTAGGCCAGATTAATTTCCATCAACTACTCGGTCTATCATGTGTATATTGTATATTTTATATTTAATCTTGTGTGTCATATTATTGTTTTTATTATTATTTTTTGTTTTCTCTTCATTTATTTTGTCGCACCGCCCACTAATAATTTCTGCTTAGCCCAAAGGTATGTCTGGTAGAGAATGCCCTGCGGCGTTAAGTCCACCTTTTGTACAAAGTATTGTTGTGCAAAAAAGCTTAAATAAATAATAAATAAAAATCAGCATTATAAATTCAAGATTACTAGCGAGCCTAGTTACTGGGGCCGGCCTCTATGACGTCACCAATTTTTTAACTCTATTTAAAGTAAGGCTACGAATTTTCATGTAACAATGTCATCGATTTCTAGTTAGTGGCTCATTATTTTATCGCGAATACCTAATAATGCTTATTAAACACATACAGACCATTTACAAGCACTGGACTAGGAGTCGTAGCACACGTCTGACACGTCATATGTGAGTCTAAAAATAACTAACTCATTCTGACATGAATCTCATTCCATGTCACGTACGGAGCGGTCCCTTACTCTGCATAACCGAGAATTTTGGCAACACCTTGCCATAGTACGAGAGGACCAGCCTGGTCATTTGATATTTTCATATAGCTTCAACAATTGAAAATAGTCCTCCTGGCTGATTTCGACCACGGCGGCCAATCTCAACAGAGATCAGCCTACTACGCAGGAGATATTAGTGCACAAGTGCGAGCGGATCCACAGGTTCACTCACTGTTCCATCACTCTCAAAGTTCGGTGAGACGGCAATCCGACATGACCGGAGAGAGGTCAGGATCAACAATTATAAGTAGATTTATACAAGGTGGATTGACGATCTGGTGAAGGTCTCGGGAAGAAGCTGGATGCGGGAAGCGCAGGACGTTGGTGGAGGCCTAGGCTCAGCAGTGGGCGTGGACCGGCTGATATGACAATGATGATTATGCATGCAAATAGTTAGATAGATAACACCTTATTGTACAACACAAAACACAAATTACAGACAAGTTAAACAAAGAAAGATGTACAATTTAGGCGGTCTTATCGCTAGTTATAGTTTTTATTATAACTTAGGATACACGCCGCTTTTTCAAAGTTTGATGTTTATCTACAAAATGGTAGTCCGGCAGACGAAAAGATTTAATAAGGGTTTACAAAGCTATCGGTTCTTTATATTATGCAATAGTCCTCCTGGCCGATTTCGACCACGGTGGCCAATCTCAACAGAGATCAGCCAACTACGCAGGAGATATTATAGTGCACAAATGTGAGCGTAATACACAGGTGCGCTCACTGTTCCATCACTCTCAAAGTTCGGTTAGACGGCAATCCGACATGACCGGAGGGAGATCAGGCACAGGACCAACGGCTTAACGTGCTTTCCAAGGCACGATCGATGACGATCGACGACGAAATGATGTAACACACCATCAATATTATTTGTAGTATTTTCACAATTGTTCGTCTGATCTCATTTTCCGTCGAGTCAAAAAGTCGAGAATTCCTCGGTCTCAAAAAGCGCCAAGTAACTTTGCCCCAGATATTTCTGTTCGCTCCGAGTCCAACCCTTCCCACACTTTTTGCCACTCAATATTATTTTTCGAAGAGACTTCCTGATTGCGAATAGCTGAAGTTAGCAAGATCCTTTGATTCTATAAAAAAAGTAATATAAAACTTCTTGGATGAGGCTAGCTATGAAAGAACAAGTTTTTGGTTGACGTTTTGTATTATTGCGCTGTATCATTGTACGAAACGCACTATTTATTTATAATCTGGATTAAAAATTCCTAGTTTTTTCCTAGGCTGCCTTTTAAATTGGAAAACGTTCTCAGATGGGAATTATAAGTTTTAAGATAAGTACACTTAAAAAAAAAGTACAATAATTTAATTTTTGACTGGTAACTTTTACAAACTTCTCCCATTCGATATTTTTATAACCACAGCCAAACTTTCCTAGTTATTGCTAATTGCCAAAGTGTAGTTAAGTATTTTATAACTGTGAAATTTTAACAAAAGAATAATATTTAATTTTGGTACCGGCTAAAGTTTTTGAATTACTGTTGATCACCGACACAATACAGGGTGGCGGATAAAACTGAGTTTCTTAAGTAACCAATTCTTTTGGTAATTCATTCACGCTTTGAATGCGAATGGAGTTTGCGGAGTATTAGCGAACTCTCGTAAACCTGTACAAAATGCTGGCCAAGTTATACTTTTTTGGACACACACAATGTTTTAAGAGGATAAACATTTTTTAACTTAAAACTTCGCATAATGGTATTATAGTGCTTGACATAAACAAGTACAATTTTTTACTAAGACAACATGAATGAATTTAGCATGATAAACACCACAACACACCTTATTTTTTGCCCAAAGGTAATATTTTCATAAAATATTTCCAGGGAGTTATGGAGTTATATTTTCTTAGATTAAAAAATATATATTAATAATTATTTATTTTTATTATAAGCCTAAATTAAAGCTTATACCAACCTTCGTCATAGCTAGGAAAAGCCAATTCTATAAACTGCACCTCAAAGCTTTTAGAACTAACTAAGATAATGAACCGAGTTAATGACTAGAACGCAGCTAACAGCCAACTTAGATAATTTGTTAGCGGCTGAACTTTATCGAAGCGAGAGTTGCTCGGTAAAATATTAATCACTATACATATTCCAGCAACTATTTTGTTTCTGAGATTTTCTATCATGAATCTCTCAAAAACAGCTCGGAGTCGGAAAGTTGGCGGTGTTACACCCCCGTGCCTCAGAAAGCACGTTAAGCCGTTGGTCCTGCGCCTGTTCCTCTCCGGTCAAGTCGGATTGCCGTCTCAATGAACTTGAGAGTAATGGAACAGCGAGTGCACCTGTGTATTGCGCTCACACTTGTGCACTGTATACTATCTCCTGCGTAGTTGGCTGATCTCTGTTGAGATTGGCCGCCGTGGTCGAAATCGGCCAGGAGGACTATAATTACTATTTTTAAGTAACTTAAACTCCCCGCAGGCCCTCTACAAGGTGGACCGACGATATCGTTAAGGTCGCTTATGCGGGCAAAGCAAGACCGATAGCGGTGAAGATCCTTGGGGGATGCTCAGTAGTGAGCGTCGTACGAAATACGATGAATGCTCCCAGAGCCATCATATGCAAACATGCAGATGTGAATGCGAAATGTTGATGTTTTGTCCGTGAAATAATAAAACCTTCATGTTGTCATCTGGCTGATATGTTATGCACTATGTATATAAAGAAAAAAACATTGTTGAACTTGTCTTAAAAATTTATTGTTAGTCTAAGAAATTAAATATTTTCCTAAAAACAAGCTCATACAAATGATCAAAATGAGCGTTGTCACTAGCGGATTAAAAAAAATTTAAAGTTTTGTAGAAAAAATATGGGTTGACATTTTTTAATCTTTTGACTGCACAATGTTCAGTTACAATCGCTGGTACGGGCTTTTAATTATTAGATAATTTAAAAAAATGTGGCGTATTTAATATCTTATATTGCATAGTGCATTTTTCATATTAAACTTACACTTTAAAAAAAAAGTATATTCTTACTAAAAAGAAGTTAAACCATTTCCATTCGATTCTACTTTTAACTTGATTTTACGAGAGCCTTTGTTCAGGTAACGAGGTTTTTCGTAGCAGATTGAGTGATGTTCACCGTAGCTCCTAAGCGTTAAAGTCATTACTACGCCGTAGCAATGCTACGATAATTTTTACTTTTAAAGCATGCATCGATTAATGACTGGTTTCAATATCCTGTTTACCGTTTTAATAACTGTCACTTTCATAGGTAAAGCTGAATACTCAGATAGCTTTTAGTGTGACACTGATAATTATTTAACTATTAGTCATCGGTAGATGGATATTGAGACTGGCCATTACCCGGTTACACTAAGATTCATTCATTCAGGGGACACTCAAGTTAGAATATTAAATATGTTTGGCTAGAGATTCTTTCATGATACCTCCGTAAAAACCCTAAATTGAATAACAAATTTTGGATCTAATTACATATTGAGGGTTAAAAACTTTCGACCTTTCCATATTATTATAATAAAAATAATAAATCTTTATTACAGGTTAATTACACCCATATACTTATATTACACTTAAATAAAATTAATTGAATAAAATTGAAAGTCAGACGTTTAAATATTAATTTAGATACAATGTCATATTTTTAAAATTTACATGAAATTAATATTTGATGCAATTTAATGATGTTGATTGAATTAAAAAGAAAAAAATAATAATTACATATATATAATACATATATAAAATATAATTACATATATCATAATAACCTTAAATAATACGTACCTACTAGAACAATCTTTTTGGCCTCGGGACAGAGCAATGCCTTTCACAGCAATGCCGAATATAAAAAGAGTCCAGTCTTGAGGCTATCATCGCCAGGACGGTGTTGGAGCTGGCCCAGACTCTGCGTACCAGTGATGCAGCTCTTTTGCGCATAGTAGCATGAAAGCAGTCAACGCGTGCTTCCGCAAACATACCCGAGGCACTGCAGAATCGGGACAACCCCATCACCGCCCTAAACGCATCATTAAATTGGACGCGGAGAGAGCTGTAGCTTTTCGCTGTATAACAAGCCCACAGACTGATATTGAGATTTTCTGATCGAATTCAATAAGTTCTTAGGAGTTAGTTACCTAATATTGTCACGTGGGAGGTAGATTCAAGGTTCAATTGTGATGAGTGCATAAAAATTTTAAGGAATGGAAATATCTGTATGTATAAATTGTGACAATTATAATTAGATTTGTCATCTTCGGTACATCGATATTATCAGAGTACTTTGTATAAAAAATCAACAACTACTGTAACAAGACAATAATGGACGAAATCGTTGTACGGAAAACTGGTTTGCGAGTAACCCGCTTAACATTTTAGTAGCAAAATGAAATGTTTTCAAGCTTCGAAGCCATTGCCAATGTCTCGTGCCAGTGCTAAGAAACCTTTTCCAACTTAATTTTTAAAATCGGAATCGCCCCGACCTGCAAATAGCTGTAATAACACAAAGATTAATTAAAACAAGCGAAGGAAGGAAGGGAATTTAAATTTTTCAAAAGTTCCCCAACGTTCTCGGGGCCTAATGCTTGGGCATCGCTATTCGGGAGCTTTTGTTTCCTTTGCGCCTTTAATTGTGCCTGCAAAGCGGAAAGTAGGGAATTATTGAAAAAGTTGCCATTTTAGTCGAGCTGTTTTTGTTTTTGGGGTTTTTGTGCGAGTCGTTTCCGATACAATGGGTGACTTTATTAAGAAGTTGCCTTAATGTTGAAAGAAATGGGAACTTGTAGTCTCGTTTACTCTGTGCATTAATAGCTCCGGTACCTTTGAAAGTCCTCTTGTAAATTGAGCACACAGGTAACTTTGTGGGTCAAAAATCTACGGACAACTGCTTAAAATAGGCGGCCTTTTAGATCAAATCAAAAAGAGGCGGATACGGTACGAGCTAATCGCGCATGGTCCTACTAAACCAAGTCTTCCGAACCTGCTCTGCTTCTAGTCGTGCGAATTTCCACGTGTACTCGAACACACAAAGTGTGCTCGAGCTATTTTATATGTTACCTGATTGGTCATCTAGAAAATCATTGCTATAATTGGTTAAAAATTTAGTTGGCGTGATTAGTGTTCCGAAATCTTCTTATTTTCAATAGTGACTAAAGAATAATTTCACAGTTAAGGTGAAAGGAAAGGAATGTTATTTACAATTTGTTTTCATTTATTTATAACTAGCGGACCCGCAGACGTTGTCCTGTCCATTGTTTTTTACTTCGTAAGAACCATCCTCGTTCTTTTAGAAATATCATAAAAAAAGACTTGGCCAAATTGGTCCAAGCGTGAGTTATACGCTTACCAACACATTTTTCGATTCATTTTATAATAAAGATTAACATGGCACTATAGGCCGGTGGAAATTAACATTAAATTCGCAAAGCATGATGTAGTGGTGCATTTTTGTTATGTTGTTTGGATCAGTTAGTGTGATGTAAATCCCAATTTGCAACTTCGAAAAAGTTGTGCTAGCTGCGCACCACGTGATAAACTGCGATAATTTTGGACTTTTTTCACTTTTTGCTCTAAAAGTCATCAACTATGCGTTTCCGACCTGTAACATTCACTACATAAATGAAGCCAATCAAATTTGCAACAACTAAAGCCTATCTTTTTTCTGTAGATGGCGCTGTAACGAGTAATTTCTATTGTTAAACTCTGCGCAATCAAAAAATAAATTTGAAGTGATTTAGTGAACTTAAGTGGCTAAAACTCTCAACTTTTGTGTTGTTGTGCCGGACCCGCAAGTACAAATGTTATTCACTATTTTTGAAGTGTATCTAGTACTTTTGAAGACTATTTAGTGTCGACGTTTGTGTTTCTGGATCTAAAAATCTAAGTTACCCATCAATTGTGTTTTTAAAAAAAATCGATAAACTTACCGTCACATTTCCATACAAAGTGACGCCATCTGTCAGCAACTAACCGTACCGCATCAGACCGGAATACTAGGCGTTCTTTATACAGTAGAACGTCAAACACGCCATACAAGCTAACGGCATCTAGCGGCTAGTGGTAGCACTTTGGTTTGTTGATGGGTCTGATAGAGGGCACTAGTAGTCATCATGCCTTGTGGTTCATGCAAGAAACAGCTTCGCCCTAAGGGTGATACATCGAAAGATTCGACCATCGGGTGCAGTAACTGCAACGCAAAATATCATGCATCTTGCCTAAACTTGACTAGAGACGACCTGCGTCTGGTACGAAAAAGTGGCAAAACGCCATCCTGTCCTTCGTGTAAAATAATAAAACGCAACCCGATTACGGACTCGACCCCGATACGACCCACTCCTGAAAACTCAGTTCTGGATGAGGGCGGCGCCGATGCCGTTTCACTCGACGACGAAATCTTCGACGAGCGCGACTCAACCCCGGTAACTCCTGCCTCGTTCTACAGAATTGTAAAGGATATGCAGAGCGCCTTTGCTCTGATGAAACAGGAGATGCTGGACTTCACGGCTTCTTTAAACTCAACTACTGAGGACATCTTTGACTTCCGCAAGGAAATTAATGAACTAAAATCACAAGTAAGAGATCTGGAACAGTACAAAAGCGAAGCCGCTACTCTGCGGCTTGAAGTTGCGGACCTGCGCCAGGAGTTGGCCACACAACAACAACGTCTATATCTCCGTGACATTGAGATAACGGGCCTTACGGAACATAAGCAAGAGAACCTATTCCACACAGTAACCGTGCTGTCAACCAAGCTTGGAGTTGACCTGGATCCCAAGGAAATTGACGATGTCCGACGCGTTGGCAAGCCTAAGGCTGAAAAGGCAGAGCTACAGCTGCCCAGGCCTGTTGTGGTCACTTTCGTCAGACGAGCACCAAGGGACCAATTGTTGCGTGCGGCTCGTGTGCGGCGAGATATCACCACTGATAAGTTAGAGGTCGCAGGAAACTCGCGTAAAGTTTTCATAAACGAACACCTTACTAAGGAAAACCGGGTTCTTTTTGGCAAGGCTAGGGCGGCCGGGAGGGAGCTCAACTTCAAGTTCGTATGGACATCCAATGGCAACATTTTTATGCGAAGAACTGAAACCAGCTCTGTGCTACGTATCACCACGGAAGCTATACTTAACAAACTTATAGCTCAGAACACTAATGATCCAGTTGCCAAACAGTGTTCCTAACAACTGTAATCCAATTCAACTGTATTGTATACAATTTTATTACTCTTACCTCATATTTATGAATTGGTATTTACTCGTAACTATGTTTCCAATCCTGTTTTCAATTAGTCACTGTCTCAGTTTTGTAAATCGAATTATCTTTCGCACGGTTTATTCGAGAACTCAGGTTTCGATTGTACCTCAAACTTACACTCACAATTACTCACTCACAATTTTTACTTACAATTGCATCGCACTACCTACAACACTCTCTGTGCTTGGTGTCAAGTACTTCCGGCTTTATGCCAACATGTTACGCCATATGGGTGTTATTAATAGAGCTTGCGAAAATGAATAATGAACTACTCTGGAATTATATAGACTCTACGTTAGATATTGCTTGTGAACATTGCCTACCTTCCACTTGCAAGACTTTTTTTACTAAAGAGTATAACTTCAAATTAATTACTTTCAATATTAGAAGTATCTCAAAAAACTTCGATGCATTCTCACTTCTTCTTCGTGCAATCAGTGTCGACTTCGACGTCATTATTCTCACAGAGTGTAGATTGACAGACACTGCAGTTATTGGGCAGTTACAAGGTTACTCTAGCTTCCATACATACAGAAATATCAATCAAAATGGGGGGGTAGTCGCATATGTCAGAGATTCATGGAGTGTTTCGGTGGTAGAGCCCGTTTTTGAAGAGGCTTGTGCACTTCATTTAATAATACAAAATGAAATAGATATCTTAGGAATATACAGGTCGCCTTCGTTCAACTACAAAAATAAGTTTATTGATTCCTTAACAGCAACTTTGGAAGGTCTATCTCAGAGGTCACGCATAATTTTAGCTGGTGACTTGAACATCGATATTCTATCCGTCGATAAGGAAAAATGTGATCCGTCGGATTACTTACTACTTCTAAGTCACTATGGTTTTAGACCTGCAATCACCAGATGCACTAGAGACTCTACATGCTTGGATCATATTTTCATTAAGTCCTCAGCTCAAGCTGTTGGTGTAGTCTGCGAAACGGCTATCACTGATCACTATCCAGTTGCAATTGGCGTATCAGGTGGGTCTGAGGTAGAGAAACCAAGTCGTTGTAAAACTATCGTAGACTTTAAACGTGTCAGTGACGCCTTGGAGGTAGTGGACTGGTCTCTGGTCACGGGAAAAAAGGACGTAAACGATGCTGTCGAGTCTTTTGTTGATATTGTGAATTCTGCCATTATCAGTAGCTCTCGGTTAGTGCGTATCAGTAGATCAAAGTTCGCGCTGAGTCCATGGATGACCCCAGGCCTCTTACGCTGTATTCGCCACAGAGATCATCTACACTCCCTAGCAAAACGTTTTCCCACTGATGAAATAACCCAGGTCTCTTACAAAAGATACCGTAACTTCTGCAATGTCATTCTGAGACGGGTCAAGGACGAATATAATTCTAATGAACTTAAGTCGAACTATAAGAATCCGAAGAAATTTTGGCACACAATTAAAAATATTTGCCACTTTAAACAAAAAAAAAGTGCCGCTACCAACTTGCTTACCGCTAAGGCGAATCCGTCGGACTCCTTGAGGTTCTGCAATGAGTATTTTTCATCTGTTGGACAAAAACTAGCTGAGGATATCCTGGGTAGGGTCAACAGGACGGAAGAAGACCTTTCTAGTACGGTCACTGCTAAAAACAGCCCGCTGCACTCGTTATTTCTTGCACCTACTGATGTCTATGAAGTAGGCAGCCTCATCTCTCAGCTTAAGGATAAGACTTCCACGGGTCCAGATGGCATTTCGAATCTTCTGGTTAAGTGTATCAAAAAGCAAATCATAATACCGCTAACTTACATTTTTAACCTCAGTCTTTCTTCAGGCGTCTTCCCTTCCTTTTGGAAAACTGCTTCCATAACCCCAATCCATAAGGACGGGCCGGCTGATCAGCCATCTAATTATAGACCAATTTCTCTTCTTAATACCTTCTCTAAACTCCTTGAGAAATTGGTTAATAAGCGCTTGGTTGACTTCTTGGAATCGCATAGGTTGCTTTCTGATAGACAGTTCGGTTTTCGTCAAAAGAAGTCAACTGAAGACGCTGTGAAGCTAATGGCAAATCTCGTTTCCTCTTATCTGGATGGTGGCCTTAAATGTATTGCAGTTTTCTTGGACCTCGCCAAAGCTTTCGATACGGTTTCGACCCCCATCCTTCTTAGAAAGCTTGAGGGCTTAGGAATTCGGGGTATAGCTTTAGAGTGGTTTAGAAGCTATCTGTCTGGTAGGAACCAACTGACGCGCATTGACGGACTCGCAAGTGACAGGCTCCCAGTCAACTACGGGGTTGCTCAAGGAAGCATACTTGGGCCGACTCTCTTTATTATTTATATTAATAATATTCACGACCTCGATATACCCTCGGCTGAACTTTTTTGTTACGCAGATGATACCGCTATTCTTTTCAGGGGTAGCGATTGGGATGGCGCCTTCGAGGCTGCTGAGAGAGGCCTAGCACGTGTTTATGAGTGGTTAGAACAAAACCTCCTCACCCTAAACACTAAAAAAACTAAATACTTGTGTTTCCACATAACTGCTGCGTCCTGTCCAATCAAGGCGTATAATCTGCGTATCCATTCTTGCCGTTTCCGAGGTGCCCCCCCTGCAGTCTGCGGTTGCGATGTGATCCAGCGGACAAGTGAGCTAAAATACCTTGGCCTTTTACTGGATCAGCATCTTACTTTTGAAAGGCATATTCATTATGTTGCTAACAAAGTAAGAAAGGTGTCTGGTATAATGCGAATTTTAAGGAGGTGCGCGGATTTAGATGCCATGAAAACCGTTTATTACGCTGTATGTCATTCGATTATCACATACTGTATGAGAGTCTGGGGTGGGGCTGCGAAGTCTTTCATGTTGGAGCTGGAAAGGGCGCAGCGTGGTATTTTCAAGGTAATGCTGGGAAAACCAATTTTGTACCCCACAAACGCCGTATATAGCGACATGAAGATGTTGCGCGTCAGGCAACTGTACATCTTAACTGCTTCCATAGATATTCAAAGATCTCTCCCGCACCTGGAAGACTTCGACATCATCATGAGACGTCGTATCTATAGACTGCCTGTGCCCGCTGTAAAGACAAGTTTTGCGAAGCGATTTTCCAGATACTGCCAGGTTGCAACCTATAACAACATGACAGCTATATGTAGTCTAAAGAATTGCTCTGTAAATGAAGTAAAAAGACGCGTAGTACAGTTACTCTGCTCTCTCGATTACACACAAACTGAATCTCTGATTTGCAATAGCTAAACTTACTTATTCATTATCTCTATCACACATACACACATGCACACGCACACGCGCAAACACACACTCACACACACATACACCACGCTTACACATACATCACATATAAACTCACCACACAAACACTCATCATAAAAGTGCCACATACCCCAGATAATTAAACATAATTGGTCTCTCAAGATACAGGCATAGCCTAGTTTGAGAGCCTCTGGTAATTCTGAGATTTTATGGCTTTTTCTTTATATTATAATTTATATGAAATACATGTATGTTTTTAGTTGTTAATAAATATATTTCTATTTCTATTTCTATTAACTGCAGCTCTCTAAACCTTATAACAACTAAGCTGTGGCCCTTCCAAATTTTCCCGAAAATTTGGAATTTTAGTTTTGCTCCCATTTGAATTTGAAGCAAAATATTGGCAAAACAGCTCGTTCTATGAGAAGGTCGTAAAATAAAATTATAGTTCATTTAATTTTCTTTAATTAGAGCACAACGCAATCACTCACAATCTGCATATCAACAAGCTGGAAGTACCTTTACGCGGTGAAGGCGGTAGCAGTGTAAACTGGCTAAAACGCCCATTAACTAAACAAATGCATTCGAACTTATGTTTTGGTTTTATGAACTTATTATTATTTATTTATTTTTTGAACTGTTTTTTGAACTTTATTGAACTTATGTTTTCGCACAAGATAGTACTTGGAAATAGCTTACCCGGTAACGCAGGGGAGCAGCCAAAAAACTATTATTTTATTAATGCGAACGAAGTCAGGTTATATAGTCACAAAAATTTACAAACAAAGTAGAATCAATGACAGTTATGGAACGTAAGGGAGCTAGACCAAGACCCAAAGCTCCAAGCCAACCTCACCTTCACGTGGTGCGTCCTGTTTCAACAGACGAGGCTCTGGCGACCGACTGATGCATGACCGACTGATGAAGCAAAATATTGGCAAAACAGCTCTTTCTATGAGAAGGTCGTAAAATAAAATTATAGTTCATTTAATTTTCTTTAATTAGAGCACAACGCAATCACTCACAATCTGCATATCAACAAGCTGTGCCCATATTCAAAATCCCGAGAGCTTTCAACTTGAGTTGTCAAACCGTTTTGATTGCCTAGCAAATTGCGTTTCAGTGGACGATATAAACAACGGGTTTGTAGAAACTGTCCAAACGGTCGGGTCGAAGTTTTTTAGGCCTGGCCGTAAAAATAGACCAAACAAACTCTCGGTCCACACTCTCGACCTTATGGCAGAACGTCGATCTATGGCACTGCAGACCTCCGTTAATGCTGAAAACTACAGGCAACTCAATAGACGAATATGGAAGTCCTTGCGACACGACATTCGTTCCTTTAACACGAACAGTGTTAAAGAAACAATAGAGCGGAACCAAGGCTCTAAAGTGTTTGCAAGGAACATGTCTATTGGGCAAAGCCTGTTGACGAAGCTTAAGACGGAGGGTGGCAGTGTAGCGTCGACGAAAGCAGTAGTTTTGAGGGAGATCGAGAAGTTCTATGGACAGTTGTACACCTCAGTATCTAAGCCCGTTAATAGCTCGGCCAGAGACCCAAGAGCTATCCTGACCCGACACTACACCGACATCAGCCTCTACGAGATTAGAATGGCCCTGAAACAGCTGAAAAACAACAAGGCACCTGGCGAGGACGGAATCACAGCAGAGCTTCTGAAAGCGGGTGGAACACCGGTACTTAAAGTCCTTCAGAGACTCTTTAATTCCGTACTGCTAGAGGGCGTCACGCCTGAGGCGTGGAACAGGAGTGTGGTGGTGTTGTTCTTCAAAAAAGGAGACAAAACCTTGTTGAAGACCTATAGACCCATCTCACTCCTGAGTCATGTCTACAAGCTGTTTTCAAGGGTCATCACGAATCGTCTCGCACGTAGGTTTGATGACTTCCAGCCTCCCGAACAAGCCGGATTCCGAAAAGGCTATAGTACCATAGACCACATTGATACGCTAAGGCAAATTATACAGAAGTCCGAGGAGTATAATATGTCTCTATGCTTAGCGTTTGTGGACTATGAGAAGGCCTTCGATTCGATCGAAACTTGGGCGGTGCTTCAGTCTCTTCAGCGGTGCCACATAGACTATAGGTATATAGAGGTGTTGAAGTGTCTATACAATAACGCCACCATGTCGGTCCGAGTACGGGAGCAGAACACGAGGGCGATTCCATTGCGGAGAGGTGTGAGACAGGGAGATGTTATATCTCCGAAACTGTTCACAGCGGCATTGGAAGACGCCTTCAAACTCCTGGAATGGGATGGAACCGGCATCAACGTTAATGGCGAATACATTACACACCTCCGGTTTGCCGATGATATAGTCGTTGTGGCAAAGACGCTGGATGATCTTGGCAGTATGCTCGAAGACCTTGACCGAGTATCCCAACAAGTGGGTCTTAAAATGAACATGGAAAAGACGAAAGTTATGTCGAACACCGTGTTGTACCCACTCCAGTATCTGTTGGGAACTCAATTCTCGAAGTTGTTGACGAGTACGTCTACCTGGGACAAGTAATCCAATTAGGTAGGTCCAACTTTGAGAAAGAGGTCAATCGACGAATCCAACTCGGCTGGGCAGCGTTCGGGAAATTGCGCAAGATTGTCTTCTCGTCTCAATTACCTCAGTGTCTGAAGACGAAAGTCTTCAACCAGTGTGTGTTACCAGTGATGACATACGGATCCGAAACATGGTCTCTAACTATGGGCCTTATAAAGAAGCTCAAGATAACACAACGAGCGATGGAAAGGGCTATGCTCGGTATTTCTCTACGAGATCGAATCAGAAATGAGGAGATACGTAGAAGAACTAAGGTTACGGACATAGCCTTAAGAATCAGTAAGCTCAAGTGGCAATGGGCAGGGCACATAGGGCGAAGAACTGATGGCCGTTGGGGCAGAAAAGTTCTGGATTGGAGACCTTTCGACCAAAAGCGCAGCGTAGGACGTCCACCGACAAGATGGACAGACGACCTTGTGAAGATCGCAGGATCACACTGGATGCAGACCGCTAGTGATCGGTCTATGTGGAAAACTGTGGGGAAGGCCTATGTTCAGCAGTGGACGTCCCTTGGCTGATAATGATGATGATGATGATGAGTTATGGAAGCCAGTCGTCGAGGTGATACATGGGGACGGCAAGTTATTGATCGTCTTACAGCTACTTTTGACCTTGTTGCATCTGATGCCAGGTACCATAATAATAATCCAGCGTGCGAGAGAAGAAATACTCAGAACCCAAAAATGTCCCAGAGTGCATGGAATACTTAAGCGTATTGGATTTTATATGCCTTCCATTTCTATTCTTTAAAAATCTATTTTTACCTTCTTTTTGTTTTTCA
Organism: Pyrausta despicata; assembly: GCA_963921415.1. Classification (NCBI taxonomy): domain Eukaryota; kingdom Metazoa; phylum Arthropoda; class Insecta; order Lepidoptera; family Crambidae; genus Pyrausta; species Pyrausta despicata. The sequence continues at coordinate 1,896,326 of OY992852.1, read as the reverse complement.
GATATTGTGAGTTAACTATTTGTCTCACGGGCTTTGTTCTGTGCTCTAATGAAAGAAAATTGAATGTACTATCACTTTATTTTACGACATTTTCATAGAACGAACGGTTTTGCCAATATTTTGCTTCAAACGGGAGCTAAACTAAAAATTTCAAATTTTCGAGAAAAACGGACCATCTTTGTAGGGCCACAGATTAGTTGCTATAAGGTTTAGAGAGCTGCGATTAAGCCTAAATTGTTGCAAATTTAATTGGCTTCATTTATGTAGTGAATGTTACAAGGTCGGAAACGCATAGTTTATGACTTTTAGAGCAAAAAGTGAAAAAAGTCCAAAATTATCGCAGTTTATCACGTGGTGCGCAGCTAGCACAACTTTTTCGAAATTGGGATTTGACACCCTAACTGATCCAAACAACATACCAGAAATGCAGTACTACACCATGCTTTGCGAATTTAGGGTTTTTAAGTGTCGATTTCTACCGGCCTACTAGTAATCACGCTGAAACTACTGAACGAATTTTGATGAAATTTGGTATGCAGACGGTATGAGCTGACTTAGGTGATAGAATACTTATTATCCCGACTAAATCCTCCCGTGGGATTATAGAGGTTGTTTTTTTTTTAAAAATAAACAACGGGCAGGACTACGTCTGCGGGGCTATGTAGAAGGTAAAAAAACATACCAATTGTATAAAGCAGCGTTTTATTGTATCATGTTAAATATTCGCATAGTTTTTTTTGTTTAAACTGAAAAAATAAGAAAGTTTTAAAAGTAAGTACCTAATTCTTTTACGAGTAAGAACGTATGTACATAGTGTTTTTAGATATCTTCCGAATACCCACAAGCTTGAACCATGCAAAAGACGTCCAGGATTTCCCCTTTAATTAGGGAACCCCTCTATGCTCTATGGAAAGACAAAGGCAATTATGCGACGAAGCCATTTTCTCGAGCCAACAATAAGGCAGTTAATAATAGGCTTGCTTTACTTAGGTATAAAACAATTTTATATTGTAAAGAAAACATGCTTTTAAAACGATCTGTGTGGGTAAATTTACATTCTGGCAGAGGAAAAAACTCAACTGAAGTATTCACAACCTTTTTAGGAAACTCATTGCAATGTGAATATATATCATTAAAGTCTATAGTAGATTAGCATCAGCTAAAAACAGGCGGTTTTAGATAGATAGATAGAATAACACTTTATTGTACACCACAAAACAAAACTGCAGACAAGTTTAACAAAGAAATATTACAACATAATACCTTTCCCTTGCATTGTGCAAATTCTAATTAATTCTACAAGTTATTATAAACGCGAAAGTTTGTCTGTATGGATGATTGTTACTATTTCACGCCAAAACTACTGGACTGATTTGAATGAAATTAAAATTATAGATAGATTATAGCCTGGAATAACACATAGGGTACCTTTTATCCCGTTAAACTTCACGGTTCCTGTGGAATAGTAGAAAATTTATACGGGTAAAACCGCAGGGCACGTTCACAAATAAAGCTTAACTAAGCCAACAAATTTGCCAAAAATCACATTTTTTTTCTTGTGCTTTTGCTGGAATCAGGCCTTACTTTGCGAAAATCCATGACTGAAGCTGAAAAACAGAATTATTTTGCTTTCAATTGCCACTAAACGTCGCCAGCGACTACGAGCGTCTCGTAGTCTGTCGAAGCGACAATATTTCCTGAGGATGCCACGTTTAGCAGCGAAACGCGTCGAGTGTTTTGTTGGTGTCAGTGTTGTGATTCCAGGTGCATCTTCTGTGTCACGTTGTGAGTTGTATTGTAAGTCCTGCGACTTCCAGCTTTAGTTTTTTCAAGTGGTTACAGTTGGATGTATTTGGGTTTCTACGCTGGCGTCGTTTAGTTGAAATTTAAAGCAAAATAATTCTCTTTTCATCCTTAAACCTGTTTAGCTTATTTTATTCCACAAAAACCACCAACATGCACACAAAAATAGACTACTAGTGTTGTCCTATGAATACATTGAGCTACCCAACCCGCTCGCAGCGACGATTGTTATGATCGATAAATATTCACGAGCGCTCGCTTTTCAATTAGATAATGGCACAGCACTAATCCTGATATTCCCTGGATTATTGCATGTGCAAAGTTGCATGCGAGCGATATCTAAGGGGATTTTCATGTGTACTAATTTGACAGTAAATTAGGCTTCAAATTATGGAAATGCTATGATATTCTGGGTTTATTGGAGAGTTATATGAAAGTTGCTATAGTAAGTAGCAACTTCTATCGACTAACGTACGATGTAATGAAGAACGGTCTTAAAGTTTTTCCGGTTATAGTCTGCTTATTCTACAGTCATATTAATCAACTAAATAAAATAAAGTCGTATCGTTCAATAAAACCGGAATTTGATATTACTGATGACAAACAAAACAAAAAGACATAGTTAAGTTAAACGAGATTTAAGATATAGCTGTACGGCACTATTTAAAAAGCTGAAAAAGATGATTATTTTGCTTTAAATTTCCACTAGACGACGCCAGCGCAGGACCCAAAATACATCCAACTGTACAGACTACGAGCGACTGACTCAGTCGCTCGTAGTCTGTCGAAGCGACAACATCTCCTGAGGATGCCACGTGTAGTGGTGAAACGCGTCGAGTGTTTTGTTGGTGTCAGTGTTGTGATTCCGGGTGCATCTTCTGTGTCACGTTGTGATTTGTAGGTATTGTAAGTCCTGCGACTTCCAGCTCTACCTTTTTCAGGTGATTACAGTTGGATGTATTTTGGGTCCTGCGCTGGCGTCGTCTAGTGGAAATTTAAAGCAAAATAATCATCTTTTTCAGCTTTAGTCATGGATTTCCGCAAAGTAACGCCTGATTCCATCAACTATTTAAAAAGAAAATAAGGTGTTCCATTGAAAGCTATATATACCTAATCACTTGTACACTATTAACGTACTAATCTAGTAACAAACGTTAATGCATGATTAGGTACTTAGTTAGATATTACCAAACTATGGTTCTTTTAATTCCAATTTCCTTACTACCAGAGTACGTCGTTTTAAATCAACGTTGAAATACTTGACTCTCAATAAAACAACTATTGATGTACAAACGAACTTCTGGAAGTGAAGTTCGATCGATATACTGTGTGTCGCTTCATCCGAGGATATACTCGTATTTACTAACCACGTAATCATTTTCACCTACAAGGCATAATAGCACGCTTTTTAGAGAAAATCGAGTAAACAATTTAAACTTTTTCTTTTTTATATATGGTATACCCCTTCGCCATTAACGTCCCACCGAAGTCACCTCATTTTCTTAGAGATACAATATAAATAAAGTTGCCTACATTGGGTACTTGTGGTGGGCGGGTGTATCATCGAATGAACCAACTCTTAAAATATCGATCGAACTATACTTCCAGATGTTCGTTTGAAATCATCGCTTCATCCTTTGGATATGTTTAATAACCACGACTTTGTCTTTAAATTAAGGGCAATAGGCAAACTTATTGATTAAGAAACAAGAAAACAAAACAAAAACAATTATAAATGGTTTTCCAACAACGAACTTGATATGCGAATATATTTTGTAAAAAATATAAATCATAAAAAATAATATATAAGGTAACGAATTCATCGCTCATCGTACGTCACAAAGTCGTTCACTGTGGCGGCAACGCGACTGTGGAACTCACTACCCATGGATATCAAAAGATCAGACTCGAAGTTGTCGTTCAAGAAAAAAGTTCGAAGTTTTCTAAATGAATAAATTGCATATATATAAATATTATATATATATGTATATATTATCCATATTAATTAATTGATATTTATTTTTTGTATATTATAATATAATTTAATATTTACTTTTATGTATTGATATTATATCTATATATTAAGTTAATTTATTTTTGCGTTATTAAACACTTCCTTTCTTATATAATTTTCACTGCACCCATTGCCTTCTTTCTGCATGACCTTGAGGTTGACTGGCAGAAAATGCTTTTAGCATTAAGTCCACCCTTTGTACATTTCTTGTGCAATAAAGTTTTAAATAAATAAATAAATAACGAGGTCAATGATAAGGTACGTCATGTAGTAAACATAAAAATACTAATCATTTAGTGATATTATGTTATCTTGATTTATTGTGTCAATTGGACGGTTGTACAACCTGACGAATGTGAGCGATGAGGCTGTCTTTTGAATAGTGCTTAAGTCTACACCGAAGGATGAAGCAACTAAATATAATTATGGCACGAAAACTATATCTGTATAATTTATGATACATAAATCCAATCCAAATACGTTCATGACAACACAACTGAATTCAAAACGGCACCCCGTATGCAAATACTCAAATTGGCGCGAAAACGCTTCGAATCTCGCTAAATATCTGTAGGTAATCAAAATATTAGTATTAATTAATTATGCTAACAAACTGCCTTTGGTGTCGAGCCAGCCGTTAAATGGGCCTTTTCGGGGCAAATTGACGTCTTGGAAGTGATAGAGATAGGGTTGGTTTTTCTTTGGAAGGGAAATCAATGAATTCCCTTTGGATTCGGTTGCCGATCGAAGGCGCTAGGCGTTCGAAAACGCAGACGAGAAGTGACAAATCACATTACACAACATCTTGCTTCTAAGAAGGGAAACACTGTTACTGCGAGTGTGAGCAAAGGTGCACATTAGATGTGTGCATCGAGCATTTCTCGAAATCGGAGGGACTACTCCGAAAAACTAAATATGTACGTCAAAAAGATAACGTGTACAAACGACAGCACATCACGCTACGAATTACATCGTCATCGTCCTTGACTACCTCGTTGGTGTAGTGGCAACGTTTCTTCCTTATATGCGTGAGGTCCTAGGTTCGAATCCCAGGTCGAGCCAAATTTGTTTCTGAGATTTTCTGTCATGAATTTCTCAAAAACAGTTTGGAGTCGGGAAGTGGGCGGTGTTGCACGCCCGTGCCTCGGAAAGCACGGTAAGCCGTTGGTCCTGCCCCTGTATCTCGCTCCGGTCATGTCGAATTGCCGCCTCACTGAACTTTGTGAGTAATGGAACAGTGAGTGCACCTGTGTATTGCGCTCACACGTGTGCACTATACCTCTAATATCTCCTGCGTAGTTGGCTGATTTCTGTTGATTGTTGTTGCCGCCGTGGTCGAAATCGGCCAGGAGGACTATTACATCGTTCTTACACTTATGTATAAGTTGACACATTTAACTGGACGTGCTGTCATATGTAGGTACTTGTGTCATAAAACGAAAAAAACGATATCGTTTTGACTGATTCCGTTTTTCGTTGAAGGCCTTTGAGTCGGTCGTAATGGTCTCATCTAAAAACTGAAATTATTGACCGTCACGCTTTACTTAGGTTAGGCTTTAATACTAAGTGTTGTATCGTATTTCAATAAATGAAAGTTATTTGAACAAGAACTCCAAACTATCAAACAATATGGGGAGACACAATAATTAATAAAAAATAGGCTGTTCGCATGGTGTACGGAAAATATTAATATTCGATCAACTTTATGATGAAAGTTTTTTATTTTATCCGTAAAAATTACAACCACAGACTCTTTGGTCCGTTATGAGTTGTTGTCTTTGGCCTTTTTTGAGTTATTTTTTTTTGTGGTTGATGGATACATTATTAATTGCTCCGCGTTAAATGACGCTAATTTCTTAAAATATACAACCACATTTAAAAAGGGATTGAAAGGATTTTTGCAAATGGGAAGATAGGTTAGGATATAATCTCAATTTACAATAGTGTCTTATCTCTATGGCTTTTTGTCTAAAGAGTTCATTTCTCAAATAGTATTTTATTATATATTACTAGTATATTATATTAGTGTTGTTCTTCATTTTATAGTTTAGGGTAAGAACCACTTACACTACTCACGCGTGCTTCGTGCACGCACCTGTTTCCTCTTATAATATAAAAATAAATTAAAAAAAATTGTACTGTTCTGTTCCATTTAATACTCCCACTGAGGTTATGAAATCATATACTGAATCAATTCCTGCATCACACTGTTTACTCAAAGGAATCAATCGCGATCAAATCAAAACACGAGAACAAAACCAAACTTGCATCTGCAGGAACGAGTAGCAAAAACGTAACTCTTAAAACGAAACCAATTTGGAACAGAGGGCCTTCTTCAGTTTGTTCAAATCTTCGACTGTAGCTATCCTGTTCGCTCAAAACTCAAAGCTAGTATAATAATAATAATAATTTAATAATAATAATTTATTTCATTTTTAACTTATACCTAATTACATGGTTGATTGAGGTCTCCATTTAAGCAAGTTATGCCTGTGTTTGGAGACCTCGCTCTTCCTTATCTACATACACGTAACAACAATATAAACCCAAATTTAACTAAAAAAACAAAACAAAATCAGCCTTAAATCTACATAATACATTTCTTTGTGTGTGTGTGTGTGTGTGTGTGTGTGTGTGTGTGTGTGTGTGTGTGTGTGTGTGTGTGTGTGTGTGTGTGTGTGTGTGTGTGTGTGTGTGTGTGTGTCAGTGAAAATGTGCGTGTATGTGAATCTAAGTTATGTGATGCGATACAACAGGAATTCAGTTTCATCATAGGTTTTAGTTCTTAGCCATTCATAAATAAGTTTTTTACATTCAGAATATGTTTTTCCATATATGTATATTTCTCTATTTATTTTGCAATAGAGAAACACTGAGCGAGAACTGAATTGCCTACCAGCAAACACTGTTCTGGTGCCAGAAGACACAGCCAGAACATCATTACGCCGCCTTTTTGAGATGCTTGGATCAAACGGTATTAATTTGTGTGCTTTAAGAGTAGTCATGATGATGTACAACTTCCTAACACTAAACAGTCCACTAATGTAATATAGATTTTCGGTAGGAAAACGTCTTTTTTTAAAATACATTATTTTAAGGAGGGTTCGTTGAGCTTTTTCCAGGTTTAGAAACTCGGTCTTTGCAGCGCCTCCCCAGATCGGAATGCAGTACGTAATGATTGACTGTGCAAGAGAGATGTATATTTGGTTTAGAAGATATCTAGGGGAGTTGGATTGGTCTGTACTATCAGCTATTACATGTCTTAGTGTTTTGAACATCCAGCACAATTTTCTGATCCTACTAATGACATGTTCTATGTGTGGGTACCAAGATAACCTTTGATCCACGATGACGCCCAGGTATTTTGTATGGGAGACTTTTTCAATTGATGGACAGTTACAAGGTTTAACCCTAGAAAGATAATCATGTTGGGAGGTACTTAAAAGATAATCATGCGCCTCTTGAGCGCATATTATGTTTAGGTCTATCTATCACCTAAATAGTTTTTTATTTGGAAACAAACTAAATAAGTATAAAGTTTATGCCTTATTAAAGTAATAAAAGTCGAAATTTTGACATTATTATTTATATTATAAAAAACAGAACACAAATTTTTAACCTCTTAAAAAAAGTAACAAAAAATATCAGTCTTCTTTTAATAGGACATAAGTTCTCTATGAGACATCTTAAACAGCAAGTAATGCCTAATTTTAATTATCGATAACATAAAAAAATAAAAATAAATATCTTTGAGACTAGTACTGGTATACTAAATGCAGTCGAGACACATCTTTTTTGTGTTCTCCACAGATGCATTTCTTGCATTTAGCGCAAGTCATTTTTGACATCCGCCTTTTTTTAGATGTACATAGGTAACAGAATCGCGTTTTTTTTTGTTCCAGTTCATATAGTACATCTTCAGCTTCATTTCCACCCAATTTTGGTAATGCAGCTTCTATAGCGGTCCGGGCAGATCGTTTTAAAGTAGGTATGAGCAACCTGCTATTCATCCAGGGTTCTGTGAGTTGAGTGTTCAACTTTTTCATGAATTGTCTACGATTTAACGGCTTTTGTTTCTTGACTTTCATATTATGGTGGTAAATGACGTAATAACCTTCGTCGTGATAACCTTCTTCCTCGTCGCTCTGAACGTCATCCTCACTCAAATGATCGTCCTCTTCATGATCATTGTCCTCGTCTGCATCCTGGATGTCATCATCATCTTCCTCATACAGCGCATTTGTTATTTCCTCCTCATCCAATTTTCTATTTCGTGCCATGATTATCAGACTCTAAAAACATATAATAAAGCTATAAAACATTATATAAATTACTACTAATTAAACTTTATGAATACCGCCAAAAGTTACTCAAAAGATAATCATGAGCTCCTCGAGCGCAACACCTACCGAAAGCAGCGAAACCAAAGTACTTACCGGTGAAACTCGAACACCCCGCTGTAGCACTCGGCGACCACTGAGATTACCTGCCGTGGCGGGATCGAGAACGCGCTTTTTAGAAAGAGACAGCAATATATGTATCTTGCCTGCGCCTCTGAGGCGCAGATTATCTTTCTAGGGTTAATGCAGGCATCCTTATTACACGTATGTATTTTGAGGCAGAAGTCAGAATGAGGCTGCAAGTTGTTGGTAATGCTGAAGCAAACATAATTTGTCTTAGCCGTATTTAAAGTGAGGAGATTTTGTTGCAACCACAAAGCGACTTGAGCTAGACCACTTTCAGCACTAGTCTTGACGGATTCCCAAGATTCACCAGCAAAGACCACAGCCGTATCATCAGCGTACGAGAGAATTTTAGCATTTGGTATGTTCATATTGCACAGGTCGTTGATATAAATCAAAAATAAGGTTGGCCCTAATACGCTACCCTGCGGCACGCCGTATGATGACACCACCGCGTCCCCACCGACGAATCCAGAAAGCCTGACTTTTTGTTTTCTTCCGGATAAGTAGCTCTTGAAGAGAGCGAGTGGAGTCCCCCTTATGCCAATATTTTCAAGCTTGTGCACAAGGATAGGGGCAGACACAGTATCAAAGGCTTTCTTCAGATCAAGGAATACCGACAAGCATTTATTACTTTGATCAAGTTGTTTCGTTACAAATGTGCTTAATTCAATAACTGCATCCTCTGTCGATCTTCCCCGTCTGAAGCCAAACTGTGTAGATGCTAGTATATTGTATTTATTTAAGTAATTTAGTAATCTAGTATTAAGTAGCTTTTCCAGAACCTTAGAAATTGCTGGTAGAACAGAGATTGGTCTGTAATTACCGATGTCTTCTCTGTCCCCACCCTTGTACACAGGCGTAATAATAGACTGCTTCAGTGGTGCAGGGAATATCCCTGTATCGAAACATAGATTTGCCAAATGGGTGATGACAGGAGCCAATTCATTGACTGACAATTTCATGAATTCGTTCGTGATATTATCCCAGCCCGGAGCACTGCTTTGTTTTAAGTTTAATATTATGTTTCCCACTTCATGAATATCCGTATGTAGTAAAGCAAAGGAATGTAGTTGCACTTTATTGTTAGCCAAAGGTGTGTTCAGAGTCTTATTATCGTTCTGGATTTTATTAGCAAGCTGAGTTCCAATATTTATGAAATAATTATTGATGAAGTTTGCAGATTCGGTTGGCGATGATTTTAGATTGAGAAGTTCAGTGTTGTCATTATGTGTTTTATTTGTGTAAGTAATATTTCTAATGCTTTCCCAAAGTAATTTATTGTTATTAAGTGATTTTATTATGTTAGCCCTATCATATTGTCTTTTTATTCTTTTTATTAAATTATTACAGTAATTTCTATATCTTCTATATGTAATGCGAAGGATATCATTATCTGGATCCATTCGCAGATTTTTTTGGAGTTTGTTCCTATTTCGTATACAACGTAAGAGTCCTGCAGACATCCATGGTTGTATTATTCTTTTACTGCATGGAATAGTCGATACCGATGTATTTTGTTCAAGACTTTCAATTATTTTATCTAATAGGTTATTAGTCACATCTAGAGGATTATTGCAAAATAATAGATCGGATAAGTTTTTACTTTGTAGATATTTTAAAGCATTTTCATAATTTATCGTCTTTTTAGTTTTGTAATTTTTTTTGTTGTTTTTTAAAATTAGAAATTGAGAGAAGCGTAGTAGAATGGTCCGAGGTGGTGGTTTGCATAATTGCAATCGATGCTTTATATTTAGATTTGTTTAGTTTTAGCATAAAATGATCTAAGCAATTAAGTTGTCTTGTAGGTAAAGTATGACCTGGTAATATGCCATAGTTTGCAAGCATATCTAAGTAGTGCATTCTGTTTCTATATTCTAACGGTCGCTCCGATTCGCGAGGTCTAATGTTTATATTAATATCACCTGCTATTATAATATTACTAGGTGAATTTAATGATTCCAGGTGAGAGTCTAATGAATTTACAAAGTTTTCTGCACAAGGATACGATGGAGAGCGGTATATACACAATACAGTGTTATTCAGAATATCTACCTGCAGGCATGTTGCCTGGTGCAGAGTTATTTCTTGAACTTTATGTTTTAGACATTTTTTTATGTAGACAACCACACCATCGTTTTGGTTTTGTTGACGAGTAGTAAAGTAGACTTGGTAATTATTAAGTTGCGGGAGTTGTTTGTTTGGGCTTAGCCTACATTCTGTGAGAGTAATAATATCTGATTCAAATGGTAATGTTGATAAAGTTAGCATAAAATCGTAAAAGTTTTTGTAAATACTGACAATGTTTTGTGATATAATTGTAAAATCATCTTTATTGATACTTAAGCCGTTAAGATCAGTTCCCTCGCATTCCACAGCATGTGCTATCTCAATTTTGTCTAGTTCCTGTGAAGATCGTAAAGAGTCACCCATATTTCATGAAATATAAATGCAAGCCAGACATAGTGATATACAAGTCAACATAGTTGTCGTAAAAGTCAATTAACTGTGTAAAAATTCTTAAATGGTTTTCTTTTGGGTATGACTGGCCTATTAACAATTTTAGTTCCTGTGTATACTCGTATAATAAATGATTATGAAACAGTTCGTGTATAGGTAGGTGAACGAGTGTGTTGTGTGTGTATTTTTGTGAGCGTAAATGTACAGTATGTATATGTGTAGAGTGTACGTATGTGTGTATAAGTGACAGGTACATTTGTTTAGTCGTATTTAGAGTTTTAATATTTATAATTTTTAGGGCTATCTTGGTTTTGAGGAACATAAACAATCCATTCCATATGGTAGAGTTAGGACACAAAACAAATATAAGGTGCAAAAACCCATTGCAAAAGGCAAGACAAGGCATGATTAGTATAAAGAACATAAATTGAAATAGTCAGATTTGTTCTAGAAGTAACTTTTGTACCTGCTGCTCCGAATTGATCATCACGACGGGGGACTGCTCAGTCTTGCGCACATAGATTCTGCCGTAGGAAGTCCACACAAATTTGTACCCTTTGGATTTAGCTAGATCACGAGCCAAGAAGTAGAGACGGGAGGCCTTTTGCGTTAGATTCTCCGAAAGAAAGATCGGTGTGTCAGCATTCGACTTAATACCTACGTGCTTTGCACATAGTTTCGTTTTGTTTCTGATATTAAACGATTTGGCCATTTTTAAGATATCAGTCTTTAGCAAAACAGAGCCAGTCTCCACTACAATGGGTGTATTCCTATGTTCAGGCTTCTTACTCCTCACTCTGTAAATGTCTTTAATATCCGACTTATTGATTTTACAGTCAATAGTTTCACAAAGCGTTGTGACCATTTCCAAAAGGTCTTGTTTTGTTTCAGATGCCCCTTTGGGCACACCTTTAATTTCAAAGTTGGACTTACGTGACGCAAGCTGCAGGTCATCTAACTTATCCTCTAGGAATAATATGTATTCCCTGTCTTGCCTAGTTCTTTCCTCCATGATGTTTATTTTTTGTTTTAGCTCTTCGTTTTGCGAAGTTACATATGACAGCGACTCTTCAATATTTTTATTAGTGTCCTGAATCTGTTTCATAGTTAAGTTGAGTTGTTTCATCTCTTCTCTTTGCGAAGTTACAAAAGAAGTTATAAGTTGTCTCATCTCCATCTTAAAATCTTCATACTGAGGAGGCGATGCCGGGGCAGGCCTGCGCAGGCGCTCAGACACAGCGTTCAAGGGCGATTCATTTTCATCTGTCAGGCATATTGACATATCGGGGTCCGACAGCCTTCTATTAGGTGAATTACTCATCGTCGAGCCGTGCGCCGAAGTACCAGGCGAACAGAAAGCGAACGGAGTGCGCCAGCGGCAAGAGCGGGAACCAGTAGTCACGCAGTAGCTAGCGCAAGGATGCGCACACGGCGGGGCGGGTCCTATCGCAGCGAATCAGCAGTAGCGAGGGCGGGGCCGGCGTAGCAGTGGTTACTGTCACAATATGGCTCCTACGCGTCCTTTGTTGTGTGTCACAGATATAACTCCTGGTCACTTATGCACTCCTAATTTTCCATACTGATTAAATTTACAAATTTTGTTTAAAATTAAAATAAAAATAAACTGGCACGGATTATGGTAACGTCTACACCTTACAGCGGTCCGGGGGGAAGAGTATGTGTAACAGAGACAGCTACATCTGGAAGTACAGACGTTGGCCTGTACAGTACGGTCACAGATGCAAGCGGATTACCCTCGACTTAATCTGCACCCGAGTTGCTAAGCCACCCCGGCTAGATATTTTCTAAACATCGTATCGAGAACAAACATCCGTGTGACGGGGCCGGACTAAGGGAAGTAAGGGGCTCTGGCTACTGTTGAAAATTCAGTCAATTTGATCGTGGGATTTATTTTTTGTGCCATTTTTTACAAGATCTTCTGCCTGCTAGTCTACGAGGCAGTTATAGTTGTTGATGTTAACAATAATATTTCGATAGCACCCTTCTTTGATGGTGTTGGACATAAGTAAAAGAGGTGGATCAGTATTCACGGTCGGTAAAGGCTCCGGCTGAGAAGCGAGTGGGCTGCAGTGCCGAGAAAATTTCATACAATGATAACAGAATGGACCCCATTAACAAGTCATGAGTTTTCTCTCATCAGTCAGATGACTCACAACTAGGGGGCCTAAAATAATAGGGCCCCCAAACTAAGTGCGGTCCTGTCTCGATGAAGTTTTCAAATGGCGTGCTCCATCAGAGTGCATCAGGTGACAGAAATGGACGCTCAGCGAATGATTGCTGAGTGTTCTCCGGCCTAGTAGCGAGTGGGTTTCAGTGCCGAGTGTTTCGCTACGATGATGACAGAATGGAACCCATTAACGAGTCATTGATTTTCACTCATCAGTCAGATGAATCACAACATAGTGCCCCAAAATAATACGGCCCCTAAGCTGAGTGCGGTCCTGCCTCGATGAAGTTTTCAAATGGCGTGCTCCATCAAAGTGCATCAGGCGGCGGAAATGGACGCTCAGCGAATGATTGCTGAGTGTTCTCTGGCTGAGTAGCGAGTGGACGAGTGGCGAGAAAAGTTCGCCATCAACCGGAGTCTGCGACGTTCTTTAATAAGAGGTAAATGGTGGAAATGACATTTCTAAAGTGCGAGAGGAAATTGAATATGTCTTTTGTTAGATTAGTCAGATTAATCTGCTCTGTGCAAGAGGGCCTTAGTTTAATTGATCCAGTAATGACTTCCCTTCCTAGTAACATCACACTGATATGCGTGTAACTTTACTCTCAAACATGCTCCACTTAGCTTTTTCATATTTCCACTGTACTTCTAAACATCGAATATATTTCTGTTCATTTTTCTCACGTATCGAACGCCCACTGAAAAACAAAAGCGCGAGCATCGGAGCCCACTGTGCTAATTCGACCCAAACAATCTATTCGAAAAAATTTGCATACACACTGCTGAATAAAAACCTCCGTTTTCAGTTCATTTTCGACCGACTAAACACTGGGTACGTATTTTTTAATGAAAAAATATTTTCTTTTTGCTGACGGCTGAAAAAGAAATGCGCTGCATAGCTCGCGGGAAAAACATTTAATGATATGATTTTGATGGTTTCCGATAAAAATTCTAGGCGTTTTTTAAGGTTTTATTTCAGTAGAATTTATACTCATACGGATAGCAAAAACAATCACTGATTCCAGTAACTAAACTACCTTTCGGGTTGCATTGTAACACTAATTACTTGTTTTCGTTTCTAAACGCGATATCTTTATTAATGAGTATTACTCTCTGCTCGACGTGTCGGTTGGATTATACACAGCAGCGCGCCACCATTCAGCTTGTGATCACGTTATTAGTGTAACAAAACATCCTACTTAGGTATCTAAGTTTGTCGCTTTGCTTGCACATATTTTTTAATATCACATTTTGTAAGGCTTGCTTTTTAATGCATAATAAGTATCATTCGCATCGAAGCTATGAACGGACGGGGTGTTAGTAAGGTAAGTGACCAACCTTACTGTTAGATTTTATTAAGCCGTCCAAGAACCTCTGACAAGGCTTAACGACTAATATCTATCGATCGACAGCTTTCCGTGCCTTCCGAAGCACAGATATGCTTGTAAATAGACATCCACCCATCCCAAACATGACTGCGCCTTAGGTTGCTTAACTTTGGTATCACTACCAAAGGTGTGTATAAGTATATTATGCAATCTGTAAAAAGGACTGCAAAACAAACTTGTATACGTACACTTATGCACGACTAACTATTTAAAAACACCTCTTTATCTTTCACCACTGCCGAATCAGATTCTCTAGCGACGAAACGCAGCTTAGGAACAAGCGACAACAAATAAGTGCAGCGCCGCAGCGCTCCAGAGACAGTACTCCTTAAAGTTTCATTCGTATTGTCGGGTATAGCCATCGCGTTTGCTCACACGTTGAAGCTTGTAAGAGAAGAGAAGAGGCTGCATCTGAAAGTTATGACAACGAATTAGAGAGTAGGGGTACAGCTACAATCCCCGGATGATCCCGGGCGCAACTTTGTCCCGGATCCGAATTAAACTCAGACGGAACGCTCGCTCGCGCTCGGACGCAATCCGTGTTTAAATACTGCTTCTTTTAAATGAATAATTGCGGAACTGGGCTACTGTTTTTGAATTGTTTTCGGTAAGTAGTAGAGATGTAGTTAGGGTAAATCTCCGATTCAAAATAAATTTAATCTTTAAAAAGTACTTTTTTTTAAACCACCAATAATAGTCCTCCTGGCCGATTTCAACCAAGGCGGCCAATCTCAACAGAGATCAGCCAACTACGCAGGAGATATTATTGTGCACAAGTGTAAGCGCAATACACAGGTGCACTCGCTGTTCCATCACTCTCAAAGTTCGGTGAGACGGCAATCCGACATGACCGCAGAGAGATCAGGCGCAGGACCAACGACTTAACGTGCTTTCCGAGGCACGGGGGTGCAACACCGCCAACTTCCCGACTCCGAGCTGTTTTGAGAAATTCATGATAGAAAATCTCAGAAACAATTTTGTCTCGACCTGGGATTCGAACCCAGGACCTCTCGGATGTAAGGCAGAAACTTTGCCACTACACCAACAAGGCAGTCAAAAGTTAAACCACCAATATGCATTCATTAAATAGACGATCGGAGATTAAAGACTAGTAATGCAGTGTTAAAAAACAACTTATCCCAACAAACTCAAATCTGATCATTATTTCAGGTTTTGTTCACAGGGGTGTTAATTACAAACTCCATAATTTTTCCCGTTGCGTAACCAAAACGGAACGAAAAAAAACACGAAGTCAAGATAAACTTTTCAAAATTCCCCGAGTCATTAAGGCCGTTTCGGCTATAAATCGCGTGCAAATCTAACGTCCCAATTACAGTCGGCCGTTAATATCGTTCGTGAATATTTTTGCATAAATTCTAGAGCAATTATTTTTTTTAAAAGCGCTCGAAAGTTGCCGAAACAATGGCTCGTAACGAATAAAATCTGACGACACGCGGATTGCGACAAAAAGTTCGATTGTTTGCACGGATCGTTCGCTTAAGGGGCTGTTGCGTTGCCAAATGATGCTGTAAATATTAAAATAGGAAAATGCAAATACGAGCAAGTTTTTTGCACTTATCGGGCAAATTGGAATACCTAGCGTGGGACGGTCTCCTTTAAGTTAAGACGCTTGACAAGCGCAGCCATACCAAGCCAGTATCAGCTATTTTGTCAACCGTAGGTAGTAACAAGTTATTTCATTACTTTTACTTTAATTATGTATTTATTTAAGCGTTATTACACAACAAAACTATGTACAGAGGGTGGACTTAACGCCGTTGGGCATTCTCTACAAGTCATACCTTTGGGCTAAGCAGAAATGATTACTTATAGTGAGTTTTGAATAATTTGGACACTCTTCGACAGACTCCTGAAAGTCTAGTGTACGGTGACCAGCATGGCACGGTAAACACCGCACCGATACCGCAGTATCGTATGCGCCTATGATACGGTCGATTTTGCAACAAAAATGGATAGCCTGATGTGCTGGCCACTGTGCTTAAGAATCAGCGGCAGAACTACAGACAAAAAAAGAGATCGATCACAATCTGCAATTGCCGTATTTCAATTAATTTACTTATTAAGTATTCCGATTAAATTGTTTACTTAGTAAAACTTAACTGACCTGCGAACCAGCTGTTAAGTCAGTGTTCAGGTGTAGCTTGTTAATATACTCACTCACTCATCAACTAGGAGGTGGTACGATACGAGCCATACTCAAACAGTTTTGGAAATTTGGACATTTTGCGACTCCCGAACTGTCTTGTCTATTTACGAAACAGCTGCATCACTACAGACAAAAAAAGAGTTCGATCACAATTAGGTATGAAATGCCATTTTTCAATTTACTTACTTTTGTAGTATACCGATTAAGTTGTTTATGAGTAAAAGCTTAGTTTGACTGTATAACAGGAGTAAAGAAAGTCTTCAGCTGTAGCACGTTAATATTAATCTTCCACATTTAATTTAAAAACTTAGAACCAAAAGTCGCTCCAACGGAACCAAACCTAACCCATACTGTAGCCTGCAGTCACAGGGTTAATAGCTCTCGCGAGCAATTAGTCACCTGGCATCAGATTAGGGGCTGACGTCATCAGAGCCGCCGAAAAAGGGAGTTTGTGCTTCTTCAACAGCTCAATCAAACTAGACCCTGGTCGGCAGTTGTGAAGCTGTTACCCCCTATAATATCAGCTGAGCCCTGCCGTCTAACCTGCTATGTTTCAAATTTCAGCCAATTCGGCCCAGTAGTTTTAGCGTGAAGAAGTAACAAACATCCATTCAGACAATCTTTCGCGTTTATAATATTAGAAGGATCTAGCTGCAAATTTGTAACTGACTCCAAGGGAACCGCACCTAACCCATACTGTAACGTGCAGTCGTAGAGTTAATAGCTCTCGCGAGCAATTAGTCACCTGGCATCAGATTAGGGGCTGACGTCATCAGAGCCGCCGAAAAAGGCAGTTTGTGCTCCTTTGACAGCCCAAACAAACTAGACCCCGGTCGGCAGTTGTGAAGCTTTTACCCCCTTTATTACCAACTGAGCCCTGCGGTTTCACCCGCATAGAGTCCGTTTTCTACGTATTCCACAAGAAACGAATAAAAAGTATGTGTTTTTCCAGGTTATAATCTATCTATGTTCCAAATTTCAGCCAATTAGGTCCAGTACTACGAGTATGCTGGAAGTATGCTATACATATTTGTACTGACTCCTCGCAATATTGCCATGTCACTCTTCAATAATTATCTTAATGGAAAACCTCTCATCAGCCTATATACGTCCCATTGCTGGGCACAGGCCTCACCTCGACTATGAGGTGGTCCGAGCCATACTCCACCACGGGGGCTCAGTGCGGATTGGTGGAGGGGTGTTTGTAAGGTAAGTGACCAACCTTACTGTCAGATGTTATTAAGCCGCCTGAGGGCCTCTGACCAGGCTTAACGACTAATGGAAAACCTAATGCATGACTTCTCGTACCGGTTTAGAGTTTCATAAGCTTTCGACTTCTTGCCCGCAAAACCGCAGTAAGTAAATAAATAATAATTACTTACCTCTCTCTCTCTCTCTCATCAGCCTATACACGTCCCACTGCTGGGCACAGGCCTCATCTCAACTATGAGGTGGTACGAGCCATACTCTACCACGCGGGCTCAGTAAGGATTGGTGGAGGAATGTGCGTAAGGTTAGTGACCAACCTAATAACTGCTTACCTAACCCAAGTTTTCTGAGAAACAAAATACGGACCCTTCAAACCGTCAAACAAAGTTAACAGTGATTATAATAAGAAACTAGCCGCGAGTCTATTAATAAGTAAAGCCTACGAACCACAGGCCCCTTTCAATACTTCGTATTGATATTCGAATCCTGACTGCCTGCCTGATTAATGCCATGGCAAGCCATGGCGCTGGCTTTCAGTGGGTACCATTGAGCTTTGGAGATGGCACCACCAACAAAACTAATTAAATTGACTTTACATGGAATAACTGAGTATAATAGTAGTATAACTAAGTATACAGGTTGTAAAAAAACCTTAACGAAACCTTCTAACAGTAAGGTAAAAAATTCCAAAATAACGTGATTTCCAGGGCTATATATCCAATCCTTAACTGTAAGACCTACAGTATTCAGTAAACACCTGCAGCATACTGTTCCAATTCATTGGAGCACAATTTTCCGATCCGAACCGGATTTGAACCGGGATTTGTCAATAACGTGCCGTCGCATTAGACCGATTTGCGTTCTCTAGCGACTGTTCGATAAAGGTAGGCGTCCACCATCTCTATATAGCTACTAGTGACCGCCCGCGACTTCCTCCGCGTGAAAAGCCCTTGTATTATTTTTATAAATTATAGTATTCAGATGCATAAGCTAAATTCTAGTAAAATTTCATTTGAATCCATAGCAGTTTTTAACTGAAAGAGTTACTAATATCCATACTTACAAACTTTCGCATTTATAATACAAGGAGGATTTTTCTAAGCCAAAAAAACCGTACACTTTCGCCGCGACGGTTTGTCCTGTAGGTATCACGAATACGCGCGAATGTTCGCATGCGGGGTGCAGCGAACGTAACGGATATTCGAGCTGTTATTGAAGCTATTGTTTCTTCACCGTTGCGTGTGTCACCAGTCAAATAAATTCATTTTATTTACAGTTAAGTTTTTTTTTTATATCAATATGGGTTCGCTCTTGACATCATTCTCCCTCTAGGAGGTAAAGAAGATGTCGACGATGTAGCGAGCTTACCCAGAAGGTGCCTATTTATTTTCGCTTTGAATGAGCTCAAGTTATAAGAAAGAGGGAACACCGTCGGCGGAAGCGCATTCCATTCCTTGGCTGTGCACATTATAAAGGATGAAGCGAAGCGCTTAGTGCGTATAGTAGGTATATCAACCAAGTATGGATGGTAACCCGCCGTACGTCTGGTGGCCCTCTGGTAGAATGGACTTGGTGGAATGAGCATATGGAGCTCATGAGCACACTCCCCGAAGTAGAGTCTGTAGAAAACCGAGAAGCAGGCAACTTTACGGCGGTGGTCTAGACTATGAAGCTTAGTCTCCACCAGCTTCCTGTCACCAATCAGCCTCCTGGCTCGACGCTCCACGGAGTCCAGAGCGGCTAGTTAGTATTTAGCTGAGCCATCCCACAGGTGAGAGCAGTACTCCATGCAGGAGCGAACTTGTGCTTTGTACAAGGTTAAAAGCTGTTTAGGGGAGAATTACCGCTTCACCTTGTTGAGGATGCCCAGCTTCTTTGCCGCAGTCTGAGCTTTGGACTCAATGGCACCGCCGAAGTTCAGATTGGCTGACAACTCCATACCAAGAAGCTCGAGATGGTCGGTTATGGGTACAGACACACTTCTGAAAGTAGGAGTCCAGTTGAACGGACTCTTTTTTGCGGTGAAGAGACATGCCTGGGTTTTGGCAGCATTGAGCGTTACCAGATTGTTGTCTCCCCATTGGGAGACACGTCGTAGAATCTCATCCGTTCGTTTCACCAAATTCTCCCGTAGAGACTGGGTTTCCTCTTGTTTAGCTCCAGCACTGGACACGTACCTCTCCATGACAGTACTGTCATCTGCGTACCCAACAATGCCAGGACAGAGCAGGTCATTGATGTGCAGCAGGAAAAGAGTCGCGGAGAGGACAGACCCCTGAGGAACACCGGCATTGATAGCCATTGGGTCTGAAGAGCAGCCATCAATGACTACTCTAATTGACCTCTCGCTCAGGAAGTCGGAGATCCAAGTGCTGAAACCATCAGGGATACCGTACACAGGAAGCTTGCTGAAAAGGCTACCGTGCCAGACTCGAGATGTCTAATGACACAGCCAAGGCTTCGCCGTGTTTCTCAATAGCTTCGCCCCAGTAGTGCGTGAGGTAGACTAGAAGATCACCAGTTGAACGACCACGGCGAAAACCGTACTGGCGGTCGCTCAGTAGGTCGTTGGATTCTAGGTACCCCAGCAGCTTACTGTTTAGCACTCGTTCCATCACTTTACAAATGGTGGAAGTAATGGCGATCGGTCTGTAGTTGGCCGGGTCGGCACGGCTGCCCTTCTTTGGTACGGGTTGTACGTTGGCGAGCTTCCATGACTTCGGCACAGTTCCCTGCTCGAGGGAGAGGCGGTAAAGGCGTGTCAGTACCGGAGACAACTCAGGCGCACATTGCCTAAGCACCCTTGCAGGAATACCATCAGGTCCACTTGCCTTATTCACGTTTAGTTTGCAAAGTTCCCGACGTACCTCTTTCTGGTGTATTGTGACCTCCGACATAGATGAGTCACAACGAGGTAAGGTAGGTGGTGTTTTGGGTCCTGCATCCAAACGCGAATTACTCGCAAAAAAAGAGGCAAATAAATTTGCTTTCTCAGTTGCGGTGTGGGCTAATGTTCCGTCAGGTTTCTGCATTGGAGGCAAACTAGGACGGCAGAAATTTGACTCGACGGATTTAGACAGGGACCAAAACTGCTTACTACCGGGAGGGTAAGACGCCAATTTGATCCCGATATATCGAACGTGGTCAAATCGTGCCTTTTGTAGCGTGCGCTTGCAGGATCAAGTGGCAGAGTTAAATGCTTTCTTCTTAGACCGTATTCTCCTAGCAGTAGCTTTGCGATCGCGGGCTTGAACCCAAGCTTGATATGCTAACTCCTTACACGACTCAGCGCGGGCACAGTCAGCATTATACCAAGGCCTGGATTTAGATACGAGCGACAAGTCGGAGAATGGAATGTAATATTCCATTCCCTGCCGTATTAAGTCTACAACCGCATCAGCACAGGTGGATGGATCGTCAGAGGAAAATCATACTTGGCGCCAAGGGTACACCGCGAAAAAATGTCGCATTTCGTCCCAATTCGCCGACCCGTATCTACACACTCTCCTGGACCCACAAGGAGTTTTGTCTGGAGGGGTGTAGGAAGATACAGTTTTAACCAGACAATGGTCAGATGTTCCTAACGGGGCAGATACTGATACAGAGTGCCTGTCTGGTTCCGTGGCCAACAAAAGATCCAAGCAATTGGCAGTATGGCTATCAACTCTAGGTACCCGCGTCGCTTGAGTCACTAACTGAGTGAGATCTAGCGCTAATGCGAAATTACGCGCCTCTCGCCCAGCATGGTCAGATTTCTCGAAGGGAAACAACCACTCCTTGTGGTGCGCATTAAAATCTCCGAGAAATACAAGCTCAGCTGTGGGGAACCTTTGCATCGCTAAATCTGCCTTCTCAGTGAGGTATTCAAAAAGCCTGGTCGTCTCCTGGTCACCGCTGTGCGAACGGTAGATACCAACATAAAGGGTTTCACCCATGCCAGTGTCTATCAAAAGCCATAAGGTGGAGTAACTTGAATCCTCGTAGCAACGGAGAAGGTGACAACAAACGCTGTCGCGGACATACGCACAGACCCCGGCTCGCCTATTGAACTTATGTTCAAGCGTGTAGTTCGGGTAGTTGAGGTATCCCACGTCTGCAGGTGTCGCAATTTGGGTCTCCGTTAAAAAGAATAGGTCCGGCTTTGCGGTCTCAAGGTGGTGATGGACCGGGTCGATATTTGAGTGCAATCCACAGATGTTGGTGTGGCGCACTTTAAACGGGAGGAAGTGCAGCCGTTGGTTCACCGTATTCTTTTTTCTTTTACGCATGTTTTAAGTTAGGTGGTGGTTAAAAAAGTGTCTAGATGTCAACTCCAGGACCATGCCTAGCTTCATCGGATTACGCTGGCCAATGGGAGACTCAAATGGAGACTGCGGGGACGCCCGAACCCCCCCGAAATCGCCACCGGGTCCTCCCTTCTAGCCGCCAACTAGCACGGTGGAGCAATTCCGGGATTTTTCGCAAGTTGGCGGGGCAGCCTTTGGCACGTGGCTGGCGCGCTACTTGGGCCCCCTACTGACTGCGGTCGGCCAACGGCAAGACCGTGCTTCGGATCCCGCTACCCTCCAGTTTGAGTCACCCGTCACAGCATCTCCTAGAAGCTACAATCCGGTATAGGTCGACACAACTGACACCCAATCAACCACCAAAGGCACTGGCTCTCGCACACTCACGACGGAACGCAGCAAGCTGCTTGGCGCCTGACTCTAGTACGAGGGTGGTCGCAAGCCAGGCGGCTCCTTTCGAGGCCTACCACTCTGCGGGGGAACGTCTGCCGCCACCACTAGTTTAGAACTTAGCGATGACGTTGCCCGGGGTGGACCGCTCGGAAGTGTTCCCACCCACCCCAAACGTTTTCTACACGAGTACAAACCTTCTGTTGGTTTCAATATGAGCCTAAAACGCAAACATTAATTAATTAGGAAAAGCAAACAGACGATTACTTTTTGATATTTTGGTTGCGACCGATTTAAATGGTTTTGTTAAATAAAAAGGCTGAACTTTAACTGCGTAGGTACATATGGTTTCAACTGCAGCTAAGCAGGAGCCTCTCTCTGCTCAGCCAAGAAATATTAAGGACTCGCGTCAAGTTCGGTGGAAGGGTTTCAAAGACTTTACAATGTGTGTGTATTTTTTTAAACCATTTTTTTAAACATTTCGAAATATCTGTATCTACCTATCTTAGATATATAAAGAATGTTATCATGTCGCAACTTTTGATTACTATTAACAATCAAATAAAAACATTTTTTTTCCTTCATGCATTGTGACTATTCATTCAGCTCTTGCATTGCGGTCGGTGCTGACAAGTGAACGCGCAGCTTAACCCGATGACGGCGATAACCGCGTGACGCCCGCAGATAATTCCAGATAATTTGCGCAGTACTCCAGATAATTCAGAACGGCGACAAACTCGCGCTAACCGGTGGCGGCGCAACCAGCCTGCGATTTGTTAATGAGGTTGCGAGCAGTGTCACTTTACATAGAGCCTTGTGTTATATGCAACGAGAAGAGAGGTCCAAAATTAAAACCTGATGCTGAAATGTTCACTACAAATTATTTAAGTGTAATAGTCCTACTGGCCGATTTCGACCACGGCGGCCAATCTCATCAGAGATCAACCAACTTCGCAGGAGATATTATAGTGCACAAGTGTGAGCGCAATACACAGGTGCACTCACTGTTCCATCACTCTCAAAGTTCGGTGACATGACCGGAGAGAGATCAGCCTAGTTACCAACGGCTTAACGTGCTTTCCGAGGCACGGGGGTGTAACTCCGCCAACTTCCCGACTGCGAGCTGTTTTTTTTTTTTTGACGACTGCTTGGTGCAGTGGTCCACATGTCGGACTTCTAAAATCAAGGGTCGCGGGTTCGATCCCCGCACAGTACAAGCATAAGTGTGCATGAACATGTGTGTTTGTACTGGTCTGGGTTTTTTCTATGTATAATATGTACTTATTTGCAAAAAAAATAGTATTTAAGTATGTTTATCCGTTGTCTAGTACCCATAACACAAGCCTCGTAGCTTAATTTTGGACTAGAGAATTGGTGTGATTGTTGTGAAATATTTATTATTATTATTATTTGAGAAATTCATGACAGAAAATCTCAGAAACAATTTTGGCTCGACCTAGGATTCGAACCCAGGACCTCTCGGATGTAAAGCAGAAACTTTGCCACTACACCAACAAGGCATTTTAAGTGTTCAAAATATGTTACGTGACGAATGCTTTTTCAATAAATAAAAAAAACCTTATGGAACCCCACTGCAACCTTTTGAATGAGAAGGTAGACCAAAAATTGATGACCACGTTTCACGCTGTCATTGAGCGTGTCACAGACATAAAATGAAATGCAGGTTAACATTAAATTTAACTTTTTACAAGGAAGATTAATACTAATCTCAGAAAAATCAATTCGTCGAAGTCAATCAGTGATAAAACTAACTTGGGTTGAATGTTGAAAACACAATAGTTTTTTTTTATCACAGAACAGTATTACTTTTTTTTACAGTAAAGCGCCTTTGACAAATGATGTGGGACATAATATTAAAACACTCCAAAAATTGTTCCACAGTTACATTTCAAATATCATGTTCCGTGAACTCGCTACATGAAATTCATCCCGAAATTACTATATGAAAACGCCAATTTAGCTGTATCCTGCTTGCAGTAGCCAAATGTTTGGCTAACTCGCTTAGGGTCGCCATGATTAAAGAAAATCGAGGATATATTAAGTACTCCATTTTAATAGGTAATTGAAATGAGCCTCGTTCGAAAAAGTTATTTTTTCAGATCTCTTATTAAGTATGATATCCATCAAAAGTTACGATTAAATACTAATTATAATAATTTTACATTAGTAACGCGCCCCCAAAAAAGTACGGAATACCATAAGGAACTTTTAAAAAGAATCTAGCCCGGTTTCAGTGAATGCAATCGGAGCCGTAAAATTATTTCGACATATTTTGCTAAGACTGAAACAATTTTATTAATGGGTAGTTACTTAGGTAGGCAGTACATATTATTGTGGGATACACATATTTACATTATTTAATTATTTATAAAATACTTAACACTAACACTTATAAATTTATTTAATATTTATTTCACTTATATAATACAATACACTTACATACTAAACTCATTCGAAATGCTTAAACACTAATATTTACATTTAAACACAAAACATAATTAAAATTAATTAAACAAGCAAACCCGAATGATACCCGTAGTATGCGGCGAGCGAAATAGATCGCCGCGCGATAAGAACTCGGCACTGATCGGGAATGATCGTGCGAGCTCGCGGCGAGCGCTCGCCAGTCGAGCGAACGCACTATAGCGCAAGACCCGTGTCGCCCGATGCGCCGCGGTCCGAACCTACCTACCGTGCGCGGCTACGTAACCAGTTTTGTAAATTCGTATTCGTCCATATCTGTTTGTTATTGTTTCGCGTCTTTAACTTTCATTCTTCGTATGACTCTGTGACTCTTTGTGTACTCCTTCTGTTCTTTCTTGTGTAGTTGTAAAATAAACTGTTATAACTGTGATTCCGGACTTAGTTATTTTACTCAACAAAACCTACACATATAGAATAAACCGGAGTAGCAGCCCCGCTACCCCCATACTGGTGACCTCCGAACGGAACTCAACCGAAGAGTCATGATGCTGAATCCAGATGACGACGACACGAACGGATCCAAGGTGAATACAATGCCACGACACCGCCCTGAAATGGTCGAAGCTTCTGCGCCGCCAGCCGTGCAGTTACGAATACCGCCATTTTGGCCAGAAAAGCCGGCGATTTGGTTCGCTCAAGTTGAAGGTCAGTTTGCTATAATGCGGATTACTGATAGTGCGACCAAATTTTACCACATATTGGCTACACTCGACCGACAGTATGCCGCTGAGGTAGAAGACATCCTTATCGGTCCAGCCGATTATGATAAATTAAAATCGGAGTTGATTAAACGGTTATCAGTGTCGCGAGAAAACAAGGTCAAACAGCTTTTGATGCACGAGCAGCTCGGTGACCGAAAACCGTCTCAATTTCTCCGGCACTTGCAACACCTCGCTGGACCTGGCATACCTACCGATTTTTTGAAGACGATTTGGACGAGCCGTTTACCTGCGAGTATGCAGCCAATCATCGCATGCCAACCATCATTGTCTTTAGACGCGCTAGCAGAGCTAGCCGATCGCGTCAACGACATTGCAACGCCATCACAGCAGGTTGCAGCTACGAGTTCTTCGCCCATCACCGAGCTCACACGTCAGGTGGCGGAACTGACTAGACAAGTGAGTGCCTTGACCACGCAAGTCAACCGCCGCCCACGATCCAGAGAACGACGTCAGTCACGTCAACGAGGCCGATCTTCGTCGTGTCGGTCACAGTCCAACTACAGACGGCATCCGCTTTGCTGGTACCATTACAAGCATGGTAACCAAGCCCACAAATGCGTCAAGCCCTGTGACTTCAAGACGGCGGGAAACACTCCAGGCAGTCAGTGATGGCGACAGATGACTGCCAGAGCTCACCGGGTCGCCTCTTCATCATGGACCGTAGCTCCAATATACAATTTTTAATAGACACTGGTAGTGACATTTGTGTATATCCCGTATCTGCGCTCCGTGAGCGCCTGTGTAAAACTAATTATCAGCTAAGCGCTGCCAATGGTTCGACTATCGATACATACGGTTACATACAGCTCAATTTAAATTTAGGCTTACGTCGTAACTTCCCATGGCGTTTTGTGATTGCAGACGTAACGAAAGCCATAATCGGTGTGGACTTTCTTTCACATTACCGCCTCATCGTGGATGTGAGTAATCAAAAGCTGATCGATAGTTTAACCAATGTGAGCATAGTGACTTCTATATCTAAGCCTGATTGTTTAGTTTCTAGTGTGAAAATTTTGTCTGGTGGCAATACAAAATTTCACAATATTTTGTCCGAATATCCGGAGATAACACGCCCTGCTGGTACTCCGGGTATCATTCGACATAACACTACACACCACATTCGCACACTTCCAGGCCCCCCTGTATCTTGCTCACCTCGACGCCTCGCTCCAGACAAACTCAAGATAGCTAAGCAAGAGTTCGACGCTATGCTAGCCAACGGGACAGCCCGTCCCTCTGGTAGCCCATGGGCGTCGCCGCTTCACCTGGTGTCCAAAAAGGACAATGGTTGGCGTCCATGCGGAGATTATAGGTTACTTAACGCACGAACTATACCTGACAAGTACCCAATCCGACATATTCAGGATTTTTCACACAGTTTGTCTGGTTGTAAGATCTTCTCGACCATCGATCTGGTTAAAGCGTATAATCAGATTCCCGTCTTCGAGGACGATATTCCGAAGACCGCCATTACTACGCCCTTCGGATTGTATGAGTTCCCCTTTATGACGTTTGGTTTGCGTAATGCAGGCCAAACTTTTCAGAGATTTGTCGACGAGATGACGCGTGGACTCGACTTCTGCTACCCTTACTTAGACGATTTTTTAATTTTTAGCAGATCAGCCCAGGAACATGAAGACCACTTGCGCCAACTCTTCACACGCATGAAAACTTATGGTGTTCTGATAAATACTGCCAAATGCGTCTTTGGTGCTTCTGAAGTCACGTTTCTCGGCTATCAAATCTCTGAAAAGGGCACAAAACCTGTGGATGGTAGGGTTCAAGCCATTGCCGAATTCCCAGTCCCAAAGACCGTCAGAGAACTCCGTCGATTTTTGGGAATGGTGAATTTTTACAGGCGATTCTTGAAAAATGCCGCTCTAATCCAAGCGCCTTTGAATGCCTTATTGGCCGGTTCCGTCAAGGGTTCTCATCCAGTCGTCATAGAGGGAAACTCACTACAAGCTTTCGAGGACTGCAAAACCAGTCTTTGCAATGCAGCTCTGTTGGCTCATCCTGATTCTCAAGCCAAGCTAGGACTAGTAACTGACGCCTCCGACACGGCGATAGGTGGAGTCTTACAGCAGCGTAAGGAGGATGGAGCCTGGGAACCTCTAGCATTTTTCTCCCGTAAGTTGAGCCCGTCACAAACGAAGTACTCTCCATATGACCGTGAGCTCCTTGCCATTTACGAGAGCATTAAATACTTCCGCCATATGCTAGAGGCAACTCATTTCACCATCTATACTGACCACAAACCACTGTGTTACGCGTTTCACGAGCGGAAAAGAAGCTGCACACCGCGTCAGTATAGACATCTCGATTTTATCTCGCAGTTCACAACTGATATTTTGCACATATCTGGCGCAAACAACGTTGTTGCTGACACTCTTTCCAGAATCAATGAACTGCAGATACCTGTCGACCTCGAAGAAATGGCCAAGCTCCAAGCCACAGATCCTGAACTTGCAGCATACGTAGGTGGCGAATCTTCTCTTCGTCTGATAAAGAAAAGGGTGCCTGGTAGCCGTACCGAATTGTACTGCGACGTCAGTACACCGGCTCCCAGACCTTTTGTGCCACAGCAACTGCGCCAGCAGGTATTCAATTGCCTGCATTCTTTAAGCCACCCAGGACCCAACGCTACAGCCAAACTCGTTGCTCAACGTTTTGTCTGGCCCCTCATGCGGAAGAATTGCCGCGAATGGTCTAAGGCATGTTTGACCTGCCAGCGCTCGAAGGTAAGTAGACACGTTTCTTCACCGCTAGGTACACACACCTTACCTTCGGCGCGTTTCAAACATGTCCATATAGACCTGATCGGCCCTTTACCGCCTGCTGGTGATTTCCGGTATTGCCTTACAGCCGTCGATCGCTTCACGCGATGGCCGGAAGCTGTACCACTTACCGACATCACCGCCGAAACAGTGGCCAAAGCGTTTGTCTCCTGTTGGGTGTCCCGATATGGCTGTCCCACAAACGTCGTTACAGATCGTGGAGCTCAATTTCAGTCAGCACTTTTCCAGCAGCTGTCAAAGTCTATCGGCTTTGACCATCGCAGGACTACAGCATACCACCCACAATGTAACGGCCTAGTGGAACGCTTTCATAGGCAATTAAAAGCGGCAATCACCTGCCACGCAACCTCCAACTGGGTTGAGGTCTTACCCCTCGTTCTTCTCGGCATCAGGAGCGCCTTCAAAGAAGATCTCCAATCCTCATCAGCTGAGTTGATGTTTGGTGAACCACTTCGTTTACCTGGTGAATTTTTTGGTCATGATATCACCGGATACACCACTGACATCACTGACTTTTCAGCGCGTATGAGGTCGTTTGCCGAAAATATACGCCCAGTTCCAACTCAGCATCACAGCAAAAACAAGATCTTCGTTTTCAAGGATCTCGCCACTTGCAGCCACGTATTTCTTAGGGAAGACGCGCTCCGTGGCTCACTTCAACCAGCCTACACAGGTCCACACGAAGTTTTAAAACGAGGTGCTAAATATTTTAGGATTAATATTAAAAACAAAGACGTGACAGTTAGTATAGACCGCCTTAAGCCAGCCTACTTACTGTCCGATGACAGATCCATAGCACCACAGGACGAACCGTCTTCGGATTCATCATCCACTGATTTATCCTTATCACCGCAACCCGATCACGATCCCTCAGTTGTCAGAACAACTCGTTATGGCAGGAAAGTTCGCTTTCCTGACTATTATTGCCCTTAACCAGGTCTCTGGAGGGGAGTGATGTGGGATACACATATTTACATTATTTAATTATTTATAAAATACTTAACACTAACACTTATAAATTTATTTAATATTTATTTCACTTATATAATACAATACACTTACATACTAAACTCATTCGAAATGCTTAAACACTAATATTTACATTTAAACACAAAACATAATTAAAATTAATTAAACAAGCAAACCCGAATGATACCCGTAGTATGCGGCGAGCGAAATAGATCGCCGCGCGATAAGAACTCGGCACTGATCGGGAATGATCGTGCGAGCTCGCGGCGAGCGCTCGCCAGTCGAGCGAACGCACTATAGCGCAAGACCCGTGTCGCCCGATGCGCCGCGGTCCGAACCTACCTACCGTGCGCGGCTACGTAACCAGTTTTGTAAATTCGTATTCGTCCATATCTGTTTGTTATTGTTTCGCGTCTTTAACTTTCATTCTTCGTATGACTCTGTGACTCTTTGTGTACTCCTTCTGTTCTTTCTTGTGTAGTTGTAAAATAAACTGTTATAACTGTGATTCCGGACTTAGTTATTTTACTCAACAAAACCTACACATATAGAATAAACCGGAGTAGCAGCCCCGCTACCCCCATATTATCTCTTATATCTATATATATAAAAGAAAGTGGTGTTAGTTACACTATTTATAACGCAAGAACCGATGAACCAATTTGGCTAAAAATTGGTAGAGAGGTGACTTAGAACCAGGAAACGGACATAAGATACTTTTTATCCCGTTCGAACGCGATAGTGAATCCAAAGGGATTCCACGCGGACGAAGTCGCGGGAGGCCACTAGTATAAAAATGAATTGCTGTAAGTTAGTCTTAAACTAGAGAACGGCTCAACTGATTTCAATTATTTTAGTCTTGAAATAATTGTGCAAGTCCAGGGAAGGTTTAAAAGATAAGAAAAAAAACAACAGACAGGACAACGTCTGCGGGTCCGCTATTAATAAATAATAATAATAATAAATTGTTTCAACGAACACACCAATTACCCAGCCCTAAACTAAGCGTTAACTTGTGCTATGGTAGATAGAAAAACTAAAATACATTCATAAACACCCATGACTCAGGTACAAATGCTCGTGCTCATCACACAAACATTTGCCCCTAGCAGGATTCGAACCCGCGACAGCCGGTTCTGTAATCTGAACCTCAGACCACTAGACCAAATCTTTCTTATTTATTAGCTGAATAACGTTTTTATCATGAAATCAAAATGCACTGTCCCACCAACTAATTCAACATGTCCACAGTACACACAAAGCGTCTGCCCCGTCGGTGTAGTGGCAAAGTTTCTGCCTTACATCCAAGAGGTCCAGGGTTCGAATCCCAGGTCGAGCCAAAATTGTTTCTGAGATTTTCTGTCATGAATTTCTCAAAAACAGCTCGGAGTCGGGAAGTTGGCGGTGTTACACCCCCGTGCCTCGGAAAGCACGTTAAGCCGTTGGTCCTGACTCCTGCGCCTGATCTCTCTCCGGTCATGTCGGATTGCCGTCTCACCGAACTTTGAGAGTGATGGAACAGTGAGTGCACCTGTGTATTGCGCTCACACTTGTGCACTATAATATCTCCTGCGCAGTTGGCTGATCTCTGTTGAGATTGGCCGCCGTGGTCGAAATCGGCCAGGAGGACTATTATTATTATTATTACACACAAAGCGTTCGTTTTTCCGCGTTCTTTATCTTTATAAAATGAAATGCAAATTTTATTGCGCGCGTATTATTCGGATTCCAGCACGGTGCGCGAGGCAGAGATAGTAGGTGTTTTAATTAAAATTATTTTGTCCCTAATGAGCGGTGAACTAACGTGGGTATTAACTCCTGTGGATAGCTGGGGATTTTCTTGGATACTTCGCCTAGAGTTAATAAAATAAGAGGAAAAATTACAAAGCTACACCTGGTCTAGGTACGTTACTAGGTATATTAGGTCGTCTGACAGCAAGGTGGATTAACGACCTAGTAAAGATCCCAAAACCAAAGTGACAGTCAGCTAATCGTCCTGAAAAACATTGGGGAAGGCCTATGAGCAAAATCAACCGATTGGCCTATGAGCAAAATCAACCGATTATGATGATAAAGAAAAATAGGTAGGAATTCTTGTCCCTGGCTTTTGGATAAGAAAGTATCGTCAACGCTTTTACAGCCAAAATTCTAATAGTTTAGTTTAGTATTCTTTGAACTAGCCTTAAGCACCATTAAATAAAACGAACGACAATCTTAAGAAACAAGTCAAACACAATTTTATTCTGACGCGTAAAACTATCACCATTCATTACCTTCACTCTTCCATTCCTTCGCTCTCATTCCATACATTATTCATTAGATTTTTCGAAGCGCGATTCCTGCGATATTTGCGACAAATGTGCGACATTCTTTATTGCGCTCATTAAGGCCGCTTCACATGGAAATAAGAAGACGGCGGAAGGTCGTCGTTACGCACAAGTTACATCGCCCACTAGTATTTTTATTACAGTATTTACAAATGGATTGGATGCGGTAGGCTTCCCTGACTGAACAAAGGTTTCGAAAAGACGTAACACTTAAATAATCTTTTTGGCTCCGGTTATCGGGGAGGAATCGAACCAATGCTCTGACCACTGAGCTACCGAGAACCTTAATGAAGTCGTTGAACAAAGGTTTTTGATTAAGTTACTTTATTATTTACACTTAAAGAAAAATTAACTGCCACAGGCGGGACTCCAACCCGCACCTCTCGCAAGCCGGGCGATTGCTCTCCCAATTGAGCTACCGTGACACTAACTCATCGGTCCAAATTTCTTAAAGTGCTCCTTAGGCCGTAGCCAGCTAAGGTTAGATACCTACAACATCAGAAAGAAACACATTTTGAGCTGTTTTACAATCGGTTAAGATGAATCCGCTTATTGATTAAGTTACTTTTTTTAGCATTAACAATGCAAATGTGAAATTATAAATTAGGACCGCAATCGCACGGCTTACAAGAGGTTCGAGTCTTCTGCTTATGCTTTTGCACTTCGAGCAGCTTCATCATCATCATCTCAAACGTCTAACAGTCAAGAGTTTGTAGCCACCTGTTCACACGAGGAAGTATACTTATTGCAAACTTTTACGAAATAAGTAAATAGTTATGGCCTACTATTTATCACTGTAGATTTATTAACGTACAGTCGAAAGCCGTTGGCGTGAAAGATGTACCTAATGTCGAATTAAATTCGGCTTCTTTCTTATCTTAATTTTGCCAAGGACTGAGCCCTTGGCAAAATAAAGATTTTCGGTCCTTTCATAGCACAAACAAAGAATAGAAAAGAGAAAGAAAGTGCTGGTCCAAATGAAATTGGGATGTTTATTATGACGCCTTAACTTGCATGTGTATATCAATTGACGCGTAAGGCTCAATGTAGCTGTTTTCTTCAATAAAAAAAAAACAAATCAGTCGCTCGTAATCTGTCGAAGCGACAACATCTCCTTTAGGATGCCACGTGTAGTGGCGAAACGCGTCGAGTGTTTTGTTGGTCAGTGTTGTGTTCTCAGGTGCATCTTCTGTGTCACATTGTGAGTTGTTTTATAAGTCCTGCGACTTCCAGCTCTAGTTTTTTCAAGTGGTTACAGTTAGATGTATTTGGGTTTTTGCACTGGCGTCGTTTAGTGGAAATTTAAAGCAAAATAATTCTGTTTTTCAGCTTTAAAAACACATGAGCCTACTGACCTCCTCTTCGACATATTAGCACCCATTACGGGGCCCATACATCAACAGCGGAGGCTTTTCCCGCCTATCGAGTGTCGTGTGTGACTAAGTAATACTGAAGAATAAAATTCGAAAAACAAAACCGTTTTCTTTACGAGCGATCGATAGATTGGTATACTTCTTGAGTAAATATTTTACGAAAGGTATCTGAACTTCTTATTATTTTCAGTCAAGGACACACTTAAGTTAGGTAAAAAAATCTCCAACTACTTAGACTTACGAGACTTACTAGATGCGAATACTTTTTTTTAATAGAACACTTTTCTGAAACGGCTAATTTAATAATAATGAATTAAATCATAACGAACCAAGCTTTTTCAACGTCACGCTTGCAGACTACTTCAAAAAAAAAAACAAAAAATCTAAAGCTGAAAAAAGGAAGGACGAGGGAGACGTTCGTAGTCTGTCGAAGCGACAACATTTCCTGAGGATGCCACGTGTAGTGGCGAAACGCGTCGAGTGTTTTGTTGGTATCAGTGTTGTGATTCCAGGTGCAGTTGGATGTATTTTGGTTCCTGCACTTGCGTCGTTTAAAGCAAAATAATCCTTTTTTCAGCTTTAGTCATGGATTTCCGCAAAGTAATTCCTGATTCCATCAACTATAAAATAAATCTCTCAAGCAACCCACTAGACCAAATACTATCTATCCTTGGCCAAACCAAAGTATATCTCTCAAACAAAAGCGCCCAAGCTGGGGCATACAAGTTGAGCGTTTCCGCCTTGCCAATGCCTTACACTCGCCATAGAGAATACGAGAACAAGAAGAGAACGTATCTTCTATTCACGCGCGATCGACGGCGCGAGTGGCCGGCGTCCGGCGGCGTCGTCGCGACGCCTGAAACGCCATGGTCTAGGCTCTAAGGATTCTCAAACTTGTTCAGTTATTGGAGCACTAGACTAACTGTCCATCTCACTCCAGTACAGTATAAGCAAAGTCGCTTCCCGCGTCGGTACCTATGTCTGTACGTATGTAAAATTAAAACACACTTTAAAAAAAATGGACTGCCACAGGCGGGCCTCGAACCCGCAACCTATTTTATTTTATTTATTCATGGCTCATAAAACAAGTTACAGTCAGTGAATAACAAAAAGTAAAGCAGTATACAGAGCTAGACTGAAACTCTAAACATGTAAGCACAATTTGTTCTAGGTTAAATGAAATGTTAGAGGGTTAAAACTTAAAAATACAGATATAGTCTATCAACTATTATTAGTTTTGTTAGTAATATAGTAAAAAAAAGGAACTAATAACAAAAATAGGTGTGAATAACTTACTTAATTATACACAAGTAAATACAAATGGTGATTTAATCGACACGGCAAAAGAGAATCTTATTAATTTCTTTTTTGAATTTGTACAAACTGCATGAAAAAATATCCATAGATGCAGGTTTAGGGAGGGTTTCATTATACAAACGGCACATTCTAGAAATAGTGTTGAAAAATGATTTGTTATTTTTGTAAACAACTCTCGCAAACCAGGCGATTGCTCTCACATTCGAGCTACC
The DNA here is from genome assembly GCA_963921415.1 of Pyrausta despicata. NCBI lineage: Eukaryota > Metazoa > Arthropoda > Insecta > Lepidoptera > Crambidae > Pyrausta > Pyrausta despicata. The sequence goes on along the minus strand of OY992852.1, from coordinate 1,861,735 downwards.
GTGACACTTACGATTTTTTGACGTGACAACGTCTTATAAATTGGTTTGCCGGGTGACACCTCAAGAAACTGCGTTACGCTGCTCCGCTCACGTTTCGCGCGAGAGAGACAGAGCGAGAGAGAGAGAGAGAGAGAGAGAGATAGGCATACACACCGGTTCATGTTATACGAATGAATATTCACATTAAAATTATTTTACCACTCAGAGTCGTTGTCACGTAAAACTTTCGCGCGTATACTGACTTTACAGGCAACCAATTTTTTTTAAGTTCTCCGTAGGCTCAACCCATGATTCATCGCTGTTGAGGTTAGATACCTACAACATCCGAATGAAACACTTTTCACCTGTTTAACAATCGGTTTCGGCAGTCCATTTTTCTTTGTGTTTTAATTAACATTGTAAATAGTTTGCATTGTTAATGCTTGCACTCTTGCACACTTTGGGAACCGTGGTTTCGTACCCGGCGCATGAGCGCTGCCAAATGGTCAACCTATTACAGAGGTAGTTCTGTTTGATCGTATCCGTGACTATAAACGACTGGATGTTTTATTCTATTCTAGGCACCAACCAACCATACGCGAGAGCTTTTATGATTCAGAAATAAAATGGGCCTTGGTATTGGCATGGCTACTTATATAAAATTAAAGCTTAATCATCTTTTACATAATGACGACATACATTCTCCAAATTATTCTGCATACATCATCATTCTGTGTTCTGTCAGATCAATGTATGTGATGTTGTTACATATTTATTTATTTATTTAAAAAAAACGATTAGAGTTGTGAAACTCACTTCGAAGCAATGGAAAACATATTTTTACGGCTATGGCGTAGCGTAAGTCGTCACAGCTTAGCATCGAAGTGTTTCTAAAGATTGAACATAAAATAACGAAGGCTTATTTTCACGACTTAAACTTTACTATACACACACACGCGACTTTAATAGACCGGAAAAATCACACATTCCCATGAAGAAGCTCTCCGCATATTTAGGCAAACATTACATGAATGAACACGAATATTATTTCGGAACAAACAAGTCGAATCGGGACCGGAACCCGCTCTTAGCAGACGGCAGACTGCCAGCTTGTGCCATTAAGCCATTCATGAACTGGAAACAGCTCGGCTAGTCGAGGCTAATAGCCATTCGTAAGACACATGTAAAGAAGCCAGTTTAAAGGATCAAGATTATATTTCGTTGCGAGTATTTGAAACGAATGTGGCTGTTGCGAATGAGGCTAACTAACTGCTGAGAACAAAAGCGTTCTCAACAGCTTGGTTTTGTTGCAGATAGGGATTCTGGAAATACTTTTAGGCCCAATCTTAAAGCAGATACCTATTTGTTATCTATGTAGTAGACTCAAAGCTGTCGTTCCAGAATAAAGTTAGAAAATTTCTAAATGAATAAATTGCATGTACATTAGTAGTATTTATATATTTTATTATCCATATTAATTAATTCATTGATATTTATTTTTATATATATTATAATATAAATAATAGGTATTTACTTTCATTTTTTGATATTATGATATTATATCTATCTACCTATATGTATAATATGTTAATTTATTCGTGCGTTATCTTATCTATCTTCAACCACAATTTACCTTCATCATTTAATTTTCACTACACCCATTGCCTTCTTTCTGCCTGACCTTGAGGTTGACTGGCAAAAAATGCTTTTAGCATTAAGTCTACTCTTTGTACATTTCTTGTGCAATGAAGTAATAAATAAATAGGCAAAACACTGTCACGTTGTAAAATCCTATCCTATTTAACATCCTTTCGTAATGTGACATGAATTGTAACGACTATTTTTAATGACAAGATAAAAACTAATAAAATTGTTGTGTTCATAATAGGTATACATATAAGATTTTAAATACTAAGGTTTCAATTTAAGATGAGCAATGTATATATATGTTTACTGGTGGTGTTCCTTTTTTGAATAAATAAATAAATTAGAAAGGTGAAATAGCTAAAATAAAACATATGGCACCGTCACATTGCTGGTAAAATTCAAACATACATTCTGAAAACGCTGCAAATTGTGGCCAAAACGGAAGTTGTACCGATTGTTAGCTGTTTCAGCTATAATTTCATAGTTCGTTTCTGAAAACCACCAGTCAGCCCAATTATGGTTCCAGCACGGAGTGACGCATCGACAATTTCACGTCTTGATCAAAACCTGGGGGAAATACTCTGTAAAATTTCTTTTAAAATCTCGACTCTACCTGTCCTTATCACACGTGCCAGCTTTACAGTTCGAACGACTGCGATAGGTAGAGCTCAAAAACCGGGTTTGAACTGGCAAAGTTAGCCCTTCGATCCGCCCAGGGAAATCGCCCAGTAATTGAGTGGCGACTGCAAAATTTGATTTTCAACTAAACTTAATTATGCCCTGGTTCCTTTTCGTACTTTACCGAGCTATCGAATCGAATTGTTCTCAATTAGGATGATCAGACATTATTAAAGTTATTCTTGTATACCTACTATGTTTTCATAATAATCTTCTATCAAAAATACTTTTATTGGGATGGCCAATGTAATGTAGTGATAAGTAAAATGTATGTGTATGTATGTAATTGGTAAAATAATTTTTCAATAAGTTCAGTAGTTCCTGACATAGCGCGTTACAATCATATAAACTCGTAATCTTTACCTCTTTTTTCTAGCATAGATTTAAAAAATCTACTCGTAAATAAATAATAGATATACAACAACATCACATACATTGTTCTGACTCCGTGGTAAGTAGCTTAAGCACTTGTGTTTTACAGATATTGGATTCAACAGTGGTTTTACAAATAATCACATATAACACCCAGACCAGTACAAACAGACATGTACACAAATGTTTGTACAGTGCGGGGATCGAACCCGCGACCTCCTGGTTAATGGTCAACTTCTTGACCATTACACCAAAGTGGTCGTCTAAATACACACATCAAAAGTGTCTAGGGATCAACATATATTTTTGCAATAACTTTTCTCCTGATTGATATTAATTAAAATTTTCTTTAAGGATTCATCAAATAAAGTGTTTTCGTTTGTCTACAGTAACGATAAACCAAGTCACCTTTGCATTAATAAAGAAATTTGCCATTTTCCTAATAAAGGGATTTTTGACATTTGAACCACTAACATTAAAGTTCGAAAAAAAGACTGAAATAACAGTTTTCTTTAAAATTTTATTGAGTTCATCCAAATCACGCTGTGGAATGGCCGCCCATGTTCGTTGCAACAACAAAAAAAGGTCTTCTTGCGACTGGATACCCTCCATATTCGGCAGAGCTCTTCTCTGTAGCATATCCCATGCATGCAGGCCAGGGCATGACATTGATGTTAGCTGCGGCGAGAGTCTGTCTTACAACTCTTGCGGTGTGCGGTCGTGCATTATCATGCATTAACTGAAATAAGGGACCGATTTGCACTTGTAGAGGAACGATGACGTCTGATACAATCGTCTCAGCATAAATTTGAGCGTTGAGGTTGCCTCTGATCCAAATCAACTCAGTTCTTCCGCCGATCCAAATACCCGCCCATACCATGATGGTTCCACCACTATAAGGATGGACTTCCTGGCAGGATTTTAATCGCTGTTGGCGTCCAGGGGTTCTCCAGTGTCGTATACGTCTTGTATCCGGTCTCATACCAAAACGAGACTCATCAGAAAATCACACGAAACGCCATTGTTCTTCTGCTCAATTTCTGTGTTCAAGAGCCCATTGATATCGAATCCTACGATTGTGCATTGCTATAGGTGGTACCCTTAGCGGTCTTCGGGAATGAAGATTCACTTCATGCAAGCGGTTTCTGACTGTTTGGTCGCTAATTAAGTTCCCTGAAAAGTGATGAAGCCTCCCGGCTAACATCATGGCGGTTATTGTTGGAGCTCTTCGAGTTGTGATTTGAATGTATCGGTCTTGTCTCCGTGTGGTGCAGCGATACCGTCCTACTGGTCCGTATGGCGCTACTACAGAGAAGAGCTCTGCCGAATATGGAGGGTATCCAGTCGCAAGAAGACCTTTTTTTGTTCTTGCAACGAACATGGGCGGCCATTCCACAGCGTGATTTGGATGAACTCATTTTGAGTATGCCAAACCGATGTTCTTGTGTTGTTAGTGTTCGCGGTAGAAACACGGATTATTAATTGTTTAAGTTACCTAATAAAATTTTAAAGAAAACTGTTATTTCAGTCTTTTTTTCGAACTTTAATGTTAGTGGTTCAAATGTCAAAAATCCCTTTATTAGGAAAATGGCAAATTTCTTTATTAATGCAAAGGTGACTTGGTTTATCGTTAGACAAACGAAAACACTTTATTTGATGAATCCTTAAAGAAAATTTTAATTAATATCAATCAGGAGAAAAGTCATTGCAAAAATATATGTTGATCCCTAGACACTTTTGATGTGTGTAGGTTCATATAATAAGTTCAACTCTTTAAATCAGCATGCATCTAGATTTTTAAAGTGTAACGTGTCCTCAATTACACCGGCCGTGTGAGGCGGCCTGGTCACCTCACGGGACGCGCATTTGCATAACGTGTGCACGCGGGGCGATGCGACGATCAACAGTATAACCCCATTCCCTTTTGAGCAGGCCCTATTGGTATGCTCAAAGAGAGGGTTGGACCACCAATCTGTTTAAAATAACTATGTATATAGGTGCTATGTATATATATGTAAGTTAGTTCAGCGTTCTCTATACAGGTAGCTTTTGAAAGCTTCGCATAGATTGTCTAGGTATTTCATGGAGCGGCTAGAATTCAGAGGCTGTACTCGCTAACGTTTCGTTAGTATTTAATAATAATAATAACGTTTATTTCAGGCAACAAATTACAACGTAATTATGGTCCATATTATAAATTCCTTAAAGTCTAACATACATATTCTTATAAAACAAATGAAAAATTAATATCAGTATCTATATCACACAAACACACGCGTCAGCGAATTGATACGACACGCGCGGTGATGTCGGCAGGTAGGCGTCCCCTGAATTCACGGAAAACGACTCCCTATGGCCAGAAGTCCTCCTTCATGAAGGTGGCTAGATGGTGAGTCGGGACCCTCACCACAAATGAATTAAAATTCACTTTGTGGCGAGACTCCAACCGTTCGACCCTCAGGGTGAATTTGGACTTCTTTGGTCGTCAACCTTCGTAGACCAATGCAAACGGGACACATTGACAGCGTTGAGCGCACTTCAGCACGCAGCTGTAGATCGGGTGCAGTCGGTGCGGTGCCGTGATTTTTACGGCTAGCGGGCTTCCTCTTCTTCCTTTCCACTTTGGTAAAGCCCCGTTCATCGCATCGATTATTCGGGTGACATTATGTAGATGTCAGCTTCTTTTCTTTCCCCGATTTCATAGGCTGCCGAGGTAAGGCAGCAGCGGCTGCGTAAGCACGGGTCGGTTTTCGTCGGCTCCGCTCGCGCGGGGCTGGCTTTGGGGAGCGGGGCTACGCGGTCAACAACAGTGAGCGGTTACTCAATATTGCTGACCGATGTGATTTGCGCTCGACGATCGCGTATTTTCGGGTCTAGCTAGCGCGTTCGCTCGCGCGGACAAGGTTGTAGGAGTGACAGGGATGGCTTCATCCGAAACTACGGACGACGGCTAACAGAGTAGGCCCCCTACCCCCTACAGGTAGCTTGGTGAATACCTACATTATTCAAAAATATGTGCCCTGAAATCAAGTTAGGTAGGCCTGATCTCTATCAGATCACGGTCATGTCAGATTTCTGGCTCATTCATCGGGACTATGGCCAATTTTAGATGGGCGGTGTATAGCCCTGGGTCCTGGGTAGGTATATCACCGATTGCAAGCATAGGCTTCGTAAAATTAATGTTTCTCTCTGTTTAACACCAGTACTGCCTAGAAACAAGAAGCTTATAAACAGCAAGTGCTATCGATCGCAATAGGTAGGTATTCACTGTCACCGATTTAGGCAAAGCTACTTAGTTTCATCCAAAAATGCCCCAAGATGAGTTCAATTTTTTTAGTTCTTTATGCAGGCAGGTAGGTCTACGAAATACTGTCTCATAACAAACCCAAGAATTCACTATCATACCTTTACAAAAACCTAGTCCTAGGTCTTAAGCGAAGATAGAATAATGAATGTAGCCACAATGACTAAAACCTAGTCCTAACCTCCCTTTTCATACTTGCTTACAAGAATAACCTTAGCGAAAAAAAACCAACTATTAAGTAGAACGTTCTCATTTAGCACTCACCTACCCGCGCCGCAGCGACAATGCGAGTCCCGAATTGTTTCACGGCACATTGTGTCCGCGATTCTCCTAATGCTCTCAATGCAGGTTTATTTTCACTTAGCCTTCACATTGTTTCACTAGAAGGAATGGAACCACAGGGAGCTCCACACAAAAAGGAATGTAAATGGAATCGAACATTGTTTCACTGTAGTGCAGTGGAATAGTGCGATCTCTGTGTTAATGTCAGATTGCTGTCCCATTTATCACACTATGACCAATTTTGACTACCTACTTACCTACTTGAAGCCATATTACAACGTCCTCTCCGTTCAACAGCAAGTGCTATTGATCGCAATAGGTAGGTAGGATATTCACCGACTTGGGCAAAGCCATTTAGTTTCGTAAGTTCCAAGGCAAGATGAGTGCAATGTTTCTAATTCTTTATGCAGGAAGGTAGGTCAAATAATACCGTCCAATAACAAACCTCAGTCGTTGTACTATGCGAGCAACAAGTGCAACCAATACTTGTGTCAATGACAATCGCCCTTTGTTACGTAGGACACTATCAATACATTTGATATTGTCTCGTCTCGTTGCTCTTGTTGCGTTCGGCGCTCACGTGTTATGTGTAAGTACTTAAGAATTCACTAGCATACATTTTAAAACCAGTATACTTGCTTACAAAAACAAAATAACCCAACTCCTAAGTAGAGCGTTCTTATTTAGCACTCACCTACCTGCGCCGCAGCGACAATGCGAGTCCCGCATTGTCTCACGGCACATTGTGCCCGCGTTTCTCTAGATGCACTCAATGCAAGTTTCTTTTCACTTAACCTTCACATTGTTTTATTCTCACTTAACTTTCACATTGTTTCGCTAGCAGAACCGGAGGAATGGAACCACCACGGGCACCTTAGTAGTTGACCACAAAAAAGTAGATTTTGAACAACGTCGGACAGTTTCACTGCACTAATAAATATATTCGTGAACTTTTCTATTTTTCGTGAAAACTCGACTCTATTTTATTTTAACTAAATTAAAAAAAACTCTGAAAAGGGAAATTATTATTTTACGTCTACACGGTGACATATTTTTATGAACTGTCAAAACTACTTTAGATTTTATTTTTATAGGTTTGGTCGAATGGAAAATGGCAATCATTCAATGAATAGAGGTTAAATTTGCGTAATTTCTCGAAATTTCGGTCAGCATTTTTCTTTTTAGGTTAATGCTGCTAGACTACTCCATGAAAACGTTAAAGCGCATGAAATAAACAAAGGATGATAATTTTTGTACCGATAATAGAGTGAAGTTCGGTGAGACGGCAATCCGACATGACCGGAGAGATCAGGCGCAGGACCAACGGCTTAACGTGCGCACCGAGGCACGGGGGTGTAACACCGCCAACTTTGCGATTCCGAGCTGTTTTTGAGAAATTCATAACAAATAATCTCAGAAACAAGTTTGGCTCGACCTGGGATTCGAACCCAGAACCCTTTTCGAATGTAAGGCAGAAACTTTGCCACTTCACCAACGAGGCAGTCAAAAAATGCCTTTTGTACTTATGTTACATAATAACTAAGTAGGATTTATAATAAAACACACCAAAACAGATCAACAACGGATTATAATCACAATAAATATTCAAAAAATATACCCTCCATTTTAGCTATAACATAAATAAATAAGATTCTAAACAACCAATAGGCATTGCTTATAAACCTATATTTGTACAGTGATCAACATATTCAGGGCAATATGTAGGGATTATTTACGTTGACACGGGAGATTATTTACTTAAAACTACTTTTGCGCTTCTCCCGCAGCTTCAGTTGTGAACACTCAGCAAAAACACATGTACGATTTCGCTTTCATACGCGATAGGTACAAAAATGAAGTAAATATCTACATATTTTTGCCCTTGATTTATATACATGACAAGAATTGCAATCAATCTATCAGAAAGTTATCAATTTATTGATGTAGTTATTATGTTATCATCAATGTTATTACAATCCACAAGTAAATCCTCTAGTCAATTTTAATAGAGCGCCGTCTCTTTTACTCTCGTATAATCAATCATATTTTAGGCTAAGTAAGTATAACATTTTTTCTGGCAATCTTTACATAGCTAGTTCAACAAGATGCTACGTTTAGATAATCAAATCATATAACAATTAATATTTACTGAGTCTCCTGTACCTACGTATTTTAACGGATACAGCGAATGCGTAAATACAAAGAAATTCATGTTAGAATCTAAACTATTTATATCACAGTTATATGATATTAGTACATTACTACTTACTGTTCTTTCAAACGTAAACTCCCTGTAAAAGATGAATGAAGGATTTGCATCTACATTTTTCAGCATACTTTAAATGATTTTTATAACAGTGTTAAATAATATTTTATGCACGGAAAGAGATTTAATCAACGACGTATGCAAATGTAACGCCAAGCAATTTAAAAATTTATTGAAAATATATTTATTTCTCAAATCAAAGTGCGATATGTTACATCGACACAATAGGGTTTTTAACACTACTGTTAACGATGTGGCTTACTAGTTACAAATCCTACGATTTGTAACTAGTAAGTCACATCTTTCTGGGTATGAACAATAAATTAAAAAATCGCACCACATGCCAAAGATTATTCTGAAAATGTAGCTAATTCCTTGTTTTTACGTAGGTACACTGTCAGAAAAAAAAACTTTACGTAGCAATAGAAAACTGTAAAGTGTCAATGTATTAGTCACCGATTAATATAAAATAATCTACTGTTTGTTGACTGGATTGGCAGTTACCCTTAAAACAGTTTATAATAAAGATGTGTCTCTCAAATCGAATACGTATAAAACTGACCCAGTCATTAATAAATATAAAATATACAATTAAATACAAACAAAAAATTACAATTCAAAATAAATCAATAACAATATTTAACAAAACAAGCGAATCAGCTTTTTTTACAAGCTGTAAGTAAAATATTACAAAATACAAGTTAGTCAAGCCAGTGTCTGCTTTTTGCGTTAATATTGCATACCTACTTACAAATCAAAACACGCAAGATAAAGACAAAATCATCTTTCTCTCACACGTCACAGATAGCATAACAAACATTAAAGTGTCATACACAAAGTACGTATCAAAGGAATAGCCCGCATTGTGTCTTAGCCCTGAAACTGACCAGAATAACAATCTCATTTTCTCATTTGCATGACACGTCTATATTATAAACCGATTGCCCTATCTAAGACTCGGTGCCGTAACTAGGACTATTCAACCGTTGATATACAACACTGTCTTTAAGACCCCAAACATCGGCACTGGAAAATTACAATAAGAACTAGAACCATTTTCAAGGTATACTACACTCCATGTCATCGCAACTTACGCATGGCCGTGTTAGGAACATATCAATACAAGGACAGCACCGCTTTTTAAGCCTAGTCAATGAACCTCGCTAAACCACTGATGTATGATTTCAGTTTACAACCTATTATAACAATATTCTATCCACATTTGTCTTGAAGGTGCTAGCTGTAGTTTCATATGAACAAAACTGAAAAAGAGGGTTATTTTGCTTTAAATTTCCACTAAACGACGCCAACACAGGAACCCAAATACATCCAACTGTAACCACCTGAAAAAACTAGGGCTGGAAGTCGCAGGACTTACAATACAACTCACAACGTGACACAGAAGATGCACATGGAATCACAACACTGACACCAACAAAACACTTGTTTTTCAGGTGGTGACAGTTGGATGTATTTGGGTTCCTACGCAGGCGTCGTTTAGTGGAAATTTAAAGCAAAATAATCCTCTCTTTCAGCTTTAGTCATGGATTTCCACAAAATAACGCCTGATTCCAGAAACTATTTTATATAAACAGCTGTAACCTTAGATAGCATTTAATATGACACTGATAGTTATCTAACTTTTTAGTCAAAGATGTAACAATATTGAAACCGGTCATTAAAATTTGAAACATAATAGTACTGGCAGAATATAACGCGCAGTTACAGACCGTCCTTGTTCTATAGCAAATTTTTAGTAGTAGAAAAACTCAACCTGGTTCTTTTCATGAAGAATTATATAAAGACCTTGCTTTATATCTCAAACCTTCCCTAGACTTCCACGAATATTTCAAGACTAATATTATTCAAATCGTTTCAGCCGTTCTTGAGTTTTAGCGAGACTAACGAACAGCAATTCATTTTTTATATATAAGAGCTAATGTAATGTTCCTATCACTGCCATGGTACAGTTGAAGTATAGACCTTAACAGCCTAGTCACGGCACAAGCCTCACCTCTTAATTCTTAGCCTCCTGGACTTTCTCCTCCACTTTCTTGTCCCCACCCAAGTAGTGGTAGTTGAGGAATCTCGCGCCCTGCGTGAGCTGGGCACATTCGTTGGTGAAATGGCACGCGAAGAGAAGCATATTTCTAGGTTGGACCTTCCAAGCGAAGCGCATAAACATCAGCGAGTAGAGGGATAGAGCTGGAAGACAAAGGGTTGGGGTCATTTTGGCGTACAAAATGGGGCATTTTGATAGCACAACTAAAATTATAAATAAATAAATATTTCACAACAATCACACCAATTCTCCTGCCCAAATTAAGCTACGAGGCTTGTGTTATGGGTACTAGACAACGGATAAACATACTTAAATACTTTTTTTTGTAATACATATTATACATAGAAAACACCCAGACCAGTACAAACACACATGTTCATGCACACATATGCTTGTACTGTGCGGGGATCGAACCCGCGACCCTTGGTTTTAAAGTCCGACCTTTGCCCCAAACGGTCGTCAACAAAATGTAGTTAACGGAAAGACGGTAATTTGATATTTTGATAGAAAAACTAAAGTACTTCGCCAGAGTAGGTGCCTACACGCCTAGTTTTTGCAACTATCATCTGGCAGTGCTCGTCGTTTGTCCCCCGGCGCCGCCATACTTCATCATTTGGAGATGAGCGACTTTACGGGTACTCGTGAGTAATTAATTAATAGTCCTCCTGGCCGATTTCGACCACGGCGGCCAATCTCAACAGAGATCAGTCAACTACGCAGGAGATATTATAGTGCACAAATGTGAGCGCAATACACAGGTACACTCACTGTTCCATCACTCTCAAAGTTTGGTGAGACGGCGATCCGACATGACCGGAGAGAGATCAGGCGCAGGACCAACGGCTTAACGTGATTTCCGAAGCACGGGGGTGTAACACCGCCAACTTCCCGACTCCGAGCTGTTTTTGAAATATTCCTGACAGAAAATCTCAGAAACAATTTTAGGCTTGATCTGGGATTCGAACCCAGGACCTCTCGGATGTAAGGCAGAAACTTTGCCACTACACCATCGAGGCAGTCAACTCGTGAGTAACCTTGCTATAACTAGGCATATGAGCCGTTCGAAGCCCACTGCTGAGCATAGGCCTCCCCCAAGGATCTCCACCGCCATCGGTCCTGCGCTTTCCGCATCCAGCGGCTTCCCAACCAGACATTTGGCCGCGATCTCACCTGATGGTAAGCGACGATGCGACCGAAGATGGATCATGTCTGGCTATTAACAGCCTATTCTCTTTTCTTGAAAGCAACCAAATCATATGGTTCCGGAAATATTTTAGGCGGCAGCGAATTCCACTCCCCAGTCGCACGCATAATGAACGTAGATGCAAAACGTTTGGTACGTAATGTAGGCATGTCTACGACATAAGGGTGGAGACCTCGACTGCGTCTTGTGTCCCGGTAGTGAAAAAGGGTTGGTGGAGTTAATTCGTGCAATTCCTTCGCACACTCCCCGAAATTATCCTTGGTCCACCTCAGGGCAAGGACAACTTGTAAGTTGTGTTATATATACTTAAATAAGTAGGTATAGTTAGCGTGGCTGCGTTCACGCCTCATATCTTTGACCGCTAATAAATCAGTGCGTTGACAGCCGTCTGGAGTATCACTTGTCTCCCCTCGTCCGCATATTTCCCAAGTTGCAACTATCATTAAAAGTGATGTAACTTTCACAGGTTATTTTACATTCACAAAATGTGGAGGAGTTTATCTTTGCCTCATGAATATTTTTTGCAGGCTTTTTCACCAGTTTATGTAGACACACATTTTAATGTTTAAGCTGGTTAAGTTCATTGATCGCTATGCATCTGGTATAAGACTTTGATTACAATGAAATACAGAAAATATCACATCCATACAATGAGCATAAAAAAGAGAGAGAGAATAATGCTAACAGGTGGCGAAGGAGCAACCTCACAATTATTTTGGGGCGTGTTTAAGCATAAAAAGGTGAATATTTTTCTGTTTTAGTTTAATCAAAGGTTTCAGTCGAACAGTTGTAAAATACGACTCCGAAAGATGTTTCGCTCAATAGATAGTACGTAACAAACAGCATGAAAACCATAAAAGCTTATCAATATATCACAATTTTTTTATGTTCTGTTACATGATATAAAATAAAAATCCCTCTCATGATAAGATAAATGATTGAGAGGAAAAATATGGAACTGTGATTATAATGATTTGTAACACTCAATAATTGATAATAGTGAAATGGCTTTATGATATTACCCTAATTCATGATTGTAGGTAGCATTTGATAATACTTGTCAATCAAACAATAATAAAGGTTGAATAGTTACTTTTCAATCTTGATGGTTCAATGTCCAACAAATAATAATAAAAAAACATTGAAAAATTTTTCATAGTATCAATCAACACTCTGATGTATCTAAAATAACTTTATAGATAAAAATTCTAGTGACATGATGAATGTACTAGTTTACTCATGAGACTGTAACACCTTACTGTAACGTATGACTTGCAATAAATATTATGATTATGAGTGTACACATTTCAGATTAAGGATAACAAATAGAAAAACTAGAAAATATGGAACACTACGAAGATCTTAAAAGTGATACAAAATATCTACATGACAGCTGATTTTGAGATCACATGATTCAGAGGGATGAATCCCTGTAACCCTGGTTCCGAATGTTGCCCAAAAAGTTGGCCGAAAAACCTATCATTCAATGAGAGAATGTAGAAAAGTGTGCTAAAAAATTGTTGCTTATTTGTAATGGCCAATAGCTAAAGTTTTTGGGCCAACTGTTCACTCAGTATGCATCTGGCTTAATTCATATGGAAGTAGAGAGCAAGAAAAATTATTACCAAATGTCATTTTGCCACTGATGAAGCTAGGGTCCTTTCTTGTGTCAGCAATTGCAGCTAATGGAATACCCCAGTTGGCTATGGGTCCCCAGAAATGTGTGCTGTGAATAATTACAAAAATAATTACAGCTGTACAATGAGTGCAGTCGATATATTCAGACATTTTTATTCATTTAAGTACTTATGCAGAGTATTTTTCAAAGAATTGGAGGTACCAAGTCTAATTTTAACATCACAAAATACATAATACAAAGTACTAAAATTTAATAACCATTTCAGTTACTGGTGCTGGCAACATAAGGATTTCTAAGATAATATCTACTTGACCTCTAAGGTGACCCAGTGTTAGTGTAGAGATAAAATTATCTAAATCATTCATTCTCTTTTTAATCATCTCTATTATTGGTTGATATTTAATAAAATAAAATCTTAAAAGGAAGTTGTGTTGTATGCGTGTTGAGCGATTTATTAGCGATTAAAGGGAGTTTGGTAGGCAGTCTAATAAATTAAAACCATTTTTTTTACCTCATTAAATATTCCCTAAATTCTTTGCTTCTCAGCGAATCAAAAAGTTTCTTGGCAACGGCACTCATTTTGTCTGGAAAATAAATTATAAATACATTCAACTAGTGAAAAAAAAATGACAACAAGATTTATGCGAAAACAGCAACTTGTTCGACTTGATATTATTGCGATTAATAACGACAAACGAGGTGGCAGGCTGATGAGATTTACTTTAGTTTAAACAGGGAACATGCCCATGAGTTTATCATTATCATTTATGCTAATACCATTCATAAAGTACGCGTCTAATCCATTCATTGAGAGTCAAGGTTAAGATCACGTAATCTTTAAAAAATTTAATGAATGATAAAAAACACGATGTAGAATTCGTTAATACTTACTTACTTAATGGAGAACTTTTAACCTTAAAATAATAAAACTAAATAAATTAAGGCCAAAAATCGACCTCTCGTATTTTAGAAGCAATGTCACAGAATGTCACTGTCATTGATAACGACGGAGATAAGGAAGGAAACGTCAAACCGTTCTGATGCGTTCAGCTCTAACAAAAAAACTTAAGGCCGCTAAACGCATCAAAAAAATGCATTTAGCTTTTTAGCTCATCTTTAATGATCGAATGGACGGAGATTCATGATTTAACAATGCTTTGATTAACATACGAATGCAGATGAAAATACGCAAAATAAAATTTCTCAAGCCATTATAACATTTAATAATGAACTAATGACACAAAAGCAACCAATCAATCTGACACCAATCATAACAAATCAAGAGACAGTAGGTAAATAAATATACATTTTCCAACAGAAATCTCATTTAAAAAATAGCAAAATGCAGCGAAACATGACTACCAGGCGGTGGGAAGTCAAATAACAGCCTTCAGTAGGAAGGCGGGAGATGGGTCTCATACACAAACTGTTGGTTATATACATGTTGGTGTACATCGCTGTTTACTTCGGTCTGGTGGGCGCCCTCGTCTACGTACGAAGTATAATCATGTTGCGAGACAACAAGTACGTACAATGGAATTTACCTAGTATTTATAGTATCATGCAAGAATGGGCTGGTGATAATTAAATTGCTGATTCGGATCTACACTACGGAGTCAACTTTGGCCAAAAACCTATCATAATAATAATAATGGTTCTCCTAGCCGATTTCGACCACGTCGGCCAATCTCAACAGAGATCAGCCAACTACGCAGGAGATATTATAGTGCACAATTGTGAGCGCAATACACAGGTGCACTCGCTGTTCCATCACACTCAAAGTTCGGTGAGACGGCAATCCGACATGACCGGAAGGAGATCAGGCGCAGGACCAACGGCTTAACGTTCTTTCCGAAGCACGGAGGTGTAACACCGCAATCTTCCCGAATCCGAGCTGTTTTTGAAAAATTCATGACAGAAAATCTCAGAAACAATTTTGGCTCGACCTGGGATTCGAACCCAGGACCTCTGGGATGTAAGGCAGAAACTTTGTCACTACACCAACGAAGCACCCAAAGACCTATCACCCAATAAATGGATCTAGAAGGAAGCGTTATGTGTTTTTTTCTAATGGCCAACAGCGTTAGTTTCCGGGCCAACTGTTCGTCCAACGTCTGAAACCGGCTTTAGCTTGTGGTATATTGGCCCAGAACCCCCGCTAATACAGAAACTAGCCGTTTATGCTTACTGAAATTTCAACCGTTGTTGCTTTGTCACCACCTCAAATTTATTTATTCATTCAATCAGCATGTTCTCTAAAATTTAACATTCTCTTTACAGTCTTACAGAACTATACAGTGAAGAATGAGGATCAAAATAATACAACGAATATCTTTCTCAAGTGTATAATTACAAAATCAACTTACAAAACATGTAAAGGCACTTAATGGACGGCATTCTTCAGTCAAACACTGCTTGTGCAAGTCTTTTGTATGCAAAAATAAAATGAGATTCATCATTTATAAAAATATAGTAAAATACTTAAAACTATGAGTGAGATTTTCATTTTAAGAGTTCCACTTATGTGATTCACGAGATATGATTTCCTACTAGTTTTACAGTCAATATGTAATAATAGTTTCAATGAAACATGAATGCTTATTCTTAAATCATCAATCATAGAACTACTTTTAGATCATCGTTGGACAAAAAATACATTGCTTCGCTAGCGCCGCCCGCAACTTCGTTCGCCCTAGTTTCGGATATGCAAAGTTACACTACCACCCTAGTTACGACTTCACATTCGGCAGTTACTCGTGTTATTGTGAGTCAACCATACAAGATAGACATATGCTGCTGTCGTGGGATATTTTTTATATAAATTTAAGAACATTTCCGTCATACATGATTTCTGTGTAGTTTTAACCATTAAGGTTGTACACGCGACGGAAGCTCAAAAAATGGAGTAACTTCACCCGTTTTCACTGCTCTGCTCCTATTGATTGTAGCGTAATGAAAAGTATACTATAACCCACTTAGGGACTATGAAAAATAATTGTACCAAGTTTCATAAAAATCCGTCAAGTAGTTTTTGATTTCATAACGGTTATACAGACAGACAAAAACTTTACTGATTGCATTTTTGGCATCAGTATAGATCCCTAATCACCTCCTGATAGTTATTTTATTGAATTGACCACACTATACACTACACATTTATTTATTATAAGTATAGATAAAAAATAAGTAAATGCGTATAAAAGCAAAAGATACACTTGTAAAAAAGTAGGTAAATATCAGATCATTCTTAAATCAACAAAGTAAGGCTGCCTAAGGACTAAAAAAGTGAACAAAAGCATACATAAGTAAGATGTAAAAGTAAGTTAATATAGAAATAATTTTAAACTTTAGCTTAGCATTAAATTTGATAGAATAAAAGAGTGTGCTAAGTGTCAAATTGGAAGAAAAGCTACCTTTTCCCTGCTCTGCTTAAATATTTTTTAAATAGTCACCAAATTAAAATGCACTAGAATAAGCTATCTGCATAAAGAAAAGAAAACCATGAATAAGGTTTTATGCAGCCTTCTAATAATTTCTAACCTTATGTAGTAACATCTCACTACAAACTAACTAGTAAATGAATACTATTGAATAGCGACTATTTGCACTGACACTAAAATATGGTTGAAATTACAAATAGTGAGTGTCAAAAAAATTTTATGTTCTTGCAAAAAAATTGTCCTATAATTTTACATACGTTTATATTATGAATGAAGTTTTACTATTTTGCGTTGCATAGTTTAGCTATCGTTAGTTATAGTCCATAAGTTACTCGATCGAAAAGTGGATAAAGTAACTAGCCTGTCTCAAAATCGTGTAATGACATAATAATACAGTGCTTCTCAACTTGCCGATCGTTAAACATACATTTTTGTCGAAAACGCAATCACCGGATACAGATTCCCCCTTACCGCACCCTCATAACCACTAGCAACAAGCCCAAAATCACTACAAAACTACTCTGCATAGCCGCCGCACCGGCGAGCCGACACTTGAACATGTCTATCCTGGTCTCCTTGTCGGCGATGATGTTCTGGAACTCGGCCTCGACGATCTGTCCGTCGTAGTATGTGATGGGGTCCTCGAAGGGGTACTCGTAGCCCTGCAGACACTCGCACTTGTAGCCGCCCGAGTCGAAACCGCGACCTAGGATCGGGACGCACTGGGAATAGGAAATATTTTTGGAGTAAGTACATATTATTATTGGAGTTCTTGAATGGAGACCACACTTAGGTGGACATACGACCTGAAGAAGGCAGCTGGTAGTGACTGCATGCAAAGGGCGGGAGAACGTGCGCTGTGGCGCTCCTTGGGGGAGGCCTATGTCCAGCAGTGGACTGTAACAGGCTAATATGATGAAGTACATATATTTTTCTATTTCTTTAAAAAAAGGACACTTCCACTTTGAGTTAAAAGAGCGTAACGTCAGACGGTAGTTCCAATTTTGGGAGGCAACAGGCTTAGTAAAGCTTGTGGAGACCACAACACCAAATCAACCGTAACATTTTTTCTACTTCAAATATATGGTGTCTGATTTTTAATTTCAATTTTATTCAAATTGAATAAGTTATCATAACTGTCGCGGTTTATCTATTGTCTCATTGGTAGGTATACTTTTTTATTAACTCCTGCTTACAAGGAACCTTATAGTTTCGCCATGTCTGTCGGAAAGGAAAGCTGTAATTTGGTATGAGTAACAAAATACATAGTTATAAATTTTGGAACTTAGTAAGACTACAACGAATTTTCTGCTTACTTAATTTTTATACCGTCATAAATACAACATTTTGATTATGTTACTTGCTGATATGGAACCCTTGATGGGCGAGCCAGACTTGGCCGGTTTTTTTTTTATTGTCTTTGGACATATTTGTCAAGCAAAAGAGAAAACATGCGCTTACAATACAAAACGTATATGCACATTTTTAAAGATTTCACGTCCTAGATCTTATTACTCTCGCAGATACCTTAGGTGGAATAAATGTTACAATATGAACCTATTAATCTGAATACCCTTCGTTAGGGTCCTAGGGCTCGTAAAAAGTATTTAAAAATACTACTTTTTTGGTAAGTTTAATCTTATTTAATTTCCCAAATGATTGAAAGATCATTTACATACATTTGGGTGTGTAATGTATAGAGATTGGGGATGTTTGGAGAAATTTTGTTATTGCTCAACTCAACGGTAGGTAGGTAAGTAAAACTTACGTAGGAAGACCTCCGGTCGCATTTGTCGGTGCTCTTAAAGGCGTTGGGCACGTAATACTTGTCGGGGCACTGGTTGATGTCCAGAGACATCAGCGACATTGTCACCGCCACCACTCCCCTGGAATTAACACGTAGATTTTAAATTAATCTAAAAATATGAGTATAAAAGCCAAAGGTAACTGACTGACATAGTCAGGCTACTATCAGGCTCACGAACAGCTCCGGAGTACTCTTAAAATTTACGTAGATACATAAGTGCCTACCTGCTTACTCCTAACGTCATATTCACCACTGACTGATTATTATAGTATCTCGTGGTCAACTGTAATTGGCTAATTATTTCCTCATGTAATTTTTTAAGTTGTAATGCTGTTGTTGTCAATAATAAATAAATGAAATAAAATCAACCCACATCCCAAACCACTGGACGGATCGGGATGGAATTTGGCATGAAGGTAGATGATATAACGCAGGCATCACCTAAGAATGGATTTGTATAAATTTTACCCTTAAGGGGATAAAATAGGAGTTGCAAGATTGTAAGCAACTCGGTAGCAAAAAAGTCCACGCGAACAATGTCGCGAGCAGCCGCTAATTACGAATAAAACATTCCGCAAATATCCACGTTAGATAGTAATTATACGAAATAAAAACATTTCCAACTATGAATTACTGTTAATTTTGGCTACTTATCTCATATGGTCAAAGTTACTAGTGATATTTAGATAACGCTTTTGGAACATCATAAAAAATACAATGTAATTTATTTGTCGAAAAAGCATTTGATCACTATTGCAAGCGCCTATGGATATTTCATTTGTATCTTGTGCTTAAAAAAAAACGAGTCAATTTAAAACTTAAGACCCAGTTGACATTCTTGAGTTCCTCTATTTTATGATTTACCATCTTAGCGAGTTCATTGAGGTAAATAGTTTATTGACACTTTGTATTGGAACGCAACGTCGAGAGGATTCATTTGGCGACTAACTTTTTCTTTGCAGTGTAACTAGGCGACAGGCAAAGAATAAAGCAATTCATTGGATTCATATACATTTTTACATACAATTTGACGACCACTTTGGTGTAATAGTCAAGAAGTTAACTATGAACCAAGAGGTCGCGGGTTCGATCCCCGCACTGTACAAACATTTGTGTGTATAAACATGTCTGTTTGTACTGCTCTGGGTGTAATATGTATTTATTTAAGTTCATTCGTAATACCAATGTTGATTTTGATATCTGTAACACAAGTGCTTAAGCTACTTACCACGGAGTCAGATCAATGTATGTGATGTTGTTGTATACTGTATACTTGTAATTATTAACTCACTTGAATTCCAGCTTGACCTTCACACTATCCCACCCAAAGAACGGCGACGCATACGTAATAACCCACTGCTTCAAGTGTCGGTCGCAGTCAAAATACGGCCGCGTCCAATGTCCGTGCTTGAGATTAGCAGCTCGGTAGTAAGTGGGGAATCTCTCATACTTCTTCAGGTATTTCCCCAGCTCGTCATCACGTATCTTCATTTTGAGGAAGAATTGTTCTAGACTGTCGAAGTTGGTCGACCAACGTTGTTTCAAGAATTGGAACCACGGTTTGTTTGTGTATACTTCCTCTGAAAAAGAAATCGATGATGTTAATATGCGGTGGCCAGCACGTCACGGTATTTATTTGTTTAAGTGTTATTGCTAGCATTGGTCTAGTGGTCTGAGGTCCAGACTACAAAACCGGCTGTCGCGGGTTCGAATCCTGCTAGGGACAAATGTTTGTGTGACGAGCACGAGCATTTTTCCTGAGTCATGGGTGTTTATACATGTATTTAAGTATTTCTATCCGTTATCTTAGCCACCATAGCACAAGCTAACGCTTAGTTCGGGGCTAGGTAACTTTGCACAAAAGGTGGACTTAACGCCGTAGGGCATTCTCTACCAGTCATACCTTTGGGCTAAGCAGAAATGATTAGTGGGCGGTGCGACAAAATAAATAAAACACTGATGTATCTTATTCGCTTGAGATGCGGGCGATTTTGCAACAAAAAAGGGTAGCCTAATGCGCTGGGTAATATTTGGGATATACTGGGATAACCCAGTATTATTTCCTGAAGAATATGTGCCTAATGACGAAACAATATAATAATAATACATTCATACATGAAACTTCATCATCATCAGCCTATATACGTCCCAGGTGGTGCGAGCCATACTCCACCACGCGGGCTCAATGCGGATTGGTGGAGGGGTGTGTGTTAGTAATGGCAATAGGGATGTGGACTGTACTCAAATAAGTAGGTATATAATTTTAGCATTAAAAGTTAGTTTCCATAATAAAAATAATAAAAAAACACAATATTTTCTTCTAAAACCAAAGGATACATTTTTTATTTAATAAATTGTAAATAAATATTTCACCCTCAAGTCACGTGACAATCCACACCAATCAAAATGCGTGACGTCACTTGTTGCCAAACAAGAATTTTCACTGTTAAGTACTATGTGTTTGTTTATATTTGGATAATGTTATTATTTTGATTCCTGTGAAATTTCTTCGAAATTCGTTGAATTATCTTATAAAATCAATTTTTAAAGGCTTTCCTATCATGGTAAGCGGATATATTAAGGCAGATAGTTAAATTAGCCATGAATTGATTGCTTTACGGTGGCTAATTTCTACGCAACAAATAGTAACTTTTGCTCTGCTGAATTTAGAAATGTGAAGACCTCTATGTAAGTAATATACTCAGTATTACTCAGGATACACTATAATAGTAATCGCAGGTATTTATAAACTCCTAAAGCCCGGAACATAAAATTTGTAGTAAACCATGTTCAGCCACTATGGTTGTGGATAAAGAAAACGGTGTAATAGTGAGTGCCGAGTGTCATGATTGTGCTGCTTCTCAAGGAGGTTGCAAACATGCTGTGGCATTCATCATGTAAAAGGAATGAAAGAAAAAACAATTAAAAATGTTCAGTTGTTGAAACACCAGTCAGATTTCTACAAAGATGATTAATGTTATAATGTGTTCAATGCATCAACTGTGCTTGAAATACAAGGATGCTGACTGTGAGATTTTTTTGGTAAAGCCAGCTCCTTAATTATTAATAGTACCTAAATGGAAATCAAAGACACAAGATACAAGTGTTGGATCCCGACGGGCTAGTTGAAGCCACATTTTCCGCATCGTTTTTGTATATGGAACGTGAATAGATAGATTTTAGGTGTTTTAATAGTAGTACTTTCGCACTACAACACGGAAAAACATTTATTAAATGTAGAATCCATCTTATTAACTCAAAACTACGTAATAACTTTCTATTACACACAACTTCGACAATGTTTGCCAACAAGTGACGTTACAGCGGGCGTGTGACAGGTATCCACGTTTTGGCGCGAAATTTGGAATGGAATTTTAAATAACTTATTTTCAAGGTATAAGTTGCATTAAAAAAATAATTACAACCAGTTTGGGCTCTATTTGGTACTTATGCATGGTTTTAAACACTTTCCCAAAAATAGTCCACATCCCTATTATTGCTATTTTTTGTTAATTTAATTAGCATGCTAAATTTCACAGCATAGCATGCTACGCGCTATTGCTATGCTAATATGAAATTTCATCGAAATTGAGAAATAGCGTTAGCGTATAATATTAAATTGCGAAATTGTGACTGTTTTGCGAAACATGAAAAATAAAACATTTTAGTGTTGTGACTAAGATTAGAATTAAATTTGACTTCAATAAAATGAAAACCGCACCGGTTAGATAATTCAATCCAGTCACGAAAAGACAAACAATTTCTTTCAAATAAACAGTTCAATAAACAGCACGCAAAATACGACTCTTAATGCAAGGATGTTGTATTATCTTCTCTTTCTTTGTTCGTCATTCACTCGGGTAAGAATTCAAAGGATAAATTCGCTCGAAAGACGATCGCCGCCCGACAGCACGCGAACGCGGGTTTTAGTTGCCTGCTAGTGCTAAGCTGCTATTAGCAGCCTGCTAAAGCAGTGTGTGCGAATCTGTGAAAGCAACAACACGCCGCTATCCGTGAAGCAACGTCAAATAATTTAAGTATTGCTAACGATGAAATAGCATGCTATTTAATGATGCTAATGCTAATTATTCCATTACTAGTGTGTGTAAGGTAAGTGACCAACCTTACTGTCAGATGTTATTAAGCCGCCCGAGGGCCTCCGACCAAGCTTAACGACTAATATCTATCGGTATTAACCGGGACCAACAGCTTACGTGCCTTCCCAAGCACGGAGATGCTTGAAATAGACGTCACTTCTATGGTAAGAAGCTTAACGACTAATATCTATCGGTATTAACCGGGACCAACAGCTTACGTGCCTTCCCAAGCACGGAGATGCTTGAAATAGACGTCACTTCTATGGTAAGAATGGTCACCATCCCAAACATGACCGCACCGTAGGTTGCTTAACTTTTGGTATCACTATCAAAGCGCTGCCTGCAACCACTGCGCCACAAGCACCTCTAATTTCAATCTAATAAATTGAAGAAATAACAACTCGCATAATCACCCTTCGCACTCAACATCTCCAAATAGGTGATGGGATCTCCAAATAGGAAATGAGCGATGCGTCACGTTAATGATTGGCTTCCAAATTTTATTGTGGAGTGCTATAATAAAATTTGCTCATAGAATGATCATCATAAACCCTATATGAAGTATAATAATTAGACTATATTTCTATATGCGATATCAACAAACTCATTCGTTGTTTTTTATTTATTTATCTCGAATAAAATATGCATTTAGGTCAGGACAGGTCGAATTGAAAACCTACTTTTAGACATCGGTTTTTACCTATAAAGATGTAATATCTGGATTTTGCACGGGAAATAGGATACTTTATTTATTTATCTCGAATGATGGATATTCACAGGTCAGGACAGTTCGAATTGAAAACCTACTTGGTTGACCTCGGTAATTACCGATAAAAATGTAATATCTGGATTTGCACGGGAAATGTAATACTAAGATAATTTTTCAGTGTCCTACGTGACATTAGTCAGAAGTACATATTGGTCGCGTCGCTTCGCACTTGTTTCTCACGCAGGGCAATGCCTGAGTGTAGCGAGTCGCAGCGACAATATACCGCAGGTATACCCTGAGCCTTATTATTCACAAACTTACCTGTCTTGTTCAACCTGGCCAAGTCTTCAAGCTTGAACTTCCTCGTGTTGAGCTCGGTCTTGTAAGCGAAGGGCGCGAAGAAAGTTCGGTTCGTGAACTTGTTTCTATCCCAATAGGTGCCTGGAAAATTAATGGAATGTGACATACCTAGATTTTGCTTTGTAATTTGATGCATTTTTAAC
Organism: Pyrausta despicata; assembly: GCA_963921415.1. Classification (NCBI taxonomy): domain Eukaryota; kingdom Metazoa; phylum Arthropoda; class Insecta; order Lepidoptera; family Crambidae; genus Pyrausta; species Pyrausta despicata. The sequence continues at coordinate 1,837,746 of OY992852.1, read as the reverse complement.
GAACTATTTAGTATTTCATTTCTTCTAAAAAAGTTTTGCCACTAAGAAAAAAAAACTGTCAGAAAGACTGTAGTTTACACAACATGCTGCAGCCATATACTGTTCCTCGAAAAGCGTCGTTTTTTATTAGCGCCCGAGATATAAAAAGGGTGTAATAAGTTTGATCTCAATTCTGTGTATCGGATTGCCGTGTTACCGAACTTTGAGAGTAAAGGAACACAGAGAGCACCTGTGTATTGCGCTCCCACTTGTGTGTGTGTGCACTATAATATCTCCCGCGTAGTTGGCTGATCTCTGATTTGCCGCCGTAGTCGAAATCGCCTAGGATTAGAGAATACAATCCCTCCCTGATGATAATCCTGGGATCCCGGGATTACGCATAAAAAAATCCCGAAATCCCGGGATTGAAAAACATGCTCGGGATTGAATTCTTTACCTAGGATGAACTTTACATTACCTGCAGACCAAATCTTGGAGTCGCCGAGCACAATGGCCAGCGTTTCGCCGATCATCTGATCTTCGGTCAGCGCTTTGTCAGCCACTCGGGTGCCACTGAACACTTCTTGAGGGTCTGACACCTGGTGAAACAAATGTACATAAAATTTTCTACAAAATTCACACTAAATTGTCAAGTGAACTCCAATTTGTTATTTCCTACATAAAATAGATCATACTGATCTTGAAAGTTCCAAAAGATTATCAAAACGAAGAATGTATTAGTAGCGAAGTGCCAACCATTTCGACAAACGTGGAACCTCGGGGTAGTGAATACTCCCGGGAATGTAAACAAAGAAAAAACAACTGATCGACTCCCTGTTGCTGGCTCACCACACGGAAATGTTGGAATTCACCCCAACAGGGCAGCAATACTAACAATAATTTCAAATGGAATTTAGAAGGCCTTACGTCCAGTTGGATTGGTGCTATTACCTGGGTAGTTATTATTTATAACTTAACTATTATTATTTTTAACTTTTCATTAAAACAACATCTTATCATACTTAAAAATGGATCATGCAGGGCTTACTATAATTATTTCGTTTATTATTAGAGTCACGAGCAAATTTACCCACATAAATCTTAATCCCCATTCCGTGCATTGCGCCACTTAATTACATTGTTCGAAAGGTCACAAAAGCTTATCAAGTCAAGAGGTTTATTATTTGTGCCCACTAAACTATTACAGTTCTTGCATTTCACGAAGGCGAGTAGTCTTTATTTGTTTTTAAACGTGTACATGCATAATGCAATAGTGTGCGTGTATGACGACGCGGTCAGTCGCGAGCGCGCTGTCGCTCAGGTTAGTTGTGTTTATTGTTTCCGGACGCTAATTGCCGTGAAGTACTGTCAGCATGTCAAAGCGCAAAGTTATCCATAGCGAGGTAAATATTTTTTTTCTAGTTTTGACATTAAATAAAAATGATTATTTTTTAATTTAAGTAATAGTTTAGTTTTGACTTTTGATACTTATTCAATTGTATATTTTATTGTTTTTAGGGTCGAGCAATCATTGCTAAAGTCTTTCACTTTCTAAAAGATGAATATAATTTTATGAAAGCAAATAACACTGATGGATGTGACCTAAGTCCATTAGCAAACATATTAGAACGAACTGCCCAAGCAACAGGCGTCAGTGAACGCACAGTAAGTAGGATTTTAAAAGAAGAGAAAGAGTTGCCATCTTCATCAACCAAGTTTACTTCACCCATGAAAAAGCGACGAAAAAGAGACGGTAAATTTAATTTAGATAATATGAATCGAGAAATTATTCGAACTACAATTCAAAATTTTCATATAGAACACAATGAACTTCCAACTTTGGCAAAACTTCAGTCAGCATTAAGAGAAAAAATTGGTTTTGACGGATGTTTGAGCACATTACGTTCGTTGCTTATAAAAATGGGCTACGAATGGAACAAAATTGAAAACAATCGTAAATCTTTACAAGAAAGGCATGAAATACAATTGTGGAGATTTAATTTTTTGAAAAAAATTCATGAATACCGTGAAGAAGGCCGTCCCATTATATATACAGACGAAACATATGTGCTAACTTCGCACGTACGTCAAAACACGTGGAATTTAAAAAAACTAGATACTAAGACAAAAGACAAGTCATTTTTAAAAAAATTGAGTACCGGTGCTCGTTTTATTATAGTGCATGCGGGTAGCAGTAGTGGATTTATTAAAGATGCTTCGTTAATATACAAAGCATCATCCACAACTGGAGACTATCACTCAAATATGAATTTCAATAATTATAGCAAATGGCTGAATGAAAAGCTGCTGCCAAATTTACCAGATAAATCTGTTATAGTGATGGACAACGCATCCTACCATAATACTCGAAGTAGTAGTATACCTACGTCAAATTCGCGCAAGAGCGACATGCAAAAGTGGCTGACGGAACACGGTATTCCTTTCAATGCACTGTCCCGCAATGTAGAATTGTATGATTTAATAATCAGAAATAAGCAGCGTTTTATTTCATATAGAATTGACGAGATAATAAAAAGCAAAGGTTTCGAAATACTACGACTGCCACCATATCACCCCGAATTAAATGCCATTGAAAACATCTGGGGTATTCTGAAAAATAAGATTGCCTCGAAAAATATTGGTCAAAATATGACAGAAGTTCAAAATTTAATAGCTGAAGGTTTAAACAGTATCGATAACAACATCTGGCTTAATACATGCAAGCATGTCGAAAAAATTGAAAAGGAGTATATGAAATATTTTGATTATGACTTTGAATTTGTAATTAATGTGGGTGAATCAAGTGATAGCAGCACGACTGACTTTGAAACTAACGAAAGCAACAGTTTTTCCGAAGAAGATTAAGGCGACACATTTTTCACATACGTAAAAATAGATAGAAATTTGTTATTAAATAGTTCCAGCCTAGCCTTATTTTCATAATTTTGCCATATCTTGAGTTCAATTGTATATCCTTATTTAAGTCTTATGTTTCGCTTAAATTAAAACTTAAACCCAAATGTAGAAGAACATAATTTTATTTTAATACATTCCCTTATTTATTATTTATTTTAAATAATAAACATTTTAGTTTAAAAGTTTTGTTGTTTTATTTTATTATCAATTGAACATACAAAAATATTGGTATTATTTTTATGCTAACCATACCCGCTTTCGTTTTCACGCACACATCGACACATATACGGACACATATTTACCACAAGTAAATTCTGCTCGACTTCGTGATTTGAAAGAACTATATTTAGTATTAATAGTATTTTATACCGCAAAATTGCATATTGATCTTAAAACCCCAAAAAGGTTATGTATGAAGTTCAAAATTTTCATAAATACATCTTATTTTTAAAATTAGATATTTAATAGAAATTTTGGACCTACGTCTTCTATTCTTACGCAGTAAGTAGTTTCCTCGTTCTGTCCTATACTATAATTGGCTAGACGACACCACCAATCGTTGACATACTTTTTATCATCTGTCAAAACGGTCTGCCTCCATAGATTTCGTATGGTAATAAATGATTGTGACGTCACGGTCATGTGTCAGAAATCGGAGTCAATTGACCGAATATTTATTGCGTTTTGTGTGTTTAAATTGGTTTCTACAGCTTTTTTGAAATATATTGGTTGTATACTTCATAGGTGCTATGTTTTTTAAAAGCCATGATCTTGAAAATATTTAAGATAGGTGTCTTCATCCCAATTATGATAGATATGCAGTGCATACCTACCCTAGGTATACCTACCCGTACTTTATAATAAAGTATTGTACGTTATTTCAGGCAATTGTTCTCTGTACATTATGAAAACATTAAAGTACACGAAAATACCTTATTTCGCATGATTTTATTTCTAAGTGATTTTAAAGTTGAAGTTTCAATGTCAATTGAATAATATTTAAGTTGTCAATAAAATAATTTAAGTTGTCAATAAAATATTTTAGGTTTTCAATTAAATAAAATAATTTAAAAAAAAGTTTATAATTAAAATAATTATACTTTAAAAATAAAATTATTTATTGAATATGTTTTTAAATATAATAATAAACAAAAAAAATGTACTTTATTGCTTTTGATACGAGGTACTTTTTTTCGTACGTATTAATAACCAATGTACTTTATTTGCAAAAAAAAGAGGTGGCAACCCTTTGCATACCGTACCTGTAAGAAGGCGCTGATGAAGTTGGCGAGCCGCACCGCCATCTTTGCTTGGTTCTCAAACTGTTCCTCCGCACCGTACGCGATGTCGCCGTTGAGGAACAAATCCGTTGGGTTGTACCTTTGACAAGCAAAATTATTTATAAGACAAAATATCCTACACACGGTCTGCGAGGTAAAGCTCTCATGACTTTTAAGTTCAAAAATCAATAATTAGAAAGAAGCTAATAGTAAGCGCATTAAAGACTATGTTTAGTTAGCACCGCTGTTATCCCACTTCGGTCCCTTCTAACGTAATCTAACCATGATTCTTTAAGAAATTATGATGGACTCTCTGAGCTCCATCGGGAGGGATTGACATAGTAGTTCGGCTTAGCTTTAGAAAGAATCCTACATCAGTCAATATCAGGCATAATTAAAAGCTTCGGTTATCGAATTCCACATACCGATCAGACCATTGAGGCTTTGATGATTAAAAAACTCACTTGGAGCAGTTCGAGGGTTAAGTCTGACATCCGCGACTAAAAGAGTCTACCGCGCTTCGCTACGCACCTCCTGATGAAGTGTGAATGCCATATCTATACTAATATTATAAATGCGAAAGTAACTCTGTCGCTCTGTATGTTACATAATCACGCCTAAACTACTGAACCGATTAGCATGAAATTTGGTATGGAGATAATTTTAATACCAGAGAGAACATAAGGCTACTTTTCACCGCGGGAAAATGATACATTTCCATGGGAAAATTCAAGTGGGCCGATCGCTTTTAGGCCTACACTACTGAACAGATTTAAATGAATTTTTGGTAAGGACATTGTTTGTAACTTCAGAAATGACATGGGTTACTTTTGGCCGCGGGAAACAACGCATTTCGATGGCAAAAAATACTTTCCGGGGAATCTGATCGATTTCACTCCTAAATTACCAAAGATTTGAATTATATTTGGATATGATTGGTATTTCGGGAAAACAACGCATTCCAAAAAAACTACCTAATTCGGACGAAGTCGCGGGTAAAAGCTAGTCCATAATATACAGCATAAGCCTTATCTAAGAGTGACTCACTTGGAGCAGTTGGAGGGCTGCACGCCGCGTATGAAGTTGAGCTACTCGAACACGTTGACGCGCTCCGCGTGCAGCGCTGCAGGCCCGCGCGTCGCGTCACGTACTCGCAGTACTGGTCCGGCTAGCAGGTAGCGTAGTGTAACCTACGCCGCTAAAGACTCACTTGGAGCAGTTGGAGGGCTGCACGCCGCGTATGAAGTTGAGCGCCTCGTACACGTTGACACGCTCGGCGTGCAACGCTGCTGGCCCGCGCGTCGCGTTCACATATTCGTAGTACTGGTCCATGTAGAGGGCTCGGATGAACGGGTGAGCGCGTTCCCATTGCACGGGCAGACGTTGGACCCCTGTGGGACGAATGAAATGGTTAAATCGCTTTTTTGAAGTGGCGTCAGCTGATTATCGTTTAGCCATGTGAAAGAATGGCATTGAAGCAAGTCACGAAAATACAAGGCATCATGGCAAGCATAGAAAAGTATCTTATCGTTCGTAACGTGTAAAATTTTCGACAATGTCCCGTAATTATCCCCTTTTTGTTTTTGAATATGGTGCGGTAAATGAGATTTAAAAAAAAATGTGGAACTAAACAAGACTGGCGATATACAATGACACGAACCAACGATCTTCAATTGTGACAAAATATTGGTTCAGTTATTATATTTGGTACATTCCAAAATGGCGTTGTAAGATTATTCATTTAAACAAAAACCGTGCAATAAGTACAAGGAAATACAATACCTGTCCCAAATATTTCAATAAAGAATAACGAAGTTCTGATGACATAATATACTACGTACATCCTCTTTGCAGTATTATTCTGGATCCACGTTAGATTATCGAAAATCCAGTAATAATCAAGCCAGGGTGAACTGCACTAGACTCTCGGAAATCCATCATAGAGTAGAAATGTTACAGATTTGCAATCCCTGGTCGGATTGATTGATACCAGTGACCGAAAACCTTTACAAATTACAGTACGGGTATCGAAGAATTTTGATTACCTTTTTGAAGGTAACCGCAATTTGGGTAACCCAATTAGAAGAAACATTTTACCTTTGTTTAAGTTACCGTTTTTATACCGGTACATGTATAACGAGAAAGAGATAGAATATCGCAATGCCGTCAATATTTTTGGCATTAGAAAATACATAACCAGGGAGATCGTCGTGCGTACTGTACCAGTACCTACTGTTTACGTTCCTTTACTTTAATGCGCCATTTGACATGCCGACGCGGCGACGGCACACGTGTAAAATAAAGGTAATTTTTATTTCGGTAACCGGTATTAATATAGGTTGTATTCAATTAAGAATAAGGTAACCTTTAAAAATACTTGTAAAAACATTTAACCGAAAAATACCGGTATTCATCATACCGGTTTCGGTCCCTGCTTGACACACATCAACGTTCCTTTGCGGTAACAATAGCACTCACATCCGATCTCCTTGCAGTCGAAGTTGTTGTAGTACTGGTCAGAGGTGGCGCGCTCGATCACCTCGCCCAAGTACGGGCGGCGCACGATGCTCGGCAGCCGGTAGCCGGGCCGGCAGCGACACTGGTACCCACCGCGACGGAAACCCCACCCGTGTATCGGTTCACACTGTACACATTGATTAGACGTTACATGTTAGTCTAAAAGCGATTTATCTCATTCAAATCGCGTCGTATAAAAATAGCGCTGGAAGGCAGTACACGGAATGTTTGCGGATGGAATCACAGCACGGCAAGCAAAGGTCAAACCAGTAGCGCACTAGGAACTAAACCCCCCAAGCCGTGCCGCACCTTATACCATAAGGCCAGACTATGCTTTGAAAAGTACAACAACTACAAGAAATTGGTAGTAAAAGAGACTAGTAGAGAGAAGTAGTTCCAGCCTGGAATAGAAGGAAGCACATTTTGCGTCACGAAGAAAGATGGTATTTACGAAACTACGGTACCATCACTTGTTTATAATAAAGTGTTCTACCAGAGTAGAACAAGAGGCACTCGTTCTATTACAAAATTAATAGTAAAAGAGATGCATTCCAGTCTGGATAACAAGCATGTTTTGCTACATGAACAACATGTTTTTTTTTTAAACTACAGCACAAATGTCACTTGCTTATGCTTAAAATTAAGTGATAGCTGGTAAAAAATAGGAACTTCTTTAAAGGTTTTTGCTGCATTTTTGAAGCTAAATTACAACTGGTAACATAGGCATTGTCTTAAAGAATGTGTCACCTAAAAAGTTTGCCACAATCTGACAAAGCTAGTAGACTTTGGGTTCCCACTCATTTGCTTGAAGTGTCATCCAATCTTACTTCAAGACTACTATGATTTTTTGCCATAAAATGGTTATAATAAACATGGCCTAAATTGTTAAGCCTTTGACTGCCGAGAGACTAGACACAATAGAAATAATATTGTTTGGGGGTCACCGGTGACCACCATGGCGTGCAATGTGTTAAATGCCGATTGCTTACCTCTGTTGTATCCACTTTACACCGTGCTGTAGAAGCAAATCTATTTGGTCTATCGTTCCCCTGACTTGGTGGACACTGGTTTATGTCTATCCTGTCATAATCCATCTCCATGACAACCACTGCCGTGTACCTGGTCAATAAATAACATGATATGCTGAGCCCAGTGATGTGAGCGTTCCTTATTGCAATATTTTTGCCAATTGTTTGATTTATACTATACCAAACTACCAACATAGTGAGATTCTGCATAAAACTTGTAGCTTTAAAACTCACTAAGCTATGCAAGGAAAATACTATTATTAGAACTCTTAAAACATGAAGACACTAAGCAATAACTTAACAATTCACACACTTCACTATATTTCATAACTTTACTCAAGATACTTACGTGGGGTATTCAATGTGCCTGAATTGGGTGTGACGTGGGTAAATATCAGCAACAGGAGACAAGGCTGCTACCAACCACTTGTTGAGCCGGCCGCAGTCATAGTAAGGGCGAGTCCAGTTCACAGGCCCTGGGGTCTAGAAATCGCACAAAGGAATCGTAATGTGTCATTCATGAATAGCTCTATGAACAGATCATCATTGGATATTAAATATGGAAATCACCTTGGCTCTACAAAAAGACAATAATTGGTCTATGCATATAAAAAAATTGTTCAAAGGCTTGATTTTACAAATACTATGATATTCAAAGTTTTTTATCCAGTATACCTGCTGCCTGCTGGGATCTCTAAGACCAAAATAGATGAGATCAGACCACATTTTGTTGCATACAATATTATTAAATACAAAAACAATCTCACACAGAATAATCTTATTACTTAGAAGTTATAACTTACTTCATCGTTTCCTGGAGGTCCATGGAATGTAAAAGTCTCATTGGTATTGTTTGCATATCTGATTTCAACCTGGTATGTTGTCTTTGTGTCATGTCTCTTCTCAACCTTATCAGGCAATAACTTCTGATACCATTCATTTGTTCGATAAAAATCTGATGTGTAATCTTTAGACAAACTCTCGGGGTCAAACGCCCCTAAATCCTCAACATGGAATGTATTCAGAGTGGATATCTTTTGCAGATGCACAGGGTCATTGAAATCATCAGCTCTGAAAGCTCTAGGTGCAAATCTGGGAAGGGTCTTATTGAAGAACCCTCGGTACGACGAAGTATAAGACATATTCGGAGAAAAATAAATAGAACTGGCGTTTATGTACGGGTTAGCCGAAACATCAGCAACGGAGGATAAGAAATAGTACATCATACCGGGGTCGTAAGTATCATTAATGGCGGGACGGATGAACCTAGACTGGAGTATGTAACTCCAGAAGAAAGCTCGTGTCAAAGCCATGTTGTGCAAATGCAGCATCGCGGTTCGGTTTGGAAAGACGGGATTGATGTTTATCTCTTTCACGTCGGGGTGGTGGGACACAGAGTCCTCTGGAAGGTACAGGTCGTCCAGGTGAGTGATGTAGCAGTTGTCTGCGGAAACTTTGTCCATTTTGCCTCGTATCTCGTCGAAAGCATCACGAATTTGCCACTCGTACTGGCCGGCCACACCCCATAGCAATGCGCACAGCGATATAAGCAACAAAACACTGTTAATCCTCTCCATTTTGTTTTCAGTTTAATCACACACACTTACACTAGCATTTTATATTGAAAGAGATCAATTCTTTCAATATTTTTCCTGATAAAAATAAATAAATTGATGATTGAAAAACTTTGTTTGGAGTTTTTTTCGTTTGATTTGACAGTTTGTTTGACTGACTGACTGACACAACAACGCGTGCGAGACGCGAGCAAGGCGACAATAGTACAGAAATGCCAACCGTAACATAATGTATGTCAAATGAATAAGGGCTGCAGATTTATAAACTCAGCTATTGTTGCACTTTACGAGCTCAATGCGTCGGTTTGAGCGTCGGTTGTACATATAGTCCCTTAAAATGTTTTTTGAGATCTTTGAGTTTATAAATACACTGTTTAACTCATTCGCGGACGCTAGACTGCTAAAGAAATTGTAATAATAAATCTTATATTGTATCTGGCATAGTGCCCGCGAAAGAATAAAACAGTACAACGTTGCGGCTTCGAATCCTGCTTGGGGTTTGTTTGTATGATTAAGACGAGGATTTGTACCTGACTGAATCATGGGTGTCTATTATCCTAGACAAATTAGCACAAGCTTAAGGGAACCTTTGAACACTTACACCTTCTGTCATAACATAGATTCTCCTTTCTACTGTTTCACAATGCTTAGTCTGACTATTAGGCTACAATAACGCAATACGTCATATGTCGAAGAAATAGCCGCAAACCCAATTTTATATCTAAAATTGGTTTTGCGGCTATTTCTGCCGCTACGGCAGCTTTCTAAGTAAAAAGGATACTAGAAAGTGATATCCAATGAAAATTACGCTAGGGTGTCCATAACTAACACGAAATGCAGAATTCTTTGATGAATATTTAGAAGATTTTTTAAGTTTTTTTGAAGGACTATGATTTTTTGAAGTTATTTACATTAAGAAAAATCATAAAAACAAGATATTGCTCTTCAAAGAGGAATTGTGATAAAGATAAAAAGTTAAGCATCTTATAAATTTATTGAGAAAACTATGTCTCATGTTATAACATAAAACTTTTGGTCATCTCTTAATTCCGAAGATTTCCGTCCCCGCCCCACCTTTAACTTTTTGTTTTCTTACCAATATTTTCCTGTTTTCCCAACATTTTCCCACAGACTCTCCAATGCTGCCATTACACCAACAGAAATATAAGAATAGTGACCTGGCACAGGCAAAACTCAAACGCAATACATTATATTTCTCTATGCTCAAACGGTAACTATCGATATATTCATTAAGAAAAAAAATGACAATAAAACTTGGTCTATGGTCTAGCTTAACCTAAAAATGTTATTGAGTTTTTTATTTTTGAAATCTTCCTGATAATACGAGTTGTTTAACTTAGAATTGTATAAATAAAATACTTGCAGCTATGGCAGGCACAATTTTCCGTAAGCATGCATTGATATTTACTGGTTTTAATGAGTACTTCCTTATTTATGAAAAATATTTATTTTAGGTTCGGTTCTCAACAATGCCTTTTTTGCCTATAAATCAACAAATACGATTAATTTGGTAAGTTTTTAAATCATATTTATTGTCTTCTTAATTTATGTTCCATTACAGTTCAATATTGATTCAACTTAATTGTAAAAACCAAAAGCAGTGAGATGAATCTGTCGCTGGTAAAATGTAAATAAATATTGCTTATTTCACAGAGAAGCATACACACTGCACCCGTGTACTATGCAGCCCGAAAAGGTACTAGGGCGAAGGCGCGCGCTAAGAAAGTCAAGGTGGAAGTGACTAAAATTGGTTTCATCCCCCATAATCAGAGAGGAAAGGACAAGTTAGTTTAAATTTATCATTTATTTTATTTAAAAGTTTACATACTGGCTTACAATCGCCAAAAATATCAGCATGCATTCTTATAGTGGCCTTAATTTTTGAGCAAATCATGATTTGTTTAGTAAATAAAATGAATAACCAATATTTTGTACTTTATACACAGATTTAACTTGGTATAAAGGAGAAGCCTACACAATTAGTTTAATAGTATTTGATTCATCCTGAAAGTTCGCATCCTTCATTTGTTTTCAGGCAAGTACTACAAAAAGTGAACAAACATTTAGATGACACCTGCAAGTATGAATCCACTGATGATGTGTACCCGATGAAGTACTATAGATGGGTGGTGTACACGGTCGAGGAGGCAGTGAAAGCGCACCAAGAGACACACCACCCCACTATGTATAATCAGCCTGATGCACTTGTCTTTGCCAACGTTGAATTTAACATGGAAGGAGTTAAAAAGGTTATTGTTTCAATGATTTTGTTTATTCAGTATGCTTTTCATTTAAGCTGTGCTACATTAAATTAACACGGGAGGCAACCATCATCATCATCAACTTTAGGAGCAGTGGCATAGTGTGCGTTGGCAGGGTCCAGTATAAACATTTTTTGGGAGTCTTTAAGAAGGGTAAAAATTAGGTAAATTATGAAATTTGGGCCCTTTTTACAGCCTTTTTCTCTTTTCAGGGTGTCCACAACGGTTTTTAAAAATATCCCTGAAATTTCAGGATCATTTTTTCACATTTCCCTAACCATACTTGGTATGCCGAAGTTTGCTTCAGAATTTGGTGTACATATAGTTTTGTGCTCAGTGCTCATTCACACGAAAAAGATATGTGTTTTTGACGTATCATTAATTTTCATGTGAAAGTTTTAACTTTGTAAGTGCATAACACAAATTTTTTTTTGGAAATCTTTCGACGACTTCTATCGATAGGCAGCCAGTGGGTGACGATCTTTGACCACTTTTTGGGACACCTTTATTAGTTATTATTAGTACCTTGTTTAAACAATATCCAAGTAACTTAAAGCACATGCTTTCTTAAGTTACGTCATTTGCGCTGTCAATCACTTTGAATTAGTCAGCTAGTAATTAAACAAGTGATAATCACTTTAACACACCTTTTTACTTTGCTTACAGAACCGCTTCATAGACAGTTTCACACGTCTCAGTCTGCTGCCCCATTTATTCCCTCGTGATGAGGAGCGCACAATACTGGCCTTTTGCAAGGGACAGGAGATCATCAAAGAGGCTTTAGATGCTGGTGCAACAACAGCTGGAAGCACTGAGCTGGTCAAAAAGATCCAGGTTTGCAGTTCATCATATTCAATTGAATTACATAAATAAAAAATACTATTAGGTAATAAAATATTTTTGACGTGTAATTTATTCAAATTCACAAGTACATATCTCTGTAGTGTTGATTACTACACCAACACGAGTGGTTTTAGGAGAAGAAACGTAAAGCTTTTATCAGATAATACTACTAGCGCAATAAGTAAACATTTCACGCTTTCAAGCACCAGAAGTGCTAACATATTGACAATTGTTATTTTACACTATTTCTCTTTCTCTTTCTCTCTCTTTACTATTAAACAAAGAGTAAAGAACGAAACGCACGTCAACGTGCGGTCTTAGTAGCGAGCTCACGCCCGCGCGTCCAACGTAAAGAAGCACTAAGATGTAGTCGCGGCGGTCGCTAGGAACCGACTGTTTGACGACCACTTTGGTGTAATGGTCAAGAAGTTGACTAATAACCAAGAGGTCGCAGGTTCGATCCCCGCACTGTACAAACATTTGTGTGCATGTACATGTCTGTTTGTACTGGTCGGGGTGTTATATGGTATTTATTTAAGTTTATTTGTAATACCACTGTTGATTCTGATATCTGCAACACAAATGCTTAAGCTACTTACCACAGAGTCAGATCAATGTATGTGACGTTGTTGTTTATTTATTACTAGCTGACCCGGCGAACTTCGTACCGCCTTAGCGTTGCAATGATTGAACAATGTCATCGAATAACATTGACATTAGTTACGCGCGTTTATTAAATTTTGCAAAATTAAATGTATATTTTTCAATATTTCTGAGAGATAAACATTTTTTTATTACAAACTGTACGTTAAACAAACGTGTAACTTCATTTTAAAATTACCTCATTCCAGGAAGGTCAGATCAAGCTGAGCGACTATGACTTTGTCATCGCCCACCCCAACATCCTGACTGATCTGGTCCCCATCCGCGGGCTGATGAAGCGACGCTTCCCGAACGTGCGCACGGGCACGCTAGATGCGAACCTAAAGGAGCTGGTGAAGAAATTCGCCGCCGGCGTCCAGTACCGAGTGGTGAAGGACGAGCACCAAGAGAACTTTGGTTCTGTCGAAGTGCCTGTGGGGAGGGTAAGGATTCTCTTATCAGCCTTTATGTATACGTTCCACTGCTGGGCACAGGCCTCATCTCAACTATGAGGTAGTACGAGCCATGCTCCACCACGCGGGCTCAGGGTGGATTGGTGGATGGGTTGTTTGTTAGGTAACTAAGATTACAAACAACTTACCTTAGGTAAGTGACCAACCTTAGGGCGCGTTTACAAATAATGTGCGTTTTACGAGAGAGTTCACACATACCTTCCAGTATATCAGATGCCAGTATATTGAATTTAACAGCGAATTATATGACGTCCTTGAACTTCGCACGCTATGTCTCGCAACATTTTGTGACAGGAGACAAGCAACAAGCTAACTTTCTAGCTATACTCATTCTGTGACAAAAGTCGTCGAATGTAGACGTTGCTGCATTAACGACTGAATAAGAATACAATACACTTAAAAACTGATGCGATCGGTAGATAATTTGATTCTCATCTACACATCCCGGCGGTACGGCCGTCAGCACATGCATCCTTTCCCTATACTAAATTAGTGCCGGCGGCAACCCCGTGGCATAAGCTGCCGGCTTATACAGCCGGGTTTGCCGCCGGCACAGATATAATATACAGATAAAGGATGCATGTGCCGACGATGTGTCGATGCGCCCATAAGCAACATTTTGTTGCTCTGCAGGCTAAATTCATAAGTTGGCGCTTGTTCACAGCTTAACATGGACCCGAAGCAAGTAGCTGATAATGTTGAAGCTTTGCTAAAAGATATGCAAGCAGGGAGACCAAAACGAGATGGACTTTTTATCACGAGGTAATAATAAAATTGGCAATAAATTATTTGTATTTTTTATACTTATCGGGTGAGATTGTGGCCAAATAGCTCCCTATAAAAAAACTGGCTTCAAACTGGCTTAAAAAAAGTGCAAATATAATAAAATAAAAATATTTTGTCATCAGGTGCATGATCGTGTGTCCACCAGCTTCCCAGAAACTTAAGATTGATCCCTTCTTGTTTGTCGATCGAACTCTCTCGAAAGAGGTTCAGGAAGAAAGCGACGATGAAGACGAAGCGGTTGCTGCGAAAGCCTAGTTTAAAAGTAGGAATTAAATGTGTATAGTTAGATTAATATAAACATGTACTGAAACTCTTGTGTACTTTATTTAAAACATTTGAAAAATGAAAACATGCCACATCTGTGCTGTGCACAGCGTTAGGCGTGCAAAAACCGGATACTACATGAAGTCGTAAGTTGGAACCAAGGGTCAGGCTCTCATCTTCAGTCATCCCAGTTCTCTTAACGTATGCGATTTTAAGTGCTGATTCAGCAAAGACAAAGTTTATTTAAAGGTGAATGCATTCAATGAAATTAAATTACGTGAACGAACCCAAAAAAACAAGACTGACGTCTTGTTTTTTTGACAACAACGACATCTGTCATTTGTTGATGTTCGAATACCTACATGATATTATACTAAAGATTTTTCCCCGTTAAAATTATTTGTTTCACCTTTCTTATTTCCTGATTGATATTTTGTACATAAAAAAACAAAAAAAATAATAGAATAGCAAAGTCTAGTCTTGTGGAAAATCGTTATGATTCTATAAAAAAAAAACTTGTGTTCATCTATCCGGTTCTTTTTTAGTCAGGTATCCGAATGTGCATAGAGGGGCGTAAAACAATCCGCCATTTTGTCCCTATGACATTTTATGAAAATAAGATTTTAATAGTTTGTTACCCGTAGAAATCGGAGAAATCCCAATACAAAAGTGATATTGGTGAAGCTGTGCAGTGTTTAAATTGCCTGTGATATTTGTGTCTACGTTAATTTTTGTTTACGTTCGTCCTGACGTTTTTAGCTGAGCGAATTTGACGTCGATTAGAGAACTCTAGCTCTAGATTATCAAAATGGGCACAAGAGAGGACGAATACGACTATTTGTTCAAAGGTAAATTCGCCTATAAGCCCTTTCTATTTTCCAATCACCTGAATTGTTGGAATTCGATTCATGACAACTTTCTTTTGAGCCATTGTTTCGGCTTTCAATGACGTAGAAAAAACTGTGTTACGATTTTCTCCTTTGTTTTGTATTACAATTAGTCATAAACATACCGACAATTCCTTGAATTTGTTGTTAATGTTTAAGAAAAGACATTCTAACAGTTTTTGTCTTTGTTGTTCCATCAGCTGATTGGTGAAGTAGCTATTGATTTCGCGTAAATTTTGTAGTTCATGAGTCACCTTTCAATTGATCTCCGTGATATAATCATCGTCGATGACTCCCCCTTCTTTGTACTAACAAATAAGTAATCGGCCAAGTAATATCCAACCTGTAGCAAGTTCTTGTTTCTTGAACTTGTGTCATTCTTTGTTTCAGTTGTGCTAATAGGAGATTCGGGAGTCGGTAAAAGTAGTCTCCTATCTCGGTTCACTAGAAATGAATTTAACTTAGAGTCAAAATCCACAATTGGAGTTGAATTTGCTACAAGAAGTATAGAGGTATGTTTCTTTGTTCTTGAAATAATTGTATTGATAACTATTTTGTTCATTTACATCTTTGTTGTGAATAACTTTGTAGATTTACCTACTTTTTATTAACAATCAGTAAGATTGTAATAGTTTTGTGATACTTTAGTTAATTTATTATATAAATTACATACAAACTAGGTTACATTGCCAAACTGAATTAATTTTAACCAATTGTAATTCAAACTCATGCCTTGTAACCAGCTGCTGTTAACATATTGTGTAATTTCATGAGATAACTTTCACTTATTTGTTGTTTTGAATTAAAAGGAAGATAAGAGTACACCTTTCTCTCACACATTTATTTAAAGTGTTTCATCATTTATTCAATTAAAACAAAAATTGAAACAATCAGCAGAGGTCCTTGGTCCTTGTTAAAAATCTGTAACCTTTAATGGTGATGGTATAATTCAATTATGATCTTGCCATTGGCCCACTCAAATATGCCAAATCAATTAGGGTCAATTGAAAGTAGCACATTACAACACATTTGAACATTTCAACTGGACAACATTCACACTTCCTATAGAACAGAGGATATTTTTGAATGGGGTAAAACACACTTCCTAGCTAGAAATAATGTTTGAGTCATCAAAAAGTGTTTTAAGGCTATTGTTGGATGTGTGAAAATAAGCTGGTGATGTCATAATGGTCAATCAGTCTTTGTACCATGTATTTGTCAGGGAAATATTTTCATTTTTTTAAGTAAAAGTATTACTTTTAGGCTTGTTTCTACAATGAAAAAAAAATATTCAATAACTGATTTTCTGTAACATATGTCAAGTTTCATTGATCTTTTACTGGTGGTTCATAATAAAAAGTCACTCAGACTGCTTTGCATGGGTTGATGTCAGTGTGTTATTCCCATAGAAGCTCTATGGAGAAAAACATTTTTACAGTTAGTAAAAAGTTTTAATGATTGGTGGTATCAACTACCCTATTGTTGGTAAATTAATTTAAATATTCTGGCTATGTTTATTGATAAATTCATATCTTAATAACTATGATTTAGTGTGCAATAACTTGATAACAAGCTTATTATATATATATATATAGTAATATACAGATAATCAGTACATATTATTATTTATTATTAGTAATTGTTTGCCCAATTATTAAATATGTATGGGTATTTGATAAATGTACTGTAATTTTAGGTCTTTCTTGCTCTCTGTTGATGTCTGATGATGACTGAGGGTTTGCCCTGATAATTTTGGTTTCAACTTAAAAATATGGCAGTCTTTTATAAAAACTTAGCCTAAGTATTCATCATGATTTTGAAATATGTGTGAACAGACTTGTTATACCAATTATAAGCAGTCAATCATTAGAACTGCCTATTATCAGACCATAGGAAGCCTGAATGTAAATAAATATGACACTAAATGAACTTAAAATTTCAGGTGGACGGCAAAACCATAAAAGCCCAGATATGGGACACGGCGGGCCAGGAGCGGTACCGCGCGATCACTTCGGCGTACTACCGCGGCGCTGTTGGCGCTCTCCTCGTCTACGACATAGCGAAGCACCTGTCCTACGAGAACGTGGAGCGGTGGCTGCGCGAGCTGCGCGACCACGCTGACCAGAACATACTCATCATGCTTGTGGGGAACAAGAGCGATCTTAGGCATCTCAGGTAGGAGCTAATAATAATAGTAATAGTCCTCCTGCCCGATTTCGACGACGGCGGCCAATCTCAACAGAGATCAGCCAACTGCGCAGGAGATATTATAGTGCACAAGTGTCAGCGCAATACACAGGTGCACTCACTGTTCCATCACTCTCAAAGTTCGGTGAGACGGCAATCCGACAAGATCAGGCGCAGGACCAACGGCTTAACGAGCTTTCCGAGGCACGGGGGTATAACACACCGCCAACTTCCCGACTCCGAGCTGTTTTGAGAAATTCATGACAGAAAATCTCAGAAATAATATTGTCTCGACATGGGATTTGAACCCGGACCTCTCGGATGTAATGCAGAAACTTTGCCACTTCACCAACGAGGCAGTCGAGAGTAGGAGCTAAGCACTCACCAACGACATTGTGAAGCAATATCACGTAGATTCCAAAGTAGAAAACAGAAGCAATCCATGAAACATAAACATGCATACTCAAAACAACAAAACAGTTTCAAAAATTGTTCCACACATAATCAAATCTGGGTTCTTATTGATGATGTTATCCTGAAAACCAGTGTGTTTGTACCCCACTATACCAGGGAGGTCGTCAATTCACAAGTGTTGAGTAAAACTATGATGATGACGCGGTTTCAATCTTGCGACTTAGGACTACATCACATGTATTCTAATTCTACAAAAACAGATTATTTAAGAATCTTAGGTGTGGTGTGACGGCTTTTAGACAGAATCACAGATAAATCTAAAGATCTCTGTTTTCCCTCTGGCGTGTCTCTGGCCTTAGCTCTTTATTTGTTGATGATTTACATAGTTAAGTTACTTTCGTATTGCCGCCATCTCATAACTCCTTTTTGCCTTATGATGAACAAAATTATCAATAGGATACATTAAAAACGGAATATATGTGACAAATCCTAAAACTTATTTTCCCCTACTCACTTTGAATAATATGTGTAAAATAACACCTGTTGTGTAAGTGTTGATTTACTCTTTGATAACCAGATGATTGACAACAGTCACTGAGCTATCCTCATGTTTGATTATAATTTTTGTGTGTGGCAAAGTGTTTGTTAAATGTGATAAAAAGACGTACATGAGGTAGATATGTATATCTACCTCAATAGTGTCCACTTGTTTAATCTGTAAACATTATGTTAACAAGTATGGCCAGAACTTTGTAATGTTGATTATTCTTGGTAAGGTTTTTATGAAATTTAAAACACATTTTATATTCTTTGGCGTGTTGTTTAACCTTCATATCCTCAGTTATTGATTCAGATGCATGTTATAGCATGAAATCTAAATTATTCAAAAACAAGAAGGCTGGGGGCTTAAGTTTGATGTAGAGTGAGAATCATTCTTGATGCACTGTTAACATTACTATTAAAATGTACTGTAGAAAAACATTGTAACCTTGTTAATCGTTATTGTTTGTGGCCTCAAGAAGTAAAATATCAGTAGTTCAGTGTTTTTCAATGACAGGAAAGTTATAACTTGTCCTATTGTTTGTGACACTGATAATTGTAGAAATTCAATAGTTGAGGGGAACCAATACTTTGCCATATTCTAACAATAAATCTCAATATCACTTTAAGGAATGACGCATCCCATAATGGGTACAACTTGTCCAGATTATATGTTTCATAAATATTTCCACAGTGACCCAGATTTTTCACAAAACACTTGCTACTGAAACTTAGTTCTGTTTATGTGCAATAAAATTTTAGTGCTCTGCATTCCCAATCAGTTGTCTGGAATGCCTTATGGCTTTAAGTCCGCCAGTTTTACACTTTCGGTGCAATAAAATTTAACTTTTTTTCCAGATCCATCCCAACAGAAGAGGCGAAGGCTTTCGCGGAGAGAAACGGCCTTAGTTTTATCGAGACGTCAGCGCTTGATTCAACCAACGTGGAGCCCGCATTCCAGAACATTCTCACTGGTATGTGTTTAACCTTTAGTTTAGAGTAGGTCGGGGAAGATAAACGATCGAGCTGTGAAGCAAATTGTGTTGCTGATTTTAATCAGGGCACGGAAGTTCAAGTACGTTTTAAAGAAACGAGTTTAAAAATATTTTTACATACAAACAGCCAAAGCTCTACTATCGTCGTTTGTTATAGTGGCAATAACAGCGCAGTATAGGGTAAGATCCCGGCGCCCCCAGACGTTACTTGTTTTCGAAGTAACAAACACACACTTAAACACATATTATAAGAGTGTCTATACCGTAAAATTCGTTACTTCGAAAAAAGGTAACTAGACTCGGTTAGACTATTTATGAAGTATACATAGGTTTTATTTTATGACAGTTTGGCAAACCCGATCCTATGATAATCTAGCCCGTTTTTCCGTGGGAATAGTATTCCAATACATGCATACAGCATCATAAGTCAATGTTTGATAAGTCAAATAGGCCATCATCACTTACATAAAAATCTTACAATGATAACAAATGTTTGTATAGTTACCAACATAACGTATCAGTGATCTAATGGATAAGATAAAAATTCTGACGCAAGTGTCAGTCTAGTATCACGGATATAATAGTATATAATAGAAATATTAAAATAATACACTTGTTTACGGATTCTTTTGCGTGGTCACAGATGGTCACAGACGGACGCTGAAAAGGGTCTGAAACGTCAGGTTAAAACAAAATGTAAATAAATCGCGAAATAATCCGTACACAAGTGTATCATTTCAATGTCTACTGTTCGCTTAAACCGAAGAAATATGTAGTAAATAGCCACGAAACGATGTTCTAGCCATCCTTTACTAAATAGGATCTTGAACACATTATACATGTTATCATGAAGCATTTACAGCAGACTGTCCTCTGACACAAGTAGTTACGCCTCCCCTCTTCTCCTACGTCATCTTTAAAGTTGGTATACCTGCCCTCTCGTCTAAACTCGGCTACCGCCTCTTGTCTTTAAGACATCTTTCAATGAGATAGGTGGTACCACCCACGCTTATTTCATACATACAGTTACTTGCCTATTTATCGTGGTTAACTCAAAACTATGGAGAGATTGTTGCAACAAACAACGTTTGACTAGAATAGCATAAGCTTGTGCTATGATTACTAGGATAAGGGATAGAAATTCTTATATACTTTTTTTACATCTATGATTTAGGTACGTCACGGTAAACACTGCGGTATTTTATGCGCTTGTGATATGGACGAATTTGCAACGAAAATGGGTAGCCTGTTTTGCTGGCCCCTATAGAATGCTCTTGCTTATCATCCAATCATTAGCCCCTGCCCTTACATTTGCGGGATTGGAACCCACAGCAGTAGATTTTGAAGTCAGATCACTAGACCAAAGCTGTCATTAAATAAGGTCTAGTCTAGACTTTATTTACTCAGTTTTACGTACTTGTCTATACCAGCCACCTACTAAATTATGAAATTAACTTTTACAATTAAATATTTATCAGTAACTTTGTTATTTTAGGATCAAACGTTCATTGACCACTTTGAGGTTCTTGCCTTGTAAGAATCAGTTCTATTTTTAGGCGAGTGTCCTCAAACACGTGCGTTATGTCCGGCGACGTACAGGCAGCGTATCAATTAAGTGAACATTTTTGTTTCACATTATGTCTCTTAATTAACAAAGTTTATAGTGTCAACATGCTTTGGTCCGTAAAACAGTAATTGTTTAGGTTCAAGGCGTGTCTTTTTATGTGTCAAATTGGGGACTAGGAAAGTTTCATTTAAATTCTGTATTTGTAACGCTGTCTTGTGATCAATAGAAAATGTTTAAAAATAATATAAGTAAGTTCTTTTTAACACGCTTTTATTAGCTTGACCTGTATGTAACTATGTATGTATGTAACGGAATCTTTGCACTTCATTTTTTTTAACACGCTTTTATTAGATCGGGGTGTATGTATGTATGTATGTAACGGAATTTTTGAGCTCAATTTTCACCAACTTCCAGAAATCGGATTAATTTGAAACTGTCCACACGTATTAAGTACTGATGACAATGCAATAATTTGATAAGAGTTTTCCATTATCCTTATTAACTAAAAAAATAAAAATAAAAAATAGTTAAAAAAACACGGTTTTATTGCTAACTAAAAAAGAAAAAAATATTTATATTACAGTAGAGTAAAAAGCGTGGGGTGCTTGGTATAGTAGTATGCAATCATCCTATTACTAACTATAAAAAAAGAAGTATGAAACCACGCTTTTTACTTCACTGTAATATAAATTCCGTGTACTCAGAAGTTATTTTCTCTTTTTTAGTTAGCAATAAAAGCGTGTTGTTTTTAGTTTTTTAAACTATTTTTTTTATTATAAAATATGCTTTAGCAAGTTTATGCCTAGGACAACTAATACGGTACGTAGGTTTGGAGGTCTCGTAGTGCAATTCTTAGATAAGAACATAGCTTTCCGATTTAGCTAGGTCAATGCTAAACCTACCTTGTAAGTAAGGCATACAGGGTGTCCTATAATCTTTATCCAACTTGACTGCAATTTTATAACATCGAAGAACTAATTGATATTACAGGTTTCAAGCTTTTTTCATCTTATAGAATTATTTATAATTTCTCAGAAAATAAAGATAAAAAAATTAAAATAACCATTAGGTACTCGCAAACTATGCAAAATTTTAGAACATATATATGGCTGTTGAATATCCCAAGAGTTTCCCTGCCTCTGGACTTCCTCCTGACATTACTTTCTCGGACAGTCTATGTAGTCATGATGTCAGACGTCTTTGGCTATATTACTAGTTTCATATCTCCCCTGAACTAAACGAGTGCCTATAAGTTAATACGTTTGAATAATCTGTACATGTCTGTATGACCGTCTCGACGTATGACGTATCATCAACGTTGGCTAGTGCCATCTGGCGACTGCTTGGTGCAGTGGTCCACAGGTCGGAACCAACACCTTCTAAAACCAAGGGTCGCGGGTTCGATCCCCGCACAGTACAAACTGTCTGTACTGGTCTGGCTGTTTTCTATGTGTTTATTTACAAAAAAAGTATGTAAATATGTTTATCCGTTGTCTAGTAAGTACCCTTAACACAAGTCTCGTAGCTTAATTTGGGACTAGAGAATTGGTGTGATTGTTGTGAAATTTTTTATATATTTATTTATTTATTATTTATTTACCATAGGTTCAAGTAGTCATGATGTCAGACGCCTTTGGCTATATAACTAGTTTCATATCTCCCCTGAACTAAACGAGTACCTACAAGATGATACGTTTGAATAAGCGGTACATGTCTATATGGCCGTCTCGACGTATGACGTATCATCAACGTTGGCTAGTGTCATTTACCATAGGTTCAAGGCGGGTTATTAACTTGCCTGTTTATTATTCAAGTTATGGACTAACGGTACCGCCAGTTCGGATCGGTTTGATATGTTAACTTGTGTAATTTTTGTCCGATTATTGATAATTTAAGTGTTACAGCTAGGATTGAAGAAAAAGTACACACATTGAAAAGTGACATTAGTTAGTATCGTGTTTTATGCAAATAATGATTCCAACAAAACGTTTTTGAGCTTTGATTTTGCAACGCCCACACTAGAATGACCTTTTAACAGTGTGGAGAATTTTATTTACCAAAATGATATGTGCTTGATCACGCATGACTAACAAAAACGTACATACAGGAAGAGGTTCTAATAATAATAAAAATTTTGGTTCTATTACTAATAAACTATATGTTGATGAAGGTGTATCGATTTCACCAAGTTCTTACTTAGCAATAAACACAAAAATGCAATCTCGTATTTCTTTACCTAAGAAGGTTATAATTATGTCCTATTGATGTGTTCTTTAAAGAACTGACTGCGTAGGGAACTGCCTTATTGGTGCAGTGGCGAATTTTCTGCCTCGCATCCGAAAGGTCCTGGGTTCGAATCCCAGGTCGAGTCAAAAATTGTTTCTTGAGATTTTCTTTTAGAAACAGATCGTAGTCGGGAGGTTAGCGGTGTTGTACTCCACCCTTGGAAAGCACGTTTAACCGTTGGTACTGCGCCTGATCTCTCTCCGGTTATGTCAGATTGCCGTGTCACCGAACTTTGAGAGTAAAGGAACAGTGAGTGCACCTGCCTGTGTATTACGTTCACACTTGTGCACTATAATATCTCCCGCTTAGTTGGCTGATCTCTATTGAGATTGGCCGCCATGGTCGAAATCGGCCAGGAGGAACTTTACTGCGTCCGCGCCGCTGTGAGCGAGCGGGATAGCGACCGCTCTTATGCCCTCCTGCCCTCCACCGTTCTGTTTATACGGTGCGACTTATAATATTTATTTATTTTTATTAATATGGGTTCGCTCTTGACATCATTCTCCCTCTAAGAGGTAAAGAAGATGTCGACGATGTAGCGAGCTTACCCAGAAGGTGCCTATTGACTTTCGCTTTAAATGAACTCAAGTTATAAGAAAGAGGGAACACCGTCGGCGGAAATGCATTCCATTCCTTGGCTGTACAAAAAAATAAAAGCGATTTGAGCTTGTGTGTGGTGTTGTCTGAACTTAAATCAATATTTACATTACTTTTAATAATAATATAAGGCAAATCTCATTGTGAGTGAACTAGTTCTTATCAGAATTAAATGTCTTTAACTATTTTGCTCTCCCCACAGAGATCTATAGGATCGTGTCGCAGAAGCAGATGCGCGACCCGCCCGAGGGCGACGTGATCCGGCCCGACGCCGAGCCCGCCGAGCGCGCCTCGCAGGCCGACAGCGTGCGCAAGCAGTGCTGCCAGTAACACTAACAGGTACCTATACCATGTCAATATACACCGTGCTTTTTTAACCGTCTTAAAGCCGAAGGCTACTTAAAGTATCCAATATACTATGCTATTCGTAAAATAAAACTTGGTTATAATTAGGATTTCTAAGCTTAAGAAATTAAAAAAAATATTAGCACAATTTAGTACGAAACATCCTGTGACGAGCACGCGCGCGGGTCATTGACTCAGCTGTCTGACACTACTGACCTAGTTTTACGCACGGATATGTAATAATTCTTCAGAGAAAGGGGTGGGCGTCGCAAAGGATTTGCGCTAGCGCATGATTGGGTAGCGGTCCACGTGGACTATCTTAGATTGGCTAATGATGCGGCACGCGTAGAGGCGGCAAGGTCAGGGAATGCATTGTTGAAAACGTAAACATGCACAGGATGATACATAAAAAATAAATATTTAGAATTTTTACTAAAAAATTATATGGAGTGAAAAAAATATGATAGCATGTCCTAGAGGTTTATTAAGATGGTTACATAACGTGGGTTTCGACTTTAAGACGGTTAAAAAAGCACGGTGTATAATAGCAATAAATATACAATAACATCACATAAATTGATCTGTGCTTGTGGCGCAGTGGTTGCAGCGCTTTGGTAGTGATTCCAAAACTTAAGCAACCTACGGCGCGGTCATGTTTGGGATGGGTGACCATTCTGACCATAAAAGTGACGTCTATTTACAAGCATCCCCGTGCTTCGGAAGGCACGTTAAGCTGTTGGTGGTCCCGGTTAATATCAACAGATATTAATCGTTAAGCCTGGTCAAAGGCCCTCGGGCGGCTTAATAACATCTGACAGTAAGGTTGGTCACTTACCTTACAAACATCCCTCCACCAATCCGCACTGAGCCCGCGTGGTGGAGTATGGCTCGGACCACCTTATAGTTGAGGTGAGGCCTGAGCCCAGCAGTGGGACGTATATAGGCTGATGAGACTTACTCCAATTAAAATTTTCTTGAGAATATACTATTTATTTACACCTAAACCGAAAAACGTTTTTTTTTGTACTAGGTCATTAAACTAATCATCTTAATTTTTTCTCTTTCAGAAAGTCCAGATAATATCGGAGCCGAAGTCAAGAGAAGCATATTGCTGGAAACTAATCACAACCATTACGAATCATTCCCAAGCAATGGTCTCCGTCGTGCGCCCGCGCCGCCACCAAGGCTCATGTAGATAGCTTCGTGTAATTATTGATATTTAGTGTCCGAATGAATGAACTAAAATATATTAACTTACCGTTGGTCCCATGTACAAAACTAGATACACATCCACACACGTTAATGATGACTGGCCGAAGCAATGTCTGCTTTATTCTTATCTGTAGTGTCATAATAAAATCGTATTTTTAACCCGTTCGGTATCAGCAGAATCAGATGTATTTTAAGCAATAACTATGCAGACACGCTTTCAAATAACACTTATTGATTGTGAATCTAGTTTTGTATATTAGATTGATGATATTAACATAAAGTGAAATGTAACACGTTAGTACGAGTCCCAGCTTCGGTTTTAGTAAGCACCCGGTATATATTTACATTACTTTTGGCGCTCCTAGATGTACACAACACTGTGTAATTTATTCCTGTTTTATTTTTTTTATTTAGGGGAAAAAAAACATTTTTATTTCGACTTAGTAGATAATTCATTATAAATATCTATTTATTTAGAAGAATTTAAAACTTCGCTAGGTTGCGTTTCGTCGAGACCGGAATCGGATGCAGACAGCGAGGCGGAAGCTTATAAACTGTTAAATATCACACAAATCATAGCTTCATAATTGAACTCATCGTTTTTGTATTACACTAGCCCGTAGTTCGTGGTAAGAGACGAGATAGCTTTTTTAAACAAGGTTATTTTATTTACGGATATTATGTGCCTTCGGAAATGCGAGACATGGACTTTGAGGCTTTGTTTCTGGCTCGTTACGGCGATCGCGAGTTCCACTGCGGGCTGGGCGGGCTATTCGTACTAATACTATGTGAAATTCTTAAGCATGATTTGTAGATCTTGTATGCAATAAAATATGTAAGATTCGTGTTGGTGCTGTGTACAAAATACACTAAATACACCAACAAACTGCTAACGCAACGTTGGTACTTATATCTCTAGTTATTGGCACTTGAAGAACTGTTTTGGACGCCCAGTCTGCAACGCTCACTGTGACTCTGCCTCAGCCGCTTCACACATTGTTGTTTTCTAACGAGACTATGAGATGCGGTGTTTGTTGTATCTAAGTAATATATTATTGTATTATGGTCATATGCATGGTTATTTTTTTAGTGCCTATCTGTAATTACTTTATTAAAGACAAAGATAATAAATAAAATATAATGTAAATCTCGGTGGTTTTTATTTTTTATGTTAAGTTCCGATACCGGTCAAAAGTAGTTATGATATCTCTCTTTTCTCCTATTTTTATTGTTTTTACTTAACCAATTAGAGGTTATCAAATAATTGGTGTAGGGCTTTTTTCAGTAGATAATGTTTTGATAAGAAAATGGTATCAGTTGAAAAAAATGGATACCTACTACAATATCTGCCTGTCATAATGATATCATTATTTTATTTTTGATGGTTAATGATGATGTGTACATATTAATTACCTACTCATTGCGGTTTCTTTATTTCTAAATAACCATAAATATCATTTTCAGTACAGAAGGTATTTCTTTACTGAAATCTTGTTATCACCAGTTAAAAGTATCTAATTACTAAACTGTTAAAATACCATCATAGAGGTAAAAGCAGTATAATCGTCACGGTGTCATATTTTGATTTTTAAGACCATTAATTTTTGATGACAGTAACTTGAGTAGAAACTATATCAAAATAGCACTACGTCTTCGTTCGGGACACTATCCATCGGCGAAGTTTGCATATTTGATGAAAAAAACTGATTCACCTAATTGCAGCGCTTGTGATAAAATTGAAGATGCACAACATTTGCTGATGGAGTGTGTCAAGAACCAAGCTGAAAGGGAATCACTGTTTGAAGAATTTAAATTAAATATTCTAGATGTCGGATTAGTACAAAACATTCTAGCAGAACCAAAATCAGAAGCAGCTAAAAAATTATATAAATTAGTAAGATTGACCGAACAGTGATTTCCTTTCGTCTAAACCTAAGACAATTAGCACTGACTTAGTCAGCATTTACTTTTAATTATTGTTTTTTTATTTCACTTACACTTTTAAATTTATTTGTTTGTTTGAACTCTGTAATAGCGAAGATACAATGGGACTGTCGTATCCATGTGGATAAAAGCCCCAAAAATATAAATAAAGAATAAAAAAAAAAAAAGACCATTAATTATTTATGAATTCACAGATCGCATTCAGAAACTAGGCACGATATAATTCTAGTTGGATGATTTTTTCCAGCTAAAAAGATAATTCTTAATAAATTGTGTCAAACTGAACCTACTGAATGTTTTCTACGATCAAGTGCGTGCTAGTGGCCAAGGCCGTTTACTTGTAGATAACCTATCTGTTTTTTCGGTGTTTAGTTGTGCTGTGGGGTACTGACGAGGATACACGCAAGGTAGGTTATTTTGCCGGCTTTTTTTTTATATTTGTACTCATTAAAACAAAATGATTATTGTCTGGACTAAGTTCGTGGTTGACGACCGCTTGGTGCAGTGGTCCACAGGTCGGACTTCTAAACCAAGGGTCGCGGGTTCGATTCCCGCACAGTACAAGCATAAGTGTGCATGAACATGTGTGTTTGTACTGGTCTGGGTGTTTTATATGTAATAATATGTATTTATCTACAAATAAAAGTATTTACGTATGTTTATCCGTTGTCTAGTACCTACCCATAACACAAGCGTCGAAGCTTAATTTGGGACTAGAGAATTGGTGTGTTTGTTGTGAAATATTTATTTATTTTATTTTAATTTAATTAATTAACGAGAAAACTTATTAGTTTACAGATATTGCATTTGAATGATTTATTATGAAGCTATAATAGTACTTTTAATGCTTTTTTATTTGTCATGCGCGATGACTTGCAAATTGTTACCATGTCGTAAACGCCCAACGAGCCAGAAATGGCTGTCTAAAGTATACAACAGTTATCTATACATACATATACATATAATAAGACTGTAAAAGATCGATTTCTGTACATTGAAGATTGTTATGAAAAATTGTTACAGGGGGTCTTAATTACCGTAATAGAAGCCAAAACAACAATTTTTAAAATTTTTGTCTGTCTGTCTGTCTGTCTGTCGGTTTGTCCGGGCTAATCTCAGAATCTAATGGACCGATTTTGACGGGACTTTTTTTATTTGACTCAGTATCACCTGGAGAGTAAACTGGGATATAAATAATCACGCCGATGAACTTAGGGGGCAGGCAGGAAATTGAATCTCAGAATCTACTAAACCATCCTTGAGTTGCGTACGCTGCGAAAACGGTTCAAGATACCAAAAATATAAATATGAAAGAATTATTCCTCTTGAAATGATCTAAAAAACTGTCTGCGACAGTACATGTCTATGCCCAAAATTACAACTCCACGCGGACGAAGTCGCGGGCACAGCTAGTTTAAATATAAAGGAACATGAAGTATAGAATTAAAGGAAACAAACTTTGTTTCCTTAGTCCATATTTAGGTAGTTAAGTTTGGTCAGCCCAGCCACAAAGCGCCTAAAAGATTTTTATGCGCAAACTACTTAACGCCTCCTAATCTTTCAAGCGCCTCGTGTTTTGCTATTCTATTTAGTTTGTTTTGTTAGGTGGTGCCATCTCTAAACTTCAATGGTACCCACAGAAAACCAGCGCCATGGCTTGCAATGGCAATAATGCTGAGTGGGGGCCAATTCGGCTATACCTACACTTTTATTTAATTTTTTTAATATAGTCCTAGTCCTGTGTCAATTTTCAAGTGTAGTTTACAAGCCAAATAAACATTTTTTCTTATTTTTTCAGGCGTCACACGTAACTTGTTTTGTCCACCTTTCCTTTCTGTCCTTCCTGAGAGACTTATTGTATTTCCAGAGAAACAATGTCGATCGCACTATACCACACGCCGGGTTCAGCGCCTTGTCGCCTAGTGCTGCTTGTGGCAGCAGCCCTCAACATCGAGCTGGACCTTAAGCCTCTGAATTTGGGTGCTGGGGAACATCTGACGCCGGACTTCCTCACGGTAAGTTCTTACGTGGTGATTTTACAGTAAGTCAAGTTTCCTAACTTTCCTGTGTGACTTTAAAACACCGAAAACGGTTCTTATTTTCTTTTTAACCGACTGTGGAGGGTCATGTGTTCATTTTTATTTTTACCAAAAATACGGCAAGCGAAGACAACTCAGTTTCAGTCGCATTCGGGTACGCACGAAACCTTACATAAAAATACAGTGATCTGTCTACCTGATTAGGAACACCTGCGCTAAGAACCTACCTTATGATGATTCAAGCTTGGATTATCATATGCAAGCGCATTTGTCGTTTGTGAAGCTAAAAATAAAAGACCTCACTGACCACCATCTTGTTTATTTTTAATGTCAAGGAATGTTACGCATAAACCATCTTGTTTCCTTAGCTCAACCCACAACACACAGTGCCCACTATCGTCGACGATGGCTTCTCCATTTGGGAGTCCCGCGCCATCAGCCGATACT
Organism: Pyrausta despicata; assembly: GCA_963921415.1. Lineage (NCBI taxonomy): Eukaryota > Metazoa > Arthropoda > Insecta > Lepidoptera > Crambidae > Pyrausta > Pyrausta despicata. Next base: position 1,807,702 of record OY992852.1, on the reverse strand, counting down.
TGACAAACAAGTATGGTAGCGACAGCGACCTGTACCCTGAGGACCCGAAGACCAGGGCGGTCGTGGACCAGCTGCTCGACTTCGACTTGGGGACTTTGTACGCGAGATTTGCACAATATTTTGTAAGTTCATAAATAAACTCATTATTTTTTTTACTATATTGTTAGTCGAAGGATGTCTTAGTTAGTTAGTTCCCACTTTATGTGTCCGCCCGATATGCGTATACTGTCGATATGAATGACTGCATTGAAATCATATTATAGACTCAATTTTATCACTAAACGTTACTTCAAAGAATGATAAGGCATTGTGTATACGCGTAGTATATAGTGGTATAAGTCGTAGATGGATTATACCAAATAAATTAGGAAACAATTAGAGAGTAACATCAAAAACCACGAAAAAGTCCTAGGCAACGCTTATAGTAAGTTGCAACCTATTGACTGCTCAGCTTCATAAGATCATACCCAGATGTTTCTTCAATTTCTATTAGGTACCTATCTTGCTTCGGGATCTTTTCAAGTAGTTATGTTCCGTGACCATGTGTGATTGAAATCGTTCAAAGCTGAAAAAGAGGATTATTTTGCTTTAAATTTACACTAAACTACGCCAGCGCTAGAATCCAAATACATCCAACTGTAACTACCTGAAAAAATTAGAGCTGGAAGTCGCAGGACTTACAACTCACAACGTGACACAGAAGATGCATCTTGAATCACAACACTGACACCCGTGCTGACACCAACTAAACACTCGACGCGTTTCGCCACTGCACGTGGCATCCTCAGGAGACGTTGTCGCTTAGAGCGACATCGCTCGTAGTCTGTCGAAGTTTTTTGTTGTTGAAGTAGAGTGAATTTTCATCTCTATTCATGGATTTCCACAAAGTAACGCCTGAACCCATCAACTATATGAAATCGTTCACTTCTTCTAGTACCCTCAAGTGTTCGCCGGGTCGCCCGCAGACGAGGCCTTGCTTAAGAAGCTGCAGGAGGCTCTCGGGTTCCTCAACACCTTTATCGAGGGTCGCAAGTACGCGGCCGGCTCTCACTTGACCCTGGCCGACCTCGCGCTTGTGGCCTCTGTGTCGACTATAGACGCCGCTGAAATCTCTCTGAAGCCTTACCCTAATGTTGAAACGTAAGTAAACTATATTTCGTGCTAGTTTCTTTAAGTGTTTGTCGGTTCGCCTGCCGATGGAGCCTTGCTGAAGATGATGATGATGGCCTTGTAGCCTGTTTCGACTACGGCAGCCAATCTCAACAGGTTCGTTAATTTAAGTGCACAAGAGTGTGCGCAATATACAGGTGCACTCACTGTTCGTACACTTTCAAAGTTCGGTTAAAAAACCTTTTAATGTTGATAAGTAATTAAACAAAAGTCTGAGTTTAATCAAGCCAATCCATCGACGCCATCGATAGATTAAATCAGCCAATTGAACGACTGTCTATGAAGAAACGAAAAAGCTTTAAATTTTCTACTCCAAGCCTTCCAGCTGGACAGTTCGACTTTTTGAACCTCCTGTTAAGTATAATGAAGCTTCTTTGATTTTATTGCTAATAAAAAAAATATACAAAGATGGCAAACAATAGTAGATTTTACAACGAGAGCATAAAGCAAGTCATTTTTATCCGAGATCGTTGTATGCCCGAGCCCGCAGGGCGAGGGCAGATGATGAAGTCGAGGATAAAAATGATTTGTGCACGAGTTGTAAACTCTGCTTTTCACTTCGATTGCGAGAAAATAAAACAGTAACATAACGTATTAACATTTCTTTAATATACGAAAAGTTCACGGCTTCTTTCCCGCTACTTTACTTTTTTTAATTTTCCTGCATAATTTTCGGGCAAAGAAAAAAAATATACAGCCTATTCTTAAATTATTTTGGAATAATGTTTTTTTTTGTGGTAAACACGTTTTCATATTTAGTTTCTTTTTCGTATTATCTTATTATAAATCAAAAATGCAAATAGGGAAGGAAATATTATAAATTAGCAAGTTTTATCCATGTACAATTAATTGTTTTTGGCTGTATGGGCTAAATGGTCACTGCCTTAGTGTAGACACATTTAAAAAGCTACTTTTATGCACAAGAGCATAAAATTCAACTTTATGTCGCCTATATCCTGCATAAAGTAGTACTTTTTCGAGCATGAGAAGTGAAAAAATAATGAAGTCTATATCCTAAAATTTTTTTTAATGGAAAGAATACCTAAGCATCTAAGAAATATGTCATTTGTTCAAAAAACATGTTTTGCTACGTTCCTAATTTTAATACAAGTTCAAACGTGTTTTTACCATTGTATTAATGACATAATGTGTTTACAGATGGTTTGAGCTGGTAAAGAGCACGGCCCCGAAATACGCCGAAGCGAACGGTGAAGGAGTCGAGATGTTCCGTTCTTTTGTAAAACAAATAAAGGCCAAAACTGAACTCTAAACGCTTATAAATAATTTTTACTTAGTTTCATTTCTTTTGAGCGAGTAAGGCTGGATCTACCTACACTCATGAATAAAACATTACTTCTTTCTTGTTATGTCTCAACTAAAAGTTTGTTTAACTATTTTTGAATAACGAAATTGTTTTAAGTATACTTTTTGGCGCCTAAAAATGTCTTAGAATAACTTTTGTAAGTTTTTTTGTGATATTTAAATAAATCTTTTTTTTTATTACTATGACTTTGCTATCTTTAATACAAATTCTTGATCAATGTATTTTTTTAATGAAAAGACGTTTACTTGTCATTTCATTTAATAACCACCAAGGAATACAAGCAGAATAAAATAATACTTTTACTGAACAATTTCAAATTGTACATCGTTTTTTTGAAGTTTGTCCACTAGACTGGTATTATAAAACGCAGCTGCTGTTGATAAAACACCCCCACTGAAAAAATAAACATTTTATAAAATAACAATAGCTTACTTAAGATATGATTATTGTTTATGATCGATCGATTTCAGAATATGTTGTAAATGAAAATACTAATGTTAAAAGTTACTAATGTTAAGGTTAACATCGATAGATATAAAGCCGTAAGCTTAGACAGAGGCTCTGAGGTAGCTTGATAAAATCTTATACCTACTTAGTAAGATAGCCTTACAAATATAATAATAAATATACAATAACATCACAAACATTGATCTGACTTTAACAGTGGTATTACAAAAAAAACATATATCACCCAGACCAGTACAAACAGATGTTCATGCACTCTGTACAGTGCGGGAATCAATCGAACCCGCGACCTTTTGGTTAAAAGTCAATTTCCTGACCATTACACCAAAGTAGTCGTAGTCTTGTTGAAATAAAGAATATTGGTTTGTCTTAATGGAAACATCTCATACAAAAATAACATTAACAAGAATTATAAAAATAGCTGAAAGTTGAATCTTACGTCAATGGCATTTTATTTTTCTCTTTCAAAATTGTAACGGCTGACTGTAACAGTGTCATTGATGTGAACTTGTAAGCTGGGTCTGTCCCGGAAATCTGTAAAAAACATGACATTAAAATCCTGTTAGTTTCAGTACATTCTGATCGGTAGTCGTAACAGAAATGTGTATCTTAACAAAATGAAAAATCATGCACCAGGCGTGCTAATCAGTGTTAATTAAATAAATTACTAGGTATTTAAGGTTTCTCAAAAGGAAGACCTGACGCCATTTGGCATTTTATATCAGACGTGCTTTTGGGTCAAGCAGAAATAAATGTACGTACTTACCTACCTGCTTATAAACATTACCAGGCAATACCTATTATATTTTGTCAAACTAGATTTCTACGACTTAACATTTAGATTAACTTTTGAATAACATCTGAAGTCAAACCTTGGCAACGACGGTCTTCTTTGGTTCAGAAACATTGATATTTTGTCCTGTGTCCCAGCCGCGTCCTACTAACTCAAACGAGAAGTGTGTGTTGTCGACGATTGCTTGCGATGGCGGTCCTTTAGAAACCACTCCGAAAGAAAACCAATTCGGTTTGCTAAGCAGCAAATCTCTGCCATATTTAAAGTTGGCTAGTACAGCGATAGTGAGAGATGTGAATACCGCAACAAGTAAATAGAAAAAGCTAGGTAGAGCAAGGTACGGTTGGAACTGTACGGGTCGTTTGTTATTGCTCTGGTATAGACGAGTCTGTGATCGGTGTACAATAAACCCGTCCGGAGTAGGGATAGGCAAAGCCCACTTCCCATCATACTTGTGAATTGGTAACCTGAAATTTTACAACGTCGATTAAGTAACAGTAAACAACCTTTTGAAATCGTAAATTCATGTATACCGAAAGATAAAAACAATTAATGCATATCAATAAATTACCTTTGGTTCAGTTTGGGCTTGAGAGTGGGCAAATCCTTCGGCGTTATTTCATTTCTAAGTTTCAATACCGTGATAAAATTCTGAAACCTGTAATTATAAAAAAATACATTGAACAAGGTTATTGCATTGAATTAATTACATTCAATACGTTTTAAATTGGTTTACGATAATAAGGCATTTTTATAAAACCTTTTCGTAATTTAGGGAGCGTATGTAGGTTTGTTACTTCTGCAAGGGTGTCTGTTGCATCGCAAAGACAGTATTACTTTAAAAAAAATCAGATTTAAATGTGAAAGTTACTGCAGGATTTTTGCAACAACTTGCAATTGCGATTCCCATCACGAATTCTAAAAACAGTTAATACAGATTTATCAGTTAAAAAAATTGTTTTGCATTGTTAAGCTAATTTTAGCAGATGAATGAGTGGGTTGGTCGTACTTACACATAAACCATAGATTCCCAAGTGCCCAAGTTCACGAAACCATTTTGTTTAGCCTCTTTTTGATATTTTTCCGCTACCCAAATACTCAAGTAAGATTCTACCGAGTTCAGAGTGCCTGAAATGTTCATGTGTGGGTAAGTGCACCACGTAGAAAATAATATGAAAGGTAATCATCAAGATTGACCTGATAATCTTAGCCATAGATTTAGAATATCTATGATCTAAGCTAAGATGAAGTTTAGGTGCGGGAAACATTTGGTTAAAACGGTACCAATTTGACAATAACTTTCAGTTTTTGTTATGTTTTCTTACGGTTTTATTATACTTTATTATTAGATATAGGTATATGTTTGCTGTCGTCGGGCGGCACTCTCTCGTTTCCTTTTCAGTCAACCATGAAAGTCGCATCCTCGATTCGGTGGCATTTGCTGAGTTTCATAAAATGTATTTGACATGAATAACATAAAAGTTGGTCAATTATGCTCACCTTTGAAGTTTTTTTCTAGAAAGACTACGCCCATATCATTGGGTATACTGTCAAACCCGCATGCACTTATGACGTAAACGCCGGCCTGGCGCGCTTCTTCATCGTATTTCAATTGTGTTGACGCTATGAACTGAAACATAATTAATTTGGTACAAATTTTTGAGTAGTCTCTTTAAGAACCGGTAGGTTACTAGTGTAAACAATCCAAGAAAATAAATAGAAGTACTTTAGCACTACTTAGCTCCTTCGTACACAAGGCTCGATAATTCGATCAGCGCGACTACCGACATACAGACTCATTGAGACGACGAATAGCGGCTACGCAACTAGTGTACGAGCCTCAATGCAATTATTTCGCGGTAGTCGCCTGAAGACTAAAATCGTCGAGTATTGATGATTTGCGTAGCCTTGTGTATGAAGGGCCTTATTCTCGTCTATGTATAGAAGTAAGTAAATATTTAGATTACGTCACCATAACTGCTTGTAGAGAACTAACAGCAAAAAAACACGGGTTGCACTCCGGGAGTGCCGGCAGAAGTGAAAACTTGATTATTAAAGTTGTGCATTTTTGATTTATTTGAACCGTCTTACGGTTTTTCGATCAGCATCACGTGACCTGACGCGAGTTTCATAGTTTCTACCCATGCCAAAAAGTGCTCAACGCCGCTAAAGAAGTTTTCACTTCAAAAACTGTTGGCAGCTGACAATTAATTACCAACCTACATTAATACCAAGGGCATCGTGTTTTTTCTTGATACTCCATAGACAGGACTTGTGTTATTTATCTTGTTTTTTTACTGTCTTATAATGGAAACAACAGTTGTGAGGTTAACAGTTATTTCTTAGATAAAAACACAATAAATTGACAGAACTTAGTATTTGTCCAGTAAAATCCTAGTCTAGTTCTTTTTTTTATTTGCTATGGTTTAGTTTAAAATAAATTTTATCATAAAATAAAATTTTTAGAAAAAATGACATTTCGTCAGCGGAAAGGGAAAACGACTTAAGCGCCAAAACGGTACTCTTGGAGAAAGAGGTTTAAAGTTAAAACTTAAGTTAGACCTCTTCCACCGTTTTGGCGCTTTAGCCATTTTCCCTTTCCACTGACGATTTGACTTTTAAATCTTAAGCCTCATTCAAATATTTGTTGTTCTTATGATATTTGTAGCAATGCAATTATTTCAATTAATCACCATTTTTCACCTTCAGTCAGCCTAGTAAAGTAATAAAATGGAATTAAAAGTAAGTAGAGTAACTCACATCCTCCTCTCCAGTGATGTCTAAGTAATGTGTCTTGGCCGCTATGGCAGCGCGGACCACCGGCTCGCCGTACAGGCGGTAGGGGCCGCAGCAGTTGACCACGATCTGAGCGCGCTCGCACATCGCCTTCAGAGACTCGTAGTCTCCCACATCGGCAATGATCACTTTTATATGTGTCAAATCAACACCTGGAAAAATAAGAAAGCATAAAAATTACTCTGTCTTCTTTTTAATGACTAGTGACCGTCAGTTGACCACGGTTTTAGGATGAACATGAAAGAAAAGGGTTTCAGGCTAATACTCGTATAAAATAATGAAAGTCATTTTATTGGTTGGGTTGGAAGTTTAATGTGATGCGTTATGTTATTAATATGATAATAAAATAGCATGGTTATTGTACGATGTCCAGGATAGAGCAAAGTGGATGAAAATTGTAGGAAGCCGGGAAAAGAAAGGAACACTTAAGAGAATTTTTTTTTTGTTTTTGACTTTTGTAAATCCAAAACAAATGAATTATGTTTGCCAACTCTTAAAATCTTCTTTTCAGAGACAGCAAGTAATTTTATTGATAAAAAGAAATAAGCTTGATCGATTAGGTCCAATGGCCAAGAATCAGATAAGAAGGAACACCAAAGTACATATAAATTAGGTAATACAATAATAACAACAACGTCAACAAATGTCAACGTGACATTTACATACTTGTAAATGTCACGTTTATAAAATTTATATTTTTAAAATTTTACCCTCTTTTAGTTTACTTTTTCATTTAGTAAAAAAACATTTAGAATGCAAATAAACGTTGATATAATTTGATTTGAACATGATTGACTGGCATCCATCCATATCAAATAATTACAGACAAATCTATCGCGTGAACGATTATTATTCCACGTTTTCTCTATTTGTGCCACTTGAATATTCATGTTCAAGTAACTTATGAAATGAAAGGCATTTACGTGACTATCCCGTTGCACTTACACAAATGGTAGAACCACTAAGTATAAAACCTAACTTCTCAGTTAAAAGCCACCCGAATGAGCCAGGAAAGCAACACTGGTGAGTTTCAACGGCTGGACGGAATTTGAATAGACATAGCTAAGAACAACTGTGATTAAATAATCTTTCGAATAAAAAAAAACCGCTTTGAAATCGGTCCCTGTTCGGGAAATCGGGAGTCACAGACTGACACGAATGAAAACACAACAACACAAACAGACATAGGTGGGTATGACCGCGAAAAATTGTACAGTAACATTCCTGGGGGCTGAGACAAAGTAACAACTTAAAAACGATATCGAAGTTCGATATTATTAAAATGTATGGGATTGACATAAGCCTCGTTAAATCACGTGGTCAATCGTCATCGTTATCGCAAGTTGGTAGACAAGTGTTATAATTCGTAACGAAACGATAAAGAAACGAATTGTTATCGCGGTTATCCCTTATGAATGCGTAGACAAGCTGCACTTTAAGTGTTCGTCTTCGCTTCGATCGTGATCGCTAAAAAAGATAACGAACCGAATGTTTAAATGTTGTAGTTATCGAAACAATATGGCCGGATTTCATCTACTCGTATCTGACTTTTAACACGGAGTGATATTAGTACATGCTAGTAGGTATTTATTTAGTGCTAAAAGGGTAATAATAAGTTGAAATATTATGCATTCTTTGCGTTTATTGTGGGCTGCACACAATGAGAACACGTAGGAAAGGCGCCAAAAGCGATTTATACAACGAAGGATACAATCGAGGATTTGCCCAAATTATTGTTTATCCAACTTTTAGGAGGCTATGTAACGACCTAAAAGGTCATGCCGGATTAAAAGGTTCCCCTGAAATTCCCGTGGAAATAAAGGTAAGAAATATTCATATTTACCTATTTATTGAAAATTTTTCATTCTAAACTAGGTATGTTCTAATGTTGCACTTCCAATCTAAGGTTTTAATGTTTGCTACTACTCAATACCATAACGGTGTTAGTACCTATATATAGCCTCAATTATTTCATTTTGTGACCGCTGTTAATTATAAAAGCACAACAAACCTACATATATATTATTATATTTTTCAGGTGCTGTGTGCTCTTAGCTTTTTTGCAACAGGGTCATAGTATAGAGCAGGTGGATAGTGTTTCCACAAACCCCACGTGAGAGTTCCATAATCAAACAAAAGTATTGTGAACATAATTATTTTTTATATTGATTAAAAATGCCTAATTATAAACTTTCATATAGATTCCTACAGTCAGTGGCGTCTACGGCGGGCGCGCAAACGAGGGCGGTCGGGAGAGGCAGCAGACTGCGGTGTCGCTGGCGATGTCAACCGCATGTCAATAGCAGATGCGCGGGGGCAGGTGGACACATTCGCCTCGGAGTAGTGGGCGGTGCAGGAGCTGGTGGGAATGGCACTGCTAGGGCTGGTGGAGGTGGCGAAGTAGGCTGTCGTTCCAGAGCCGAGCTGTAGGGGTGGTGGTGTCTGCACCTGAGATGTGGACGGCAGAAGCAAATTATTTGAGGGCTGTGAAGTGGAATGCTGTGGTCCGTCAGTTGTGGGGAGTCTGCAAGAGAAAATGAGTGTTATTTTGGACAATTTATGAATACCTCTTTGAAAATTTTTTCTTAAATCAATTTTAAATAAAATTAATTAATCACACAAAAACGGCTGAATGGATTTTGATGCAATTTGGCACACAGATATAATATCTACGGAGGCTTGTCCTTCCACTGCCAAAGCACCCATTATAGCCAGCACCCTTTCATCACTAGCTGACATAGTTTGCCCGCTTGCTCCAGTCTCTCTTGCATGAAGCCTTATGGCCAATGCCTCTTTTTTGTCTTGGACTTCCAATCTGATCACACCTTTATTGAATAAAGAGTAGTTATAATCATAAGTATATATGAGATTAAAAAGCCAATTATTTAGTAAGTAATTTAGAAATTAATTGGAAAATATATAAACATTCGGGACATCTCATATGGCCATTGACTCCAAAGCATAGCTTGTACTGTGAGTGTCAGAGACTGATAATCATCATCATAGTCCAGTCTAGTTATAACAGAGAACCTTAAGGGTGTGTCCACTTATTCAAACACAAAACCAACACACATGAACAAACATTAATCAGATGAATGATTTCCTGTTTGGAAATCAAACAAACAACCTCTGAAAATACAGCTAGGATTGCTAGCCACTTTTTCATCACATCACTCATTTCAAAATGTTCATTAGGTCCTTAATTTTTTCCACTTCTCTGTAGTCTTGCTGACACCACCACCAACAGCATTCAAAATGTTAGTAAGTTCAGTCCATAGTCGGTCTGACCTTACGCGACCTTGTGGTCCAGCAAGTGGCCTCGCCAGGTCACCATGACTGTAACATAAACAAACAAACTTCAATACAAGTATTTCATTGTTACAGTCGCGTCTTTGTTTACATTACATACTCATGAATAAAACTTCAATTTACTTACGTTTCCATATACTCAAGCAGCGTTGACAATTGTTCGGGACTTGCTCGAACTCTTGATCCCATGTTTTATGACTAAAAAGTAAAATAAAGATTACTCCATCATCGTTTGAACATCCATCACATAAAAATGTATTTATTTTGAAAAGCATAAGTTAAGTTTTGGAGACCATCTAAAAGTTATAACACTACATTTACTTACCACCTTCAAAATTGTGTTTTTGTTATAATCTCAAAAGGATTAAACGCAATCCTCACATAAACATAATAGTAAAACTATTTAAAACAACAACAAAAAAGTTGGCGGGTTTGATCCGATTTGCTACTTCTTGACTGACAGTGACACTGACAGCTAAATTTTCGATACCTTAACCAATATTTGTGTTTTTTAACGAATTAACAATTCGACGCAACGATGACGACATAAGTGTTACATTGGCTACGAAATTGTTATCGTTATCTCGGAGACGATAACGAACTTAGATATCGTTTCGCTATGAACCGATGTCACGTTGGCTAAAGACCCTGACATCATAACACACGTTACGTACATGACTGAACATTACTTACATGACCATTGTAAAGCTTAGTTCACAAGAGTACATGTAGCATAGGTGATATATCCTTGGGCCTTTGTCAAAAATTTTAACCGACTTCAAAAAAGGAGGTTTTAAACCGACTTCAAAAAAGGTTATCCTCATGAGGATTGGAGTTTTCCTTTTTTTCGCCTGTTTTCTTGTTATCTTTTATTTTTTCTCTGTGACGTTTTTGACTTACTCTCCACTGTGTTCTTTTAAATTCTTTGACTTTTTCCGAACATTCCTTAATTTTTTTTCGCTTTTTATTTCTCTCTGCATTTACTCTTTTTAACTCTTCATATTTTGCGGGATTTTGGGTCCGCATGCGCTCCCGATAAATTCCGAAAAAAAAATGCAGTAATGCAATGATGTGCACTCAGCTTAGGACTCAGTCATGAATGTAACGTTACACATATTGTAACACATCGTTATGTTCATGACAAAAAACTCGTAACACATAACCTCAAATTCAAATATCTCCTAATTTCTACGAGCGAATGAATACCAGGTAGTTGAATTCTACAGTTTAATAATATACCAACATAAACATGGGTAGATAAAACATGTAATACGTGTATTTACATTGCAATGAATCTCCTAAAAAATCGAATATTAGTAACAAAATCGCCGACAACACTAGAAATCAACATTTCACTCCAAAACAAAATGGCAGTTTTTTTTTCTTTTGCTGACACGCTTAGTGGTGTTGCCACTCGTAAAAATATTGGAACGGAAGTAGAATATATTGAATCATAATGGTAGAAAATAGTGTTACTTTCATGACGTAACGCACTTTCCGAATATGTGGACATATTTTAAAATAAACAAATAAAATATAAAATTAACAATATTCGCTGTAATATTTATAGAAACATGTTAGAAAATGTAACAGAACCTCAATGTATCTTCAAAATAACGGGATATGAATAAATTTCCTAGAAAATTGCATTTTATGATGTCAGGGTAGAAGGTGGACAAACAATTTTTGTTAGAAAGTGAGAATATAGATTTTACGAAATATAAAAATAACGCAATTCTGTAATAGATACATTAAAATTAGTGCTTATAATCGAAAAATAACAAAAGAAACTCCAATTTTTCGAAATAATTACATTAATAGGATAAAATAAATAGTGTATATTCAATAAAATAAAATTGAGACAAGTGAAAAAAAAATTAGGTACAATTTTTTGCGGTCGTACCCAGGTGTCAAACTTATAAAACCGTATAAATAAGAGTTTTTGCCGGGTGTTTAAAAAAGCTTACAACTGATTCGAATATACACACAAAACGTAAGAATCGGTTCAGCCGTTTCGTAGGAGTTCTGCACCGAACACTGTTGTGACTCGAGAATTTTACATTTAATATTAATAACCAGACATTTGGCCGCGATTTCACCTGATGGTAAGCGATGATGCGACCGAAGATGGATCATGTCTGGCTATTAAAAGCCCATTCACTCTTTTCTTGAAAGCATCCAAATCATAATGTTCCGGAAATATTTTAGGCGGCAGCAAATTCCACTCCCTAGTCGCACGCATAAGGAACGTAGATGTAAAACGTTTTGTACGTAATGTAGGTATGTCTACGACATGCATGCTAAAAATCTTCATCATCACTAGTTATAAGTATCAATAAGGATTGAAACTGGAAAATTTGCAGGTGTCGCCGCCACCGGATACGGTGAAGACAACATGATGATGTTGAAGTATCAGCCGTTCGTCGTCCACTGCTGAACATAAGCCTCACCCAAGGATGTCCACCGCGCTCGGACCTGCGCTACTCGCATCCAGGAGTTTTCCGCGCCTTCACCAGATCGTCGTTCCTCCTATGTTAGGGGCCTGGCCACGGAACGTCACGGGTTAAAAATATAGACAAGCCATACCATGTCGTGATGAAACATCCTTAAGCACGCTTAGCACTTTAGACTCCGAGCGGCCGGCGACTGCCCAGCTGACGCCAGGATACTTCGAACGTCCGCTCACTAACTCTTCTACCACTCTCTGCCCAGTGAAGCCGGTAGCTCCAAATATCACCAGGTCATTCTTCATTATTTATCTGTAAATATTTACAATTTTTTTTTAGTTATTGTATGCGTCTGAGGCGATTGGAGGTATTTATTTATATTCAGTCAGCAGGGCACAGCAACATAAGATAATATCTATCATATCTAGCACATGAGTAGTATATAGTAGTACTATACTTTAATCTTAGCTTATTTTTCAGCTTTAACAATAGGGAATATTCATGTTTTTCTTTTTTGTCTTAAATTAATAGTTTACTATTTTATAACATAGAAAAAAATATTAATGGGCTTCAAAATACTCTAGATATTTTTAAAAATGAAATTTAAAACTTTAAAAAAATTTAAGCAGTTCAAACGCTGCCAATTTGCGCGCGCTTTGCGTGACGTCACATGACACGTCCAGTGAGTGTTTACCTTAGTGTTTACTATGGACTTTTCAGTTACTTCGTAATTTTTACAATACAATGTCGTGTCAGATGACGTCACATTTCGTTCGATCTATAGTGGCGCGTTTTGGAAGTTTGAATTTCGCTCCCTTATTTTGCACTTTTTGAATATTATTTTAGGGGTTTAAATAATAAGTAAATAAAAAAAAATCTTTTCATTATAATATTACGATAATAAGTATTCGAGAAAAAAATATTTTAGGCCATTTAAAATTTTATGCATATTCCCTATTAGTTAACTATTATTTATTTTCAGTACAATTTATTGACTTACTCTAAAGTAAATACATACAGTAAAATCTATTTATATTAAAACTTAAGTAGTTAATTGTTTTTATTAAACACTTAATCTATTTTATTTATTGTTAGTATAACAAGCAAAATCATCCTCCATGAATGCAATAATAGCCTATAATAAGGAGTAATTTTTTGAGTTTAATTTACCTAAATGATGATTTTGAGATTTTTCCTACAGTTTTAAAAGATACTGGTAATTTAATAAATATTTGTTTACTATACACATAACCATTTTTACACATTTCAATTAAGGGGATTGGAAGTACGAGGTTAACTTTTCGTCTGGGATTTCTATTAAAGTTAAATAGAGCAATTATGGTTTCTTACAAACATAGCTAATAAGAATGAAATGATGTAAATAGTAAAAACTTACTTAAACAATATTGACTTGAGCGGCTTACGATTTTCCACAGCGCACGTTATTCTCGTGCAGGGCCACAATAAATATGTAATACGGTTGGCGGAGTGTTGAATTAATTATTAATCTACGGTTCGTATATCTGACTCATCGTCAGTATAAGATTGATTGATTGATCATGTGTTCTGTGCAACTGTGTACATGCTATAGGTATTTATTATAAAACGCTTGCGATGATATCGCGTAGTGTGAACGCCATGCTATATAGTAAAGCATTAGGTTTTGCTATGTTTTGTTATACTTTATAGCAAGAAAGTATAGTCAAAGATGCTTTTTCATCATCTTTGGTATAGTGTAGTCTGAAAGCATCTTCTGACCGTCTTCGCGAGTTGCGGCGAATGTCGGCGAAGGCGATGTTAGTCAAATTTGAATATCTCTGCCTTTGCCGATTATCCGCGACTGTCGCCGATTTAAGTCGTAAGCAATCGAATATACTGTCGCTTTCCTATTAAGCTACTTTAGAATAATAAAAACAAAAACAATTTACATTTTTCCCTAACTGGACAACAGTTTTTTTTAAGTTTTACGACCTTGGAATTTGAACTATATAACATTGCTGTCCGCGTTAGTGATGTGCCTACACGGAAAAAAACGAGTTGGGCTAGTTCAATTTGAAATACACGTAAAGTCAGTCAGTTGAATATGTAACTCTTTCGCATTTATATTATGTGTGAACATGGATTGTACGGAACTCGACGTACGCAAGTCCATCTCGCACTTGACCGAACTTTCACAACCACCTTCACATGAATATTCAGGTAGAAGTACTATCCACAAGCAATATTTAACGAATAGAACGTCTACCTGTGACCGCGGACGCTGAAAAGGGTCTAAAACGTCAGGTTAAAACAAAATGTAAATAAATCGCGAAATAATCCTAAAAAAGTGTCTCATTATCTTTTTTTTCTGCTGCAAGATAATTTTTTGGAAAACTGATGACTAATTACCACGTTGTTAACCGCCATCCCATTCTTAAAATAAACATGTCCTTTGCTCGAATGTTTTCTGGAAGAAATTGCTTCAAGCAATAAGACCGCCTAAAAGAAAAAATACTGTTTGTAATCTTCTTCACGTGAGGTGTGTAATAAAGAATATTCTATCTTCCTATTTTCTTTCTTAGGAAACTTATTGGAAGCCTAGCAAAGCGAAGTACATCATGTGGGTACTCTAGTCCAAGAGCCTAACTTGAGAATGTAATTGCTTCTACCTCTAGGTAGAAGTTTGTTGTTCCAAACTACCAATGCTCAAAGTCCACTGTAAATAATTTTGCCGTTGAAAGGTAGGTACGTACGAGTATGACTATGATAAACTTACCTACACACCATCGTTACATTGCAAATTTCATATGAGTCACTATTAAACCCGTTCCTTGTTCTCCTAATTTGTTGCACGAATTTTGTACAAACACATGAGTCTCAAAATTTCAGCGTATAATGATTAATGACAAATACTGAAGACGTGGAGAGTCTAAATGACTGAATTATTTTTTTGTTTTATTCTTACTGTTTAATATTAAGTAAGTAGTACTGTTAAGGTCCGTGCATATCTTTGCGCATTTTACTATCTTTAAGCTATAGACAGAATTTAACGATCAGAGAGTAAAAATGAACAACTTAGAATTTTAAATATTAACGAAATTTCAGGCATAAGTTTACTTGAAGAATTAAAGAACAAAGCGTTACTTGTAGAATGAGCAAGATTAGACCCACATGGCCATATACACATAAGGTAAAGGTACCTATGCTGGCCGCCAAAGTGTTATAAATATGTGCTGTGTCATGTCATCATTATCATATCGTATCTTACGTACGTAGATCATCACATCAGCAGTTCGACGCCGATTGCTGAGCATAGGCCTCACCCAAGGATCTCCACCGTGATTGGTACAGCTGCGCTTCCCGTATCCAGTGGCTTCCCGCGACCTTCGTCACATCGTCGGCCCATCTCGTAGGGGGTCTGCCCACGGAGCTTCGCGGTCGCCATTCGAGAACCTTTCCGCCCCAACAGCCATCGAACCCACCCTGTCATGGGTTTACTTTCTTCTAACCATTGCTATCCACACCACGGTTGGTTATTCGTACTGATTTCATATCGTAGTTTCATATTTTGCCTAAATTATTTCCAGCACAACCTCTAGCACACAATTCCATACATCATCGATGACGGCTTCGCCCTATCAGAGTCAGCCATCGGCCGCTACCTCTCGAAGTACGAAGGCAAGAGTCTCTTGTACCCTGAAGATCAAAGGCCAGGGCGCTGGTCGAACAGAGGCTCGACTTCGACGCGGGAACGCTCACCGCTAGATTCTCAGATTACAAGTTTTTCTAGTTTTTCCATCTAGAGGTAGACCATTGAAAATTCAATATTTTTTTATTTATTTTTGTCAATGTACAAGATTGATTGATCCGATCCTCCCGGATGGGACGGGTTTGACAAGGTAGAGTAAGGTCCCGTACACACGGCCTTGTCCTGCACGTTTTTTTGCAGTAGGTATATATACGTCTTAACGTCACTGTCAACGTTCACAGTAAACAAAATAGTAAAAACAGTTAAGACGCATATTGCAAAAAATCGTGCAAGACAATGGCGTGTGAACGGGGCCTGATTTTGTCTTATATTCAAGAATGTGTTTCTATTTTGTAAGTCGGAGCCTTTGTTGTTTCTTGGCATTTCAGATCAGCAGCTAAAGTCATCAGTTAAAAATATAATACAGTCTTGTATAAGTTTTCAGCCGTTGCAAGATTGCATTCGGTCCTATTTCGAGAACTGTATAACTATGTACTATTTATCAACGCCTGCTTTAATTCTAGTGGCCAAAAATCCTCCACAACGCACCCAATAACGAAGCATTCTTTAAGAAGTTGCAATACACATTTAAAATGCTGAACTCTTTTCTTGAAGATCAGAAGTATGTAGCGGGGAATGAACTGACCTTTGCCGACCTGGCCATCGTGGTTTCTGTCTCTACAATTGAGGCGACTGGCATCATTTCTCTGGATGAGTGCCCTAATTGCGCGATCTCGTTTAAACCCGATTTAAATAATTTTAGTCTTAAAATATTTGTTCAGGGAATTCAATTCAATTCAATTCGTTTATTCAGAGCAAAATACATATTGCGTTGAACATTTCATTAAAATTAGGTATATATATAAATTAAAATAAATCACTTAATAATCAATAAAAAAAACACACACACAATTAATGGAAAGGAAAATGTCAAATTTAAAGAATAAATAAAAAAAAATGGAAGAATTTAAAAATAACAAACAATAAATAACTAAATCACATCATGCCTAAGTCATTACAGAATACATTTAAATTATGTCAATTTACCTACTATGTCCATCCTCAAGGTATTCAACCATCGAGTAAAAGCATTTATTTATGAGAAATACTTTCAGTTTCCTTTTGAAAATAGTTAATTTAGTAATGGACTTAAATTCTATCGGTAGCTCATTATATAACGCACTGCCTGGTAGGAAGCACTATGTTTGAAAATATTGAGCTTTGGCAAACCTGTGTTACCTAATGTTTAAAATACCTATCAAAAAATTAAAAAAAAAGCAACGGGCAGGACGACGTTTGCTGGGTCCGCTAGTTTTTGTATGAGTATATCTCAATGTTCTTGTCATTTTTGTTTATTCACAAAATACTTTGCAGCCGAATCTTGCAAGGCGGACAAAGTCATTAAAATATTATTATACGTTTAAATTGAAAAAAATACTTACTGCAAACCTAATGTGTAACGCAGTTTTCTTATTTTCCAAACCCTACCATCTTTTATTTTGTTTTCAGATGGCACGAACTGGTTAAGAATACTGCTCCTATACGAAGAAGCAAATGGCAAAGGAGTTGAAATGGTGAGGGGATTCTTGGCGAAATTCAAGTCAAAATAACTTTTTTCGACTATTTTTAAAGAAATAATATGATAGACTATGACATCTACAAATGATTACAGCTCTTTAATTTAGAATGTTTTTTTTTCAGTACCACAGAAAAAAATTAAAGTCAAATGAAAAAAACATTGTTTGAAGTCAAAAAAACCCAAAAACTTATCTACTCAACAAATGACTGGAGGTACCGAACTGACAAATATAGCCTATTTGTTGTAGTCTACCCGAATACATAACATCGCACCAAATATTACATCAAGACCACAAATTATTTTTTGATAATGTTTAAGCTAAATAACAGGCGAGATTTTGGTGTTTACATAATTTATTTGTGCCTTACACTTAAATCCTAACTTTACAAACAGTACATTCGTACTAAACGAGCAGTGAGATAAAATTTGGAATGGAAACACGACGGTGGCGGTTTAAGGTGCACAGACACGTTGGTACGTTCTGCGCACTTTAGTGTACAAGTGTGTGTCCACCATTATAAAAATAGTATTCGTTTGGGGAAGTACAGGTAGATTACTTCTTCAGCATGTTGTTGACGAGTTCTTTGAACGCAATCAGACCCTTGCCGTTGGCCTCTTCGTATCCGGGGGCTGTGCTCTTGACAGTCTCGTACCATCTGTAAAGTAAGGAAGAATAATTTATTTTATCAGAAATTAAGCAGCTTGGGGTTGGGAAGAAATTGACAGTTTTTCAGTGTCAATTAAGGTCATTTATTTATCTATTTATTGGTGAACTCAACAGATTACATCCAGTCTTAATCAAGGAGTAAAAGTTAACAGTTCAGCACAAGAAAATAATCCTAAAACGTTTTTTCACTGCATAAGGTGGATGAAAAGAAGACGTACCTACATGCAATAACATAGGATAGATTTATGTAATGTTGTTTTATGATTAATATCTCTTCTCTATCTCTATATATATAAAATTCTCGTTTCACAATGTTTGTTCCCATACTCCTCCGAAACGGCTTGACCGATTCTAATGAAATTTTGTGAGCATATTCAGTAGGTCTGAGAATCGGCTAACATCTATTTTTCATACCCCTTAGTGGTAAGGGTTGTCCACCCTTAACATTTATATGGCAACAACAACAAATAGAACAACGTTTGCCGGGACAGCTAGTATAGTTATATAAATTTGAATTAAACTCAATAACACTGACAATAAAATGTTTTAAACATTCGTTCATCATTGGTCATTCGTTCTTCCGTCATAGATATCGCACCTATCCGTAGACCACCATCAGATATTTCTCAACTATTACTCGTATCATGCCGTATCATGGCCAGGGCCCTTGCATGCAATGTCCAGGTGCCCAGGAGTCATGACAAAAAACTTTTTATCGCACACTGCCTTCTGAACTTATTCCTCGACTAACTAACTAATAAACTAAATTTCGCACATTGCCTTATAGCTGTGTCTAATAAACTTTACTTGACATAAACTCGCTACGAACCAAATCGCTGCTGTTTCAGTATGTCAGTTATTAACCTCTTATCATTACGGTAGACATTTGAGGAAGTTCATATCAAAAGCGTCGGGGACGGAAAGTCTGTTCCCGGCGCAGCACCTACTTGTAAAGTAAAAGTGTAACTTCCTCAAGGGCGATAAAGGTATCCACCAGCTTTAAGGGATTTTACACGGCCATCAAAGCGTCCTATTGTTCTATTCCAAGTAAGAAATTTTGCAGGTGAGGTACGTTAACATTGAGGTAATTAAGTCCGAAGCCTCGAAGCTCGAGGAAGGTATCTCACAGCTTTAAGGGGATTTTTACCAAGTGGTTTACCTAGCAACGTACCTCTTAACATTGGGGTATTTAAGGAACATAAGGTTCATATATGTCTGCTGGTCACGGAGGCGATGAGGCTTAGGTGTCATGGAGGAAAGTGTCCAACATATATAGAGCTTAGGCCACACCTGCAACTTTGTCGCAGCGACAGCTTCTGACAGCGTGTCAACCAATCGCTGCGCTTTAATTGCTGACAGTCGCGAATCCTAGTGAGAGTATGCTGCAGGTGTGGCCTGCCCTGTTAGGCTAGAGCATTAACAGTGTCAGGTTGGCTGACACTGACCTCCAACCTGACACTGTTAATGCAGAATAATGCATTGGCTGTCAGCCTTCTTTTTCAATGATCAGGTCTACTTTGCATCAACTCGCTACTTGAACAACAGCTTGGACTCGGTAGCTTACCTCTTAACGTTAGGGTATTTGAGGAAGTTGATGTCCGAAGCCTCGAAGCTGGACACGGAGGCGATGAGGCTGAGGTCGGCGACTGTGAGGGTGTTGCCGGCGCAGTACTTTTGGCCCTCGAGGAAGGTATCGAAGAGTTTTAGGGCGTTCTCCACGGCTGTCAGCTTCTCCTTGTCGGCTGGGGCGCCACCGAACACTTGTGGGTACTGGAATTAAGACATTGTAGAGGTTAGGGACAATAATAATAAAAATAAATCATTTATTTAGTTTCAATGAACAAAATAGTGTATGCTTTATTCTTTTTATCTTAAAACCTCAACTAATGAAGGTAAGGATCTCTGGGAGAACTCTACACTATCATGGAACTTATATCGGTATAAATGGAATAGCTAACAAAGGTTTATAGAAACCTTAGCATAGTTTTATACTAAGCCAGATTGTGCTGGTTGGCTGATCAGTACTGATCACAAAATGCTACAGAGGCAAGTTTTTTTCTATGACAATGACAACCTTTAATAATAATGACATTGACAACACAAAAGGGGCATTTCGTTGGATTATCACGCGGCCAATTTATTTATAAGATCAAATTAAATTTAGTGACACCACGCACTCTCTTACCTAACACTAATAACATTCTGCTGTGCAGTAATTTACACCGATAGCTCTACTGTCTTGTTAAATCAAAAGACGAGGCTTCCAAAACAATAGGTCCCTAACTTTGAAAGTATTCAATCTCATGTCAACTTAGCCACTTAATGTTCAATTATAGCCGGCAAGAAACCCGTAAGAGGGAATGCTTAAATAGCATGACCGTCATACCTGTAAACATCTAAGGTAAGGTTTTTCTACCACCTAGATAGCCAGTTTATCAGATACTCACGAAGTAGTCCGAGAACTTCTGGTACAGCGTGCCGATGTCGAAGTACAGGCGCTGATCGACGAGCGCGCGGGCCTTCGGGTCCTCAGGGTAGAGTGAGTTGCCCTTGGCGTACTTGTTCACCAGGTAGGTGATTATGGCGCGCGACTCCCAGATGGAGAAGCCGTCGTCGACCAGGGTGGGAACTGTGTGCTGGGGGTTGAGCTGTGGAGGAAGAAGGTTCTTTGTTAAAACTTAAATTTGATTAAAGACTGGACAACACACACGAATGAATCCTGAGGCCGTACGCCGTAATATTTCATTCGCCTTTTCGGGTTTAGCCAGAGCGATCGCTGCATGTTTTAGCTTCTTAAGAATCTTAGTACCTACTTAACTTACATTATAAAAAAGTGGTTTTGGTGGGTTGATGGCTACATGCGATACTAAGGACCACGGTTTAGAGAGTAAGGGGCTGTTACATTGCTGCGAGTGCGAAGTGCGCATTATTATTCCCGATTATTATTTATTTATTTACTTGCGATAGGTTTGCAAGGCCAACCCAAACTAAGCCCTGAGTCTACGATGGAGCGAGCTCCCCTAAAAGGTGCCTGTTCACTTTAGCTTTGAAGATTTCTAGGTTGCAATTGCAGGGAAACACTGACGCAGGTAGATCGACTGGCGATTGATTGGAATACCATTACCGGCATTGTCTTAAACTAGGTATTTGACGAGCAACTAGGTAGCGTTGACTAATTTGTATCCAGAATTCGTACTTTTTACCTAGTAGTTACAAATAATTACATGATATTTGTTTTTGTATGAGTTATTATTACAGGAACGTTCTTATAATTGTACGAATAATAACTTCGTATGAGCGCGTGATATTAAACCATAATAACTCGAGGCTCGAGGTACAATACATACATAATCCTAAGGATCAAGGCTGGGTCGCTAGGTCAGCTTCGACAATTGACGTACCTACATACCTATAATTTGTAGCTTAAAAAAATACCTACACACAGAATGGAGGCCAGACTAGATTCGCATTCAATTTACTTTTGCATCCTTTCTTAAGGCGCTTACAAAGACCTACTCGTATTCGTTGCAAAATTACCCTTTGAATATGACAGATCTTACCATTTAACCTACTTAACTTTTAACTTCAGTTACTCATATGAAACGATATCTACTGTGGCACGGTCTTAATTCTGAAACCGAAACCGGCGACAGGCCGGCCGGCTATTGGTGCGTGCGTCCATCAAAGGTAGGTACGCCTTTGGTCTTATAGAAGATTGCTATGGGCTGGTTGTACACATAGAAGGTACATACTCACGTCTCACGACCAAACTTCTTGAAATCGTAGGTACCTAACTGTACTATCAAATCTTTGTTTGAAAATCATTAAAAAGATCATAAACACAAGATACTTCAGTATTAACGGATAAACAGCAATACAAAACAAATCACATTTTCAGGCTCGTGCGTGATTCGATTAATATTTCCACATTGTTTTGTTATATGATGCAATTTACTTCAATTAGCTAGGCTGATACCATTTAATCTGTGGCAAAAGATAACAAGGTAAGTAAGTATCTCTATATTTTGCAGGGTTCGATACAATAATATTTTTAAAATAAAAATCAAAATATTGGATTTTATATATATCCAATATATATATCCAATATATACTCGTTTATGATATTTATCCAAGTACCTTATTTATAGGCTGAAAGTATTTCGTTTGAAAGGTTTTCCTGGGAGGGCAGGTATTATGCTTCGTGGGCAGGCCCTCTGCGAGGTGGACTGACGATCTGGTGAAGGTCGCGGATATGGATCATTAAATTTTATTTAAAAAAACCATTGATATATATGATGATATACCTATGTATATCGTGATATATTTATCCATCGAAATATCCTCGAACCCTATTTTTTTTTGATGATACGGTTGACTAATTCTGTTATCTTATCACATTGCACCGAAATAACGAATATAACAAGCTAATAAAAGCGTGTTAAAAAACATAAAATTGAATGCAGAGCATCACAAAATAAATATTTTTGATAAATCTTATAGCAATCGCCGGCCAGTCCAATAGCTCGGAAGTCACTACCTTCTAGAATAAATATTAGAAATGCAAAATGTTCTCGAATGAGACAGAAAACCTTGAGCTTGAACTGTTGAATTTCAATTAGGTACCTATTGAGTTAAAAAAATGCTAGTAAGACACGTGTCATACTTGTAGTTCAGAATAAGTTATTTTAAGTAAATATTCAAGTGCTTGTTTGTACCAACTGAGTTTCATTCAAATATTAACCTAAAATAATAGCCTATACCTGATACAATAAATGTTTATGTTTTTTTTTATTATGTACCTATGTATTCGCATTTTTGTTTTTATTACAGTAAATATTATGTATTTAAATTACATGTTGAAATGATGATACACTCACAGAGGGGAAATATATTACAAACTTATCACTTTAGTGTACAGGTAAATGACGCAATATTATTCACTTCTATTTGTAGCATTATCTTCAGGCAAATATTGTTTGTTTCCTTATGTCATTGTTTGTTATTCAGTGACCTACTGGAGAGGCGTTAGGTAGTTTTACTCTGTTTAAAGTTTTGCCTTCCTACTCACACTAATTTTATTATCTTATTTATTCATTTATTTGTTATTTATTAAGAAGTTTCTTAATAAATAACAAATAAATGAATAAATAAGATACAGCTTTTTTACAGTTTGTTGACACATATCTCTAATATAAAATTCTCGTGTCACAATGTTTGTTCCCGTACTCCTCCGAAACGGCTTGACCGATTCTCATGAAATTTTGTGAGCATATTGAGTAGGTCTGAGAATCGGCCAACATCTATTTTTCATACCCCTTAATGATAAGGGTTGTCCACCCTTAACATTTATATGGCAAAACAACGTTTGCCGGGACAGCTAGTATACTATAAAATAAATCACTTAAGGCAATCACAGAGTTCCATTACATGGTAATTTTAAGAAATCGTACATGACGTGTAATATAACTAAGAGAAAAACACTCGTAGTTACAGCCGACTCTTCATCGTGCCGTCAGATAAAGTAGGTATCAGATGTATCAGATGGTTGATTTGAATGCCGTTAAAAAAAGCATAGAAAAGCGGACCTTACATGACAATCGAATGAAGGATGAATTAAAAGACAATAATCGGCGACTAATCAGAAAAATAACATAATATTTTTTTTATTTTTTCGGGCCTTATACTTACTGTGATTTAATTTCAATTCGCAGTCGTCTCTTCAGTGCGTTTTTGCTCATATTGAACATATCTATGTTTTTATAATTAACATTGTAAGCTAAAGGTAAACGAGTCATGACAGCATTAGCGGCATAGTTATTTGCATTATCACGAAAAATGTTTTTCGAAAATGTTCTTTTCTCTTTACTCAAATAAGAAAGAAGGTACTTAATTAAGCCGGAATAAAAGGAACCAAATTCTTCCATCAGCTCTACAATTACAATATTTTTTGTAACTATGTATACCGTCAAAAACTTCCTGTAAAATAACCAAGTCTCGCAGCTCAGTTTTTCTTTCGTAAAAAAGTTGTGTAATATGATAATACCAAGTCGGTTAATTTATTCAGTCCCTACCAATTTTTTAAATCTTTTACGTTTTAAATAAATAGATCGAGGTGGCCATCGCATGATTAGATTGTTTAGTACGTATCTATCACACAGCACTGCGGGTCAGCAACCTACGGGTTTCTCAGTTGTGTATCTAGAAAACTCGACAGAAATTATGAAATGTTTAGGTTTTCCCTTGATTTACTTTGTTGAAACATTGTATCAAAACAAATCAAGTAATATACATGTGCTGCCATCTATTAAGAAAAATGTAAACTGTCATGAATGTCATCTTGTCCTTGGGATTTAAAATAAAAACTCACTCGTTAGGTACTTGTCATTGAGAAGCGTCGTTTTATTTTAGGTTATGGGCCCAGGCCCAAATGCACTAGCATCTGGCATGACTTTTTACTACTAAGTAAAAAGTCTGTTTTTCCAAGTGTTAAATTGTTAGATTTAGCTAGGAAAAGTGTAATCTGAAAAAGGAAAATCTGAAAAGGAGGAAGGAAAAGTAAATCTCTAATGAGAACTTTTGGTGATCGGACTGATTGCAGTCAGTCAGTCGATCAGTGAGTGACAAAATTAAGAAAGTTTGGCAAGTTACATTTCTTAAATACATTCCGTGTTTTGCTTCGCTTCCAATGCTTGCTTCGCAACTGAAAATTCAGGCCTGAATTGTTTCGAGTTAAGGATGGTACGGCCGTGCTGGTTTTTTTGTACGACATGGCGGGAGCACGGCCGTGCCCCCAATTACACACTCTACCTACCTACATCGTTATAGGATCATTTGAAATGAATTTGAAATTGAAAACGTGTTTTTTTTATTTATTCTAAATCTGTGTATTTTTTAAGTTCAGTTCAAAAACAGTCAAAATAAAGACTCCTTGTTTATTCTATTCACGGTCTTTTATTTCATAATAAATACAATGTCTATCCTTTTTTAACCCTCCTGCTTTTTACGCTGATTGTACCTAACATTCTCATGGACCCGCTGGGAAAGAAAATGTTTTATATTTTTAATGTTGTGGACCCGTTGGGAATCAAAGTATTGAAACCTTTTTTTTGAAAACAATAGAGTCGTGGACCTTTGGGAAAAGCCTCTTAAACCGAACGCAGTCGCAAACACATACAAAAACTAACTTTCCAGAAAACCTCCAAATGAACCGGAATAGAAACAGCTGCTGACTTTAAACGGCTAGATGGATTTCGACCAGTCATAGTTAAGACGCGCCGTGTTTTAACTAACTTTTGAATACAAAAAACGGCACTGAAATCGGTCCATCCGTTCGGGAACTACGATGCCACAGACAGACACACACGAACAGACATAGAATCAAACTCCTACCACCCCTTTTTTTCGTTAGGGGCTAAAAACCAACTACAGTCTTCTTTATCTTAATCAATTGTGCCGAGTAGCAAACTAGGTACTCACAGACAGCACAGCTTTGCTCCCATAAAGGTTCGTTGCCCCCAAATTCCGACTGCAGTATTACATCAACACGCACCAGCTTGGCCTTGGTAGGTATAACATTCTGCAATTGAATACCCTAACAGCAAAAGCCAGGGTCCACTTTTGGTTATATATTAAATGGTATTTGGACAGGAAACGTTGGCCATTATCCAAGCTAGTCAAAGATTATAAATCTTGAATATAATTTTACTTCCAGTATTTGTAACTCAATTATTTGAAATATCGGCATTTGTATTGCATAAGTACATTTCATTGGCATGCGTTGATGTCTTTTTGTTACTCGTGATACTAAATCTAAAACATCAATGAAGGAATAGGAGTTTAATAATAATATCAATTTATCTGACAATGTGAACCTATGTGACAGCCTAGGTATTTTCAGTTAAACATTATTTTAAGGCTAACTTCTTTATCCGTTATTTGTAAATGTACTTATTTCCGTCCCTATTGTTATAATATAAGGAAATATTGAAGTTTTGATAGTATTGATGGATATATAATTGAACATTCGAGGAAATAATAATTACGAGTACCTTTATAATGTTTGTTTCCTAGTGGTGCTTAATGACAGATAGGTAACTATTCTCTATACCTACGCAGTGACCCACCTATTTAATTATAGTCTATTTTTTTATCACGAAGTCAAAAATGTTAACAAACATGGAGCTTACTTTTACGTTTTAATTGCAAAATTATTTGAAAACACATGGTTATTGCTTTGTATTCTTGTTTACATTTTGGACTTGGTGTTAAAAAATAGACCAGTTAGCAGGATTACTATCCTATCTCTCATATAAGCATTATATACCCTATTATTAAAAAAATATTTCCAAAAAACTTCTTCTCATCATCATAAGTTAAGTTTGAATTATTGAAATATCAAAACGTAGGTACTGGAAGTCCGCTTAGTGGCGCCATATTTAACATGTTTTGCTAAATCATAAGAAAATATTGATTCTTTGCGGTTGAGGACATTCGCCTAGCATTGTTATCTTATATATAAAAATGAATTGCTGTTCGTTAGTCTCGCTTAAACTCGAGAACGGCTAAACCGATTTGAATAATTTTAGTCTTGGAATATTCGTTGTAGTCCAGGGAAGGTTTAAAAGACAAGAAAATTTAAAAAACGCACCGGGCAGGACAACGTCTGCCGGGTCCACTAGTCTTATATAAAAAAACGAATTGCTGTTCGTTAGTCTCGCTAAAACTCGAGAATGGCTGAACCGATTAGAATAATTTTAGTCTTGAAATATTCGTGGAAGTCCAGGGAAGGTTTAAAAGATCTAAAATTAAAAAAAAATTGAACGGGCAGGACAACGTCTGCGGGGTCCACTAGTCTTTAATAAACTGATAAGTTATCAGATAATGTTTAATTGTGACATGCGTACATCCATTAAGTAAGGGCTTGGTTTGTTTAAATTCAATTGTTTGCCGGATATCTTCATATTTTAGTCATATTTTATTTAATATTTTGTTATGATTAAGAATAATATAAAATGTACTCGATATAGGTATAAATAAGTATCGCCATCAATTTGTTAACCGTCTTCGGAGTCGCATGTAAGCTAGATTTAAGGACTTGATATGACATAATCTCTCTGAACTGTGGTCTTCATTGCGAGATATCGTGAAATATGCATCGTCTCAGTGATTTTGTGTTTCTTTGAGCAAATATCCCCTAGAATTACTTCTTATATCCCCTAGAATTAATTCTTATTACTTCACGAATCTACATGATATGTAACAGGATAAGTTTAGTCTTTATTTGTCCAGACTAAATTCGTGCTGGTTTTCCCAGATTATTTTTAAACGAATGTTCATAGTTCCCGGTAGCAGATGTAGGTATGAAGTTTTATAAAACTACAAACGTTGCCCATATCTATAGGTTAACATGCTTGCAGATGTTACAAAATTCCAAATAAAAACCCTGAAAATCCCTGCGGATTCTCAAATCACATTAGTTTTTTCGAGCATGACTCGCTGATTTTCGCTACGTTACTTGTGCGTGCTTAATAATTATAACAAACGAATATAATTTACCTCGGTAAAGGCATCTACATTAAAAACTCAAAAATTACTCAATATTGATAGATATTAGATGTTCTCGATAAGCCTGGTCAGAGGCCCCTGAGGGCTTGGGCGGCCTTTGATAACTTAACAACAAACCACCCCTCCACAGCTCCAACAATTCGCACTAAACCCTCGCGGTGGAGTATGGCTCGTACCACCTCATAGCTGAGGTACGGCTTGTGCCTAGCAGTAGGTCGTTAAAGCTATTGAGATGAAAAATTACCCAGGTCACAGTGCAGTAACAACTTCTACTATTTTACTACCTACCTTCAGGTACTCAGGCTTGAGGTGTTCCCCGTGGTGAAGGTCCACCAGCTTAAGGTTCAGGTTGATGTTCAGCGCCCTCGCGGTGAGCAGCACCGCCCTGCAGGGCGAGGAGCCGGGCACGTAGTACAGGTCTGGCATTGTGCTGGAACAAACGTTTAGCTTGTTAAACAGGTGATCGGTCTAGGGATGGTTACGACCAGACGTCTGGACTTCTTCTCTGAACACTCGCCTAACAACGGTAAGCCTAAGTGTTTAGGTACTTTAACTGAACTACGTCAAGCGTACCAAAGCGAGCGAGCCACTGTCATATAAATCCGACCAGCCACAGCTTATGTATGACTATAGTGGCTATCTTGACAAGTCGCACTTTTAGTTCTAACAGGAAGATACAGTAGGGGCAGAAAAAAATAACCCTTGAAACTAAAAAATACCATAACTCAAGGTTTTTAGAAATATGTTGTATTCGAATGAATTAGTCAAAACATACTCTCTTTGTACATGCCTCCGACTGCATGTTGTGTATGATGTTGCTTAGTTATTGAATTTTGTATCTTGTTCTAGCCGTTTCAGTAGATTTAGATTTACTGGATTTTTAAGCATGGGGTTTTTTTTTTTTTTATTAATAGTTTAATGTGTTTTTGTTAGACAAATTACATAATGATATACATCTTTTAAATCCTTGTGCTGAGCCCTTTAATTTGATACCCATATTGTAGTATTCGAACAAAAAAAAATTGTCACTACGTGCAAAATGGCGTGTTTATTTTAACGTACGTAACCCCTTACCCATCTAAGAATACTTCAGCAGCTACTAAGACAAGTCTGCAGATACCTCGATCATGTAAATCCTTTCAGCGATGCAATAGATATCAGGTAAATAGAATATTACCTACATACAAGATATGCGCGAAATACAAAACCGTTCCTTGGCAGTCGGGAAAAAGGTCTAGCACATAAATAGTAGATTGTATCATGAGGAAGCAAAATAATATTTTTACGGCGAGGGCGCTTTTTTGAATCCAGAGCGAAGTGAGGGATTCTAGAGTAGAATCCCGAGCTTAGCGAGGGATTCTAAAGTAGAATCCTGAACGAAGCGAGGGATTCAAAGTACGTCGCCCGAGCCAAAAATATATTTGCGTCCAAATGATACACTCTACTTTTCATCACCCTCTATGAGAAAATAAAAAGCGGCTCAGTTTTAATAAAATTTAATTATTGAAATAATTTATCAAAACCAAGAACTTGAATGTGAAAATTTATGAAAACGCGGGCCGTAGTTCGCGCGTTTTTTTTTTTTACTCAGTTGCCAGCGGCGGCGGCGGGGCGATGGTCGACGGACGTGCCGTCTAACCAGTCGTGCCAGTCTCTTGCGTTCGGCGGGAAACTCTAAGATGTTCCAAATTCAATAAGTGCGAGCAAAAGAATTTTTGGTCGCACTTATTTCAATAAAGAGGACCAAAATCTCATTTCTGCCCGCTGGACAGTCTGTGGCAAAGAGTAGAGTAATAGTACCTATGTCGCTTAGAAGCATCACCTTTGGGCGCACTTAAAGGCGACTAAAATCGTCTTTTTCGAATAAGTACTTAGATGGGATGAAAATTATATAACCACGTAATAACATGGCTTGCTTTCGGATCGCGTGTTTGTGAAATAACCCTGATGAATAGTGCATCAACCAAATCAATAATAAAATGCCGAGGGTACGTGAAAGTTGAAAGCAATGTACAGTGGTCAGCACATCACGGCAAACACTGTGGTATCTTATGCGCTTGTGATATGGGCAATTTTGCAATGAAAATGAGTAGCCTGATGTGCTGGTCACTGTACTAAACACAAATTGAATAGCCCGGAAGTAAATCAGATTGAATTGGTCGATTGGCGAGTAGAATCGATTGGTTAAGGTCACGAAAACGCCTTCACTTTTTGTTAGGGAATGCTCATTATTCAAAGCAATTTCTTTCACTCGGCAAACAAAGGTACGCCGTTATCATGTTTACTTTGGCAAGGTTAAGGTTGATTGACGAAGGTGGGCTTGTTTGTAAGTACCTATACCTACAGTTACACGTACTTTGAACAACAATAGAATTAGAGTTAGGAAGCTAAAAAGCGCTTCCTACCGAACCGGGTGGTATGGTTGGGAACAAGATCCGATAGATACCATCTTGATTTGTCTATATATTATTCTGGATCTAAATCTTTTATGCCGCGGTTCATGTGCGGTACTAGGCTAACAGCGCCATCTAGCCTATCAGCCGTATCATCGCTCGCTGTCGTGCTTGCCATCGCTAGGCATATGCTTGTGATGGCGAACGGTAGAGGTCGCTACACGTACCTAAAAATGATTAATGGTTGGACATATTTGTTTGGGTGGGACAATCAAAGAACTACCTATCTTAAGTATTTACATTCCCTTTGAAACATACGTACTTGAAACGTAAGATTACTACTGATTATTTAATGTAAGCTTACAAAGTTAGAGTTTAGCTGCTTTATTTAGAATAGAATAGAAAATCATTTATTCATACAAGTAGCAGGTTACATAAGTACAAATATCACAAAACATTACACTTTTTACAGATATGTACCTACTTAAACATGCATGAAAAGGAATCTACTCAGCAAATGCCGCAGAATCTAATGATCCGGCGACGCTGGTCTTCCGTAGAATCCGTTAAAGAACACGAAAATTAGCAAAAACGATAATGCCAAGTTTATAAAACTCAAAAACCAAAGGAAATTCTCCCTGTGCAGTGTATTTAAGTTTCCTACGCCCTGTATTCACTAAGTACAAGTGTCATAAAGTAGGTACTGATGGAAGAAGATTATTGCGGTAACTATTATGCGGAATTCATAAATACATAATCATAGTTAGTTAAAGGATCTACCAGTAATTGTACAGAGTGACTAGCGCCTTTTGCTAGCTGGGTCAGTGCGCCCAAGGTCGGTTGTGTTGGTCGAGCAAAAACTATGTGAAAAACTGCCTAATGACTATTGAATTCCGCCGACCTAGTTTGGTGGGTACGTAGGAAGGTATCCTACCATATAATTTCGTTCCGTGACAGCGTTTGTTTTAACTAATACCCAGAGTAGAGCAGAATGAAAATCCTTGCAAATACGTGGTAGCCATTTTAAGTTCTGGGTTGTTTTTGGTAGCCTTTTTTTAGGCACTTGATGTCGACATCATCATAACTTTTCGGACATGTTTCTGTTTCATCTACATAGTTACCTAATAACTTCAAAAAATACCTAATCACAAAAAAGGTTAAAATATTACCTACCACCTACTGAGAACTAATTAGTATCCTAATTTTATGTTTTTTTCTTTATGGCTTTGTAAGATGAAATTATGTTGCCTCCAAAACCTGCTCTTCCAGTTTTTAATTTTTAAATTAACGCCGGTATCAGGTGTGTACGAATAAAGGTTTATATCCAGGATTCTTAAATAGGATGTGTACTGATTGATGCTACTGACTTTTGCTCGCTTATTTTAATTTATCCGTTATTTTTACAATTGTAATCAAACGGAAATATTTACGCTGCAGTCCATTCTAATACAACATCAATTTACACTTTTTAGTATTATTACATCACTGACCTTGGAGTAACATAGTTATAAATCGCAATGAAAACATACGATCTGATGTTGTCACCTTCTAAAACGCGAAAAAATGTTACCTTGGTGGTATATATTTTTTTTGTAACATTTACATGCTAATTCCTGTAGCCTAGCATGTGACTCAAATTGTAACGAAGATCTAGCTATACCATGGTAGATGCAAATAAATAATTATTATTACAGACAAAAGTACATCAGGTTACCCATTTTTGTTGCAAAATCGCCCTTATAACAAGTAACTAAGTAACGGCGTGTTTACCCAAACGAGCCTTCGTATTACATACCTATGGATGACTAAACAAAAATAGATGAAAGTGAATTTTACCTACCTCACAAACTTTTCCTTATAGAAACATTTTAAAAAGTTGTTTACAGTCATTTTTATCTTATCTCAAGTTTATACATATAATAATTGAGATAGAATAAGTCAACGACACACAACAAATACTTACGTACCGTATCTATTAAAAGTAATAACAAAATAGATAGCTCTACATGGCTACATATCCCGTAACAAGGTATATTTTCAGTATGTTTTTTAAATTAACTCTCAAATCATTGAAAGGGCATCTTACAATGGCAAAATGAAGTCTATTATTAATTTGTGACCCTAAAGTTGACATTTAGGTTTCCTATATCTTTCGTGATATCTATGTATATACATAAAAGAAAGTGGTGTTGTTACACTACATATTTATAACTCAAGAAAGAATGAACGGATTTGGCTGAAAATTGGTGAAGAGGTAGCTTAGAACCAGAAAACGGACATCAGATACTTTTGATCCCTTTCGACCGTTATTTCTAAAACAAAGGGATTCCATGCGGACGAAGTCGCGAGGGGCCACTAGTTGTTTATATATTTTTTAAACGCTGCGATTATTTCCGAATATCTTCCTGTATGTTTACACAGACAGACCGCCGCGCCGACTAACGCCGATTACTAATGCCAACTCTCATAAAAACGCCGGCCGGCGTATCTGTGGGTCTAAAATGGCCGCATTTGATGTTTCATATTTCATTCACAATATGTTTCATTTTTAAAATCTTAAAATGACAAGTTAATTGATGAATCATAAAATGAACATAAAACATTTCATTTTTGTGATTCATCTAATTTGACAGTTTTGTATGGGAATGCATAATATGGCGCACTTAAGATGAAATGGAGAATTCATAATTTATGTCAAATTGGAGAATTGTTAGAAGTTAGTATATGACCAACATTTTCCCTTCATATTCTCAGTTTTACTGGATGTTGCTGAGTGTTTTGTGTTTTAACCGTAAATATTGTGCATTTCTGGGACAATAGCAGACTTAGGACTGTACAACAACTTTTTAGAACATGCTTGGTTGGGAGCTCTTATGTATAGAAGACGCAACAGACACATGGAAAGGCCTTTTGACTAAATTCGTAGGACTGTATAGATTGAATAAGAGTTTGGTTCCTAATCTTATAGAGGGGTTAATGCCCTATATTTCTAGTAAAGAAGGCTAATCAGCTGAGTCTAAAGTAAGCACGTAATAAGTACCTACATAAAATAATTATGTTTATTGGTTTTATGGTAACATATCACATTAGTCAACAGAATACTATTTAGTTTTTAGGTTTTGACTGCCCTAAGTTTTTATGCATCTGGGTCTTATCAAAGATTTATAGGAGCTAGTATAATATATTATGTCCTTGCTTAGTTACCATAAAAAGATTCTAGTAAAAGTTTAAGAGTTTGAAAATATTGTATTACCTATCTAATGACAACATTATCGTTGGCTAAATATTTTAAATCAATGTTTACTTGTCCATAAACGGTGGCAAAAATAATAATAGTTGCAAAGTAATCATTTTATATTTATTACTACTTACACTAAATAAAAAAAATATCTTAATTTTCACTCTGCTTACTACTAAACATACAATCACAAGTAAAACATTATCCTTTTTAGTAATTCAGTATGAGTGTAGATTCCAGCCATGGTGGAGCGAGTCACGGCTCTTATGTGTGGAATGCTCATACAATTAGCGCTGTCTTGCAAATCTCCATGTATCTGAAAATGAAACATTATGGTTATTAGGTAAGATAGGTACTATACTACTATAATATACTAGAGAAATTTCCTATATTTAAAGAGAGAATCAATAAGTTTTTATTAAATTTTAAGGTGATTCAGGCTATCCACTACACTCCTTTTTGATGACTCCATTAGTTTAGATTAGACACTGAACCTGATACTCTTGCACTGTAGAGTCGGAAATACAGTTGAGAGGTGCATTGGAGTTTTAAAGTCACAATGGCATTGTCTTTTAGTGGATAGAAAATAACATGAACATCCCTCAATGGATGGTTACTTAACAAATGCTTGTGTTGTTCTACACAATATTAAAAATATTATATTATATTATTAAAAAAAACAAGCTCTTGGATAATAGTAATTGTTTATATTACCTTATTGGGAAAGGGATTAACCCTCACATTGGGATTACCCTGGCCAAACCCTGGGCCCATAATGGCCAAAAATCTTTGCTCCGTATCAGACATTAATTCAGCCCGGGGTGGTCCTCCACCTGTGGCAGTAGCATCAGCGTTGAGGTCAGACAACATCTTCTATATCTTTGATTTGAAGTTATTGAAGTACTGTAATAAATATAAGTAGTAAATATGAGAATTATCAATATTTGGAAGAAAAATTTACATTGCGATCCCAGCAAATAAAAATTATAACAATTTTACTTACAGTTGCCTAATCCTTAGGCGTTGTAGAGGCGCCTGACCCCTCAGCACACTTAACTTAAAATTCCAACCCAGAAACACTTAAAACAAATTGTTTTTGTCGCGTAAAGTTTTTGTATGTAAGCTTTGTAAACAAATAATTTCAACTTGACTGACACAAACATTATTGCCAGGCGTAAAATAAAAAAGAAAATAGATTTGAAATTAAACGCAATAAATCCATTAATCTTAAATATTTACTACTGTTGTTATATAAAACACTTAAATTAGGCTTAATGTTACATTTACATTCGTGGTTTTGTTGAAAAAGATACATTTTAACAAGAACCGATTAGATCGGTTCCATGCATCACTATATTTTTTTCATCTAGCAATGTCGACATCAAAAGTGATTCACTTGATGAAATGAATTGCAGATGATTCATCTACTAATGTTGCCGTTTTATGGTTCCCATTGGAGTTCTGCTACAATTCAGTAAATGAATCATATTTAAGATGAAACATCAAATGCGGCCGTTTTAGACCCGCTGGAAAAACCCACGACTGTTGATACGTAACAGTATGTTTACACGAACACATCGTTTACAATTTATATTATCCACAATTTATACTTTATTTAGAATCATGTTATGTTATGCACATGGGAGTAACCTATAAGCAAAGATACATCATCTTTGCTATAAGATAGTGTATGTACGAAATTGACCTATATTTATTTATTTTATTTTTTATTTTATTTTATTTATAAGGCACACAAAACAGAATATAATTAATCAATAATTTGCTTACATACAATAATATATAAAAACTAAATTACATTCCAAATCATGCATGCACAGAAACATTGAAGTAGCGGTCAAATATTTTTTTCATACAATATATAAAATTTAATTTAATTCAATCGAGAATAATAAATATTGAAAATTTAAATTAGTAAATTTAGATTAATGAATAAAAATAATGAATTAATACGTAAATTATGAAATAAATAAATTAATTAAAATTGGCTAACTTAATAGATCGAGCAATTCTCAATTAATGATCTCTTAAATTTTGATATATTTGAGTCAAAGATGTCAAACTGCGGATTATCGGCCAAGCTGTTGTACAGACGACACATTCTGACTATAGGGTTATAAGCCGAGATGTTCATTGTGTAAAAATCTGTTGCAAAAGGCTTGTACGAGCGGGTGCGACACTGTGTACTTAAAGAAACCAGCGACAATAGATCCGGACAATCGATTACACCGTGCAAAATTTTATAAAGACTTATACAACTTAGCCTAAGTTTAAAAAAGGAAAAGGAGAGTCACTTTTAAAATACAGGTTCTTCTATGTGTTATTATAATGTTGTTAGATGTTTACGAAAAACTCGTTTAATTCAGTCTTTTTTCTAGAAGCAAAACATCGTGCCACCATTCCTTGTTGCTACGGCGGGTATATCTTATCTCGAAACTTACTTACGGCGTGTGGGAGAAATCAAAAAATTGATGTCATACTTTTTGGAAAGTGAACTAGAGCACTGGACAAACGCCTTTCACTGCATTGTTGGTAGAACTAAGGTTGATGCATTTATAGCAAAGCATAAGGGATAAATAAAACGTGAAAATGATGATGATTGCAAGACCGTAAGTGTAATTATGGTAAAAATATTACTATGGTAGGGTACCCCACGTAAAGTAGGTAACAGATTAATAAAAGCGTGTTAATATTTACGTGTGAATGATAAGCTTATAAATTTGTTATTGACCAAGTCACTGTAGAGATAGATAAATAGCATAAAACAAGTTAAAAACTAGAAGATCCGTCTCAAAAGATAATAACCAAAAAAGACGCATCTTTTAGTGCGGTATACTTTCGATTCAATCTCACTCAGTCGTAATAAACGTTAAATTACCTAATTTGATCTTATAGTGACACTGGCCGCTTAGTCATTAAAGAGTTTAAAAAAAAACTTAGCTCACCAAAAAGGAGGTTTGTTGAAAAAAGTTAGGAAACAGCGAAGCGCACTGGCCACTGACAAAACAGTAACTGCCGCGCGCTGCGTGTGGGAATGCTTTTATACGCCGACTACCCGTACCCATCTTCGTAGTTACTCTGATTTAAATGTATAACATTCAAAGATTTTCAGCTGTTTCAGCCACGGTTGGTAATAAATCTGTTGATTTTGAAAATTTCATTTGAAATTATAAATAAATAATAGATAACTCATCGTTAAAGCTGAAAAGAAGCTAAGATTTAAGTGTAGTTAGTACATGAGTATGAACTATGATAAGTATGTGCTATACATATAATAATGTTTTATTTTAATTATCGTTGCTGCGCCCTGCTGGGTGTATACTTAGTTAGTTAGTTAGTTAGTTTTGCAGGGCTTTTTCCGCACTTAGCCTCACGATTGGGCCATTGTGCGTGTTTGCCTCTATTCCAACCAGCCCAAGTCCTCCCAGAAGGCTAGCAGCCTGCCTAGGCCACTAAAGATTTCTGGGAATGATGTTGGGTTTTTTAGAATGTCTGCTCGCTGTTTTTCCACACTTGTGCACTCCATGAGTACATGCTGTGGCGTTTCCTCTTCCTCGAGGCATCCTCTGCATCGAGGGCTGTTTGTTACACCTATGTTAAATAGGTGCTTGTTTAGGAGACAATGGCCTGTTATGGGCGTATACTTATTTGTTGTACTACAGGGTGGACCAATAGAGAGTTAACTTTTAAAATAGCTATAAAAATAAAACTAGCTGATTTATGAAAAAAACGTTTATTCTATAAGAAACTACACAACTTAGGGTTTTATTTTTTAAATATGACATCTTCCAAATGTGAGCCATTATTATTTTTACACTCCTGTAACCGGGTGCGGAAATTTTCAATTACCGCCAGACAAGTGCTCGTGGAAATGTTCCGCATCTCATTGCTAATGTTTTCTTTTAATTCTTCAATAGACTGTGGATTGTTTATGTACACTTTACTTTTAAGATATCCCCAAAGGAAAAAGTCCATTGGGGACAAATCTGGGCTGCGGGGTGGCCAGTTAATGTCACCTCTCTTGGATATCAATTTATTGCCGAAAATTTCACGTACTGCTGCTAAGGAGTCTTTTGAGGTGTGGCATGTTGCCCCGTCTTGTTGAAACCAGCTTCTTTGATTGAAGCCAGAGAAGTCCTGTAACGCTGGTACAAAAAAGCTCTGTATCATTGCAACGTATCGCTCTGTTAACTGTGAGGGGACGACCTCTCTCATCTTCGTAAAAATAAGGACCAATAATTCCTTTAGCTGATAATGCTGTCCATACAGTGACTTTGGGCGAGTGTAATGGTTTTTCGTGTTTTAATTTTGGGTTGGTGTCACTCCAGTACCTACAATTTTGTCGATTGACGTAGCCATTCAGATGAAAATGTGCTTCATCTGAGAATAAAATGTTATTGAAGCTCGAAAACTTCTCCAGCATTTCGTCAGCAAATTTAAGCCTCTGGGCGTGGTCACTGGGCTTCAAAGCCTGTACAATTTGAATTTTATAAGGGTGTAGATGTAGGTCCTTGTGTAAAATGCGATTTAGAGATGTTCTAGGCAAATTCAAAACACTAGCTCTCTTACGCGTCGATAGTCTAGGTTGCTCCCGAATAGACTCTCTTACTCGCTCTACGTTCACGGGTTCCCTAGATGTCCTGGGTCGACCGGAATGTGGTTTATTTAGAGTTGATCCCGTCGCCTCGAATTTATGAACCCATTTCTGTATAGTTTGAACACTTGGAGCATGTTTTGCATTGCGTGTATTGTAATGAGTACAAAACTTTCGCCTTGCCACGGCCACAGAATCGTTATTTCGATAATACTCGCGCACGCACAGCGCACGTTGTGCTCCGCTAAAGGACGCCATGGCACTAAATCCCTATTGGCTGTGCTTGCGTTTGGTACCCTCCCCGCCCCGCTAAACCCACCCGCGCCGAAGTAACGGCTGTTTTAAAAGTTAACTCTCTATTGGTCCACCCTGTATTAATAGTCTGCTGTATGTATGTTTGCAATAAATATGTTAAATAAATAAATAATCTAATTAAAGCTTCAGAAAACTATGCAATGCTAGATCGAATATTTATTAACACTTTATTGCACCAAAAGTGTACAATTGACGAACTTAATGTCCAATGGCATCCTCTACCAGTCAACTAAGTGGGAATGCAGAAATAATACCTATTTAGGTAGCTAAAGTACATTTGTCAACTTTAGGATGGATCTGGCAGGAATAATTTCAGGATGTGTCAACGTAGGTATCAGTGTGATTATTACGCTCAGTTAGTAGGAAAAGAGGATATTAAATCTAAATTTAGATAAGTTACGTTTTAATTGTTGATTTTCCAGTGTTATTCCGATGATGTTTAACAATAGTATATTTATTATACTGACAGTAAACAGGAAAACCTTACATTTCCCCTAGTTACAACAATAAGTTTGGTACTCATACGAGTGTTTGGAACATTCGATTGTCCTGTCAATTTTACGGATTGCCTATCATAAAAAAATAGTACACACTTACAATAAAGTTCCTAGTCATTTTGTCTATAAATACTCCAAATCATATTCTTATATCAGAAAAACATGACAAAATATTTGCGTGGAAGTTGCAGTTATCAAAATATCGCAAAACATTAGGCAGCATGCTATCCGTTTAGCCAGGCGGAGGATTAATGTCAGACGTAGGCTTTCCTGTTAAAACGGAAAGGCCTACCCTCTACAGGCTAAACCCTTGGTACGGTAGGGTAGGGTATGCTTACTCAGGCTACTATCGGGGTAAAGACTAATACAATAGTTTACCAATTTTTCTCGCTAAAGGTAAGCACAATGAGGCCAAACAAGTGGCTAGGCTACTCTCATATTAACAAATATCGATATTGTATTATACTGATTTATTTAAAAATAAAACTTAACTGCAATTCATTTCAATTTCTCCCTCGTAGAATTCCATTTCCTTACGATGAAAATCATTTATAAATCCATAGACACCACCTTAAACTTTTGAAGTCATGTACCTGTATTTAGATATTTTTTTTATTTGGGATAGGTTTCCTCTTGACCAACGTGCAAAGACTGAGTCTACGATTGAGCGAGCTCGCCTAAAACATGAATAATAAAATAAAATCAATAAAATCAATTTATTTTTGTAATTAGGCTAACAAATTAGCACTTTTACACGTCCCAACATATAAATTGACCCTACCACCGCTTCGGGACAGTTTGGGCCAGTGCTGAGAAGAAGCGGCGCAAGAAACTCAGTCACTATTGTCATTGCCTCTTTTCAAAATTGATTTACAATAATTGTAATTGTTTGCATTTAAACATTTCCATATATCTTTGTCATTTATATAATCATCAATTTTATAATATCCTTTCGACATTAATACATCTTTTACAACTGTTTTAAATTTATCTAAAGGCAATGAAATTAAATTTTCAGGTAATTTATTAAAAAATATTACACATCTACCCATAAATGAGTGACCAACTTTATGAAGCCTAAAATGTGGAACGGCAAGCCTATTTTTTTGTCTTGTGTTGAAGTTATGCAAATCGCAATTTTTAGGAAATAAGTGTAAGTTTTTTCGAACGTAAATCAGGTTTTCGTAAATGTATTGCGAGTAAACTGTAAGTATTTTAACTTCTTTAAACAATTCTCTAAGTGTTTCATTTGATTTAAGTTTATAAATAGCCCGCACGGCTCGTTTCTGCAATACGAAAATTGTCTCTATATCTGCAGCTGAGCCCCATAGTAAGATGCCGTATGACATGATACTGTGAAAATAACTAAAATAAACTAGTCTTGCCGTTTCAACATCAGTCAGAAACCTTATCTTTCTTACAGCGTATGCAGCGGAGCTTAGTCTCTTTGATAAGGTCATGATATGAGGACCCCACTGGAGCTTATCATCCAAAGTAATTCCCAAAAAAGTTGCAGTATTTGAAGTAACTAGTTGTTCATCCTTAACAACAACCCTTGTTGGAACTTGTCGGACATTGGGCATTGTAAACTTAATGCATTTAGTTTTGGTCGCGTTAAGCAATAAATTGTTAACGGTGAACCAATGAAGAACTCGCGAGAGAGTACCATTTACATCGTCAAACAATTCTTTACCCCTTGGAGTTTTAAAAAGTAGTGAAGTATCATCAGCAAATAACACTATCTCACAAGCACCGTCGACAAAGTATGGAAGGTCATTAATATATATTAGAAACAGTAACGGTCCCAATATCGAACCCTGGGGCACACCCATAGTGAGAGGTGCTCCAGGAGACTCTGCTCCATTGATAGAAACCTTTTGTGTTCTCTCAGTGAGATATGAATTAAATAAGTTACATGCATTAGTTGATACACCATAATGGCGTAGTTTTCTCAACAGGGTCTCATGGTCAACACAATCAAACGCTTTAGAGAGGTCACAAAAGATTCCCACAGCATCATGCTTACTATCATAGGCATCAAATATATGTTTCAACAGAGCGACTCCAGCATCAGCAGTACTGCGACCCTTTGTAAAACCAAATTGTTTATTATGCAATAAATTGTTTGATGTGAAGTGAAATAGTAGCTGATTGAATATAATCTTTTCAAAAATTTTACTTAGAACCGGTAAGATTGATATCGGTCGAAAATTTGAGGGGTTATTTTTGTCACCAGATTTAAATAACGGTACTATTTTACTAAATTTCATTAAATTTGGGAATTTTCCTTCATCAATACATTTGTTAAAAATGATCGCTAAAAGAGGTGCTATGATTTCAATAATAGTTTTAATTATACATACGGATATTCCCCAAAGATCCTCGGTTTTTTTCATATTTATTTCATTGAATGCGTTCATAATTACATCGGTGCTTACGTATCTAAAGTATAGTGGTGAATCACACTCATCAATATTGGATTTGAGAATGGATTCAGACAGTTCTGCAGAAGAGTTAAGTTCTTTAGTAGTAGATGGTGCTATATTAGCAAAGTACTTTTCAAAAATATTAGCTACTTCTGCATCAGATTTAACTAGTTTACCTCCATCTTTTAATGAATATGAACGATCTTTTGTTTTATCTTTACCGGTTTCTTTGTTAATGATATTCCAGGTAGCTTTGGCTTTATTTTTTGAACCTGAAACTATCCTACGAAGATGATTCGTCTTTGCTTGGGCACAAACTTTTTTAAAGATTTTTGAATATTTTTTAACATATTCTATAATATGTGGGTCCTGAGAATGTTCTCTAATACTATACAGATCATATAACTTGTTCCTGCTTTTATAAATACCTGGTGTAGCCCATTCATTAAACTTACTTGTAAACCGATTAGACTTAACCTTTTTTTTTGTGAAAATTGATGCAAATTCGCTTTTAATTAAGTTAAAAAGATCTTCATATAAGTTGTCTACGTTACTACTACTGTTTGGTATTAATGTTTTCACACCATCAAAAATCCTATCCTTAAATCTATTTATCCTGTTTGCAGTGACTGGTCTATAAACTATATCTACTACGCTCAAGGCCGGACCAGACGGAAATGTGACCTTTTGTCCTCTATGGTCGGAGCTTAGACATTGTAAAATAGATTTATTTGTTATTTTGACATCACAAAAAATATTATCTATGCAAGTAGCCGTTGTTGGAGTCACTCTGGTAGGTTCTTCAAAAACATTATTTAGGTTATACGATTCAAAGAGATTAAGAAATCTCATAGAAATTTGTGTTTTTTTTAATATGTCTATATTAAAATCACCGCATACTACTAAATTCTTTTTTGATTTTGATGCTTTTGATAAGACTTTATCCATAGTGCATGCCTGTTTTCTCTAGTTTTAAAACCTAGAAACACTGACGCAGGCAGTGCGCATAATGTAGATGAGAAGCGCTTGGTTCGTATCAGTGGAATATCGACACGGTACGGATGATAACCCACGGTACGTCAGATGCAGTGCGCATCCTGAATGTTTTTAATTCACCACCTACGTGGTCAGCCGACCTTATCGAAAAAAGTGTGAAAATCAAGGCATCCTATCCCGGCCTCGTTCAGACATTGTCCTTCGGTCAACGGCTACGTGTCGGGTGTCGGAGGCCGCCCCGGTCGGGAGCCCGTGACGGACAGGAACATCTGATCAAAGGGAAACCTGCGCTGCCACCGTGAACTACAAACAATAGTCATAGTCTTAGATTAAACTAAAATGAGAGAGATACGGAATGAGCTAGGCGCGCGTGGTTTTTAAAATTTTTATTTGGGATAGGTTTGCTCTTGACCCGAGACTAAGCCCAAACGAGGCAAAGACTGAGTCTACGATGGAGCGAGCTCGCCTTGAAAATGCCTGTTCACTCTAGCTTTGAAGATTCCTAGGTTGTAATTGCAGGGAAACAATGACGCAGATAGTGAGTTCCACTCTTTTGCAGTGCGCATCAGGAATGTAGTTGAGAAGCGCTTGGTTCGTATCAGTGGAATATCGACACGGTACGGATGGTATCCCGCGGTACGTCTGGTGGTCCGATGGTAAAAGGAGGCTGGCGGAATAAGCTGGTGTAGATCATGACCACACTCGCCGAAGTAAAGCCTGTAAAAGATCGATAAGCAGGCGACTCTGCGGCGATGAGACAAGCTTTGGAAAACTGAACTGAACTGAAACTGTGCTGTCATCTGCATACCCAACGATACCTGGTTGAAGTAGGTCGTTAATGTGTAGCTGGAAAAGGGTCGCTGAGAGAACTGACCCCTGAGCAACTACTGAACCTCCCTAATAGATCTGATCTGCTCCTAGTCATGATCAAAACTGCGAGTAGTTTACACGTCCGTGCGTGT
This sequence comes from Pyrausta despicata, assembly GCA_963921415.1. NCBI lineage: Eukaryota > Metazoa > Arthropoda > Insecta > Lepidoptera > Crambidae > Pyrausta > Pyrausta despicata. The sequence continues at coordinate 1,764,422 of OY992852.1, read as the reverse complement.
GCGGCCCATTTTTAACGCTTTTATTAGATCGGGGTGTATGTATGTATGTATGAATGTATGTAACGGAATTTATGAGCTCAATTTTCACCAACTTCCAGAAATCGGATTAATTTGCACTTTGCACACGTATTAAGTACCGATGACAATGCAATAATTTGATAAGAGTTGTCCATTATCATTATTAACTAAAAAAATAAAAATAATAATAGTTAAAAATACTAAAAAACACGCTTTTATTGCTAACTTAAAAAGAAAAAATAAATTTTGAGTACACGGAATTTATATTACAGTAGAGTACGGTAAGCGTGGGGTGCTTGGTATAGTAGTACTATGTGAAAACCATCCTATTATTGGCAACTATAAAAAGAGAAGTATGAAAACGTCATAAATCAAATCAAATCAAATCAAATTTTTTATTTGTTATTAAATAGGGTGGGTACAAATAAATGTTGATCGTAGTAAATGACAAAGTGCTCCTATTTAGCCATATACAATAGCATGCAAATGTAAAAGCATCAAATAAAGTTAATTTTTTATTTATTTTTTTATTTGGGATAGGTTTGCTCTTGACCCAAGACTAAGCCCAAACGAGGCAAAGACTGAGTCTACGATGGAGCGAGCTCACCTAGAAGATGCCTGTTCACTCTAGCTTTGAAGATTTTGAGGTTGTAATTGCGGGGAAACACTGACGCAGGAAGTGAGTTCCACTCTTTTGCAGTGCGCATCAGGAATGTAGATGAGAAGCGCTTGGTTCGTATCAGTGGAACATCGACACGGTACGGATGGTATCCCGCGGTACGTCTGGTGGTCCGATGGTAAAAGGGGGCCGGTGGAATGAGCTGGTGTAGTTCATGACCACACTCGCCGAAGTAAAGCCTGTAAAAGATCGACAAGCAGGCGACTCTGCGGCGATGAGCCAAGCTTTGGAGCTGCGCGCTTACAAGCCCCTCGTCACCTATGAGCCTCTTGGCTCTGCGTTCAATCGAGTCAAGGGCAGCAAGTTGGTATTTGGCGGAACCATCCCAGAGATGGCTGCAATACTCCATGCAGGATCAGAGTTGCGCTTTGTAAAGAGTTAAAAGCTGACCAGCAGTGAAGTATCGCTTGACTCTGTTCAGGATTCCCAGCTTTTTTGCTGCAATTTGGGCTTTGATCTCGATAGTGGCGCCGAAGTTGAGATTTGCCGACAACTCCACGCCAAGAAGCTCAAGACGGTCTGTAATGGCAATGGGCGAGTTCTGAAAGACAGGCGTTAAATTAAAGGGGCTCTTCTTTGCCGTAAACAGACAGGCTCGAGTTTTCGAGGCGTTAAAACTGACCATATTGTCATCTCCCCACTGGGAGACTCTACTTAAGGCCAGGTTTGTCCGCTCGACCATGGCCTCTCGTAAAAGACGTGTTTCATCCCCACTGTTCGAAGCACTGGACAAGTATCTCTCAGAAACTGTACTGTCATCTGCATACCCAACGATGCCTGGTTGAAGTAAGTCGTTAATGTGTAGCAGGAAAAGGGTCGCTGAGAGAACTGATCCCTGAGGAACTCCAGCATTAATAGCTATATGGTCAGAGGAGCACCCATCTAAGACTACTCTGATCGACCGTTCACTCAAGAAGTCTGATATCCAGCTGCAGAGATCAGCGGGAATGCCGAATGCCGGAAGCTTGTTTAGCAGACTTGCGTGCCAGACTCTATCGAAGGCCTTAGAGATGTCAAGCGAGACGGCTAACGCTTCACCGTGTTTTTCAATGGCTTCGCCCCAGCAGTGCGTCACATACACAAGAAGGTCACCAGTGGACCGACCTCGGCGGAATCCATACTGATGGTCACTGAGAAGATCATTGCTTTCGAGGTATGTCAGCAGCTTACCGTTTATGATTCTCTTCAATACCTTACATAGTTAGGAGGTAATGGCGATCGGTCGATAGTTCGCAGGGTCAGCACGATCTCCCTTTTTGGGCACTGGTTGCACATTGGCAAGCTTCCAGGACCTCGGGACTGTCTGTTTCAGTAGAGAAAGGCGAAACAAGCGAGTCAGCACAGAAGAAAGCTCCGGCGCACAACACTTCAGCACTCTCGCTGGGATGCCATCAGGACCACTGGCCTTATTCTCATCCAGGCTCCTCAGTACCTTTCGGACTTCCTTCTCGTGGACAACGATGCTAGGCATCGAAGCTTGGCAGTGGGGTACAGTTGGTGGTTTCTTAGAGCCTGGGTCTAGGTGTGAATTTTCCGCGAAGAGAGAAGCGAATAAGTTCGCTTTTTCCTCAGCAGAGTAAGCCAGCGAGCCATCAGGTTTCAGCATTGGTGGCAGAGAAGAACGACAAAAATTAGTCTCGACTGCTTTATTTCCTATGCGCCTGACATGGTCGAACCGCGCCTTGCGTAGGACTCGCTTGCATGATTTCGCAGCATTTTTTTCTTAATTACATATAATTAAATAGACAAACTTAAAAACATTCAATGTCAGATCAATTAATATGTATCGATTATAATATTAATTTGAGTAGATCTTCTGTTCAAATCTTGTTATCCAAAAACTCCTTTACAGAATAGAAGGTTTTCTCCATAAGCCATCTACGCAATGACTTATTAAACATTGGGGTGGGATCGCTCTGCAGTTTCTTAATAGAGTCTGGGATTTTATTGTAAATAGTCGTGCACATCGCAGGACAATTTTTCAAGAAACGCGTCGTTTTGGGTACTGTGTTAAGTATAAGTCGGTTAGGGTTCCGGAGATTTCTATCCGTAGTTTTATTTAGTGGTAGGAATAGGTGACTATTTTGTTTAACAAATTTTGCTATCTCGAGTATATATAGACAAGGTAACGGGAGTATATTTAGGTTTCTGAAATAGGGCAAGCACGATATATCAGAAGGTATGCCACACAAAGAGCGTATACATCTTTTTCTGAGCAACAAAAGCTTTTTTTATGTTAGTGCCATTGCCCCAGATTATCAGCCCATATCTTAACACCGACTCAACATATGCAAAGTACGCAGTGACGGCTGTACTTTTTTTTTGCAATTTTTGTAAGCTTGTACAATGCAAACGCGAATCTATTAACCTTATCGCATACTTTATCTATTTGTTCTTTCCAATCTAATTTAGAATTCATATCTAAACCCAAGAAAGTCACCCTCACTGCATTACACAAGATTTCGCCATTTAAGTCGATGAGTATTTGAGAATTTTTAAAGTTATTAAAATTTTGTATACTAGTTTTACTTAAGTTTATTTGTAGATTATTTTTAGTAAGCCATTCAATTATTTTAATTAGAGTAATTTTAATGTCATTTTTATGTTGTTCTAAACTATATTTTTTATTTGCCGTAACAATTATTGAAACATCATCAGCAAATAGCGTCGTCTTATGATCAAGTATATCTGGCAGATCAGTTATGTAAACCAAAAACAGCAACGGACCGAGTATGCTACCCTGCGGCACGCCGAGGTTATTTTGACGAAATTCGGATCTGTATACCAGATTCGATCTGTTCTCATCAACCTGTGTTATCTCGAAAAAAAAGTGCACCCACGCTTTTTTCTCTACTGTAATATAAATTCCGTGTACTCAGAAATTATTTTCTCTTTTTTAGTTATTAAGTTGACGATTGTAAAGACGTACCGTATCGTATCTTTCAATGTTTGGTTAGATCTAATGTCATAGGTAGGCTATGTCACATTATTTGTCGAAAGGGAAATATGTGGGACAAGTGCCTAGGAATAACAATGAGTGCCATTGTTGTTATTATTCCAAAGGTATGACTGGTAGAAAATGCCCCTATAATTAAGTAAATCTTTTGTACAAAGTATTGTTGAGCAATAATGTTTTAATGAATAAATCAACATTGAACCTTTTTCCAGTTCTTAAAATGTTTGCCTAATCTGCAGTCCTACCACATCTTACTTTTGTTTAGAAACTTAGTCTACATAATTTGTCGTATTGATTTGAAGAAAAGGATTGATTTTAATTATTTGTCAATAAGCCCAACATACACTAGAAGTTCTAAAGTTACGACTCGTCTAGATCAAAAAGAAATTTTTGTTTTGCTGTTTCTTAGTTTACTTATGTTTCATGTGCATAAACCAAGGCACATGAATAAAATGCGAAGTCATAATTATTTGTAGAAAATTGATTGTGTTAGTCATTCGTGGGTTTTTGCCACACACCTAATTACTCGTACTCCCATACTCGTTACGTCATCACCACGAGATGATAAGTACAATATGGTTGTTTTAACGGTGAATGCCTAGCTAAGAACATTCTATAATAAGGTACGTACAAAGTTTACTTTTTACGACATTGTCCCAGCTTATTATTACTAGCAAAGATAATGGATAGCAAGTTCGGCTGGATTGCATATAAATCCTGCATATAAACTTTCCATCTTGAATCACTCTTAGTATTATAAATGCATCAATATTCGTTAAGTAATCTGACTCCGTGGTAAGTAGCTTAAGTACTTGTGTTACAGATATCAGAATCAATAGTGGTATTACAAATAAACTTAAATAAATGCATATTACACCCAGACCAGTACAAACTGACATGTTCATGCACACAAATGTTTGTACAGTGCGGGGATCGAACCCGCGACGTCTTGGTTAATAGTCAACTTCTTGACCATTGCAACAAAGTGGTCGTCACTTTTAACAATAGATCAATAAGTGCAAGCCACATGTTATGTTCATGGAGAATTCATAGTCAGTTTGATTTCTATGAGGAGTCCGAAAATCCGAAACGAAAGAGCCTGGCGGATTTTAATAAAAACTCACAGTCTGAAACATTTGCTTTTAAGTTTCTACTAGGGTTTTTATTGTTAGTGTTTTTTTTTTATCAAACACAACAGCAACCGAAAAAATGTAATGACTACATATTTTACTAGATCATCTCTAAAACCATCCTAAATTTAGAAAAAAAGGTCATAATTTAGTAACGAATCAGTTATTGACAGACACGGCGTAAACATTAACGTTTACTATTAAAATAACTATATTATGCTGTTATTTTCAAATTAATATCGAATGAACGACGTATAATCTTCGTCACAGGAGGCACGTTTCTGATTAAAAAATGAATCTGTCACAGCTGTTAGAAAATGTCAAATCAATGGTCAAGTTGGTTGGATCAACTTTCTTCTTTTGCTGAATTAAACAGCTGTAATGGTGAAATAATGTGAAATCTTTGCTTTAGTTAGTATTTAGTGTTACTGCTACTTATTTGTGGTTAAATAATGGGTGACAGTAGCGATTCTGAGGAGTTCTACGATGCCGAAGAGTTTACTCCCCATAAGGGTTCAAAGTGAGTAATTGTGTTTACATTATGTCTTGTCTCGTGTTTTATTTAAGCTAAATCCGCCCCAAAGTGAGCTTTACCAATAAAATATGTACTTTTAATTGTAACTTATGCAAATCAGGTGTCTTGAAACTTGTTAAAACTTCATGTCCAGAAAGATCCTAGCCAAGATTTTGGAATGTTCGATACGTGATATATGGTCGTCCTTGGCGGTAGCTACAGGTACATGTAGACAAAACAACCGCCGTCAGCAACTATGCGAAACAATTAGCGTTCTATATGGTATGGAGAGGCTGATTTTTTTAGATTGCTGACTTGATTGTCCTTGAGGCCATGGTTGCAATAGGAGTGCCCATATTATGTTATTGTTACATGTCTACTTTGAAATTACTTCTCTAATTGTCTAATGGAACACATCTTGACTGCTTGAGTGTTATTGCATCTTCAACATTATCATTCATCAACATCATTTTATTTTAAATATTTTTGCAATATAGAAGTTAGGTTCCTTGAGAGTGAAAATAATGTCTCTTGTAAAACAAGTTGACTAAATTAAAGTTTAATTTATATTATCATATACTAATGTGTGTGTGTGTGTTCCCCAACATATTTGGCCACAGTGACTTGGATCCACTATCTATTTAGAATTTTGTTGGTGCATTCTCACATGGCTGATATAACCAATTTTTGTAGCCCACATACAACCAAATACACTACAAATCAGTATTCCTCCAACATAATTCTAGTTTATGGCTGCAGGTGATCCTAGCTTAACAGGTTTACTGCCAACTATAAGTAACATACATTTACTTATTGTAACTCATACATGAGAACATTTACTTTTTGTAAATGTTCTCATGTATGAATCTGTTAAAGTAATTTTAATGTAAAATTAAAAATGAAAGAAAAAAAATGTTTATTTATTCAGGACGCATACACAGAACCATATGAAAAGTAAAAACAGATACAAGATAATATGTCCTATGTCCATGCACTATTTCAGGAGGTCATCAATATGCAAAAATGTGACTGTGTCGGAGTCAGGTGGCGACAAAGACAAACCTGTAGTTGCCAAGGTGGACAAAGCAGTTGGCTCCAAGTCTGCTGATGCAGAGGCTCAGACCAGCAGCAGCTCGCTGACTGGTGAAGTTACGCCTGCTGATGATGACCGGACATCTGTTAAAAGTGTATGTATTATCTTTAAGCATTCTTATTTATTTTAAATTTTCTGATTAAAACTTCTCAGATTTTTATGGCCTTACATAAGATAAGAAAATATTTACTCACTCAGGAACTATGTACAACAAATAGTTAATTTATATTTGTGTGGGAAAACTAATCAAAACTCTTAAAAGAAGATAAGCAAAGAAAACTTGTCTGATAAGATTCCTCCTCCTTTTTCAATGTCTTTTGGTTAAAGATATGCAAATACATTATGGTACAGTCAATCAAAAACAAATTGGCATTTTAGTTCCATAATAAAGTAACAAATTTGACAGATTTTAACAAATTCACAAGTAGAATGCTAAACATGTTGTTTTGACATTGTGTGGCGACCTCTACTATTTACCATCACAAGTGCATGCCTAACGGCAAGCACAACAACGAGAGCTGGTACGGCTCCATAGGCTAGACGGCGCTGTTAGCCTAGCACCGGCCAAATGGTACCGGCCTAGTACCGCACATGAACCGCGGTATATAAGATTTCGATCCAGGTTAATATAGATAGACAAATCAAGATGTTGTCTATCGGACCTTGGTCCCGACCATAATACCCGGTCGGTAGGAAGCGCTTCCCTTTAGCTTCCTAACTCGAAATCAGTTGCGCCTAAATTGTAATAAAGTGCCACCTATATTTTTGATGCTGTCACTACATACCTAAGCACAAGTAGAATGCTAAAGATGTTGAAGTGACATTGTAATAAAGTGCCACCTATATTTTTGATGCTGTCAGTACATACCTAAGCAGTAAACCTATAAAATACACATTAAACATGTTCTAACTAGGACATTTAGTGTAGGGCTCAATGAGTACAGAGAAGGTGTGTCTATTTTTCATTATTCACACTCCAGTGAACACACTATTTTCTGCTTCATTGGTAAAATAGAAATGAAGTCAATAAAAAGCTGATTTAACTAGTTCCATTATGCATGTGCATATTTTTATGTTATGTTATGTGACAGTCTATTTAGCTACAGTTAAAAAACAGGCAGAAAGCTCACTTCATCATTCATCATGAGTATAATCATCATAATCTTTGTTGCATGTCAGATGTTACAGTTTGGTGTTTCAATTTGATGTTTGAAAATAAAAAATCCATTTATGATTAAATAAATAAATGAAATAATAAATTTAATTAATTTAATAATAAATCCATTTATCCATTTTGTGTGATTCAATTAGAATTGCCTTTATACCGAACGTGCCTTTATATGCAAATTGCCCTAAATGTGGACATGCATACTTGTAGCAATGTCTTTATGACAAGGAGAGAATCACACAAGAGTTGTTAAGATAGAGTGTGGTAGCCCTCTGCCAAATATTATGTCATGTAGTCAAAAAGTTAATGTTTGTAAACCTTCTTAACTCATCTGTACTGTGGTCTAGCTACCTTTTGTTAGTGTTTACATTAATTATCAGTACTTGGTACTGGACAGCTGGGCTTAGCATTTCATGGAGGAGTGTATTTGAAATATTTAGTGGTGTTACAGCTCTTATGATATAAGTATCACATTTTTTTGTGAAACCTGTAGTTTTAAATATGTGTAGTGCATATTAATAGATGTGAAACATATTATTAGTGAAAGTGATGATTGACACAGATTTGTATTCAATATAAATGGTGCTTATAAAAACATTTCGATAATTGATTTCAGTAACTTATTTTTATATAAGCATAACATCAAAATAATAATTGAATAAGGTAAATTGACAAGGTAATATTAGATCAGACTTGTTTAGTTTTTTTTCCTTATAATTGGAATCTAATCTGTTTTAATTTCAAAGGCACGAAAATGATCTACTTAATGTTAAAAAGTTTTTAAACACACATTTACTGGGTTTGTATTTAGCACCTGTTTTGGATCATCAAAATAGAACAATTGCGACCTCATTGATCATGCAGATTCGATTACTTATAAAGAGTGACATAACTCCATAAGGGTGCCGTGCCAGATTTGCAGCTCTTTTACTTGCTTTTTAGGGTCTAAACCCTGGACACTGATATCCAAATGGCGAAAACTGGGATCCCATTACTGAGGCCCCATTACTGAGGCTTTGCTGTCCTTGTGTTTGTCTGTTACCGTATCACACCTTCATATTTCATTGAACGGTATTTTGTCCCTTTAACAATGGCACATCTTTTGTCCTACCCTTCGTTACCCAGCGCCTGTAGACGCGAGGACCTCTACAAGGCCACGGACAATGATTTGAGTTTTGGTCTTTAAAAATATAATATTGCGTACCTACGCAACGTACTAACTTCTTATCGTGTCGACCTCGAGACGATACGAAGAAGCTCCTTTAAAGCTACTTCTTGGTCGTGTATTCATTACTGAAATTCCTTCCGGTGTTCGGCTACTCGCAGGTCGGTTGTCACTGACAGCCCAGTGAGTGCGGTTACCTCGTCATACCAGGGGCTTTATTCGGTTTTGTACTCTTTGCTGATAGAATTATAGTCCTTGATAGTGATAAACTAGTATAATGGTAAAAAGTCTCTTGCGACTAAAATGATAGAATTATAATAGAACGCACGGCGCGAATGATAGCTGGAACCTGCTACGGAATGCAATCCCGACTCGGGATAATAAATTCGGATTAGAAATATCAATCCCACGAGATTCCGTCATTTTCGGGATCCCGCGTTGCTTAGATACGCTTGCCCACCAGCGTAGCTAAGCAATTATATTCAAACTGCAAAAATCTTCCCTTGCACCTCCACACTCCAATAAATCCATTATTTTTTAATTACTGAATCTAATTTAGCTCGAGGATACACGTGTCAAAAGACTTTACTTATCTCGCAGAGTTTCTGCTTATTCTTCTTAAAGTGAAGTATTAGTGTGTGCTACACAATCCCGTCAATCCCGAATGGGATCTCGTCATATTTTGCTTCGGGATTGATCCCGAAAAATTACTCCGGATCTCGCGAGATCGGGATCCCGCGGGATCGGGATCGCATTCCCAACTACCTACACGAACAGATAAAATTAGGAACAAGTGTGAGAAATGGCAATGTGAAGCAGATTATGAAACAATTTCTTACTTAAATAACGAGCTAGCTCATACAAGAGTACTGTTGGAAATTTCACAGATAACATTGGTGTGTTGTGCTCGCAGGTGGTGCAGGGGCGGCGGCGTTTCCAAGAACTGCGCCGCTGCATGCAGACGGAAGAGGAGGACGAGGCCCTCGACGCGGTCGACGTAGACCACCAGACATTAGCTATGGAACACCCTTTTAAGTAAGACTTAGATTCTTATTTAAAGTACTTAGTAAGTAGTATAATGTGTAAGTACTTTTATTATTGTTTAAGAAGAAGAAGAAAACATTTTTATTCAGTATCACATTTTTACCAAATAGAAAAACACATTTAAAAATCACATACACAAGATACTGAAATGGGGGCCACTCAGCATGTGTCGTAACATCTCAGGAATGCCACGACCCTGGTCGTCCGTGGACACCCAGACAGAAAGATAGCACTACTTTGCACAACAATTGCTTTATTCAAAATAGGTACTTATACAGTATAATCATCTTAATATTTTTATTTACTTTCCTAACAAAAAAAAAAGATTAGGTACAATTTGGCGTACAGTTGAAACAATACAGTCATGTCTAGTGAAATGAGAAGCTTAGGTGATATGAGTGTATATTTATATTACTTTTATATTTATCTTTATTTTGCTGTCCTAGAGTATGCCCTTTTGTGATTTTAGTAGAAAACTTTTGTATTTGAAATTAAACAAGGAGAGGCACTTTTTAAATGGTGGAGGGATGTTGTTCCAGTATTATTACAAAGTAAATAAACTAATAACTCAACTTTATTATATTTAAAGTACTTTGACTTAAAACCACGATGTAAAGGTGCTCTCTCACCGGAAGCACATCTTATGAAAAAATATCTGAGAAAATTGATATTAATCAATGGTTATTTATTGTTTCAGAATCGTGGCACACGACACCATGAGCCTGCAAAGTATGACGTCACTCGGCAGGATCGGCAGGATCCTCAGTGGAGCGTCAGAATCACATCGTAAGTTTTATTACGTACAAATAAATAAATAAATATTTCACAACAATCACACCAATTCTCTAGTCCCAAATTAAGCTACGAGGCTTGTGTTATGGGTACTAGACAACGGATAAACATACTTAAATACTTTTTTTTTATGTAAATAAATACATTTTATACATAGAAAACACCCAGACCAGTACATACACACATGTTCATGCACACTTATGCTTGTACTGTGCAGGGATCGAACCCGCGACCCTTGGTTTTAGAAGTCCGACCTGTGGACCACTGCACCAACTTATTTATATATTATAGCTTCGGAAAGCATGTTAGGCCGTTGGTTCTGCGCTTTATCTCTTTCCGGTAATGTCGGATTGCCGTCTCACCCGTTATTTAAGAGTGAAGGCACAGTGAGTGCACCAGTGTATCCGCTCACACCTGTGCTCAAAATATCTCCTGCGCAGTTGACTGATTTCTGTTGAGATTGGCCGCCGTGATCGAAATCGCCAAGAAACTATTATTGATAATTAAAAAAAAAATATTAGGCTTCAGAATAAGAATTAAGATTTGCCGCTTTTTGTTCAAGTGTGTCCATAGGAATTTCCATACAAATGTTTGTACTGTACATTTACGCTTTAAAACATTAATAAACAAAAAAAAAAATCATCATGAATTAATTTTAATATACTCAAGTTCGAACTCACGACGTCAAGAACGAGTAGTGTGGTATTTCGCCCTGAAGCCTACATTGCTTTTCCATGATTAAAAAACTAACTTTCCAGTTTAACCCCTATTGAGCCAGAAAAAAAAAAAAAAAAATAGTTCTCCTCGCCGATTTCGACCACGGGGGCCAATCTCAACAGAGATCAGCCAACTACGCAGGAGATATTATAGTGCACAAATGTGAGCGCAATACACAGGTGCACTCACTGTTCCATCCGGTGAGACGGCAATCCGTCATGACCGGAAAGAGATCAGGCGCAGGACCAACGACTTAACGTGCTTTCCGAGGCACGTGGGTGTAACACCGCCAACTTCCCGATTCCGAGCTGTTTTTGAGAAATTCAGGACAGAAAAACTCAGAAACAATTTTGGCTCGACCTGGGATTCGAACCCAAGACCTCTCGGATGTAAGGCAGAAACTTTGCCACTACACCAACGAAGCAGCCAGAAAAATAGCTGGTGAGCTTCAACGGCTAGACGGATTTTGAGCGGTTATAGCTATGAAAGTCCGTAATTAAGTTAACAATCGAATTAAAAGAACCGCTTTGAAATCGGTCCATCCGTTCGGGAGCTACGATAGACACATAGGGGTTAAAATTACATCCCTTGTTGTTGCAAAGGTTGTCTGGAAGAGATCGCTACAAGCGATAAGACCGCCTAAATTGTACATCTTTCTTTGTTAAACTTATCTGTAATTTTTGTTTTGTAGTGTACAATAAAGTGTTAATCTATCTATCTATCCCTCTTTTTCGTCAGGGGTTAAAAAAATAATGAAATCTTTACAGCGAACATTCGAGACGCGGCGCCAGCACCGCCGGCGACTTCGCGCGAACCCTCCACCAACTCCGAGGATCCCCTTACGTTGGACAACAGAAATCAAAACGGTAAGAAAATATTAATAAGTAAAAATAATACAATGAGTATCAGATTTCATTTATTAATTTAAGCTTTATTGCACAACAAAACTATGTACTAAAGGTGAACTTAACGCCATAAGGCATTCTCTACCAGTAATACCTTTGGGCTAAGCAGAAATTATTAGTGGAATGAAAAGCATTATTTTATAAATGTCAGGATACATTTATCGGTCAAAAATATTATGGGTATAAATTAGAATAGTGATTTGAGTAATCCAAAGAGAGAGAGAGGGAGAGATACAGGTACTTATCACGAAAAATAGCAACTGTTTTTTTATTATTTCTAGTTGTAAATTAGTTCTTTCGTTTTTTTAGTAAATTTGTTTTAGGCAAAAAGCATGTTTATCATTACTTGATCTTTTTCAATCATAATTTGTCACATATTTCCTTCAACTCCGGTGTATGTATACCGCTGCTAAAATTAAACCACATAATGTATTTCAGATAACGCTCTGAGCGTAAGTCACGCGCTGACATGAATGGCTATATCAAATATATAAATAAGTAGCCGTATCAAATTATACATTCAAACTGTGGCAGCAGTAGCCTTGGATGCCCTTTTGTGCTTGTCAATGTCATTAACGCCATAACAAGATCACATCTCAGTTAAAACTATACGTTACGGAAGCTGAAATAGAGAATTACACAGCTTTAAATTTCCACTAATGTGGTTACTGTTGGATGTATTTGAGTTCCTGCGCTGGCGTCGTTTGATAAAAATTTAAAGTAAAATAATTCTCTTTTTCATCTTTTAAAATTTATTTCCGCAAAGTAACGCCTGATTCCATCAACTATATGTGACGGATTACCGGTAATTTCTTCTCTTTAACTACGTTAGTTTAATAAAGTAGGGATGTGAAAGTGTGAAAAAGTGCTGTGCAGGTACATGGTATAAGAAAAGTGTAGGTGAATAATATTTATGTCGTTATTTTGTGCAGTGATTATAACAACTATAAACCTCACTTGGGCTGACTGGGAAGGTACTCTAATCATAGTTGCTAATTTTGTATTGTTTATGCTATCATTGTATTAACTCTAAACTGCTTTTTATCTGTTTCCGCAACAAATGGAATGATGACACCTATTTTAAATATTGTCAAGAACATGGTGTTTAAAAAACATAGCCCCTATGAAGTTAATACAACCAATATATTTCAAAAAAGCTGTAGAAACCAATTTTTAAACACACAAAACGCAATAAATATTCGGTCAATTGACTCCGATTTCTGACACATGACCGTGACGTCACAATCATTTATTACCATACATCTATGGAGACAGACCGTTTTGACAGATAATAAAAAGTATGTCAACGATTGGTGGTGTCGTCTAGCCAATACGGTAGTTGACACCACCAATCGTTGACGTACTTTTTATCAACTGTCAAAACGCTTTTCTTCATAGAGCTTGTATGGGAATAACACACTTTGACGTCATCGCGTGCAATGCCGACTGAGTGACTAATAATCATTTGAATTCCAATTAAAAATCAAATAATACGAACTGCAGAAAAATATTAGTGTAAAGGCATCTGAAATTATGAATTATTTTAGAGAAAATCAGTTTTTGAATATTTCTTTCATAGTGGAAACAAGCCTATTATGTACGCCCAAAGATATCTTTTTATTTTATTTAGTGTATCTCGTTATTTTGTATAATTTCACTGTGCCGTCTAGTAGTGCGTTAGAAATATCAATCGGCTCACCTCAATGCTCATGAGAGATCAGAAAATTTTAATAAATAATAAGAGAAATAGTAAATAAATATACAACAAAATCACAGCTTAAGCACTTGTGTTGCAGATATCAGAATAATAATAATAATACTTACAGTGGTATTCCAAATGAAACTTAACTACACGTAAAAATTTGGGTAGTGTATTTATACATGTAACACCCAGACCAGTACAAACAGACATGTTCACGCACACAAATGTTTGTACAGTGCGGGGATCGAACCCACAACCTCGTGGTTAATAGTCTAACTGTCTGAATATTTCACCTTCACCAATCATCTTCACCACAGTGCTAGCGGGTTGCCCATTAATGTCCCAACTACAAAAAAACTAGTTTGTCTTGCAGTTGCGTCAACGTAGCCAGTCACAGTATATGTGCCTAATGCTGGCACCATGAATTTGCATTCTACTCAGTGCTAGCACAGCTCGCAGTACTAGATGATGGCTTTCGCTAAACCCGAAGTGAAACCAATCCTCCACCCTCCACCAACCCATGATTCTACCGGCCTCGCGGCATACGAACCGAATCTCGGGTGAGCGCGTGCCACGCGTTCGCCATACGAGAACAGCACCGCCCCAACTGCCACCTAGCTTATGGGGCTTATTAGTGCTCGCTGACAAGTACGCCACTGCTAAGCGCTTGCTAAACAGTGGCATGAGGCATTGTGATAGCGAACGATAGAGGGCGCCACAAATAATGCCTACTGCGTATACAATTAAGTCGCACTTTCAGACGTTATAGCGAGCACGAAGGCGAATAGTCTCTAGCAGAACTGTAGTTCTTCGTTGCGATATTAAATGCCTCGTGCCTTGACAAAGTCTCATTACTCCCGCCGTGCTAGGGAAACCAGTTGTACTAGTGTATACTGATTGGTGAAGTGGCGAATTTTCTGTTTTTCATCCGAGAGTTCTGGGTTCGAATCCCAGGTCGAGACAAAACTTGTTTCTGAGATTTTCTTCATGTATTTCTCAGACACAGCTCGGAGTCGGGAAGTTGGTCGGCGTTACGCCCCCGTGCCTCGGTGCGCACGTTAAGCCGTTGGTCCTGCGCCTGATTTCTCTCCGGTCATGTCGGATTGCCGTCTCACTAGTGTGAACGAACAGTAAATGCACCTGTGTATATCGCTCACACTTGTCTGCCTCGGTCTATTATTGTACAATAAAGTCTCACTTTCTCCCCGTAGTGCTAGCGATGGCGGAACCGGACGTGATAGCGAGCACGAAGGCGAATAGTCTCAAGCAGAACCGAAGTTCTCCGGCCGCCATTGTCGCGATGTCGGGCGCCCCACGGCCCGCGAGTGTGGCGGGACCCGTAGCGCCACCTAGGAAGAAGAAGAGAAGTACGTAGATTTGTGTCATTGTAGCAATTAGTTTATAGATCCACTAGCTATAATAATAAATATTTCACAACAATCACACCAATTCTCTAGTCCCAAATTAAGCTACGAGGCTTGTGTTATGGGTACTAGACAATGGATAAACATACTTAAATACTTTTTTTTTGTAAATAAATACATATTATACATAGAAAACACCGAGACCAGTACAAACACACATGTTCATGCACACTTATGCTTGTACTGTGCGGGGATCGAACCCGCGATCCTTGGTTTAGAAGTCCGACCTGTGGACCACTGCACCAAGCGGTCGTCAAAACCCGGCAAACGTTGTTTTGCCATATAAATATAAAGTGTGGACTACCCTTATCACTACGGGGTATGAAAAACAGATGTTGGCCGATTCGCAGACCTACTGATTATGCTCAAAAAATTTCATGAGAATAGGTCAAGCCGTTTCGGAGGAGTACGGGAACGAACATTGTGACACGAGAATTTTATGTATATAGAGATTTAAGTCCAAGTGGGGAGTTGGTATTCTATGCTTAGCATTTGTTAACTAACTAACCACTTCCGCTTTTTCTGCTTTACTCTTGGTTCAACAGATTTAGAGTTGTTTTAGGAATAAATCAACTGTCTGAGGAGGGAATCGAACCCGCGTCCATGGAAATTCAGCCCGTGTGCCTAAACCACTCCGCCACCCAGACATCGGCAAAGCCTGTTTAAATTTGCTTCTACTTTCCTAACGCGCAGGCTTCGTTACATATTTTCTTTAGTTTGCAACGTGCTTACATGCTTATCACGATAAAGCATAAATCATCAGATCACCGTTGGTTTGTCTATCCATATAAATTCCAATTTATTTTATTTATTTAGGACAATAAACAATTGTACAATTCAGGTTACAAACTGTTTATAAGTTATAAGTTAAACGAAAAATTATGTGTAGGTTTCAATGAGATCACTCCGAAAAAACAAGTTACGTTAGTTGTAATTAATTAATCTAAGTATATATATATATATATATATATATATATATATATATATATATATATATATATATATATATATATATATATAATATAGGTAGATAATAATCTAGCCAGTTCTGGAACTGCAAAACAGATTTTGATGGAAGTATATTATGAAACTATGTTAGACACTTGGGTATTAATATTATTCATTTCATGTAGTTTGAGTTTTACTTGTTTTTTAAATGCCGTGGGTGTAAGCTTAAATAAATCGACATCTGAGAAATACATATCCGTACCGTGTCGATGTTCCACTGTTACGAATCAAGCGCTTCTCATCTACATTCCTGATGCGCACTGCAAAAGAGTGGAACTCACTACCTGCGTCAGTGTTTCCCTGCAATTACAACTTAGGAATCTTCAAAGCTAGAGTGAACAGGCATCTTCTAGGTCTCGCTCCATCGTAGACTCAGTCTTTGCCTCGTTGGGCTTAGTCTTGGGTCAAGAGCAAACCTATCCCAAATAAAAATAAAAAAAAATAACATATCATAGGACTTCATTAAACGGTGAAGTGGTGCACGTTTTCCAGCATTGGTTCTGCAAAGATTAGGCTTAAATAGACAATGGGCGTGGGTGTCACGTATACGTTAATTTAAATCTTACAACCGCGGTTCATGGGTGGTAGCAGACTAAAGTCGTTATCGTATGTATCCCTGACAACTATCTGTCAAACCCTCTACGTTTGTAGTTTCGGATGTAGCCATCCCTGTCACACACATAAGCTTGATCGGGGTTATCTACGTAGAATCGAAAGACGTTAGTGTGAAGGACGTAGTGTCAAATTATTTTTCAGCTACCCCGTAGCGTCGAAAGCTCGTGGAGGCGAATGCCCGTGGCCTCGGTAAACTTAATTTTACTAAGGGTTATATTTACTAGATAACCTTTTTTTTTGATGATTGCTTTTTTGGGGAAGAGGAATGCACCTTTGGCTTCTTTAAGTAAAATTTTGGCACACGGGATTTTATGGTTTTTCTGGAATATAATAGTGCAAATGATTTTTATGACGAGGAACACATTGACCAAGAACTGGAACACTTTTGAAGGGTTCTTCAAGAGAAATGGTTAAAAAGGTCACCTTCTACATAGACACAAAACTAAACACTAGCAAAAGTATATATCATTATCAGCCTATTTACGTCCCACACGAGCCATACTCCACCACGCGGGCTCAGTGCGGATTGGAAAAAGTATATATAGCACTATTGCTATTATACTTTTTCCAATCCGTATCCAATCCGTATCCAATCCAATCCAATCCAATGCCGTATTCAATGACTATTCGCTATGGCGCAGCATCCACACATACCGCTGCACTCATTTATGTTGCCGGCTTATGCAGCCGGGTATGCCGCCGGCACAGATATGAATTCAGGGAATGCGCCGTCGGCATGGCCGGCAGCCTGACCGCCGGGTTGACCGCCAGCTGTGCCGCCGAGCATGCGCCATTATGTTAATGACCAATGAGCAAACATTATTTTTCTCTCTCGCAGACAAACTGCACGGTTCGCAATCCCTATCAACAACCGACGGCGACAACTTGAGCGTGTGCACCACCGACACGGACGAGTTCCGCTTCGTGCCGCCCGCGCGCCGCGCGCCCGCCGGCGACAAGCCGCCACTGGATTCACTACTCGTCGAAGTAAGTTTGCTTGTTTGCAAGTATTTATGAGTAGGTACATACCTATATAACTCTTTATGACTGCCTCGTTGGTGTAGTGGCAAAGTTTCTGCCTTACATCCGAGAGGTCCTAGTTTCGAATCCCATGTCGAGACAAGATTGTTGCTGAGATTTTCTGTCATGAATTTCTCAAAAACAGCTTCGAGTCGGGAAGTTGGCGGTGTTACACCCCCGTGCCTTCGGTGTGCACGTTAAGCCGTTGGTCCTGCGCCTGATTCTTCTCCGGGCATGTCAGATTGACGTCTCACTGGACTTTGAGAGTGATGGAACAGTGAGTGCACCTGTGTATTGCGCTCACACTTATGCACTGTAATATCTCCTGCGTAGTTGGCTGATCTCTGTTGAGATTGGCCGCCGTGGTCGAAATCGGCCAGGAGGACTATTGAGTTGATAGAATCAGGCGTTACTTTGCAGGTCCCCAAACACATCCAACCGTAACCACTTCGAGAACGAGAGCTGGAACGGACTATTTTTCCATTGTTGTTTCATCAGTAAAATCAATAGTGGGGTGAGCACGAACATTTTCGTGACCTAAACGTGTAGTCCAAACGTCAAAACTGACAGTTGTTTTCCATACAAATTGACAAGTTAACGATAGCTAAACGCTACGAATACGTAACGATAGTAGTTCGTGCTCACCCCACAGGAGGACTTCTACTGTTTAACTTACATACAAGCGATTTGCGTTCAGTTCAATCAGCATTTCACGTGAATTATGAACTCTATATTATCATTCGTGAACCCTCGATGAAAAGACGGGTGTTTAAAAATTGGCCCCTATTCTGTTTGTGTGTATCTGTCTGTGACACCGTAGCTGCCGAACGGATGGACCGATTTCAGTGCAGATTTTTTTATTCGAAAGATAATTTAATTTGCGGTGGTTTTTAGCTACGGCTGCCGATTTGGCTGAAAATTGGTGGAGAGGTAGTTTAGAACCAGGTATTTATTATTATTATTGAGTTTATGGGCCTTCTTATCGCCAACTCGACCAAGTTTGATCTATTGTGGCAGCCCTTTGTATTTACAGTTCACTGCTTAGTCCCGTTGAGTCTATAAATTGCCAGACTCTTTGGAGCGTGACTTCTGTTATCTCATCCGGGCGCATGATGTGACGCCCGAGATGGATACTTCTTTTGCTCATAAGCGGGCCGCATGAGCAGAGAATATGCATGGCCGTTTCCTCCTCTGTGTGGCAGAATCTGCACAGAGTGTCTTCTGTCATATTCATAGAACCAGGTAACGGACATAGGATACTTTTTATCCCGTTCGACAGCGATTTCGAGAATAAAGGGATTCCACGCGGACGAAGTCGCTAGTAATATTGTAAAGGGGAATTATCTGATTGTTTTTTTTTTTTTTTTAATTTCATAGGCTCCGAAACTACCGGACCGATTTAAAAATCTATTACCATTAGAATTCTATACTATGCCTGATGAAAATAAGCTAAATTGTAAAAAGTAATAGTCCATCCGTGCGAAGCCGGGACGGGCCGCTAGTTTAATTAAGACTATAAATACAACATCTGGCCTACATCGCGCGCGTTCTTAAGGAAAGGTGCCCACAAGGCTGGCCATGTTACCCCGCTGGATGGTCAGGCTTTAGCGCTGGCCGAAACTTAAGCCAGCCTTCGTGTCGTGAGAAAACCATAAGAACTTTCAAAATCAGTCCTTAACATTTTCAAATATACTTATAGAATTTAAAAACATACATTTGTCTATTAATGACTTTCAATATACAGGATGTTACAAAAACTACTGTTATAACTGAAGGGTGTTGTTGTGCCCGTAAAACTGAACAACTTTCGCAAAGAAACCTAGGTCGAAATCTCAAAAAAAATTTGGCTCTTCTATAGTAAACCGATCAGCTGATTGGCAATTCTGTATGGGGGGTTCGATTTTTTTTGAGATTTTGTCCTATGTATCTTTGGGAATGTTGTGCAGTTTTCCGGGCACAACAACACCCTTCAGTTATTACGGGGTTTTTGTAACACCTTGTATAAAAAAACGAAATTAAAATTCTACTGAGTTGTTTTGTAGCTACTGATAATTGCGTTAAAGACTTTATTAAAAAAGAGTTTATGTCAACTCACAATATGAACGAGTCCCACGAGACACGCCAAGGAAACTACCGGTAAACGTCTAAAGGTCGTCACGTTAGGTGCGGTGACGGAAAACCAAAGTTATTCATTCTATTACTCATTATCGGTGAATCACTACACCTAATTGTTTACTGTAGTCACGTTTGCGCTCTGTTCAGTGCGTTTCTTAGCGTCGTAGTGTCACTAACTGAGTTGTGAATGTTGTGTAAACGTTATTATTAATTTAAGACAACAGAGATCCATTTTGTGTTAGTAACACAACTTATAACTACATTAGTAAAACAAGAATTTTGTTAATTAATATAATAAAGTGCCCACCAGTGCTTCTGCAGCACACTGTCGGGTCTGTCTGCCAGCACCTTCAGGATAGTGTTGTTGCTACCCAGCATTCTACTGCAGACCGATTGAATTTTTTAGCCTATATATAGCCTAAAACCCATCTATTCGGGCTCCGGCAAACATGCCGGAGGCGCTGCAGAACCTTTTTTTTTTTTTTTTTTTTTTTTTTTTTTCGCTGTGGAAATGCTTTTACGCATGCCCCCCACACAACTGCAGGGGGGTATGTGGGACTCAACGGCTGGTGTGCAACGCCGTAATACCCACTAAAACCACAGCGCATTCCGCCACTCCGCCACTGTGGGGCGCCATGGGGTCGCGTGAGCATTCACCACGGCGCCCCGGCGGATAGCCCGAGGGCCACAAACTCCTTGGCGGCGGAGCAAGGTGTTGGGCTCCGCCACCAAAACTAACTCCCACACGGCCGCAGAGGATAGGGAGGACGGCAACGACACACCGCATCTCCTCTTCCTCTGCGGCCCCACCGCAGCGCCATCAAACGGTGCGCCCCCGTTTGGTCGCGGGAGATAGGCCGCACGGCAACGACACACCGAGACGACTCTCCTCCCGCGACCACACCCGACTGGAAGGGACAGCCAAAACTGTCCCCCACACCCGCACCCTTGGACGCATCCTGCGCAGGCCTCCCCAAGCCCACGCGGAGCGTCCCCTCCCGGGATCCCGCTTAGCTTCACCGTGGGTGGCAAAGCCACGGTTACTGAGCCCCCCCACCACGACAAGGTGGAGATCCGACAGGGGGGGCGCTGCAGAACCTGGGCAACCTCAACATCATCCTGAATACATTATTGTATTGAACCCGTGAGGCATTGAAAGCACGAAGGGTACAGTCAGCCTCAGGCCGCTTGTGTAGAACGATTGACAGAATGATTTGAACAAGGTGACCTTCACATCATCTGTGCAATTAGCGAACCTGCGTGCCAACGTTATTATTAGAGACGAGGGCTGAGTAGTGGTTTTACCGAGTAACCGAGTACCGAATATTACTCGGTTGAATGCTTTTCATACCGTATACCGGCCAAGTTATTTGGTTTAATTTGTCGCGCACTTGTCTTTCCATTGAACTCATTTTACAATACCTAATATCATGTATTATGAACAAATACATATTATGTATTTGTTTTTATGATATATCACTTGCACTACATACAGTTTTTCTAGTATGAATTAGTTGGCGATCCGCAGCGGCCTGACAATCGACAAACACTAGATTTAGTTGATGGAATCAGGCGTTACTTTGCGGAAATCCATGACTAAAGCTGAAAAAGACGATTATTTTGCTTTAAATTTCCACCAAACGACGACAGCGCAGGAACCAGAATACATCTAACTGTAATCACCTGAAAAGGTTAGAACTGGAATTCGCAGGACTTACAATGCCTACAACTTACAACGTGACACAATAGATGCACCTGGAATCACAACACGACGCGTTTCGCCACTACACGTGGCATCCTCAGAAGATGTTGTCGCTTCGACAGACTCAGTCGCTCGTAGTCTGTCGTATCTCGTATTTTGGTGCCTGCGCTGGCGTCGTTTGGTGGAAATTTAAAGCAAAATAATCCTTTTTTTTCAGCTTTAAACACCAGATCAGCAGTTTGTTCATTGACTTAAGTTTGTGGTCATTTAGGTACTTCAATTCCTCCAGGTCTATCGCAAACTTATTCCAGACAACCTGTTTATTCAGTTTGCTTAACCGAATACTCGTAAATTGAACTGAGTTATTCGGCCGAGTAAGACAATAAAAAGCCACTGAGTACGCCGAGTACCGAGTATTCGGCCCATCTCTAGTTATTATGAATGTTGTGTTATACAAGATTTCTTCTTTTTTTGTCAGGCCCCGCCCCCTGGCTCTGCGAATCAGTCTATGGCGCTGCCGAGTCCTGCAAGTACCATAGAGTCTTTAACAAGAGAGTTCCAAGACTCACTTGAACTGTCACACTCCAAGTATGGTAAGTTTTAACCTAAGTTAGGTGTGTAATACCATAAGAATAGATAATTACTACGTAGAAGTGAAACTCTTTTGTCTAGACCCAAAACCTTAATGCTAAAAGTCAACGGATATGATGTCCAAAAAAGTGTGTTATGTTGATCTTAAAAATGTTTTTTTTTATCATTTTTATGATACTTACCTACTTATAGTCTTTTTGGGACGTTATTTTAACTCTAGATTCTTAAACGTCAATTGTAAAAATGCTAACTATTTTGTTTATTTATTCCCTTAGTATTTGATTGCAAACAACTAGTAATTCGAAAATGGTTATTAGCGAAGCGTGTCTGTATAAAAAAGATCTTGTATCAAAGAGTTGAAGTCGTCGTAAGCAAACTAAGTTATTGGATTAAAAACTATCTTGAAAGTGTTTGACGTGTGACGTGTGTGTAAGACCAACAGTGGTTATTCTTCTCTCTGTGTGTGTGTGACCTTCATTGAGTGTAATCTCTTACCAAGCTACAAGCTTCAACTTTACCAAACCCACTCTTATCCAACTAACAATAAGTTCTACCCACAGCCAGCGACAGATCGTTTACAAGCATGCACGAGTCCCGATCTAGCGAGCGAGCCAGCGAATCTTCTAGAAGTAGCACCGCTGCGTCGGGTAGACATAGGATGAACGTGCCGGACTCTGCGCTGGATATGAGAGAGGCTGTCAAAGGTATGACAATAGTTTCTGCTTCTACCCGCAGCCAGCGATAGTCAGTCGAGCGAGCGAACCAGCGAATCTTCTAGAAGTAGCACCGCCGCGTCGGGCAGACATAGGATGAACGTGCCGGACTCTGCGCTGGATATGAGAGAGGCTGTCAAAGGTATGACAATAGTTTCTGCTTCTACCCGCAGCCAGTGATCGTCGGTCGAGTGCGAGCCTGCGAAACTTCTAGAAGTAGCACCGATGCGTCGGGCAGACATAAGATGAACGTGCCAGACTCTGCGCTGGATATGAGAGAGGCTGTCAAAGGTATGACAATAGTTTCTGCTTCTACCCGTAGCCAGAGATAGTTGGTCGAGTGCGAGCCAGCGAATCTTCTAGAAGCAGTATGATGTAAAACCAATGGTTTAGAGATTAATTTTACTGTCTTTGCCAGAGTAGAGAAAAATTTTTATGTGTACCTTAGAAAACATGATGCCCACTTAAATTGTCGATAAGAGCCAATATGTTAGCCCGCAGGTTCGCGAGATGCTCTAAAAAAGTTAAAATTACACTGTTCAAAGCCTACTGTACATCGCTTTATATCTGCAGCCTGTGGGCGCATTATACACAGAAAAGCTACAATGACCTTCGTATCTTATACAACAATGCCTTCAGGATTGTTGTGGGGTTGCCACGTTTCTGCAGTGCCTCGGGCATGTTCACGGAGTCGCGCAACGCTTGCTTTCATACTACTATGCGCAAGCGCAGTGCCTCCCTGGTGCGCAGAGTGCGGGCCAGCCCCAACGCAGTCCTGGCGATGATCGCCAGCAGGCTCGACTGCCCCTACAAAGGGCACTGTGGTGGTAGGCATGCTCCCGTGCAACCGTTTGTGCGGAGTCTCTGATTTTTAGCAGTATGTCAATATTTTGTGTAATATATACATTATTATTAGACTTTTTATTGTAAATGATTTTAATGTTTTAGTAAATTTCAATTCAATTTAATTTAATGTAATTTTTAAAGTAAATTTTCTTTATGTTTTTTATTTATATAATTTAATTATGAATATTATTATTATTTTGTATGGTCACTATTATGGGTCTTAGTAACCTGAAATAAATGAATTTTTAATTTTAATTTAAATTCACATCACCAGATGTAGAGAGAGCACTTACGTCTTTTGTAACTTTTATTTTCATTTACTTTTGAAATATGTGAAAAAAAATGCCAAATAAGAAGGCCGATTCAAAAGCAGGTCTATTAAAACAAAAGTTAGGTGTCGGGCTCCTAACACTCTAAGCCATTAGCCACCAAAGTGACTCTAACCAACTTGACCGTGCGATAGAACGTACTGGCGAGACCCGATAATACGAACGTAACGAACTTATTTATTTATTTATCATTTATTTTGAAGATTTATTTCAATTTCAATTTATTTATTAAAACACATGCAAGCTTACAGATCAAGTCCAAAACGCTTACAGGTCAATTATAACGTAAGAAATTAATAAATAACAAGTCAAACACAAATTAGGTAAAAAATAAATGTCAAAGATAATAATTACATGTCAAAATATAAATAGGTCAATAAACAAGTTCACTTAACTAGGTACTTATGTCATTAAGGAGCACACAGAATTGGTCAAACAGATGCCCAATATGGTCATAAAAAATATCTACGTCATTGTGCCGAGCGAGCAAGTCCCCAATGAGCCGCAGAGCACGGACAGTAGGGGCGTTAGCGGCGCGCTTCGTGCGCGTCACGGGGCGCGCAAGCAAGCGAGGCATGCGGCGAGGCGCAGTTTGCACACCTGACTCATCACAACGTATGTTCCTAGGGACTTGGAGCTGAAGCTTCTCCAGGATAGATGGGCTCTCGATGACATTTCTTAAAATTAGTAGGTAGTTATGTATTCAATGAGTTCAATTGATAGTAAATTATAGATCAATCGTAATAACAAATCTCCACATATGAGTAGCCAGATAACTGGCCTGAGGTCTTATTGAGGGAAACACAAAAGTAATAGCAAATAGATGATATTACCATTATAGACTAAAGCCTTTATCAGCATAACTTTGTCCCTAGTCTAAACGTTAGCGTTACTGAGTAAGGAAGTCCATGACATATTTTTGTTTCCAGGTGAAAACTTGGTTCGAGCGGGCGACACAGACCGCACTCGTGCCTCGGGCGGTGCGAGGACGCACAGCGAAGGCCGCGCTTCAAACGCTTCGGGACACTGCAGTTTGGGGCATTCCACTAGGTAATAAATAAATATAATACATTTTAATATACAACAACATCACATACATTGATCTGACTCTGTGGTAAGTAGCTTAAGCTCTTGTGTTACAGATATCAGAATCAACAGTGGTACTGCAAATAAACTCAAATAAATACATATAACACACAGACCAGTACAAACAGACATGTTCATGCACACAAATGTTTGTACAGTGCGGGGATCGAACCCGCGACCTCTTGGTCAAAAGTCAACTTCTTGAGCATTATACCAAAGTGGTTGTCAAAGGTTGTGCATGTATAGTAATTGTTTAGGCCCTACTTTCTTTTTTGTGTTTCCTATTACTTTACCCACCTTATTTCCTTGTGGACTTACGGCTCGTACTCAACGCAATACTTAAAGCAATACAAAAAGCTTGGCCAAAAGGATAAGTTTTCCTCAATGTCAGGAACCTCATTAATGGTATAGTTTATTCAGAGAGAAATAAGTTAGTAAAATAGGTTAAAGAGAACCCTTACCTTAAGCTATTTTAAATTGGTCACGTAGGTAACTTAAGTGTGTTTACTGAGAAGGTGCATTTTAAGGACTAAATTATGAATCCAAAAAGTGAATACGGGATCATCTTTTTATGCTACGAAGACAGACAGACGTTTTTTAAAGGCGTTTTAAGGACTGAACTATGAACCCAAAGTGTAAATACGGCATCCTCTTTGTATGCTACAAAGTCAGACACACACCGGAGACGTTGTCTGCGAAGGTAACAGTGATTAGGCTGTTGCGCAGTCTAAACGTTCCCATAGACAAAACAGTGTTGAAATTGAGAATTTTTCATATTTATCAGAAATTAAATATGCCCTTCTTTCCACCAGAAGAAGTAACTCGGACTCGGTAAACAGTTCGCGGCGGCGTTCGGCGGGCGACGAACAACAGCTGGGGCTAGCGTTACGGACCAGAACAACGTCGGGGCATCGCCTGACCGATATAGAGATACTGGAGCAGGTCACCGTGCTCAACCTGGACACTGGTGAGTGTTTATACCTTCAGCTGGAGATTAACAACAGCTGGGGCTGGCGATACGGACCAGAACAACGTCGGGGCATCGCCTGACCGATATAGAGATACTGGAGCAGGTCACCGTGCTCAACCTGGACACTGGTGAGTGTTTAACCTTCAGCTGGAGATTAACAACAGCTGGGGCTGGCGATACGGACCAGAACAACGTCGGGGCATCGCCTGACCGATATAGAGATACTGGAGCAGGTCACCGTGCTCAACCTGGACACTGGTGAGTGTTTATACCTTCAGCTGGAGATTAACAACAGCTGGGGCTGGCGATACGGACCAGAACAACGTCGGGGCATCGCCTGACCGATATAGAGATACTGGAGCAGGTCACCGTGCTCAACCTGGACACTGGTGAGTGTTTATACCTTCAGCTGAAGATTAACAACAGCTGGGGCTCGCGTTACGGACGAGAACAACATCAGGGCATCGTTTGACAGATATAGAGATACTGGAGCAGGTCACCGTGCTCAACCTGGACACTGGTGAGTGTTTAACCTTCAGCTGGAGATCAACTACAGCTGGGGCTGGCGATACGGACCAGAACAACGTCGGGGCATCGCCGGACCAATATAGAGATACTGGAACAGGTCACCGTGCTCAACCTGGACACTGGTGAGTGTTTGTACCTTCAGCTGGAGATTACCAGCAGCTGGGGCTCGCGTTACGGACCAGAACAACATCGGGGCATCGCCTGACAAATAGATATAGAGATACTGGGATACTGGAGCAAGTCACCGTACTCAACCTGGATATTGGTTAGTGTGTGGCTATCCTTAAAGCACTGATTGTGTGTCAAAAATATCGAATAAGGCGTGACTTTGAATATAGCGTTTATTTAACCCTTTGAATGTTGCCATTTTTTATATGTTAGAAATTTACTGACGGCACTCTTGACAGACAAGTGTCTAAGTCATGAAGTCTAGATACGCTAACTCGTATCTTTTTGATAATTCTGACTTCTACTGAAACAGATTGGAGTTAATGTAATGCCTCTTATAAGTCTCGACACAGTCGGTGGATGTTGTTCATAGCATCAAAGTATAGGGTATCTTATTTGTGATGTGTCTATCTGAATTCTGTTGGGATAACATTACATCTGGGTAACGCCCAACTATTCAGAGGACTGTGATGTTCTCGTCATTTTATTTATTTATTTATTTTATAAAACCAATAGCAACAATATCTTATGCTAATGTGTTAAGTACTAGTTTATAAGTAGGCCAATTCTAGGTTTTCTTTAAATAAAAATTAGTGTAAAGCTGTGAGACTAATGTTTATCAAAATCATTCAATTTGAATCAATGATATCGTTATCATTTCATTTAATGATATTGTTACGAGCTGGGGTTCGGGATAAATTAATTAGTCCAATTAACTCGAAGAAACACTATATTTAAGAAAACAATACACGCTAATTAACTACAACGATCACACACTAAATTCACAAAACAATCACTGAACAATTCACTGGTTACTTTTTATCTTCACTTGTGTCTTCACTGTATCGCTTCCAAACTTAAAACTACATTCGCGGCGCAGGCGACCCTCTATTTATATGCCGGGGCACTCGACCTAGATATATCTAGAAACTTCTAATGTTAGAGCGAGATAGGTATAGTGTTAGAAAGAGATAGATATAGTTCCAGAACATTCGAGTATTCTGTAGAAGTTTCTAGTAGCTACTAGTACGTAGTAGTAGGTAGGTAGGTAGTTTACTTCCGGAACATTCTTTCTTTATGTAACCTACCGACCTACGTGACAATATCAAGATCATAAAAATAATAAAATGAGAAGACTTCTTTTGACAATTGGTAATATTTTTACCGCGTATTATTTAACCGTCATCCTATCCATCACGCATTTCTGCTGATGGGATAGGATGACGGTTAAATATGCAGTGCACTTTGACAGCGGAACCTTACAGTTTAACTTATTTGCAAGGCGAACGCGTCCCGCTCAGCGTGGCGGAACACAAGCTGCCCCAGTGCATCAACCCGCTCAGCCTTCACATCATGCGGCTCACGTCGGAGTACATCGCCCGGCCGAACGACGACGAGAATACCAGGTGAGGTCGACGAAACTATATCGTTAAACATCGACTGCCTCGTTGGTGTAGTGGCTAACTTTCTGCCTTACATCCGAGGGGTCCTGGTTTCGAGTCCCAGGTCGAGCTAAAAATTGTTGGAAGTTGGCGGTGTTACACCCCCGTGCCTCGGTGCGCACGTTAAGCCGTTAGTCCTGCGCCTGATCTCTCTCCGGTCATGTCGGATTACCGTCTCACCGAACTTTGAGAGTGATGGAACAGTGATTTTACCTATGTATTGCGCACACACTTGTGCACTATAATATCACCTGCGTAGTTGGCTGATCTCTGTTGAGATTGGCCGCTGTGGTCGAAATCGGCCAGGAGGACTATTATCGTTAAACTATTGTATGATAATCAATTTTGACGACTTTATTAAATTAATACCGGCAAAAGCAGTTTTCCAAAAACAGTGTAAACTTAGTAAAAACTCTTTCTTTTTGTTAAAGAAAAGATCAATTTGAAATTAGTAAGCTCAATATGTCGGATGACACCACCAATCGTTTTTTTCTTTATGGATGATAAAAAACTATATGTCTCTATAGATTTTGTTTGGGAGTACTTTAACGTGACGCGTCAATTGGCTAGACGACACCACCAATCGTTGATATACTTTTTATTATCTGTCAAAACGGTCTGCCTCCATAGATTTCGTATGGGAATAAATGATTGTGACGTCACGGTCATGTGTCAGAAATCGGAGTCAATAGACCGAATATTTATTGCGTTTTGTGTGTTTAAAAATTGGTTTCTACAGCTTTTTTGAAATATATTAGTTGTATTAACTTCATAGGGGCTATGTTTTTTAAACACCATGTTCTTGACAATATTTTAGATAGGTGTCATCATCCCAATTTAGAGTATCAGAAATCGAAATCAATTGACTGATTATTCATTAAATTTTGTATTACTATAAAATGGCAACTGCAGCTTTCTGAAAACAAAGCGGTTTTATAAAATTTATAGAGGTTATGTTTTTAAAACGCCATGGTTTTGAAATTATTTACGATAGGTGTCATCATGCATATTAAGTCCGCAGTATTTGCATGTTTGAAGAGTTGTAAACGAGTTATAGAGTAGCCATTTCAATTGCAACAAATAGATAAAAATATTGTCCCTGTTTATTTTTCATCACCGGAAACGAAATGTCGCTTTGATGGTAGATAAATGTGTTAAAAGTCTGAATTTTAACCAAACAACTAAATTTAGATTTGCCCTTATATTCGTACATTCTGTTTGAATATTCCTTCATGTTTCAGTTGCATATTTACTTTATTATTAGTCAGTTATATAGTTTGCCAGTTGTCTGTGATATTAGCGCCAACGCAAATTTTCGAAGCGGAAATATGCAAGGGGTTTAGTGTTAGAAGTTTAGAGTTCACGTGTATGACACCTTACCCTTCCAGCCCAGGTGGAAGAGTGAAACGGAAAAGTTTCTGGCGTCGCAATCTAGCGTCTTCATACATGCTGTGGCGACAATCGCGACCCATCGACCACGCCGTGTCTTACCTCAGTGTGGCATCCGTTGTTACTAGGTGCGATTTGAGAGTAGGGGCTTTTGCTGTCAGGTTTTGTGTAGCTAAATGTGACGGTTGCTTCCTAGGGGGCGATCCATAAATAACGTCACACAAATTTCATTATTTTTGAGCCCCCCCACTCCCGTTTTGTCACAGCTGGTCACATTTGTTAGACCCCCCTCCCTAGTGTGACGTCACATTTTTTTACATTTTTACACCTAGAATTAATTATTTAATTAAAACAGCAGTTCCGCATTTTTTTTATTTCAATTTAAATTATGTAGGACTTATCTATAAAGAGAGATCTCTTCCAGCCAACCCTAACAGTTAAAATATAGAAACATTGATAATCGGGAAGTTGACAACAATGCACAAAACTCTTTCTGCGATTATAATGAGTTTTGGAATGTGACGTCACGAAATTAAGGACCCCTCCTTGTCACACAATGTCACACTGCGTCGACCCCCTCCCTCCCCCTTAACGTGTGACGTAATTTATGGATGGCCGGCGCGACTGCGACGCGAGACCGTCTTGTGACGTCACGCGAGTTACTTTCGAAGGCAGCCTTCAACGCGACTTAACGACACAAGTCGAACTCGCGTCGCAGCCACGCCGGTCGCTAGGAACCGACTGTCACGTTAAGGTGTATACAGCGTGTGTCTTTCTTCGTCTTCATTTTGTGGCTACACAGCGTGTGTCAGTTAGCTATCTGATATTGAATAGTGGTAGCTAATCACCTCACTGAACATAGATCACAAGATTGACAAAAGTAATTGCGTTGGTTACTGTACGACTATTTGATTTTATAGTCTGTTTCATGTGCTAATGTGCTTTATATGCTTAGGTATATATGGTATGAGAGCGGGAATGATGTGTCAGTATTTATACTATCTATTTTGTTGCGTTTTTGAATTCGTCGTTTATACTTAATTATTTTTATAAGTCAATCATAGAATGTTCAGGTGCTCCAAATATAGTAATTAAAATAATAGTTTAAACAACTATTAAGAGTGTTATTGTTTGAAACGAATTATATTATACAAAATTACAATGCAGCCATATTACTTAAAAATATTTGCTCATATTTTTCAGCATAACTTGAGTGTTGTTGCTTTGCTTACTGTTCAGCGAGCGAGATGGAGGAAAGCGCTTTGGCAATTTCTCCGGGATCTGGATTTGTTGGTTAAGGAAATTTCGTTTGTGTCTGAGAATGGACGAGTTACTTCGTTGGTTTCGTACTAAAGAGGTGGAGAAGGGCTGCAGGGAGATTTGTATGTTTTTGTGACGTTTACAAAAGTGAAAGTTGTTATGGGTTTTTGGTTTAAGTTGATATGTTTTTTTTTTGCTAGGAATAAAAAGGTTTGGTTATAAATTAGTTTGAATTATTTTTTAGCTATAAAAAAATATCTCATCGGTAATACCATGTAATTTCTCTGATGATTTTATCATAAGGATTCCACGCCAAGCGGAAAACACACGAAACAGAGCTGTTGCGGTGATGTAGCTTCTTACATATTTTCGCATGGAGATATTTACAACAGGAAGTTAATCACTATCCTATGTTTGTGCGTTTCATTGGTGTAGTGGCCAATTTAGTGGTTTTTATCCAAAAAGTCCTAGATTTGACTCAAGCCAAAAAATATTTCTGGAATTTTCATTTTTGATTTTTTCAGAAACACTTCGAAGTCAGGCAGTTGGCGGTGGTACACCCCTATGCCTCATAGAGCATTTTTAACCGTCCCGCCGCCTGATCTCTTCTCCAGTTATATCGGATTGCCGTCTCACCGATCTTTGACAGTGAATCTGTGTATTGCGCTTACACTTGTGCACAATAATATCTCCTGCGTAGTTGGGCTGGTCACTGCTGAGATGTTCGTGTACTATTCTACCTGCAAAGTATAACCGAAGTTCTTCCCTCCAGGGAAACGGACGAGGAGAGCGAGTGCGTGGCGGCGGGCGTGGACGACGCGCCCGCGCGCGCGCACGAGCCGCCCGCCGCGCGCGCCGCCGGCCTGCGCAGGCGCACCGACAGGTGAGTGCACGCTGCACGCTGCACGCTGGGCAACCTTCGCCGCAATAACATTAACTGTACAATACCGGTACAGGATCCCAAAAGCCACGAGTTGAAATATAACTTCTTACTCTGAACGGAGACAATATTTATTGTCACTCTCAATAGTCAGTACACAACTCAGTAGTCGCGCGATTTAATATACTCACAGCGCCATCTGTTGGTTACATAGAAAACTAAAATAATATGGATGTGAAATCATAACTCTAAACACTAACTATTGGTTATCGGGTCTAAACGCAAATTATTATTTGCGTTTAGACCCGAATTATTTTTAATGAGTATTTACGTACTCACTGCTCGACGTTACGGCTGGATTGCACACAGCCGTGGTCACGAGCTGACTGGTGGCGCGCGGCGTCGTCTGCTCGAGGCGGCCGAAGTTTCCAGATCCACCCTCACATTTTCATTATTAAAAATGTTACTACAGTCACCGCGACAAACCCGACCCAATAACCAATACCAACCCGTTTAGACCCGATAACCAATAGTTAGTGTTAAAATGCAACGCGAAAGTTTAAAATCGTATATAGGTTGTGTCGCAAGCCTATATGTGTACGAGCTAGCACGTACAATCGTCGCGTCAGCAATTCCTTGGAAGCGCATCATTTCATAATCCGCTTCACGTTGCCATTTTTCACATTTGTTCATAATTTCATTAGTTCGTGTGCGCTCGTGCGCGCTCGCACGCGCGATGCGAATGATTTCATTCGCATCGCGCGTTCTCATATCATTCTATCATTTTAGTCGTAAGAGACTCTATCAATATAACTAGTTCTACTTTCATTCTATCAGCAAAGAGTACCAAACCGTACAGTATGACCAGATTAAAATGTCTGGAATAAGCTAAGGGTACCCTAGAGCCCTTACACATTCATAAAAATAGATGCAATAAGGACGGTGAAAAAGTAATTAAAAGTCATGGAAAGACATGCAAACTATTGTTTATAATTTAAGGGATCAGTAATTTCAGTTTCACGAAAACAAAAAAAACCTACTGAAGTATACAGAACGGGTAGTGTTACCTTTACAGTACCTATAGTAATTTTTTTTAGCGCTGCCTACAAAATATAAACAAACATGGTGGCTCCGTTTCCAGAAGCAATGTTAATTGAAGGCAATTGATGTGTTCAATTTAGTACCTGCTCTAGTTTTTCCCAGCGCTAACGTTTTTTTCTGGAAACGGTGCCGCCTTATTTGTTTACATTTTGCACTAAAATTTACTATACCGAGTAATTAAGCACTACGTACAAAATTTAAACAAATATGATCATATTGATGTTCAGACGATAGCCGTGCTCGTATGCCGCTTCTGTTAAAACAAACTTTAGCACTTATGTCACTAATGACAATAGGGAAAGTGGCAAACGACCACGGCTATCATCTAAACATCACTATGAGTCTTGTATTCTTCTTATCTTTAAAATATTCCCTAGACCATGTGAATAACACGACCTTATTTAAACGTTGCAATTTTTTTCGTTTATGACTTAATGAGTCCTAGAGGGGGCCACATGTAATTAATTGCTATACAACCTAGCCTCTAACCAGCGAGCAGTTTAAGCGCATTTAATGACACCTTATTTGTCAAAATATGATGCACAACAAAAAACTTTGTACAAAAGGTGGACTTAACGCCGTAGGGCGTTCTCTACCAGTCTATGATGAAGGGTTTAAAAGTTGTGAGGGAACAGATGAACATACAAACATACATACACCCCGGTCAAAATCATAACCCTCCTTTTTGCTTCGCCGTTTATTTGAATCGGAACATTTCCATTTTGTATGTACGAGGGCCACACCGAAAAGATCGGGAATAGAATACTCAGGAAATTTAAATTAGATTAAAACCTCTGTGGTGTATGAAAAGTAATGTTACTCTCAACACAATTCCATTTTTTACATTTAAAAAAAGTAAAAAACAAAAGAGTAGTTGTCATTTGAATTTGGTAAGTCGGTGAGGAAAATGGTGCTTACGCGGGAACATTTTTAAAGGTCACAGCTGAGTGACTGAAATAACTAAATCGCGAACTATTTGGTGCTTTCACAACCATGAGACCCATGTACCCACACTTTTAAGTAAACTGGAACTGTTTTTTATCTGCTGAAAATATGATAAATGAAACGTGTCTGTAGCAGATCTTCTTTCTTTTATTCAGGAGCCCAATACGTTTAGTAAAAAGTCACTCCCAGGACAACATAAACAGGAAAATGCCAAACGAAATAAATAGCAGGTGAAACGCGAAAAAGTGAATAAGCTTTGCAAATAATTAAGCTGAGTTTTTTCTGCCAATACTAATTCCTTTTTTTTAATTTAAGTTTAAAAAAAATATTAAACGAGTGATTTGCGCTAACCATTGGATATTTGAAGCGTTTACCAGTGTTCTTAACTGTAAAAATTTTGGGTTGAATGTTTTTTTTTTGCGTGCTTAACTACATACTTGAAAAAAATTTAAATACTTGTAACAACTGTGCCTTAACTAGACGATACGATTCACCAACAGTAATCAGTATTGTATTATTGATAATGAAACACTTATGCTCTACAAATGCTTTGTTCCTCGGTACTTTGGATTTCAATTATAATACGAGTATAATGCGCGAAATAGCTTTCGCCTCGCGTTCTTTTAATAGACAAGCGAGAGTGCCGACTGTCAACATCATGCTAGTGTTGCCCGCTAGCTTGACTGGACTTGATTATCGAAACGCTAACGCTAATCCAGCGTCACAACCACAATATAATCAATAATAAGACTGCCTCTTTGGTGTAGTGGCAAAGTTTCTGCCTTACATCCGAGAGGTCCTGGGTTTGAATTCCAGGTTGAGCCAAAATTGTTTCCGAGATTTTCTGTCATGAATTTCTCAAAAACAGCTCGGAGTCGGGAAGTTGGCGGTGTTACTCCCCCGTGCCTCGGAAAGCACGTTAAGCCGTTGCTCCTGCGCCTGATCTCTCTCCGGTCATGTTGGATTGCCGGCTCACCGAACTTTGAGAGTGATGGAACAGTGAGTACACCTGTGTATTGCGCTCACACTTGTGCACTATAATATCTCCTGCGTAGTTGACTGATCTCTGTTGCGATTGGCCGCCGCGGTCGAAATCGGCCAGGAGGACTATTATTATTACTATTATAATCAATAATGTATCCACAGGTTAAAACGTTTCTTCGGGAGCACAGTTAAGAAAACGGTGGACGCAGCCAAGTCGTTAGCCCAGGAGGTGTCGCACGCGCGCCACAAAGAAGACGTGGCTGACATTGCGGACGACGTCAGGGGAGAACACAATATCAAGCTAAAAGCATCAAATTCGCATAAGGGGCCGTATGATTTCGACGGCTGTGTCAGACATGTGCAGGTTAGTCATAAATAGCTCGTTCAAATAAACAGGGAACACATGTATATGTACCAAAAACATAATCCGGTCTCTCCAGTAGTCTAATGAAACCCTCCATAGCAGCGTAGGGCGTTCTTGTACTGACGAATTTAAAAAGATCGCAATATTGACTGCTGATAGCATTTAACCGGTAGATTCGGTAATGTATGGCGTATGTTCAGCAATTGAGTTATGATATGTATGATGAAGACAACAGAGGCCGTATTTCCGCACGTTTCGTTTGTATTTTCGGGTCCAGTCAGCACGTTTTCTCGCTGACTAGTATATGCGAAACTGCGGATAACTGCTAAGATTAGAGGGAAGGGGACCTGTTTCAATCTACTGCTGAAGTTAGCTCAAGATATATCCCATGCCTGACACAAAGTAGATGTGGCGGACAGCGGACGACCCAGTTCAAGACAAATATCAAGGTGAAGGCTTCCGATTCGCATTCGCATAAGGGACCGTATAACTTTGAAGGCTGTGTCAGACATGTGCAGATTAGTTCCTACCGACGCCGCGCTCCACTAAATTGACACATTGACTTTCGAATCCCAACTGCTAATGGCGCATATACAAACCTGTGGCCGTACTGTCACATATCGTCCACGATACTGCAATAGCGCTGAACTACCATCTGCAATACCGCGGAACTGCAAAAAGTAGCAAAATTCTAATTTTCGCGCCGCGCTGTCCTAGACTATCATTGGTGAGTGGTAGTGTAGCCACTACTTTGAATAAGCCAATCAGAACCTCCCTAAAGCTTTGCTGCAATAGCGCGATGTTTTTCCCGGGCTTGTGATTGGAAAGTAATACCGCGTAACTGATCAAAACGTAAACAAAATTGTTGTGATTACTTTGCGCTCCGTGAAAATTATTCATAAAAAGTGGTTATATCTGCATGGAAAGTAACGGTAAGTGATGTTATCTGTTGATTTATTTAAAGGCATGCTATTGACGTGACAACGTCTTAAATTAGGTTGTGGCTCGGAGTCACTCATGAAAAAGTGTAACGCCCGCTCACGTCTGTTACGATGAGTCACCGAACGAGAGAGAGGCCCGCCGGACCGGCGAATGCCTTGCGTCTCTCTCCCACTCAAACATGATCGGTGTCACGTTAAATCTTCGCCCGTAAAACCGACTTTACAGGCAACCATTTTTTTTTCAATAATGGATTGTACATTAGTGTCATATTTTATAGATAAAGTCGATTTTAATGCAGGGTTGTAATTCCGCGGTTTTGAATAAGGCTAAAGTAAAGTGTTTTTGGTACCGTGGCGACCTCTACCGTTCGCCATCACAAGCGCAAGCACGACAGCGAGCGCTGATACGGCTCCATAGGCTAGATGGCGCTGTTAGCCTAGTACCGGCCTAATACCGCACATGAACCGCGGTATATAAGATTTAGATCCAGAATAATGCCGAAAGACAAATCAAGATGATGTATATCCTAGATATTTTTCCTGGACCCTCGACCTCAAGTGCCTACCAGATTGTACCACGCGAGTCCATCAGCACGATATATTGCGAATGTTGAACTAATTTGTTTCATTTTATCTGTGAATTAAAAACTGTTATATTTTCCATATGTTTGTGATAGGGAAGTGCCTTCCGATTGTGTTTTATATTAATAAATAATTGTTTTGTTCTCTTAATCAAAGTTTCAATTACGCGCATCTGCCCTTTTATAACATTGTCAGACTTGATATTGCTACAAAAAAACCGCGTAAGTGCCATAAAACCCAAACTATTCAAAATACCGCAAATTTTCTACCACTGAATGATGGCCAGGTACTCTAAGGCAGGGTTGGCTATTATCAAGATAATTATTTTCTCTGATAATTATCCGATAATTATCCGATAATTATCTGATAATTATCTGATAATTATCCAACTATGAAATCAAATAACGTCTATATAAATGAAAGTTATTTTTTTCTATATTTAGATATTACTTTTAGTTTTACCTGTGACTACTTTTGTTAAAAAAAACTATTAATTTTGATATGTGTACGACTAAATTATTGTAATTTTTGAGTGCCATTTACTAATGTTTTAATTAATTTGATGATTGCCATACCCATTAATGAACTATTTTTTGAAAATGCTTTCTTATAAGTTCACGGAACACTTATCGATATTTGTATTACATATGTCGATATCAGACATCACTAGTTTTAGTACCGTAGACACTCGCAACAGCCTACAGCGCCAAAATGGCGATTATCAAATAGGCACAAAAACAGTGTGACAGCCACCTGTCCAGTGGTACTTACTTCAGGTCAGTGGTTTGGATACACATATATATTATTTCGTTTTGTTTTGTACAATAACAGTTACTCGTTATTATCAACGATAATTATCAACACGTAATTATCATGATAATTATCAACGATAATTATCAAGATAATTATCACGATAATTATCCAGGCCAACCCTGCTCTAAGGACCCTATATTTCAATAACATGCGTTTATCATTTTTAAAACTAAAATTATAAAGTTTTTTTTATCTCCTGTAAAGTTATCAACCTTGTAGTTACGCACTATTGCAAATAGTAGATCAGCGCTTTTGCAGTATCATCGACGATATACCGTTCGTATTTCCGCGTCTAGCCAGCGCGTTCGCTCGCACGGTGACGCTTGTAAGAGTGACAGGGATGGCTACATCCGAAACTACGGATATTGGGGCTTAATTGTATAAATGTATTAATTTTAAACTTTTGTATGCTATTTTATATGGCTTAATAGGTCAAAGCTCTATTTTATGTATTTACGACCACATTTTTATGTAATGTACCTACCCTATTTATAAGCAAATAAAAAAAATCAATTCAATCGCGGTGTGTAAGATTTAGCTTGGGACTTAGAATATTTAAATAAACCAAGACGGTGACCATTGGACCCTGGTCCGTGACCACACCAGCTCGATCGGCAGGATGCGCTTCCCTTTTCCTTCATAATTCAATTGCGCCAAAATACTAAGAGCGCTTACACATTAGGGCGTCAGCAGCGCGACCGCAAAGCGATAGTTGTGAATTTCTTTGAAAGTGATTGTCTCATTGTATGAAATTCACAGCCGCGCGACTGCCACTCTGCTAAACTTGTCTAAATGTGAAAGCGCTCTAATACGAAAAGGTTGGCTATGACTTATTAGGCTAAGGACTCACGAGCGGTCTTCACCAACGCCCGCCGCGTTGGCGCAATGCAGTTTTATTTTCAAAACTCACGAGACCGGAGTTTTGTGCGGTTACCGGTGCAGCGGGACCCGCAAACAACCGAACAAGCAGCGGGCGTAAAACGCGTCTTGAAATGTGCTTTGATTTTTTACATAAGTATCTGTATTCGGCCCGGAACCGCAGCGGGCTCGGGTGAAAACCGCTTCGTGAGTCCTTAGCCTTAAAAGTCACATTTTACCGGTCCGTACCTTATGATTCGTTAGTTCTCCATTTCTTCTCATCTTTGGTTCAATCTTGAAGGGAAACAGCGCCGCTTAACAATACGACTACTTAATTATCTTTCCTCTTGTAGGAGATGGGTTCAGCACATTCCGGTGCGGTTTGGTGTTGCAAGTTCAGTGTCTGCGGTCGTCTATTGGCTACAGCTGGCCAAGATCGACTGTTGCGCGTGTGGGTCACAAGAGACGCTCACCATATGTTCCAGGTAAGATTGTTTTGAATTTTTTTTTTACAAATCTTTATATGCTCGTTATATATATATATATATATATATGTCACCGGAAGATAACAAGATCCGCAAGTTTATAAATTTCCTAGGAAATTTATAAACTTTTGTAGGATTTTAAACGGGAGAAATATTGTATTATATTACGTCTACATTTTCGGAAATTTATCAATTTGCGACTTCTCGTGGTAAATTTATAAACTAACGGATATCCATACGTAAGATTTTAAATGGTTTGACCGATCACAGAAGAGTTTTTAATTTTACGCCTTCTCAAAACACGGCAAATAATACACTGCTCTCTGATTGGTTCGATGTTGACAGTCGCAATGCTTTAGTCCATAGACTTCAGTACAATCAGACTTGCCAAACTATTTTATCAGTTTCGGTTCGACTGTAAGGTAGGAAGTACCTCACAGTCTAGTTTAAGCTTAGTTCATAAAATTGTGATTATTTAAGGGTCGTACTCTGCTTGTGTACTTTAAATGAATAAAAATAAAATTAAATTCTGAACTTGTTATTTCTCCCCAGGACATGAGAACGAAATACAACGCGGAGCAGAAATCCTCGCCCACGCCATCGCAGGAGTCGCTCGCGTCCCTGGCGGCGCCGCCCCCCGGCCCCGCGGAACCGCCCCTGGGGGCGGCCGCGCCGTTCTGTCCCGCGCCCTTCTGTGTGTACTCGGGGCACACCTCCGACCTGCTGGACGTGTCGTGGTCCAAGGTGACTGCTTCAATACTCTAACCTACTAAGCAGCGTCTCCCAGCCCGGGAGAGCTGGGACCTGTGACCTGTTTATTTATTTAGAAAAACTTCTGTACAAACTTGTGTGCAGTGGCGGACTTAATGCCGGAGGCTTAGCTGTCTACCAGTCAACTACAGGTCAATGCAGAGAATATACATACCTGTCGAGTCCTTGAAACTTTTTGTGATGTTTCTTTCCGATCAACAGCAAAGCTATTAATTATAAATTTGTTCCACTTTTTTTATATCAGATCCGAGTGAAAGCTAACATCACATTTCTGTGGCCTAATGGCCAGTCTCAATATCTTGTCGACCATTCACTGAATGCTAGATAACTATCACTTTTATACTAAAAGCTATCTGACGTTTTAGATTTTTCTATGAAAGTGACTAACTTTTAGTCAACGCTAGATAGAATATTGAAACCGACCACAAGTGTCAAATCGATCTTGCAACGCCACCTATTCGAAATGTCGTGTTTATGTTGTATTTCTATTTTAAATCAACCAATAAAATCAACCTCCCATCATCATTCCTTATAGTTTGAGGTTGAGACTTATGTTTTCAAAATCATAATGATACAAGCCTGAAAAGTTAAGTTGAATTCAATAGCTATCTATTTCATCTACAACCGGAACATCTAATGTATACTTTTTAACGTTTCGATGCTAAGGTGACTTATATTCCTTCAGCCCAAAATTTTGTCACTCGAATCGAATGGCCCCTAATATGAAAGTTGAAATCCGAAATATCTCTAATCTTAAACTCATTGTCCACAGAACTACTTCATCCTATCGTCATCCATGGATAAGACGGTCCGTCTGTGGCACATATCGCGCGGCGAGTGCCTCTGCTGCTTCCAGCACATCGACTTCGTGACCGCGATCGTGTTCCACCCGCGGGACGACCGGTACTTCCTCTCCGGCAGCTTGGATGGCAAGCTGAGGCTTTGGAACATTCCTGATAAGAAGGTTAGCTCCCCACAAATTGCGGGTTGTTACCTAAACATCCCCGCAATAACGTAACGTTAGGTCAACGTTACGTTAAGTCAGGAAAGTAATATTAAGCACGGTGAAGGTAACTTTTCCACGGGAAGAATGTAAGGAATTTATACTGATAAAAGGTTACCAGGTTTCCAAAAGTTAGGAAGTCTACCCTCTCCTCCGGAACTTTAGGTAGGTAGCCTAGAATGAAAGTCTATATTAAACCTTTGTCCCTGTGACATCTTGAAACATTTACGGTGAACTCAATAGTTCCTTGAGTTAGGAAAGTGGCATTGACTAGTTAAATAAATTGTTCACGATCACACCAATTACCTCGCCTCATTAAGCATGAGCTCTTGTAATGTGACTAGTTATACAGTCACACATACATTAGCTAAGATTTGGTATTTGGTAGTCAATGACTTGGGCCATTACGAGTATCATATTATAACCGACCACAGAACGTCCACTGCTGAACAAACTGTACGAATCATTAATCAATTAACATCCGACATTCAAGTGAAAATTACTCCACAGGTCGCAGTGTGGAACGAAGTCGACGGCAAAACAAAACTCATAACAGCAGCGAACTTCTGTCAAAACGGCAAATTCGCCGTCGTCGGCACCTACGACGGCCGCTGCATATTCTACACCACGGACCAACTCAAATATCACACGCAAATCGACGTGCGATCCACCAGAGGGAAGAACTCTACCGGACGAAAAATATCCGGAATCGAACCGATGCCGAACGACGATAAAATCTTAGTCACATCCAATGATAGCAGAATCAGACTCTACGATTTACGGGACTTAAATTTATCGTGCAAATACAAAGGCTACGTAAACATTTCCAGTCAGATCAAAGCGTCGTTTTCCCACGATGGCAAATACATCGTTAGCGGTTCAGAAAATCAGTGCATTTACATTTGGAAGACATATCATGACTACTCCAAGTTTACATCGGTCAGGAGGGACAGGAACGATTTCTGGGAAGGAATAAAGGCGCATAACGCTGTGGTGACTTGCGCGGTGTTCGCGCCCAATCCGGATTACATGATCCGGATGATTACTGAGAGGGAGGAGGAAGCGAAATCCGCGAATAAGGACGCAGAGGACAAGGATGACGTGGTGAGTGATTTATGTTGTTTTTGCGATTTAATAATGCAGCCAGGGACATAATAATAACTAGATTTCTTTTTTTACTTAAGTGATTTAAAAAAATTGTTAGAATTTGTTTAATTCATTACCTTTATAAAGAATTACTAGTCTACGATAAACGAGTGGAATAAAATACGGAAATATGTCTATTAGAACTTGCAAAATGTAGTATGGTAGCTTGATTGCGCATCTTTTGAATAATACTCGTACTAACAAATAACTTTTATTTTGTAGCAGTATTCAAAAATAAGTTAGTCTTCCGTTGTTTTTTTTAATAAGTCTTCTTTTATATATTTTTGATATAAAAACCTTTTCCTACACTACCTTCACTTTGGTGCAGTCGGTCTGAAGTTAAGCGCGTATTCATTTTTATTTATATGGATATCTGTAGCCCAGTTATTTTCAACTTATTATCGGAACCTGTGCGGTGCTCACACATCCATTTAAAATATTATCTTTTCAGAAGGGCGTCGAAAGCGGCATGGTCGCGTCATCGCAAACGGGCCACGTGCTAGTCAGTGCGGACTTCAACGGATGCATTAAAGTGTTCGTGCACAAAGCCAAGCCGAAACACAGCTCGCTGCCCGCGTCAGCCCTCG
Organism: Pyrausta despicata; assembly: GCA_963921415.1. NCBI lineage: Eukaryota > Metazoa > Arthropoda > Insecta > Lepidoptera > Crambidae > Pyrausta > Pyrausta despicata. Next base: position 1,721,873 of record OY992852.1, on the reverse strand, counting down.
CGTAGCTGTTACACGTTTAAAGACAGAGATGTATGCCTGTTTATAATAAGAACCAATACGGCTATATTACCGCAAAAAACCGATCTATAGCAAGAAGTGGACACTCAAACGGCTGCATATATGTCCCGCCCGTCACACTTTCACGGAGATGTATCCCTCTTTGTAATAAGGACTAATCTGCGCCTCTGCGCTGCGATTGCCTCGTTGGTGTAGTGGCAAAGTTTTTGCCTGACATCCGAGAGGTCCTGGGTTCGAATCAAAAATTGTTTCTGAGATTTTCTGTCATGAATTTCTCAAAAACAGCTCGGAGTAGGGAAGTTGGAAGTTACACCTTCGTGCTTCGGGAAGCACGTTAAGCCTTTAGTCCTGCGCCTGATTTCTCTCCAGTCATATTGGATTACCGTCTCACTATACATTAAAGAGTGAGTGAACAGTAAATGCGCCTGTGTATATCGCTTACACTTGGACACTATAATATCTCCTGCGTAGTTGGCTGATCTCTGTTGAGATTGGCCGCCGTGGTCGAAATCGGCCAGGAGGACTATTATCAATCTGCGCCATTTTGCACCTGAGTCAGCCTTGAGCATTTTTCGCTCTCATCTGAATTTCTGCAACCTTAGCACCTAATATGTACTGTCCTAAGGCTTATAGGCTATGCTGTAGCCTAGCTTGTCCTGTTACAAATGAAAATCGACAATAGACTAGATGACACCAAACGTTGACATACTCTTTATTATCTGTCAAAACGGTCTGCCTCCATAGATTTTGTATGGGAATACAAGCACGTGACGTCACGGTCATGTATCAGAAATCGGACTCAATTGACCGAATATTTATTGAATTTTGTGTGTTTAAAAATTGGTTTCTACTGCTTTTTGGAAATATTCTAGTTGCGTTAACTTCATAGGGGCTATTTTTTTCAAACGCCATGGCCAAGAAAATATTTAAGATAGGTGTCATCATGCCTATTATCAAATGTATATAACTGATATATTATCAAGAATAGAGTGAATAGGCTGCTACAAGACAGACATAATCCAACCTCGGCCACATAGAAACTTACCACCAGCACAGCCGTGACACTCTGTGTACGTGAGAGTCGCAGCGCCGGTGACCTTGAGCCGCAGCGTGTTAGCGCTAGGGTTGATACCAAAATGGAATTATGACTTGTGCCAAAGAATATTATACAAAGTAGGTATGTTATAAAATGTAAACTTGTGCAAGGGTATGGAAGTAATGAAAGATAGGTTTGATTTATAATATTTTTAATATTGATTTATAATATTTTTAATATTATATAAAAAAATACATTATTTACAAATTACTAACTTTTATATAAGTATTTTCGGCTTTTTCGATTTGATTTATAATTCTTATTGTTATCTTTAATAATGGAAAAAATTCGTAACCTTATAGATATATATATATATATATATATATATATATATATATATATATATATATATATATATATATATATATATACTTATATATACTTATATATAGATACTTACATAGATACTTATATATTATTCTCCATTGCATTATTGCCACAGCCATACACACAACAATAAACCGAGGGCATGATTAATTAGGTATGCAAGTGCAACAATAACGACTATACTTGCGAGCGACTGCGATGCGAATCCTAGATCGAAGTACACAGTGTGTCCACGCTCCACGCCCCGCGCGCCGCGCAAGGCCCCCGCGCCCCTCCAGACACCCACACATAGCCGCAAGTGTTTTTACGAGCACACATGCTTAGGTGACGTTTCTTTTCGCGTTAGTGTATATATTCTATGCCACCAGGGGACATTGTGGCCCAATGTCTGGATAGCACAATATTAAAAAAAAAATGTGTGCTTGATTATGATATTGAATTGTGTAATGGATAAAAAGGGTAAAGAAATCATGAAGACAATTATATTAACAGCACCTAGAAAAGGTCGATTAACAGTGTTTAAGCTTCAGCGCTTACAAACCCAATACGTGCAATGTTAATGTTCCAACGCAGAGACCTTTAAGAAAAAATTAAGGCTTATGTTTCTGAGCATGCACATAACGTTTGCCCGGACATGTAGGCACAATTAAAAACTAAATTGGGAAGTAACATATTACTTCAATACTATTATTCTGAAATTAATGTGAAATCTACGAAGCTACGTTACCTATGGCAAGATATCTTTGATTAAAGAACAGTAGTTTCCCTTCTAAAGATTTTTAATGCTGTTCAAATAGGACAATATATATCAAAGGATAGTTTTTGGTGTGATTACCCTATTATGTGATGCGTTGAGATTATAATTAAAAGTTTTTTTTAATATAAAATTATTATTATTGCATGTATTCAATACATATAACTCTGAAGTCAAAACAAAATATCAAATTAGGTATATCAAATCATATATTTAAATAAAATTATTTTATAGTCACTTACCGTGAGAATTTACTTATAATTTTGTTATACATTCTACAATAAGTATGTGTACTGGTTTTTTTGCACGGTCGTGTCATGTTTTTTAATGATTGGTCTTTCTCTTTCTTAGGCTGTGTTCTATCTCTTTTTAACGAATTTCCAAAAAAAAAACTATTTCCATTAAGTTCTTGCCTTAATAATAAAACCATATTGTGATTAGAATTAGTTTGTAGTAAGTGTAAATTTATTATTTAGTGTTGTATAGAAATCGCGATGCCATTGTACTATCATATAAAGATTTATGTATATTTTTAACTCGCATTTACATGTCAATAAATCGTTATATTTGAAATGTATTTTTCCATTCCTTCTATTTAGATTACAAGATTATCTATAAAAGTGTTTAAAATCGTACTTTTGGATAAATTTTCAGTTTTAATTATGAAGACATGATATCATATAAATTAGACATTTGGCGCAACAGATTTAGAGTTAGGAAACTAAAGGGAAGCGGTTCCTACCGACCGGGTGTTATGGTCGGGGACCAAGGACCGATAGACATCATCTTGATTTGTGTTTCTATATTATTCTGGATCTAAATCTTATATGCCGCGGTTCATGTGCGGTACTAGGCTAACAGCGCCATCTAGCCTATGGAGCCGTATCAGCGCTAGCTATCGTGCTTGCCACCGTTCGGCATGCGCTTGTGATGGCGAACGGCAGAGGTCGCCACAGACACATAAATGATACTACATAGTTAAACTTCATCATTTTATTATATCAACATAAAAATAGGTAGTGTTATCTATGGGAATGTCTAGTTATTTAATAACAATACAATATATTATTACAAACATTTATAAAAAAACTACACACTTCACAAGGCAAATGAGCACCTAAAGGAATAATCATAAAAAGAGTATTTTTAACTGTAATAATTATAAAACTAGTTTGTACTTTACAAATACAGAAATACTAGGTGGGAGTAATTAATACAATTTGTCTTTAAAAACAAGTATTATAAAAATTGTGGGGAATTCGATCAGTCTGTTGAACAGTCATTCAAATGCTAAGGAAGCCATTGGCTATTCTATGACCACAGCTTTAATAAGTTGATATCTAAGTAAGTTTTAAGTATTTCATTTAAGGTTAATCGAAAACTGGGGTATTTCACATTAAATGTATAAAGTATTCCATAGAAATAAATGGAATAAAGTATTTTATTAGCTTTGCTTAAGATTCGTATGTTTAAGACTTAGGTATAATTTCATTGTGTAAAATTAGGCCAAGTTTTTAGATACGATTTGAAACTAAATAACAATATGTCGACACCTACAAGGAAAATCATTGAACTCAGTTTGGAGTCGTGTTGAGTTAAGATGATGTTCTTACTTTTTAAAAAATATGGTTTTTTCTACACTTATCTTTGTTTCTGAATTCTTTGTAGTTCAAAATGTACACAGTATAAAAACATTGTAAGTGAGTGTTAACTGCAGTTACCATGATTGTATATTGAGTTACGTGTAAGTTTTTACACTGGACATGAATGTTTTACATGAATAAAATTGTAGGACTACATACAATCTTATTCTTGGGAATCATCAACGCACTCAAACAAAGATAACTAAAACTATTTAAAAATTGTATCTCAGACATACCGTTATTTTGTTCAATGACTTTAATAATTTGGTACAATATATCATTGTATGTCGGACTTACAATGTTATTGTTTATAGTACATGTGGACGGATATGATTGTAACTCACAAAAATATACATTATTTCATTTATAGTATAACTTTATTTAATAATAGTCATAGATCAGTTTAGGTCTTTCGACATTTACTTCATTTATTATGATTTAACTTAAATAAGTAAGAAGTTTTCAAATCTTTATTACGCTCTCCTGTAAAACTTCTCTCTTTTAATTACGATGTTTTTTCTTGCAAGTGTCGATGTGTGCCTAGTTTTTACGAGTTACGATGTGTGCATGTCAAGGACATTCCTCTACTTTGGTGTCGCTATTGATTGGTCTTGAAAGACGGCTGTTAATAGTTACATTTAGCCCTTAGCTTGGGTTGAGTATTAGTGTCGGGGTAAGTCTTCCATGTCAAATAGATTTGCAGTATGTGTTAAGTACCTCGGCTAGGCCTTCCAAGGCGGCTTGCTGAGCCCGAGGCTGCGTCGCGGGCGCTCGCGTCGCTCGGCGCGGTCGCTGGTCGGCTCGTCGTGGTCGCGAGACTCGTTGTTGGTGTGCCCGTCCCCGCTGCCGTCCAGGTTTGGCGGTTTTGTTAGCAGCTGTGGAAATATAAATTAAAATAATAAATAAATAAATAAAAAATAAAAACATGGCCAACATAAATCCATTTGGATGTTAGTACATGTATCAAAAAAGCTTATAACTAGTATTAGTACATTACATAAATGAACCAATTGAATTAACTAGGCATTCTTTGAAAGATATACAGGGTGGCGACCACATTACGACAATAAAATTTCTCTCTGTCACGCTCTCACGCCTAAACTACTGATCAGATTTGGATGAAATTTGATACACATGCAAAATGTTATGAAAATAAAGTATTGCTAAAACATGAGAACGGCATATCCGATTTGAATAATTTTAGTGTTGAAATATTTGTGGATGTCCAGGGAATGTTTTTAGAAGATAAAAAAATTAAAATAAAAGCAACGAGCAGAACAACGTCTGCGGGTCCACTAGTTTGAAATATATAAAAATGAATTGCTGTTCGTTAGTCCCGCTAAAGCTCGAGAACAACTGAACCGATTTGAATAACTTTAATGTTGAAATATTTGTAGAAGTCCAGGAAAGGTTTAGAAGATTAGAAAATATGAAAAAAAACAGGCAGGACAGCGTCTGCCGGGCCTATTAGTTTAAAATAAAATAAAGGGTATTGTCTAAGACTCTAAGGAATTACCTACTAAGAAGCGTTAGTATGTACTATGTATGTTCTATGAAGAATTTGATTTTATTATTATTATCATGGCAAGCACTTAAATCCCATGCAATGGGGATTTTCCTACATAAATGTCATTCTGATAAGCAGACGTTTGTTGCTCTCTTATGAAGGGATTCATACCAGCCATCCGACTGTATTATCTGAAATTCCAGCTAAAATGATGAAAAAAAAAATTAGTTTTACTTCATCATCTGTCATTTTGTCGACCGATAAAGCTGCGTGAGTGTATGTAGCAAGGTTTTTTAGAAATTGAAGTATTTGGCACAACCAATATCGCCTGAAGCGGATCGCTAATTAGAAAAACATAGTGTTTTCAAAACAAGTGACAAGTCTAAAACAAAACAAAACAAAAAAAAATAAGTCAAGTTACCAGTTTAACATACTGCTGCAGTTCATTGTCACTGAGGCCCTCGAAGTTGAACCTGGCGTCGGGGCGGGCGGGGCGGGCGGGCGGCGCGGCGGGCGGGACCTTGGGCGGCGCGTAGTCCTGCGCCACCGCCGATGATACTGGGTGACAAATATATCTATTTCAATGCGATTTAGCGATAGAAATAATATAAAAAACATTGTTGTTACATCTTTAGAGGATATAATGTTGCCGGTGGTGTAATAAAAAGATGTCAGTACACAGGCGCGTGAGCAAGTGAAGGTGACATAAGAAAATTGAACGTATTAATTTAACTTAGACGAATACAGTACAAAGATGACGCATTGCGCTTTATTGCCATATAACCATTTGAGAAGGTACTATTCCCTGGACAATTGTGAAGATTCCAGATATCATACTATATATTGACGACCGATTGGTGCAGTGGTCCACGAGTCGGACTTCTAAACCAAGGGTCGCGGGTTCGATCCCCGCACAGTACAAGCATAAGTGTGCATGAACATGTGTGTTTGTACTGGTCTGGGTGTTTTCTATATATAATATGTATTTATTTACAAAAAAAAAAGTATTTAAGTATGTTTATCCATTGTCCAGTACCCATAACACAAGCCTCGTAGCTTAAATTGGGACTAGAGAATTGGTGTGATTGTTGTGAAATATTTATTTATTTATATAGGTAAAACTTAAGTTTACTAACTTATTTTTGTGTTTTCTTTTTCATTCATTTTGAGTTAAGTATTCCTTTGTCGCACCTCCCACAGACAATTTCTGCTTAGCAAAAAGGAATGACTGGTAGAGAATGCCCTACGGCGTTAAGACCACATTTTCTACATATTTTTTGTTTGCAATAAAGCTTAAATACATAAATAAAATAAATTAAGTGCCTCCGACATCGTCCTGCGTGAGCAACGTAATGTGACTTTTACTGTAAACGCCTTAAGTCATATGTTGGTCGCGTTTAGTCGCAGACTGATCAACGCAACAACGTACTGCGTATGAAACTATCATAAACGACGGCTGTTTGATATGTTCGCGTTTATCGCTCACCTAGGACAACGAGTCACAAACGGCGTAAATGAAACAAGCGCGGCCTCAAACCATCATTGTTGGAATAGTTAACGGTATCAGGCCTTACTTTGCGGAAATCTATGACTAAAGCTGAAAAGCTGTAGTACTTACAAAACAACTCACAATGTGACACAGAAGATGCACCTGGAAACATTCCAGTCCTGCGACTTCCAGCCCTAGTTTTTTCAAGTTACAGTTGGATGTTTTTAGGTTCCTGCGCTGGCGTCGTTTAGTGGAAATTTAAAGCAAAATAATTCCCTTTTCAGCTTCATCATTGTTGGAAATCAACAGCTGGTACAATATTCGGACCAATATGAATTGGAGCATCGTGACGGCATTTCTTTAATGAGTAGCGTTCAAATTCTGTTCACTGCACTTAAGATTTGTACATGTACAAACGAAACAAGGCAGAGCCGTAACAGTGAATTGTAATCTCCCAATATTAAAGTACCTTCTAAGGTGACCTAAGGACTGGAGCCAATTGTGAAACATGTTTTATCTCGTTTGCGATGTTGCTTCCTGCGCTTCTGTTTTAAGAAAAAAGAACTGAAATGTTTCATAAGCGCTGCTATTGAGCGGAAGGCAATATCACAGTAGCATAGCATCGCTTGTATACTGACCACTTTCTCGCGTCAGATCCAGCGAGCAAGCGTGTTGTACAATTGGAGTTTGCTCTGTGAATAACTACAAGGTGTTTCTAAAAACCTATAGGTTTAAATGTGTTGTTGTGCTTGTAAAACTGAACAGCAAACACGACCAAAGAAACCTAGGTCAAAATCTCAAAAAAATATTTGGACTTTCCATACAAAATGCCAATCAGCCGATCGATTACCTAGGGGAGAGCCAATTTTATTTTTTTAGATTTCGACCTAGGTTTCTCCAATAAAGTTATTCAGTTTTACGGACACTACAACAACCTTCAGTTATTGGGTATGGCCGTGTAAAATTGTAACATAGTATCGTACGCGACAAGTGGTAACTCTCAAGACTAATAAAGCTAAGTTCACATGTTTAACAACCAACTTTAAAAAAAGAGGTTTTCAGTTCCTCTCGTAAGTACGCAATATTGTATTATTAAAGGAATTGCACAATATTTGTGAAAGTCTAGAAATTATTAAATATACAAGGAGATTCCTAATAACAATTTTTTAAATTAAATATTTTCGAACACATTCGTTTATTCGAACAAAACAGTTACTAATAATTTTACTTTCATGTGATCCCAGCTTAAGGTAACACTCGGTAACTCTCGTAGTAACACTCGGTTACCCTCGAAGAAACGCTCGGTAACTCTCGTGACAGAAAAATCCTGACACTAACCTAAAATTGTGTTGTCGGTAAATGAAGCTGCTGTAACGCCACAATTCATTGATAGTTCATAACAGTTAGAGTGTAGCAATAAGTAACACCGATAAAAACACGAATTGAGCACTTTTAAACTTCAAACTCACCATTTAAATTCAATAAAATAAAGAAGACACCTTCACTGTCACACCGAACATGCCGAGTTTTGGCGAATTATTGTAAAATTTCCTTGTTTTTAATCATTGATAAGACGAGCATTTGTGTTGCCATATCAAAACTGGACTTTGGAACATACGAGTAGATATTAAAGCAATTATTCGGTAACGCTCGCAATGTAACTCTCGCGACAATAAATTGCTGGAATTAAGTTTTACGTCGTAGAACTATGTTAAAAATCGTAATAAACGTAATGTAATCAATTATATAATGAGATAAGAATATCATGAAATAATCCAAAGTCATTTGATTCGGCTCAAAACGTTTTTTTTAACATAATCTCGAATCATTTCACATATTTTAATGTTTAAAAAAAATGGTTTACTCTATGTATTATTTAAGCTGAGGAAACTTAATTGGTTTATGTGTTATCTTAAATCCCTATTTTGTCATGTAATGTTATAACAGTATGTTTCCCAAAAATTAATAAATAAAATAAAAATAATAAATAATCATTGCACACTGACCACTATCTCTTGTCAGATCCAGCGAGGAGGCGTGCTGGTGGTGGCTGGTGAGGATGAGCAGCGCCTGCCGCCACTGCGCCTCCATCACGCCGTGCAGCTGCGACGCTATCTGCCCGCGCCGGAGACGGTACGACTGGAGTTTGCTCTGCGTAACAATACAAAATCAACCATATTGAAATTACTTGGCTGAGAAAGCAACATCTTTACAATGTGAAATTAAGCACACACTAAAAGAACAAACGGACTGCCACAGGCGAGACTCGTTTCCGCATCTCTCGCACGCCGGGCGGTTGCTCTACCAATTGCTGGCTGGCTGCAGCCTATGGAGCACGGTAGCTCAATTTTAATTTCATATTGTAAAGAGGTTGCATTGTTAATGCTAAAAATCCACACAGAACTACAATTTAATAGACGTCCGAAGGTTGTACACCCCTGCACCCGACGCGCGAGCTTCATTGTTTTGCCTAAAACCCGAACAAGATATGGGCAAACCACAGTTACATACGAAGGTGCGCGACTATTTAACCAGCTACCCTCTAGAATTAAACATATTAAGTCGTTCAATTTGTTCAAAAAGCGGCTTACAAATTACATTTTGAATAATAACTAATTAATACCTTACTACTCATTTGAAATTGAATATGTACTACATTTGAAATGCATTTCCGGATCTGTATCCACTCTAGGTTTATTTTGTTGGTGATGATGTATAAGTATATAATATGCAATGTACGACAACCAGTTTGTTTACTTCTGTTCACTCATATTCTCATGTAAATGATATTAATGTATGTCTTTATGAGAATAAATGTCTTTAAGCCTAAACTTTAACTAATAAGGAAGGGACATCTGATACAGCTCTCACTCTCTCACACACGAGGAGAATCTCGTGGGTGAGATTTGTATCAGATGTTCCTTAATAGAATTATAATTAGAAGTTCTAATTTGACTAAAATTTATCTTTCATCTCTATACAAATTGATAATCAAAGGGTTGATTTTTCAACTGTCGGACAAATTGTTGACGGACTGTTAAATATTATGAATCAGCCGAATTTAAGATGACATTATTTTCGACATTCTACATATGCAGTGATGACTTCTCAAATCAGCTAACTTGGTATATTATCTGACTGTTAGCGCTAACTCACTATTTAAAAATCTGGAGTAAATAAATTTATCATAACAAACACGATATTCACCTCAAGTAAACCAATTTTTTCGCTAGCCTGCGCGAGTTGTAACCTGTACAGGTTTATTTCTTCTTTCTGCTTTTCTTCTAAGACATTCACTTCCAGTTTGTGCCTGCAAAAAAAAATATAGTAAAAATGGAATTTCTAGACTAAGAATTTGAAATAACGTCTCAATCTGCTTGCTCCAACCGGAAACGGAACACTTGCAGCTTGGCTAATACTGCGCCTTCAAGCTATCACTGCTAAACATAAAGACAAAGATCTTTACTTTTGCGAATAATGCGAGGGGGAGCTTTCAACGCCCTTCGCATTCAATATAACAACGCAGTTAGGGTGATGTTACGGCTTCCTCGATTTTGTAGCGCTTCGGGTATGTTTGCGCACGCGAGTACCGATGGATTTCACGCAGTATTACGCAAGCGAATCGCTTCCTTGGTGCGCCGAATGCGTGGAAGCTCTAACATCATCAACCAGCAATAATCCGACAACATTAGCTTCTTTCTCTCTCACAGCGTGCTCCAGCTGGATTCGGATCTTCTGCAACTTGTATAACACTGTGTCTTACATCTAAACAAACTTACTGCTCCTCAATCCTAGAGATCTGCTTATTGAACCCTTCCACAATATATCCTTCTTTCTCTCTCGCAGCTTGCTCCAGGTCTCTCTCGGCACGCTCCAGCTGCCCCTGGAACTTCTGCAGCTTCCCTAATACTAAGCTATGATGTTCTTAAAAACTTACTGCACCTAAATTCTAGTGATCTGCTTATTAAATCCGTCGATATTATCATCTTCGTCCCTCGCAGCTTGCTCCAGTTCTTTTCAGACCTAGAATTCCTGCAACTTGTTAAGCACTGCGTCTTACATCTAAACAAACTTACTGCTCCTCAATCCTAGTGATCTGCTTATTGAACCCTTCCACAATATTAGCTTCCTTCTCTCTGGCAGCTTGCTCCAGATCTCTCTCGGCGCGCTCCAACTGCACCTGGAACTCCTGCAGCTTGGCTTTTACTAACTAACAGAGCTGTCCTTACAGCACACTTAACAAAATACTCACTGCTCCTCAATCCTAGCGATCTGCTTATTGAACCCTTCCGCAATATTAGCTTCCTTCTTTCTCGCAGCTTGCTCCAGGTCTCTCTCGGCGCGCTGCAGCTGCACCTGGAACTCTGCGGCTTCGCTAATACTACTTCTAGCTCTCCTTAACAACACACTGAACAAAGTGCTCACTTCTCATCTATCCATACGTAGATATTATCATCTCCTTTCTCTCTCGCAGCTTGCTCCAGTTCTTTTCAGACCTGGAACTCCTGCAACTTGTTAAGTACTGCGTCTTACATCTAAACAAACTTACTCCTCAATCCTAGTGATCTGCTTATTGAACCCTTCCACAATATTAGCTTCCTTATCTCTCGCAGCTTGCTCCAGGTCTCTCTCTGCGCGCTCCAGATGCACCTGGAACTCTGCAGCTTCGCTAATACTACTTCTAGCTCTCCTTAACAACACACCGAACAAAGTACTCACTGCTTCTCAAACCTAGTGATCTACTTATTAAATCAATCCGTAGATAATATCATCTCCTTTCTCCCTCGCAGCTTGCTCCAGTTCTTTTCAGACCTGGAACTCCTGCAACTTGTCAATCACTGCGTCTTACGTCTAAAAAAACTCACTGCTCCTCAATCCTAGTGATCTGCTTATTGAACCCTTCCACAATATTAGCTTCCTTCTCTCTGGCAGCTTGCTCCAGGTCTCTCTCGGCGCGCTCCAGCTGCACCTGGAACTCCTGCAGCTTGGCTAGTACTGCGTCTTCTAGTTGTTTTTGATAATGGACTTTCAACTCGTTCTTTTGCAGTTCTAAGTGCTTGCGAAGGTTTTTTACTTCGTTGTCTAGTGTGTCCTAAGATTAAATAAAAATATACATTTAATAATTTTTCATTAAGAAGGTTTACAGATTCAATAAATAAATAATAATAATATAAATAAATAAATATTTCACAACAATCACACCAATTGGCTAGACGACACCACCAATCGTTGACATACTTTTTATTATCTGTCAAAACGGTCTGCCTCCATAGATTTCGTATGGTAATAAATGATTTCAATGAATCGAACATTTCTCATGAATCACTCTATCTATTTGAAAGCTGCATCAAAAGTCGTTGAGTAGTTTTAAACATCCATAGAGATAGTTACGGGAAGCAACTTTACTTTAACTATGTAGTGCAGGAAATTGTCAACAGCTCATGGTTAAAACATATCTAAAGTGTCTTACCGCCGCACTCAGATACGTCAATTATTGTTAATGCTTCATTAAACATCATTCTGTCTTCTTTTGTTTTTATGGAAAAGAAAGAGATACCACCAATTTTAATGGAGTATTAAAACTAATAGACGTCTCTGAGTACGGCGGTTAGTGTTGTATGTTTTGCCAGGAGACAGCTACTTAATAGTTTTATCACGTATATAATACGGTAAATGTAATTAATGGAAATTTTTACTATTATTAACATTAACCGAAACTCGTGATAAATGCGAGACATAAATAACATTTTATTATTTTTATTTCATTTTATTAGGAAAACACTACAGCATCTTAAAAACTAAATTACGCGCTAGACTTGTCACTTAACACCATTTACTATTTGTCGATGATTATTAACAATATAACCTTATAAATGTAATAAATTTATTAAAATCACTTACACATCTCTTCAACAGCTCACTAGTCTGGTTCTCCTTCTCACACAGCTGTCGCTCCAGCATGTTCCCTCTCGCTCGCTCCTCGTTCACCTTTTCTTTTAGTATGTCTCGTTCTTGCAGAACTAACGAGGTCTCCTCGTTAAACGATTGGATCCGGCGCCCCATTTCGTTCACTTTGCTTTTTGTTATTTCGTGTTCCGTTTTTTCCTGGGAAAGTTCAATAGGATGTAGATAGAAGTAAAGTCTTGTTGGCTTAACAATAACGCACCCAACATCTTAAGAATAGTCTTGCAACACCATCACTAACCGCCGCACTCAGATACGTCAATTATTTTTAATGCTTCATTAAACATCATTCTGTCTTCTTTTGTTTTTATGGAAAAGAAAGAGATACCACCAATTTTAATGGAGTATTAAAACTAATAGACGTCTCTGAGTACGACAGTAAGTGCTTCTGTCAATCTTACTTTATAACCTTGTTCTTGGTGTATTCTCAAACCCAAGACAAGTCTCAAGTTCTCAAGTCTCCTAGTATGTATTGGCAATTGGCATGAATGACCAAAAAATATTATTTTTTGTTAAACTTTTAATAACTCTCTGGCACGCGAATTGAAGTCACAACTCAATAGTACCTTATAAAATCAATGGAGGCAGATTGTTCTGAATTGAGTATTTTTTATTTAACACTAGTGAACCCCGCAGACATTGTCCTGCCTGCTGCTGCTATATACACATGAACCTTACTCTTGAACTACTCTATATTTTATAGAAAAATGCATCAAAATCCGTTGAGTTGTTTTTAAGATGTAAGCATACGTACATGCAGACATAAGGAGAGACACGGCTAGCGACTTTGCTTTATACTATGTGTTATTGGGCATCATCCAAATTACTTTATTTTTATTACTAAGCTGTATGGCACAATGAGTTACTAAATGTAACAAACCCTTTCAATAGCATCTTCCAAATTCTTAACACAATCAGTTGACTGTTTGTTCAGCTTCATAACCGTGTCATAGTTCTCTTTCAACACAGCAATCTCTTTGTCCTTGTGACTGACAATCTCCTGGTGACTTGCAATCATTCTCTCCAAGTTTTCTTCTAGATTCTTCTTCTCTAGTGTCATATGCTTGCACTTGTCCTGGTAGTCGTGCGCTAGGTCTAACGCTTTATACAGCTCTGTCTCAAAGTGATTGGTTTTCTGCAATGGTAACATATAATAAATAAATAATTTTGCGACGATTTTACGAAACTCTGAAAGAGAGTAGAGAACCCTGTTGCAGTAAATAATTACAACAATTAACGGCTTGCTAGGCAATAGGAAAATTATTTACACTTTGATAAAGTGTGGTGAGCAAATAAGTGTGTTTGAGTTACAACAAACTTAGCAAACAACTAGGTAGTTTATTTCATAAGTGAGAGTTTTTATTATTAGCCTTTCTGCACTGTGTATCAGGATGCATTTTTATCTTTTTCTTAATAATAATAATAATAATCTTATTAATAGTATCAGGCGTTACTTTGCGGAAATCCATAATTAGTATTAACATTGAAAAAATTACTTAGCTTTAGATTTCCGCTCAGTTACGCCGGCATAAGTACCCAACTACACTACCTGTGACCACCGACTATGTTAGAGAACAAGCACATGCAAAAAGCACCGCCAGGGGCGGGGAGGGCGGGCTAATGTTAATACTAATAATAATCTTTATTGCTCACATAACTAAAATGAATGAAATAAACAAAACAAACATAACACATAACAAAGCAATCGGAGGTGGCTCAGCTTGTGCTGACTTGGGATATTATCTATCTATCTATCTATTCTTATTCTAAGGTTTTCATTTTTGTTGCCATTTGTAAGTATGTTTGTTCTTTGACAAAGCCCTCCTCCAACCATAACTGAGAATAATCGATCTAATATTAAACTCTTACCTTTTGCGCATCATCAGCCACCATCTTGAAATTCTCCACCTCTCTAACCATCTTGTCCAATGCAGACCGGTGTCTCTCCTCCGCCTTATCCAGGCTGCCCGTAATCTTGATCCATGCGTCTTTCAACTTGGCAATGGCTGCATCTTTTGCGCGGTCCACTTTCAAAGCTACAGCTAGTTTCTCTTGCTGTTCTAGAATCTTCTTTTGGAGCTGTTGTATCATGGATTCACAGTGCTAGAAAAGGGTAAGGATGTTTTAACATACATTACTTTTACCTATGGTGGTGTTGATGGTGGTATTTAAAGTAAGTAAGGTTGTTAATGTAATGTAATGTTAACACACAGCACAGGGTTTTTAGAAAAGTGTTTTCAAGCCAATTTATTTGTGCCAACCTTATATCTAAGGAGACATACAAAACTTTGCTACTTGCAATGCAACAGTATTAATAACTATATCTTACCTCTCTCTTCAGTCTTTCTTCCTCTAGCTTAGAACTATCTCCTCTGTCTGGTCTACCTTCACCTTTCTCCCCCCAAAGATCACTTAGACTCAGCAAATCTGTATCAATAGAATCCATAAGCTTATTCTGCAACGCAGCATACTTCAAACTTTCCTTATTATCTATGCCATAAGGTCTCATCTGTGGCATTTTAAATTCTTCCTTTTTTGGTGACGTTAAGTAGCTTGTGTCTGCCATAGAACTCTGGCCAGGTCGGCTCAAGCTATGAGCCTTATACTGCTCCAAAACTTTTGTAGCACGGTCATATATCTTGTTGGAAGATGGTCGGAATGAGTCTAAATGACTTGTGTTGGTAGGTGGAACTCTCTTAGGTGTAGAAGTGGGTTGCACATCTTTGCTCTCCGAAAAATTTAATTTCCTTATACTAGGAGACCTTGTTTCTGTTTTTGTGATATAAGATTCCTTTAAACTGTTACCTGGACAACTTATATTGGACATGTCTTCAGGAGTTTTATGCACAATTGAGTGGGGAATAGTTTTCTCCATTTGTGTTGATGATCCAGCCTGATTTTTCACAAGATAAATATACTTATCTAATATGTTACTGGACACTGTCCGCCCACTAGGCAACCTGACATCTTCTGCATTTTTGGAGTCCAGCTTATTAGCTATGTACTCTCCAGTAGCTTTGATTACATTTTCAGGACTCAGGCTGTTTCCTTGATCCTTGTACTTAGTATCAGGACTCTCGTAAGACTCAACTTTAGTCAAGAACTCATCAATTTCGTGCAGTAATAGTTTGTCATTCTTTTTACTGGGTGTTGATACTATACTGCTGATATCACCATCCATACTCCTAGCGTCATTTATATATTGGTACGGATGTGATGCTACTTGGTGATTTCTATCGAGTTTAAGCGAGGGGACCGTTTTACTGCGAACACTACAGGAATCTAAACTTGTAAGTGATAGGTCGCGTTTCTTTTCCTTTCGCGAGTTTTTTCTGCGTCTTCTGCGAGGGAATGTGAAGTATTTGCTGTCTAAGCTGCGGCTGTCTAGGCTATCGCTCGTGTCCCACCGTTTATTTCTCGAGAGAGGGCCTACAGTCGACACGGTATCACTGGTGGAGTTGAGTTCTAAACTTTCTAACCTTGACTCGAGCGAGTGCACTTGATTGACCAATTTTCCGATTACTTGCGCGGTACAAGAAACCGGTTTGTGTACAACGGTCCTCGACGACTCCAGTAGCGAATCTTCCGATCCAGAGCTGTGCACAAGGAAGAAATTCGGAGGTATCAGCAAAAGAACGTCGGTGTCGTCCGTCTCACTCATCACAACAATTAACTCTTTCACTATCTATCACTGTAGCCATTATACTATAGCAATCCAATTTGAGTGAAATACCTCAGTAAATCGTTGAGAAATTTTCAAAATACAAATGAAATCGTAACGTAAAATGCAATGCAAACAAACAAAGCGAACGTTTTTTTTTGTTTACGTTTTTTTCTTTTTTTATGCACAGATTAAAACAAATAACGGTAACCGTTTCGTCACACACAATTTCACACAAAAAAGTTGTGGTGGTCATTGTTCAAAGTAAAGGGTAAAATAATGGTTTGTTATAAATAAATTCCAATAAAATAGGATAGTTTTTTACTGATTGCCCACTCGCTATACTGCATTAGAAAAAACTTAATAAAAAAAGTGAATGGACTTAACATTTTTGGCTTTTTCTACCAGTCTTTTGTTTGGTTTAAGTAGATGTGAAAAGTGAGTGCAAACAAAATAATAATTATAACATACTTCACTTCTGACACAGGACCTGGACACTTGCATAGGTATTAAATTTTAATCCCTAGAGAGTGGCATTTTTAATTGTTGCTGTCTAGGTAGACAGCAACAATTAAAAAAACTAACACGGGTTGCACTCCGGGAGTGCCGGCAGAAGTGAAAACTTAACAACCGTCTTACGGTTTTTCGATCAGCATCACGTGACCTGACGCGAGTTTCACAGATTCTACCCATGCCACAAAAGTGCTCAACGCCGCTAAAGAAGTTTTCACTTCAAAAAATCCACGGGTTGCACTCCGGGAGTGCCGGCAGAAGTGAAAACTTAACAACCGTCTTACGGTTTTTCGATCAGCATCACGTGACCTGACGCGAGTTTCACAGTTTCTTCCCATGCCACAAAAGTGCTCAACGCCGCTAAAGAAGTTTTCACTTCAAAAATAAATTGGGTTGTGTAGGGATTAAACTCTGTGGTGATGTTAGTATGAAAACACCAAAAGAAAGCAGTAAGTATTTATTAAATTAAGGTTAAATAATATAAAATATATTTACATCAATGCATCTTGCTGACTTTACACTTAAATAAAACCTATATTACAATCAAGATGCTCTGACAGCATGAATAGGAGTTTGTTTTATAAATGCATCTAGTTTACTTTTAAACAGTTCACTGGTGATTGGCTCTCCAATAGCACAAAGTGGATTTCTTATGGCATATTTGACATAGATCTCGGCATAAATCTTTTTTAATAACTCCCTGACTCCTTGAGCTTGGTTGTCAGTGTTCATAACGAATTTCAATCCTGATGGAGTTTCCAAACAGTGCAAGGTGTACTTTGAAGTCTTGTAGTTTAAAAATCCTTCTTTTGGATCCAAAGGAGATATTTTAGCTACAAACGATTTTATGGAAAACAGCATACCGTACATCAACTTTCCCTCCTGAAACAAGAACGGTTTATGGACACATTAAAACAAAAATAAATATATAATTGCAGTTTTCTTGCTCATTTTCAATAAAGACTTGCCTCTTCTCTGGACATCTCAGTATTTTGAACCCTGTTCCACTCGCCATAGTACAGCAGCGTACCATATCTATCAAATATGTACATATTGTATATCGTCATTTTACAAAACTGCTATTTTGTGGGTTCGATGAGAATTTTACGAAATTAGTAAGAATCAAAACAATTTATAAAAGCAAATGCAAAACAATCTATTTATTGGTTAAACTGTCAAATCTGAAAAATTTTGACACTGACGTACAAAGACAGTCTTTTTTTTAAATCCGCAACATTTAATCTTTTAATCAGAGCTCAGCTTAAGCTCACTTGATTCTTATTTAATTATTTTAGCTTGATTGCACAGCAAAAAATTGTACAAAAGGTGGACTTAACGACTGAGGGCATTTTCTACTAGCCATATCTTGAAATAATCACAGTAAAAAAGTATTTTTTAATTTGATATTACTCCTTTTTTATCTTCTCGATTCGATTGATTAATTTTTTTTGGTCATTCAAATTCAATCAATCATTCGTTCATTCCTTTCCTTCTTCATTCATTCTTCAAAAATGTCGGTGTAGTGAACATGGATGGTGCAATTTTCCTGCAATAAAAATAAAACTTATACTATATCACTCAACTAGCATTAGCAACCTTTGAATCCATACGCAGGTATACAGCATACAAATATCGTTATTTGGTGTTTTTACTTCTTGTTGGTCGTTGCGATAATTTTGAGGTTATGGTCTTACCTAACGCACAATTTGATTTTACAGATAAATAAATCGATAAAACATGGATGAATATACTAGAGAACCGTGTCCATGGCGAATCCTCGATGACTCTGGTGGCGCTTTCATAATGGGAGCTATCGGTGGAGGTATCTTCCACTCGATCAAAGGTTTTAGAAATGCTCCTGTGGGATTCAATAGGAAAATGGTACAAAACTATCTCTTTGATTTTATTTTAGTGCATTTTAAATAGTCAATGGTGATGCCAGATGGGTTTTGTTTGTGTTTACAGCTTGGCAGCTTAGCAGCAATAAAGGAAAGATCCCCAATAGTAGCAGGAAATTTCGCAGTGTGGGGTGGCATGTTCTCCACAATCGACTGTTCTCTAGTGTACCTACGACAAAAAGAAGATCCATGGAATTCCATCATGAGTGGTGCCCTCACTGGGGGCATACTTGCTGCTCGAAATGGTAAGCTATGAAGCTAATAGCAGACAGACCAAAGATATCTCAATTCTATTTTATTTGATTGATATTACTTTAAATCTCACAAATTCTGAAAAATTAGTTTTTTTATATATATTTAATCAGAAGCCATTTGTATTTATTCAAGGCCACACTGTAATTGAACTTTGATTAAGATGATAGTAGCATAGAGATAGAATGTTTTTCGATGATTTAGTGCCATATCGGAGGTAACTCTGATGCCAATTGGTATCAATTAGGTATGATAACTACAAAGAATTAACCTTTGGTAAGCGGGGACTGGTTGTCAATTGTACCTGCCGTCTGCGGCAATATGACGGCAAGTAGGAAGAGTCAAATCACATTTTCAAAATCAAGTGATTCTTACCAATAAATGACTTGGTAGACATATAATTAGCGATTTTTAATACTAGGATATCCAATGCACCTTATGTATGTTTTGTTTTGTGACAAGAATCTAAAGAACTTTTGATTTTCTACACCAAACTGAAACATTGCATTTTCTGTACCTACTTTAGGAAATACGCGATTTTCAACATGCTTTTTATTTCATTTCGAATTTTACTCTTACCCACTGAAAATTTAATATGTAAGCTATCTAAAAAATAAAAAACTAACATTTATTGCAAAAAAACATGCACAAATTGGCATAACAAATCAATAAACAAACTTCAAAGCACACTTCTTCTAGCCTAACAGCTTTTTTTTGGCTGTTGAATGTTGCTCCTTCACTTCACTCAATGAATGAAGTTCTCATAAGTTCGTTCAGTTTATTAGGAAAGGGTATATAAAACAGAATAGATTATTATTACAAGGCATTTTTGTACAAAATCAAGTCAAAGTGTCTTAGGTCACCTTAGCACTGATCAGAGCTCTCGCATTTAACAAGGAAAGCACTGAACAGTGCTTCCGCGTACCAAAGGTTAATAAAAGTTAGTCCAAATAGTCATAATTATTTACAAGCTGCGCTTTTTGGCTTATACTTCACTGAATGAGATTTTCTTTTGCAGGTGTCCCAGCAATGGCAGGCAGTGCTCTCGTAGGGGGCATCCTCCTCGCTCTTATTGAAGGCATCGGCATCATGTTCACTAGACTTACAGCAGAGCAGTTCCACCCGCAGCAGCCCATATTCGAAGACCCCTCAGTCCTAGGACAGACACAACCACAAGGCCAGACTTTCCAATAGAAAAATATGTGAACATCTAAGTTTTAACACAGTTAAATACAGTCTTAATTAGTTTGGCTCAACTTAGTTTAACTCGGCTTTAGTTATTTTTCTTTCAGATACTATTTTGCAATAATCTTATATTATTTTGCTCCAATAAATTCAGACATTGCAATCAATCTCCTTAGTTTTTTGTTTGTATCAACATGTAGTATACTTAATGTAACTGTAACTAATCTTAAGACTGTATAATTGTTATGTACAAGATATTTTCACTGTGTATCAGTTTGAGTGATTTATTTGCATCTGTGATATTTTCAGTTCTGTGCTGATTGCTTATAATTTCGCTCTGTAAAGGTGTCACCCACATTTTGTTCTCATTATGGTCCAAACTTGAGTATATTGTTGTTAATTAAATTATAATGCAGTTTTTATGTAATATTATGTGTAGTGGTTGCTTTTGACTTGATTATTTGTTTCCATAAGGTCATCAGCAGCAAGTGTATGTAGACATCAAGTAGTATGAGGCTCAGTCCCAGAAGTTTGTTCATCCCGTCTTCTGTGGAGACTTTGTCCTTTCAAAGTACCATGTTCATAATAGAACATTAGTTTAAGATTTGTGCACATAATATTACATAAAATAATATTGGTAATATGTAATAACATAAAAAAAGAAAATATTAAAAATAAATGGTTTTAAAAAAAATAGTAATTTGTTTTTATTTCATGAAAACTTACAATCTATATGATTCTAATATTATTTAACTTTTAACATTTTATTTGAAAAAAGGTTAGCAAGCTATTACTGATTGTTAATTATAAATCAAAGGAAGTAAGTAGGAACTAAACAATTTGTGAGTTTGTTTGCAATCAAATCCTACACATTGGAACTACATTTGACATCACAAACATTGAACAGATAATAACAGAGAACACTTTCTTGTACATAAATTAATAATAAACAGGCTTTCTAGGTTTCCAAACTTAAATATCCATCACATGTAATCCTCCTAGCATTTACAATTATATGATCAAAATTATTATCACTCTGGAAAACTTAAGAATTAATATGACACATTGAGTGACTCACACTCAGGTTAATGCAGTCCCTTGATTATAATAAATAGAACAATGATAACTTAAGGCTGCAAGTTGACCGGTTTGCTTTGAACAGTGGTGTCACCCATTTTTCTGATTTCCTTGATGACATGGGCCAACACTTCGGGGTCGACACCCAACTCACACAAGCGTATGCAAATAGTAAGCGTTTCAGGGTCCAACCCGGTGCACAGAAGCTGTGATATCTGGTACATTAGCTGGAATGCTTCACGCGCTTGGCCGAGCTGGGCATTCTTTTCTGAAGTCATTGTTTGTACACCTGAAAGGTAAGGATTTGTTTGAGACAAGGTTATAGGTTATGCTAATTCTATTGTACAAAAAAATATGCCTACTTTTTTATTTGAGAATACACGTTAATTTACAGTTAAAAGATGGAAAATAAAAAATTTTCAGCGCCGTAAACTGCAAAGCAAACAAATAATTTTTAAAATTGACACTACTGACAGTGACAGTTGACGGACGACATTGACAGTCAACATGTGTGACGTTATGTTTTTTATATTTGTTTCTTCGGTTTACGCGAACAGTAGACATTGAAATGATACACTGTTTAAAATAAAATGTAAATAAATCGCGAAATAATCCGTAAACAGTGTATCATTTCAATGTTTGTTTTTTTATCAAGGCTAAGGTCAGAGAAGAGGCTTGAGACAAAATAAAATAAAAACGGATCTCTCTGTACCCCTACCTACCTAACGATCTATATCATTATTATTTTTACTCTGTACTTTTAGAAAGAGTACACAAAAGTTCCTTCCTTCTGACACCAATCTACCATAAAAAGCGACGTGAAATAGTCACACTATCGACCGTTCTTAGCGTATTATAGATTTGGAGCAAAATGCTACATAAATTAAGTTAGAGTAGGTAATTCTTAGTTTTTGTTCTTCAGTAAAAACAATAACTTCAGTCCAAGTTTCCTTTAGGATTTTAAAATTGTGTAAACAAGTCAAATTTAGGGAAACTATTATTACGTTGTAGCAATCACACTAAACGCTTTATTTTATTAATAATCGTCGATTGAAATTCAGGCGGGAAAGTTGTGAACTCCAGATGCGCACTCACAAGGTCTATTTTTACTTCCACGTCTGCACTCCAGAAATAGAATATTGAAGTTCTGAGCATGACTTAAGCGTGTTTTCTTGTATCCAGTGCTTATTTGCTCCAGATTGTATTACTTGTGCAGTGAAATTCAGGGAGGAAAATACATTTTATTTCAACAAATAGTTTTTACTATGGTAAGCGTCTTCCTTTTGATTAAAAAAGTTTTTATTCTTTTTTTGAAATGTCATCGTCTCGTCACAAAAACATCACAACACGTGAAAAATACGAATTTAGATGAAGTGAAATGGGAGATTTTGGTGAAAATGAGGAAGCTAATAGATTTACAAATCTAGATACCTCCGAAGGATTCGTTATGAGATCGATTTGGACAAGAGTTCGCGGGTTTGACCATTACCACAGTGTGTGGGTAGGTTGTAAAGGGTGTACGATTATAAATTTCGTTTAGTTTTTTTTAATCGTGAATTTTTTGCGTTGTGGGTTTCAATTTTAATCAAAACGGTAAGACTTAACATTATTGAGAATTATTGAAATTCAGTAGGCATGCTTACCTATGTTAAGAAACGGTTCTTAATTATACTATTTCGTATCGTACTTACTCAAAGACGTAGATAGATCTAACGTAGGTATTCAGATAAAAGGTGAGGGATTTAAGTACATAGGAACTTAAAAGTTGGTACGTTTAAAAAGCAGTACGCTTAATAGCAGCATTTACTGTTATCTGTGATTTAGTGGTGGTGGTGGTGATAAACAACCATTAAACCTAAACATTTAAAACTAAAATAAATAATAATAATAATAACCCCGCAGGGCAGCTTTGTGGCGAGCTGTGGACTGGTGATTAGCGACACCACGGGGTCAGTCGTTAATCCGAGTGCTCCCGAGAGTCGGTTAAGGCCCTCGTCTTCGGCTCAGTTACCTTTTCCACCAGCTCTTAAACCCATAACCCAGTATTATTTCATCATACCTTGCAATAGTCCTACACTAACAGGGGGTTGTCCTTGGGTGCACTCACATAGTGCATACAGGGATAATTGCCGGCTAGTGTCACACTTCATTTTGATTAAAGTGTCTAACGGGCCTCTTCATGTTGGTTTCGGCTCCACGCATGCCTTCCAAATGTTCCAGGGTCCCCCTGTGGTCCCGAGGTTGGAAATGACCGACATAATAATAATAACAAAAAAAATGGTGTCACCTGCTTTACCTTTAATTTTGTGAGCACCAAGCTATGCAGTATATTTAAAATTTGAAAACAGCACCCATTCTGCTGTAAAAGCTTTTCAATTTGCCTAACAAACGCTAACAAAGCACATTCTATTTTACTTCCTGTTTTAACATGTAAAATAGAATATGCTGACGCTAGACTGCTTATTCGAGCTCCGTGGTGCTTTATCTCGTTTGAACAATAAAATTTATTCTACGTCACGTGGTAGCGTGTGACGTTATACTGGTTTCCGTTAAAATTTGCGGGAAATTCTCTAGGAAACTGTTGATTTTCAAAGCTTAATTCGTTTAACCAAGTTATGAACGTACGCCATAATTAATTGAGCTAGCGGACTGTATAAGGGCTGGTTTATTGCCGTTTACAAAAATATCCCGGACAAACACTTAGTGGATAGGAAATCGAACGCGGGTCGCGGCTGGAGCTTTGGTGATGTTCGTCGTATTCCGTGTGTCGAGCGCAAGTGTCCGGCCGGGGTCCGTAGTCGCCGGTGCCGCCGTAGCCCTCCTCCCACGCGTCTCACCCCGTGCGTAGAGGACCGGTTCGCGACACTTGCGTTATATTCATTTGCCAATCGTTAGCACAATTACTTTAAGTACGTTATACGTGTTTATACCTTTAAAAGTAATTTAAGAAAATTAATTATTGTCATAGAATTGAAGAGGAAACGCTTACGAGGAAAAAACCTAGCAATCAAAAGGATGGCTCTTCTTTTATGTTAGCAAAATATTAAAATATAATGTATGGTGGCAAATACTAAGTTAGTATAGAGGTTCAATCGTCTAAGTAAACGATCGAAAAATTGAAGTCTAGTTAGGTTTTAAAAATACCTAGTTTGAAATCAAGATTTCAATGGTAAATTCTCTGATAGGACAGTAAGTAAGTGATATGGTAAGTCTTGGAATTGTACAAGGAGATTATTATCTCTATTGACCGAAAGTTATCTTAAGTGTCCTGCGAGAGCTTAACATTCAAACCTACATCATAGGTTTTGACGAGGGTGACCTGTATGTAGTCCTATATCCGTGATGTAGGTTCAATATTTACTTGACAGCAAGTAGGTAAGTGACTTAATAGACACAAGGTTTGAATACATTGTCATTATATGGTCTTTAGAGTCTACCTCCGAATAGGAATGATGACACCAAGACCATGGCGCTTAAAAAACATAGCCCTTATGAAGTTAATACAACCATTTTATTTCCAAAAAGCTGTAGAAACCAATTTTTAAACCACAAAATTTAATAAATATTCGGTAAATTGACTCCGATTTCTGAAACACAACCGTGACGTCACGATTTTGTATTCCTACACAAAATCTATGTAAGGACAGCGGTACGGACACAGCGCGGCTCTTGGTCAGCAGTGACAAACAAGTAATTAATATAATAATAATAATAAAATGTTTATTTCAGACCAAGTCAAAGATCCATAGCTAGTTGCTAGTTACATAAAACTTAAAATTATTGTTAGTACTCCTTAAAAATAAGAAAATAAAAACTACCACATACAAAATAAAACTACTAAGTTCTCAGTCAAAAACCAGTTCCTGGATCCCTGCACATGTATTTGTATCCAGTAAAGATGGAACATGGCTTATCCCTGATAACCATCAGAATGCTGTTGGGGCTCCGTCGTATCCTAGCAAGCATCGAAGACGTCCGCTTCCGAATGATAGCGTAGAAGTCATCCACAATTGGTTTGATGATGATAAGAAGCCCTGTCCTATTCTCACTGCAGGCTGACGCACTTCAGACCCAGGAGGCCGGTGGTGGAGAGGGGGCGGTGCCTGTGGCGCCCGCTCAGGAAGCGAAGCCATTGATCACAGAGACGCAAGATGTGAAGCCTGCTGTCGTAAGATTCCAGTTAAGATTCTTAGGACCAGTAGGACCCTAGGACATACTAATAATATAAATTCAAAAGTAACTTTGTATGTCTGTCTGTTACTCAATCAAACTACCGAACTAATTTGCATAAAATTTGGTATGGAGATATTTTGGTACCCGAGAAAGGACATAGGCTTCTTTTCTCATGGGGAAATTCAGGTGCACCGTTCCTTTTACGCCTAAACTACTGAACAGATTTAAATGAAATTTGATAAGGGGATAGTTTGAGACTTAAGAATGGACATGAGTTACTTTTGACCGCGGGAAAACAACGCATTCCAATGGGAAAAATTACATTCCGGGGAATATGATCGCTTTCACTCCTGAATTACCAAAGATTTGAATTGTATTTGGATAAAATTGCTATTACGGGAAAACAACGCATTCCAAAGAAACTACCTTACGCGGACGAAGTCGCGGGTGAAAGCTAGTAATATAATAATTTGGTCTGACTGCGACTCCATTATGCCTTTGTCAGATATCAAGTGAGTCGGTGGCATGGCGTGTCATTTACGTGCTAATATTCATATTTATACATTATTTATAGTTAAGGAATCCTGCTATTAAAACGTCTCCCGACCCGAGACTTACTTTATTCGATTTTCAAACTTGTTTCTTTCAACAAAATTTTCAGGTCGTACCTGAAAAAATCACAGATCAAATTGAAGTTCAGAAAGAAGAAGTGCAAGAACAAACCAAACCAGCGGAAGAAGTCAAACAGGAAGTAGCGAAACCAACAGAAGAGCCTGTTGTAGATCAGAACGGAAATGACGTGGCACAGAACAGCACACAAAATAAGGAAACTAGCACCGAGAACAAAGACGTGAGTAAATTATTTAAGCTGCACAAACGTGTCTTTAATGCGAATAATGTAATCAAAAATATAACCCATCCTTTGTAGTTAGCAGTCGGATAAGAATGAGCTGTTGATAAATAATCCTTATAATTTTAGAACTGGCAGCAAAGAGAATCAGAACTCTTAAAGAAGATAGAAGAATTGGAAAAAGTAAAACATGAGACGAGTGAAGATGCACAGAAATTGGAAATAAAGGTAAAATTACGTGTCTACCCACACGATATAAACTAGATAATTATTGTGTTGTATCATAAGTATAACATATATTTTTTATATAGGTTCGAGAAGAGGAAATTGATCTTCTAAAAGCCAGGGTCAAGAATTTAGAAACGGAACTCCAAGCTGCCTTGTCAAAACCGAGTGGCAAGAACCACGAAATGATTGAGAATATAAAACAACAACATGAAGAGGTTCGTATGAAATATTTTTTTAATCTGATATGTAGGTTAATGTTTGGCTACAATCCTATCTAATACATTATTAATTTTGAAGTTGACGAGGACGGCCTCCGTGGTGAATGGTTGCGCGTACCAGTTTTTAAGGTTCCGATTTCTCCAAGATCCAGGATTCGATTCCAGGTCGGAGACAATGTTGTAAACCAATTAATTTTCTATGTTTCCACGGGTCTGGATGCTTTTGGTACCTACGTTTGTTATTTCTGAATTCCATAACACAAGTGTATTAAGGACTAAAAGAAAATTATTTGCTTTGAATTTCCACTAAACGGCGCCATCGCAGGAACCCAGGACTGCCGCTCGATAAGTCGCTCGTAATCTGTCGAAGCGACAACATCTGAGGATGCCACGTGTAGTGGCGAATCGCGTCGAGTGTTTTGTTGGTGTCAGTGTTGTGATTCCAGGTGCATCTTCTGTGTTACATTTTGAGTTGTATTGTAAGCTCTAGTTTTTTCAAATGGTTACAGTTGGATGTATTTAGTTCCTGCGCTGGCGTCGTTTAGTGGAAATTTAAAACAAAATAATTCTCTTTTTCAACTTGCGACAAACTTTAGGACCAAAGCAATGCGACGTGTGTCCCCATATTTTTAATGTCATGAACTTTGGTATAGTTGCTAAGCAAAGCGCGAGGGATGATCTTCGACAAAACGAAAATGGTGAAGAACCAAGAGTTGCAGATTGAAGCACTGACGACGCAAGTTCAGTCGCTGAAAGACATCAACCAAATCACAAAGGACCTGCTCGAGATACGGAATCAAGAGATCAAGGCTATGGAGGTACGTTATATTGATAAAACTTTGTAGATAACTTTGTTTATATCACTAATAATTTCCTCTGAATGGGCAGAGGAGGATGGGAGGCAGAGGGCATTCACACAACGTACTTTAGTAGGTAGGTAGGATATTTTGTAAAAAAATTGTTAAACTCAAAAAAATACTAGCCAGTTGTAAATACTTTTGATAAAAGACAATTTTGAATTTTTTTTTACACGATTCTCAATTTAAATTTGAAATTTGAATTAAAGATTTACGCGCCATAATGATAACGAAATCTGAAAATTACATTTACCAACAGTAATATCGGGATATTTTTTGTTTAAAATTTAAGTTAATTTCATTTAATTTAAACCTTGTTTATACTGTTAATAACTAACTTGTACTTGCTAGATGAGTACTTGAATAGAATGCAAGTATGTACTAATTAATTCAGTAAATTGTCCAGAAGGTTGATGGAATGAGATCTACGTGTTTCCTGTTTGTAGGTTTATTTGCGACTAAATTACCTAAAAACATATACTACTACATGTATGTAGGTAGAGGTATGACGTGGTTATCTAAGTGTCTAATTTCGCGTAAGGCAAAATTAATAGAACACTGTGTCCCTACATAACTTTCCAGTAAAAACCCCTGAATGAGCCTGGAAAGCAGCTTATGATTCTGAACGGCTGGAGTGGTTTTGATCAGCCATAGATAAAAAACCGCCGTGATTCAATTACCTTTCGATTAAAAAAAACGCATCGGTCTACCCATTCGGGAGCTACGATGCCACAGACAAACACACACAAACAGACATAGGGATCAAACTTAGGTATAACACCTCTTTTTCGTCGTGGGTTACAAAAACCCAACCTCATCTGTTTCCCCAGGACCGACTCGCTGCCATGGAAGCCCGCTTCAAGACTGAGAAGGAGCGCTACGGGCTGGTTCTGCAGCGCGCGCAGTGCAGTTCCAACATCAATGACGACTTGAAGAAGGAGTATGAGACACAGCTTGCTATCTTCAAGGTAAGGCATAGGTAATAACTACGTAGAAACTTGTTTGTCGAGGCCCAAAAGTCGCGATATAAATACCTAATGGCAACCTCAGCCCGTCTCTCCTCTTACACACCATACTATTTTACCATTTTAAAATCATACAATCTTAAAATCCAAGAAAATATCGCCTGCTGCGACAAGTGGCTAGTATCTATTCGTAAGAAAATTGTGCGAGAGTTTTACTTCCTAGTTATTACATCATACGGTAAGGGTTCAGATTTAGCTTTAGATTTAGGTAGTCTATAAATAGGCTAGATGACACCACCAATCGTTGACATATTTTTTATTAGCTGTCAAAACGGTCTGCCTCCATAGATTTTGTATGGGAATAAAAGAACGTGACGTCACGGTCATCATGTAGAAATCGGAGTCAATTGACCGAATATTTATTTTGTTTTGGTGTGTTTGTGAAATTGGTTTCTACAGCTTTTTGGAAATATACTGGTTGTATTAACTTCCTAGGGGCTATGTTTTTAGTGCGAATAACTGATGG
This sequence comes from Pyrausta despicata, assembly GCA_963921415.1. Classification (NCBI taxonomy): domain Eukaryota; kingdom Metazoa; phylum Arthropoda; class Insecta; order Lepidoptera; family Crambidae; genus Pyrausta; species Pyrausta despicata. The sequence goes on along the minus strand of OY992852.1, from coordinate 1,692,672 downwards.
CCATTGCCATAACTAGATACGAGATAGTTTTAACTTAACACAGAGTGAAGTATATAAACTAAGCGACAGCGTAAGGCGAGATTGATATTGGCAAGATTGAAAGTACTTTTCGAGTCATGTTTCCAGGATGAAACTCGATGCAGGCCGCTTGCTATGGTGAATCATAAATGAAAAGATCAATGTCGGAGTTTTTATCCAAACTTTCATGATTATAATAACATCGCTCGTTTTTTATAGATTTAATTAAAATTCCTTAAAACTGGATTTACAACAATTTTAAGCTCTTTAACTCTGCCATTATATCTCGCAACAGTCGACGATTAAACACAATAAAGTTAAACGCCACAAGCCACCAGCCAAATTTCTCCAATGACAATGCGCGTTTATTTTTGCAGGAGTTAAGGGTGAAATACGAGCAAAGGGTCCAAGCCCTTGTCGCCGAGAACGAAAGGCTTAAAGCATCCATCACCCCCGCGGAGACTTCGGCCCCGCAGTAACAAAAGACTGTCAACAAATTCGAACACAAAATACTTGACAGCAATAACATTTGTTGTCCAAAGCATTTAGTGCGGCGATAACACGATGATTTTCACTTTTGTATTGAGTTTTGTAGTGTATTATTATAGTGTATTATTTAACAATTTCAGATATTTATAACAATCCATTAAAGTTTTTACAAAAATCTTATGAAAAGCTTTTTAATGGTTTACTTTCTAAAAAGACACGTTAAGAAAATGCCAACATTCAAAACCTTTACAGAGATTTCAGGAGTAAAATTCAAAATCCTTGTTTTTGACTTACGAAAATACAGAACACGCCTGCTCATCATGATGATCCGCCATTTTGTGTGGGCGCCATTTTGTGAAGACTATTTATTGCGTGATAACGCGTTCTGTTTGACGTGTCATGGCGCGTATTGTCCCCGGCAATATTAATTTTGCACGGTGTGATTAATGGTGTGGAATGGCACGGCGTATGTCATTGCGAACAGTGGAAGCTAGTGACAAGAAGTAAATTATTACTACCGTTGACTACGAACATGTCTGTACGTTAGTAAGTTTCTTTTTCACTGTAAAGTAGGTAGGTGCTAAAGAGCAAAACTGTTTCTTAATTCGTCACTGATATCTTTTTCTGCATCACCTTTGTTAATTTACTACTTACAAAAGGCTAATTAGATGTGTTGAGATTTTAGACGCGCGTATTTGTGTAAAGTCAATGTATCTGTTCAGAGAGACACCACAAGACATGACCGATTTTTTATCTTGTCTTATGGCCTATGACCCAGGAACCTTAAGCGTGTCAAAGAGATATTTTGAAGACGTTTTACCAACGACACACTAAGAAGAAGAAAGATATTATCTAAATATGTACTATAATATTTTTTTTTTAATTGATAAGGTTCATTACGTTATATTGGCCCCCAAGCGCCAAAGAAGTATAAAGAAGCGCCAAAGAAGACAGTGCAATACTTTTATGGTAGTATGTAGCTAATCAGAAGTTGAAAAAGCTTCAAAGCGGGGGTTTGGTAATTGCGTTATAAGTATCATTTATTCGTGGATGTCACGGAGATTTTTAGGGGATTTACAATTGAGGAATGGATTTGCAAAAGACACTAGGCGTAGACGAAAAAGAAAAAGGTTAAGAGTTAGCAGCGCAGGTTTATATATCAAGCCTCGTTGGGCTTAGTCTTGGTCAAGAGCAAACCTATCCCAAATAAATAAATAAATCAATATCAGATAAATTAGGTACAGTTTCTTTATATAAACTGAACTGTATCGTCATTTGCCATAATTAAATTAATCTGGCTTTTGAATATCTTGGCTAAAAGGTCCGATTCTTTTGCAACTCCAGAATGGCTGAAAAAAAAACTTTAACGTTTGGTTGTTTGACATTTAAAATTATGCAAAAGTGAAGGATTTTCTTTTACGCGGGAAATGAAAGAAGTAAAATGGGCTCTGGGGCCTTATTCCCTTACGTTTAGCTCGCAATTTCGGATTTAGCCAACGCTTTCGCTCGCACCGTCAAGCCTGTAAGAGTAACAGGGATGGCTATATTCGCAACTACGGATAACGGCTTAGAGAGTAGGGGGCTGTTTCTTAATTTTCTAAATTGATTTTTTTTGGCGTATTATTGTGATATTGAGGTGGTTTATCATCATAATGTGTTACTGAAGTAAAACAATGGAGTAAATTTAAGAAATAGAGTGAGGTGCTCCGTAATGATTTGATCGATGTTCCCGCGTATAACTCCATTTCTTGAGCATTGAAATGTGAACCATCCTCGCATTTCAATGAGTAAGTTTAGGGCTTATGTTAGGTTAGTTTGTAAGTAGTAGTAGTAAGAAATTAGTTTTAAGAACTAACAAAATAGAAGAGTTTAACTAGAGCCCAGGTATGGTATTAACTTTTGCCTTTTCCACACAAGCAAATGGAAAGAAGCGCACCAAAAAAAAAAACATGTCAAAGTGAAGGTACAGTGGCCAGCACATCAGGAGACCTATTTCTGTTGCAAAATCGCCCGTATCATAAGTTTATAAGATACAGTGTTTACCGCGACGTTTTGGCCACCGTACTTAATAGGTATTAAATGAAAGCAGCATTCATTCTTAAGTAATTACAGATTTTTTCGGCCGAAACGTGTTGCGTTCACTTTACTTACTTAAAACTTGACATTCGTTCTTTCAAGCTTTCTCTATGAAATAAAGACTTCTTAGTCTCATTCTCATTGTCGTCGATAAAAGTTATTCAACAAGGCGTTTATTGCTGTTCGTTGCAATAACGTCGCCAACTTATTGCATCTCATTTGCCTTTTCAGTTGTTAAACTGTGCTTAACAAATTGATCGTAACAAGCGTTCACATGGTATGTCTCGTGATTATTAAAATCTTTGCCAAAACAATTCGAACGTGAAGTTTGGTATATGAGCCTGCTACGAGGCATAGGGCTCTATAGCAATTTTTTTTTCGCTCATTAGCAGCTGTTTCAAAAATTATGCATAGCAGCGCTGCCAGAGGGCGAAAAGCACCGTGCAATAATTAAGATCGTGTTTACTTCTAATAATGAATGAACTTCTAATAATTAATTAAAATAATACTTAAATATGTAAAAACATTCTATATTTAACCCTTTAGATTGTGATTCTCTCTATCCTTGGAGTCGGCCTTGAAGACACGACGTCCGGGGAGATCCAGTAATATACGACCTTCGGTCATTCTCGGGTAGGCATCGGTCTCCCACCGGTTCTTTAATACATACAAGCATAACATTATACGTTGATTAATTCTGCGCTAAATTTATTGGTTAAAATTATCTCAACCAGCTTTAACTTCAGATACTGGTCTATTAAGAGTAAGTAGGAACGTTAAAAAGATCCAATTACGTGAAAACGCAGCAATCGCTCCCCTTTTGCCTACGACTAAATCAAAAATGACAGGCCTTTATTAAATAACCGTTAATTTAACTGATAACAGAACTGTGACATGATTTGGTTGTTTTGAATTCTTTTGCTAAAGTAAATTAGATGAAAAAGCTTGTGTGTGTGTAACTATAATGTTATATTATGTAGTCTGAGGCCAGAGGGGCCAGTTTAAGGTATACTCAGTAGCCACGCAAGTTTAACGATAATGACACCTGTTCTTAAAAACTTGTTACCAAAACAAAATATTGTCCTTACTGACAAGGAAATGAGAAGGAATGTTTCAAACTTTATCTCAAGTTACCCTCTTTCAGCACAAAAGGAACTTTTTGAATTATCTCGTCTCGAATACTCAAAATGGTAATAGGAATAGATGACAGACGAGACTGCGGTTGGAATAGGAACTTGTGGAAAATATAAAGAACCTGTTCAAGTGGTCCAAAGACAAAGTTAAATCGTTTCTCAATGAATGACGTTTGCTCCAAGTTTCTATTCTTAATGGTCCAAGTTGGCCCCTACTTAATTGAATACGGGGTGTGAGACAAGACGAGAACTGCGTATTAGATGTTCTTATTAATATAACTACCGGATCTCGCAAACGTTGTCCTGCCCGTTATGTTTATTTAAATTTTTTTTCGTAATAACTATCCCCGTACTTTAAGGAATATCATAAAAAAAGAATTGGCCAAATTGGTCCAGGCGTTCTTGAATTATGCGCTTATCAACACATTTTGCGATTATTTTTTACAGATAGAATAATAATTTAATGCAATTTTAAATTAACGCTTTACATAAGGGACACTACCGAAAAAATATTTTAGCTCGGTAATATTTAATTGTGACGTATTTCATTACTTGATTTGATTGTGGTAATATTTTTATAACGCGCAGGAAATGCGTTCCGCTTTCCACCTATGGACGCTCAAGGGAGGATAGAAGGCTTTGTGGAACTCCTTGAAAAATGACTACTTAAGTGTATCCACTAAGACTTATGGAAAAGATCTACCTAAGATGTGAATTGTGAAGTAAGTATTAGGTAGGTAGATATATAATAAGCATATTTTGTGAAATCTATATCGTTAATAAATTTAATTTAGTTAACTTTCAGCTAATTGAATTTAAGCACCTGTCTTATCTTCCTTGTAAGCACAACTGCTTGAAACAGAGCTAAACACTCGATTTAACGGTAAATTACTCGCGTATAGAACTTTTAGTACTCTCTGTAATTGTATCAAGTCTCAAACGTGATGCGGGGCGTGATGAAGACGAGCGATAATCGCTTTACCGTTCGCTCGACATTCGTTATTCGATTTTAACACCTCTCGGGAAAAGCAAAAGGAATACAAAGACATTATCTTGATGATGATTATATTTATTATTAATAACAAACCCGCGTAAAGCTACAGTCGAAAATTTGATGCTTAGCATTTTACGTTTTTGTTTTCATTTACGTACAAATCTTTACAAAACCGAAATACAAACTTAGGAATAATTACAGCTAGACCCCGTTACTATTCCTAGTATCACAGTGGCGCATGATAGCAATTTAATAGCCCGAAGAAAGAATGTGGGCGAAATTATAGAATTTTAATCAAATTTGGCCAATTTTTCTTACATTGACATTTATTTTACACTTGAAAAAAGAAATTACGCAAACCTATCATCCTTAAATCCACATAAAATGGGCGTGGCTTAGTTACCTGCACTGAGTCGCTAAAACGAGCTTACCTCTTTTTAACAATGCCACGCAAAACGCAAAAAAGCTATAATTTACAGAAAAAAGACTCAGTACTAATTGGTGTTCGTACTAATCAGCTTTTATTTAAGGCGAATGAATTTTCAACGTCGATTCAGTTTCTAGTTCTAGCTAGCAATAGGAATAACCTTTTTAAATAACCTCTTATATTATTAAAAATAAATACAAACTTTAGTTATTACCTTTATAAAACTTTTTCATTCTCCATTAAGGTGCTATTGACCATTTGGTCACATATTTGGTAGTGAAAAGTTTTGCTATCTTTGCCAGGCAATTCCTACTTCAAATCACGGAATAAGCAAAAGCATTCCGCTTTTGTTTATTCTGTGATTTGGGTACACTCGCGAATGGAATCATGTTCATTCATCGGGAATACGATTTGGAGAATTTTAGATCTTATTTGATGTCAATTTCATGTAGATGTTTTAATGATAAAACATTTTTGCGAAATGGTTTGAAAGCTTTTCCTATTAGTTATTAGCATTTGTTTTGATAACCGTAGGTATCTACGTAACACAATTTTTGTCAGGGGCGTTTCTATCGCTTAACAATTCTATAGAACGTAATCATTACATTCCTCATCAGTTGTTTGGGGATGAGTAGACTTTTTTTTTTATATATTACAACATCACATACATTATCTTCATTAATCTGACTCCGTGGTATTACAAATAAACTGAAATATATACATTTAACACCCAGACCAGTACAAACAGACATGTTCATGCACACAAATGTTTGTACAGTGCGGGGATCGAACCCGCAGCCTCTTGGTGTAATAGTCAACTTCTTAACCATTTACACCAAAGCGGTCGTCAAAGACTCGCTCTTAGTTTTAATTTAAACAGTCGTAGCGTTTCGTAGCACTGCTACGCGTAAAATTATAAATTTCGTAGTCCGTAGCATGCAATGGTCAACATCTCGAAGTCATATTGCAAACTACGAGTAAAATAGACTGGATTGTCGGTGTCCAGTAGTCAACGGTTTTAATCTATCAATCTAGCGTGCGTTAAGTTTTGCTCTTGCAAAACAAGATTTTAAAACTTCCAACTGTTGTATATTGGGTCCTCATCTTATTTGAGTTAAGTCTCCGCAGCAGTTGTCTGAAACTCAGCAGGACACTTATACGGGCATTATCCGGAGTTGCGCAAAGTTGCAAGAAGTTGCGGCATCTCGGCAACTTGCCACGACTGTCGCAATTAACGCTCCTGCAAACTTCGCACTTAGGCGTTACCGTTTTTGTCTTGTTGAAGAAGTGATCGAGTGTAGCATATTTACTATTTACAGTGGACTTTTTTATAGATTAATAACGGTTTAAGTTATCACGCTTGAGATAGATTAAAAAAAACTTCAAACGTTTTAGTAATTAGCGTGTGTCCGTTCAAGGTGGACCGACGACGGAGTTTAACACGGGAAACGAAAGGAGTAGATGGGCTCTGTTTCTCAATTTTCTAAATTGATTTTTTGTGGCGTATTATTGTGAGAGTGAGGTGGAATTATCATCATAATGTGTTACTGAAGGAAAACAATGGAGCAAATGTAAGAAACAGAGAAAAGTGCTCCGTTCTGATCCGATCGATATTCCCGCATAAAAGTCCATTTCTTGAGCATTGGAATGTGAACCATCCTCGCATTTTAATGAGTTAGGTTAGGGCTTACTCGTAGTTTGTAAGTAGTATGTGGTTGTAAGAAAGTAGTTTTAAAGAATTAATTAATTACCTAAGAACTACACCTAACCAATGACTAGGCAGCATGGTCTAAGACCTTGGCCTGTTCCTAATAGAACATTTAAAAAATGGTGGACCGATGATATGGTGCGCGGTCGCCAGGAACCGTTAGATGTGGAAAGCGCAGGACCGATCGCGGTGGAAATGCTTGGGGGAGGCCTTTGTTCAGCTGTGGGCGTCGAACGGCTGATATGATGATGAATATTGACTTTCTTACAGGATTAGTATAAAAAAATATCTTGTTACTTAATTACTAGTTCTCAAATTTAGTTTGAAAAGGCTGCATTGTTAAATTTAATAAATTGAACAATACAGCTTTCACCTTGCAATCAGCAGCACTCACCTGATGATCACTATAATGTATTAAGTCTGTACTTAACACATTTTAACAAGGTGATTAGCCTACAGTTTAGTAATAGCCGGTTTGTGTCGAAATTTAGTTTGAAAATTGATAGCGACATTGACAAAGATAGATAGATAGATTAGCAACGCAAAACAAAAGTACAGAAAAATTTAACATAGAAAGATTATCTTATAGCTCGTAGTATCGATCTCTTCCAGACAACCTTCGGGTAAAGGAACATTTTATTAATAGGAAGGGGGAATTAGAGCAATACATAATGTAGGTAAAACACGATTTTTAGGAAACAACTGAGATATATAGGACTAAACTTTAATACATCTAAACATTGGCTGATAAGATCTTAACCCTATAAATAGTATTAATGGGAACGTTAGTTTGTTTACATGTTTGTTTGTTTGCTTGTCTTTCATTCACGATGCAACAGAGCAATGTTACGATATGTTTTTTGTGTATGGATTTAGATAAGAGACTAAAAATTGCCATAGTCTACTTTTTTCCGCGACAAAACATCTCAATCCCATGAAATAATCATAGTTTACCGATAGATGGCGCCACAAGAGACTGTGAAGATATGAGTTTCCACACGGACGAAGTCGCGGGCGACCACTAGTTTAGGTATAAGTAACAGTTGTTAATATATAAATAAAATAAATACTTCACAACAATCACACCAATTCTCTAGTCCCAAATTTAGCTACGAGGCTTGTGTTATGGGTACTAGACAACGGATAAACATACTTAAATACTTTTTTTTGTAAATAAATACATATTATACATAGAAAACACCCAGACCAGTACAAACACACGCATGTTCATGCACACTTATGCTTGTACTGTGCGGGGATCGAACCCGCGACCCTTGGTTTTAGAAGTCCGACATGTGGACCACTGCACCAAGCGGTCGTCAAATGTTGGTGCTGTTGTTGATAATTTAAAATTGACTTCACAACTCTCTTCCCTCATAGTGATAAGAACTTTCCTAGATACCTTATTCGACGCTTTGTATTTCATTTTAAATCAAGAACAGATTTCCAACCTAAACCGCGGTGCAAGATGTACTTAAACGAAACTTTGGTCCTATGGGCGTGCAACTTACCCCGGGGTAGCTTACAAGTTTATGTTAGTACGGAGCTTACGTTGTAACTCGACCTGAGAAAGAAACTTTAATTATTCAAAAATATAGCTTGGTTACTGTTTGTATTTGATGACAAAAAATACGACGATGGATGACGTAGATACTAGGATTATTACATATAGTCAATGCAAATAATAATAATAATTAGTAGGTACCTAACTAATTTACTCATATTTGCATGCCCTATAATAAAGTAAAACATGAGTACATCCTGCTAGAAACAACAATGAAATTTCATGTTTTACACAAATCAATATATTTTCATTTCATTGGACATACAATCACTCATGGGCTAAGCAGAATTGAATTGCAAACGGCTGTGTTAACGGTAAGTAGCGAAAGCTATGAGACTAGACTGGTAGACAATGCTTAAAGCATTAAGTCTACCCTTTGTGCTTAACTTCTTCAATAACTTTTGAAAAAAATAAATATAACTTAGTCCCACAAAATCCCTAAAATCAGATTGACTGGTTGTCTTTTATTAAGACAGAACATCTATTTTGTGGGTAAAATCGCCTTTATAAAAAGTACCTTAGATGCTGCAGTATTTAGGTACCTTGATAGCTTGTCGCTTAAACTGATTTAACCGATTTCCAGAAAGCACAATACATTAAAGAAGCTTTACCCAACTGATCTTCAGAACTAAACAACTGCACCAAGTTGCAGCGCTGATGCAGTTTTGATAAGATTACTGCAACTTACGTCGACATTACATTTTCCTGTCCTTGGGGCATGCCGAGAGCCATGTATTATGCCTATCTAACATTTATCTGTTCTGGAAACTTTATTAATTTAAAAATAATTAATTGAAAGGTTATTAAAATATAAAATACTAGTTCCTGCCCGCGACTTCGTTCGCGTGGAAACCCTTTATCTTCACAACCGGCGTTCGGAACTGCGCATAGTTCTTAAAAACTTTACCGAGTGGCGCCATCTATCGGTAACCTTATAGTTGATTTTTCAATTTTTCCTTGGGATTGAGATGTTGTGTCTCGGAAGAAAGTAGTCATGTCACTCTCCAGCCTCTTACCTACCTCCACACAAATTACCACATCATAACATTGCTCCGTTGCGTCTGAAAAATAAAGACAAACAAATATACTGACTTTTCCATTTGTAATATTATTAAAGGACAGATAGTAGAGATTATACTGTATAATATGTTTTCTTTAAACTTTCAAAAAGTAGATGGAAATTCAGATTTTTATGGCAGCCTTTCTTTCGAAGTTACGAAAAGCTTTTTCTTCATTTCTAATCATTCAGTCTCATTAACAAAACAGGATACTAAAATTTTGTTTTTGCACTATACTGTTTAGTTAGCACAATACTCGTTATTTGAAATGAAAAAAACATCAAATAAATATTTAATAATAATAATAACTTTTATTTCAGGCAACGAATTACAACATATTTATGGCCCATATCATAAATACCTTGAAGTCTATCATACATATTGTTATAAAACATAAATGATAAATTAAAACATTATCTAGATCACACAACACACGCGTCAGCGAATTGATACGGCATGCGCGATCATTTCGGTGATTTAAGTCATACATTCACCATCAAATCATCAATACTCAGAAATAAGTAATAATAAATTGTATTTATTTTCTTTCACAAACCAGGTGGCCTGGTTTGTGAAAGAAAACGCAGGTACTACAACTAAACAATATAACATAATATTTAATATTCATATTTGTGGAGAGCATATAACATCATGTGTTAGTGATGTGGTGATGATGATGATGTGTGTGTGTGTGTGTGTGTGTGTGTGTTTGAGCTGTGTATAAGCTTGAGTATGTGTAAAAGTGTGAGTAACATTGGGGAAATTTTATGTGATGTGAAGCTGTGTGTAAACAAATAAAATTAAATGTATCTTTTAACAAAATTGAATCAATAGACATAACAAACTTTCCGTCTCATTATAATTTAGGGACTTTAAATATTCTGTGACAATTTGTCAAATGTTTGACGGTGAGACAATAATCTGATAATGGTATAAATTTGACGGTACTAAGTATTAACACAAGCGCTCTTACCGTAAAAGAACGTAGTTGTGTTACTGAAAATACGCTTTCCCTTTGTTGCATAAACTAAGAGATTAGAGCCAAGATTACTAGAGGAAGCAGCAAGCGTAATAACGTAGCTAGAACACTAACCGTGTTACACAAGCTGGATCTTACCAAGTTATGCTCGCAAGTACTTAAGCGATGGATAAAGCTTCGAACACACAGCCAGCGGTGCTTCACGCTTGAAACTAATTCGACTGCTTTAACCATGGCTTCTAGTCACATTTGCCAAGAGTAGCTATGAAAAAAGTGATCCGTATCTCGTAATAATTTATAGCACATAATTTTATATTTAAGCTATCTCATGTAACACGTTTGTTTGTAATCCCTAAAATAAAAAAATATTTTGTGGCGACCTCTACCATTCGCCATCACAAGTGGATGCCTAACGGCAAGCACAACAGCGATAGCTGATACGGCTCCATAAGTCTAGATGGCGCTGTTAGCCTAATACCGGCCAAATTGTATCGGCCTAGTACCGCCCATGAACCGCGGTATATAAGATTTCGATCCAGAATAATATAGATAGACAAATCAAGAGGATGTCCATCGGACCTTGGTCCCCGACCATAACACCCGGTCGGTAGGAAGCGCTTCCCTTTAGCTTTCTAACTCCAAATCAGTTGCGCCAAAATCTTGCTTCTCAGAGATTGATGCAAAAATCTTAAGCCGGGCTTATGATTTTTGCATCAATCTCTTTATCTTATCTTAATAGTTGGTGTGCTCCAGGCTTAAGTTAATATAAGACGGTCAGCAAACATGGACGTTTTGTTTTGTTAGGTATTTACAATATCCCGAACGTTACGATATCAAAAATCCCGATCTTAGCTTACTTACTATTTATTTAAAACTTTATTGCACAGGAAATGTACCAAGGGTGGACTTAATTCCAAAAGCATTTTATGCCAGTCATCCTCAAGGTCATGCAGGAAGAACTAGCAGGTAAGGTTGCGGACAAACGCATCGCCCGCGTGGAATTAGGTTCTCTAATATATAAAACATGTTATTATACTCTAAACATAGCCTATGTTCATTAAGTAGAGATAATTTAGGATTCCCTTGAAAAAAGATTTTTTTAAATCAGCCCTTAGTTTCATATCAAATCTTTCCTCTTTATAATAATAGCGAACCCAGCAGACGTTGTCCTGCCCGCTGTTTTCGCAATTTTTCCATATTTGCTCACCGTTTCAACCTTCCCTAAACTTTCACAAAAAATTCAAAACCAAAATAAGCAAAATCGGTACAGCCGTTCTCGAGTTTTGGTGAGACTAACGAACAGCAATTCAATTTTTATAAATAACTAGTGGACCCCGCAGACGTTATTCTGCAATTGCTTTTTTAAAATTTTCGTATCTTTTAAACCTTCCCTGGACTTCCACGAATATTTCAAGACTAAAATTATTTAAATTGGTTCAGCCGTTCTCAAGTTTTAGTGAGATTAACGAACAGCAATTCAATTTTTATAAATAACTAGCGGACCCGGCAGACGTCGACCTGCCCGCTATTTTCACATATATATTTTTTATTTTCTCACTGTTTGAACCTTCCCTGGACTTCCACAAATATTTCAAGACTAAAATTATTGGAATCGATTCAGCCATTCTTGAGTTATAGCGAGACTAACGAACAGCAATTCATTTTTATATATAAGAGAAGAAGACTAGCGGAGAGAGAGCACACATATATAATTACAAAAGGTATAAGCTAATTAACAATTAGTTGCAACTACATACTTAATACGCCATAAAACAAAGAAATTATCAAAATTATGTCAGTAACTAAGTGCCTCTAAAAGTCAGCACTTTGCAACTCTAATAGTCCTCCTGGCCGATTCCGACCACGGCGGCCAATCTCAACAGAGATCAGCCAACTACGCAGGAGATATTATAGTGCACAAGTGTGAGCGCAATACACAGGTGCACTCACTGTTCCATCACTCGCAAAGTACGGTGAGACGGCAATCCGACATGACCGGAAAGAGATCAGGCGCAGGACCAACGGCTTAACGTGCTTTCCGAGGCACGGGGGTGTATCACCGCCAACTTCCCGACTCCGAGCTGTTTTTGAGAAATTCATGACAGAAAATCTCAGAAACAGTTTTGGCTCGACCTGGGATTCGAACCCAGGACCTCTCGGATGTAAGGCAGAAACTTTGCCACTACACCATTGAGGCAGTCGCAACTCTACACAAGTTAATAGCGTAATTATGTAAATAGATAGAGATATAGAAGATTAGTATATATTGCTTAGGTATTTAGTTCGCCTATAGCTACAAAGTTTGATATAACTTCTACAGCATCATGCGTATAAATCTAAGTAAGTTAAACTTGTTTATTTTAACTTGGTTTGTTTATCTATTCCTAGACGCTGTTTTCAGAAGGATAGGTTGTGATTTGCGAATTCAGGTTCAAAGGTGCGTTTCAAACGTTTTCCTTGACAACCGGCTTGTTTATACACTATCCCTCCGAAGAAGTTGTTTGTAACGTGATGCCCTTAACAAGAATAAAGTGGGAAATGCTTTTGTACAACGAGCGAGGTTATCTTTGAGGTTTGCATGAACATGCATGTTAGGGCTTTTATAACAATCCTAGTGGACCCCCGCGACTTCGTCCGCGTGGAATCCCTTTGTTGTCGAAATCGCGGTCGAACGGGATTAAAAGTATCCTATGTCCGTTTCCTGGTTCTAAGCTACCTCTCCATCAATTTCAGCCAAATCGGTTCTTCCGTTCTTGAGTTATAAATAGTGTAACTAACACCACTTTCTTTTGTATTTAAAGAAGATTATGATTCAAATCTTTCTTCGGTCATGTCGGATTGCCGTCTCACTGAACTTTGAGAGTTAAAGAGCACCCGTGTATTACGCTCACCCTTGTGTCTATAATATCTCCTGCGCAGGCTGATCCCTGTTGAGCCGCCGAGGTCGAAATCGGCTAGGGACCATCATGGTTCAGATACAACGTTAATAAGAGAAAAGTACGTTTGCTTTGGCTTTGAATATATATTATAAGCCATCATACTCGTATAGGCTTACAAAAAGTCTTTCTCAATCAAAAACCCTTCTTTTGAATAAATAAAACAAATGAACGAATTTAAAACAAAGCGTGAGATTTCCGAGAGTATGTAAAATCTTCTTGTGAGTTTCAAACCGTAGATAATTCGGAACTGATATACCCCACGCTTCGGTAAGCCGAAAAGTTCACCGACTGTTTAGCTGATAATAGTATCATACCTTAGAAACGCGTGACATCAAACGAAGGTGAACAAATAGACGGATTTTAAAGATCCAACTTTTGTCTGCTCGGAATCCAGGTGTGAAAAACAACGATACAAAGACTTAGTCGACGATGTACAAATCTTAATTATTACCATTATTATTATTAATACTTAACAAAATGTTAAATACCCGATTGTTGTTTCGTTAACTTATAAGTTTAACACCGTCGTCAATGTGCAGTAGTTGCTTGCTGTTAACAGCTATCAGCGGAATCAGATCCGTATTAGATTGTATCAGTGTTAGCTGTCGAGCAAGCATGACGTTGTGATTGCGAATCGGTAGATGTAGAGGTAAAAACAAATGAACGTCCCAAATTTTTGCATTTTATGGTCGCCCTACCAAAATTTAACCATGTTCACGTTTCGGAAGGGTGCGCGGCGTATTAAGGCTTTATAATCCCTTTCACGTGCATTAGATGCGAGATTGTGAAGTTTTACGGGGATAACCTAGTTGGAAGTGTGTGAAGTTAAACGCGTTCTGACTTGATCATCGGTTCATATTGTAAGAAGCAGACACAAAATTATTGGGACGCATGTCATCATTATATGTATTTTAAGTTCTTAATTGTAGGCAATTAAAATAACTACATAATACCCAACAGTAACAGTGTTTACTGTAGTAGGTCATGCTGCTTTACGTCTGGCATCGCCTAAAGGCAAGTACCGAATCAAAATTCAAAATAAAAAATAAAAAAACAATTGTAACTTTGCACCGTTATGAATATTATTCAGTCTCTCGGTTTATTGAATCGGCAATCCCACTCAACCTTCTGCATTAAGAGGTCACGTCTCCACTTAAATATGATGCGAAATCATTTGATTGTCAATACGATCGCTTTAGGTGTGTTTAGTTTAGTTTATAAGGCTTTGAAACGTGACTAGAGACGAGTTTACGTGTTACAGCTTAAGGGCATGTCGTGCGTTTGACAATTAATAATAAGTTGAAAATGAACAGCCAGCACATTTTAAAGATCTGCCTCTTGATCACTCCTCTTCATTCCTTAGTTTAAAATGTAGTCTTATTTGTTACTCTTACGAGTATACCTAAGCATGACCGTGCGAGCAAACCCGCTGCTGGCTAGACCACTGACTGATAATACCAGCGAAACTGGTCGAAATAGTTCATGTATACAATACTTAGGTAACGATGTGATTTTTAGAACACAAATTGATAAGTGGTTTCATGTAGTGGTGGATTATAGTGCGAGGATTATAATTAATAATAATAATAGTCCTCCTGGCCGATTTCGACCGCGGCGGCCTGTTCCATCACTCTCAAGTGAGACGGCAATCCGACATGACCGGAGAGCGATCAGGCGCAGGACCAACGGGGGAGGCACGGGGTGTAACACCGTCAACTTCCCGAGCTGTTTTTGAGAATTTTATGACAGAAAATATCAGAAACAATTTTGGCTCGACCTGGGATTTAGTGCGAGGATTATAGTACGTACAGAGGTAAGCTCACTGTCTTATAACAATTAAATCCACCCATTGCCATCTGAACTGTTTGTTCTCTCTATCCCACGTCTTCTGTCTCAGAACACCCTCAGTTCTTATCTCACGTCGCGCGCGGCTCATTAACTCCAGAGCCTCCCCCCCCACTACCCCCGCAGTAGCCACAGAATCCGCCCCTGAACGGCTTTTGAACAAGAGGTTATTACAAAATCTATTCAATCCAGCATACAATTAACAAAATAAAACATCTACTCGTATATGTATACAACTTACGAAATAAAGACCAAATTGAGCTTTTATCTCCGCGAACTGGTTCCAGTAGAAGGGCGATATTGTTCAAAAGTCTCATTGTAAGTGAATTAGTTCTTAAGTTTTTATGAGAAATAATGTAAAAAAAAATCCTTGTGTTTAATGTCTTTAAACACAAGAGTTCGGATATTTTGACGACCGCTTGGTGTAGTGGTCCACAGGTCGGACTTCTAAAAAACCAAGGGTCGCGGGTTCGGTCCCCGCACAGTACAAGCATAAGTGTGCATGAACATGTGTGTTTGTACTGGTCTGGGTGTTTTCTATGTATAATATGTATTTATTTACAAAAAAAAACCACAAGCCTCGTAGCTTAATTTGGGACTAGAGAATTGGTGTGATTGTCGTGAAATATTTATTTATTTTAGATAGAGTACTTGAGACTTTTTTATCTCCCTCTGATTGCATAATTCCACAACTGCTATCCCATCCAAAATTTAATAAGAAGACAGTACAACTAGTATGGGTTTCTTAGATTTAGTTGAATTTTACTGTGTTATTTTTTATAATGATATGTTGCTGTACCTTTTGCATTACAGAAGTGATTGAAAGTCATTATGGATTGCATATTTCGTTGAATGGCCCCATTTCGATTGAAGTACTATTTGAAAGTATTAATTACGGAAATGTACATCGAAAATACATTTTGCCATTCAATATCCCGGATGTTGTCGATATAAGCCCGCTGCCGAGCTCCGCTGGGAATCAGGACTGAGCCTCTACTCTGGAAGATAGTGTCCGAGTTTTAAAGTTTAGTTTATTTATTTATTTAAAACTTAATTGCACAAGAAATGTACAAAGAGTTGACTTAATGCTAAAAGCATTTTCTGCCAGTCAACCTCAAGGTCATGAGTCAACCTCAAGTTTACTTGAGGTAGAGTAGCACCCACTGCTTTCAGTTCACAGTAACATCTATTCAATCAATTGCATCTGAATTTTTGTAACTTTAACCTCTCATTTACCTAAGGAATAAGACAGAAAACTGAATTTCTGAACAGATTTCTGAAACCTGAGACAGGACAAAGGATGTAGCACGTAAGATGCACGTCATTCGCACGCTTTCGTCAATTTATAAGTGCAATGAAACGAGTGCTTTCATCTTGCAATTTCAGGCACAGTTTATACAAAGCAGCAGCGTATCGTTTTGTGGACATAGTTTGGGATTATTCCGTTTCCTTGTCTTTCTTGAAACCTTCAATTATTATTTCCAAAATAGAACCAAAATTGTGTACGTAGGTACTTAACTACTACTAACAAAAATAAGCAAAATGATGTGCCTTCAATAATAACATTACGTGGCCTATTGAGGGCACACAACATAGAAAAATTATAGGTAAATTAATTATTAATTTGATTTACATCCTTTCTAGTAGGGCCTTTGATTTGACCTTGTGCCGAAGGTCTCGTCTTTATTTAATCCCTTTCATAAAAGATACAAATACATTTTCGATATGCCATCCTTTAGGATTATTACATATCCCAATACCATTCGTTTTCTTACGAAAGCGTGGATATGCTTGTCTTCTTCAAGGGAATCTTATAAATATGCTTACGCCAATTCCGATATACATTCGAATAATGGTATCTAGGATTCCGTCCTATTTGGTCTATTATTTACTAGAGTGAGGTCATCTGAAATTCAAGCTTGATTGAACTTTCCTAACACTTTTAGAGGTGCTTGTGGCGCAGTGGTTGCAGCGCTTTGGTAGTGATACCCAAAGTTAAGCAACCTACGGCGCGGTCATGTTTGGGATGGGTGACCATTCTGACCATTTAAGTGACGTCTATTTACAAGCATCTCGTGCTTCGGAAGGCACGTTAAGCTGTTGGTCCCGGTTAATATCGTCAGATTTTAGTCGTTAAGCCTGGTCAGAGGCCCTCGAGCGGCTTAATAACATCTGACAGTAAGTTTGGTCACTTACCTTACAAACACCCCTCCACCAATCCGCACTGAGCCCGCGTGGTGGAGTATGGCTTGGACCACCTCTTAGTTGAGGTGAGGCCTGTGCCCAGCAGTGGGACGTATACTCGTATAGGCTGATGAGAACACTTTTAGATATGAATATAAAACTTCTTTTTTTTTTCAAAGGTCAGTGAACACTTTGTTTCATGTTGCGGTGGTTCTGTGCCCGTGAAAATAAGATTAGCGATTACTTGATTAAGGAGCAATGCCTTTGAGTCGTGGCCGGCCGAAGATTGTTTGGTTTTAAACTTTGGAAAGAAAAACAATAAAATCGCTTGCATTTCCCTCGAGGTTAGAACATGAGATTAGAAAAAAAAACTTGGTAAAAGAAGAAATTTTAAAACTTATCAATTACTTACAAAAAATTTGGCCAACGAAACAGAATATAGACCTGCCTTTTAAGAACATTCACATTATGTTATGTCTTAGAACCAATTACAACGACGGCTTTGGTTAGTCTCATTTTATTAAAGACACTATTCGTATATAGGTATGAGCTCTCATATCACTGTGCAACCTTAGTATGTATTCAAATGCAAAATCAATTAGGGGCTTATACAAGCTTATAAGTCTGGTTGGTAAATGTCGAAGTAGGGGTCGATGCGGGCACATGCTTTGTTAAATTAAAGTTCAATGTTACTTCGGTTGTGGAGGTGGCAAAACACGATAGGTTTCCTTACATAAACCAATATACAAGGTAAGCAGAAGTTTGCTTATTTCTTACTAGCGGCCCGCCCGCGAAGGATTTTTCCTCTTTCTTGTTCTATCCCAAGGGAGCTTTAAATCGGGATAAAAAGTATTCAATTATTCAAGTCAGCTCATACCCTGTCTGTATACCAAATTTCATCAAAATCCGTGTAGTGGTTTCAGCGTGATTGGCGGACAAACATCCAATCAAAAAAACATTTGCCTTTATAATATTAGTGTAATATTAAAAAAGCAAATTTTTATATAAACAATAACATCACATACACAAAAAAGGTTCAGCAAATTAATGAAAGTAGTTTTTCTAAAATAAGGACCATAGGTAAGGGAGAGGGTAAGCATTTGAGCATTTTTTTATTTACTATCATATCTTCGGATTTTTTTGGTGTTTCCTAATGCTTTGTCTGTCTTTCCGTTATCAGGAAATATGCAAATTATAGCAGAAATATCCATTTTAGTCGAAGAAGTCAAATGTCAAAGCTTCCCAACCCAGCTGGGGCTTTAAAGTTAAAAAATGGTATTGATCTGCAGTATATTGCTTGATATATGAAGCATTCTGACTAATACTGGGAGTCAACGCACCAGATCTCTTGGGTTACCGAAGTCCTTACGCACTTTTGGAACATTTACACCAGAAAATAAAAGTCAGTAGTGACAAGTGACAGTTGTGGAGGTTTGTATTGCCCTTTTCCCAAAAAAAATCTCAGAATTTTTTTTTCTAAACTGGCTTCGTAAACTCAAATGTTCAATGCTGGCTGCCACTCTCCTAAATCCATTTGCCAATGGCCAATTCAATGAAGTTGAATACCAGTAAATAGATAACGTAAAACTTCAAAACCATATTTAAAGATCAGTACTTTCGTTTAAGAGTTTACTTTAAAAAAAACGGATCGCTAGGCGTGGGTGTGTAAAAGCGGATCTTCATTATTCCCTCAGTTATTTCATACAATACGGGGAGCAGAGTTTTTTCAAGGATTAAGAGTAGCGCCGGGCACCTGGCACTTCCGGGGGTTATTAGCAGTAATATCTTACCCATACATGTATTGTAAGGTTTTTTATAGTATGTATGTATTGTAAGGTTAGGTATATAAGGACAGGTTTGCCACCGAGACGCGACGATGTAACGGTCGCAATTCTCATATTACGCATCCGTTGTATTCTTTTATTAAAATCAATAAAATCAATTTATTTTCGTAAATAGAATCACAAGTAGCACTTTTGCACGTTCCAACATAAAAATTAACCCTACCACCTATTACCTACGGGATATACGTTGTGTGTATCTGTTTGTTTATGTGCCTGTCAGCTAGCTGTATCTTTTAAAATATCGCAACTAAAATACAATTAATACATTGGGCTGGAAATAAATAAAAAATATAAAATTTGATGTATTTTTTTGTTTTTCGCGTGGCAACAGGCTCTGTCGAACAAAGTTTTGAGATAAATTTAAAGGAATTACTTTATAACGATGTAATTAAAGACCAATTGGCTTCCTATCTATGTATATATGTATCTGTGTGGCGATTCCCCCGTATCGTCAGAGCTAAAGCGGAACTTGTGGTAGTTTTCTCGAAGTTGTATTCGTTGGCGATTTTCCTGCCCTTTTATTTGTTCTTTACGCTAACCTTGGTCGTTGGCCAAGTGAGATACGGGCTCGCCTGCGTTGAATAGCCAAGGCTAAGTTCTACAGATGAGGAAATTGAAATGTCAAGCGATCGGTGCCTGCTTCACCGTATCTCACCGTGATACTGTTGAATTAAATTGTCAGGCGTAAAACTTTTTAACAATTTATCTCATAAACAGTATTGTTTTTTGTGAACACTTGCCAAAATTAATACTAATGTCATGAAATAAATCACTGAATTCGCTGAACAAAAAATGGTGGTAAAAATCAGTTGCGATGTGAACCAGACTCATGCACACACTTTACTTATTCATTGCACTTTGATTTAATAAAACACGTCTTCTCAGCTCATCTTACGTCTTAAAATTCCAAACAAGATCCTACTTTAGTATTTAGTTTTTTGTTAATAGTGTCTTAAAGCCTGTCTTATGTTTGTCTAGTCATAAAACACAGACAAAAAACGAAACGTGTGTGTAAATAAGTGCTACTAAACTTGTTACTTTGTTTTAAAAAATAGCTAGATTATTGTTTCAGAATAAACTTTCGTTATTGTATAATGGAATGCTCAATTACATAATAACGAAGTAATGTAGAGCCATTATTTTTCTAGCCTCTCAGCTAATATTTTCATCCAATTATACTTGGAGATATGCAAAAAAATATTCAATCCCTCTGGCCTGGGGCAGATTATTCCGTATGTCATGGGATTGAGTGAGTATTCTTACGAATCCACCCGAATCAGGGGTGTCAAATACGAAATATAGGGTATAGATAAAAAATTGTTCTATTTACCTTCATCATCCGATAAAAATTATGCTAGTTCTTGTAAATCATTTCTTTTTAAATTGCTCTTTGTCGTATAGCATTTAGCGACTTAAGATTCAACCTGATTGGAGAGAAGCTTTCAATTTTTGTCTTGGCATTGGCCGTACGCAAGATGGTGCTTACTACGTTTAAGGCGGACGCTACACGTGAATAAATATTGTGATAATAATCACGATATTCACTTTTGTATCTTGGGCCGGATCACAGCACACCCTACACCATCAATACGGACCGCGTCAGTACTGAAGCGTTCTTTGTACGAGGCAGACGTGATGGACCCGTGACGAAGGAAAATTAGAGCTTGTGAGGCAATAATTTTAGCCCTTTTTAATAAAAATACGAAACAGTTGGATAAAGAATTGGCGAAAAGAGAGAGAAAGAGATACACATGTGAATTTATAAGACGGAATTCGCCTCAATGGTGAAATGGATGTCTAAGAAAACTACTTTCAAATCCTTGATGTCTGTTTTGATAACCTTTTGAACTGGGGCCACCAAACAGGATAAATAGATTGGCAAAGACCGAGACAAAAATTGGCATTGACATTATGCTATTTTGCCACAGGAAGAAATTTTGGTGGATATTCGACTCTCGAGAATAATGACGCGGTATTATAAGCGCGATAAATATTGACAGGCGACATTACACGTTACATAAATATCACGATCCAGGAACCGGGATGGGATAACAAGGATTTCCAGAAATCCAACGAAAGTTATCGTGGTTCGTCGATACATTAATGAATATCTATATTAATTAATAATAATTTAGTAAGTAGGTTTACTTTCATTTTCTTTTTTCTCTGTATGTGCACCGCCTGTACGAGTATGTTCTCTGCTTGGTCCTGTGGTTGATTGGTAAAGAATGCATCCATTAAGTCCGCCACTGTACACAAGTTTATGCAGAAGTTTTTTTGAATAAATAAATTTAATAAATGATTTGGTGATACCAAAAGTTAAGCAACCTACGGCGCGGTCATGTTTGGGATGGGTGACCATTCTGACCATAAAAGTGACGTCTATTTACAAGCATCTCCGTGCTTCGGAAGGCACGTTAAGCTGTTGGTTCCGGTTAATATCGATATATATTAGTCGTTAAGCCTGGTCGGAGGCCCACGGGCGGCTCAATAACATCTGACAGTAAGGTTGGTCACTTACCTTACACACAACCCCTCCACCAATCGCACTGAGCCCGCGTGGTGGAGTATGGCTCGCACCACTTCATAGTTGAGGTGAAGCCTGTGCCCAGCAGTGGGACGTATATAGGCTGATGATGAATAAATAAATATCATTATCCCACAGTTTATACTGACGGATCACAATATGTATCTTGTGTGTAGCATTCGCCTGAAGGTAAGATGTTTTACTCTTTAATAGAGTTATAAATACATTTTGGCAACCCTACTCCGATCCCAAGCGTCCCTTTTAAGAATGCGACAAAAATATCTGTCGTCTCAGTAAATGTGGCATTCATATTTCTTCGGGCACGGTCTGAAATTGTATTTTTATTTGATTCCGAGATCTATCTTGCTCTAGCTCGGCGCTGGCTTTATATCAAAATAAATAGTTTTAGTGACATCTGCTCAACATTGGCACGACGTCGCCTCCATAACCAATTTTCAAACTAAAAATATTTAGGTTAGGATAAGTAGTTTTGATTTGTGTACAACTTAGAAATTAACTTACAGGGTCACTTTATATTTTTACAGTGGAGATGTGCCAACGTCAAAATTATAGTTACACTATAACTATATTTCAAAATTGAAAATTTTCATACCATACTGTACTTTAACATACATAACGTGCACTAAAATTGGTAAAACATTTTTTAATTACAGCTTCAGAGATTACACGCTAAAACAGACACTCACGAACGTCACCTCCTTTTAATATTAGTAGGTATAGACTTGTTC
Organism: Pyrausta despicata; assembly: GCA_963921415.1. NCBI lineage: Eukaryota > Metazoa > Arthropoda > Insecta > Lepidoptera > Crambidae > Pyrausta > Pyrausta despicata. The sequence continues at coordinate 1,670,138 of OY992852.1, read as the reverse complement.
TAGTCGTAACACACTCATCCCTCCATCCCACATTAAAGTGATGAGAAAATTCTCCGTAACACTCCAAAGTTCGTATAATTTCCATCTATAATCCTCTCCGGGTTGAGAGGTGCTTTGAAGTCCTTCCTCAAGTAGGACGGAACTCTTGTGAGTCATACGTTTCACACTTGACCGCCCCCGCGAACCCCCCCGAGTATACCGCTGACGTTTCGGCAGGCATTTTGCGATATTTCAGACTTTAATTGTGCTATTTACTTACCAAATTGTGGATAAAAATGTGTGTCAAGTTACGATGCTGAAATAATACCTGCAGTGTCTGATCCTCGAAAACCAAGTGCCGGTAGCTTCTTCTTTCCTTAAACCACTTTAGCAGGATAGAGTTTCTATTTTTCTAATTAAATAGTAATAATAGTCCTCCTGGCCGATTTCGACCACGGCGGCCAATCTCATCAGAGATCAGCCAACTACGCAGGAGATATTATAGTGCACAAGTGTGAGCGCAATACATTGGTTTCTAATATTGAGTAAGTGTTCAATACTAAAATTTTATATTCAATATTAAATATTGATGGTGTAATGTTGCTTCTGATTTCTCTAACACAAGTGCTGAAGCTACTTACCACGGAGTCAGATTAATTAATATGTGATTAATATGTGTATTTGATGTTGTTGTTTTTTTTTTTAAGTTGCACAACTTCACATCAATGAATTGCTAAATGGTTTTAGAAAAGATAGCTATAATAATACTTTCATGTATTCGGCTGTTGTGTTTTTGCATCTTTTTTATTCAAATCACTCGACTTCTCAAGTGTCATACCTCTTATAAGGAATACCTTTCTGAGAATTCCATACCTTCACACCACGCTGCATCTAATAATACTAAATTGCATAAATAAATAAAGGAAAGCAAATGAACCCCAAGATACACAGACTGTCTGTATAATTTCAGTATGAAGTAAAATAAAAATTCTAATTCATTCTACCCACAACAAGTTCTAGTCTTTCTATTTGTGTATATTGTAATTTCGCTCGCAGTTTTAAATGGAAAATATTAAATCCCGACGGTAGGTAATTTCTTTGGAATGGCGTTTTTTTCGCTTAGTTTAATTTCCTTTTGAGCTGATTTGAATGAATTTGTTAACTGCGTTCCCGTCTTTCTTTCATCTCCTCAGTAATTAACGATGAATTAATACTTAATTTGGGAGTGCCGTTGGCGTAGCACTAAGTTGAGATAATACTTACAGACTCTAGTCTGACGTAATAATAATAAAAAAGAACTTTATTTACGTAATCAAATACAACATTAAAAAACAAGATGATATAGTCTCCTATTAGGCATTACAGAATGCCTGTATCAGGAGGCCACGCTCTTCCGTAACGGTAAAAAATACGTAACTAATCTTAATGTAGGGACTATTTTAATTTAAAACGACTTAATCTAATTAAAAACAAATTATATGAATGTGTGTGTGTGTGTGTGTGTGTGTGTGTACGGGTGTGTAGTGTGTGTGCGTGTGTGTGTATACGGGTGTGTAGTGTGTGAGTGAGTACTGCCATTTTTTACAATGAAAGAAACGTAATTCATTGAATATGTATCTGAAAATGTTACCTTACTCATTCTTATACCAATATTTTCATAAGTTGATGAACATTAATGATAGGTATATTCTAATGAGAAGGATTTTTATAAACCAGCGGATTGCAGTTGCAAAAGTGTAAACTCTTAATTTCATAACAGCCATTTTTGGTTTTTCGTAGGTACAGGGGCTAAGGGGCACAATCGTTCACACGGTGACGAATCCGGATATTTTCACGAATTGTTTTGGTGCTGACGTTTTAACAAATCGCAAAATAAATTACGGCTACGTGTCGTGGCGGTTTAATTACCGGTCGGCTGTTGCGAATCACGTCATGATGAATTGTGTTTTTGTATGACAAATGGTCAATGACGTATCCCGTATGAATGCGATCTTACCTTAATAAATAACTCGAAGTTGGTTTAATTTTAAATAACATAGCTTGAATGCTTGAAGCTAGTTAAGATGAATGAATCTCACTGAGTTTGTTGCGCTACTTGTTTTCAGAACTTAGCTCTAATTGTCTCAAAGCAGTGGTAGGGTTAATTTATATGTTGGGTCGTGTAAAAAACCCCATTGTCAGTCTATTTACAGAAATCATTTGATTTTATAGAGGTGCTTGTGGCGCAGTGGTTGCAGCGCTTTGGTAGTGATAACAAAAGTTAAGCAACCTAAAACGCGGTCATGTTTGGGATGGGTGACCATTCTGACCATTTAAGTGACCTCTGTGCTTCGGAAGGCACGTTAAGCTGTTGGTCCCGGTTAATATTGATAGATATTAGTCGTTAAGCCTATTCAGAGGCCCTCGGGCGGCTTAATAACATCTGACAGTAAGGTTGGCCACTTACCAAATCACCCCTCCACCAATCCGCACTGAGCCCGCGTGGTGGTGTAGGCTAGGACCACTTCATAGTTGAGGTGAGGCCTGTGCCCAGCAGTGGGACGTATTTAGGCTGATCAGATCAGATTATTTGATTTTATAAATCAAAAGCGCAAAAAATTGACTCATTCTGATTGTTTTTCAACATCTCCCATATCTTTGAGAGCCCCTCAGCAGACGCCAGACGCACTCGAGAAGCGCGCCGTCAGCAGTTTCGCCCCTCCAATAAGCTCGCTTGCTAATTTGATGACTAAACATTTCAAAAGTAGTGAATTAACCTAAGATGCTTTTTGATGGTAACTGATAGAACAAGTTCACTAAAATAATATTAATTTATTTCAGTAAATAGACCCATAAGAGGCACTTTTACATGACCCAACGTATATAAATCCTAACACTATTGTTGTCGATGATGGTCAAACTTTAAGCAACACTACTACTTAAAAATGAGTTGCAGAAATGTACTGCGAAAAAATATGCATGGAGGACCTTTCTTTTTTTTAATGTCTGAAAAGCACACTTTGAACGTGTGCTTTCCTATCAATAACTATATAAAATTGTGCAATATAAAACCTGGTCAGACTTCGACACCCACCTTCTAAATACAGTGGTTGTTTGGTTGGTGGTTGATATATTTAGCTGGGTAGCTATTAAAAGGGTTTTTAACTTAGATCTTAGTTACCAAGTAATTATATTTAAATCAATTTAACTTGTTCTACTTTATTTTTTGTGGTCACACAATATTTGTTTTGAGGATAAGTCTGACTAATTAGTCTGGAGGATAATTCCCACCGAAATGGAAAGTTTCCGCAGCAATTATTTTTTCAGCGGCGGATTAGCCTGAAAGTCTGCTACGCAACACGGATGGACGTGTGTGAAGCCCAGGGCACTTATTCAATTAACTCTTTTGGGGTGTGACGCACCTTTGCTGTGGACCTAATTGTGAACCTAATTGTTTTGTCGCCTTTGACAGTAAGTATATGTTATGTAGTAGCAGTGCCCTGCGGTTTCACCTACATGTAATCCGTTTACTACGTATCCCACAGGAACCGTTACGTGAAACGGGGATAATATGTACCCTATGTGTTATTCCAGGTTATAATCTGTCTTAAATTTAAATTCATTTTTTAAATTTAAATTAATTGGATAATGTTAATAAATTTGCATGCAGTTTGACACGAATAAACAAAGTTAAGCACTATTGTAAGATGACCAACAAACGTTAATCTTACCCTATTCACGCAAATAAATATTTCTATTTCTATTTCTACGACTAGACGACCACTTTGGTGTAATAGTCAAGAGGTTGACTATTAACAAAGAGGTCGCGGGTTCGATCCCCGCATTGTTCAAACATTTGTTTGCATGAACATGTCTGTTTGTACTGGTCTGGGTGTTATATGTATTTATTTCAGTTTATTTGTAATACGCTGTTGATTCTGATATCTGTAACTCAAGTGCTTTAGCTCCTGACCACGGAGTCGGATCAATGTATGTGATGTTGTTGTATATTTAATACCGTTTGATCCAAGCATCTCAAAAAGGCGGCGTAATGATGTTCTGGCTGTGTCTTCTGGCACCAGAACAGTGTTTGCTGGTAGGCAATTCAGTTCTCGCTCAGTGTTTCTCTATTGCAAAATAAATAGAGAAATATACATATATGGAAAAACATATACTGAATGTAAAAAACTTATTCATGAATGGCTAAGAACTAAAACCTATGATGAAACTGAATTCCTGTTGTATCGCATCACATAACTAAGCTTCACATACACGCACATTCTCACTGACACACACACACACACACACACACACACACACACACACACACACACACACACACACACACACACACTCACACACTCTCTCTCTCTCTCTCACACACACACAAAGAAATGTATTATGTAGATTTAAGGCTGATTTTGTTTTGTTTTGTTAAATTTGGGTTTATATTGTTGTTATGTGTATGTAGATAAGGAAGAGCGAGGTCTCCAAACACAGGCATAACTTGCTTAAATGGAGACCTCAATCAACCATGTAATTAGGTATAAGTTAAAAACGAAATAAATTATTTATTATTTATTATATTTATTCATTATTTATGTTCCAAATTTTAGCCAAATCCGTCCGGTCGCTTTAGCGTGAAAGAGTAACAAACATCCATACAGACAAACTTTCGCATTTATAATATTAGCAGGATAGTACAGTACGTGTTAGCGTGTGTACCTACTCCTGCTCAGCCAACTTCGTGTGTTAAGTTGGCTCAGCAGTAGCTTTTTCATCTAGGTAGCTACTTTATTAATTAACTAGTTACTACAAATTGGGCTTATGTAATTACCTGTAATCACCCAATCATTTTACTACTTCGCAGCAGATAACTTAGTAAATAAGACGCAGATAAATTAGAATATTTTATGTTTACTTATTAAACTCGTTGTAAACACCACTATAAAAAAGTTGATCCACGATGTTGCACTTTTAGAATACAAAGATATTTCCGTGTATAGAAAATCATAACATGATCGTATTACAATAACATTCTACTCCTCCAAGTAAGGCAAAAATTGCCTTTCAAATATTTTTTATAAGTGACAGGCAGGCTTGGCAGGTCAGATTGATTGCGGAAATTGAGAGCTTATGGTAAAGAAATTCGTTACTAAAATAATCTTCGTCTCTGTTTGACTTTTCCTAATAATTTGTATACATTTTACCGCAAAATTATTTTGAGTTTCTGTATTAATACATACCTGACATCGATTCATATCGATTCAAGCTATTCGTCAAAATATAAGGACATAAAAGCGAGATAGAGAGTAGAAATATTTTTATCTGTAGTTTAAACGCAATGCCGTTACAGGAGAATTTACTTACACACCAATTAATTTTACAAATTGCAAGTAGACACCATTTTAAACACGAATTAATAAAAGACAATCGTAAAACACAATGTAATTTGCAATGCTAATGCTTTTAGCATTAAGTCCACCCTTTGTACATTTCTTGTGCAATAAAGTTTTAAATAAATAAATAATTTATTAAAATATCTTATGTCTATATGTCTTGTAACACAGGTATTTTATACCTCACACAAACATTTTATTTTATTGTACCTCAATTGTTGTCCAACTGCAAATGTATGTTTGTGATGAGAAAATAAAGATTTATTATATTGGATTTCACTGAAATTCATCTATTGTTTATCCAACATTGTTGATGTCGAGATAATGTCACCCATTAAAACGAAAACTTGCCAAGCTTTTGGCTTTTCAATTTCCGTAACTGAATTTCCAATTGTGCGTTGAGCTTTTCAGCACTGAAATTGAAAATATCCAACTGCAAATGTATGTTTGTGATGAGAAAATAAAGATTTATTATATTGGATTTCACTGAAATTCATCTATTGTTTATCCAACATTGTTGATGTCGAGATAATGTCACCCATTAAAACGAAAACTTGCCAAGCTTTTGGCTTTTCAATTTCCGTAACTGAATTTCCAATTGTGCGTTGAGCTTTTCAGCACTGAAATTGAAAATGTCACACGTCATATTTTCATATCTTTCTGCAGTTCAATGCGAAAGGAAAGACCAGTCCTTTTTGTAGGGTCCTTTTGATTTTTTTACAAATAACTTATTGAATAAAAACTATCTCTATACTGGTTAAAGTCATTATTTATGTAAAAGAATTAATTTAAATCAATCATGTAGATAAGTGAAAACAATGTACGGTTTTCTGTTTTCTAAGATTCATTGCACGCATTTTCTACTGATGATGGTGACAGTTAAAGTGAAGGGCAAAAGACCAAGACGACGTATCCCTAAGAAATGGTCGGATCAGATATCCGAACAGCTGGATATACCCGTACGCTCTGCCAAAGCCTTTAAAGCGATGACAATTTACTTTGGAAAAAAAGGAAATAAAATTGCAAGAGTTTCAATAGTTTACTCGCACTAGTAAATTAAATTTTATTATAATAATTGAATTTTTCAAATTATGGTTTTTTTATTTAATCGAAAAAAATAACTGTCAGGCTAGGCTTTCATGTTGAGAAATCAGTTGAATTTTAACATATTTACCTGCATTTAGTTTCAGTTTAAAAAATACTGCAAATATCCAGTTTTTGAAGTAATAATTTTAATGAGAAAGTCACTTTAATAAAATTACAAAGAGATAACAACTGGAGCAAACCTCATTAATCTTTTCACTTTGAAAATGTTTTAGTAATAGGTCAGTGGTCGGTAAAAATAGGCTTTTGTTACAGTGGGCCTGACAAACGTTATATCTTTGTAAGGCTTTTCACTGAAAACACAGTAAAATGTTATCTGTTAAGTAAAAAAATGTTATTTGTTTTTTGTAATTAACTACTAATGTACTTGTACTTTTACTAGGATCAAAAAGACACATACTAAAACTAGCTAGGATGATACATCTCAGCTCGGATAATACCAAAATCTGTGTAATTAATTATAATTATAAATTGATTTATTACATATATATATTAATACTAGCTGACCCGGCGAACTTCATACCGCCTTAGCGTTGCAATGATTGAACAATGTCATCGAATGACATTGATATTAGTTACGCGCGTTTTTTAAAACATGCAAAATTAAATGTATATTTTTCAATATTTCTGAGAGATTTTCTCAACATTTTTTCCGTAAGAACCTTCTCCTAATAATAACAAATACAACAAAAAAAGAATTGGTGAAATCGGTCCAGCCATTCACGCGTGATGCCGTGACCAAGAAAAACGGGTTTAATTTTTATATATATAGACTAGCGGACCCCGTAGACGTTGTCCTGCCGGTTGCTTTTTTGTTATATGTTAAGGGGTGGGCCACCCTAATCACTAAGGAGTATGAAAAATAGATGTTGGCAGATTCTCAGACCTACTCAATATGCTCACAAAATTTCATGAGAATAGGTCATGCATGTTTCGGAGGAGTACGGGAACGAACATTAAAATAAATAAATCAATTTATTTCTGCAAGTAGATTAACAAGTAGCACGTTTACACGTCCCAACATATAAATTTACCCTACCATTGTGACACGAGAGATGTATGAATTCAAAGGCTGATTTTATTTTACTTTATTTATTTCACAATCATAATCTTTATTACATGTCACACATGTCACACGTTACAGTCAGATGACGATACATATTAAAACGTAGTTTTGGTCCTGTCACTCGACTAGATTAAAGCTACCACGTGTTTCTTTACATAATACCAGACAAAAACGTTATTTCGACCCGAATTCTACAGTGACAGAGGTCCCACTCTATCAGATTATGTCTACATCTTTAACTCTATTTGTCCCTGTCACTCCCGTAAGTATGTCTGGAGGTATAAGCGCGACAAATAAAGGTGAGTATAAAGCCTGTGGCTTTTGGAGTGGGACTTGATAAGATTGAAAAGCACGTGATTCCTACATTGATATCTTTTTAGTTTTTGCACAAAGGTACAGATGTTACGAACGTCGAACCCTGTATTTGTCTGCGACTGACGGGTAGCCAATATCGTAACGTTGATATAGGGTAGGTAAATACTGTGAAAACAAAGATGTTACAAGAAATTGAAAAAAAAAAGTCAATCAAACCTTGGATTTTGGATTATTAAGTTTTACAAAAAATCTTATTAAAATTAACAAAAACATGAATACATTACCCGTTTTCAATTCGGTTATTATTGAGAAAGCAATTTCCTTAAAAAAAAGAAAGAAAATACATTTATTAATCAATGGACCCTGCCAGCTTGGTTTTTGTTATTTATCTGTATTCTTTCCATGATACACAAATTATCTTTACCATAGTCAGTCGTAGTTTCATCAGCATTGCCTTCCATATGAACAGGCCTCACCTGCGACTTTTTTATCGCCGCAACTGGCAGCTTGTCAACCATTCGCTAAATGCAGCAGGGTGTGGCCTGAGCCTCATGCGTACGGTAAATACTGGTTAATGTACATTTAGTGAGATCTGTCTTTCAAAATATGGATGACCTTGAAATCTAAACTAAACTAAATCTCTCGTTTGTCGCACAGACACAACAGTTAGACATAGTTTGTCAGCAGACAAGGACATGCCTATTCAGAGTTAGCCGCTACCGAAGCCGGCGGCCCGGCTAAAGCCACTGTGATCCCGGTATCAACTAGGTACGGCTAGAGCGTCTCTTTGTGCTCGCTCGCTTAGCTCGCTCCGCTCTAGTCCTGAGGCCCTAAACAAGGTAAGATGACTGGATGATAATATAATAGTTTGACACCTTGAAATCGTTCATGTAAAAAGGAATAATAAGTACCCTATGTGTTATTGCAGGTTATAATCTATCTACGACTAGACGACCACTTTTGTGTAATGGTCAATAAGTTGACTATCAACCAAGAGGTCGCAGGTTCGATCCCCGCACTGAACATGTCTGTTTGAACTGGTCTGGTTACTTACTTTCTGCAAAATCTTTCTCACTCTCCTTATCTTTTAGTTAACATTTTTATTAGGTGTCCCCGTTTAAGTAATTTTATCATCATAGGCCTTATCCTTCTAATACAGACAATTTAAGCAGCAAGGCACTTCTTATTATGGCATCACAGTACCTTTCGCTAAGACACGTAATTTTATTTTTACGCGGAGGAAATGTGTAACGCATACCTACTCCTGTGGGGACGGGGAAGAACAGGGACTTCCAATCAACATTCTCAAGTCTTTCCACTAAAAGAGTTATCTCATGCCGCAACGGAGGATCGCTTGACGCATGCGCTCCGTTAAGACACAAGACTGACGTTTCGATAACCAACGAAATCGATAGCGATTTCCGACTATGCAATGTTACTTTGTATAGGAGTCTAGAGCTCGCGTGACACTGGGCTTTCGTTGTAGACTCTAAGCCGCTGGTGTATTGTCTATTCGATGCCTTAATAAACATGGAATGGACTGCCTTGTTGGTGTAGTGGCAAAATTTTCTGCCTTACATCCGAGAGGTCCTGGGTTCGGATCCCAGGTCGAGCCAGAATTGTTTCAGAGATTTTCTGTCATGAATTTCTCAAAAAAAGCTCGGAGTTGGGAAGTTGGCGGTGTTACACCTCCGTGCCTCGGAAAGCACGTTAATCTCTCTCTGGTCATGTCGGATTGCCGTCTCACCGAACTATGAGAGTGATGGAACAGTGAGTGCACTTGTGTATTGCGCTTACACTTGTGCACTATAATATCTCCTGCGTAGTTGGCTGGTCTCTGTTGAGATTGGCCGCCGTGGTCGAAATCGGCCAGGAGGACTATTATTATTATTATTAAACATGGAAATAGACATAGTCTTTCGACTGAAGTTCCGTCTACCTACGAGGTCAAGGCACATATGCGATTTTCTGACGTCGCGACTCGCTACGCGCTGTTAGTCGTGCGTCGTCGGGCGGTGTGCGGTGGGTGTAAAATGTGATTAGATATCAAAGTAAAAAGCGTACTGCCTAGAAGTTGTTTCTGTGATCAAATTCTTTGTATTACTTTACAGTCCCAAAGTAATTTTATTTTATGATTATTCCTAAAATGCTTTGAACCAATTTACCCAGAGACTAGGTATACAAGTAGATTTTAGTCGTTATTCATAATTAAGACTGCGAGTATTACTTAAGTAAACGGCTCAAGAAGTTATTTAGTATTCTAATACTGATAGCTATGAAAACATTGCGTATTTATCACAATTAACTTAAACAATAAGCACTAAATGTAGTTAGCCCAACTTGTAATGTTTGTGCAAAGCTTCTTTTAAGGTTTTATTAAAATTGATAGCTTTTTGTGTTTAGTCTTTTGCTGTTCATCATTTCAGAAAAAAAAACTTAATGCAATTTTCGTAACAAGACCAAATGGAGTCAGTTATGACTCCATTCATTTATCTCACTCACTCATCACGTCACTCATCCCTATATTTGAAACTTTAACCGTTGCAGTAAATAAAAATTGAACATTGACCTTTAAAGTGTGTAGCTGGTATTTTCAGTGATTACTTGTAAATCTTCTAATCTCTTTGTCCAAAAATATATAGGGTGAGTGTCTGTAGGTCACGGGTGAATCTTAAAATTTCTATGGAAGCGAAAAACGAAACCCACGTTCATTGCCCACGTTTAGTCCAAGTATACATGAAACAGACAACTTGCAAACAGGCTGGCTTGCGTTCACGCAAGACTATCATCTCTATATATATACAATTCTCGTGTCACAATGTTTGGTCCCATACTCCTCCGAAACGGCTTCACCGATTCTTATGAAATTTTGTGAGCATATTGAGTAGGTCTGAGAATCGGCCAACATCTATTTTTCATACTGATGATTTTTCATAGTGATAATAAAAATAATTTATAAAGCAAAACAACGTTTGCCGTGTCAGCTAGTTATCAAATAATTGGCTAGACGACACCACCAATCGTTGACATACTTTTTATTATCTGTCAAAACGGTCTGCCTCCATAGATTTCGTATGGTAATAAATGATTGTGACGTCACGGCCATGTGTCAGAAATCGGAGTCAATTGACCGAATATTTATTGCGTTTTGTGTGTTTAAAAATTGGTCTCTACAGCTTTTTTGAAATATATTGGTTGTATTAACTTCATAGGGGCTATGTTTTTTAAACACCATGTTCTTGACAATATTTAAGATAGGTGTCATCATCCCAATTATCTAATTTGGTTTAACTTGTAGTTAGTTGTTGTTTTTCTTCTAACTACCTACTATAACTACTTTTTGCACTTGCTTTACAACATACTGAAACAGCTGAAAATCGCATACGAGCATTTCTCGATTAAAGTTTTGCTTATTCCAAAATGAGCTTCGTTATTTCAGGTTATTCATTGTTACTTTAGCTTTAAAATACACTCCTCATCAAAAAAAGCGAAACATATCCGTTTATGTTTATTATTCTCTAATTAAGGGCGGGCATCGCTTCGATGACAGCTCATATTTCCAAGTTTTTTTTGCCAAGTTCTCAATGTGTGCGAGCGATTCTTTGTAATGGTTGGTTTCAAAATTACCCGATTGGATCGAATAGGTTTCATCTTTTGTCAGTTCATTCATACAGTTGCGCTGAAGGCTTTTGGCATTTACTTTATATTATGCTTAATTACCTTATCTAATTATATCTTGACTTCATTCAGAATATTGTTTTATCTATCTGCTTGTTAATAATGCCACAAAATGATTCCTAATTCTCAGTGTTTGACTTTAAAGTTTATATATTTATAAAAAAAGTAACACGGGTCTTGTTCTCAAGAATCCTATTCATTCCTCAAGCGAATTTATGTATAATTTGTTAGCTTTTTATCTTATTTGGAACTTTCTTGTAAGCACGTTATTTTTGTGACATACGTTCCATGAATTTGATGCATGTTGAACTTTATTTTTTGTTATGGATTCCTGGAGACTATTCAATTTCTTGTCCAGGGCCGATGAGAAATTTGTCAAATACATACGCATTTCAGCCGCACGCACGTGTGTTCGTCGTCACCATCATACTTGCGCTTGGTGGTGTTACTGACGGTGACATAAAGGGTCAGGGTCACTTAAAGTTAGTCGTGGGTCTGGCTGTCGCTGTGATGTTGTCATCGAAGGAGAATTAGGTAAGATTTTTGCCAGGCTTTTTGTAAGGCCGACACTGCCATCGACAAGAGCGAAACGTTCCCGCAGTGGCTGGGAGACGGCGGTTGAGTGTGTTTGAGTGGCATAGTTATCTGCGCGCAATCGTATGCGATAGGTACGTGATAGGCATGGGTCACACGCGGGTACCAGGCGCGCAGCAGGTAGGGAGTAGCTAGCTGGAAGCAGGATGCGTCGACGATGCCCCAGATGAGTCAGCGCGGTCGGCGGAACCAGTAGCGCTTGAACTTCACCTCTTCACTTGTTATACAGTACTTTTTTATTACTTGGTTTGTTTTGAGTAAAATATATAATTCGTATTAATTAATTGAGGTGGGTTCAGTCTTAATCGCGTCTGTACACAACATTATGTCCGGGGAGAGAGATATGTTGAACGTATTGTGTGTTCCGAGGTAGACTGATATGTTGTATGGGTTATGAAAATACGTTTTCGGCGAGTGTAACCGTAGGGCGGCCTCGGCTTATCCGTAATCCGCAAACAAACAGCCATTGTAAACATTGTCACCCGGTATTAGGTTTGCTTTATTTGCGTCTGTATAAGCGGTAAGCCTCTGTTTTTCTACGGACAAAAATAACACACCGGTGTATTTTTGTTATTTATATGCTTTACTTGGTAGCTTGGTCGCCTTATTGAAAGAACAAAAAAAATAAGTTTCCCATAACTGAGTGTCTAAGACTATACGCAAATATGTATAATTAGCTTCACTCTAGTGGCTTTGCCCGCGAGGAATGCGGTTCTCTAATATATTTTATCATATTATTAAATATGAAATATAGCCTTTGTTCCTCAGGGATAATATAGGATTCTAATGGTAAAAGAATTGTTTAAATCGGTCAAATAGTGTCGGAGCATCTTCAATTCAATCAAAACTTTTATCTTCATGATACTAGTATAGATAACTTATTCTGCATGACATGATAGTATTGGAAATTAGTTACTCTTAGACAATCTGTTACTTTACTCATTTCCGCCTTTACTTTACTTTACTCACCCAGTATTTTTTCAGAAAATGCAATGAAAATAACATAAATAAAAGGCAGGAAGAAAACACCGAAGTGTCACCTAAGTGCCGTTTCCAAAGAATCCACTTAAGTGCCTCACTGTTCAGTTAGATAAAACTGTTTGGTCTGCTCCTTGATCGCACGGGTTCAAATTAACCCTCACTCAACCAAATACACCTGTTTAAGTGTACGCACTGCGCATGTGGTGTTTGTGTCCAACTGTTCGCCGGCTAGTGTCGCTCAGGTTTCGGTAGCGAGGGGTCGTTTCTACCCCCGGGCTGATTCGCGCGATTTTATCCGACCACTTCGGAAATTACTTTCTTATCGAAGTTTGCGGGAAATTGAAGTGCTTTGTTAAAGGTTATCGATTCCGATTTCGAATTGGATACAGCTACTTTTGAAATTTGAATACCGGTGGCGGATTCGGAAATTGGCGTAAAACTTTTTAATTTCGATCACCTGTGACTTACAATTAAAACGTTTGCAATTAAATACAGCGTGTGCCCAGTCTGTGTTTTGACTTTGACAAGTGTGCGTTGCTTGTCACCAGTTGTCTTCAGTTGGTGTGAGAGAAGTTGTGAAGATGTGGTGGATCCTGCGCCGCGCCCGCCTCACTGGGGCATCCCTGTTCAGCACGGCTTCGAGCACGACAAACAACAACAATGCTAAGACAGGTTAGTGAGGTTGATTCTTGTACAGAAGACAGCTTATCAGGTTACCCATATTTGTTGCAAAATTGACCTTATTACAAGAGTTTAAGATACAGTGTTTACCGTTACCATAAAAATGCAGTGTTTACCGTGATGTTATCTCGTGTGTACTTCGTGTTTGTGTTTGTTACATTTCTTTGTTTTGACGTTACAACGTCTTATAAATTGGTTTGCCGGGTGACACTTCAAGAAACTGCGTTACGCTGCTCCGCTCACGTTCCGCGCGAGAGAGACAGACCGAGAGAGAGAGAGAGAGAGAGAGAGATAGGCATACACACCGGTTCATGTTATACGAATGAATATTCACATAAAAATTATTTTACCACTCAAAGTCGTTGTCACGTAAAACTTTCGCGCGTATACCGACTTTACAGGCAACCAATTTTTTTTTTAGGAAAGGAACTGCATACCGTTGTAAGTTTTTTGCTCATTGAAATTGAGACATGTTTTATAAACTTAATCTGTGATTGATCGTTAAATAATATTATGACGTTGCAATTCTTTATACACTTACTATAATTAATTAGGAAATAAATAACCTATTATAAATTTTCATGATACTTGTTTCCAAACAGTTTTAGGCTTACTTGCATAAAAAAGTACTAAGTTGTGTACAGAAACTAGGAATGACTTCTGGCTTACAAAACTGGACACGTGTATCTCAGTAGGTACCTACGTGTAAATGTAATTTGAAGAGCTCAGCAGCCAGGTGTTGGTCGTCACAGATGCCCCTTGCTCTCTGAAACAAAGTTTTGCCCACGGTAGCCAACTGTCTAGATTATGGTGAGAAGCACCATTGATACCATTTTTTGTGTAGATAGGAACGTAACTTAATAATTTTGAGTGATGGTGGTTTACTTTTTTTTTTTGTAATAACAACTAACACCTTAGTCTACCTGTGACCACGGACGCTGGAAAGGGTCCGAAACGTCAGGTGAAATAAAATCTAAATAAATCACGAAATCTCATCAGCCTATATACGTCCCACTGCTGGGCACAGGCCTCACCTCAATTAAGAGGTGGTCCAAGCGGGCTCAGTGCGGATTGGTGAAGGGGTGTCTGTAAGGTAAGTGACCAACCTTACTGTCAGATGTTATTAAATCACGAAATAATCCATAAAAAAGTGTATCATTTCAATTTTTACTGTTCGGGTAAACTAAAGAAACAAACATTTGATGAGCTATGTTATCCCATTAGGTATGCCGATTTGTGTGAAACGCGTCAGAAATGAAGCCTCATTTCTGACGCGTTTCACAAAGGGCAATTAATTTTACTGTTGCAATACCATAAAATCTCAATCGGGTACATAGATAGAAAAATTCTTGCTTTGCACAACAGGTGCTAGCGCATCAGCTTTTGTTGAAAATCGCCCCTATCTTAACTGCACCAGTCGGTGCAAAGCATAGTTCGTTCGCACATGGGTAAGTCTTACAATTGCTACGCCGTAGCTCGTAGCTACGGTACGTAGTCAAACACATTTTAATATCGTTGGGTCAGAGTGTTGCAGTTGTGTGCACTAAGAAATGTAGTTTCGTAGCAATCGCTTATTTATACTATAACATTGAGAATGGTATTATATCATTGAGTCAAACTCATAATGGTTGACATTAATATTGTACATATTTTAGTCAGCGTATCATTTAGCAGTGTCTCGTAGCAGTTTTAATAAGTACTTGACTATTCCTATCTTATTAATAAAATGAACTTTTAGAGCTAGGAAGTTTGTGCAGTATCACCAACTTCCTAGCTTTAAGAGTTCATTTTAACATTTCAAAAGTTAACGTTAAACTTAGAGCAAGCACGTCGGTGCTTGCTCTAAGTTTAACGTTAACTTTGTCTGTTAAAAGTTTAAGCACTTTTGTGCAATACACAAAGTTATACTAGTGCATCCAACGCATTCAACTGAATAATTTCTTAGAGCTATAATTTAATAATTAAGAGAAACTATGAGAATCGAAACTAGTTCTGAATATGAAAGACATCACTAGCTACCATATTACTGACTAGCGGCCCGACCGCGACTTCGTCCGCGCAAACGTTGGATTTCTCCTCCTTCCTGTTTAAACCTAGGGGCGCATTTAATCGGGCTAGAAAGTATCCTATCACCTAAGTCAGTTCATACCCTGTCTGCATACCAAATTTCATCAAAATCCGTTCAGTAGTTTCAGCGTCATTCACAGACAAACATTCAAATAAAGAAACTTTCGCATTTGTAATATTAGTGTTATTTGGTCATTAAACTAAATAGCTTTGAAGGCTTTAGTCATACAGGTAAGGAAATTTATATTTTCAGCCTTATCAGTAGGTACAATCTTCATTCTTGAACATAAAAGACGTCTTCCAAACCTTAATTAAACATTCTAATCCCTTTCCCGATGGAATCCTGCAGTGAGATCGGTTCATATCCCACTTTACTGAATTTATTTCCCTCCAATTTCCTCGATGATAGGCAAGGATCTACGCGCACTAGGGATGTGTATTTGAAAAAGTACTTAAGAAAAAAATCACAAGCTTTGGCGGTAAAAGCAGACGCACAAGAATCCGGCTACACTGAATTGATTGAGGTACTTCCACCACCAAAAGTTCTATTACAGACCAAACGCTGACATATTACGTGGTTTAGGCGCACTGACAGCATAACGTAGGCAATTTTCGTTTGTCTCTCTGAGTTGGTCTAGTTTCTCTGTGGTTAAAGTTGTTCTAGTTTCTCTCTGGTTGAAGTTGTTCTAGATTCTCTCTGGTTAAAGTTGTTCTAGATTCTCTCTGGTTGAAGTTGTTCTAGATTCTCTCTGGTTAAAGTTGTTCTAGATTCTCTCTGGTTAAAGTTGTTCTAGATTCTCTCTGGTTGAAGTTGTTCTAGATTCTCTCTGGTTAAAGTTGTTCTAGATTCTCTCTGGTTGAAGTTGTTACAGATTCTCTCTGGTTAAAGTTGTTCTAGATTCTCTCTGGTTAAAGTTGTTCTAGATTCTCTCTGGTTGAAGTTGTTCTAGATTCTCTCTGGTTAAAGTTGTTCTAGATTCTCTCTGGTCAAAGTTGTTCTAGATTCTCTCTGGTTAAAGTTGATCTAGATTCTCTCTGGTTGAAGTTGTTCTAGATTCTCTCTGGTTAAAGTCCGTCTAGTCAGCTTTATTGACGTAGACCGCTGTACTTATATTTCTGCTATGTATCGATTGTGAAATTTTCTAAACTTGCCAAGATCGCAATTTTGCGATCTTACTAGATGTAAGTAAGTTCGGTTTAAAGAATCTTTATTTCCATTAAGACAATTCTTGTCACTTACATGGAAACTTAAAACTAAGTAAATTAGGTAGGTAAACATTATTACAAAATTAGCAGGATCGTCGCCGCGTCACTGCTGAAGATAAATTTATTTAGCCGTTTAGTTAATATGTGGGTTGTGCTTTATTGAGTATCTCTCTATTATGTATAATTATAAGAACCAATTATCTTTAAGTTAAGAAAACTAAGTGTTGAAATAAGATGAGAGTAGAATATTTATTGTATCCATCGCGTAGAACACGGAGGTTATTTGTCGCTGGAAACGAGCTGACGGGTTAAGATAGAGTAAAACCGATTTTTACCCTTCCAGTTACATAAATCGATTTGTGAACCTTGAACTACAAATCGATTACATGGAAGTCTACATAACTTACTGTACATGTCAAAAGTTGTTGCTACGAGTATACGGTATAGATCCATTAGCGGACATCAGTCTTTAAAATACTTTTAAAACTTTCATGATATTATTTCAAACTAGCGAACATCACAGGCCTGTTTTTTTTAAATGATGTTGTAGTAAGCATTATCCTCTTAATTTAAGGGATGTCATAAAAAATGAATTGGTCACATTGGTCCAGGAATCTGGTGTTATGCGCTTATCAAAACTATTTTAAAACTTATTAAAAATCAACACTTATTAAAGACTAGTAGTAGCAATTGACTTTTTTTTGAGAGGACGTGTCCCTAAAATTTGAAAATAGGGTATTCTACTGTATTTACATGCTTTTAATTAGTGTCACCTGTCCCGTGTCTGTTTAAAATCAAATCTTGCAAGCTAAATTTTACCCGTTGCCGATTTAGGTGAAATAAAAGTATACGTGTTTATTTAGTTTCGATACACAATATGATTTACAAAAGCTTGGTAAAATCGCAAAATTTTTTCTCCGCACGTTTTGCCATCCCTGCGCACAGGAAATTTCAATAAAGTGCCGTACAAATATTCAGCCTTATTAATATTAAGTCTGGAACCAGCGTCTTTGAGTCTCAAACACTCGCGAAAAGCACTCAACACTTATACATAATATCTCGGATAGATTTATTTCAGAATCAGGATACACATAATTAAGTGCTTGTTCCTATTTGATAAGCTTTGGTAGGATTGCGATGTGCGACAAATTCCAATAATGTATTAGAAGTATAATAAAAAGCCGAAGTATAAAATGATTTTTAAATAAATAACCAAGTGTAAGTAATCATGTAAGCTTTAACACCCACCTGGTGAAACCAGGCATGACGATTCCATAGCGCGGTGTATTGCTATGAGTTATTGTTGGTTGTGCCGTGCCTTATTCCAATTGTAAAAGGACAAAATTTGGGGTCTTGGGGCATTTGGGACCTGAAGCGATTAGGACCGCAGTTCTAAACACCCAAGAGTCGCTTTTGAATGGGGCCATTGGGACCGCAGTATTAACTGCGGTCCGAATCACCGAAGTTTTTTTTTGACGTGACAACGTCTTATAAATTAGTTTGCCGGGTGACACTTCAAGAAACTGCGTTACGCTCCGCTCACGTTCCGCGCTCACAAAGAGAGCGAGTGAGAGGCACGCGTCCCTTCGACTCGGGCATGGTTAGCCCGCCTAAGAGCGAGTGAGACGGACATAAAAAGTGAAAGGCACGCGTCCCTTCCACTCGAGCACAGTTAACCCGCCTAAGAGCGAGAGAGACAGAGCGAGAGAGAGAGAGTGAGAGAGATAGGCATACACAACGGTTCATGTTATACGAATGAATATTCACATTAAAATTATTTTACCACTCAAAGTCGTTGTCACGTAAAACTTTCGCCCGTATACCGACTTTACAGGCAACCAATTTTTTTTTGAAATGGGTCGGACCACGAGCTTCAAAAATTTAAGGATTCTTATTATTTATTTGTTTAGTTATGAAGAAACATGGAAAAAGGCCATTATAAATAATGGCCTTTTTTTCGGAATTCACTGCGTTCTCAAACGACTTATTAAAATGGCCCCATTCAAAATGGGCTTTTGGGCGTATAGGACCGCGGACGAATCGCTTGTGGTCCCAAATGCTCTAAGCCCCAAAATTTGTGTATTACAGATGGCAGTGTTTTGTTTCCAGGTGCATCTTCTATGTCACATTGTGAGTTGTATTGTAAGTCCTGCGACTTCCAGCTCTAGTTTTTTCAAGTGGTTACAGTTTGATGTATTTGGATTACTGCGCTGCCGTCGTTTAGTGGAAATTTAAACCAAAATAATTCTCTTTTTCAGCTTTAGTCATGGATTTCCGCAAAGTAACGCCTGATTCCATCAACTATATTACAGAATGTCAAAAAAAAATTTTCACTTCTTGACAGAACTGTTTGGCTTTCCCTAGTTTTAAAGCCTTGCTTGTACCTTATGGAGCTTGGTTATATCTTTTTTATTACCCAGATCTAGTATCTATTTCTGTCTAAGGTTTCATCCACAGGTCACTGCTGCGGTGGTATTTCTTAGTACCCTGAAATTGTTTGTAAATCATATATTAACAAACGTAAGATAACTAACTCCCTCGGTTTTCTCTAAGTGCTGTTTATTTCGTTGAGTGTCGAAGCGAAGCCTCGTGAAGTGTTTGCCTTCCAGATGAGTTAGTTCGCGGATTAAAGCTAAGTCAGCTAATGGGTTTGCTTTGTATCAATTGGTTTGATTACGTCAAATGCGAAGTAATGGCATGCCTCATACTTGTAAGACATTCAATTGCTTAATAATTTGATTACAATCTCACTATTTACATAAGTAAATAGTTATCTTTAAAGACTAATTAGTTGACTTGCAAGAAAGACCTCTATTTTTGAGTAGCGTCAAACTTTTGAGTTCAATTTAATTATTGTTGCAAAAAAATTTTTTTCATTATTCGAATGAGATTTTTTTTACCTAATATGAACCGTGTTTATAACTATTTCATCGGACTGTTAAATTGACAAATGGTGCAAGAGTAACAATGTAATTATTTTAATTGCCAAAACAAACCGAAGGCCTTGTGAATGGCAAAACCATCCTGTTATACCGCGACGATGACCTAACCAATAAAGTTGTGAACGAAGTTACCTAAAACTGACCCATCCTGCTCCACGGTGACCTCTAACAACGCTTTGATATAAATAAAATAGAACATATTACAATAACATTTATATATTGGCTACCACAGACAACGAAAGATACATATACAAGCCGGTTGCGAACAGAAAAGACGAAATAAGGAAATAAATAGAATAATGCTATCTTTAACTTTTAAATGTCAGGTAGCATATCTTCCGATTGACTACCTCGTTGGTGTAGTGGCAAAGTTTCTGCCTTACATCTGAGAGGTCCTGGGTACGAATTTCAGGTCGAGCCAAAATTGTTTCTGAGGTTTTCTGACATTAATTTCTCAAAAACAGCTCGGAGTCTGGAAGTTGGCGGTGTTACACCCCCATGCCTCGGACTGCACATTAAGCCGCTGGTCCTGCGCCTGATCTCTTTTCGGTCATATCGGATTGCCGCCTCACCAAACTTTGAGAGTGATGGAACAGTGAGTGCACCTGTGTATTGCGCTCACATTTGTGCACTATAATATCTCCTGCGTAGTATGCTCATCTCTGTCGAGATTGGCCGAGATGGTTTCCGAGATTTTCTGTCATCAATTTCTCAAAAACAGCTCGGAGACGAGAAGATGGCGGTGTTACACCCCCGTGCCTCGGAAAGCACGTTAAGCCGTTGGTCCTGCGCCTGCCGTCTCACCAAACTTTGAGAGTGATGGAACAGTGAGTGCATCTGTGTATTTGCGCTCACACTTATGAACTATAATATCTCCTGCGTAGTTGGCTGATCTGTGTTGAGATGGTGCCGCTGTGGTCGACATCGGCCAGGAGGACTATTAACTTCCGATTTTATTTAAATCAAAGTAGTATTGGCCAGCAGTGACCCGAGGGAATAGCTATGTAACTGACAGAGCGTGTTCTGACATCGCCCAGACGAGGATACATCGGGGTCTAATTGGTCCGCGGTACAAAGTTACGTCGAGACCTCACCCGCCGGGTACAATTCGATTCGGGAGCATGTTGGGCCAAACGGATTTCAGGGTAAATAACTATCTGAAAACACTAAATTGTTGCAACACATGTTTATTGTTAATAGTTCACTTTATTTGTTGTTGAAAAATTTACATACAAAGAAGCACAAATGGCTGACTTAATGCAAATAGGCGATCCAAACAGTTAGCAATCCTACCTAACTAAATTCTGATAGACTGTTTTTTTTAAATAATAACTTAAATATACAACAACATCACATACATTGATTTAACTCCGTGGTAAGTAGCTTAAGCTCTAGATGTGACACGAGTTACAAATATCAGAATCAACAGTGGTATTACAAATAAACTTAAATAAATACATATAAAACCCAGACAAGTACAAACAGACATGTTCATGCTCACAAATGTTTGTACAGCGCGGGGATCGAACCCACGACCTCTTGGTTAATACTCAACTTCTTGACCATTACACCACATCATCAGATTCTAAACTCTATTAGAACATCATGAACATCACAACTAATAAGACATCTCTCTGTAAACCACATCGCCACAAAACCAGTAACTAAAGGTAAAAAGCCGTGTAAAAAAGGAATATGGATAGAAATATTTGCGTTTTTCCTAACAGGATGAATTCAATTCATCAAAACGAACACGATCGGGTCGGATTGGCCAACACAAAAACAACCACTAAATATAATTGGAAACATGCAACATCGGACTTTCATGTAAAATATAAGCTATGTAAATATAAGCTATAACTTTGGGATGTAAAATATAAGCTTAACATTCAGTTTAATTTTTTTTGTTGAATGGCGGATTATCAATCAAACATTTTCATATTATCTCTTACTCTATCTATAACGTAAAACGACCACTTTGGTGTAATGGTTAAGAAGTTGGCTATTCACCAAGAGGTCGCGGGTCGATCCCCGCACTGTACAAACATTTGAGTGTATGAACATGTCTGTTTGTACTGGTCTGGGTGTTATATGTATTTATTTAAGTTTATATGTAATACTGTTGATTTTAATACAAGTGCTTAAACTACTTACCACGAAGTTAGATCAATGTATGTGACGGTATTGTTTAAAAAGTATTCTATGGAAAACGTTAGTCTAAGATTTACAAACATGCCAAACAAAGCATAGGTACTTTATTATTATTATTACGATAAGAAAGTAATAGGATAGAATAGTTCCGAAAACTTTTTACCTTATTCAGAACCGTACAAGAACTTCTTGCCCCACAATTTGTGGTTTTTAAGTATGTTGGAGTTCGTAAGTTTTCTATTTACAAACTTGGCTGCAGGATTTCGGTTATGCTCGTATTGATTGTGGAATTTAAGGACATATACTCAAGAATTGTGGTGTATATTTATTGTCTCGTTAAACAGTACTGCGCCTGATCTCTCTCCGGTCATGTCGGATTGCCGTCTCACCGAACTTTGAGAGTGATGGAACAGTGAGTGCACCCGTGTATTGCGCTCACTATAATTTATTGTGTTGTGCACTATAATATCTCCTGCGCAGTTGTCTGATCTCTGTTGAGATTGGCCGCCGTGGTCGAAATCGGCCAGGAGGACTATTATTATTATTAAACAGTACAGACGTACAGTAGCCAGCACATCAGGCTACCCATTTTTGTTCCAAAATCACCCGTATCACAAGCGTGTAAGATACCACAGTGTTTTCAGTGAAGTGCTTACCACCGTACCACAAGATAATTATATTGAGTGTGATATTTTTAAAAAACAGTTTGTTAACATAAAAAGAAGAAAATTATCATTTTACTTACTGCACACTACGTGTCTTTTTGTATTGTTTTCTGTTGAAAGGAAAAAAACACCGCACTTTTGAAGTTTTACGAACAATATTCTAGTAGCTATAATAATATAATAGGTATTTCTGTAGCGTTACTGACACGATGGATTTTTTTTTTAAGGTTTTCCATACTTGTGGTCGTAGCCCAAACCTGGCTAAACCTAATTATATAAAACAATTAAAATGCATATTTAAAAAAATATATTCCAAGCTTTAATTTAAGACTAAGTTGAATTTTAAACTCCCAAAGATATTTAGTGCAAAGTACAAACGACAATTTCATAGGTAAAGACCTAGTACGAGTCTATGATAACAAATCAATTAGCAGCACTAACAAATCTTATTATATTATTAATTTATGCTGTCTTAAAACACTTTTTATTTAACTTAGCAATTTGCTGACAGCTGTAATAGCAGTTTTTTTTAAATTGATGGAATATGTATTGTAAGAGGTAGGTTTAGTATAACAACATGCTTAATATTATTTGCCAAATTCCATATAAATAGGGAGGAAACATATTCTTTCTGGAACAAATGAAATGCTTTTGAATACAAGTATGGTTTGCTTTGCTTAGCTTACAGTTATTTGTTTTTTTTAATCTTCTCGCTTAAGAGGTAGCTCTTTGTATTTCGGCTCGTTTACATGTAAACATATAAACACTTCGATTTATATAAGCTCTGTAGCATAAGTGTAATGTATTATGTGGTTGGTTATCCAATAAATAAAATAAAGAAATTACAAAATACAGCAGTTTCCTACGTTCTACTCAACACCTTAAATCCAAAAAAAAGTTTACCAATCCTCTGACTTCTGAAGGTCCTCCTCTGAGACCGATAGTTTCAAACTTTGCTGAGGTAAACTTGCCTCACATATAATATTAGTTGCGTTAGGGAATGAGTAAGTTCGGCCGGGCAATTATAAGTTATAATTACCGACATACCCACCGCAATTAATTCTGGCTTGTTGTCGCACAGTTTATGCGGGAGGGACGGCCCCATGTTATGATGGGACTAAGTAAATACAGCTTCTTGACTTACAGAGGTATATTTTGTTAGGAGGTCCCACCACGGAGTTTGTAAGTATGACGACTTCTACTTCAATTAAATTTTAGCAATGACATATAGGATAGACGGATCACACCTCATGTGGCAGACTGTAAAAAAAACTTAAGTACTTTCTTAAATCATATGCGATGTCGTTAATCTCCTCATTATTCACCTCATTATATTTAGCAATCACCTCATTATATATAGCAAAGTTACTTCCCGCGTTTCACTCATTATACTCGTATATAGCAAAGTCACTTTCCGCGTCTGTCCCTATTTCTATATGTATGTATGCTTAGATCCTTAAAACTACTTAACGGATTTCAATTTGGTTTTTTTAATATCATCCTTATCCTCATCAGCCTATGTACGACCCACTGCTGGGCACAGGCCTCACCTCAACTATGAGGCGGTACGAGCCATACTCCATCACGCGGGCTCAGTGCGGATTGGTGGAGGGGTTTTTGTAAAGTAAGTGACCAACCTTACTGTCAGACGTTATTAAGCAGCCCTTGGGCCTCTGACCAGGCGTAAGGTCTAATATGTATCGATATTAACCGCGTGTCAGGTTTCTTTCTTTTTACCTGTCTTCCAAGGCATGGAAATGCTTGTAAATTAACGTCACTTGTATGTTCACAATAGTCACCCTTGCCATACACCTTACACATACCTTAGTTTGCTTCACTTTCGGTATCAATACCAAAGCGCTGCCACCACTGCACCACAAGCACCTTAATTATAATGTAAAGAGTGATTCAAGAGGAAGGTTATATATATACAAACATAATAGGTTTAATATGTATATTTATTTATTTACACAGCGGGCAGGACAATGTCTAATGGGTTCGCTAGTTAAGAGTATGACATCATTTACTTGGTATCTTTACCATCTGTGCCTCCATGTATGGATGGAGCTTTCAGATTTTGCTTATTTAACGTAAAAAGTAGTAGGAATATGAAAAAAATCATAACTGGAAAAGTATTCAAGTAAGTTATATTAAGAATACTATTCAAATTAATGAATTTAATAAAAGACCTGTTGTTAATGTCATTAAGAGTAGGTGTTTAGTTATACAAAGTAAAATCGCTAGAAAAGGTTGTTTGTTAGAAAAGGTTTTCATATTTCATCATTAGTAATTTGAATAAAAAACATGATAAAGACTTGTTCATAATGGTTTGCGATTGTTGGTATTTAAATTCTTCATTTTGTCTCCCACATTTAAAAAGACATTTCCACCGCTCTTGTGCCAATTCCACACATATAAGTGATATTGATAAGCATTTTTCAGATATCTATTAGAGCCATCCAGGCCAGTTGGGGCTTATTGTAGCCGCAACTCGTGACAATCGGCGATTAAGTCGCAGCCATTGGTTGACACGCTGTTAGTTTCGTGTCGCCGCGACAGAAAGAAGCAACCATTTGTGTCCTGGGCTTTACTACTGATTGGCTTACCTTATTACTGATTGGCTCAAAGGTATGACGGGTAGAGAATGCCTTACGTTGTTAAGTCCACTTTTTGTAAAATGCTTTCTTGCAAAAGAGCAGATAATAAAAAAACAATCTTGAGTTTCTTTCTATTGCCTTCGGCGGAAACTGTTTTATTTTTATAAAAAAAAAAGGAAGTTGAAATAGAATTCATTGGAAAATATAAATGTAATCCAACTCCTATTGTGTGGAGGCGTTCGTATGTCTTATTCAATTGTAAAATGCTAGCGATTTTCTCAGTATTTTCCGTATTGGTCCCTCGCCTGTTCTTGGTATTGCCTGTGGGGCGATTTTTATTTATTTCTTTCTTTTATTTGCACCAATAAATAATAATTGCATTTTGTTAGCGTTATGCCCCTGAGAGTACTTATACGAATTGATTTAGTGTTCATTATTTTTGGGTTTGGTTAACTTATGTGAATTTACAATACACTTAGCATATTGTTTATTTAGGTATAATTAAATATTGTAAACCTTTATTGATCAAAAATGTGTACCCTACAATTAGTGAACTTACCGCCAAAAGGATTTTTCTTCCAGTCAAACCTATATTCATGCAGAAAGATTGCAGTGAGGATTAAAAAAAATTTATGGCATTAAAAACTATAACCAAAAATTTATCGGTTCGAAATGACTTAGGATACTAGAACACTTTTAGGTTTTTATTTATTTAAAAAAAAAAACTTCTGCAGAAACTTATGTCGAGTGGCGGACTTAATACCGGAGGCATTCTCTACCAGTCAACCACAGGTCCAAGTAGAGAACATACAGGCGGTAAGCTAGGTTTTGCCCAAAGTATGCCCAGTGGTACAAAACATACTTGAATAAAGACAAAAACACGTGCTTTTCTAAAATATTTAAATGTAAACTAATAACTAAATAACAAAAGATTTAAAAAGACATAACACTGAAAAAATATTTTCGGCTCCGGTCATCGGGGAGGAATCGAACCCCTTTTTTTTTTTTGTTTTTCCCGCTGTGGAAATGCTTTTACGCATGCCCCCCACACATCTGCAGGGGGGTATGTGGGACTCAACGGCTGGTGTGCAAGGCCGTAATACCCACTAAAACCACAGCGCATTCCGCCACTCCGCCATTGTGGGGCGCCATGGGGTCGCGTGAGCATTCACCACGGCACCCCGGCGGATAGCCCGAGGGCCACAAACTCCTTGGCGGCGGAGCAAGGTGTTGGGCTCCGCCACCAAAACTAACTCCCACACGGCCGCAGAGGATAGGGAGGACAGCAATGACACACCGCATCTCCTCTTCCTCTGCGGCCCCACCGCAGCGCCATCAAACGGTGCGCCCCCGTTTGGTCGCGGGAGATAGGCCGCACGGCAACGACACACCGAGACGTCTCTCCTCCCGCGACCGCACCCGACTGCGAGGGACAGCCAAAACCGTCTCCCACACCCGCACCCTTGGACGCATCCTGCGCAGGCCTCCCCAAGCCCACGTGGAGCGTCCCCTCCCGGGATCCCGCTTAGCTTCACCGTGGGTGGCAAAGCCACGGTTACTGAGCCCCCCCACCACGACAAGGTGGAGATCCGACAGGGGGGGGGGGGAATCGAACCCCTGACCTTTGGAAGTCCGGTCCAATGCTCTGACCACTGAGCTACCGAGAACCTTAATCGAGTCGTTGAATTTTGTAAGCGCTTTTTAACGGGTTGAACTTACAAAATTCAACGACTCCATTAAGGTTCTCAGTTTTTAATATTTTAAAAATCAATTTATTTTTTTACCAAGATATTTTTTTACCTGTTATCATAGTATAGTTCATACTAATTAGTGATTTCTTTTGTGATTTAATTATATATGTGCTTTGAAAACGATCGATCAAATCGTATTTTGCTTGAAATACCTGTTAAATCGTGTTCTACTTTAATAAGTGTTGCCTGCTTAAAACAACTTCACTTGATGATTTTGGGCAGTTCAAGCGTATGAAAAAATCTGATTTAAATTTTGTATGAATAAGCCATTTTTTGAGGTGCTTGTGGCGCAGTGATTGCAGCGCTTTGGTAGTGATACCAAAAGTTAAGCAACCTACGGCGCGGTCATGTTTGGGATGGGTGACCATTCTGACCATAAAAGTGACGTCTATTTACAAGCATTTCCGTGCTTCGGAAGGCACGTTAAGCTGTTGGTCCCGGTTAATATCGATAGATATTAGTCGTTAAGCCTGGTCGGAGGCCCTTGGGCGGCTTAATAACATCTGACAGTAAGGTTGGTCACTTACCTTACACACAACCCCTCCACCAATCTGCACTGAGCCCGCGTGGTGGAGTATGGCTCGCACCACCTCATAGCTAAGGTGAAGCCTGTGCTCAGCAGTGGGACGTATATAGGCTGATGATTATGATGATGAAGCCATTTTTTCCCTTCAAAATTCAATATTTCTACTGTAGGTACAACTTTGTAAAGACAAAAAAACGTGCCTTTTCGTTAAGTAATTAATCAATAATTATTTATTCTAACACCACAGAATACTTGCCAACTTTGAGGCTTAGCAAATCTCTTTGAAAAATTCCGAACTCCGGTCCGCCTTTGTATTATTAATATACTGGATTTTTAATATTTACTAGTCGAGCAACATTGTTCATTAGCTCGAAATACTTTCGCTAAATCAGCAGACTTGTTTCGTTGGCAGATGTATAATGATTAAATGGTGTATGACGTGGTTTTAAGTAATATTTAACTCAAGTCTGGCAAGTACTGGACGCCTTCTCCGAAATTCTGAATCCGTCAATACGAAAATAGGATGACACCACCAATCGTTGACATACTCTTTATTATCTGTCAAAACGGTCTGCCTCCATAGATTTTGTGTGGAAATACGTGACGTCACGGTATTGTATCAGAAATCGGAGTCAATTGACCGAATATAATATTGAATTTTGTGTGTTTAAAAATTGGTTTCTACAGCTTTTTGGAAATATACTCGTTGTATTAAATTCATCGGGGCTATGTTTTTTAAACGCCATGGTCTTGAAAACATTTAAGATGCTTTAAGGTGCTCATGCCTATTGTTTTATTCTTTGCCTTTGGTACTATGAAACACTTCGAAACCGATATTGGATCACAGTGCGTATTTTGACATTTAGTTGACCTTACATGAATTGAAACACGAAAACTTTTGGTAGTAGGGTCCGGCTTTAGAATATCGTCTCACTCTCGCCGCAATTTCGTGCATCGTTTCCGTATTAGACCTTCTAGTTTAAATGCGCGTAAAGGAATGTGGTTCTAAAAATTTTAGATCTTTTAGAGAGTGTTTTTCGACACCTGATTGCATTTCCGACGGATGCAACGTCAGGTATTTGTATTTCGTCATTTCATTATTAAGATTTCCAATTGAATAACTAATGGGAATCGAGGTTTGTTGACCCTAATATGTCTTGATGTCGGATAAAATTATTTCTCTTCATATTTCTATGATGGAAAGATATAAAATGAAAATTCTCATTTTCAGCTTTAGTCATGGATTTCCGCAAAGTAATGCTTGATTCCATCAACTATATGAAAAAACAAATTACCTATTTACGCAGTTACTATCATGTGCCTTTTTGTGAATGTCACATCTGAAATCCTCTCGTAACAAAATTTTCCAAATATTTTATTTCACAATTTTTTATTCAAATAGGTCAACCCGCAAATAACATAAAACTCCACATTTGCTATTCATAGGCAAATAAAATGTCCGACCACTTTCGGGTAACACAGTATTAAAACACGTGAATATCCTGGATGTACTCGTGTGATCTCAATTCACAAATTGCGAAATAAATTACCCCGTGCTCACGGGGTGGGTAATTTGGGTTCTTTCGTATAGTTATAGCGGAAAAAGGAACGGTTGTACCCGTATTGGTACACACTCAAACGATGTAACTCAGGCCCTTATTTCTCTAATGCTATCGTAACAAAATCGTACTTTATTGTCATCATAGACCGTTTAGAAAGAACGTGCTGGGAGCTCCCAGTTAGCTAACTCACCAGTCTGCAGGATAAGCAAGCTGCATCGATGTTCATTCAATGTCCCTGGCCAAGTTCAGGGCCACTATAGCCGTAGCCAATACTTAATTTTTTCTTTCTTTTTCTTTGTTTTAGCTTTTCTTTAATCCGTTTTTTTGTATTTAATCTTTTTGTTACTTTAACATTTAATTTCTGTCAAAATTGTTTATTTTTATCAATTTTTGTAACGCCTAAGTTGTTTAGCATGTTGTGTACATCCTTAATTGATAGTGCAATTAACTACCTATTTTACAGCATGTAAGTCTTTTGGATTATGAATTGTAACGGTCGTTGGTGTGCCCAATGAATAAAATAAAATAATAGGCTTGTTTCCACTATGAAAGAAATATTCAAAAACTGATTTTCTCTAAAATAATTCATAATTTCAGATGCCTTTACACATATATTTTTCTGCAGTTCGTATTATTTGATTTTTAATTGGAATTCAAATGATAATTAGTCACTCAGTCGGCATTGCACGCGATGACGTCAAAGTGTGTTATTCCCATACAAGCTCTATGAAGAAAAGCGTTTTGACAGTTGATAAAAAGTACGTCAACGATTGGTGGTGTCAACTACCGTATTGCAATGCCAGATTTTTGACATTTCTACACTGAAACTGACAAGTCAGCATTTCAATGACGATTTTGTTAAGAAGGTATAATGCTGCATTGGAGACCTGTTTTCGTACAACTTTACAAATTATGCATCTGTTTTCTTCTACCTTTTTCGAAATCTTTCTTACCAGAATAGGTATGTTACAATAGGCAATCCACTGACTATGTAAAACACTCCCTTGCTACATAAAACAAGCAAGAGTAGATAAAATGCGGCTTTTCACGGTATGTGAAACAAACCTACTGACTTCACCTGTATTACACACAATTCTGTTAAAGTCCTGTGTGCCTTGGAGTTTATACGAACCCTCACGTAGTAATTAAGTAATGTTAATCGTTTTTCAAGCGATACCCATCTCCGTTGTGTTGTACGCAGCAAACAATTGGTGGTGGGCGGTACGCAGGCTTTCTCTCAAACGTTACTAAGAGTTAAGTAACGTCAAACGGTTACGATACCATAAGGTTAAATAAAAACAGACCCTCCTTTTACAAGTATTTCTTTAGTTTCATCCTTACCGGTGTTATATTTGTATGTAATTAAATTACTCGTATGCAAGCTTAATTTCATCTAATTCCCAAAGCTCGATCGAGCTGTGAAAATACGTTTAGTTTGGACAAATATTTATGTTTGGTTTGGATAACAACGCACAGTTTGAATTCTAAAGCTTGTTCGAAAGAAAATCTGTTCTTTGTTTATTACTCTTATTTATCGAACGATATGTTAATAATCTATTGATATATATTTTTAAAATTTAATATTTACTTTTATTGACGTGACAACGTCTTATAAATTGGTTTGCCGGGTGACACTTCAAGAAACTGCGTTACGCTCCGCTCACGTTATGCGCTCACAATGAGAGCGAGTGAGAGGCACGCGTCCCTTAGACTCGGGCATGGTTAGCCCGCCTAAGAGCGAGTGAGACAGACATAAAAAGTGAAAGGCACGCGTCCCTTCCACTCGAGCACAGTTAGTCCGCCTAAGAGCGAGAGAGACAGAGCGAGAGAGAGAGAGTGAGAGAGATAGGCATACACACCGGTTCATGTTATACGAATGAATATTCACATTAAAATTATTTTACCACTCAAAGTCGTTGTCACGTTAAACTTTCGCCCGTATACCGACTTTACAGGCAACCAATTTTTTTTATTGATATTATGATGATATATAATATAATATAGCTATATATTATGATTATTTCGTTGTTGCGTTATTAACAATAATTTACCTTTCTCATTACATTTCACTGTACCTATTGCCTTTTTTCTGCATAACCTTGAGGTTGACTGGCGGAAAATGCATTTGACATTAAGTTCACCTTTCGTACATTTCTTGTGCAATAAAGTTTTAAATAGGAATAAATTATTATAAATTTCATTTTCTGAGATGTCGTGATGAAATTTGTGAACTTTCAGCATTGATGTGCGTTTCTTTGTAGTTTGTTAGCGCGTCTGATTAAGTAGTTAGTGAATCGGGGCACGTAGCACACGTACGAACCCACGGGAGCGTGTGCGATTGCCGTTATTCATGAAAAAGATGTTATTATTTCAATTATTTATTGGTTTCCCTAAAACACAAATAGGAGTTGAATTCACTAAATTGTCCACTTGCCCTGAATTGTATTGAAGAAGTGGTATTAAAGCTGAAAAAGAGGATTGTTATGCTTTAAATTTATTTTTTATTTAAGCGACTTTCGTAGCTCGTAGTCTGTCAAAGCGACAACATCTCCTGCCACGTGTAGTGGCGAAACGCGTCGAGTGTTTTGTTGGTGTCAGTGTTGTGATTCCAGGTGCATCTTCTATGTCACGTTGTGAGTTGTAGGTATTCTAAGTCCTGCGATTTCCAGCTCTGGCCTTTGCAGGTGATTACAGTTGGATGTATTTTGGTTCCTGCGCTGGCGTCGTTTAGTGGAATTATAGTCATGGATTTAAGCAGAGTAACGCCTGATTCCATCAATTCGATAGTTAATTGTTCGATAGTTAACTGTTTTCAGGGGCCTGTTCCGAAAAACGAAATCTGTCATAACAATTGGCTAGACGACACCACCAATCGTTGACATACTTTTTATTATCTGTCAAAACGGTCTGCCGCCATAGATTTCGTATGGGAATAAATGATTGTGACGTCACGGTCATGTGTCGGAAATCGGAGTCAATTGACCGAATATTTATTGCGTTTTGTGTGTTTAAAAATTGGTTTCTACAGCTTTTTTGAAATATATTGGTTGTATTAACTTCATAGGGGCTATGTTTTTTAAACACCATGTTCTTGACAATATTTAAGATAGGTGTCATCATCCCAATTATCGTTTAATCGTTAAATGACACACACACATGACAGCACGTCAAAGTAAAAAAATAGAATAATAATAAGCTTACATTTGAGTGTAGTACCTACTCAAGTGCTAGATAGGAATGTTTATTTTAATTATCTTATGTTACTGTGCCCCGCGGGCTGTATACTTATTTGTTGTACTATAAGTAGTCTGCTGAATGTACCTCGTGTGTTCATAAGTTTTGAGACAAACTTTGTGCTAAAAAAACGAAATAAAAAATTACTGGCTGCTATTTATTTCTTTTTCTAATTTTGAATTTCGAATGTTAACTTTTAATTCCTTTGATTTTCAAATTCATTTCTTTCAATTTTCTCGTGATGGAGAGAACAAAAGAATTGCGTGCGACCGTGATTTCGCTATTTAAGGCGGGAAAAAAACCAACGGAGATTTTACGTGAGGTGAAAACTTTTGGTGTGAGCCGTGACTTCGTGTATTACACTATTGAACGATACAAGGAGACAAGTTCTTTGCAAGATCGCCAAAGGAGTGGTCGGCCGCGCTCTGTAAGGACGCCTGCGAACATCAAAATCATCCGAGAGCGACTTCGCCGAAATCCATGTCGAACTCAGAAAAAACTAGCTCTGCAGACTAATATTTCGCGCGTTTCAGTCAACAGAATACTGAAATATGATCTTAAGGTGAAGGCGTATAGAAGGCGAACGTTGTCCAATACTGCTTAAGAGACACGATGCGAGGAAAATACTCTTCACCGATGAGAAAATCTTTACTGTCGAAGAAAAGTTCAACCGACAAAACAATAAAGTGTATGCAAAAAGTAGCAAGGACGTCCCAGCTTCAGCACGGAATGTCTCGCGTACTCATCTTCCGGCTAGTTTGATGGTATGGTGGGGAGTTTCGTATGAAGGTGTCACTCCGCTCCATTTCTGTCAACAAGGCGTCAAGGTGAAAGCCAAGAACTAACAAACTGACATCTTAGAGCCTGTTGTGAAATCCTTGTCCCTTACTTTGTTTCACAACAAGGATTGGGTTTTCCAACAGGACTCAGCGCCATCCCATAAAGCAAAAACCACCCAAGCGTGGTTGAAGGAAAATGTGCCGGTCTTCGTCGCGGCGAACGAATGGCCCTCTTCCAGCCCCGACCTCAACCCGCTGGATTATGCTTTATGGGCTGAGCTAGAGCTCAGGGCCTGCCGAAAGTCCCACCCAAACTTGGAGTCCCTGAAGCGAGCTCTTGCCCGGGAAGCAAAGCGAATCCTGCTGGAAAAGATATGTGCTGTCATTGATGACTGGCCAAATCGTGTAAGGGCCTGTATTAAAAACAAGAGTGGTCATTTTGAATAATAATAATTATTTTTTGTTAATTATTATCTACTAATTATTCACTGAAAATTTTAGAAATATATGTTAATTATAAAAAAAGTTATGCAACTTTTATTTCGTCTCAAAACTTATGCACACACGAGGTATATTTGCAATAAAAAATAAATAAAGTAAAAAATGTCCCTTTAACCGAAGATTGTCTGGAAGAGATCGCTACAAGCGATAAGACCGTCTAAATTGTACATCTTTCTTTGTTAAACTGGTCTGTAATTTATTTTTGTATTGCACAATATAGAGGTTATAATCTATCTATCCGTGGGTTGTCATAAGGGCGATTTTGCAATGAAAAAATTAGCTATCGTCTGTACACACATGACGTTTTGACGGATTTTGATTTTTGGAATAGCCCTTAAGTGCATAAACTAACCTAAACTAAGGATTACTAACAATTTATATGAAATCTTGTTCTGAAATAAAATATTTGAATTGAATTGAATAAAGTGGTTTTATGATTCATATTAACATTTTGCGTTGAATATAAAATATTTGCGTTTCTATCAATTAAAGGTAAATATGATAATGCGACATTGCAGATAACCCACAGTTGGGTTTTTTCTGTAGAGTTTGTATATTGAGAGCGTTAAAAAACGAGCGTTTCACAAAAAACCTAAAGTTTAAACCTAAGTTCCAGTTACGATTCCAATGTTGTACCGATATCGCGATGAGATAAAACAGAGCTATCATTTAATGGTTACTGTGTAAAAGCGCCGCATACAGAATTTTCGTTGCATTTTAACACATTCACGATTTCCTTCCGCGTACCCACTATCAGCACCCGGCCTTATCAGGAGAGCATAAATTTATACTGCGGCTTCCTACCAGGGCTGTCATGAGTGTACGTGTACATTTATCAATTGAGACACGGTAATGAGGCGAAAAATACCTATTTGTATGTTTGGTTTGGGCTTGTAACGGTTACAAATTCTAATTCGACATTGAATATATTAACGATTGTTAAGTACGGTTCGTTATTTGTCTAGATTGTTTGATGTAGATATTCATTTACAAATCGTTTTGTATCAGTTGGGTCATGCTTAACTAAGCAATATCTATCTTCTTATATATAAAAATGATTTGCTGTTCGTTAGTCTCGCTAAAACTCGACAACGGCTGAACCGATTTTGCTAATTTTTGTCTTGAATTATTAGTGGAAGGTTTAAACGGTGAGAAAAATAAGAAAAAAAGACAAAAAAAAGCGGGCAGGACAACGTCTGCCTGGTCCGCTAGTATATATATAAATGAAACCCGTTTTTCTTGGTCACGGCATCACGCGTGAATGGCTGGACCGATTTCACTAATTCTTTTTTTGTTGTATTTGTTATTATTAGGAGAAGGTTCTTATGGAAAAAACCGGCCAAGTGCGAGTCGGACTCGCGCACGGAGGGTTCCGTACAAACCTGCAAGGTTTACAAAGTTCGTTCATTACGACAATCGAGTCATAACTATGGTATTTTTATTGCAAAATGAAATTCATAACATTACAATGGGGAAAGATGGAGGAGCATAAATTTAAGACAAAGATCTCTTTATCGTTTATAATAATGTCATTGAATTTAATTATAAGTATAACACTTTAAGCAGTTAGGACGCATTTAGATTGTACAGCTACATTCACCAAAACATCGGGATTGAATGACGATGAGTGAGGTCGTCTTTGCCGTTTGAAAAATGTTGCCCTCCCCATACATAGTATTATAACTCGCGGTCATTGTTGTAACTACAATTATGTTTACAATCACAATTTTTTTGGTGGTATAACTACTTAAAATTTTAAGCTTTTCGGAATTTTTCTGTTACCTGTGCTGTAAGCTATTGCTTCTTACCAAATTTCGAGATTCTATGTCAACGGGAAGTGGTCTTTAGGTTTTAATTCCCCTGCGTGTAGTTGCGAGTTTCAAAATATGCGGTATCAATGGTTGTACTTTTGCGTTTCGCGTTTTTGCGTTGACTTAGAATATTTTTTTTTCACGGATTAAAGGCAATTAGATCTAAGTATTTGATATGAATTTCAACTTGATAGCTCTACGCGTTCATGAGGAAAAAGTAATAAGTTTATATTTATTTAAAAATATATATTTTGTAATGTAACTAAAAATTTAAGGTTTTCGGAATTTTTCCTTTATGTGTGCTATAAAACGTTGCTTCATGCCAAATTTCAAGATTCTAGGTCGACTGGAAGTACCCTTTAGGTTTTGATTCCCTTGCGAGTACTTGCGAGTTTCAAAATATGCAGCTTAAATTGCTGTTTCTTTTAATTGCGTTGACATAGAAGTTTGATTTTGTTACAGCTTAGAGGTATTATAGACCTCAGTATTTGGTATGAATTTCAATTTAATACCTCTACGCGTTTATGAGGAAATGGGTAGTAAGTTTAAAATTATTAAAAAAATATATATTATGTGATGTAACTAAAAATTTATGGTTTTCGTAATTTTTCCTTTATCTATGCTATAAGACGTTGCTTCGTACCAAATTTCAAGATTCTGAGTTCACGGGAAGCACCCTGTAGGTTTTGATTCCCTTGCAAGTGTCGAAAATTTGCGGCATAAACGGCTGTATCTTTTGATTGCGTTGGCTTAGAAGTTTGATTTTTTCACAGCTTCAAGGGACAGTAGACCTAAGTAATTGATATAAATTTCAGCTTCATACCTCCACGCGTTCCTTAGAAAAAGGGTCTTGACAGACGGACGGACGGACAGACGGACAACAAAGTGATCCTATAAGGGTTCCGTTTTTTCCTTTTGAGGTACGGAACCCTAAAAAATATTAAGAAAATCTCTCAGAAATATTGAAAAATATACATTTAATTTTGCATATTTTAAAAAACGCGCGTAACTAATGTCAATGTCATTCGATGACATTGTTCAATCATTGCAACGCTAAGGCGGTACGGAGTTCGCCGGGTCAGCTAGTACTTATATATCATTGTCGGGTTATTCCCTGAGTACCTAGTCCCGGAGGATTATGATTTCTTCATAATTTGAAGAATTAAAAAAAAGTTGTCAACTTTGGGGTTCTCCGGAACTGGGGTATTCTCAGGGTAGTATAACCCTCACTAAGGGGAAAAAAAACTTTTTGCTTTTAATTGCTACTAAACGACGCCAGCGCTCGTAATTCTGCGAATTACGAGTGTATTACGAGTGACTAGACTGAGCGAATTATCGCAATTAATCCGTCGAAGCGACAACATCTCCTGAGGATGCCACGTGTAGTGGCGAAACGCGTCGAGTGTTTTGTTGGTGTCAGTGTTGTGTTTCCAGGTGCATCTTCTGTGTCACGCTGTGAGTTGTATTGTAAGTCCTGCGACTTTAAGCTCTAGTTTTTTCAAGTGGTTACAGTTGGATGTATTTGGGTTCCTGCGCTTGCGTCGTTTAGTGGAAATTTAAAGCAAAATAATTATCTTTTTCAGCTTTTGTCATGGATTTCCGCAAAGTAACGCCTGAATCCATCAACTATAATCCCCATTGTTATGGATGACGATATTTTTTGTTTTATGCTCAATGGGTTAAACAACTTTTCGTATTCTCAATCCAGCAGCCCTGCTCACCCAGGCACATTCCGCTGATTTACGTGCGGAACGTTCGCAAGTTATCGTTGGAGCAGCGCCGATTTTGCAGCGATAACTATGACTAATGTTTCGGCAAGGGTGCACACGCCGCACTTTTTGTCGGTCGGACGAATGTGGCGGACGAATTAGTATTCATTACTTGTTAAATTAGGCTCAAGGAGTCTTTCCACCTTACCCGTTGTCCTGCGTGAACAACGCGAAGCGACAAGTGCGATAACACGAAAAAGGTATGACACGCGTTTGACATTGACACAAGGCGTTTCAAGTATTGGTCGCGACGGGTCGTGGTACATTTGTAGCGGTGTTTCGCTCATGTAGGACAATGCCTTAGTAAGGAGCGATGCTATCATCCATTCTAGAATTTGCGTTGCATATAGTCTAGTCATACGTAGTATTTAAATTTATTTAAAAAATAATAAAAATAGGTACTTGGATTGCTTTTTGACGCTCGTTCAATTAAAATAATCTAAGGTGGTTCAACGAGCCTTAGGGTTCTTTACGTCTAGATAGACAATCCGTATTCAATAACAAGCATACGTTACCATGGTTACTAAAGTAGAGGTACATGAATATCGTTCACGATATACTGGCTGTGATAAAATTTGCTTAAAATCATAAAATGTACCGATGAGTAAATTTAATTATCTGGCACGTGCGGCAAAATCCTGGTATGTTTTCCCAGATAAAGCTGATTTACAAATCGATCGGATATCGGATAAATGATTGGATATCAAGTATCTCTCAGCTATGATTTATTGGAATGTTGCAATCAAAATGTTGATTTTATATTTCTCATGTATAAAATAACTGATTCATTTCCGCATTTGAATACAAATAAAATCCTTGTCCAATATTAGGTGCGAAGCGCTAAGCGGACGTCGGCAGCCGTAATCCGAGTTTATTCCGTTTTATTAAACGCGCGCTCTGAACTCGCGTTAATTTTCACTGCTCACCATTCTCGTGCGCTAATAGGTGCGTTTATGAACACAACGATATAATGCAGAAAGTCCGCAGAAACGAGTGCTGAATCTATGAGTCAAGCATTTTCACGACCGTTTGGTGCAGTGGACTTTAAAACCAAGGGTCGCGGGTTCGATTCCCGCACAGTACAAGCATATGTGTGCACGAACATGTGTGTTTGTACTGGTCTGGGTGTTTTCTATGTATAATATGTATTTATTTACAAAAAAAAAGTATTTAAGTATGTTTATCCGTTGTCTAGTACCCATAACACAAGCCTCGTAGCTTAATTTGGGACTAGAGAATTGGTGTGATTGTTGTGAAATATTTATTTATTTTATTTCAGGAAAGTTTTGGCTCGGACAGATTTTGTTTGTACATACGACATTAGCATGTCAAGTAATTTTGCGGCATGTTATGCGCGAATTTAAAGCAAATATGGAGTCAAACGAAACATCTCCAACAGTAAGAAAATAATAAGGTTATGCTCGATTAAACACTAAAAGACGTTTATTGGGGGGAGTAAATTGATAAGTTTTCGAAATTATTTTCGTATTAGAAAAAATCATGATAAATCATAAAAACTAGAAAACTAAGTTCATTCAACAATAACTGGATAAGTTGCTTGCAGTATCCACACGAAAAAGTTGAAACTTTGTAAACAAAGAACTTACTTCCTTTATGTGCAGTGTGTATAATGTTACAGTCATAAGAGGAAAGGGTACTTAAAAATGATGGATACCATTGATGTGTCGCAAACGAGGCGTCTGTCGCCATGTTCCACTTTTCTGATAAATTATTACCAATTTAGATTTTACATATTAATTTTATGCATATTTGTACGTTTTTTTTAAGGAACACACCAATTACGTAGCCCCAAACTAAGCGTTAGCTTGTGGTATGATGACTAGAATAACGGATAGAAATACTTAAATACATTTATGATCACCCATGACTCAGGTACAAATGCTCGTGCTCATCACACGAACATTTGCCCCTAGCAGGATTCGAACCCGCGACAGCCGGTTTTGTAGTCTGGTCCTTAGACCATTTGACCATAGCTGTCGTCTCTTATGTCGTATTACGCGATATACGACGCTAGACAATGATTGGAGCATAGTAATGCAAAAATCGTTTCACGCAAGATTCTACTTTAGCCAAGCTGCTTAATTAGTTTTTTATTTTATTTATTTTAGAAAACCAACAGCAACAATGTCTTATGCTAATTTGTTAAGTACTAGTTTATAAGTAGGCCAATTCTAGGTTTTCCTAAGATAACAAATAGTGTAGAGCTGTGAGACTAATGTTTTAACAAAATCATTAAACATCATTCAAAGATATCAAGCTCATCAAAAATTTGAAACACGAAACAAGCACCCACTCCAGGACGAGATAACTTCTTCGACAATAGGTATTTGTGATAATTTAACCGCGTAATATTTAACCGTCCTCCTCTCCTATCCCGCATTTCTGCTGCAAGGGCACAACAAACATTCGCGACAGGTAGGTAAGTAGGTGTTGTATAGTGTTATAGGTAGGTAATACTACATAGTATGACTATAGCAGCACGAGATTAAAAGTAAGTGATCCAGATAATAATACAGGTATCCACATCGCAATACTCAATAATGACTTACACCAGGTACTACGAGTATACTACTAATAATAAGTTAATATAATGCAACTGATAATTATTTAGAACGTTCTTTAAGAGATTTTATTGTATGAATTTTGAAAGCGTGCTTTGATAAACCAAATAGTTCTAAATCATTAAATTTAGTGTTATAGGTATGTGCAATGCGCGTGAGAACGTTATTTTTAGCGTAATTAGAGAGGTGTCTAGGTGTATTTAGCAGAGGAGTGTGGCGAGT
Source organism: Pyrausta despicata (assembly GCA_963921415.1). Classification (NCBI taxonomy): domain Eukaryota; kingdom Metazoa; phylum Arthropoda; class Insecta; order Lepidoptera; family Crambidae; genus Pyrausta; species Pyrausta despicata. The sequence continues at coordinate 1,629,997 of OY992852.1, read as the reverse complement.
ACGACGCCTTGGAGTACAAAGCGCAATACCAGCCACCAAGTCCGCACAGTCCAAGTTACCATTCATAATATCAAACAAAAGACACATATCCAACATCTCTCTCCTCTCTTCAAGTTGTTTCATCTAATCAGTCGTATGGGATTGTGGTGGGTGGAGTTGCGAAATCAACATGGAATAAGTGTGTCGGAAGAATATCTTCTAATCCATTGGATAGGCGTGATATATAATAATAAAATATATTGCATTTACAATGTACTGTCGTCGTTTACTATGATACGCGAAAACGAGATAAAAAATTGGTTGCCTGTAAAGTCGGTATACGCGCGAAAGTTTTACGTGACAACGACTTTGAGTGGTAAAATAATTTTAATGTCTATCTCTCTCTCTCTCTCTCGCTCTATCTCTCTCGCGCGGAACGTGAGCGGAGCAGCGTAACGCAGTTTCTTGAAGTGTCACCCGGCAAACCAATTTATAAGACGTTGTCACGTCACAAATGAAATACAATAGAATATTTATTTATTTCAAAATGACACAGAGTACCAAAATACAATTAAACAGTGCTTATTTAATGTACTCGTATATACTAATTTAGTTACTAACTTACTTGCTTCAAAGTAATACAGGTAACAATATTTTCATCCCACCATCTCGGAAAGAGTCATTTTGCTCTTCAATATCTGAGTGGAAAAGCCGTTTTTATTCACTAGAGGTTAAAGTAAATTTGAATTTAGAACATCATGTGCACCAAGTTTGTGAATTAAAAAAATCATTAAACCTATTTATTGCTACCTCTATGGTGCCAAATATATCATACAACATTTTTTTAATTTGTTAAAAACTCAAACTTGGAACCTTCTTGGTGCTCTTTTTTTAATTTGCTTTGTTGGCGGTTCTTTACTCGGCACTTTTTCACGTCATTGTTAAACCTTATATTAAAAACAAGAAACTTGAAAACAAGTGAAAAAACTAAAATGAGTGATTCTAGCGATAAGGAAGTTTGTTTGACGCCAACAGAATTGACTGAAACTGTTAATAATGCGCAAATGATCTTTCTCCCTCAACAATCACGCTAGAAGTATTTAAAACAGTACGTTATGTTCAACACGTGGCGACTAGCAAAAGGAGCCAAAACTTTCTCAGAAAACGTTTTGCTAGCATATTTTATAGAATTATCCGAGAACAAGAAAGCAAGCACTCGAAAAATAGTACACAAGTGACTAACACCAATAGTACCCAACAAAAATATTACACTCAATTTAAATAACTGTAGCAACTTTACTTTCAATTTTTATTAATTATACCTAAATATTATTTTGTTATAATTTAAAGATTATTCTGTAATACTTACCTGTCATAATGCAGTAGTTAATACCTAAACTGAAATAAAAGCAGCTATCTTGTGATTGTCAACGGTTTTATTTGCATTTAGTCATTTCCTCGCTGAGGTGGAATGAAAAGTTACGTGTTGCACTCGAGTGCAAAGATTTTTCACCTCGTGCTCTTTTGATTCCCTCGCTAACGCTCAGGATTCTAATTTTGAATCACTCGCTGCGCTCGTGATTCAATTTTAGAATCCTTCGCTTGCTCGGTCATCAAAATTGAACACGCGGTTAAAAAGCAACTTTGCACTCTTGTATAACAAATAACTATTATCCTACTATTAAAAGTGGGCTAAGGGTTGGCCTTTATCTTATGTTTAATGAATACAAATTTTCATATTATTACAAAAATGTAAATAAATCGCGAAATAATCCATAAAAAGAGTATCATTCAATGTCTTGTACTATGGTAGTGTTTTGTAACGAAACGATTTTATTTTAGGAATTCCTAGTCTCCCGTCTGAACGGATTGGGTTCGTTGGATGTCAAGCTCAAGTAAGGGAATATCAATAGAAAGAAACATATTTATTTTGTGCTTTATCCCTAAAAATACGTAAATAATTCATTGATTAACACATGAATAGCCTCTGAACGCCGAGGGTTTATTTTGTGCAAAATAATTACCAAAACTACTTTAATTACAACAATAATAATAATAATAATTAATGCAGAAGGCAGTACTTTTGGACACGGCGCGCATCGTCCGGAGGTTTCTGTCTCTGTAGCCTTAACTGTCGGTAGCTTGAGCCCTGCCCCGCTGCTGGCAGCTTGCTAGGGTTAGGTTTTTATATTATTTTTATGATTTGTTAATTTTATATTTTACTTTTATAATTATATTGTAAAACCTAACCCCAAACTAAGCGTTAGCTTGTGCTATGGTGGCTAGGATAACGGATAGAAATACTTAAATACATGTACTCGTATAAACACCCATGACTCAGGAAAAGTGCTCGTACTCATCACACAAACATGCCCCTAGCAGGATTCGAACCCGCGACAACTGGTTTTGTAGTTTGGACCTCAGACCACTAGACCAAAGCTGTCGTCATTATATACATTATATGTGGGTTACATTATAAAGTTAAAAGCTCGGTTGCTATTACCTACACGAGAGCCAAAGCATCAAACCAAATTAATTTCATGGAAATTACAATAATACGACAAAACGGTTCCGAGAAACCTTCTCAGAGAAACGTTAATGGTTTCTAGCTGCAGCTTGCATTTCAAACGGTATTCGCCTAAGGGAGCTTTAGCCGTAACGTCATTCATTACAACCGAAACGACCGGGGCGTTGGTTCCCAAACTGTAGGTATCATAACATGTTTCACTTAGGGCTAAGAAATTACATGGACTTGTTTCTCCATTAATGAGGAAATAGGGCGATGACCTATCTATATGTCCAAAGCTGGGATACTAAATAATTAGTTTTCGAACCTCAGAAACAGCTCTCTCTTGACACTTATCGACTCCTTAAGTTCGTGACGTGGATGAATAGAACATTGACGTTGGTATTTTCAGAACTACTTTATGGGATACCATACAGTTTTCTGATTGTAAGGTGGCAGCTAAAATCAGTTTTCAAATACGTGGTAATTTTTATGAGCTGTTCATACAGGCCGTTTCTAAAGTTTGAGTACCACAATAATAGGGTATTCCGTTGGATTACGTAACTAGATAGGACCGGAGCTGGGCAACTCGCCAGTGGGGAGTGACCTTTACACAACCTGCACTCATTAGTGTAACTGCGCTGTGTTTCGTTCGCTCTTTAGGTTTTAGCTCCCCTGATAGCGCAGTCCATTATTAAAAAGAAGTTTATAAAATGTTTATCATGTGCTTTGCACTGAAATTAAAAGTTGTTTTACTTGCAGTCTATCTTTGTACTAATTATCCTATCATATGTGAGAGAGTTAAGCATTCCCTTGGGCAATTTTTTTGGGGTACTTACTTAATAAGATATTGCATTGAAAAATGTGGTCGGAAAAAGTTGTTTGTGAGTAATTGTGATTAACAATCGTTAAAATAAGGTTTGGTAACATCAAGAGTTAGAAAGAGATAAAAAGTTGTGTCAAAAAATTTGAAACCTATCGTCAAGTGACGTCATTGACATTAAAGCGATGACTATGTGGCAGTGTTCGTTTAACAATAGGACAACGAAAGCCATCACAACTGACATTTAAAGGTTGTTGGAGCCATCAGCGTTATCACTAACGTTCGAAAATGATTCCTGCTAAGTGAAATATTGGTTCAACCAATGGGGAGTCTACGTGTAGCGACAGCAAGTCAAGGTAACACGACGGTATCATAAACACTTGTAATAAGCGCGTTTTTGTAACGAAAATGAGAAGCTTGGTGAGGCGTTGTCTGCACTACCCACATTTAATGTGCCATGAAGAATTTCGTCCAGCAAGTTTCTTTAAGTTGCCTTGAATGCTTAGAGCTTATATTTATACCTGCTCACCTCATCAGCCTATATACGTCCCACTGCTGGGCTCAGGCCTCACCTCAACTATGAGGTGGTACGAGCCATACTCCACCACGCGAGCTTAGTGCGGATTGGTGGAGGGGTGTTTGTAAGATAAGTGACCAATCTTACTGTCAGATGTTATTAAGCCGCCCGAGGGCCTCTAACCAAGCTTAGCGACTAATATCTGTCGATATTAACCGGGACCAACAGCTTACCGTGCCTTCCGCAGCACGGAGATGCTTGTAAATAGGCGTCACTTAAATGGTCAGAATGGTCACCCATCCCAAACATGACCGCGCCTTAGGTTGCTTAACTTTGGGGATCACTACCAAAGCGCTGCAAAAGAGGTGCTTGTTGCGCAGTGGTGGTATATTTACACAACTTTTCAAAATATTTCACGGTAAGAAAAGTGCTTCTAATTAGCTTCCTTCCCAATATCCAAAAATATTAGGTTTTTGATCTAAAGAGTTGTAATGTTCAAATCAAATACACGTGGAGCCTTATTAAGTTAACAATAAGCATGAAAACGATTCAAAGTTCAACATCGAAGGCTTTATATTTGGCTGGTAACTGATGTCTTTGTTCGGCGACTGGTAAACGCGCCAATCTTCTACTATCGGAATGTAATATCAAACTGTCAGCCAAAGTCATTTGAAAACTATTCGAGAACCGGAGACATTCTAGACACTTGATTTCTATTACATTTTGTTTGTACGCATTGTACAGTGTCTACATTACAAATATTAAAAGTTACATTTTAGTTTTTAAGCCCATGTTACCGTACATGTTAGGTACAGACGACGCTACATTAAGATTCTCATTTTTGTCAAAAATTCACCCTTATTATATAAGCATAAGATGCCGCAGTGATTAGGCTGACGTGTGGCCACCTGTACTAGTTTAGATGCAGGGTAATTCTATTAAGATGACAAGCCGGTGCAGGGTGATAAGATTAGATAAAATATGCGAAAGTTTGAACAAATTATACAGTATGAAAATTACGGGATTTCCGACTTACCACTTTCATAGACCGATTTCAGGAAATAATATCACGTTAAGTACAACTTTTTATGTACTAATATGAAAGCGTAGGCTATTGCGCAGTTTTTAATGTCACTCAAAAGCTATGAAAAGCCTTTTATTAAATTTATTTTTACGTTTGAAGATTTCATTCTGTTTTGATCGTTCCCGATTTATAACGATAAATATATATTCCTCCTGGCCGATTTCGACCACGGCGGCCAATCTCAACAGAGATCAGCCAACTACGCAGGAGATATTATAGTGCACAAGTGTGCGCGCAATACACAGGTGCACTCACTGTTCCATCACTCTCAAAGTTCGGTGAGACGGCAATCCGACATGACCGGAGAGAGATCAGGCGCAGGACCAACGGCTTAACGTGCTTTCCGAGGCACGGGGGTGTAACACCGCCAACTTCCCGACTCCGAGCTGTTTTTGAGAAATTCATGACAGAAAATCTCAGAAACAATTTTGGCTCGACCTGGGATTCGAACCCAGGACCTCTCGGATGTAAGGCAGAAACTTTGCCACTACACCAATGAGGCAGTCACGATATCGATCCTTTTAAAAAAAATATTATTTTACTCATAATACAACCATCAATAGACATTGTATTGCAAATACAACTGAGAAAACTCAGCCAAAAAAAATATGAAAGTAAATAATTCGAAAAATACAAAAAAAAACGCGGAACTTACATGGGAGTTAAATCGATGGGTATGGTACTCTGCTATAACCTCGTACCGGCTTGACATCTTAAAGGAAACACCCTGAATACAATAAAGCTAATAAAATTGAAATAATCAACCGTACTTTCATAAAGGTTAACATTGGAAGAGCAATACAAAATCATGGCTCAGGCAACTCATGGTTCTTCCACTGTGACTTGACTTGTTTAAGGTGGTTACGTTTGTTGTAGTATTTTTGCTTGTAGCTTGAATATTAGAAGTAGTACCTGCATACCTAGCTTACCTAACCTAGCTCAGACTAGGCACCCCTACTTTTTCAAAAAAAAACTTTTTTTATTATTATTTTTTTACTTTTCCTAAAGCTTTTCCAGAAATATCACTTTGATGTTTCATAACATTAGTGATTACTGTTCACCAAAACCCGAAATACGGCAACCCAAATAATTTTGTCCGTATGGATTGTACCACGGACGTGTTGTACGTGAGACCCTTAAAGGAACAAATATGGCAAATCAAATTAACCCGTAATAGGATTTGCTCCGAATTAATTCGCGTCTTGCGGCGCCGGGTTAATGTCTACGTAGCCTATGTTATATTCAGAGTGTTTAATTAGGCGTCTAACAAATATCACTTTTGACTGGTATAATGGGAGCAGTTATATAAGATATTACAGAACTGGTGTCTCGAGATTCACAGAGACAATGGATTTACCTCGTGGAATACGTAATTAATAAATTCATATTTCTCTGTACAAACGTGGCTTTATATGAACTCGTACTGCCTCGTTGGTGTAGTGGCAAAGTTTCTGCCTTACATCCGAAAGGTCCCAGGTTCGAAACCCAGTTGAGCCAGAAATTGTTGCTGAGATTTTCTGTCATTAATTTCTCAAAAACAGCTCGGAGCCGGGAAGTTGGCGGTGTTACACCCCCGTGCCTCGGTGCGCACGTTAAGCTGTTGATCCTGCGCCTGATCTCTCTCCGGTCATGTCGGATAGCAGTCTCACCGAACTTTGAGAGTAATGGAACAGTGAGTGCACCTGTGTATTGCGCTCACACTTGTGCACTAATATATCTCTTGCGTAGTTGGCTGATCTCCTTTGACATTGGCCGCCGTGGTCGAAATCGGCCAGGAGGACTATTAAATGAATGAAGTACTGATTACTTACTTACCAAAAAAATAGGATCTTTTACAATCAAAGTGTGTGCTTTGTCATCCAATCTAAACGTATTTATAAAATTTCAGCTCAATCGGAGACTGGGTGAAATATTACTTGCACGATTTGATTACAGACAAACAGACACTGTACAGGTGATATAAAAGAAAAGGTTGTAGAATAAGGATTGAATTTAAATATTAAAAAAATTGGTTGCCTGTAAAGTCGGTATACGCGCGAAAGTTTTACGTGACAACGACTCTGAGTGGTAAAATAATTTTAATGTGAATATTCATTCGTAAAACATGAACCGGTGTGTATGCCTATCTCTCTCTCTCTCTCTCTCGCTCTGTCTCTCTCGCGCGAAACGTGAGCGGAGCAGCGTAACGCAGTTTCTTGAGGTGTCACCCGGCAAACCAATTTATAAGACGTTGTCACGTCAAAATTCACGCTCACCTTCATGCTTTTAATAAATATTTTCTTTAATACATACAACTTCGCGCTTCGTTGGTGAAAGAGTTTGTTTTTTAATCCCAAGGCAGTCATTGATTTTACAGGTTGCAAAAAAACTATGGCGCTTTACCATCTGGAATTCTAAACGCGAGTTGCTCATTTTTTTTGCCATTTCTTTCCAAAGTGAGGTAAATCCCCAAAGACTGCATAAACGTGCGATCGCCCGAGAAACGTAAGGTAAAGCTCATATAAGCTCATCACGGTGAACACTGCAGTATCTTACATACTTGTGATACGGGCGATTTTACAACAAAAATGGCTAGCCTGATGCGCTGGCCACTGTACCAGCGCCGTAAATACTCGGAGGAGTGATAGACTTTTGAACGCGGAAAAAAGCGGGAACGATGCCTGGAATGTGACGGCAGTAGGATGGCCACATACTCGAATTTTACATACATTTTTTACCCTCGACGAAAAAGTAGGTCATAACTCAAGTAAGACACCATGTCTGTTTGTGTGTGTATATGTGTTTTTGTGTGTGGCATCGCAACTCCCGAACTGATGAGCCGATTTTAATGCAGATTTTTTTTTTAAATTCTATAGATTTTTTATTTTATTTATAATTATACTATGTATTATATTACGTATTATATTATATGTCGTTGTATTGGATAATTTTATCACTGTGGTTGTTAGCTATGCTTGGTTAAATTTTTCCAGCCGTTGAAGCTCATGTCGGGGGTTTTAAAAATTTAATATTTTAGTTTTTTATAATTTTTAAATATTTTTCTGTATATAAAACCCAGAATATTTAAGCTTCCCAAGTTTAAGTGGCTTAAGTCAAAGAAAGTAATAGAGAAGAATTCCGCCAATGTCAATGTCGCTTTTAATCTGTCTGTTTTCTAAAGTTTTTTGAAAAGAAACATATGTAGGCAGTTGTAATGATGTACCCCTACATTTGATAGATGTAGTGAGATGTCATTGTTGTAGGTAAGTTGTATCTATACGTCACGGGATGTGTAGAGAGCATTTATTACACTGAATTGATTACATCGGTATAAAATAATATGTCGCAGTAAATACGTGTGGCAACGATTTTCCGCGGTTTCATCGAAATGTCAAGCTTGCTTGTACAACATAGATGTCCCTATTTTAGAGTAGGTTCCTTACTCCGTCAAGAAACTCTGTAAGAAACGTGTTTATTTATTTGATCGTATGACACTTTACATTTTGTAGACAATGAAATCAGCATAAATAATTAAAATTTATACAAAATATAAAAGCAATAAAAATATATCTATTCAGAGGTCCACATCTTTTTCTTGTGTGTAATAGTCAAATGGTATGAACATACAACATTCATCACCTCATCTAATACCTACCTACACACAGTCTATAGATTCCATTTTAAAAGCAAAATCGTGGTCACCCGCCATTCCCGTGGTGGTACTAAGTCCACTTTATCGGTTCTTCTATAGTAGCTTTTTGCGAACCTTCAGCTCCGATGGAAACGAAATCGAGCCTGGCAGGTAATACAATAGCGTTATCCAACTTCACACGTTTTTCTGCGGTACCGGTGCTGACATAAGACCTCAGTGCTTGTGTTCTCAAAGCCGTTGTCCTCAGTTTCGGATGAAGCTATCCTTGTCACTCTTACAAGCTCGACAATGCGAGCGAACTGGATGGCTAGACCCGAAAATAAGAAGGAAACGTTAGGCAGTACGGCCTTAGAGTAGAAACGCTTTTCATGGAAAAGGATCAGAGAATGTGTTTGGGAGCGTGAAAGCGTAATATCAAACAATTCTATTGGACCTTCGAGTACGCATGGTTTGAAATTCCAAAAAAAATCGTTTCGGGATTTTTTTGTTGGTCTTGATTCTACGAAATCATTTGGATGTTAACGGTCCTTTGCATCAAGACAGATATTGTTTCAATATTGATACACCTACTACAGAAAACGTTGTGAACGTGACTGTGCTGGACCCACTTGATTGCGACTGATTCAGTTAATGCTACCTTTCCGACAATATAGTGGTAGTACTTCTTCTTCTTCTTTCGTAAGAACACGGGCTATATCTTACTTGCCCAGAAAGCAGCTACCGTGGTAGCTCTCTGGTTACTGTACTAGTCGTAGTGGCAGGCACTCAAATGAAACATATTTAGGCTGACAGCACAGACTGACTGCTCGTAGCCATCGAAGTCCTTGGGATTGTCTGAAGGTTTAATAAGAAATCTCCTTGGTATAGTGGAGTGCGCACCAGTTTTAAGGTGCCGCTATCCTCTGGGGTCTTGGGTTTGAGCCCGAAGCTGAGACAATATAGAAAATATATTTTTTCACATTGGCATCGATGACACTTTATGTGATGTTGTCCCCATTTAAAAAAAGATAAGGTCCCGTTTCAGTATACTTATGGGTGGCTTCTGAAGACATGTACGTCACGTTTGAATGGCACACCCTTTAAGTTTGTCGCATTCGTTCTATTTCGAAAGGTAGCGCTTTCTCAAAGCTCTCGATACGGAATGAAAGGACTCGCTTTTGTGACTGAAACTGTAGATCGTACCAGCTGATACCGAATCGCGTATCGACGATCAAAGCTGGCAAATAAATACCGATGGGTCGGGGGCGTTAGCAATGAAGCCAAGGTAGTGAAATAGAAAAGAATAAGGGAAACGAAAAGTTGATCCGACTTTTGAGTGGTTTCATTTTTTTTTATTGATGAATCCGGGTTAGTTTTAGAAAATATTTTGAGCGTCTAGTTGGTATACTTTGGTGAAAAAAGCAGAAAAGGTTTCTAAGATTATAATAAATAATAACTAAAATTAAGTGACTTAGGATACGTATATCAATGCAGTTCATTGTTTTATTGATCACAAACATTAGAACAGTTTACAACATGACTAATACACCCGAAGATGCAACACAAAATATCTTTAAAAACAGTGTTTTGTTGGTGTTAGTGTTGTGATTCCAGGTGCATCTTCTGTGTCACGTTGTGAGTTGTAGGTATTGTGGGTCCTGCGACTTTCAAGAGCTGAACATCCAACTGTAATCACCTGAAAAAGCTAGAGAGCTTTTTCAGGTGATTACAGTTGGATGTATTTTGGTTCCTGCGCTGGCGTGGTTTAGTGGAAGTTTAAAGCAAAATAATCCTTGTTTTCAGCTTAAGTCATGGATTTCCGCAAAGTAACGCCTGATTCCATCAAAGTATCTTTACTTCGGCATGCTATGCATTTCCATTATACGGGCTTTGCAACATAAACATAGCCTGAAATGCTGTGGTCTGTACTTTATTTATGAGTTCAATGCAGTTGCATCCAGCTAAATTGCATAGCTTTAATGTAACATGCATTGCCATTGTCCAAAGTCCTAAGCTAGTGTGATACTAAACAACGCCATTACCACCGCCGGAAATGAGCGGCGGAAGCTTTCACGCGCCGAATGACCGGATATTGCAATCAACCCTTCAGTAACTGCTGTTCATTAGTACGTAGTGTTCAGTTTTAGATTTATTTTGGTTTGGAAATTCGCGTTTAAAACTATTTTTTATGAAGCTGAAAGTTTATTTATTTGAGTCAAGTAACGTTTTTACTGACTTGATTTATTTTTGTGTCACTTAAAACACTATTTGTGTCTATTATAATACGTAACTAAAGCAGTAGATATGGTTGATTAAAAGAATGGTACATCTTTTTTCTTTTAAACTACCTCTGTAACAGTCCTACGCTAAGCTTAACGCTCAAGCCTTACTGCTGTAGCAACGTCATCTAGGTATGGTCAAATATATAAAGTAAAATAAATAAAATAAATAAAATAAATAAATATGATATGATATGAAATGAATATTAATATGATACAAAAAACACTAACCATTCCTTTTTCAATGGACCAAGATGGCTGTGAATTAAATAAAGTTTATAATCTGACTGTTTAACACTGTACACAACGTTCTATAATTTACTTAATGCTAAGTAATCGGCATCTTTTTAAAACTTTTTAATTTTGTGATAGTTTCTGTTTTACGAATTAAAACTGTCCAAAAACCATTTCAACAGTAACACTTGTATCAATCAAACACCGCAACAATTGAACAATCCATCTGTATTTACACACAAGCGACCACTGATCTCTATTTGCGATTCCACCGATGCGAACTTAACGGAAAGCGCGACGAACACTGTGTTTACTCGCGTCAGCTTCTCAGCTCGCCCGCTGCACGCACGGACAACTGTCAGTCTTTGTAAGTGTCAAAAGATGAACAAAAATAAACTAGGATTTATCTTTTTTTTATCTTAATTTTGAGGTCGGAGATTTATCAGACCAACCACGTTCACTGTGGCTACCTATATAGTTGTAATGAGAGCGGTCTTCCAACGAAAACGTGTGAGCTGATTTGAAAGCTGTAAGTAGTGGGTGGTAGTTTCGAGATATCGGATCCGATGATCAAATGACGATAGGGATTAATAATAGTCCTCCAGGCCGATTTCGACCAAGGCGGCCAATCTTAACAGAGATCAGCCAACTACGCAGGAGATATTACAGTGCACAAGTATAGTGTGCGCGCAATACGCAGGTGAACTCACTGTTCCATCACTCTCAAAGTTCGGTGAGACGGCAATCCGATATGACCAGATTGAGATCAGGCGCAGGACCAACAGCTTAACGTGCTTTCCGAGGCACAGGCGTGTAACACCGCCAACTTCCCGACTCCGAGCTGTTAGTGTGTGTGTAACTGCCGCGTTCGTGTAGTAGCAAAGTTTCTGCCTTACAATTGAGAGGTCCTGGGTTCGAATTCCAGGTTGTGATAAAAATAGGGATTAAGCCTAGTTCGTAATAGTTGATCCAGATATATTTAAACTGTATTAGTTTTGAAATTGTCGCAAAGTTTTTCTTACAAGGTATTTTAAATATAAACCAGTTTATTTCCAGTAATATTATAATATCTTGGTTTTGTACAAAGAGTAATTATAGGTACATAGTGAAGACTCAGTCTAAAGGCAAGCGTCTACAGGTTGAGATCGTACGCATCGCACGCATTAATTGTTCACTGCGTCCACTGTATCGGCAGCGATCGGATTGTCGACGCGAGTAGACCAGCATTCCACATGAAGTCATCGGTCGGTACGCATCGCATGTCGGCATTGCCGATGTGCGATCCGTACGGTGCGGATCAGTGGACACTGTTGTATGAGTTTCTATATAAGGCAAACTAAACTCAAACGTGAACGCTTGCCTTCACAATTCATATGGAAACGTTATACTTTGGTAAAGATAACAATGTAAGTAACTTCATTAATATTCATCTGCATATTTTATGTATCAAGCTTTTTGAGAGCTTATGTAATAAAGTTATATTCATTCGTCTTAAGCCTTTGACTACTGAAATATTGACACCATTATTGTTACAAAATATTTATTGTGTCTCTTTTCCGTCAACGGCTAAACAACGGCTCAGAATAAATTTGCGTTTAATTGGTAAGAGTATCATAAACATATCTATAATTAAACTAGGGGAAACGAAATTTTCATCTCTACACTGTGATCCATTATAAAACGCTACCAAAGCAGAACTAATGTCAAATAAGCAAGATGTGCTCAAGCGCCCATCGCTACGTTGCTACGAATTTCGTAGCATCATCGCGTCGTAGTCGAGTGCTCTCGTAGTCGATATTGCGCTACGGGCTACGAGAGATTGTTTCTCGCCTAGAACTTAGAGTTCTTGATAGTTCTCACGAATAAACGATAAAAAAGCAATAATATTTGATTGAGATACTAATGATAGAACCACAGCTAGAAGATTTTTACAGTGACTACACAAAATCAAGATTTTAACAATTCAAATTCAAATTCAAATCATTTATTGCATGTCACATTACATCAAGTTGCTATAAAAGTTTTAATGATATTGGTACATGTGACGCCCTGCACAGGGCATAGCAACATTTTGAGGGCTAACTAACTATCACATTATTAATTATATTATAATTATCGTACTAATATATAATACTAAGATAAAAACATATTTTGACATAATATCTGTATACTTCTAATTATATTTCAAATTAAACATTAACCTAAGTCATCATAATGTTCATATTAACATCAAATATCTATAAGATCATACATATTTATTTAATATATTATTCTTTTTCTTTTTCAAAATTCTTTATTAAAACATAACACACAAGATACAAGCTTATTATAAAATTAATTCATTATAATACACTTACACTTTGATCACTTTTTAAACACTTTTTAGGCTGGAAGCGCCTCTAAAAGCTTACAACAATATATATAAACAACAGTAACACACTAAATAACATATAATAAAACCATGACAGATACATAGAAACTTTTTAGTTCAAAGTTTCTTCTAAAAAAGGATCGATTACACAGATAAACAAATTGTCTGGTAAAACATAAAAATAAAAATATCTTAAACTTAGACGGTAGGTAGCTAAATGTGAGGTGCATTAGACAAGTGCACCAAAAATGATGGAGCTCCGGCGAAGCGTTAAAAATACCAGTAAACGGGTTCAGGTTATGTTGGTTACGAACGCGGTAACCGGTATTGTGCGAGTGCGCGTGGACAAAGGGTGACGTCGGCGTAGTGTTGGGGTAAGCGATAGGTACCATAAGTGTCGATATACGGCAGATCGTGTATGTTAGTTCGAGCAATATTTGAAATAAGGCTGTTGCTATGACTTTTTACATTTTTGAAGAATTTACGACTTAGTTTTAGAATGAACTCGCGTAACGGCAAAAGGTTTAATTTTTTATGTAAATTTTGTAAATTTGTCCGAAACGGGGTATTAAATGCAATCTTTAGTGCCCTATTCTGGATCACTTGAAGAGTTTTATGGTTTGTAACACAAGTGGCGTTCCATGCTGGGCAGGCGTATGTAAGGCAAGGTCGTATAAGCGTGGTGTAAATTTTTAGTTTTGTACTTTGGCTAAGGGGGCTTTTCCGATTGAAAATAGGATTAAGACCAATCATGGCAGATGCGCCCTTGATTTTAAGGTTATTTACGTGTTTGGACCAAGTCATATTTTTGTCAAAAGTGACTCCAAGATATTTCACTGCGTTACTCCAAGGAATTTCGTGTTCACCAATTTTTAAAGTTCGCTTAGGCATACTTCGTTTGCGAGAAAACATAATAGCTTCGGTCTTTGTCTCATTCAACTTAAGTTTCCATTTTCGAAAGTATGCTCTAAGGCTATCCAAAGACAACTGCAATCTACTAATAATAAGATCTTCATCCGCGGATGAAGTAAGAGATGCCGTGTCATCGGCGAAGCATGCAAGACTTGTGCGTGGTTGTATAGGCATATCGTGCACGTACAAAATGAATAGAAAGGGCCCAAGAATGGATCCTTGGGGTACACCGGCAAGAATACTCTTTGACTCGGAGCCACTTGTACCCATGAAAACCTTAAAACTGCGATTAGAGAGATACGACTGGATTAATTTCACTAGGTGAATAGGAATATTGGAGACTAAAAGTTTGTGCAGAAGACCTTCATGCCAGACAGTGTCAAAGGCCTTCTCAATATCAAGCAGAAACATACCCGTGGACTGTTTTAAATTTAATTTCTGAGAAATATGCTCTGCTACTCTAACCAGTTGATGGCTTGTGGAATGGCCACTCCTGAAACCAAATTGCTCATCGGGTATTATATGGGCGGCAGATTTCAGTAAGCGGGTATAGATAGCTCGTTCGAACAGCTTGGCTAAGACCGGTAAAAGGCTAATAGGTCGATAGCTCACGGGAATTGATTCATCCTTATGAGGTTTTTTAATGGCTATTACCTTAGCGGATTTCCATGCGATTGGAAAGTAGCACAAGTGAAAACAACCATTTATAATTTTTGTCAGGTAGACCACGGCCTTCTGGGACAGGTTTTTGAGCAGGACATTATGGATATTGTCCTCACCAGGGGCCTTTCGGAGCTTCAGTTTCCGAATAAGAGACCACACCTCATGTGGGTGTATGACGGGGGTCGGACCTGAGTGGTGGCTATCTAGGGTTTTGATAGAATTTCGGACCACAGCAGTCAGTTCCGAGTCATTCCAGTCGGATGTTAGTAGCATGTTCGATTTGAATGTCTCAGCAAGAACTTCACACTGCTCAGAAGTGTCACGAGTAAAGGTGCCATCGTCTTTAACCAAGGGAGGCGTAACACTCGATTTTGTTTTTAACGATTTGACCAAGCGCCAGATATCGTCTCTGGGGTTGTTGACTTTGGCGAGCTTTCTGTGCCAAACTGAATCCATGAACCTCTGTGTCATAGTCTTAATGTTGTTTTGAAGTGTACGTATTTCTGAGCGAATAGCTCTCTTGGTGTTAGGATCAACTACCCCAAGAAGGTCACGGCGTAGTCGGTTACGAAATTTAATTAGTCTACGTATGTACCACGGAAGTTTTACAGCCCTATCCGTCGCTTTGATACCCATGGGAACACTTCTATCACGAGCTTCCACTAAACATTCATTGAAATAGGAAACATTCGCATCTATTTGTTTTTGAGTTTGATAGGTACTACTATCCAAACTTATGGCGTCATTAAGGTATGAACGAAATTTCTTCCAGTCCGCATCTTTGTATTTAAAGATTTGAATGGGGGGCTTACGAGAAGCTTTGCCGCCTAAGGTAAACAATAACGGCAAATGATTAGATGACAGGCAATTCAGGGCATGGATTTCAGTTATGCTATATATGTTTTGCGTTATCACTAGGTTAGGGTTAGTGGGGGTAAGATCTGGTCGATAATGAACGAGAGTGGGTTTGCTGCTTGCGTGAATGGAAAAGTCAGAAGACAGCATGTGTTCGAAAAGCTTGTTGCCGTGGGTGTTTCTAATACCAGGAATCCAAAGATCATGATTTGCATTGATGTCACCCATTACAACAACGCGGTGAGCCATGGCCAATAACATATCAAAATCTCTAGTGATTAGTGTTAAATTAGGAGACTGGTAAGCAGAGACAAGGATGTGCTCTGTACCTGACAGTAACATTTTTATTCCAACCGCCTCAAGGTTCTGGGTAGTAGGTAGGGAAACGAAGCTATGTTCAATATTTTCTTTGACCAAAATTGCAACGCCTTGCCCGCGATCGACAGAATGTTTGTCCTGTCTATAAAGTACATACCCAGGAGTTGCAAGTGAAACGTTGCGACTCAGCCGGGTTTCACTAATCGCCACTATATCAACACTTAAGGAGCTAATCAAGTTCAGTAATTCATGAATTTTACCTCGAACGCCGTCAGCGTTCCAACATAAAACCCGGAGAAAATCAGACTCACACACAGTGACCGAGGTGCGTTAGCACCAACAAAACCTTGTCCAGCATTGTTTCACAAGCGACAAATTTACTTTTAAGCTCTCTGACTGCTGTCAAAATAGTAACTATTTCATTTGTGGCCGTATCATTTTCGGAAGATGGGACTTTATGTTCATTGGAGGTTACATTGTCTACACGTACATTATGACTTGTTTTAAGAAAACCCTTAACTGGATCATGGTCACTGTCACTCGTTGTTCTAACGATGTCACACTTAGTAGGTCTGAGAGGGGATGTAGGTGGCGACTTTTCATGGCGCGGCCTCCACAATTGTTGTTGGGTTGCTTTGGCAACGTCGGCCCAAGTTTTACCACTTCTTACAATCGCAGAGTTACGTGGCTTACGTATTTTCTCATGATGTTCACGGATTCGCTGGACATATGCCAACCTTGCACTACATTCCCTATAATTTGCAGGGTGGTCTTCGCTGCAGTTTACACATTTTGCAGGTTCTATGCGATTGGTTTTAGGACACTCGCCTATGGGATGCTGGTTTACGCATTTCACGCAACGGGGAGGCATGTTACAATTTCTGGAAGAGTGCCCGAAAGCTTGGCAACGAAAACATTGCGTGCCCATGGTTTGGTTTGGGCGGTATCTTGCAACAGTAACAACGCAATTAAGGATGAATTTTATCTGGCGGAATTTCTTTACATCTGCTCCTGGTGCCAACTTGATCAGAAATGGCGGACATTCAACAGCCTTCTTTGTTTTCATTATTGTAACTGTGGTATCTTTGTAACCCATTGCTGCTAATTCTTCAGGTACCTGTTGGTGCAAGCAAGCAGGCAAACCACGTAGGACAAGCTTTGGTGTCCTCTCGTCTTTCCTGGAGTAAGTAAGAAAGTGAATGTTTACCTTCCGGAGGCCCTCTTTAAGGTTTTTGTGTCCATCTGCAGAGTGGCAAATTACTGCAACTTTTCCTTTGCCTCGATATTGAAGATGGTATGTTTTTGTGTGGGCTGATATGATTTCCTTAATCTTCTCATGGGTAAGATCTTTTTCTATATTTAAAATTATGGGAGGTATATGACTTGCCTTCCTGTAGGTGGCGCCTGCTGCATTTTCCTGTGTTACGGAATCTGCATCGGTGTCTACATCAGTTTGAAGTGGTTCGAAGCTATTTTCGAGAAAAATTGATTGCGGCCGTCCCTGGTCCACTGTCCGGGCAAATGCCAGTCGTTTCGAAGCTCGAGCTGCAGTTCCATCTGCCTGACGCTTCGATAGATTTGGATTAGACGATGACCTAACGAGGAATTTGTCCATGTTGGTTCGATGTGCAATACATCCTGGGACTATCGATGTCGATGAATAATTGTATGCGCACAACACTATTTGTAGGGAAACGAACGAAATTACGTGTACTCGTTATGACCGCAGTCGCGCTACTGATACTACTAATATATTATTATTTTATTACTATTGCTTACATATTTTTGTCATTTAAGAACTCTTGCATATTATAATAACATTTATTAATGAGGAAGGTTCTTAAAGTTCTTGTAAATAATTTTTGGTTTTCATAATTTTTAATACAATTAGGTATGTGGTTATATATAAGTATATAAACTCTTTTGCAAAAAAAACGGGCACTTTAGATTTTTTCCTCTACTTTAATGAAGAAGAACAAGAAATAGGTTTTATTAATTTGACGATGTATTGGCATGTTATTTGAAGCATCCTGGCATGATTCTTTACGTTCCAAATTTAAAATTTGAAATTAATAAAAGAAAAATAATGATTATTGTGGATTACTTTAAAATTGCTTTACTAATGGCGCGAATTGCTGAAACAATTTTTAACTGATTACGATATTTTAAAACTTTTTGGACATTTTCTGCAAATTAAACAATTTAATCTTTATTTTTACATTAAATACCACTTTTTGATATGAGTGATAAAGCGATAAGGGCCGGTAAAATTATAGTCCTACTTGAAGAAGGTTGTTCGCAAACTTACGTGTCTCAGCGGCTAAACGTGAGTCGTTCAACTGTCCAGAGGACTTGGCAACGGTATCAAGAGACCGGTTCGGTCAAAAGAAGACCCGGTTCGGGAAGAAAACGATGCACAGAACCAAGAGATGACCACTTTTTGGTGAGTCAGGCGTTGCGGAATCGTAAGGCGTCAAGTGTGGACCTGAAGAAGAGCCTTGAAGAAGTAAGAGGAGTAGAAGTTAGCTTGTGGACGGTCAGGAGGAGGCTTTTGGCTGCCAATATCAGGAGTTACCGCCCAGCTCGGGGCCCTAAATTACTCCGTGAGCACCGTGTTGCTCGACTTCAGTTTGCTCGGAACTGTGCTTCATGGACTCTGGAGGACTGGAATAAAGTATTGTTTTCTGATGAAGCTAGAATCTCTTTGTGTGGAGAGGACCGACGCCGGCGAGTGCTGCGAAGACCACGGGAACGCTATGCGGAAGTGTGTTTCGAAGAAATTACTCCTTATGGCAGAGGCTCCGTTATGTTTTGGGCAGCAATTAATTCGACGGAGCGTACGGAGTTAGTTTTCATAGAAAATGGAACATTAAATGCACATCGGTACATAATGGAAGTCCTAATTCCATATGCACAACCCACATTGACTGCACTTGGGGAAGATTCCATTTTTATGGACGACAATGCTCGCTCGCACCGTTCTGGCGACGTGGAAGCGTACATGCAAGAAGTTGGGATCCGTCGTTTAGATTGGCCAGCTCGAAGTCCTGACCTCAATCCAATTGAGCATGTCTGGGATGTTCTAAAGAGACGTGTAAGATCAGTGCAACCTGCTCCACAAAACATCAGGGAGCTAAAAAGAGTCATTGCAGAAGAGTGGGAACGAATTCCTCAAAACGTTATTAAAAACATCGTGGAAAGCATGCCCAGAAGGATTCAAGCTGTGATTTTGGCAAGAGGAGGTCACATTCGGTATTAGGTTTTTACATTTGTAACTTTATTTAATTAAAAAAAGTAAAAAAAAAAATCTTATCTTTATTGCCGACCACTTCTTATTGTTTGGGCGTGTACATCGGTTTTAAAGAATCCATCGTTTTTTTTTCTTTTAGTTGCCCGAACTCACTTCACGCGCATTAATTTACACGATTATAAGTATACAGACTACGTCAAAGAAATAAATTTCATTTAATTACTTAAATCGACCTTAGAACGTAAATTTCCTTAGGTGCCCGTTTTTTTTGCAAAAGAGTGTATAAGTATTTAATACCTTATATTATTGTTACTCCATCTATATTTTTACAAGTAACTATGATAACAATCAAGATAAACTAAGATGTATATAGCGCATAAATAGACCTTTGTACATTATTTTAAGCCATGTAAAAGCGAAAGTTAGGTAATAAATATCTGACTTCCAAGCATTAAGGTAACCGTTCCGGCCCCATTGTGCCTAGTTCATGGGCCGTGAACAGAGCGTTCCATTTGACGCAGTCATCCCTCAAAACAAATATCGCACAAACCTCATACCACACAAAGTGTTCCGCGACAAATGTTCGCGCGTAATGGAACAAATTGTAGTAAAAGTAAAGTCAGCCATCTGAATGGTTATTTGTGAAGCTTTAAACAAGCGGCCGCTCGTGACTTCGTCCGTCTGTAATTTAGTTTTTTGCCACCAAGTTTCATACAATCTTGCAAACCCGATTTAAACCCTAAGGGGTAGAATTTAAAATAAAAACGAATTATTAGCGGATGCTTACGTCGTAACATCTACCTGCATGCCAAACTTCAACCCGATCCGTCCAGTGGTGTGGGCTGTGCGTTGATAGATCACTATGTCAGTCAATCAGTCAGTCATCATCTGAGTGTTATACGAGTATATTTAGATAATGGTGGTTTGAGCGGTGCGTACGTATGTTAGTCAGTCATTTTTACTTTTTACACATATATTAATAGAAACCTGACTTTATTCCCCGGTCTGTTGCTGGTACGCGTTGAAGCGAGGTGCATTACCAACGAAGAACCTAATGGCCCATACGGTCAGGTGGTTTCCTTAAAGGGGCTTGCGTTCATTTTCCCGTGATGTTTCGATCCCTGATATTTCAGGTATAATGGTTTTGGCACAGATGGCTTTATTTGTTGATACGAATGAATGAGTAACAATCCATCTTTAGTTAGTTGATAAAGTCGAAAGCGTAAATAGCTCAAAGTACAAATATAGTTTAAAAAAGTCGGTATACGGGCGAAAGTTTTACGTGACAACGACTTTGAGTGGTAAAATAATTTTAATGTGAATATTCATTCGTATAACATGAACCGGTGTGTATGCCTATCTCTCTCACTCTCTCTCTCTCGCTCTGTCTCTCTCGCTCTTAGGCGGGTTAACTGTGCTCGAGTGGAAGGGACGCGTGCCTTTCACTTTTTATGTCTGTCTCACTCGCTCTTAGGCGGGCTAACCATGCCCGAGTCGAAGGGACGCGTGCCTCTCACTCGCTCTCATTGTGAGCGCGGAACGTGAGCGGAGCGTAACGCAGTTTCTTGAAGTGTCACCCGGCAAACCAATTTATAAGACGTTGTCACGTCAAAAAATATCTTGTCATTTTGGAATATGACCCGTCTACTGAAGATGCACACACAATCCTTGCATTACATTGTAAGTATTTCTGGTTTGCCATGGAGTAGCAACTGCATCATTACATTTTTGTTTTAAAAAGTAGGTACTGTAAATAAAACTTCAATAAAGAAACGGCACATCCGTTTAATTGCAATGTATAAAAATAGAGTATGCTCCTCTGTTTTAATAAAGACCCAGTTCAAACACATCCACTATATCCCCATAACTTGTTGCGAACATGTGTGTTTCTGGTTTTCTTTACTTTAGCGTACCGTAACTCAAATGGAAAAATGAAACAGTTTCCAATTGAAGTTAATTTTAAAGACTCATCGTAGCTGCAATAACTTGAAGCTGTAGGAACGTTCAACTTCAAATTCAATGCAAGCAAAATATGCAGTCAGTTAAGTATGCTTCTACAGTTCTTAGAAACTTGGTATTTAGCCTGATGGAGGTAGACATGTTCATTTTAATTTTTTACGTCTTCAAGCCTTCCTGTACCAGCATAAAATGACCTAAGTATACATTTTTTATAAAAATAAGTTACTACATTCCCATTTAAGTTACTGTTTAAATAGACAGTGTTTTTCACGGAATCTCTATAAGCGTGCCCGTCTCACTCTTAGCCGGTTTACCTCATAAACTTCGCAAAAATAGGATTGTTTCAAATACGGGCCTCATTTCTACGGCAGTAAAAAGTTGTCTAGATGAAAAACAACATCATGACACGAATCCGTTTAATTTTCTCTAATCTCTTTCGCCCATGCAAATACTTTCCAATTTGACTCTGTTGGTAGCGTCGCGAGCCTAATATATGGCGTGGTTTATGAGTGCGGAGTACAGACAACTTTTTTTATGAAGTTAGTGCCGCGGCATCTTATGCAGTTGAAAAAGGGACGATCTTGCATTTACGAGTAATGTAGATGTACAATGCGTTGACAACTTGATTAAGTGACAAATCGACTTAGGTGAATTTCTGTTTTTGTAATCACCTTCACCTTCCTCTGTAAACCTTACGGTCCTACTTAACTAAGTTTTTATTCTATTTTCTGGATTTTTACTCACAAGGTTACCTAAGTTGATATCACTGAAGCTCAACTGGAACAATGAACAAATAATAAATCAACTGTAATTTGTTTTTCCCTACTCTTTGGTATACCCTAGCAACAAGGCTTTCTTACAATATTAAACCCGTGTTTCCTGCGTCGACAAACACGGCTATTTCTTTATCCCGAGTTCATTCGCCGCAGCAGCGTCAAAATTAAATGTTCGTGCACTCATTATTTTTCTTGCGGCTGTATTTCAATTTCACCTGCCTCTGCGGGTGGTTGAAAAAAAAACCGGGCAAGTGCGAATTGGACTCGCACACGAAGGTGCAGTACCAGTCCATTGCGTGTAAATGAAAGAATGGCGCAAAAGTTTTTTTTAAGTCACAGTCGAATATATAAAAAGCATGTGTCAACTTGACCTAACGTTATCTAGCGGCACCGAAAAAAAACTAATTTTGTACCGGAGCCTTTCTGTTTGAGCCTTAGTGTTTACTAGAGGACCCCGCAGACGTTGTCCTGCCCGCTGATTTTAGAAGAAAATTAGTCTATTTATTTTTTGATATTTCTTATATTCCTTGTCCCGGAAGAAGAATCATCAATCAATCAATTTGGTGCAGTCGATCTGAATTTATGCGGCGATGATTTTTTGTTGATAAAGTGGCAACAGAAATACATCGTTTGCAAAAATTTCCCTTGCTAGCTAATAGCGGTACATATGACACAGCTTGGTGATAGACAGATGGACAGCGAATAAGGTAGTAAGGGCCCCTTTTTTGCCCTTTCGGTAAGGGACCCTAAAAATGCAGTAATGAGAGGCGGCATTCTTTGATTACATGTCGCCGCGGATGCTTGGCGCTCGCGGCTAATGGGGTTACGACTAACGAGGTGTGTGTGTGCCTTACACGAGAGTGATGTACTCTTAGATACTAGTAAAGGAACAGAAAACAAAATACCAAGCAAATGGACCAATCTGCTATTGAAAAAATTAAAAAGAGTATGATCCCAATATTATCATGAAAAAGGTTGTTAGTTTCTGTTTGCGGGGAATCACTGGATCGTTATTCCTACCTTTACGTGGAGGCAAAGTCGCGGAGGTCCTCTTGTCTTGCTAATTGAATACACAGCTGTAATATAACGGCGTATTGACGAGTTTCGCGAGTGTTGGCGTTCTGACCGAGTGAAAGAGTGTCGGCTTCTTTGTCAAAACGTCAAAGCACCGTTTTTTGTTTGTTTTACTAGTGCACACTAAAACAATGGGCATTAAAAGCTCTTTTCCGGACTGAAAGAAGCCAACAACATCAATATTGTGGTGCTTTGTGTTTAACAGTCTTTTGTTTTGTAAGGAAATTTAATGAAAGCTTTTAATTAGGTGGCGGCAATTGCTTTTTTATGAAGTTCTTTTGGTCTTTTAATTTTTTGTGAAGATCCATTAAGTTCCTTAGAAAAAGCGAAAAACATTTTCATTATCCCTCATGAACCGGGCACCTTACGGTTAGATAGCAAAAGAGTCATAAGTACTCGTATTTATTGAGTTGTTTTAGATGTCAAAGGTTTAAGTAACGATATTGTAAGTGTAATACAACAAATTACAATTTTATTCCATTTTATGCTTGACATGAGTATACAACTTCCACGTAACACTCCAATTAGAAAAAAAAATCAGGCATTACACAAAAGCTCAATCATAGTTAGCATACATTTCTACCCTAATTACAATATGGCACCGCAGGGGCTCTTTCACTCGATTTCTCGCAACGTTGGGATTTTATTCCTGACGCTCCTACTCTATGAGTCAATGACTGTAGCTTCGAATGTAGTTATGGTAAAGTAAAAAGAATAAGGGCCTTCTAAAACGTAGACAAGTGCTACGAGTACGACGTAGTTTCGTAGCAGCTCTACACTTCTTCGTAGCACTTGCACTATCGTAGCAAGATTTGCTACGAACATGCTACGAGTTATTACTTGTGTTTCTTGCAAATAAACGAATTTCATTTTCATTTTCATTGTTATCAAAAAAAACTAACTGAATAAAGGCTTCAGTTAGCCAAAATTATTATGTTTTGGGACCACTGTGACGCAGGTTTTTTTTTTAATTTTACAGAAATACAGAAATCGTATTGTTGTTGTTATATTTAAGGCCACTTTTCAGCAAACAAAAAAAAAGACTAAATCCAACTTGATATTCTTAAAACCTTCACTTTTTTGACATTTGCTTAAAAATACGGATCAAATCTTGCGTTGCGGAGTAGGGCCGCTGTAACGCCGCGTTTCCTCTGGGATAGCTTACAGCACCTTCCTCCGACCTTTTTTTATCTATGAAACACGTACTTATACATTCAAGGTTGTTTCTAGTAATGGAGGTCAGGCTACACAGGTTTGGAAAGCACTCCCTCTTTATTCCGCACGAAATATTTGATAGGAAATAAAGTTGGCTCAGCTTTTAAATCGGTCGTATAAAAGGCAAAGGGTTCGGTGGGAACGGACCTCTCACCTTTTTCAATTTAGTGTTTATTGTTGTGTGTACTCACTCATACGTGTACTTGTTTGTATACCTATTCGAAACAGGGAATTGTTGGAACGTAGGTATTTACGGACGCACGTGAGAAAGGGAACCATTTAGCTTTCAGCTACAAATTGTCATCATTTTTGTTGATATAAAACATATTTTTTTTAGCTTAAAAAGAAATAAAACTATAGAACGATCGTATAAATCAGCTGAAAACATGGCTTGGCAGTTCATAAAAATTATTTCTTGGCTTTAACACATTCAAACTCATTTTGCATCTTCCAAAAACACTGTACCAAGTTTACCCAAATTCTAAGTGTTGAAAACACGTGGAGTATCAAATTTCTAGCTAAGGGGCTGGAAACAAATTAAATATTCGTAACATTCCGCTTTCTTGATACTCTTTTGATGTGAAAATCATGAAAAATTTAATTAAGTCGGTATGGCTGCTTGTAAGATCCAAGGAAAATATTTCACGTTAATTTCATGCATTATATGTTACGCACGGACTGGTTTTTTGGAAAGCGGAAACTTCCATGTTTATCTCTAAAAAATTCTCGTGTCACAATGTTCGTTCCCGTACTCCTTCGAAACGGCTTGACCGATTCTCATGAAATTTTGTGAGCATATTAAGTAGGTCTGAGAATCGGCCAACATTTATTTTTCATACCCCTCAGTGATAAGGGTTGTCCACAATAATTTATATGGTAAAACAACGTTTGCCGGGTCAGCTGGTTTTATATAAAATTCTTGCTACAATGTCGAACTTACCCTAATGGAAATAAATTAAATAGGTATTTAACACAAACTGTGTTAAGTGCGCGTAAAGTCGGGACTTACTTTGTTGTATTGTATTGTTTCCTTTGACTTACCTAAACTAACCGTAGCCTGTATTTAAAAGTTAATTTTGTAATCTTCTTTACATGATAAATGTGTTATTTGAAATTATATCGGTCGGCTAATTCCTTTGACTATCAATTTATGAAATCTCATCTCCTTGATCAAAGTTTTATTTAGCACACATAATGTATATCTCGATAACAAATTTATGCATAACTTCTTTTTTGTTATTATTTTAACCTTCCTCTAGAGTATGCTTAAATTGATAATATTTTCATTCACCTTATTATTTTTACTAAAACTAGGTGCCGAGGTATTGGTGCGAGGAATTTAGGTTCTAGAAAATGAAGTATTAATTTCTCTCGTGTCTCGTTAGTCTGTGTTTAATATGCGAAAGAAGAATGGCGATCACTTTGGTGCAAAGAAGTTGACTATTTGATCAAGCGGTCACGGGTTCGATCCCCGATCTGTACAAATATTTGTATGACACATGTTATGCTATGCTATTTGTACTGGTCTGGGTGATGTATGTATTTATTTAAGTTGATTTGTAATACCACAGATGATTCTGGTTAAGGAATGTGATGGTGTTGTAAAATAAAATTAAAAAATGATTACGAACTCTATCACAAGATCCTTTCTGCTTAAAGCTCCTTGCTAAAATAGGCACCTATTTTGAAACCACATTATCTGCATACCTCGTCCTCAATAGACTCCAGGCTCTCACCTTTGACTCAGGTGGGAATGCGTGAAGGGCACTCGACCCAAGGGGCTCGCGAACTCATTCCGATTATGGAAATTCGGCGGGATAATGTCACGTTATAGATGACATAAGACATGGCAATTGAGAAGGCTCTATGGTGGGTGGGACTATGAAGTTATTAAAGTTGTAAATGGTTAAGAAAAAAAAGTATGTAACAAAACTTCTGTTGTGTATGTGTAGTGTGGCTGCGCGGATCTCACAACTTGCTCCTCAACACAGCCAACTCCTGACCATGAGCCACCACTGACAAAGCAAGGAGAAGCTCGAGGCATTTCTTCTTCTCAACCCTCAACCGTAGAGGAAGAGCCGTTTTTTGAAGCTGTAGAGCCGTCGGGGGAGAGTGGGGCAAATGCGGAGTCTGATGACGTTCTGCCCAGCCAAGAGATACGTGAAGGAAATCAAGTAGTAGAGAAAAGAGTATTACGCCCTGTACCCCGAGTAGATTATAAGAAGTTCTTTTGTTTAAATATCTAATATGTTACAATTGTCAAAAACTATAGGGGGAGGAACTGTTGTGTATGTGTAGTGTGGCTGCGCCCACCTTCTACTTAATAACTATGCACATCGCTCATTACAGTCAGTACGCACTAGCCCGTCTTTTATTGTACACGTCCCTCGCAAACTTATCAACTTCCAAACAATAAGAATTTTTCATAAAAAAGTACAAGATTATTACAAATTTGGAACAGATGACTACGTAGCGCACCGGCAGAAAAAAAACATCAAACACCCTCATTCGGCACACACACCTTGTCAAAAGCCATATACGATTAACATCATGGTATTCAGCTAGTCGCAACTTATATAAGTTTAGCCACCGTCGTAATATGACGCAGCGTGATGCGTTTCGATCAGAGTGACATCTTCTTAATAGTCAAAATATGCCTTCACTTATGTGGTGCGCCTTCTGTGTCCAATCCCAATATGTTGTGATTATGTGCATATTCGGAGAGAGCTCGCGAATTTTGGGATCGACACCTCTTAATTGAAATGCCGGTGACAATTGAACACGAATGCCATTATCGCCTGCCACTGTACCGGGGTGTTGACTATTGGAGCCAATAATTTTCGAGGACATTTGAAATACGAGTACAAAGACAGAGCAGTATTGCTACTGTCAGCTTACATTAACTTTTGAAAGAGAATGAAAGTTTTGGAATACCTTGATTATTGTATTTAACGGTAAACACAAACGTTGTAAGAAGGAACAACAAGGAAAATTATAGCCTGTTTCATCTTAACCGATTGTTAAATATTTGTAAAAATATTACTCTCGGGTGATTTGAGTGTGTCTCCCACAATTATTGATGAAACATACGCTGGCTCAAAGCAACACAAGGCAACGACTCCATTAAGGTTCTCGGTAGCTCAGTGATCAGAGCATTGGACCGGGCTTCCAAAGGTGGGGGGTAATAGCGGTATTGTAGGCATGACATAAATGACACGTAGGAAAGAATACTAATTTTTATTTTATTTTATTTATTAAGAAACCATACAGCGTTACAGATTTGTACATAATACTTAATCAATTATAATTAGTATAGCCAATTATAAGGTTTCCTTAATCATACTGTAAGTACTTATAGTTAGTTAACAACATCAAATCTATAAAAAAGAAATAAAGTAGTCCTATTTGCATAAATGGTGAAAGATATTCTAACATCATTCTGAGTCCATACATAACCGTCACACAATCTTACGCAATCCCTATCTATACCTACTTCCACGTGCGAGCGTGTGTGTGTTATAAAACAATAATTAATTTTAATTATTCGTTTTTAAGCTACATAAGACCTAAAATTTTCATTTTTTAAATTAAATTACAGACAGACTTTACGTAATAAAGTCATTGGAGTTTCAATGAGACATTGGATAATGCGTCATGGCATTATTTAACGTCTCATTGAAACCCACGTAAAGTCAACACCAGATACTTTTCTGGCAAATTGTATTACAACAATAGCTTTTGTAAATCGAATGTGGGTATAAATTTGTGACAAACCAATGATACAATTAATACCTTACCTTAACATTTGTGTGTGAGTGTGTGTATGTAAGTGAGATGTGCTGTGTGTGACTGTAAGTAAGTTTGTAGGTGTGTAGAAAGGCTACAATTTTTTACTATTTACACTATTGTTTACATATGAGGAATCCCTTAAAAACCTGATAAAGTCGTATAATATGTTATTGCCTTTATTAAGACCTTTCGTTAACCCTCCTAAATACTCTAACTCACTACTTTGATACGATTTTAGTCAACGTTAGTAAGCAATCTAATAAAAAACCCTGCACTGCTTACAAAATTAGTTGCCCAGACCGCCAGGACTGCAAATAAACGCGTCAGCGAACCACATTCTAAGTTTATCAAAGCTTAGGTTTTATTGTTTTAGGTTTAGGTTTAGGTTGCCTTATTTATGATACAGAACCCATTCTATACCTAGTTCTTGCTCTGTTATATGATATGTTATGCAACAATTATTTTTATCTTGGTGGCTTTGTTTCTTCAGGGCAAGCAAGAGCGCTACATTAACTTGTGTTGTTGTTAACTTTTAATATACGAGCGATGTGCTAAGAATAACTTTGTAAAGTCTATGTTATCTTTATGATAAATGTGGATTTTTTCGAAGTAAATATCCTTATTTTCGTTTTCGGTATAGTGTAGTCAAATAATATTAAGAAACTTGTCTGTTTTCGCATTTGAATATTTCATTTCGGTGATTATCACTGTGAATAAGATATTTGAAAAAGCGTTGGTGGCAGGTACGAATCGACCTTAGGGATTCTCTTTTGTAAGCAATCCCCTTTGCGGGAAACCGCAAATTATTTCGCTCTTAAATTGCTTATCGATCCCGTTTTAAAAGTTAGCTAGGTAGAAAAATATTATTCTTGTGATAAGGACAACCAACCAAAGCATATACAAAATATTAATATATGTACACTTATCATTACGGTTCATTTTATCGCATTCACACGGAAGGCAAACACATATTTAACAATTAATGTTGCCAGGAATGCTTTCTTTCTGTATATGAATTTTTGTGAAGTTATAGAGAGTGACTGGTTTTTTTAATCAATAGAAAACTCTATACGTAAGCAGAGATCATTGAAGCTGTTTTAGTAGGAAACAATTTGAGCCCAATGCAATTTTGCTCCACCCAGAGGATCCACTCGTGCGCGACCGGGTAATCCCTCACCTGGACATAGTCAAATGAGAACAGCAACACATTTTAACACACTTTGACATTGGTTAGTGTTAAAAGAAATATCTGCTCCTTAAAATCTGTTATTTGATAAGTACTCGTATTAATGACAGTTAGAACCGTAACACTAATTGGCTTAGTACAAAAAGACTCGGCAGTTTTCTAAGCTGCTTACTTAAATAATATTCAACTAACTGGGGTGAGAGCACGATCATCATCGTATCGTATTCGCGTCGTTCAAACGTCAAAAATGGACAGTTTCCCCATACAAATTAACAAGTTAACGATAGGTAAACGCTACGAATACGTTCCGATAGTTGTTCGTGCTCGGGGTGAGCACGAACAACTATCGGAACGTATCCGTATTCGTATTCGTACTGGAAGCGTACGTCTCATAAGTTATGTTATTTTTGCTGTCATTTACTTTTAATTGGCTCAAGCGTTCAACAATGAAATATTTTATAGAAATCCTATAAAAAACTGAGGCAGGTACAAAGATAGGCAAACAAAACTACATACATGTAGATTAATATTAACTAGCTTCCCACCAGCGCCTTCACTCACGTGGAAATGGGTTATCTAATATATTATGCATGTTATTATACATATAAAACTTTCTCTTGCATCTCTCTCACTCTCTCATCAGCCTATATACGTCCCACTGCTGGGCACAGGCCTCACCTCAATTAAGAGGTGGTCCAAGCCATACTCCACCACGCGGGCTTAGTGCGGATTGGTGAAGGGGTGTCTGTAAGGTAAGTGACCAACCTTACTGTCAGATGTTATTAAGCCGCCCGAGGGCCTCTGACCAGGCTTAACGACTAATATCTGTCGATATTAACCGGGACCAACAGCTTAACGTGCCTTCCGAAGCACGGAGATGCTTGTAAATAGACGTCACTTAAATGGTCAGAATGGTCACCCATCCCAAACATGACCGCGCCGTAGGTTGCTTAACTTTGAGTATCACTCATCTCTTGCATCATTCTATTTATTTTAAAAAATGCATGAAAATCCGTTGCGTAGTTTTAAAGAAATAAGCATACATACAAACATACAGACTTTGGGATAGACGCGGAAATCGACTTTGCTTTATTGGTATTATGTATAGTTACACACGGCTCCACATCAAGCTACTCATTATCTTTGCAAAATCACCCTTATTACGTAAGCATAAGATACCGCAGTAATTAACTTGACGTGAAGCCTTATACAGTGCGTATCCATAGTATAAAGCAAATTCTAGTATGCGTATTACTATGTACAACCCTACATTTGACGCCTTAGGAAATTCGACATCAAAAATCGAATGTTGATACTAACTAAGTTAGTCCGGAACACAATCATCTCTGATCCTTTCACACTGCAGTTTGCGCAGTTTTAACGAATTTTTTTTTAAAAAGACAAGTCTGTTCTCCATTTCCTTTCCCGGGAATTTAAACCGAGACCACCTGCGATATCAAGTGATTATCGTCGATATTAAAAGACCCGCTTCCAGGTTGAGTCTGCAATCGAATGGTATCGTCATGGGTCGATTGAGCTTGCTTTACTTTGAATGATATTTCACTTTGTCCTCTGTTGGAAGTAGTCATCAATTGCATCCTTAAGGTTTTATTTAATTTGCAGTTTGTGTGCCCTATGTGCCACTAGTAGGCCTAGGATTTTTGATAAAATCTAAATAATAACTATTAATAATAATAATTATAAATAATAATTAAATAATAACTTTTAGAGTAACAGAAGCCCATGCTCTAGTGGCTGATACTAATTATTAAAATAAATAAAAAACTGGACATTCCTTAATAGATTATATGAGTTAAAACAATATTTAGATTTAAATATTTGGCCTCCTGAAAGTGTTTAACAGCCACGGTATAAAACGGCAAGTCAAATACGTACCGATAGGGTTTACGTTGAAGCATTCTTATTAGGCAAGTTAGACGGGAACTATCATTAAAAAAGCGTAACTTTGTAACTTCTCAGATCTCGTTAAAGATAAACAGAGTTCTACAAAAGAATCACGTGGCGTCCTGCGATATCTCGTCGCGTCACGTGGCGCTCGTCACGTTGCACGTAATATAAGAAACCCTTTGCAATAGGATAGGAGACAGCATCACGCTGAAGCTACAGCTAAGGGATACAGCTTCAACGTGAGTCTTCGATACTTGGGTATAATGTGATTTTATATATATTTAGTGATTATTTTGCGATTTATTTACATTTTATTTTAACCTAACGTTTCCCTTTTCAGCGTCCGTGGTCACAGGTAAACTATTAAAAAGTGTATCATTTTAATGTCTACGTTCGCGTAAACCGAAGAAACAAATACCGAGTAGATGTGTAGAGTGATCTTTAAATAGCCTTAAGAGGCAATAAAAAACCCGAAGGTACGTTAAATTAAAAACTTATAGTGACTACTAGATACTCATACATAAACCAATTGATGAAAGAAATAGCAGCGCCACATAATTAAGGATTCAAATTCGAATTTAAAATATTTTTAAGTGGTCAGATTTGAATTGCCATTGTATTTGTCCCAAATCAAAGCTAGGAAACTTGTTGTGCCCGAAATTATTGTCATATGAGAACGTCAATAAAATTCCATATAATTATTATTTAAAATTTGCTCAAAGAATTGTATTTTTCTTGTGCAAATCGAAACTGCCGAGGCTTTCAAGGAACTATTTCTTGGTGTCGAATAGTTTTTGTTTCCTGCGGTTTCCAATTTGAATTGAAATCCGGTTTGTATATTAAACATTTAGTTATGTAGTTACTTTTTGCATTTTATTTGTATCGGTTATGTGCATAGTAAGCGGCTTTGTATCGAGAAATTCACATGAAGTGTTTATTAATAATTTCTGACGAAATGGTAATTATTAAGCAAGAACGGTGGCCAGCACGACACGATGAGCACTGCGGTATCTTATGCGCTTGTGATACGGGTGATTTTGCACCGAAAATGGGTAGCCTGATGTGTTGGCCGCTGTACGTCTCGTGTCGCCTCATTATAGAACATGAAATATGCTGTGAAATGTCTCATCATTTGTAGCAATACCCTTTGTAGCAAATTAGCCCTTTAATGGTCGCACCTAAAAAAGTTGCATGAGGTCGGGTGGGGTGCATACCGATAATATTTAAAAAACTTGTTTTAATTACACTAATTTACTAAGCTAGCTAATTCAATTCAATTTTTAAAATGTTATTGGCACGACTTGAAGCGCCCTCTGTAGCGCGCATTGTAACTTTTCTATAGTTTCATTAAAAAGTTAGTCTGTAGCCAATTCGAGTCTTTTATTTGATGTCCCAGTTATGAGACTGGAAACCCGCTTCGGGATGTATCGGTTAATTTCACTTCAGATATTCAAATTTATCCATTTTTTAAGCATTCGGGACATATATTAATGCTCTTTATGACTTCCCTTTATCGTCGAAGTTTAGGCTGCCCATTTTATAGCAATATTAACGGCTGTTTAACTTCTTCCACGAGATTCGACTTGAATTTGATTAATAAGACTTTGTCTTTCCTTTCCTTTTCTATATTCATGGCAGGGTATTTTTATGCATCGATAATATAAATACGTTCAGTAAGTTTGGTTCTTGCGAAATTCAACCCAAGTTATAAATTAATACATCAATTGTTTAAGGTAAAGATGTAATGTCTAAGCCTATTTTAAAGCCTATTTAAAATTTATTTGTATTCAATTGAGCGCATTAAAAAATTACAATTATATTTACTAACCTAAACTAAGGATTACTGACAATTTATATGGAATCGTATTCTGAAATAAAATATTGGAATTGAATTGAATTGAGCTTTTTTATGTGTAATTGTGCTTGTGGCGCAGTGGTTGCAGCACTTTGGTAGTGATACCTAAGGTTAAGCAACCTAAGGCGCGGTCATGTTTGGGATGGGTGACCATTCTGACCATATAAGTGACGTCTATTTACAAGCATCTTCGTGCTTCGGAAGGCACGTTAAGCTGTTGGTCCCGGAAGAGGCCCTCGGGCGGCTTAATAACATCTGACAGTAAGGTTGGTCGCTTACCTGGCCCGCGTGGTGGAGTATGGCTCGGACCACCTCATAGTTGAGGTGAGGCCTTTGTCCAGCAGTGGGACTTATATGGGCTGATGAGAAGCTTTTTAACTCAGGTCAGTGAGCCTCGGTCTCTGAGTGTATGATCATACTTAGCTTTGAAATTAAGTTCGCTTTTATACCCTGATGACGGCTACCTTTGCTTTAAGCTTTGGTAACTCTTACTGCTTAGCTTTTCGTGTGTTTGTACGAAATGGCTTTACTGTGGTTCCCTTCTTTGTGGCCTTTTTACCAAGTTCTGGGATACTCTCGAGTGTATTAATTTGTTGGCCCGAGAATCCGTATGTTGGCTTAAGTAAATCATAAGGCAAAACAAATGGAGGCTCTTTTCGTAATATCGCGGGCTTGTAAAGGTTACTGTTGTTGTAGGTACTTAGGTTTCGTTTGGAAGTTCGTATTACTTACGTTAGTTGTTGTCAATAAAAATAATGTTTAAAATAAACTGTGCTTACCTTTTATACCTATATGGGAATCAAATTGTGAAAATAGTGTTGACGAAAGTAAAATATTCAAAAGAAACAAACATGACATACGTAGGTACTACCAATATTTAACATGCGACCGATATACGTATAAATGGGAAATTCCTTGCCTCGGAAAGCATGTTAAGACGTTGGTCCTGCGCCTGATCTCTCTCCGGTCATGTCGGATTGCCGTCTCACCGAACTTTGAGAGTGATGGAACAGTGAGTGCACCTGTGTATTGCGCTCACACTTGTGCACTATAATATCTTCTGCGTTGGCTGATCTCTGTTGAGATTGGCCGCCATGGTCGAAATCGGCCAGGAGGACTATTATTCGTATAAATCTTTTCTTTTTAATTAAAAAATAATGTTATATTGCACGCTTGTTTTTATTTTGCCCTAGCTAGAATCATTGTTAGATTATCCTCAAGTTTATATTTGCCAAGTCTGGTGACAATAAATCTAGACCTGCCTCGACTAGCCTGCAGTAATTACGTGTGTCTGGCGCCGCCTGATACCACTACCCTCGGTACGACTACAAACAACGACAAAGTAATGTGAGTGAGTGAGTTGGCAAACAAAACCTTCGTACTTATTTCTGAAATAAGGACATAGGAAACATTTCTGTAAGGTTTTACTTAAACGTCTCTACTACGTACGTACGTAAACGTACTATCGTTTAGTAAAAAAACGACACTAAAACATAAAAAGGAAAGTAATTTACATACAATATGCCCCAAGGTTTTACAAGTTCTGCTAGTGTACAAAAGTAGTTGTTTAAACAGTTTTTTTGGGTGATTAATGTTTACAAATTTATTCAAACTGTTCTCGAAAACATGACTTAAAAATATAAAACTGTAAACTAAAATACACAAGGCTCTTAATAAGGATCGTTCTGATTTTCTTTAGCGGCAATTAATTACCCGATAGAATTTCACTGTTTCAGTGAAAGGTCAGGAAATAAGATTATACCTTTTCTGTTCTGTATAAAATGAAGTCTTACAAGAATATTCCGAAAGATCAAATGTCTTTTAGAATCTTAATTCCTGGGTAGCAAGAAAGGGAAGAAGTGTTTAAGAAAAATGTAAAGTTTTTAGCTTAAATGAATAATAAATAAATTATTTCAACGCATACACCAATTACCTATCCCCAAACTAAGCATTAGCTTGTGCGAATAAATAATAAGTAAATAAATATTTCACAACAATCACACCAATTCTCTAGTCCCAAATTAAGCTACGAGGCTTGTGTTATGGGTACTAGACGACGGATAAACATACTTAAATACTTTTTTTTGTTAATAACTACATATTATACATAAAAAAACACCTAGACTAGTACAAATACACATGTTCATGCACACATATGCTTGTACTCTGCGGGGATCGAACCCGCGACCCTTGGTTTTAGAAGTCCGACATGTAGACCACTGCACCAAGCGGTCGTCAAACGGAATAACGGATAGAAATACTTAAATACATTTATAAATACCCATGACTCAGGCACAAATGCTCGTGCTCGTCACACAAACATTTGCCCTTAGCAGGATTCGAACCCGCGACAGCCGGTTTTGTAGTCTGGACCTAAGGCCACTAGACCAAAGCTGTCGTCAAATAAGACTAACGTGACAGAAACTTAATACCGAGTAAGCACTCACCAGTTTCTATGTTCTATCTACAAACTACATTTGAACGATCTAGTGTTATTCAAACGAAACCTAATCTTCAATATCTAATCACACCCCCTACTCCCTAAGCCGGTGTCCGTAGTTTCAGATGTAGTCATCTCTGTCCCTCTTACAAGATTGACCGTGTGAGCGAACGCGACAGATAGATTCGAAAATACGAACTAAACGTTAGAGAAAACGGCCTCTGTATTTATCGGTGTCAAAGGTGTTCACAAATCATGACATACATTATTGACAAACAAATGTTTGTACAGCGCAGGGATCGAACCCGCGACCCGCGGTTAATAGTCAACTCCTTTACCATTACACCAAAGTGGTCGTCATTATTCTCTGGGTTATGTTATGATAACCAAGTGCAAGTGGTTCTAAGTAGAAACTACTTAATTAAATTTGGAACAACATACTTTTCGTGTGTTGCAAAGTAATTAAACGCTCTCGTCAAGCAAAACATTGTTCTACTACGGAAAGTTTCCCTTTCGGTATGTTTTCTGACATTTGTTCATTTAACGCAGTTGTTCCGAAAACCTTTATTAATTATTCTCGGTAACAAATGGAATATTTTCGCAAAGTTATGATTACAAAGATCTCTGTCACACTTCCCATTCGTGTAACTATAATGAGTGACTAAAAATACTTTCGTACAATTTTCTTATGAGAATTTTAAATTGAATTGACATTATTAACTTATCGCCCACTAATCATTTCTGCTTAGCCCAAAGGTATGACTGGTAGATAATGCCCTAAGGCGTTAAGTCCACCTTTTGTACAAAGTATTGTTGTGCAATAAAGCTTAAATAAATAAATTAATTAACTCTTGCAGATTAACTGTGTTAGTTTGTGTCGGTTTTTACATTAGTTTTGGAGTATTATTATTTAACAAACTTTTATTTAGTTTAGCATGTTCTGTTAGCAGTCGCACTTTTCTGTGCCTGATTGAGGTGAAATTTTGTATATACGTTTAGTTTGTATGAAAATACACTGTTGGATTATAAAAGATTTATAAAAAAGTAAATGATAGTTTAAAAAACTCAAAATACACGCTTTTATTGCTAACTAAAAAAAGAAAATAATTTCTGAGTACACGGAATTTATATTACAGTAGAGTTAAAAGCGTGGGGTGCGCTTTATGACGTTTTCATACTTCTCTTTTTATAGTTTCCAATAATAGGATGATTTTCACATACTACTATACCAAGAACCCCACGCTTTTTACTCTACTGTAATATAAAATCCGTGTACTCAGAAATTATTTTATTTTTTTAGTAAGCAATAAAAGCGTGTTATTTTAAGTTTTTTGAACTATTATTTATTTTTATTTTTTAGTTAACAAGGATAATGGAAAACTCTTATCAAATTATTGCATTGTCATCGGTACTTAATACGTTTGCAAAGTTTCAAATTAATCCGATTTCTGGAAGTCGGTGAAAATTGAGCTCAAAAATTCCATTACATACATTCATACATACATATATACAACCCGATCTAATAAAAGCGTGTTAAAAAATGTTTTTTTCATTTCTCATACTCGGAAAGTAGTGTTTGTTTGATCAGAGCAGCGGGTCGAAAACGACGCTTCCCTCCCTTAGGCGGGAAAGACTCATAGTAATTGCTTCCCTCCCTAGGGCAGGAATGAATTTTAAAAATAGAACTAAAATTGGTTATTTAGTCGGCTATAATTTTTTTTTACATAATTAAGAAAATTATCGATTAAAAAAAAAGCTGCGGTCTTGTGAGTGTATACGGCCAATGTGAATTAAAAAAAATACCTATTAAAGTGGGATGGCCCGCGGCGGTGACGCGGGCGGTGTGTTCCATATTTGAAATTTAAATTAAAAAAGACTATTAAATAGGTACGACTCATGTTATTACTATCAATAAATATTTTAGAAAAACTACTATTTTTTACTTTCCTTATATTTGAAATGAAAAGTAGAGTGTTTAACACGGGTGAAAGTCATCAATTCCCACTCGGACTATAGCCGACCTCGCTTCGCTCGTGCGTCTAAATACCTCGTATGGGAATTGATTTCTTTCCACCCTTGTATAACAATCTACTATTTTAGTATCAAAACAACGGCTGTGCAGATTTAATTTATACTAAAGAATTAGCTCTCACGTAGGCAGCTAGCTCTCTTATTATTACGTCTTGTCTAATAATAATGTTTGAGTGAGTCCCTGCCGGTTCAAAATTGATCGCTTAAGCTTCGGGTTTTACCAGGCTCTCATAATGGAGTTTGTCGCCGGGTGTATAATTCAGTTTGTAAAGTTTTCGACAATAGGCCATTACCACCTCTCATATTTCCTGAGCCGTTTCCTCCGAAGCAATAAAGTTCAATTATTTTGTAAGTTTAATGTGCGCGCCAGATTTTCCTTCATTCGCCTTTTAACGGACGCCCGGTATTAGCTACATTGTTTTCCTGAAAGAATATTATCATGAAAAAATGTTAGTCCGAAAAGGAATGAAATTAAGGCAAATTGTTACTTGTTGGCTAAGGTGGCTAAGGTGAAATTCTCACAATCAAGATTATTTTATTAGATAAGATTATTATTTAAGTGCCTTCCGAAGCACGGAGATGCTTGTAAATAGACGTCACTTAAATGGTCAGAATGGTCACCCATCCCAAACATGACCGCGCCCGA
Source organism: Pyrausta despicata (assembly GCA_963921415.1). NCBI lineage: Eukaryota > Metazoa > Arthropoda > Insecta > Lepidoptera > Crambidae > Pyrausta > Pyrausta despicata. Next base: position 1,591,717 of record OY992852.1, on the reverse strand, counting down.
GGTTGCCTAACTTTAAGTATCACTACCAAAGCGCTGCAACCACTGCGCCACAAGCACCTCTGCTGCTAAGCGTTAAGCTGTTGGTCCCGGTTAATATCGATAGATATTAGTCGTTAAGCCTGGTCAGAGGCCCTCGGGCGGCTTAATAACATCTGACAGTAAGGTTGGTCACTTACCTTACAAATACCCCTCCACCAATCCGCACTGAGCCCGCGTGGTGGAGTATGGCTCGGACCACCTCATAGTTGAGGTGAGGCCTGTGCCCAGCAGTGGGACGTATATAGGCTGATGAGAGATTATTTAAGTAAAGTTAGCTAAGTAACATATTTTTTTAGACATTGGTGTCCCAATGTAAACTGTGTCAAAATGTACTTAATCTATTATTTTGCATTGACAATATTTTAATAATAATATAACAATTTAATTCAAGTTCAATTGTTTTAATTGCATTTTTTAGTTACGAATGACATTTTATTTATGACTAACAATAAATGCAATAATTTATTTTATAATGTTAAAAATTGAATGTGATTAAAATTTGCACACCATGCTATTGGTAGAATACACCGGATTTTTATGAACGTAACACCGGTAATGAAACCGGTATTCTTGCAAATAAACTATTACTTACCACTTATAAAATTATTCCTTAACAATATTTACTAGTAGGTAGGTGTTCTACCCAAACACTGGTTCGTTTTAGTAGCTATTTGGCAATCAGAGTATTCTCTACTATCGGTAAAGTAGGTTTCTACCCAAATGTTCGAACTAAGGCAATTCGAACACAGAGTAAACACAGACTACGGAGCCAGTCTATACCAAGTTGCCAGTCTAGGTAATAATTTAGATTCGGTCATTTTCAAGCTTCGGAGCAACAGTGAACTTGGTACTTAGAGCGGTGCAAAGTTGAGTTCTATACATGTACATATATTCGTAATGAAAGCAAATGTATATAGCTCTAAAGCACTAAACAGTGTTTGTGTGTAAGTGTATTAAGAGTTTATTCAATTTTACTTTTCGTTATAGTTAAACTTAATTTATGCGTATCAAACCTTTAGAAACGTGTTTCGCGTGTGTTTCGTGATTGAAATTTCGAATTAGCAATTATATTTTAAACCTAAATAACGTTAATTTAAAGCTTTGCTGTTGTGTATAAATGTAACAGACCGTTTTTTGATAATTGAACAAAAGCAACTACAATTGACACATTTTTGTACTTTACCGCGCTGTCGGACTCAATAATCCGGGCACCAATAAATTTACCAACAAAACATAGATAGTGCTAGAAATTTTCTCGGCCTAACTAAATTAATCACTAAGCAAATAGAAGTTCAGAAAGTAAACCTAACCATTGGTTACCAAATTTTCATCGCAAGCTTTATGTTTGTTACCCGATAGTTTTATAAACGGTAATCCTGTTAAAAGTTGGCAAATGTTGGGCCAAAAGGCCCGGCCCGGGTCTAATAGGGTTTCGTGGTCTGTGGATTTTCCCCAAATGAACAGTGGCTCATGGCAGTTTTTCAGATTGTTATTTTGGTTTGTTAAAGAAGAGCACAATGCGTCGTACTGTCGCTGCAACTCGCGACTTTCAGCGACATAGTTGCGGCAAGTGGTTGACAATCGATCATCAATCGCGAGACGTTGTGTCAGGTTGCCTCGTATGCGATTCTTTTTGTTGTATTATCAAATTATCGCGAAGGTAAATTACGGGTAGGAAACAAGTTTAGTTTGTTGAAATAATTGATAAACTTTAAAATGAAGTTACCAAATAGTGCCGAAATTTAAGTATAACTAATAAATTGTCTGAAAAATTAAATTTAGTCAGCTTTCTCTATTACAGTCTGTTTCAATTTGTTTCAGGTAAGCTGCAAATCCATCTACATGTTTTATGAAAAACACGAAACTTATATCGTTAAGTAAGTACATCGTTCCCTATTTTCTCATAAATAGCAAAACGTGATTCACCAACACAATGAACGTGAACGTTTTTCACGAGCACGTACAAGATCGTGTCAGATCACGCCTTTGATTAAAATATAATGGAAGATGTTCCACCAGGTGCTTGAACCTGGGACAAAATGTTGTGTGATTGTGTGCCTAAGCAGACCGACTTCTAGTAGATATGTTCCTTCATGCTTGTTCGTCGTTCTATCTCTTTCTTGAGATAGAACCACTATTTTAATGGTTATTGATTGTTACGACGTACGAGTACAATGTCTTTCAATATGATTTTGTTTTGGCCGCCGATAGGGGGAGAGCCGATGCTTACGAGACGTGGTGCTGGCGTAGAATGCTTCATGCCCATCTTAAAAAAGCTAAAGATCAACACACAACCGCGCCTCTCTTCGGTCTGCCTCCACAGAATACTGCAATACTTTGGCCATATAGCACGCCGTGATACAGACAACTTAGAAAAGCTCATCATAACGGGCAATGTGGATGGCAGAAGACCAAGAGGACGCAGTCCCAAAAGAAGGTCTAATCATGTCACCTACGAATTGCATACAACGGTGTCCCAAGCTCCAGGTACAATAGACATGATGACACCTATCTTAAATATTTTCAAGTCAAGACCATGGCGTTTAATATATATAGCCCCTATGAAGTTAATACAACCAATGTATTTCCAAAAACCTGTAGAAACCAATTTTTAAACACACAAAACTCAATAAATATTCGGTCAATTGACTCCGATTTCTGATACATGACCGTGACGTCACGTTCATGTATTCCCATACAAAACGTTTTGACAGATAATAAAAAGTATATCAACTATTGACGGTGTCATCTAGCCTATTCCGTCGAAGCCACGATCCTCAGTATTGAGGGAACGATTTAAGGAGAAGGGGGACTTGTTTTTATTAACAAAGTATCACGGCTTACGATAGATATCGCGTCACGATCGGGGCGAACACAAAACGCGACGAGCCCGGAGCAAAACACAAACGCCGAGCGTATGCAATATCCGACGACAACGGCTAGTGATGCTCGACTTTTTTAGAGAAGCCTTTTTCTGCTCGGACTTTTGCAGCATGGCACAGCTGGGATATGAGAGGTTGGCGGTAATGAAAACTACGTTTGGATGAATGATTGGTTGCAACTTTGACCAGGACTTCTAGACAAAGTAACGTGGCATATAGTCGTATCGACAAAAACAGCGAAAAAAATTGAAAGAAATTACATTTGCTCTCGCTATGTTTTGTAAGAGCTTTTTAATTGACACGCAACTTTTCCTAGAAACAACGAAAATTAGGGGCGGTACCTACTTGTGCTTTAACTTTGGTAAACACCACAGTAGTGTACTTGATCTTCAGTTTTGAAAACATCATATTGCTATCATTATCATCATCATCATAGCAGCCGTTCGGTGGTACTTTTTGTGTTTTAACTTTGGTAAACACTACAGTAGTTTACTTGATCGTCAGTTTTGAAAACATCATTTTGCTATCATCATCATCATAGCAGCTGTTAGATGCCCACTGCTGAGCATAGGCCTCCCCCAAGGATTTTAACCGTAATCGGTCCTGCGTCTTCCGTGACCGCGAACTAGATCGTCGGTCCACCTTATAGGGGGCTTGCACACGGAGCTGCCCATAGATTGCTACAGTTGACCGCTATTATCCAAATGCTGTTTTTGTATGTTAAAACGTTGTTAGTCATCAGCTTCAGTTTTATTTCATCATTATCAACATAGGCCTTCCCCACAGTTTTCTACATCGACTGATCACAAGCGGTCCTTTTCTGCCCCAACGCCCATCAGTTCTTCGCGCTATGTGCCTAGCTCATTGCCACTTGAGCTTACTGATTCTCAAGGCTATGTCCGTTACTGTAGTTCTTCTATGTATCTCCTCATTTCTGATTCGATCTTGTAGAGAAATACCGAGCATAGCCCTCTCCATCGCTGGTTGTGTTATCTTGAGCTTCTTTATAAGGCCTATAGTTAGAGACCATGTTTCGGATCCGTATGTCATCACTGGTAACACACACTGGTTGAAGACTTTTGTCTTCAGACACTGAGGTAGTTGAGACGAGAAGACACTTGCGCAATTACCCCCATTTTTGCGCATTGCGCAAGTTTTATTTAGCTTTAACTATATTTATCTTTTTTTCTGAGTTTTGATATTGTATCGATAGATTACCGAGTGACATCCCTACGTAGCGTGCCTTATCACGTCACGGAATATCGGAAAGGGGAAATTTGAGCACTGATCTTGAGTTATACTGGATGAATTTTGATTTGCGGACTTTCCAGGAAATTCCAGTTTGCAAATATTTCATAGCATCTTCTCCTCTGTGCTTCCCGGAAATATGATATGTGAGAAAACAAAACAAAAGTAGTTTATTGGACTTTAAAGTGGTTTTAAAATTGAGAGCACGGAATAGCGTTACCTACCTGTTATTCGTTTAAAGCTACTACCGCATAGTAAGCTGAAAAATTAGGTACCTGCGGCAAACAAGGCCCACCTAACTTGAAACCCTAATAAATCTAACATTTTCGGGCTTACATAGATTAAAAAAAATCACTCACAATCATATGTATGCGTAAGTCACCTAGGGAAGAAATAAAATTTTCGCGCGAAATACAAACTGTGGGCCTTGTTTAGCTCCGGGCCTTAATTACCTCTATTACCTTAGTGAAACTTCCCCATCAACATTGCAAATATTTTTCATTTCCTGTAGCTTTTTACGTCTTTAGTTTGATCATTTTTGAAAAGATAGTTTCATTTCGCAATGTGAATGTGCTTATGGCGCAGGTGGTGCAACGCTATTTTAAACAACCTCACGTGCGGTCGTGTTTGGGATGGGTGTCCATTCCGACCATTAAAGTGACGTCTATATACAAGCATATTCGTGCCTACCGGGCACGATATGGTATGCTGTTGGCCCAGGTTAATATCGATAGACATTAGTCGTCAAGCCTGGTCAGATACCCATGGGTAGTTTACTATACGCACTAAGCGCTTCGCTTCATCCTTCATAATGCGCACAGCCAAGGAATGGAATGCGCTTCCGCCGACGGTGTTCCCTCTTTCTTATAACTTGAGCTCATTCAAAGCGAAAATAAATAGGCACCTTCTGGGTAAGCTCGCTACATCGTCGACATCTTCTTTACCTCCTAGAGGGAGAATGATGTCAAGAGCGAACCCATATTGATAAAAAAAAAATAATAACATCTGACATTAAGGTTTATCACTTACCTAACAAACAACGCCTCCACCAACCCGTACTGCGACCGCGTAGTGAAGTATGGCTCATACCACCTCATAGTTGAGGTGAGGCTTGTGCACAGCAGTGGGACGTTTAAAGACTGATCAGACAAGCAATGAGAAAGGAAGGTAGGTAGAAACATCGACGTCTTAACATGCACAAACGTTTAACATCAATGGCAATGTTTACAGAGCATAAAACTGCTGTATCTTACCCCGTTGTACCTACGAAAAAAGGGTTCAACCAGTTCCATTCGAAGCAAGCGGGCGGCGATCAAACTCAAATACCCCTTTTATGTTTCCATTTTGCACGAACAGCGTTCGCCGTGGATGTTGGCGCAAAAAAATCGCAGGGATTCGGTAAACGAAACGGTCTGCGGAGCGGTTAAAATAAATCGAGTTTCCGAACGGGTTTTGACGTTGGATCGAAAGGGACTTCGAAACATATGTGTGATTGCGTTGATTTGAATCTACGGCAGATTTTGATGACGTATTTAAACCTCTCTTCTACAAAAGAAATAGTCAGTATCAATTCCTTGTTTAAATAATATCCAACCAATTTGAAACGTATTTTTTGTTTGGGTTATGTCATTTGCCCTGTAATTCACTTTAAATTGGCCGGCTTATATTGAAACAAGGGATAATCATTGCCTAGTTCTTTTGTCGTTGAGGGGTGACTAGTGATGAACAAGGCTCGAGGCTTCCGAGTCCTTTTTCCGAGAGCTCAGAGTCGTTTACAGGGCTCGCCTCATTTATATGAAGCTTGGAGTCTTTCGCAAAGCTCGAGCCTTTTTGAAGCCTTTTCGAAAGTTAGAGCCTTTTTGAAAGCGTTATAAATCGTTTTACGGAGATACTAAAGTCATGTACATAACCTTGAGCTTATATTGAAGGCTTGCGTTCATGTTAAGACTCAAGCTCTTTTGAAGATTCGTGCTCTTTCGAAGGTTTGAGCTCTTTTGAAGGTTCGAGCTCTTTTAAAGCCTCGAGGCATGGCTCAGAGAGCTCGCAGACTGAGCCTTGCCATTCCGCCTCGAGGCTTCAAAAATAGGGCTCGACGCCTCGAGTCTTGTACATCACTAGGGGTGACTCTTTTCGTTGCTAATACCTTTCATGCGGCGTCTACCGGATAGCTGGACCAAACTGAATACAGGCTGCAGACAACCAACCGACCAGGAAATCTTTGGAGGAGGCTTATGCTCAGGAGTGAACGTCTTGTGGTTGATTATGGTGACGTCGTTACTACTTTCATTTAACTTTCATTTTTTTTTGTATGTGTATGTTCTCTGTTAGGATCTGTGGTTGACTGGTAGAGAATGCCTCCGGCATTAAGTTCGCCACTGTACACAAGTTTGTGCAGAAGTTTTTTTAAATAATTAAATTTAAAAAAAATCTTGTTTAAACTCATGCCAACTGCACATACTTGAATTTGCATTCAGAAAAAAATAACAGTGTAGGAACGTAGATAGCAATATTAAAGAACCTATTTACCATAACGAAGCTCATCACTCTCACCCTATGCTAATACTTTGGAATATTTTTGATCACTTACACTTTGACACCACTTTGGTGTAATGTTCAAGAAGTTGACTATTAACCAAGAGGTCGCGAGTTTGATTCCCGCACTGTACAAACATTTGTGGTCATGAACATGTCTGTTTGTACTGGTCTGAGTGTTATATGTATCCATTCAAGTATATTTGCAATACCACTGTCGATTCTGATATCTGTAACACAAGTGATTAAGCTACTCACCACGGAGTCAGATCAATGTCGGTATGTGATGTTGTTGTATATTTAAATTATTTATTTACTAAGCATACTGAATCCGTCAAGTGTAATATTACGTGATATAACGCAATCTCTGAAAGCGCTTAGGCGTTCAAGAATAAACAGAAAGCATAAAATATGCTAAATGCTTTATGAGCCGGCTGGAGTAACGAGAGACGCGCTGATAAAAAATGTACGCCATCTTAATGTTGACGTTTTACCAGAAAAATGTATTGCTCAATTTCTCTGAACGACTTTCTTAAGTGGGCTTTTGCTAATGCAGCGCTTGCGGCCCAAGGTAACGAGGGATGTTCCAACTGCTAAGCAAATGAAACACAAAATAATCAGCTAAGCGCGAACTCATGAAATCACCGGTAGGTAATGCTGAAATCACAAGAATGCAAGAATTTTAAATCTCGGTCTCAAGCGCGAATCTTTTGCTATTGAATAATGTTTATATTTAGTATATTGTGTATTTTGACTGCCTCGTTGGTGTAGTGGCAAAGTTTTTGCCTTACATCCGAGAGGTCCTGGGTTCGAATCCCAGGTCGAGCCAAAATTATTTCTGAGATTTTCTGTAATAAATCTCAAAAACAGCTCGAAGTCGGGAAAATTGGCGGTGTTACACCCCTGTGCCTCGTAGAGCACGTTAAGCCGTTGGTCCTGCGCCTGATCTCTCTCCGGTGATGTCGGATTGCCGTCTCACCGAACTTTGAGAGTGATGAGACACACACACACACACACACACACACACGCATGACCAAAATATGTTAATGCTATTTAAACAGGATTATTATCATTATTTTTATTACCACAAGTATTTATTTACTTAAAAGAAATCCTCGATTGCAATGTTGAAATGTAATGCTATTATAAATAAAGATATTTGTATTTGTATTTGATGGAACAGTGAGTGCACCTGTGTATTACGCTCACACTTGTGCACTATAATATCTCCTGCGCAGTTGGCTGATCTCCGTTGAGATTGGTTGCCGTGGTCGAAATCGGCTAGGAGGACTATTATCTTGTGACAAAATGGAACGAGGTAGGTATTCTTTTTCAACATCCCGTTGGAGTTCATAGGTTCATCAGGGTGGTAAAAAAACCCAATTGTAACTTAAATCAAACCAAAAGTGTTATGTAAATGAAACCACTGCAGCCATAACGTTTTACAAATATTATAACGTCAATACACTTTATTGGAAGCGCACTATTCCCAGAATCCTTAATTACTGAGGCACTAACAACCTTCATTGCAATGATCTTACTTAATTGTATTCCATAGACAATCTCCGTGATATCACAGACACCACCTGCACCCGGCAATTCCGCACCGTATAGATGGCTCCATACGGCATGGAATTGCCGTAGATTTGGAAAATGGGTTACAGGATAATACACTAAAGGCCTCCTATCAGAACGAACCTACGATTAAAGGCAATGTATTGAAAGCAGGTGCGATTTGACAAACTTATGTTTTATTTTCGAAATAAACTTTTTTCATGTCATTTCCATCTATTTGTAGGCATGTAGATTTACATTTTATTTTCCTCATTTACATTTTATTTTCTTCATTTACATTTTCTGTCAGATTCTTTTCTTGTGGACCTATTTAATGTTTTTCAATGCTTAGTCCTCTTCTATCCAAAAGAAAGTTGTCTGTTATTTTTTACTCTCACTATTCGGATAAACGCTAGTCAAATATTTGTTCCATTTATCTGGAATATTCGACAGTGGCCCTTACCGTGCTCAGCCTTACAATATGCTGTCACAGGCTTCGCTATTCATGTACCTTCGTTGGGGCTAAGCCATCTTTTACAATACGATTTGTAGGATAAAGTTTCAGAAAAAATGTAAATAGGCTCCTGTTTTCTTATGATGATTCCAAGATCAAAAATATACAAAAAATGAATTGTAGGGAGTTTTTAAAGTTATTATTAACCTGCATTTATTTTGAAGAGCCCTGTGATTTATTTATGTACCTGCAACCTGAAAAATTAATCAACGGAATTATTGCAATAATCTAATAATCTGTTTTCATAAAGTTTATCATAAAATATGTTTATTAAGCTCACATAAATCATTATTTTAAAGGTAATCATAAGCAGTGCTGTATTGAATTAACTCGACAAACAACATGTAAATTTAATTTCAGCTCACAAGATGTAAGACGTAAGTTGCTGTCATGTCAGTAAGCGTAGCCGAGTCAGCGCGGTTCACGTCAGAAACACTCGCTACTCGTCCTCGGCGCGTCACAGAATAGTTAACAACAGTATGAAAGCAAAGAACAAACACTTGAAATGACATACGCACATAAAGGCACGCCTCTACAGGGCGCCTAGGCAGTGTAAACGATACTTGGGGCCCAATTCTGCTAATTCATTCTTAACAAAAACGTAATCGAAATTGCCTGATTTTGACTTTGAAATGATACACTTTTTTACTGATTAACATTTTTAATGACATCTAACGCCTTTGCCTACCTGTGACCACGGACGCTGAAAAGTAACCGAAACGTCAGATAAAAAAAAAATTTAATAAATCTAGTAAAAAAAGTATGAATCCAATGTCTACTGTTCGCGAGAACCGAAGAAACAAATATCTGATGACAGTTCTCGTATGAACAAAATGGCAAAAACAGGCAGATTACGACTTTGTTTCATATAAATGGAGTTAAGGCCCAGCTAAGTTTAGTGCCCTGTTTAGGCGTGTGGCTGTGTGCATGTGTGTCTATCAGAGCATTTCTTTCAAGTTCCATACTGCTATAGCTCACATCTATACTGTGGTTGCATTGCGTAAGCCTATTTATTATTCCAAATGGGTATTCCTCTCGCTCAAAGTATTCGTTGCTTTATTTTATAAGGAATCCATTTCTTTCAAATTTGTATTCTCTGTATCTGATTTGATAAGCCGTTGGGGCAAGACGAGACAATGGCAGAAATTGTGATTAATGTTTTTATATTGCAGCAACTGAGGAAAAATTGTTGGGGTTTGTTTTTTATGTGATATCATGCTAAGATTATTAAGAATTTTCAGAACTAGAAAATAAATATTAATCGATAAGGGAAAAACATATTGTACAACTACAATCTAAGGGCTGACTAGTTTACATGTGAAAAATAGGTTTAAGTATTTAATTTTGGTTTCAACAGACAATGTACAAACTCCAATTAAAAGCTTTATTAGAAGATCATACCTCATACTTGCCGGTATGTACTCCCCTATGTAGGTATATGAGTTTACACCATAAAAGTTAACCGACACTCGTTTCAACGAAACATCCAATTTTAATGGTAGTTCTGGTCAATTTGCAAGGCAATTAGCTCCAAATTACATTAAACTGCCCGCGTGACGGATGGGAATGGACTTCGCTGCCAATAAAAACTAAATAGAACGGGTTTTTTCCTACTAGTGGGTTATTACATGGAGTTTGAACGGCCAAAATGAGAAATCCGACGGTTCCTCGGAAATATTTTTTGAAGTGTAAATAACAAATGAAGTTGAGCAGAAGAAATGAGGATTAATTTTATTACTACGAGTATGTCACCGATATTGTGCTCCTGGTCCTCATGTAATAAAAATTTTAAATTAATAACCAAGCTGCCCACCATGCCTGCCCAGTGGAAGTCAGTTTGTTCCATTTCTCAACAAAATTATGTTTTTGACGTCAATCAAGAATGTTAGCACAATATTTTACGCACCATTTTTACCCTAATATAAGATTACGTTTTTTGTGCATAAAGAATGATAGAATATCGTGGAATTTGCCTCTGTAAAAGACAGCAGTTTCTTATCCACTGAAAAAGAGCTTACAAATGTTACTTCGGCGGAAGTAGGTCTGCCGAACGTGTAGCAGAATGAAAAACAACAGGATGGATGACGGAATTTGTCTTCTTGCCTTAAATAAATAGAAGTGCCCATTGTCATTAATCACCAGACGAAAACACAAAACCTCCAGGAAGTGTCGGCTCAATACAATCACATTTCAGTCGTTTAATTACGCCAGACTTGCAATGCTTTTTTGTTTATTGCCTGATTAGTTGGTGTCGCCAACAAAACAGGTTTGGGTAGGAATTGGGGTAGTAATTAATTCGGTAGTTCGTTTAGTTTGGATAATTTTGCAAGATAATTTTTTACAGCTCATAATTGTATGTTCGCTTGACGATTCATTTAGGTTTGTAAGACTTTTGAGACTGAAAAAGAAAAAAAAAGAAAAGCTGAAAAAGGATGCATTTCAATCCTTCATTGTATACATATATAGGTAACAAGGGCCAGAGTTAGACTTATAAAAAAACTTCAAAAATTCTACCATGAATTGAGCTGCATCCTTACAAATATCGTTTTTTATCCCTCGCAGTTTTCACCAAATCACCTTCGTCGCAAATTGGACCTCCCTCATCATCGTAGATTTTTTTTTCGGGACCCTTGACGAACTTCCAAGTCCGAAGCCAATGTCGAATAGCCCACTTATTAAACAAATCTGCCTATCCTATTTCCTCTCGACTAGCCTCTCCTAAAATTCCGTATCCACCGCAGGATAAACGGACAACAATTTGATTAAGTCCTTTACAATGTCGTTAGTGCATCGCATACACACAGATTACTACTCGTAGTATGCCTACGAGTATAGTCTGAAGCCGTCGTCTATAAAACGAATTTTCTTCTTCTAAAATCTCGTCTCTACCGCAGGATAAAGGCACAAATACTTTTATAAAGTCTGTTTAAGTGTACAATATCGTTAGTGCACCGCATGCAAGTCAGTCAAGGCTCTCAGTTTGTCGGCTCCGGTTACGCGCAACTCATTACCTTTGTAGTAGATACCCTTACCGTGTCCGGACACGGTCCGGGGACCGAACGTAAAGTTTAGAGACACTTTATTGCTTAAATAGGTAACTCACCACCCATCCTACCTGTGAGTATCAGTTCGTGTGTGCCTAAGCGTTTCTCGACGAAAAAATTTAGAGGTAGAGTAATAAAGCTGGTCCTGAAAAAGTAGGTAACCGCAGAACTTTAATAATGTCAATAAATTAATCAATATCCTCGTACAACAACATCACATACATTGATCTGACTCCGTAAGTAGCTTAAGCACTTGTGTTACAGATATCAGAAGATATTACAAATTTACTTGATATTACAAATAAACTTAAATAAATACATATTACACCCAGACCAGTACAAACAGACATGTTCATGTACACAAATGTTTGAACAGTGCGGGGATCGAACCGGCGACATCTTGGTTAAAAATCAACTTCTTGACCATTACACTAAAGTGGTCGTCAAACCTTTAATTCAACTATTATTATCTAGGCAGTCTTTAAGCCATGTAAAGGAAAGCCTCTTATGAAATGTTATTGAACGCCTCATAAGAATAGAACACAAAAAGCACTGAAGTTATTATAGAGGTAAATGAAGCATCATCTAAACTGGGTTACAGTAAACGTCCTATAACGTGTTTCCTAACATAAAATTGCTTTCAAATAAGCAAATAGGTATGCGAGAAGATAAAAAATATAGCCCCAAGGATTAATTCATAAAACATTTTCTTGTGTTGATGCTAATTCAGCGGAATATTATATTTATGAGCTCGACTTCGGAGCGGTGAAAGGTGAAATGATCTCCGCGAGATTTCTTGTGACTCGAAAACTTCCCTTGTTCCCGGAGTTTGGTGGCTTCGAAAGCATTTGAAAGTAAAAGCCGGAAAATAAACAAAAGTTTAAAGGAGAAAATGTGATGCATGAGGGTCGATACCCGTACTTTTCTAACAAATTCTCTTAAAATTGATTGTGTTTTGAATAATGATTAACCTTTTTGTCTGTAACGTGTTAAGTGATTAAGCCTTAGTTGCTAAGCTTGTATGGATTGACGTTAGCAATAATACGAGTACATTGACGTTCACTTTATGTAATGCGATGGTTATGAAATTGACTGTTAACCAACAGGTCGCGGGTTCGATCCCCGCACTGTACAAACATTTGTGTGCATGAACATGTCTGTTTGTACTGGTCTGGGTGTTATATGTATTTATTTGAGTTTATTTCTAATACCACTGTTGATTCTGATATTTGTAACACAAGTGCGTTAGCTACTTATCATGGAGTCAAATCGATGTATGTGATGTTGCTGTATTTTTATTTATTTAAATAGTTAGTTGAATGGTTCTAACATGTATCTTTAAGATCCCGATACTTCAGCTCTGACACAACTGCCTTGATCTTGGAGAACTCAAAAACAAAGTACATGGTGGAAATTTTAAAATATTTTATTTCAAAAAACGGTCTTTTGAACGAACGAACGAACGAACGACGAACTCACTTTTGACCGCTAGTGCAGACTGTACTGTAAACACACAGAGTAAACATTAACAACAAACTGAGTCAACTCTACAAGAGCTAAACTCAACACACACTACCAACTGTAATTACGCGATTTGCAGGAGTGCACGACTTAAACACCACAGTGCAAGTAATGGCAAGCAGTAAGTTTTATATCATTCTTCTCTTACTTTCACTTAAAATCGAGGGAGAAGATAGTTTTACTAAAAACTCTAGAGTGGGGGATAGTAAGCACCTCTCTTTTTTATTTTTTACCAGACATTACATCTTATTTTATTGTTATATTCTTTGCAACGAATAAAAGATTTTTCATTTTTCATTTCACTAAGACACAAGTGCCTACGTTCCTACCTATGTGCGAATAAAGCTGAAAAAGGGGATTATTTTGCTTTAAATTTTTAAGTCCATCGTAGACTCAGTCTTTGCCTCGTTTGGGCTTAGTCTTGGGTCAAGAGCAAACCTATCCTAAATAAAAAATAAAATAAAATAAAAAAAAAAGTCCTGCGACTTCCAGCTAGAATCAAAGAAGCTCATTTCAGGTAATTACAGTTTGGTGTCTTTTAGTTCCTGCTCTGGTGTCGTTTAATGCAAAATGATCCCATTTTTCAGCTTTAGTCATGGATTTCCGCAAAGTAACGCCATTAATTTTGTGCGAAATTTTTTCTTGTAAAGAGGAAACATTTGCCTTGCTTGCTGCAACAAGCAGGCTTGCAAATGCATTTGTGTAAGCTTCATCTTCTGTCCCAGTTTAGTTACACTGTGTGTAGTAATTGTATTCACTCGAATAGATGTTTTAATCCAACTTGTTTGTTTGGCAAACGTTTAAACGCAAGTTGTTATCTCGTTTCTTGCACCGCCAGCACAAAGTAAGCATTATGTTGGAAAAAATATACCATATCTCATAGAAAAAATCACAAAGCTCACAGTAATATTACCTTAAATACCTATGTTTTAACCAATAATTTTAAATTATATTAAAGAGATTTTGGACTGCCTTGTGGAACACAAATTCTCAATCACCGCTATCCGGTCGAGTGTAATTGCATAAAATTACATCATCACCATTTTCATCATTAGTAATCTGGTGTTGGTATGTTTTTCTCTTTCATACGATTCCATTATTCGTCACTGAATCATCCTCCTTTATTTCCTTTACTCCTTTATTTCTCTACACACAGTCTATCCATTTCTTCTGTATTCGGCCTCTTTCTGTAACGCATTCTTAAAAAGTACCGTTCTAATAAACTTCCGTAAGATTAAAAAGAACACCGACGGAATCTAGTCGGGACCACTCAAAGGCCAATCGTCACTACTAAGGTGGCCATTTTCTCAGTCCGTAACCGAACACTTTGCAGCAAAAGGGAACAAAGTACCTAGTATTACTATGCTGCTGCAGTCTTCACGATCGATGCTTCTGTCGCTGAACAATGCATTTTTGATGCATCCCCGCTCCGTGCTTTATCTTGTGGCCAGCGGTAATATTTTTTCAGACTTTGGACGTTGTTGCAGCATCGAAGATTTATGTGCTGCCGTCACGCTCACGCACATTCTCGACTGAGAATTCTTTAAGCATCGACAGGTATGTAAATAATGTATATGTATGTAAACTGTTGTGTTTCTCCAATAAATAAAAGGATCTTTGCCAGCAATATAAGAATATGCTACTTCACAAAATGATTAAGTAAATTAGGTAGGCACGCATGTGGACGTGTTCCTATGGACGTCATATGTCTTTATTTCATATCGTATTTTTATAACGAGTTTGTCGTTTGGCGTTTTGTCTGTGACGTACGTACGATTGGAGATGGACAAGATCCTATTAAAACACCATTATTTTGCTATAAGTAAATACATTGATTTTCCTGCTCCTTCTTGCTGTTCCCAAAGTCTTTTTTATTCTAAATACATACCCCATCGATTACCCATCTCGGTCGTATCCCATTCAAACGTCGGGCTTAAATAAGAGTGCGATATAAAGGCCGAAGGGTCAGTGAAATAAAAGGCTCGTGCCAGACGGACCGCAGGCGGCATATTAATCAGACCAGGAACAAAACAGACGCATCGGCTTCCGGGAGAACGGTGTATCTGTGTCTAGCTCAAATAGAACAGATGCAATTCAAAAAAAAATCGGTTGTCTGTAAAGTCGCTTTACTGACGATAGTTGAACTTTGTCACGTTGCCTCTTTATCGCTCGTTCCGCGCTCTCGCTTGCACTTCCAGCCTTGAATGGAACGCCTCAGAGCGAGGTAACACCGCATGCGTCATGTTTTTGGTGCTTGCAGCCGGCTTCATCGAATTAGAAGACGTTGTCACGTCAAAAATATTCAAAAAAAATATTTCATTACAATTTATCATGTTAACATACGGTAGTTGGGAGCCGCCTAGTAGAATTAAGGGTCCTGTGGCAGGAGATCCTGCTCTTCTATAGCGTTACGATACTTCATGTAAATATGCATTATAAAACAGTAAGTACCTAGCATACAGTATAATTTTTACAGACAAAATTGAATGAAGGTAATTAAATAGTAAGTGAGTTATACCGATTGAACCCTACTTTCAGATTTCCACTACATACTAAACTTTCGCGTCCTTATGATTCAGTAGGTGATATTCAAACGTGCAACGTGTAATTAAAGCCAACATTGAATTGGAAAGATAAATGAATTCAATAATCTAAGTATGATAAAGTGATAAACAGTAAGCTTTTCGAGATAATATTGCCTCCTGCAATTGAATGCCTAAAATTGCGATACATCAACACAAGTTCATTAATCGCGTTTGTCGTAGTGTAAGTGGTGTAGTGTGGTAATCGCCTAAACTGCAACATAAAGTATTCTTCAACGTGTTGATAGACTTTTTTCCACTTGCCTTGATAAAGTAAGTTCGCATATAGAGAGACGATCCTAGATGAGGTCGGCACGTGTGTCGGTTTGCGGATAACGCAAGCGCCTGCTCGATCGCGTTGCAATGGACCGATAGACAAATAGACAATGTATTTGTAGAGAGGAGAGGTCCTGTGTGAGCGTGAAAACCATGCGAGAAAGCGCAGCCCCCTAGTGTATAAAAATACATGCTAGACTAGAATACAATACACAACTTCACTTAGGATCAAACGCCTCAAGTTTTGAAATCCATAGTGGTGTGGACAAGCAAGCCCCATAGGCTTATAAAAATACATGCTAGCCATAGACTTGCTGACATTGCATACGTTTGATGCCCAGTGAAGTCGTGTATTTTGTTCTAATTGGTTGATTGTAGTCATTATTTTCACTTTTGCTAAAACATTAACTAGTTTTCACGGGCCAAAATGTGAGTTTTTGAAAAGTTAAATTTTTACATAGTATAATTGTGATTATATTGTTATGATGTACGATGATTTTTATATTCTTTCGTAGGCGAGAATCTTCAATTAAGCGATGATCAATGTTTACTATTTTGGCAAATTAAAATAGGCTAGTTTTAGTCCGTCTGGTCCGTCGGGGATTAAAAATATCGAAAATATGCACATCGTGTTACAGAGTAGAACCCTCTGAGAGTAGTACTCTCGTACCAATAACTAGTGGGATCGTTTACTCGGGATGTTCTACTTTAACGTAAAAATAAACTTTTGTACGTCCGTAAATGATTATTTGTTGTAACTATTATGAGAATGAGAGAATCACTAAATGTGTGTGAAGCTTATGCTGCCTCGCATTGTTTGAAATACTCGTACAATGTGAAGAAATGTAAGTACATGGTCTTTGTGGTCCGTGGCAAAAGTCGGGAAGATGTACCTGAGCTGTTTTTGAACGGATCAAAAATGAATAAAGTCATTTATTCCATAAACAATAATAATAATAAGTCGTATTAGAAATCATAATCAATAAAGTAACCTGTTTTAAATACCTCGGCCGAAATAAATGATTTGAATTGAATTATTGTAGTAGCCAGGTAACTACGTTGGTAATCCTCTGATAATCTGATAAGTTCATTTAGTCTATGTTTTGATAAAATTTGACACACAAAACAAAAAAGGTGTAAATTAATTGTATTTGTATCACCTCAAAAGTAATATTATAAACAATTACGAGTATTGAGCGATTTGTTTCATCTCAAACCGTCGACGAATAGATTTTTATAAAAAACAAAAAAAAATGTTTTCATACGATTGTCGATTAATAATAGGTATAGCAAATTATTCGCCGTAATAATTTTGTATTTTATTAATCTTTAACTAAAATAAGTGGTTCTCGTCAGGTCATATTAGTAAAGGCACCATAGGTCAACTATAGGTACTCGGTAAATATATAGCAGTTCAACAACCGTCTTAATTAAGTTATCTTCCAATAAATCCAATATACACTGCTCAACAAAGTCTAGGGAACAAGCCAACTATATGACTTTATTTGTAAAATCTTCTTTAAAAAAGTACTGATCTCTTTGAGGTAAACAGGTAGGCTGAATGTTTATCAAACGTTGTTCGAATTTAAAAAAAAAAATTAGAAACAAAAGAATTTTCGTAAAGGCGGGAATCTTTCACTTTGATTGCTGTGTAGTGATACTGTATGAGAATTTTAAAGATTAAAATTTGTTTTATTGTTTTATGATTTTATTGAAAAACAAAATTAACTGTTGTTATTCGTAACTTTTGCGACTACGGCCATTATGTCACGACGTCATTTAACGCGGGAAGAAATGATTCGAGCTGTAGGAATGTTGGAAGCTGGGCTACCCCAACGCGAAGTTGCAGCTGCTCTGAATTCTCACGCGAGCGTTATCTGCAGACTGTGGGCACGTTACAGACTTACTGTCGATGTAGCCGAAAGGCACAGAGGCAGGTATAGGGTTACTACGGAAAGGCAAGACCGTTTTTTGCAAAATGTCGCAAGGAGGCAACCCACCATTACGGCTCGTCAGTTGGTAGAAGACCTCCAGTCGCAGCACCAGGTTGCTATCAGTGACCAGACTGCTCGGAGGAGACTCCATGAAGCTAATCTTCGTGCTCGCAGACCACTAAGAGTGCCCGCGCTGCGTCATGGAAATCGAGGACGTCGATTATTGTGGACACGTGAACATTTGCAGTGGACCGTAGATCAGTGGGCACATGTACTGTTCTCCGATGAATCTCGCTTCGGATTTCATCCAGATTCAAGAAGAGTGCGTGTTTGGCGGATTCCTGGTCGGCAGAGTCGGCTTCAAAACCCACAGGAGGTGCATCCCTACCAAGGTGGTACAATCATGGTGTGGGCTGGAATCCGCCTGGGTGGACGGACGGATCTTGTTTTGATCAGGGGAAATTTAAATGCAGAGCGATACTGCGAACAGGTAGTCCAATCCGTGGTTATCCCGCACCGATAAAATCTGGGCGCAGATTTTATTTTTATGCAAGATAATGCACGACCACATACTGCGAGTCAGGTGATGGATGTGTTCCGCGAGTACAACATCGAAGTGCTGGAGTGGCCTGCTCAGTCCGCGGACCTCAATCCCATTGAACACGCGTGGGATTTACTAAAGAGAAGGGCTTTTAGAAATCTCCCTCAAAATTTGAACACAGCAGATGAACTTTTTTCACATCTCTCCAGAGAATGGAGTCTTCTTCCACAAGAGACAATCGATAGTCTCATAATCAGTATGCCACGACGATGTCAAGCTGTTGTTAATGCCTTAGGGGGTCCAACTGATTATTAAAAAAGTCCCCGCATATTTGTTCTTAACTGTAATGTTTTAATTTTTAAGAAATTTTATTAAATTAAATTTCTTTGTTTAGTTCTGTAATACACTTTCTTTGTTTTTCATTAAAACTACCTCGTAATTCAAAAACTGAATCCTTTATTTATATACGCAACTAATTAAGCATTAAATTGCGCATCGATTGGTATATAAACTTTAAAACAAAAATATATAAAAATAAAAATATTCCCTAAAAACCTCCTGTTCCCTAGACTTTGTTGAGCAGTGTATTTCCAGATAGTTCAAGTGGTGCTTAGTTCCCGAATAGTTTCGAGAGGACCGTGCTCAAGATTGAAGCTTAATGAAGTAGGTTGTACCTGACTGACCCAGGGTAGCTCTAAATCGGCTGGTTATGCCAAACCGACGCCATCCGTCTTGATTGCTAGGATTACTTCAGAACAACTAGTGATGGGCTGTAGAGGAATATGATACCTTAAACTGGTATCATTCTCGGTTTCTTATTTTGAATACTGATACTCTATTAATGTCTACTTAGATCGACATTATAATACAGAAAATATAGAAATTACTGCCCGTTTTTATAAATAGTGTTCCCAATAGTTTTGAGAGGACCGCACTTTCTGAAGTAGGTTGTACCTGACTGACTTTGGATAGCTCTAAATCGGCAGGTTGTTGTGCCAAACCGACGCCATCCATCTTGATTGCTAGGCTTACTTCGGAACAACTCGTGATTGGCTGTAGGGAATTATTATTATAATAATTATACCGATTTTACTGGTACCTTATTTTTGATATTTGATGTTTCTGTACAGAAAAGGCGATTCATTGAATAGGAATCGAAACGATATTTACTTCACTAAAATGATTGTGTATTTTTTGAGTGTGTGTTGTAATATGACACAACAATTCGGGCACAATATCTAATTATTGTAAAAACACTAAGTTTTCAGGATTTACCTATGTTTTTTTATATATTACTCTTCCCCCATTAAACTTACAATTAGAAGATTTCGTATTAGCACAATCATTAGGTATCTGGAAAGCGAATTCGACTGGTTGGCATCGATTTCGATTGGTTGGTTTGATCAACTGGTTCGTATCGCATGTGACAGTCGATATATCTGGTATCAAATTTAACCTTTCCCAACCCTAAATCACCTCCTAAGAGTGATTACTCTTGAGTTGAACAAAATTATGCGGGCGGTACTACGCACGTCAGCACCTATCAGCAATCTCATTTACTATATAGTCACTCTGCAGAAGTCTTATACATATAGGTAAGTGTCTAGTAAGGAGGAAAAACTATGTTTCCTATATCCCTTCTTATCTGGGGGGCGATATACGAGTATGTGGTTAAAATACACCATATACAGCGCTTGACGGCCGTGAATTATCTCATCGTCGAACTTGAAAACTGCCGGGACCGAGCCTTGCACAGCACGCGATTCACAAACGCAGCGCTGCAAAATATTACGCTGTAATTTTTAAAGTTAAATCAATAGAGAAAGCGCTTCAAAATTCGACATAAAACTTATAAGCAGTACGCCCTTGACCAGTCCCGATGCGCGCCGTTTTTGACCCAGAGGCACTCGATTCGATCCGCATTGGGATAGCGCTGAAACAGCGTTGCTTTTTTTCGATAATGGATGGAATGCTGGTTAGGTACGTGTGCTGTTCTCTTTAGTCCGAGTGAGATAGCGACAGATAAAGTCAACAGGTTGTTCCTCTGAACATCTGAGTGATATTTGATAATAATGTAGCATTAAGGAAATGGGCAAAGAATTATTTATAAAAATGTTGATTGATTATACTTACGACGTGTCTGTATCATCACAAAACTCAAACATAAACATATAGAATATATATAATAGTTATCTAATAGCTTTAATCAAATCTTACTTCCAGCCGTCGAAGTAGATCAAGACGCAGGGGTGTACAGACTGGAATGTCACTTCGGACTCTCCTACATAGGGCAAACAATGCGTACGAATTAGAGGACATACAGCCGACGTAAAACATAGCATAACCAAGCAAGAAAACGTCGTTTTCTTCCTCGTATCGCCCGTGAGGCTTTTGAAATTAGAAAATGTCCTAATTTTAGTAGAGAAAATGGTTGATAAAGACTCAACTCGAGCTCGATCCCTCACTGCAAATACTTTTAGCTCTTTATGTGTATTTAGGAACGTAACTTAATATTTGGCTAGTGATAGTAGTTTAAAAAAATCCAAACTATGTAATGACAACTAACACCTTAGTCTACCTGTAACCACAGACGCTGAAAAGGATCCGAAACGTCAAGTTAAAAAAAATGTAAATAAACTGCGAAATAATACGTAAAAAAATTTATCATTTCAATATTATTAAAAGCAGCATTCTTAAACCACGTTCTCTCTTCGTATTGTATGATTGAGTATATTGTTCAGTAATTTTAACATATTTTAGGGAACACAGTCATCCCTCAAGTCACGCATAGCTAGACGAATATATTCTTCATAATTAAGGTACCCATCGGGAGGTCCCTAATGTATTTATGTTAACATACGAGTTATCTAACATTCGTCTTTGAATAGTGGTGAAAATTGATGTATGCTGATTTTTAAGCGAACTCGTGCATTCCAGTAACTGCTGTTTGTTTTTTTTTTACAGAATTCTCACCCTTAAGTTGTTTAAGTGTAAATTCTAGAACCATATTAACTCCTTAATATGTCACTAAGTGTTTCACGTTACAAGACCAAGAACAATGCTCAAATTGTATGGCAACATCGTAAAAGGCTCTTGAGGGTCGTCGAGCGTTCACCGGAAGTCGGTCGTTGGGCGGAGAGGCTGGTCCGATGCAGACCGGAACGGGGCCGGCGGGGACGGATTCAATTGGGCGGACTAGAGTGGTAGGAGGTTTGTGAGCAAGAGGCTGTGTCAAGTGCGGAACTGTGTGGTTCTGAATATCATTAGTTCTGAATACGAAATAATGTTATGAAGAATGAACTTTTTGTAAAAAAATTAAGTACTTTTTTGTGGTGTGCTATAATGTAATGACTTCAAAATGTTACTTGATTTTACATTTTGAAGTCATCTTTGTTTTATTATAGTTGAGACATTTTATATATCTTTTCTTGAAGCTGAAAAAGAGGATTATTTTGCTTTAAATTTCTACTAAACGACGCCAGCGCAGGAACCGAGCGAGAGAGTCGCTCGTAGTCTGTCGAAGCGACTACATCTCCTGAGGATGCCACGTGTAGTGACGAAACGCGTCGAGTGTTTGTTGGTGTCAGTGTTGTGATTCCAGGTGCATCACCTGTGTCACGTTGTGAGTTGTAGGTATTGTAAGTACTGCGACTTCCAGCTCTAACTTTTTCAGGTGATTACAGTTGTGATTACAGGATGTATTTTGGTTCCTGCGCCGACGACGCCAGGTTGTTTAGTGGTAATTTAAAGCAAAATAATTCTTTTTTTCAGCTTTAGTCATGGATTTCCGCAAAGTAACGACTGATTCCATCAACTATATCTTTTCTTTCTATTCATGAAATTACTTACTACACATGAACTTCACACACTTCTTTCTATACATGAAATTACTTAAATTACTTATTACTTCAATTTTCTTATATGCACAAATTATACACTATTAGTAAAACGTGGAACCGAAATAGAACACTGGGTTTCCTAAATTCAAAGGGAAATTTGCATCAGCGGCCCACGCGGCTGGCCAGGCGCCAACATTTGCTCAAACTTGAATAAAATTTCGTCCAATCTTGGTAACGTTACATAAATGAACGACGTTCCTCGTGCCGCGACATCGGAAGTTAAGATATTGAGCTATATTCTTGAAAGTAGTTCATGTTTTTGCAACGCCGACGAGGCCTACTTGTCAAACTATAATGTGGGTCCCCACTGCGAGCCCAGCGCGGTGGCAACGGCAGAAATACATAAATAAATATATGTATATATACAACAACATCAAGAAGACGAAGAAGTAAGAAATACCTAACATTTGAACCGCGCCTTTGCGTATTTACTATAGTGACTACGGCTTAGGATTGAAAAGCTTTAATGGTTGAAAACAAAATGGTTGGTTGTTAATGGTTATAAAAAAACGTATTTAACTAGTTCAAAATATCATTATCTTTTTATATGCAAACATTGTTTAAGTAAATATTTATATAATAAGAAAAATAAAAAAATAACACAATAAAAACAACAATAGAAGATAAACAACCAAAAAAAATGTATCCAACTAGGATTCGAACTAGGTAGAATACAGTTTTAAAGCGGCACGCTTAACCATTCGCGCCAATGATCAAGGCGGCGAAATTTACTTGTATACTAAAATCCAAAAAAAAAAATTCGAACACCTCAAGAAACGAACAAATATGATTGTGCGTCCTTAAAAGCCTTACTACATACGATTTTAAGTTCAAATTTGAGAGCAGAATCATTGCGGTTTTGAAACCCTTATCTGGCTATAATAATATAAAAATAATAATGCATTCACATGAGAACTCTAGCTTTTTCATGTACAAATTATTATTCCATTGCTTGATAAGTTAAAAATATCATATTCATGTCGAAAAGTTAAAATTATTCATACACGAGTTTTGAGTTAATAAATATCATTAATTATTGGTTGATTGAGGTTAGTTCAAATTATTCTTCAGTTAACAATATCGGATATCGATGAAATGATAAATTTATTCATTGGCGAGTTTTGTGTTTAATTAAGTATGGTGATATTTTTACTGATTATTTAGGATCGTTTAGATTATGATTTGATTAAAAATATAACGTATCAATGAATAAAAATATTTCCTGAGTTTAGTGTTGATTGATTTAAGTTAGGTAAATTATATTTTTGGGAACAATTAAATTATGCATTGATTTCAAATATGAGTATTAATGGAACAATTAATGGAACTCTGTCAATACTTATGAAACTCGAATGGTTATTAAGGTCTTCTTTCGTGCCTAAAATGGGAGATCGTAGACGTCACGGGCGGAGACAGCGCGCGTTGGTAAAAAGCTTCTTGTAGGTTTAAACAAACACAAGCCGTTACTTTTTGGGGGGCGCGGAGGCGCGCGTCCTTTAAACTGAAAATAATAGGAACTAAGAGCGACCAACCAATACCTACTCCCGACTGCGAGTGTTAAGACCGCGATACACATTGTTGGGTTGAATTATTTTTATTGATATTTTTATTCGATTTAGTTGAAAACCAATAGCTTACAATAACTTAACTTAATTCACTGTACCAAAAGATAAGTAGATAAATTGATTTATTAACCATCTCTAGCTTAGGAGCCTAATGCCATACGATTTTACGTGCTTGCTCACCGCGCCCGACCAGACCCCAGTCACCGAGTATTCAGTGTGGACGCACACTAAGGCTCTTGATAGTCTGTAATAGACAGGCAGATATATGATGTTATGTACAGGGTGGGGTATTTTTCGGCTTCATGGAAGTTTCATTATTCGTAATTTTCTTTAAGAAAGGCAGGGCTGCTATTTGAGTGGAAACCTCCATTGCAATGTTACCTCAGAAATTTAAAAGAGCTTTAGCGCGTATACGAAATTACGTATACCACATTGAAATGGTGCATCTCTACTAAATCTTAACTAATTTCTGCACAGTGTTCCTCATAATTAAACGTCGCCAACAAAGCCTTATTAAGTGATGTATTGAAGGTATCTTACTACAACATTGATGAATCATGACTGGCTGCAGACTAAGGAGCACTTAAAGAAATTCGGACCGATGAGTAAGTGTCACGGTAGCTCTATTGGGAGAGCAATCGCCCGGCTTGCGAGAGGTGGGGATTTGAGTCCCGCCTGTGGCAATCCGTCTTTTCTTTAAGTGTGTTTTAATTTCACAATGTACATAAATTTGCATTGTTAATGCTTAAACATAGAAACTTATAGCCTTATTGTTTTTAAAGACCTCTGGGAAAGTTCTCACAGGAGTTTTACAAATATGGATTCCCCTCAACGCCGTGTTGATTAATGTTTTAAGTATGATGCTGAGGCGGACTCCTTTTTTCAAACATCTGTCATCGAACGAGGCTGCGACCTAGTTGTCTGACAGGGCTGACGAGAAATTTATGGATAGCCTTCGATGTAGAGGACAATGTGTTGGTTCGGAAACTGGTCGGTAGGAATGTGAAGGTTAATTAATTTTGTAGGTAATAGAGCCGGTGTGTATTGCTTAAAGCTGTGAATAATAATAATAAATATTTCACAACAATCATATCAATTCTCTTGTCCCAAATTAGGCTACGAGGCTTGTGTTGTGGGTACTAGACAACGAATAAACATACTTAAATACTTTTTTTTGTAAAAAAGAATGCTACGGAAGATGGAAAAAGTTTATTCATTTTTTATTTTACGTTATAAACAGAAGAATATTTAAAGACTAAACTTATTTGAAACTGTTTTAGTATTACACATATATCAAATGTTCTTTTGATTACTTACTTGAACAAAAGTAACGAAAATAACTTCTAAATTGTCAGAAACTTTGCCCATTGCGGTCTCTGTTAGTTGACTGATTAACTGTGGAAAGTTCAAATGAAAAGACAAAGTTACCCCCAGGGATCCCTGTAGAGCGTTTGACATTTTACCTTTTAAATTGATTGACAAATGGGCTTTGTTCGCAGAGACCACAAAAGTCTTAAATATAATTCAAGTCATGATTTTTTTATTAAATGAACAACAATGTTTCGATTAAGTTTAAAGCCAATTGAAATCTTGCTACGAAGAAAGGCTCTAAAATATGTATTATTTCAATTGTTGTGAAATAACATTGAGAATGAGGTTTTGCTATATCTTGCGCTGATTTTTCGTACCACAATAATTGTCAAAAACCCAATGCCTTACAGTTTCCACCAAACACGTCTTAAGTGTTCACAAATCTCTTTGACTTTCAACAAATTGAACTCGTCTAAAAGTAAGTAAACATAGAAAATACATAAAATGACGTTTAACTTTATCTTGCTGAAATCCTAATTATTTCTTTATAGCTTCCCTTATTTGACAATTGCTAAATATATATAAAAAACAAGTTAATACTGAACGGTATTTCAATTCGAAAAGTTTTACAAACGTATCCTACAAGCGATCTGAAGCCTGAATTTCTTAAGTTCACGAGCCTAAAACCCAGTGACTGGAAATCATATTTAATTTAGAAAACCGTCTCAAAGCCAAAGCCTACGCAAGTGTTGTCAGTTATTCTAGGTTTTAGACGCTATCTGCTTTCTGGTTCAGTGAACCGAGGTGCGTTGATAATGTTTAAACATTTATTTACGTCATAATTTTGGTGTTTATTCACTTACCTTATCAGTTATGTACAATTTGTGACATGTTGACGTGACATATTAAAAGTAAGTAAATTTAAACGAATGATTCTAAGCAGGGTGCATAAAATTAAGTATGTACTAGGAGAAATTACTTGTGAATCTAATTATTATTCCTATATTTCAAAATAGATTTATTGTTCGTTTATTGTACATTTGATTATCGATATGGTCGTATTATTATTATACATTCATACATATTTTTTGTTTTAAGATCTGTGTGGTACGGCCACAGGAATGTCATTTCCGCAATAAACATTCTGTCGGTTTTAAATATGATTCCAAGAGCGTGTGACTCATAGCTGATAGATACTGGCCAAATTTTTTATGGAAGGCAGTTTAATAAGATATCGCCACTAGTTCGTAAACTCTGTAATTCCCAGGTGTAGTACCTACATTTGTTACCCCTCGACGGTAACAACCACTAGCTTGTATAGTCCGATACATACGTTTTACGCGGGTAGTTCAATAAATTTTGGATCTGAATGGGCACACTGGGCGTCCGGCGTGTGGTGCAATTCAACATTATACTTAGGTACTTATAGAGGCTTGGACAGAATCTAGAAATAAAGTTCACGAATGGAATACCTTTGTTATCTGTTTAAAAATAAGTTACAGGTGTAATGTTTTTTTATTACTCAGAAATCTATGTTATTATAAACATTGGTAAAGTAAATATTAGGCGGTCGTGTTTTTAGGGTTCCGTAGTTAACAAGGATTATAGTTTTTCCATGGCTGTCCGTTTGTCCGTCCGCGGATTTACTCATGCACTTTAAGTGGTAAAAAGCTGTAATTTGGTATTAGTATGTATATAAATAATTTCTAAAAAGTCGTAGAATAAAAGTGGAAAATGTTTTATAAATATTAGTTTACAAATTTATTTATAATAGTTATCCACCTCACACACACGTAAAGTAGGGAAGTTATTTTTCTCCACTAACCCGTCGTGTGGGGTGTCATTGAATAGGTCTTTAAAAACATTATGAGGTTGAGAACACTATTTCTCGATTTAGGGATCCGTTTATAAAAAAATTGGTTTTAAAATTCTAAAAGGCCCCTTTATCTGCTCAACGACTAAATGTGTATTAGTAAAAAAATTACGCCAGTAGCATTTAACGATGTTGAAAGGAAAACTATCAAAGCTGATTAGTAAATAAAAACTAATAAGTTAAAGGCGACCGATTTATAAAATGTACACGGAAAATAACATTTACGTTACACGTACAAAATCTTTATATCACGTTACTTGCTGCTACGAAAACCTTCAAGGCGACCAATTAATAAATAGATAGATAGATTAACACTTTATTGTACAACACAAAATAAAATTACAGACAGGTTTAACACAGAAAGATGTACAATTAAGGCGGTCTAATCGCTTGTAGCGATCTCTTCCAGACAACCTTCGCTGAAAGGAAAAATTAATTCACAGGAAGGGGGAATTTGAGCAGAATATATACGGATAATACAAAACAGTTTTTAATACCACTAGGCTTAAGTTTTTTTTTTTTTTCTTAAAATAAGCTTGGTTGAAACATTCTTGCAAAAAATAGAGGCACTTTAATATGTTATTCGTAATAAAGTATAACGTTTGGCCGAAAAAGATTTAAGTTTCAAATGAATGTTATACAACCTTATTCCATCATCATTGTGTGAAATAACAAATCATTGCCCCAACTCCTCGCTGTTAAATTAGCCTTATTGCTGGGTATATCATTAAAACTGTTTCGCGAAAGCCCAGGATTACGGGGTCCCGGCGTTCCCGGCTGAGTTCTGGGGCCCGTAATTACCGCCGTCCATACATTTAAGATAATAGCCCTGTACACAGGGTTGCCAGAAAAAAATTTTAAGAACAAAATGTAAACATAATTTTATGATTAAGAATGTAAGACTCAATTTTTCCGATAGTCATACATGCAAATTACAAAACATATTCGATAGTCCTGTGTTCGTATCAGTGTCAAATATATTTACAACAAGTAACATTTTAACAAAATTAATTTAACAAATTATAACGAAATCGAAGCGCAACAAATTGGGAATGTATTCAAGTAAGTGATAAACGCGTT
The DNA here is from genome assembly GCA_963921415.1 of Pyrausta despicata. NCBI lineage: Eukaryota > Metazoa > Arthropoda > Insecta > Lepidoptera > Crambidae > Pyrausta > Pyrausta despicata. Next base: position 1,563,322 of record OY992852.1, on the reverse strand, counting down.
TATATTATTTTTTCTTGAATGCAAGCTAACCTTCACTACTGGTAAAAGTTTTTATTTCGGCAAGCTGCATTCCCTGTCTATACAGGGGTTAAAATGGTGGGCTAATAAGGTATGATAGATCCCGTAATAATTATGAGTTATCCCTGAGTTTTAAATGACTAGTCAGTACTTAAAATACTTTATGGCGTTAAGTCCGCCTTTTGAACATAGTAGTTATATCAAAATAATAATAACTTTTATTTCAGGCAACGAATTACAACATTTTTTTTTAAGTTTTGACTGGTAGAGAATGCCCTACGGCGTTAAGTTTTTGTACATAGTTTAGTTATGCTATAAAACTTAAATAAATAAATAATAATTATGGCCCATATCAATTCATAAGTACCTTAAAGTCATATATATATAAATATCTTAAACATATTCTTATAAATCATAAATTATAGATTTAAACATTATCTAGATCACACAAACGCACGCGTTATGTTGGCAGGTAGGCGCCCCCTGATTTTACGAAACAAGACTCCCTGCGGCCAGAAATCCTCCTTCATGAAGGTATATTGTTCAACTCACATCATCATCATATCAGCCTGTTGCAGTCCACTGCTGGATATAGGCCTCCCCCAAGGATTAGACTAGACGCATAGGTTAAATACCCGGCTTTTTAGGCACTGCGGCAGGGTCGACGTGAAGATATGACGCAATTTCCCAAATGCTGCCCAGCCAAGCTGCACTCTTCTGGCGATTTCCCGCTCGAAGTTGTCTCTACCGAGCTGTAGTACTTGCCCAAGGTAGAAGTACTCTTGGACAACCAAGAGCGTAGTGCCCTCGACGGAAATTGGTTCTGGGATGACATGATCGTTGAACATTACCTTTGTTTTGTCCAAATTCATCCCAAGCCCCACACATCCCCGCACGTATTGTGCAAATACGTACTTAAAATAATAATAAACAATAATTACGTAACGATAACATGTGTATCATTCTCGTTCCGTTATAATTACTCGTTCATAGAACAAAAATATGCACGAGGTATAATGACGACCACTTTGGTGTAATAATAGTTAAGAAGTTGACTATTAACCAAGAGGTCGCTGGTTTGATCCCCGCACCTTACAAATATTTGTGTGCATGAACATGTCTGTTTGTACTGGTCTGGGTTCCTTATCTGATCCATATAACGATTTATTTCAGTTTTATTTTATTTATTTATTAGGGTACAGTTACAGCAGGCAAGCTTATTCTCATTATAGTAAGAGCTTACACACTAAATGCATATACTTACTATTTTTTGTTGATTCTTATATTTATAACACAAGTGCTTTAGCAACTTACCAATCAAGATCAATGTATGTGATTTTGTTGTATATTTATTTATTATTATAAACGAGGACGTATAACTTGATCGGTATGCACTGTTCATGCAAGCATGAAGGATATAGAGAATCGTTATCACAGCGAGTGGGCTCTTGGCAAGCAAGGGTTACGTCTGTCTGTCGTGAGCACTTTGATGCATCTACTCTTCCTGACCAAATATCGTAGGGATGTCTGGAGAACAGCAATATTTGGTCGATTTCCAAAGCGAAGAGAACAAAATTTTCTAGCCGATGTGCTGAGGCGGAACATTAATAAAAAATTGTGGAAGGATAATAATTAAGTTTGCGTATTGATGTGAGCATTTCATGTAGATAATAAAAAATACAGAAGTAATATAGACAACCGAACCAAACACCAAATTACGATTTAACCGCAACCGTAATAAACTCATTTAGATGAAACGGCTTGAAAATCAGGAAAATCTCAATAAGCGAATAGCATAGGAGAATAGTAGTAAAATAATAGTGTTACAATAACAGTTAGTAGAATAGACCCCTACAGTGGCTATGTCTTAAATTCACGGTAAATAAACTATTATTAATACAGGAATAATAGAGACAATTAACCGAAAACCGAATTATGATTAAACATAAATGCATTTAGATGAAGCGGCTTGAAAATCAGAAAAATCTCAATAACGTGGCAATGTCTTAAATCCACTGCAAAAAATCTGTTTCACCGAAATGGCTAGATTATAAGAAAGAAAGATGCACACAGAACGGTGCAGCCCTGTGATGCCTCGTGCACTTATGTAATGTAACTGAGCCAGATCGGCAGATATGCTCAGTTACCTAGTACTTACGTACGTTGGATCCGTTTATAATTATTATCTAACACTGCATTAAGAAATTTGTAACATCTTACAACTTTTCATGTCAAGTAGACAGTATTTTTTTTAAATTAAAGAACATTTCATTACGTTTCTTAATTTTTTTTAGCATTAACAATGCAATTTTCTTTACAATGTAAAATTAAAACACAGTCAAAGAAAAATGGACTGCTACATGCGGGACTCAAACCCGCACCTCTGGCAAGCCGGGCGATTGCTCTCCCAATTGAGCTACCGTGACACTTACTCATCGGTCCAAATTTCTTTAAGTGTTCCTTAGGCTGCAGCCAGCTATTGTTCATCACTGTTGCGGTTAGATACCTACAACATTCGAATAAAACACCTTTTCAGCTGTTTACCAATCGGTTAAAATGAATCACCTAATTTATTAAGTTATAGAGTAAGAGTAAGAGTAATCGCCCAGCTTGCGAGAGCTGCTGCTTCGAGTCCCGCCTGTGGCAGTCCATTTTTCTTTAAGTGAGTTTAAATTTTAAATTGTAAGAACATGTTAGTTTAAAATCGTCGTAGAAGTGGTTTCGCAGTATAACTAACTAACATTTAAACAGTTTTATTACTCAACTAAATATACGCAATTGCTAATAAAGCGGTTTCCTAAAACTTTGCATAGTTACAAAATATACCCAGGAACATTACATATTAGTCACACGCACTTCAAGCACTAATAAAATATTGGCTAGTTACTAGAATTACTCCAATTTCACTAATGTACATACGTAAGTAGTATCAATTTGGGCTCATTTTCACGTTGGAACAGGCGATTACTCTCGAGTAGGTTTTCAAGAAACGGTACCCCTGGTCTCTAGGGCCGAATAAAGCTGTTACGTACGAACGTAAAACCGTACGACATTGAATTCTAAATATTCAGCACGTGTCAGCGATTGCTTAATAAAAAGGTAGGTTGTTACGTTTTTATTGGCACCCGAATTTACATATGTTTTAGGGTTCAGCAGTGAATGGGTTAACTATTGACACAATGTCATCTATTTTACAATACAACATACTATTTTACATACAACAACATCATATACACTGACATGACTCCGTGGTAAATAGCTAAAGCACTTGTGTTACAGATATCAGAATCAACAGTGGTGTTACAAATAAACTAAAATAAATACATACAATACCCAGGCCAGTACAAATACACATGTTCTTACACGCAACTGTTTGTACATTGCGGGGATCGAACCAGCGACCTCTTGGTTAATAGTCAACTTCTTGATCATTACACCAAAGTACTTGTCATTTTAAATCCTCAACTGGATAGGCATCTAATACCATATTCATTATTGAAGATTTTTTAAGTGTTTGTGACAATCTGAGGGTAAAATCTTCTCAATCTTCAACTTTCCAAGTTGAAATCTGATAAGTTATATATAATAATTTGAAGTCTTAGATGAATTTTCAATTTTTATTTTAGGTAAGTACATAATTATGTAGATTAAAATATATAAGTTTAGCGAGGAAGGTTTGCTAGACAGTTTAATTACAAACTGTCTAGCAAAACCTTTCACCTATAATCTTGTAATTTTAAAAAAATCTAACTAATCGTAAAGTTAAACTTGTACCTACCCTAAAAAACCGTCAAACTTCTCAAATTTCGTTTCGGGCTTGTCAATTTTTTATTAGAGGCCCTATTTGTCCCCTGCGTCGTAAATGATAAGGCCAGTTATGCACGGATCCAATTCCCCGCGCGCTCTGAATTGTTCATACAATTTACGCATTTAGGGCGTTCGCAGGCGGGAATCACCGCGCGAGTGTTGATTGCTTTCGGAAGTTGCGGGTAGCGGTAAGTGTTTTGCGTTTGCTGAAGTGAATTTGCGTTTAAATATTTAAATTTAGCGCAGCTGGTTGGGTTCAGGTTTAATTGTTTTGAAAGTTAGTATAGGGGAGAAATACAAAGCAAGTGCTAAGTTAAATCAGAGGTGAGTAATGATTTCAAAAAACTGTTTTTGGCACCCGACGTGTTTGCTTTTACCTGACTTTAAAATGACATTGACAATTTAATTTTATGACATTATTATTGCAATTTTTGACATTATTTGATTATTCAATTTAAACGGACCTATTTTTTATTGAATTGTTAAAATTACTATTAATATTTGCACGCCTGCATGCAGGCTGAATACAGCATCAACCTATTTTTAAGACCTGCAGTTTGTAACTTGCATATTTTTGAGTATTCTAGCAAATAAATGTTTGATTTGATTTGATTTGATTTGTTGGTCGAATACAAAGCGTTTAAGCTTCGACCAATGCCTTCGACTGTCCTAATAATAAGAGAATAGCAGTAGACTTTTGTAATGTTTTGTAAGTTCTCATTAGATCTGAGGATAATCTATTACACAACTAGCTGTGCCCAGCGGTTTCACCAGCATAGAACATGTTTAAGACGTGAAGCCGTGAAGTTTCACGCAATAAAAAGTACCCTATATGCTATTCCAAGTTAAAATCTTTAAATTTTAGTTAAATCGGTCTAGAAGTTTTGGCGTGAAATAGTAACAAACATCCACACAGACTTTCGCTTTTATAATACTAGTAGAATAGGTTTTTTTGACATATCTTTCTCCTTTATGATCAAATGAAAACAGATGGAAGCCAATAATAAAAAGCCTCGAATACATCCATTGCATGAGTAGTTACATCTCTGTGTAGTACTATCCGGGCGTGAATAACGACTCGCCACTGATTGCCCGCGCGCTGCGGATTGTGCTGCGCGTCTATGGATATTGTTCTATTTTGAATTTGTGATGTTTTGCCAGCCAGCTAGTGTTTTGTAAAATTAGAATTTGAAAAAGCATTTATTTTCCACACAAATATGAGCATTATGAAAATTACAAGAAGTGCTAAGATAATTCACTTCTTTTTCAGAAATTGTTCTTAGGCCTTGCTTTTTAAGGCGTGGTGGCTTGTGTTTCCGGAGTGGAGCGAATGTACATTTTGCATGGCACAAAATGTTTGCAGTTCACTATTTTTCTCGTTTCTCAACTTCGCTCAGCTTTGATGGAGCCTCATAATTACCATACCTATACTACTTTTTAGATTCTATTTACCGTGTTCGCTCCCACGGCCGAGCCATTATGAGAAAAGGAATAGTTAAAATGTAAAATATATACAGCAATAGCATTTAAAGTAGGGTAGGTGCTGATTCTTTATCGCTTCCAGCTTGATTGCAGCGCTGCAACTGCACAAAAACAGTAAAATATGAATAGCACTGCTGCTGCAAAGTAAATGATGATGGTGATAATTATGATACTAACTACTGGTTATATACGTAATACTCCCGATTAGGTACTCACTGCTCGACGTTTTGGCTGGATTGCACACAGCCGTGGTCACGAGCTGACTCAATAATTATGATGGTAATTAGGACATTATGATGAACGTGTCCGTCGACGGCGGCACCTAACTTTAAACTATAATCTAAACCCAATCGTAGCTTAAGTAAATAATTAATTAATTAATAAATATTTCACAACAATTACACCAATTCTCTAGTCCTAAATTAAGCTTCGAGGCTTGTGTTACGGGAACGAGACAACGGATAAACATACTTAAATACTTTTTTTTGTAAATAAATAAATATTATACATAGAAAACACCCAGACCAGTACAAACACACATGTTCATGCACACTTATGCTTGTACTGTGCGGGTGTCGAACCCGCGACCCTTAGTTTTAGAAGTCCGACATGTGGACCACTGCACCAAGCGGTCGTCGAATAAATAAAATAATAATAATAATTGAATACATAATTATAATGTAAGTAACATAATGTAAGTATTGTCCACGAGAGCTCTGCCGACAAAGAGTTACACAGTTTGGCAGAATAGTGCAAATATATATGTAGTATAAATTTTGAAAAATAAATTTTAAAAAAAACCAGCAAAGCTAGCGTTAGCCTAGAGCCTTGACTACGCGCGAGCGTGTCTGACAAAAACAAACTTGTTGAGCGATAGAGAGATTGCAATATGGCTAATGTTTGAAAATTTCTCGAATGAGAGGCGTTAATAACAAACCGCTGATTGCTAGCACCGCGGTTTTTACGCGATACACATCGTGACTTCTATCTGGCTATTGTTCTGTGGATATTGTTCTATTGTGATGGGCTGAGTGCTGTGGCCTGCAATGTCGTAATGGGATTACATTTTAGACTAAAGGGAGTTAGAGCGAAGAGGGATTTAGGTCGAGCGAGTGCGGAACGGCTAAACAATGAACGCTCTGATGTAGAAGTGAGCGTTTGCTTAGTGAGCGACTGTTTAGTCCGATGACCATAACTGTTTCACCAGATAGCTGCCTTCTGTTTATTAACTTATTGATTCGTTATTTCCCATAATACGGGTACGTTCTAAGGGTTGAAGTAAGTAATAACATGTAAAGGATACCCTGATGATGAAATCCTTGAAAACAGAAAGTAAAATTTAAGCTGTTAAAAGAACTTGACCGACTTGGTTACGGGTATGCAAAAGTTAAGAGAGTTTATAATAAATTGGATCGAAAAGTTCTTGAACTAACAATATTTTCAGATTCACCTAAATTGCGCGAAAACTTACCGTAAATGCGTGAAAAAGTCGTTTCACCTTCGCCTCGAATACTTTTGTGGAGTCAACGGCTGCTGACTGTTTAGCATGTCTCTTGGGCCGTCTGGGGCTCTTTGCATAATACGTGTGTTTGGGCCCTACTATGTGATAAGTGAGTTTATACTAGGGCGGTTTGATAAGTCCATGACTTTGAAAAGAAAAACATATATTTTGTGTACAAAAACATTTTATTTTTCTACATACACTCCTTTCAACTCTACACTCTTTTTCCAGCGATGCTCCAATCTCTTCAACCCATCCAAAAAATACTTTTTGTCAAAGCCTGCAAAATAGGCCTCGGTTGCAGCTATCACCTCTTCATTGGATGAAAATCTTTGCCCAGCAAGCCATTTCTTCATGTTTGGGAAGAGAAAGAAGTCACAGGGGGCTAAATCTGGTGAATATGGAGGGTGCGGCAATAATTCGTATCCTAATTCGACTAGTTTTGAAGTCGCGACTGCAGACGAGTGGGCCGGAGCATTATCCTGATGAAATAGAACTTTTTTCTTTGCTAGATGCGGTCGTTTCTTCATCAACTCTTCATTAAATCTTTCCAGCAATGCAGCATAGTAAGCACCGGTTATTGTCTTGCCTTTCTCCAAGAAATCGATGAAAATAGCCCCTTGACTGTCCCAAAATACTGTTGCCATCACTTTACCAGCCGAACATACCGTTTTTGCCTTCTTTGGTGCACGTTCGCCGGTAGAAGTCCACTGCTTTGACTGTTGTTTAGTCTCTGGCGTATAATGTTGGACCCACGTTTCATCCACGGTTACGTACCGACGCAAAAATTCACTTGGATTGCGATTATACATAGCCAGACATGCCTCAGAAGTAGTCACGCGTTTTCGCTTTTGGTCGACTGTCAGTAAGCGCGGCACCCATCTTGCAGAAAGTTTTTTCATTCCCAAAATATCGTGCAAAATATGAAAAACTCGTTCAGTTGAGATGTGCACAGCCTCAGCTAACTCGCGTATCTTTACTCGACGGTCAGCCAAAACAATATCGTGGATTTTGTTAACAATGTCATCAGTGGTTACCTCAATCGGCCTTCCTGGGCGCTCGGCATCATTGGTTGTAATACGTCCACAACGAAACTCAGTAAACCATTTATGTACCATTCCATGAGACGGCGCTGAATCCCCGTAATATTTTTTCAACTTGTCTTCGGTCTGCTTAATGGTTTTCCCGCGTAAAAAATAGTGATTAATCAAGACTCGAAACTCGGATTTCTCCATTTTCGAAGAACACCTTCACAGCCGCCAAACTTCTTTTGTTATTAAATATTGTTTTCGCGCCATATTTGAAAATAGAATTATTTTAGGTTCGCAAAAATATTACTTTTAAGAAAATATCATTAAAAATAAAAAAAGTTTCTATTCAGCCTGAAAGTCATGGAGTTATCAAAACGCCCTCGTAGTTTCGACTCACGCTGAGTTTGATCGCAATAGAGTCAGTGTGATTTTAACAACTTTTATAATAAAATTGTACACTGTCATCTTAACAACGTTACACGTTTAAACAAAACGTCAGCTCAATTGGACACTGGGAAGTGGATTCAATTTAATTTTCAAGAATTGATTACAAAAACATCGAGAGATGAAACTAAATGGAAAGCTTGTAAAATTGCGACCTCTTGACGGTTAATGCTAGTGAAAAGCTTAATTCGAATTTGTTTAAAATACACTAATACTTTAGAGTAGACCTTTAAATCTATTCGTACGCCCCAGGCCAGTGTTTTTATATTTGTACATTTTCACTTATATACAGGGTGTAAAAAAAACCTTAACGAAGCCGAATACCACATATTCTACCAATTGTTACGATCATTTTTTTCCTTTGCACCATACCTGGGAAGTTAACGGTTACTGAGATATTGATGGTTAAATTTTGAAAAAAAAATTGATGATTTTTACAGAAATGACTTCTGTCCATTATAACTTAACTTTTTTCCAAAGAAACATGATACAAATTTTCACTAGTTCTTTCATAAAAAGCCTCTAAATGGCACACTCCGCAATGAACAGCGCACACTCGAACCGAACTGCGTCGCGGCGGCGTAAAGCAACACGCCCCGCGGTGACTTTTCCGCGTGCGCGCTGTACATTGCGGGTTAGAATTAAATTATTTTTTTTGATGTCAAAAAATAAAAGTTGCTTCCCAGCCAAAATTTATTTTTCATACGATTTGGTTTGATGTACTGAACGCGTGGTTGACGGCTTCGTTAAGGTTTTTTTTACACCCTGTATATATTTTTAATACTAATACTTTATCAAATAAATGCGTGCACTAATTGTGTTGCTACGAAATAAAATATTCATTGTATTGAGTACTATCGAAAACCTGAAAATTGCTGATGACTAAGGAGTATCATTTACCAAGCGGTATGAAAGGCAAGAAAAATACTTAAAGTACCAACCAACAAGACTGTTTATTTATAATCAAAAGGCACCAAAAAACCTAGATTCCAAAATCTACTTCTAAAAAAAAGCACCACCATGTTACAAACTTTAAATTAAACACGAAACCAAAACAATTCACCATCATGATTTATTTGGTGCCTATTTACGTATTTAACGAACAAGTTCCGGTTTCCGCATAAATATTCACAGCTTTGCTGACAATGGATATTAATTTAGCTTAAAAAGCTTAAAGCTGTCGGTTGTGGGAAGCAAGGAAAACACTGTCAACAAACTTTTTTTGTTACTGTAAACTTTATCTGGCGGCCATGTTTTAATTAAGTACAGATTTGTTATAACTATTTAGTTAATTTCGAAAATTTCTAAATGAATAAATTACATATGTATATTATATTTATGTATTTGTATTATCCCTATTACTTAATTGATTGTTTTTTATATTTTTGAAAAAGAATATAATTAAATATTTACTTTAATTTATTGATATTATAATATTATGTTTACTTATTTTTGTGTGATTAACCACAATTTAACTTTCTCATTTAATTTCCACTGCACTTTTATTGCCAAAAAATGCTTAGTTTTCAGAATTTTGTTATATAGCGAAATTTGATTTTCCAATACTACTGGCTTCTACCAAATCGTCTTTCCAAATAGCTGATAAATGCCCAACACTGGGCTTTTGGTAAAAGGATTTCAAGATACCTCGAAATAAAACAAACTCTAACATATCTTTGTTTATTGTATCCTTACCGGAACATGCTAAGCACAACTCAAATGGATGCTGGAGATGATCTCTATAGTTTGATGTACTCGTAGATATAGGGTGTCCAAAAACAATTGGTTTCAATTTTTTATTTGTTTTGTAAGCTAACAGATCACTCCAAAGTGCATACATGCAACACAATACTAATTAGTTCTCTGGTTCTAGTGGTCGAACTTTGTATCGCAGCTCGGAACAATAATTTGTGTGTCGATTCGAATTACAAATTTTACCCACAATAATTGTTACTTTTCCCCGTTGCACACATATTGCAAGTTGTTGTCATTTAGAATTAAAGATTTTTACCCTACTTTGCCTACCTACTTGCTAATTTATGAAGGTAATCGGCATTGGGCTGGTACTACTTGAGTAGGTAATCACTGAATAATATAATTTTCCATTATATCTCATTGTCTATTTAGCGGTTTCCCGAAACGCAGAGGCTAAGGCAGGGGTTCCCAAACATTTTCAACTCTCGGCCCAGTTTCAAATCAAGTCTTACCTAAGCCAATATACTACTTACGGCATCCCCTTTTTGTGGAGTCAACGGAAACTCACCAGGGCGTCACGGTGCACAGTTTGGGAATCCCGGGCTTAGGGGAATACACATCAGTTCAGGCTAATTAGGAGCGAAACAGAGAGATTATTACAATAATTAATTATATAATGTGCTGTAATATCTATTATTAATGCATAATTAAGGATTAGTACGGTAATACCTACTTGGTGCTTGTTTTCAGTTATTTTTTTAAGCGTACTCTTGATGGTATACTTCTACTTAGTCGTAGATGATTTTTACAAACAAATATGGTACATTTTCAACATGGATTAAGGTCATAATAATACATATTCAGGTACTCATGAATTTATGTTATTAACAAATCTTTAATAAACAGAACTTATAATGTTCCTTATTTTTTACAATGTGTTATAAAACTATATATAAAATAGAATATAAGATATTATTACTAACACTCTGGATCTTGTTGTCTCAAAAATAAATGTTTTATTTTTTATTTAAAAAAAAAAATTTTAAACAAGCATCAAGATTTAATCATGAAAAATCTAAACGTAACTTATGTCTCCATTTTTCGTTTTGTAACTACTGCGACTAGCCACTCGGCATTTCACCTCTTTAATAAAACATTTTACTACGTTATGTCAGCCCTAGGCCTCGTGATGTTGATACATTACATTGTGATGTCTCTCGTGGGATTGTTTTTGTGCGGGCGCGAAATAAAGCCGACGACTTAGTTGTTTTAGTGACCGAATGTACACAGATTAAAGCTTTTGTTTAGCGAAAAGTGACAGTTGTGGAGTGTAACAACTTGATGGGTTTCGGCATTATATGCACTTACGCAACTAATTAATGAGTTGTGACATGCAACGCGACGAGTGCGACGCGACCTACACTTGTGGCAGTGTAAATAATAATAAATAAAATAAATAAATATACAACAACATTTATTTATTTATTTATTTAAGTTCTGCACAAACATGTGTACAATGGTGGACTTAATGCCGAAGGCATTCTCTACCAGTCAACCATAGGGCCAAGCCAACATTACATACATTGATCTGACTTCGTGGTAAGTAGCTTAAGCACTTGTGTTACAGATATCAGAAACAACAGTGATAATACAAACAAACTTAAATAAATACATATAACACCCCGACCAGTACAAACAGACATCCTACTTTATATATTAGTTTCCCTATTGAAACTAAAGAAAACAGACATGTTCATGCACACAAATGTTTGTACAGTGCGGGGATCGAACCCGCGATCTCTTGGTCGGTACAACTTCTTGACCATTACACCAAAGTGGCTGTATGTTCCATGAGTGTTCATTGCGTTACCTAGAATACTATCATTACCAAACATACCTACATTCTCACCTGTCGAGTTTGTCGCTCACGTTACGGAAAACGGGCTACGTGATGTAAGCATGCATAGGTGATTCTTGAATTATTGTAAGTAAGTAATAGTTTATTTGCAAGAAAACAGTTTCATTACCGGTGTTACATTCATAAAAATCCGGTGTATGCTACCAATAACATGGTGTGCAAATTTTATTCACATTCAATTTTTAACATTTCAAATTAAATTAATGTACCTATTTATTGTTTGTAGCTTACGAATAATAAATAGGTAGGTCCATATTATTTAAATTAAGCTCCTAACTTCGGTTAATATGTAATAGTCAAGTGATTAAGAATGACGTAGTTATAGACTTTTTTTAATGCTTTAACTTGACTTCTCCAGTAAAGCACGCTGTTTACTATAGAAATCTAGTGATACAATAGAACACCATTAATCTCTTTCATATTCCAGCTAAGAACTAGTTATAATAATAATAAATATTTCACAACAATCACACCAATTCTCTAGTCCCAAAGTAAGCTACGAGGCTTGTGTAATGGGTACTAGATAACGGATATACATACTTAAATACTTTTTTTGTAAATAAATACATATTATAAATAGAAAACACCCAGACCAGTACAAACACACATGTTCATGCACACTTATGCTTGTACTGTGCGGGAATCGAACCCGTGACCCGTTGGTTTAGAAGTCCGACATGCGGACCACTACACCAAGCGGTCGTCAATTATAGGTATATAACACAAATTATTATTCGTGACGTAGATGGCAAAATAAACAGAAACAATCCGAGTCCAGTTCGTATATTACTGGCATTATCCCGTTACCATGGCAACCAAAGCCTGGGATTAATCCATCAATAGCAGGAAGGCGAAATAAAAGCTGCCACGCGAAAACATTCACATATAAGCAAATAATTATTCTTATCCTTGTTAAAGTGAATGAACATGCTCAAGTCCCTTATCTGTTGCATACATAAAACACAAATATGAATCTTCTTATAAATACCGTTGATAAAAGTTTTTAGAATAGAATTAATACTATGATGCCAATTTCTTACAGTACTTTAAATAAGGCTTGTTAAGTGATCGGAGCTATGTAAACATAATATTCAATTATCAATTACCTTAGAGGATCGAGAAAACGTGATAAAGTGTGTACTTAATCAAGTTAGTTTGCTTTCAGGTTAAGTAATGATGGAAATAAATATGTATCTATTTGCAAAGATAAGTTGTTTCCAACTGCTATTCAAATTCATTATTAATATGCCGATCCACGTCACTATGAGTCTTCTGACCGGGGAAATAAGGCCTATTTCCCCCTTCGACAAAGGCAATCTTTTACTAATCGTAATATTTGGTATACCGAAATACATTCACAATTTATTTTTTGCAGAAAGCTAACAGTTGTTATTACAAAACAAGTAATTTTGTCATAAATAATTGTAGGTATTAATCGTAAAAAGGACAAAAAACTCCTTTACCTCCCGTGCTAGTGCTAGTGCTAGACTGAGTTACGGCAAGGTAATGATTGTCGTCTTATTCATAGGGTACATTTTAACGTGCCAAAAAAAATAAGGTGCAGATAAGAAAGTGTGTTGGGTATAACAGCAAAACACAAACTTTGCATCAATACACGACCAGTCAATCACTGCGGTATCGTATCGAATAAAGAGATAACTTCACAATAATAGTCTAAAAGAAATGTCTTGATATTGATCTTAATAAGCGTATCGACAAAGCTATACGTAATTATTAACAGCCAGTCTATCCTCTCCTTAAATCTAAATGTAAAAAAATTGTCACAGAATATTTAAAGTCCCTAAATTATAATTAGACGGAAAGGTTGTTATGCCTATTGATTTAATTTTATTAAAAGATACATTTAATTTTATTTGTTTACACACAGCTTCACATCTCATAATTTCCCCAATGTTACTAACGCTTTTACACAGCTCAAACACACACACACACACACACACACACACACACATCATCATCATCAGCATCATCATCACCACATCACTAACACATGATGTTACATGCTCTCCACAAATATAAAAAAAAAATGTTATATTTTAGTTGTATTACCTGCGAGGGAGGCCTGGTGACCTGTAGAACAGGTTTGTTTGAACCTATTTCAGGCACCAGTCTTTCACAATCTAGTAATTACCTACAATGCATATGTTCCTTAATTATAAGGCTTTTTGTGAAAGAAAATAAATACAATTTATTATTATTATTATTATTAGTCTCGATATTCTATCAACCTTTGATTGAAAGTAAGACAACTGTCAGTTTTATTAAAAAACACTGAAACCTCAGAAAGTTTTTAGCATAAAACTGACAGTTATGAAACTTTCAGTCATCGGTAGATAGGATATTGACACTGACCGTTAGTCTAAGACTGCAGGGGGTGACTTCGATACATATTGGGTCCGTGGGCGTGGGCCTGACCTTATTATTTTGCTAATAGGCCGTAAACCGGAAGGCGACCCGACCGAGACGTCTCGTGTAAATCACCACTCTTTGTTGTATTACGGCCGGATATAGGATATGTTGCAGGAAGTGTGTGTGAGGTGTAATGGGTAAGAAACAATTTCCTTAACAAATTTTAATTTGTAAAACCCCTATAATCAGACTTCTTCTTCATCTAAGCGTTTCGACCTAGGCATCATTAATTTTTGAAGAGCAAAACTCAACCACCGACAAAGTATTAATATATTCTGGCCTGCACCTATCGCTTTGGAATAATTTCTGTAAAGATTGATGTATGTATGAAATATAAATAAATAGATAAATATTGTCAGTGACCTGGTAGAGGTCGTGGCGTGTACAGGTGCTGGGACACACAGGACAAAAAATGTGCCATTGTTTGGCACCAACATCGCACAGGCATGTGCTGTCCGAGCTGTGGCCCCACAGCTCTCCTTACTTAGGCTTACTTGGGTCCGTAGTTGTTTAAGGACTTCTAAGTTGCCCAAGGTAGATCATGTCTAGAAGTAAGCAGGCTCTTTGAAAAGCAATAAAGAAAAACCTTTAAAATTGGTATGCATAGACAAAGCTAAGCGACAAAAGACACGGGGATCCTGTAGCAGTGTGATAATATTAACGAGTTCTTGCACTTGCAAACTTCCCTGGCTTACTTAATCCAGTAAATACCTATAGGACTAAGACCGCTACCGACACCTTTCGATACAAGACCTTCTATCCAGCGACTGGTGATATACTGTACACGTTCAGGAAAGTGGCGTTCTCTAGTATCGTGACACACTTCCGGTCGCCGAATCCGCTTAGTAAATACTCGCTCCCTGCCTTACATTGGACCACACGCAACCCGTCGGGAGCTGACCGCTCACTCCCAACAATGGTAGTAAGATATTTCACGGGAACAATACCCGAGACCTGGCGACACTGAGACACGGGTCACAGCTGTCACTCCCACCGGTATCACAAGCCGGGCACAATTGATAACAATGTTAGCTGATTTCATTAATTTGAGAAGTAATAATAATACTAATAGTAGTCCTCCTGGCCGATTTTGACCACGGCGGCCAATCTCAACAGAGATCAGCTAACTACGCAGGAGATATTATAGTGCACAGGTGCGCTCACTGTTCCATCACTCCAATTGAGAAGCAACGGTACCAAAACCTATTACTAATTGCCCCCCGAGTTCTTTAATAAGTACTGGTTGGCATATTATGGGAAACCTATTATTAGCTTTATTTAACTGTCACATTAAATGTATATTGAAATATTGTAACGTCGTTGGTTTTTATAATAAACAATAATTTTCAAAAATATTAATGTTTTTATTTAGCTCTAGATGGTAACGTTTTAAAGTTGAAGACCACAGAGTTATTTAAGTAAATAATTAAATCCTCAGTGTCAAATAGCTTTATGGTTGTAGACGTGACCTAATAAGCCTATATAATTAGTCCCGAAACAGGTCATGGGGCCTAACGTAAACAGCACGTTTCAATGGGAGTAGCCTCCTGAAATAGAAAGAAGGCTCCGGATAAACAGGGCTCAGACCCAAAATAATACGGTTGTGGACAAAATGGATTTCATTGACTTGTTGACCAGTACTAGTAGAAAAGTATCATCACTAAGTCGGCTTATAAAACAACAAATAAAGACAACACAATTATTGGGTCGAATGTACCTGCAAGGATTTTTTTAAATATATATTAATATACAACAACATCACACACATTGATCTGACTCCGTGGTAAGTAGCTAAAGCACTTGTGTTACAGATATCAGCATCAACAGTGTGTACACACAGATATGTTCACGCACACAAATGTTTGTACAGTGCGGGGATAATAAATAATTAATAGTCAGCTTCTTGACCATTACACAAAAGTGGTCGTCGAAGGTTGATAGGTACCTTTTTATAAGATTGATATAAAGGCAGGGCTAGAATTAAAAAGTACATAATATTAAATTAGTTAACCGTATAGAAGGGTGCACAATTTAAGCCCTTTTGCCACAATATCATCCGAACGATCTTAGGTTTGTACTGATTGACATCCATGCAATAGAACCTCACGGTATTCTATAACTACTAAGTACTGTGGCCAAAACATCAGGCTATCCATTTTGTTGTAAAATCGCCCGTATTACAAGCGCATAACATTCCGCAGTGTTTACCGTGACGTGCTGGCCACCGTTTTTATACCTGTGTATTAATAGTCCTCCTGGCCGATTTCGACCACGGCGGCCAATCTCAACAGAGATCAGCCAACTGCGCAGAAGATATTATATTGCACAAGTGTGAGCGCAATACACAGGTGCACTCACTGTTCCACTACTCTCAAAGTTCGGTGAGGCGGCAATCCGACATGACCAACGGCTTAACGTGCTTTCCGAGGCACGGGGGTGTAACACCGCCAACTTCCCGACTCCGAGCTGTTTTTGAGAAATTCATGACAGAAAATCACAGAAACTATGTCCTCTCGGATGTAAGGCAGAAACTTTGCCACTACACAAACGAGGCAGTCAATCCTGTGTATTACATGTTTCACTAAGTATTACCCCCTGAGAAATCTTTCCAGGTGACTTGACGAATTAGTGTCCTAACCTCTCTATGGTCATGGATTTATTGCTGCTTCACTGAACTATAAATTTTTGACTGGATGATCTACTATGTCTGGAAAATCATATTTTGCTTGTTCGATAACTCTTATGATTATTAATTCAGAGTAAAAACTTGTTCGAAAATATTTTTGCGTTTACATAATCAATTTATCATACTTCCAAAGACATTTAGGTCACGATAAGTTGACATAAAGTATTTTTTATTAATGATGTCACGAACGGTCGAGGGCAAGGGTGCATATATCTCTTGAAAACCTTCTTAAGTGGGCAATATTTATTTTTAACACGCTTTTATTAGCTCGGGCTGTATGTATGTATCGGAATCTTTGAGCTCAATTTTCACCAACTTCCAGAAATCGGATTAATTTGAAACTTTGCACACGTATTAAGTACTGATGACAATGCAATCATTTGATAAGAGTTTTCCATTATCCATATTAACTAAAAAAATCAATTAGTTTAATAAAATAAAATAAAAAACGCTTTTATAGCTGATTAAAACAGATAAAATATTGTCTAGTACAAAAAATTTATATGTTACAGTAGAGTAAAAAGGGTGGGGTGCTTGGTATAGTATATATAAGTATCATTCTATTATTGGCAACTATAAAAAGAGAACTACGAAAACGGCATAAAGTGCACCCCACATTTTTAGCAATAAAAGCGTTTTTATTTTTAGATTATTTTAAGCCCAAGGCCCACTAAAAGTTTACATTGTCGATGACAATAATCGCGGTCGCTATAGCTTGCAAAATTTATGGAAAATACATTCGCACGCCCACAAATTTAAAAAAAATCGTTAGCAATTACTGCAAACTACAATGTATCTATGACTAGGCTGGCATACATAAGGGCGTATTATCTCTGGGTGGTAAGTGACGGTTATCGTCATGGATGGATCTTTTATACATCGAGTGACAACCCCTATTGGTATTTTTCCTAAGTGTCCATATTATCTTTTATATTCTACGAAGAACGTTTGTAATAAACTTTTCATTAATTTAATTTGACTTGCGGAAAACTTCAAATCACATTCCGATCCTAACATAAATTCCGAAAAAAAATGTGGGTGATCGTAAAGAGTGCTCGCGTAGATGTCCCCCGGGGAAAACCGGGAATATTCTTGCGGCGAAGGTAAGATAGTGGTGTGCTACCTTTTTGCTTTCAGCGAGAATCACACATATTTCCTATGGTTTTTCTTATGCTACTCCAAAATTTCGAAGACAGATAAATAGCAGCCTTAAGCTATTTACTTTCATTTGGGTATTTTTACGAAAAAAGATCGAAATACGTAATGATCTAATGATATTTACTCGTATCAGCCCTGTTAAAATGTTAATTAAGGCTGAGCAAACGTGCCACGTCCCCGACTCACATGGTCAGGTTGCACCGTCAGGTTTTCAGTGGGTAGGCGGCGTCTCTCTCCGAGGCTTGGAGTCCCGCATAACCCCCAGCTGCCCCCGCGGCTGGCGGGTATGCGTAACAGCATTGCTGCAAAAAAAGGCTCAGCAAAGTCTTAACTTGAAATCCATCTCTTATTTAAGTAGCTAAGGTTACTGATTACTTCTAATTGCAGTATCTTCGTAAAATGTCTTCTTAAAAAGACAGTTGCGGTATTAAAAATACGTTCACCAAACTCTCGATATCCGAATACAATTTTTTGTATGCCACACGTTATTAGATACCGCAACGGGTTTCTCGTTCTCTAACGATCCGACTCAACTTACGGCGTCCTTCAGCGAATAGGAGGGCCACCTGAAATGCCACAAGATGTGACGCAATTCACGCAATATCCTTTGCGCATTGACACGGAATAAACGGCGAATCTCGTGTTCGAACGTATTTATAAATACGATCAATCATCATTGCGATACGTAACCAAGTATGAAATATGACATGTCTTTAGCAATAAGGCATCTTGGGCACGCTAGCAATTATATTGCCCTAGACGCCTATATTATTGAAATGAATTACATTGATTTCAATAATGGATTGTAGGTTCTACCATACATAGATGATTGTATTCTTCTTATAGAAATTGTAATTCACTGTAAAAAAGGTGCTACTTCATTCGTTTGATTTTGAAGGACTTGATTCGTAAAAAAAAAAATATCTAAATATTTGGTACATCCATGCATAGCTGTGTAAATTAAATGTATTGTTAAACAACTAACTAATATTATACAAGTCAGGCAATAAAAATGAGTACTTAACTCGATTGTAAGATCTCCATCATCATCAATTTCATTTCATAGCCACCGATGCAGAAGAGTGCAGCAGTCGAAGACACGGTCTCGCAAACCCAACTCGTTACGAAATAAGATTCTCTAAAGCATCAACGTAAAAATGCAAATGCGTTTTACATCTAGGTTAAGTTGGGTACAGTCAGCGTCAAAAACGTAGTGCGTTAGACTTTAGTGTCACGACAAAATAACATTTTTATCATTTCAGCAACTGGTTAATCTGGAGAAATCTGACAAATTTATTTTTATTAATTGAAAACCTTAATTGCACAGACAATAAGTTGTACAAAAGAAAGACTTTACGCTGAAGGGATTTTCCGCCAGTCAACCTTTAAGTTAAGGACAAAGATTTTGACATAGGACCAAAGTGCCACTACTCATATTTTTTCACGCGGGCTGTACTTTCTCTGAGACCTACCGAGTAACCTGTGCAGACTGGATCTAGAAAATTCCAGAATATGGGAATAAACGTCCACTAGCCAGATGTCAAATGCACTCGGACAAATTTAGCACGTGAAAACTGAAAAATTGTACTTTCGATGTCGACCTTCAAAAGCGACCAAAAGCACTGGCAAAATTTTTCAGGATTAGGTAACCGTTAACCTAATTAGCTGAAAGTTTCAAGATTTAATTTTCAACTAAAAGTTTATAATTAATAAGACATCGATTGACTTATAAATTATCTAAAAATTTAAAATTTTTGTCTTACGCAAAGACTTATTGTTTTGTGTTACAAAAGAGTCTTGTTGTATTTACTTAAATTTGCAATCTTGACACTTAAAATAAGCTTATCTAGACATTATTTTCTTTATGATTAATAGTCAATCTTGTTGTAAAAATATTGAAAGCTTATCCTAAGGTAAACGTGTACCAGATAATATTTTAAAATTGGTTAGTAATCTCTTGGGCCCTTAAGCCGTTTGAAGAAAATTGCTCTGAGATATTAAAGGCCCAGAGAGATCAGCTCCGATCAACCTGCGGCAGTGTGTGAACGCGAGCAAATTGCTAAAGTTTGCGTCTAATTGAGAAAATTTCAACATTCTACTGGATTATACCACTGATTAATACATAGTTCATACATTAAGTAGCCAATTTATCAAGGGGGGATAGGTTTATCTTACGAATAATGCGTTGTAGGATCCAAAATATGCTTCTGAGTAGGTAATTATGGAGTGTCTAGCTAGACTGTGAATGAGTGTTTTTAAACAGCTGGTTTCCAACGATATCTATTACATATTAATATGTATTTATTTTATGTATTTCATATATTTATTTATTATCTACCTTTTACATTTACACAAGTATGTAGGCAACTGCAAATTTGCTACCAAAAAAAATATGATTGTAAGATGACGATCTTAATTTTTTTTGTTGCAATATTTTTATCATAAGAATTGACTTGATAAGACGTTATTAAGAATATATTGTTCAATTCAATTTACTCTGTAGCTCATTATGTAAAGGTTATATTCATAAAATTGACAGACAAATTAAAAACAAATTTTATTCGATAAGTACGACGTCTTATAGATTGCCAATAATACTCATAAAATAAAAACTAATTAAGTCGAAAAAACAAACATAGTTACGTCACTCGCTATTACAAACTTGTTTCAAAGGTTGATTTAGTATATTTCAAGAAAAATATCGAAGATTATGTCATCATCATCACCATCATCAGCCTATATACGTCCCACTGCTGGGCACAGGCCTCACCTCAACTATGAGGTGGTGCGAGCCATACTCCACCACGCGGGCTCAGTGCGGATTGGTGTGTGTAAGGCAAGTGACCAACCTTACTGTCAGATGTTATTAAGCCGCCCGAGGGCCTCCGACTAGGCTTAACGACTAATATCTATCGATATTAACCGGGACCAACAGCTTAACGTGCCTTCCGAAGCACGGAGATGCTTGTAAATAGACGTCACTTTTATGGTCAGAATGGTCACCCATCCCAAACATGACCGCGCCGTAGGTTGCTTAACTTTTGGTATCACTACCAAAGCGCTGCAACCACTGCGCCACAAGCACCTCTTAAGATTATGTACCTTTATTAAAAGTACTTTAGTGAGTAGTTTGCGCCCTCAGCCTTTAAATGCATTTTTAACATTTACCAGACACTACAAATTGAATGAGATCGTCCAAGTTTTAATCCCATAAATCAAAAACTCTTAAGAGTACTAAAACTTTTTATTATTTTAATTACTTATGAAATAGGTACTTAACTCAAGTCTTAAATTAAATTTTTTTTCTTTCCAAAAATATACTGCTTCAGTAGGTAGGTGTGATCCACAAGCAACAAAGATAAAAATATCTAATTTTACGAGGTCACACATTTGTCGAGGTAATAAAATAAGGTCACCAAATCATAAGAAATAGGTAACACTAATGACAAGTATGAAATAATATCCATGTTTTTTTTTTTTTTTTTTTTATTTGTATGTAAACCAACAGCGATTACATAAATATTAACAAACAGAATTTTGCCAATATTAAGGCCAATAATAGGCTTTCCATAAGTTATAAAAAACAATTGTTATTGGCGGAAGAATAATAAATAAATAATGTTTGATTTCTATACATTGAATAATAAACCAAGGCAAAGGCGAAGACAGTATAAGGTAAACGCCAGATAATTGTTGTTATTTGTTGTTATAAGGATCGAACAACTTGCTTACTACGGCTAAATTTAGAAATAAGATATTAACTAATATATGGAACTTACACGGCGAAGTCGCATGGAGTCATTGATAAATATACGAGTAATAGATTGATAAAAATTTTAGAATAAACAAATCAAGATACAATTATATTATTTCAATCAATTCAATGTATACGCTCTTTGAGAGTGTCATACACATCACTTTTAAACTTATTTCTTTTAGTGCAAAAAAGATCAATTTCACTAAAGGCTGAATTATAAGTTCTAGGTTGCCGAATCATGACAGAATTTCTCAAATATTTAGTGCGATGTTTAGGAGGACTTAACAAAGATGTGTGGCGTGTGCGGTACCTAGGGGTGCTGTAAAATACTCTAGAAACTAGCTCAGGGCAATCAATATTATTATTATTGACGATGTCGAAAAGCAATGACATGTCGAGTGAAATACGCCTAAGATCAAGAGGGAGAAGGCCATGCTCTATGCAGCCTAATTCGTATGTGTCAAAAGATTTTCGATCACGATAGTTAAGGTGGTTTATGAATTTTTTTTTAATTCTTTCTAGTCTATCCCTGTATGTATCATACTGTGGGGACCAGATGGTACAGGCATATTCTAGTATACTCCTGACATACGCGAAAAACAAAATTTTAATCACAGATTTATCAGCAAACGGCTTACAAACACGCAGAACAAAACCCAGATTTTTGTATGCCTTAGTAGCCACGTAATCGACATGATCGCTTAGTAACATTTTTCCGTCTAAATAAACGCCTAGATCTTTTACTTTATGCGTTCTAGGTATAGGCATATTGTCGAATTTATAGTCAAAGCAGATTTTTTTCTTTTTGCGCGTGAAAGTAATAATCTCGCATTTACTTGTGTTAACGGTGATCATGTTCTGATGATAATATCTGTAAAGACAGTCTAGGTCTTTTTGCAACAAAAAACAGTCCCGCTCAGAGCTAATCTTACAAAATATCTTTGTGTCATCCGCGTACATGAGAAAGTTGGAGTTACTGATGCAGGATCCGATGTCATAGAGATAAGCATTATAGAATAAAGGTCCCAGATGTGAACCCTGCGGGACACCTGTGGGAATTGTCATAAAATCGGAGCAATAACCACCAACAACTACTGCCTGTGAGCGTTTCGAAAGGTATGATTGTGTCCACCGAAGCAAGTCACCGTGAATACCGAGAATACCGAGAATGCTGGACTAATAAATAATGATAATACGGAGGAAAGCTTCGCCTTTTTCTGAAAATAAAAGATATCTTGGGAAGGCATTTAATTTGAACACTTACCGAAACAGATGTGCCTAACTAATGAAACGGCCAGGAATTGTTTTCGCGCAAAAACAGGAGGCAATCAATTTGATAGCCTCTACAACAATACATCCCGTGTTTACGTCCCATAACCGTTTCGGAGCTCACGGAATAAACTTTCCTATAAAATTTTATTGCTTTGCTTCTTTGGTGAGAATAGGTATACCTCGACACTTTAGGTGATGTTTTTATTTTAATCTTTATTTTGACCTATCAATTATGAAGTTGATGACAAATACAAGTGACACAATTTTATAAAGATGTCTTTACATTTGAAATGGGTGAGATAAAATATCTTTCAGACATGGTTAAAAATCCAGTTTGACTTGACTTGTCAAACAGTTAACAGTCTTTGAGCACACTTTCAAATTGCGTACTAAATCATAAGGCTTTCTCTCATTGCTTTCTACCGGAAATAGAAAACTGATCTTCGAACGGTTCACCTCGACAGGGAGTAATAGACAGTGGCAAATAAAAGTAGAGGAATAAGATCTAGGCTATATCTATCATAAGAAGATATCATTTTTTTACTTCACAGTAACTATGTTTCATGTCAAAGAGAAGGTTTAGTTTGATGGACTACTAGGTTATGAAAAATAATATTTCTCAGTTTTTGATTTTTGACTAATTTTCTTAATAACACAGGCAACAAAACGAGCATACAGCGATTAAGATTCGTGAAGATTGTGTAACAGCTAGATGTTTGCGTTTGGTTAACTGAGAATAAAAACAGAGTTTAGATAGAGGTCCTTAATTATGCTGGTAAAAAATTGTGCAGTTACAGAAAAAAGGATGTAATTTCTTGATTATTGTAATAGATTGAATAATTTGATAACAATAACCTAAGCCCGCAAGCAGTTCGGCTCCATCCCCGAAGTGGATTGGTTTGCGAGAAAATTAAATAAAAACGTTTGATTGGAACAAACAACCCGCCGACATCGAAACTAAGTTTGATTGCTTTGGGACACAAACATTATATTCGGGAACAACTCTTTTTGTGTGTGTTTTACAAAGACCTTCAGGGTCTAGGTTTTACTACAAGTAGAGGTATATTATGTGGAGGTATGTAAAGCGATATGAAATTGTGTGAAGTATAAATGAAAGTCAAAGTAGTGGTCACTCATTTTAAGAATAACTGAAAAACGATCGATTTTTATTATGTTTGATTTTATTGTTTTTTTATTTTTGTGTTTTTGTGCTGGATCTGTTAAAAGATGTGAAAAATCATGTCATAGAGAGCAATTAATATTTGCGCCTAAAATACACTTCATAATTCAGCCACAACGCTGACTTCTAAACAAACTATGTTTGAACTAGTGTAGTTAAATAATGGGAACACAGTATAGAGACTTTTAAAAATGGTGCATATTGATATAAATAAAAATGAATCGCCGACTCTATGTACGCGCATAACTTCAGACCGACTGCACCTAGACTGTACCTCTAAATTATAAATTACATTTTTTTCTCTGAAAACAACGAGCAGGACTACGTCTGCGGGGTCCTCTAGATATTTGATGATTGGTTTTTAAGTTGCATAGTGAGCGCAATGAATGTTAAAAACTTTTTTACAAATAATAAGTAATACATCACCCTATTTTTAGTGTGGTTTATTTATGTGGGTGCCATATAAATAAAAGTGTCAGCTTTAAAAGTCAAAGGTGCGAATTTCATAAATATGTTTCCGATAGGCATATTAAATGTAAGGAATCCTTTATCCTTAAAATGTCGTTATCAATAAAACAAACGCTGGTCAAAAAGTGATAAATATTAATAGGCAAACAATCGATACTTGTACATCACTAGTGCTACTAAGTGCTGTTCATAATATGTGGTCGCTCTACATATCACAATGTGTTATAGCTTTAAGTTAGCCGGCAATAGTGAACTACGAGTATTATGATGAGCTATGGCTGTTGAAACTTTTCATTATAATCTATTCTAGTTGTAAACTGATATTGAAAGACTATTCCAGCTTTTGTTGTAGGAATTTTGACTAATATACCACACCAAAACTTTTTAAATCATAAAACCCTTCGTCACTTTGAATACTTAGTTAAAAACGATGGATAAAGAAAAGTCCCACGTACTATAGCATATAGGTAAGTAATAAGAGTCATCTCATCTCATCAGCCTATATGGTGTCAGTTTTGTGATTCCAGGTGCATCTTCTGTGTCACGTTGTGAGTTGTAGGTATTGTAAGTCCTGCGACTTCCAGCTCTAGCTTTTTCAGGTGATTACAGTTGGATGTATTTTGGTTCCTGCGCTGGCGTCGTTTAGTGGAAATTTAAAGCAAAATAATCATCTTTTTCAGCTATATACGTCCCATAGATGGGCACAATCCTCACCTCATCATTGGAGGGGTGTGTAAGGTAAGTGAACAACCTTACTGTCAGATGTTATTAAGCCGCCTAAGAGCGTTTGACTAGGCTTAACGACTTAAATCAATCGATATTAACCAGGACCAACTGCTTGACGTGCCTTCCAAAACACGGAGATGCTTGTAAATTGACGTCACTTAAGTTTATGGTCAGAATGGTTACCCATCCCATACATGACCGCGCCTTAGGTTGCTGAACTTTAGCACTGCGCTACTGCAAGCATCCAGCATATACCATTCTTGTAATGGTGAACACACTTTCTGCTTTCAATCTCATTGTTGTGCTATATTCTGTCTCCGTCATAGCGAAGTCTGACAAACTCCATTAGAATGGAAAGTAGTTAATTAACATTGATACTTAGTATCGCGTATTATTCAATGCTTACCCACGATCAATTCGAATTTGTGTTCGAGTGACTTGGTATCTGGTATGAGAAGCTAAGTTTGTAATTGCTATTTCAACCCAATTACTGTAACTCAGAGATACCTTACCTAGACCTTACCCAACTTCAATATTATTAGGATTGTGTAAAATATTATCTTTGATTATGATTCATGTGAAATTGTATATTTAGAAGACATTATTACATATTTTATATCATAAAACAGTTTGTTTATAGTTATTTATTAGTTTAGTAGTTTGTTATTCTTTAAATTTCAGTGAGATCGAAGCACGGTTAACATAGTTATGATAAACCAATATCCACTTTTATAATCTGTTAAATCTGTCTGGCAAGTGACATAGCAAATACCTCCATCTTATCCAAGTCTAACGCTCATTATTGCAACACTTTTATCAACCGATAAACAAAAGGTTTTATTACTGAGGGGAATAACAAACATGACCTATCATTTTAGTGATCAAGTTCTGCGCTTGACAGGATATGTTCACTAGGTCATTTTAAGTATTTTTAGTCCGAGCAAAAAGGATTTCTTTTCTTCTGGTGGGGGGTAGGGGGCTACAAAGATGGCCGCTGCCGACAATTTAAAAAAAAAATCTCCTCGTATACTTACAGCTATTATAGCGATATTGGTGTCATTTTCGTATAAACCGAAGCCGTAGAATTCATTTCTGATATTTATTTTTAGCACTTTCATACATTTTTTTTAAGAAATAGTAAAAAAAGTGAGAAATTGTATTCAGTATTTTTTGTTTAAGAGCCTGTCAGTGGTACGTTTAATTATAAAAAAGAAAATAAAAAATATGAGAAGAAAGAAAATTTTATGCTGATTCTAAAAATATATACTTTAATAGACTTATCTAGTATTTAAATGTAAAAAAATATATATTTATGCAGCAGCGGTGATGTGCAGTATTTAAGTTTATCGATCATATCTGCAGAAATAATCGAAATCTCAATTTATTTTTAATGTAACAACTGTATTTATTTACAATATCAAAAGATAAAATATAAACCTGTGTTTGTTAGCTTACTTGTTCACTTATTTTATAACAATTAGTGATATCATAATGAAAGTTACAAAAATCGCTTTCCATATGAAGATTCTCCTCGAATCCTCCATTCCCATTTCATTTTATCTTTTGACATTTGATTAAATGACTATGGGACTATTCTAAAAGCAGCACTTCTGAAACAAAAAAAATAATTATCTAAATCGCTTCAGTCGTTTTCAGTAATCAAGGAACAAATATATTAAAAATGAACGACAGACAGGCACCAAGAAAGATCTTGGTGTCACAATTTAAACCCTTTGACCGCCACAGCTTTAGCAGCAACTTAAAAAACTTTTGACGGCTATAGCCGACTATGGCTGTCAAAAGGTTAGGTAAAACAGTTATGATTAAAGTAAATTTATAGTATCTAATTATTAATATATGAAGACGAAATACATAGTTACAACATAAATCACGCCTTTATCCGTGATGGGGAAGGTAGAGCGGTTACGCTACGTCTGACAAGTTTCAAGGGTTATCTGACGAAAATGAAAATAATAGAAAAATTTGAAAAATAAAAATAACACTGATTAGACAGACCTTAGCAGAGCCTAGTGTTAACATAATCCGGCACAGAAACATAGTTCTGTGCATTTTAAATTTCTTTTTATGCAGTTGCATCTATTTTTGCATGATGTTTTGCATCTGCACCGGGTAAGTTCTAGGCAAACTGTTGCTACATCTGGTAAAACAGACCAGCGAGGTTTCCAGACGTTTCCTTCACGAATCCAACCCCAAGATGACGGACAGGGAAGATTTTGATCGGGAATTAACGTTTGGCCCCAAATATGCACACCTTGGTACATTGCTCTTAATGTGTGCTGATGCAGAGCGCCTTCTGTTGGGGGTATATTTTCCAGCTGTCTGTCTTTCTTTGTGAAAAGATATTTTCGACACTCATTAACGGTGGTACAGGGGCTTGAGCTGTGAAATAAAATTTGCGGACATTGTTTATATTATGTAGGTGTGGATAAGAAATTGATGTTATATAAGAATGAATATAAATTCACTAAAGGTCTCTATAGCGTAGAGGTTGAGCGTTCTTAATTTTACTATTCATACTTACCGATCGTACATTGTGATGATAAATTTCTGAATGAAACTATCTGCTTCTGCCAAGTTTTGTTGTACCAATGCTTTGAACCCAAGTGTTGCTTCCGGGTAGGCAAACCAGGCGTCAAACGCGCTCTTTTTGCCTCTCCCATGAAAAGCCGACACAGTGTCACATCCAGTAAAGGCATGAAACACAGGCAATACTTCAGCCCTATCAAATCCTAAAAAAATATCAGTAATTAAATTTGGGACGTCGATGGGTTGAAATTCAGATTCATAATGTAAAAGAAGTTCAGCGTGTAACACACTTACCAAGTCCATTCGCAATTGCATTGCATGATATGTAGGAGTGGTTTTTCCCTGTGCCCATATGCACCCATAAATCTTTCAATAATGTAAGTTTTTAAGTTGCTGCTAAAGCTGTGGCGGTCAAAGGGTTTAAATTGTGACACCAAGATCTTTCTTGGTGCCTGTCTGTCGTTCATTTTTAATATATTTGTTCCTTGATTACTGAAAACGACTGAAGCGATTTAGATAATTATTTTTTTTGTTTCAGAAGTGCTGCTTTTAGAATAGTCCCATAGTCATTTAATCAAATGTCAAAAGATAAAATGAAATGGGAATGGAGGATTCGAGGAGAATCTTCATATGGAAAGCGATTTTTGTAACTTTCATTATGATATCACTAATTGTTATAAAATAAGTGAACAAGTAAGCTAACAAACACAGGTTTATATTTTATCTTTTGATATTGTAAATAAATACAGTTGTTACATTAAAAATAAATTGAGATTTCGATTATTTCTGCAGATATGATCGATAAACTTAAATACTGCACATCACCGCTGCTGCATAAATATATTTTTTTTTACATTTAAATACTAGATAAGTCTATTAAAGTATATATTTTTAGAATCAGCATAAAATTTTCTTTCTTCTCATATTTTTTATTTTCTTTTTTATAATTAAACGTACCACTGACAGGCTCTTAAACAAAAAATACTGAATACAATTTCTCACTTTTTTTACTATTTCTTAAAAAAAATGTATGAAAGTGCTAAAAATAAATATCAGAAATGAATTCTACGGCTTCGGTTTATACGAAAATGACACCAATATCGCTATAATAGCTGTAAGTATACGAGGAGATTTTTTTTTTAAATTGTCGGCAGCGGCCATCTTTGTAGCCCCCTACCCCCCACCAGAAGAAAAGAAATCCTTTCTGCTCGGACTAAAAATACTTAAAATGACCTAGTAAACATATCCTGTCAAGCGCAAAACTTGATCACTCAAATGATAGGTTACCTATGGGCGCATGTTCTTATTCCCCTCGCTATATTAGTATTGAACAATCGCAATTCAAAGACAGATTGAAATAAAAGTACAACATTAATTAATTAGGTTCCAACACCCTTATTTCTCGCCATTGGCTGTCAGTTGAAGGCTCCATTAAGTAGATATCTCCGCACCGACCTCAAGGAGAAAAACAATAAGAAGATAGTGGAATTGATACCTCAACAGCTTACGGTAGGGTGACCTTGGACTTTTAACAGGACAAAAAAAACAAATCATACGTTTTTGGTAAATCTTCTTCTTAATATTTGATATCGGTTTATTTAATTAAAGTCATGTTCTGAGGTATTTTGCTATTTCTTACCGGACATTGGTAATATTAATAAATTGTAGGTATAGGCCGTGTTTAACCATTTTAAAATTAACCGAAAATTTGATTCGATTGAAATTAGGTATATCGATGGAAATTTAGTTGTGTTTGATAATGTGATGTTTGTTTTTTTCCTGGTTTTCGAAAATAGGTTACCATTGATGGTCACCCTAGCCAAACTGGTATAGGGATTGTTTGCTCCCGATAGCATCCCATTGTGTTCAGGATATAATGAAACACCGACTGCACTTCAATGTTTATTCGTTTCACCAACACATTAACACTGTTTTGTTACACTATGAGTCTAGATAGATGCCTTGAAACTATTATAACAGAAATTAATGTGAAAGCGGTATGACGCTTGGTTCGAAACCGAGACGGAAGAGAGCTAGAGCGAGAAAGACATTCATTTAGTTTGGTAACACTAAACATTCTCGCACCTTATTTTAAAGTGAAAGCTATGGTAGTAAGTATACAAATTCAAATGAAATAGGTAAGTAATTCTATATAGTAGCATCTAAGTATGTAAGGGTTCACATAATTAAAATTCAATGTAAGTTACACAGAGGTAAATAAATAGTAACTAGTAGCTAAGATACATGATAACTTCAAAAAATAGTGTTATATTTGAGTTGTAGCTATTTAAATAAGTAATTGAAAGGTTAGGTAAGTTTTGAGCTTTTACAATATTTTAAGGATTATGTTAGACACAAGTCACCAACATAGCAGATAATATAGGTAATACCCATGAAACATAATGTAAGTATAAGATTTACAAAGTAAGTGTTATAGTTAATTACTTTTTATTGGTAGCAAAATTAGTTTATGAATAGGTCTAGTATACTCTCCTTTGGAAGTGCGTACAACAGCTGACCTAACTAAATTGTCAGTCTTGTTAACATTACTAGAAGATATTCTGCCTAGGGGCCAACAGGTGGGAGGAGTATTCTCATCCTTAATAATTACAAGATCTCCTATGTTTACATTTTTCTGTACTTGTAACCACTTATTTCTAGTCTGTAATTCTGACAAATAGCTTGAATAAAACTGTTTCCAAAACTTTTGTTTAATTTGCATAATTTTTTGATACACATTAAGTCTAGACTCATTCAAATCTAAAACATTAGGTTCAGGTAAGTCAGTTAAAGCTGTACCTACAATGAAATGAGCTGGAGTTAAGCAAGTTAAATCATAGGGTAAATCTGTCAATGGATAGAGAGGTCTAGAGTTAAGTATACCTTCAATTTGTGTTAATACAGTGTACAAATATTCATATGTTAGCTTAGTACTAAACAAGTGCCTCTTTAACAAAGATTTTACACTTTTTATCCCTGCTTCATAGATTCCACCCATGTGGCTAGCTAATGGAACAGTAAACTTATATTCAATATAATTAGAAGATACATAGTTTATTATTTCACTGTAACAAGTTTCATCCCTAAACATCCCATACAGGTCATGTAAATCAGATTTTGAACCTTTAAAATTAGTAGCATTGTCTGTATACAAACAAGTAGGTATTCCTCTCCTAGAGATGAATCGTTTCAAGGCACAAATGAATGACTGAGATGACATATCCATAACTAACTCGAGATGTATTGCACGTGTAGACAAACACACAAATAGACATATGTAACCTTTATTGTATCTACAATTTCTAGTCATAGAATTCCTAACAGCTACAGCACCACTAAAATCAACTCCTACATGAGTGAATGCACGAGTCAATGTGACTCTAGCTGCTGGAAGATCTGCCATTTGTTGTCCACAGACTCGACCCTGATACCTAGTACACCTGACACAACAGTGAATACATTTCTTTACCTCACCTCTACCATTGATAGGCCAGTATTTGAGTCTGACATTGTACAGGGTGTTCTGTATGCCTGAATGTAGAAGTTTTAAGTGATAATGTTGTATTATAATGCTAGTTATGTGACATTTAGAGGGTAATATCACAGGGTGCGCTTGACTAAACGGAATGTCAGAGTGGCGAATACGACCTCCTACTCTTAGAAGATTTGATTCGTCTAGAAAGGGATTTAACTTTTTAAGAGGACTAGATTTGAATAAGTGTGGCTTTTTGAATGGTCAATGAAATCATTTTCAAGTGTTTCGGATTGAGTGGATTGTAATTCACTAATTTCTTTTTGATAAAAACTATGTTGACATGTTTTTATTATAAAATCATGAGCATTTTTTAACTCAGGGACAGATATGAATGATGTATGTCTGTCTTTATTTTTTAAATTGTGCAAAAATCTAAAAAAATAAGCGACTGATCTTATTAAGCTGGTAAAGTTTGAAAACTTACAAAAATGGTCATAAAAAAATTCATAATTAATAGGTATGTCTGTGACATTTGTAGTTAAACTAGTCTTATTATGAGTAGGATCAATTTGACCTACCGAGGGTTTCTGAGTAAGCTCCACTGGCTGAAATGATGTAGTTATGGGCCATGAAAATGGATCTTCATACATCCAATGGGGGCCTTGCCACCACAATGTGCATGACTGCAGGGAGGCAGGCATGAGTCCTCGAGTGATGACGTCAGCCGGATTTTGACTGGTATTTATATAGTACCAGTTGTCACCGTTAGAGATATCAATGATTTGCATGAGTCGATGAGATACATAAGCATGAAGCCTGTTTTTGTATGGAGTTTTGATCCAACTTAGGACTATAGATGAATCTGTTAAAAGATAGATTTGATTAATAGTAATAATGTCATTGGTTGAAGCAATGAATCTATCTGTAAGTTTTGATAAAACAAGTGCGCCATTTAGTTCCAATCGTGGGATTGACTGTTGTTTTTTAATGGGGGCAACTTTAGATTTGGCAGCAACTAACTGAAAGCTTGGTTTTCTATTAGCGTAAGTAGCTCTTAGGTATAAACAAGCACCATAGGCTTTGATGGAGGCATCACAAAAACCTATTAGGATTATATTATTTGGTATATCAGAGAAACAATATCTAGGTATTTGGATTTTATCTAAGTTTCTTAATTCAATGACAAACCTCAGCCACACGTCTTTGATTTCATCTGAAACTAGGGTATCCCAATGAATATTTAATTTCCATATTTCTTGCATCAAAAGTTTAGGTAAAATAGTAGTGGGAGCCAATATGCCTATGGGGTCAAAGATTTGAGCTATTTGTGATAAGATGTTTCTCTTTGTACAAGGTAAATCGTTAGGGCTGGGAATAGACACTTGAAGTGTGTCAGCAGTGGGTAACCACTTTAGACCTAAAGTTTTAACTGCAGAAGGTGGTGTGAAGTTGTATGAATTGTCTTCATTATTTGAAGTGTTTTGTGTCGGTTCATGGTCATTTGAATTTGACACATGATCAC
Source organism: Pyrausta despicata (assembly GCA_963921415.1). Taxonomy (NCBI): domain Eukaryota; kingdom Metazoa; phylum Arthropoda; class Insecta; order Lepidoptera; family Crambidae; genus Pyrausta; species Pyrausta despicata. Next base: position 1,530,205 of record OY992852.1, on the reverse strand, counting down.
AAAGATCAGGGAGGTTAGATGCCCATTTATGCAACTTAAATCCTGCTTTATTTAATAAATCAATTAGTTCTGAACACAGCTGTATGCATTGGTCTTTAGATTGTTGGCCACACAAATAATCGTCCATATAAGAGTTCTTAAGTACACAATCAGCAGCTAATTTGTGTGTATCTTTGTATCTGTCAGCTAAATCCATCATCACTCGACATGCTAAATAGGGTGCACATTTAGTGCCATAAGTAACCGTGTCTAATTCTAAACATTTGAGTGGTTCAGATTTAGAATTCCTCCATAAAACTCTTTGTAATGAAGTTTGTTGAGGATTGATAAAGATTCCTCGAAACATTTTAACTATGTCACATGAAAAGGCATATTTATACAATCTGAATCTAAGAATAATGTCAAATAGATCATTATAAATATTGGGACCTTCAAATAGTAAGTCATTCAATGATATACCAGAGGAGGTTTTAGCACTTGCATTGAAAACAGTGCGAAGCTTAGTTGATACACTATGGGGTCGTAAAACAGCAAAATGCGGCATGTAATATGCAGCTTGGTCTGAAGGTGAAAACTGATCTATGTAATGAGCGTGACCAAGATCAACAAATTCTTGTATGAAGTCCTTGTACTGAGAATGTAGTGAAGGATTATTTTGCATTTTAGACTCAAGTTGAAGTAGGCATTTATAAGCCATATTAAATGAATTACCTAATTCTTTAATTTGGTCAGGCTGAATGGGTAACTTGACAATGTAATTGCCTGATTTGTTAATTGTGGTGGTGGACTCAAACAGATTCTCACAATATTCATCCTCAGGGGAGTGTATTTTAGATTTAAGAGTTGGTTCCTCTTGTTCCCAGAAGGATTGAAGTAATTGATCTGATGAGGGTGATGTAACAAACATGCTAACTGACTGCGCAGTGTCACTAGAGAGTTTGTCTACGTGGACTGGGCCTGAAATAACCCAACCTAATGTTGTATTGATAAGATGTGGTAAATGGGGTCCTAGCTCCATGCGATCTGTTTGCAAAATAGAAAAGAATAGCTCTGCACCAATGAGCAAATCAATAGAGCTGGGAATGTAAAATGTGGGATCAGCAAGTGATTTAGCTTGTTTAGCTGGTATAGGCCATGTTTGTGTTGGTATGTAAGTATGTGGTAAGGGCACTGTAATATTCTCCATCACAATAAATGAGAGTGTAGCAGAGTAATCAGTGTAGCGAGATGAAATAGAGGTTTTAGTACTCACTTTTATTGGTTTTGTGCTGTTTCCTACACCTTGTATTAGCATTGCATTCTCTGTTAGCTTAAGCTTAAGCGAGGTAGCGAGTCTGTGGGTAACAATATTAACTTCACTTCCAGCATCCAGAAGAGCACGTTCATTTACCCACTTTCCCGATGAATCTTGAATTTTCACAATGGCTGTGGAAAGCAATATTTGATTTGCATTATTGTTAGACACTAGTACTGTTGAAGGGACATTATTGTTGGAGTTAATATTAGAAGACTGTGAGCAGTCAAGTTGAGCCAATGTAGAATTTGACATAAGAGAGTTACTCGTAGTAGAGGTTTGTAGCGCTTGAGAATTTTCACTTGATTTAGATAATGTAAAACTAACCTGCTGAGGATTATTTACTTGTTTGTTCATATGTATACTTGTGTGATGTCTCCCACGGCATGCTAGACAATTGTATTTGGAACATTTATGTTTGGTTTGATAAGGCTGTAAGCAGTTAAAACACAAAGATTTAGTTTTAATAAGCTGTATGCGGTCAGGTATTGACAATTCGAGATAATTGGGACATTTGTGCAATGCGTGCTTGTTTTGACATAATGTGCATGATATACTGGGCTGTACAGAACTGAAATGCGTAGCTTTCACATATTGCTTGTCACACAATGGTTTATCATTCAACATTTCAAACGCATTTCTTCGTAAATTCAAAAACTCAAGCAGTTCAGGCAAGCTAGCAATTGAGTTCTCCTTCCTGTTTAATTCCCAAGCTGCACGCAGTGAATTATCAAGCTTTTGACAAATTAGAAACACTAAAAGAACGTCCCAGCTATCCACAGGCAAATTAATAGCTTTCAAGGAGTCTAAGCTTTGTTGCAAAGTAACAAGAAAATCTTTGAGGTTAGATTTGGAAATGACATTGAAATTAGTTATAGCTTTTAAATGGTAGTTGACAACTATAGTTTTATTTTCATACCTTTTGGACAGGATATCTAGAGCCTTACGATAGTTATCGTCCGTTACGAGTAGTGATGAAACAAGTCCGGCAGCTTCCCCAGTGAGAGCCGATTTCAAATACTGCATTTTGTTGACGAGCGGTAAATCTGCGGAGTCGACAGAAGCGAAAAATATGTTTTTAAAGGCAGGCCATTGCTTGATATCGCCATCAAATCGCGGCAGTTCCAATTTTGGAAGTCGAACGCATGGTTTCCGCGTGCCGTCGCAAAACGTGGTCGTGTGGTTGTCAACCGATAAGTTGGCTGGAGCCGTCCTCTGCACCGAATCGCTGATAAGCTCCTCGATCTTTGCTTTGCAATTGTAGTACTTTTCTTCAAATGTTTCACGCTCCTGTTCGTGAGCCTCGTGTCTTTCCGGGGCGTTGTCCACCATTTCAATTTTGAGCTGCACCTCTTCATATTTTTCCATGATTTGGCCAATCTCGGCTTTCCTTACTGTGATATCGTGTACGTTGTAGCTTTGTTCCACATAAAGATTGTTAATAAAATTAGCAAGTCTCGTTAGCTTTCCTTTGATGACGCCTCGTTGCGCTTTTAAGTTGTCAATATCCATTGTGGTTGTATGTTGCTGAAAAACTGAGATAAGAACTGCAGAACGTTTTTACGTAGTCTTTAACTGGTATTTTACTTATTGAAAAGAGAATTTGCGTGTTCGCATAGTAGAAATAAATGTCGTACGAGTAGAGAAAAAAGATGTCCGGTGTGCCGGTATGGAGTTTTTGTAGAGGAAGAATGAGTGAGATGGTTCACACCGTTCACGTTCATTCGTTTGTATTGTCTGAAGTTAGCGCTCTGTGCTGAGCAGCCTTTGATTGGCTGTACGCCGTATTGTATCTAGTTACGTTGTTAGATGTCGCTAGTAGTAGTAGCGCTTGGAATTCGCTGCAACTTCCGCCGCGTCGATAAAGCAGTCGATTGATGCGTTTGATTCGCTGGTATCTTCCACCCCGCCACACGAGAACGCGCGAAATCACCCGACAACTGACGAGTCCGACGAAAAAATGGCGTCGTAAGTGGCGTTTTGCTGGGGCTGTGACGACGAAGGACCACTTGATGTTCAGGATATAATGAAACACCGACTGCACTTCAATGTTTATTCGTTTCACCAACACATTAACACTGTTTTGTTACACTATGAGTCTAGATAGATGCCTTGAAACTATTATAACAGAAATTAATGTGAAAGCGGTATGACGCTTGGTTCGAAACCGAGACGGAAGAGAGCTAGAGCGAGAAAGACATTCATTTAGTTTGGTAACACTAAACACATTGTGTTAACAACGTTTTCTGAGCCGTTTCCGGATCTTTGTCCTCCCCCCGGAAGTGGAATAGGCCTACAATGAGAAAAACCAATTACCATGTTTTTGTTGAAGCCAACGTGGTTTTGAAGGCTTCATTGTTTCGCGAATGTAAAGAAAAGGTTTCAAAATTAATAAAAAGTTCGAAAAGTATTAGCAAAACGCTCACGTAACAGTTTGTTACTGTTCTATATATTTATTAGAAATTAAACTTTATTTTCTGTGTCAATTTATAACAGAAAAATAAGGTACCATTGATTAAGGGTTTGACCTAGACAAACCTAACCAATATATGTAATAAATATATCAATTGGGTTTTGTTGCTACATTTATGTCAACTTAATGTTTCATTTATTGCGAGTTCAAACTTATCCAAACTTATTTTTGTTGCAGGTAAATTATTATCATCAATCACATTATACTCCAGCAGACTGGCAGAGGCAGCCAAATGTTATTTTTGGAACGTCTACGAAGGTAAACCAAGGTTATTTACTGAAAGTTCACGTGAAGAATAATTGACTCCAAAATTCAATAAACATTAAGCTGAACGAAAACGAATGAAACAAAGAGTTTTTTACAATTTTTTACTATATTCACGAGTCCTATGCAAAATTCGTAGCATGTTCGCTGCAGCAAGAAGACTCAAAGGTGAGGTAAATATTCGTAGACGGTGTGCTACGAAAATGTCATAGTTTGATTTCTGGTAGCGCATTCGTTTTCGTAGCAAGCTGTGCTACGAAAATCAGACGGCCGTACTACGAAGTGTTACAACGAAAAAGTTTTGTTGTTTGTACTTAAAATTGGTTTCAACTAAGCATGACTTTTATATGGTATATTTTTTTTCTATTTTAGTTATTTACAATCCCTTTCGCAAAGAAATAATCGATTCCAATTCAGTTTGTATACAGGGTGTAAAAAAAACCTTACCGAAGCCGAATACCACATATTCCACCAATTGTTATGATCATCTTTTTCCTTTACACCATACCTGGGAAGTTAACGGTTACTGAGGTATTGTTGGTTAAAGTTTGAAAAAAAGAATGATGATTTTTACAGAAATGTCTTCTGTCCGTTAAACTTAACTTTTTTCCAAAGAAACATGATACAAATTTTCACTAGTTCTTTCATAATAAACCTCTTAATGGCACACTCCGCAATGAACAGCGCACACTCGAACCGAACCGCGTCGCGGCGGCGTATAGCAACACGTCCCGCAGTCACTGCCCCGCGTGTGCAACGTACATTGCGGGTTAGAATTCAATTGTTTTTTGTTGATGTCAGAAAATAAAAGTTGTTTCCCAGCCAAAACTTCTTTTTCATACGATTTGGTTTGATGTACTGAACGGTTGACGGCTTCGGTAAGGTTTTTTTACACCCTGTATACTTTGACTTAGCTATAAATATGAATATTTCCAACAAAGCCGATATTTTTACATATAACTAATAATGTTAAACGATGGATGCGGTATAGAAACATACTCGTTCGCACGTAAAAATGACTGATGTATTCCAAATCTAGACCAAGACTCATTCCTTTTTTTTCTAACGCACTTCACTTACAACAGGAGGCTAAATGTGTGATAAGGAAATCATGAGCCTAATATGGTCCTGCGTCTTTAAGAGTAGTGTCGTGAAGCGACAATTTAAAAAAAAATGACTTAGCTTGTCGTGGAGCGACAAGGAAGGGAAAACGAAAACGAAAAGAATTGAGAAATAACAAACAAATTATATTTAAAGGAAAACAGATAAAAATAAAAAGAAACCTAGACGAGTGAGAGGAATGATTGAGTGAAAATGAGTGAGTGTAGTGAGTGGAGTGGGCGTGGGTAGGTGTCTTCTCAAGATTAAGCGGGTCCGGAGGCGCCGAAGTGAAGCGAAGCGTTCTTGGAGTAGTCCGTCGATGCGCAGCGGTGTAGAAGCTGGAGCGCAGCTGTGCCGGAGACCGTGAAGACACCGGTGATCAGCAGAGGTAGCCGCGATGGCTCTGTCAGCAAAGGCAAGCAGTTGATGTATCCGATGTAGATAAATTTAGGAGGAGGCAGTGCTTCCTCCGTGGGAGTAAAGTGAAAATCCTCCTTAATAGGAGAGAGTAGCAAAGTGGGTAATCCCTCCTCGGGGTAAAGAAGAATAATCCCTCCTCAGAGTAAGGAGGGGCAAGTCCTCGCAGTCTCTCGGGCTAGGAGAGGATAGCCCCTCACAGACCCTCCTCAGGATAGGAGGGGTCAGTCCCTCGCAGGCCCTCCTCAGAATAGGAGGGTTCAGTCCCTCGCAGTTCCTCCTCAGGCTAGGAGGAGTCAGTCCCTCGCAGGCCCTCCTCAGGATAGGAGGGTTCAATCCCTCGCAGTTCCTCCTCAGGCTAGGAGAGTTCAGTTCCTTGCAGTCCCTCCTCAGGCAAGGAGGGGTCAGTCCTCAGTGTTGCAGAGGGTGAGGGCCTTCCGGAGGTAGAGAAGTCCTGGTCTTCCTGTAGTACTTCTTGAAGTATCGTATAGTAAAGAGTTTACTGTTGTGTAATCGAAGCCAGGATTAGAATGAGTCAGATATGGATGGTCTGGGCTTATATAGGGCCGGCCGTTCAAATTTAGAGCGTGGATAGAACGCGAAAAAACTCGTGCTTTGCAGTATTTGAAATGGAAATTGTATTGAAACTTTGCTAAAAGTTGTCAATTTTCAGAAAAAAATAATAAGACTCCCGTCACTCAAAATGTCAATCACAGTGTCAAAAAGTACAAAATTCGGAAAAATACTAATAAATCGTGTTCACAATAAGAAATAATTATGCTGAGAAGGAGAGGAAAACCATTTAAAAGTTAGATATAACCCTTTTTCCCTATTTTACAGCGGAATATCACATTTATAGGTGATACAAACTTTGACGTTTATGAACACGTAATTAGAAAGAAATTCCTTATTTTTCAGTAAAAAGCGAACGAAAACAGATTCCACGGAAAAGAATAATAATACACGCAAAATGCATATATTGTGAGAATGAAAATGACTGGAAACCCAAACCGGAACAAATTATTAACAGTAGGTATACCAAGTGAGTATGCACGTCGGTACAGTAGGCTCACCGGTTGGATCCGACTTGAACCGGATTTATTCGGTTTTACGCGAGTACAATACAACGCCTCTGGGAGCAACTCAAGAGAAACGTTGCCAGAAATGTATTAGTTGGTACAATTCGTTCAGCTTTCTCATCTGTCGAAAAATACACTCGACATGGAGATTTGATTTTGGGAAAGTGAAATTATAATTTAGATATATATGCAAATACTTTTTGCTGAAAAATGGCTGATTGCGCCCATCCTGGTGCATGTGCATTTTAAAAGAAAAAGACATTAAAATGATAATAAAATAGTGAAATAAAAAAAAACAAATTGAATTTAAAAAAAGTTTTCGTGGGTAAATTTCAACAAGTAGATTTTTTTTATCACTTCGGTGAGATTTTTTATTTCAATGCTATTCTACAGATTTCTGATGACAAATAAAAGTTTAACCCATTATATAACATGTGTGAGAGCGGGCAACAAATGTCATTAAAATTCAGAGAAATATTCAAGATTGAATTTTTATAGGTCCACCGAAATTAAAAGTATCCTCCGAAATGATAAAAATGTCCACCGAAATGAAAATTTGTCCACTGATATGATATAACTCTACACCGATATTATTAATGACCACTGGAATGATATAGCCAAGAGCAAACCGAAATGCAAGTTGGGGTTTCTTACATTGTTATTTATTCAGTTTATACTAAAACGCTCTGATTAAAAGTACGATTTTTACAGGTATGTACTGTAAACTATTCTTATAGGTAGGTGATATAATTGAAACTTCTAAAATAATCAAATCAACTTTTTTTTATTTTTGATCACAGCAATTATCTCTTTATTTCACTAATCAGCCTTTTTTTACTATATATAGGTATGTACTCGTATGTATTATTATTTACTCGTTAGCTTATAGAGTCGTAAGTCGCAAGTATTATAATGATTTAATAATATGTTCTATAAATCCTACTTAGCAAATGTTCTTTTTGTTAATCATATCACGATGAATTTTTACCATAACTAAAATCTTTTCTTATTAATAAAATATGGTCTCTTAAAAAACCTCCATTCTTAATTTAATAGACTTGCTTATTAGTCATCATTTTCATTATTAGTAAGATATCAAACCACCAAACACGCACGTCACGAACAAAATACCAAATAAACACAATAATTCTGACTTCTTCTAGGTTAAAATACATTTCGGAATTATGAATAAATATTTGAGACCGGGATCCCTGATTTATCATTTCAGAGGTGCATTTCATTTCCGTGGACTGTTATCAGTATTACAGTCCACCGAATCCTCTGAAATGATAAAACTGAAATGATAAAATGTACCTTAAATTTACATTATCTCTAGAACCAAAATCAGTATCAAAATATCAACACTTCTCAAACTAGCAGTCCTTACGGCGAGTTTAATGCACAACTTTGAAATAAATTAAATAAATCTAACATGAGTTATAACGGCTACCGAAATGAATTTTTTTTTGTCCCCACATCACTGAAATGATAAACTTACGTTTTTAGCGGGAAACCACAACACGTCACGACCGGTGCGTTCGCGCCGCGGGCTTAAGCCGCACTGATCCGAGGTGGAGAAAAGAAAAGGGAGCACAACAGGCGCCATTTTGACGGAATATTCTCTACGAAAAATACTGTCCTCTAAAATGATAACTTTTCGCCGGACAAAAGTTGACTGGTTGTCAAATCTATAACAACGTAGCTAAATAAACAAAAATAGTTTTTGTAGATAGATAATATAAACTTCAATGAAATTAAACTATACTTACATTCAATTAATTATTCGTATTTGCAGGAAAACTTATTTTGTGACTCGAATAGAGTTTAGGACAGGTCACTGTTATGATAAAATGACACTTTCTAATTTTTTTTCGCATGTTATCCGATATTGTAACTCAACAATTTTTTTTGCCAAGGTAGAGGAGGTCTTATTCTACCAAGAATAAATATACATAATCCTATATCAGCATCTTGTACACCCGTTCTCACGTTTGCCGTGTGTTTTTTCTGTTTGCGCAATTCACCCTCGTATAATAAGACATCGGTGTGAAATAAACAAGCACTCGTTACTTTTTTGTGATCCGATTTAGCCTCGTGTTGTCTTTTCTGCAACGAGACAGTAGTGTTATTATCCCAAAATGTTTTATTAATCTTGTTCGACTTATTTCCTCATTTCCCGCGACGTCCCGGCTTTGGGCAATCCCCAAAGCATAATTTATTATATCTCGTTGCTGGAAATAATAACAACGCCGTTGTATTTCGTAATTGAATCAAACTACCTTCGGATAATTAAAATAAATGTACTAGAGAAATAACACAGATTTAATTAATATTTACGTATAATTAAATTGGTATACAGGGATAAAAAACATAGCAGTTAAGATTTTCATATTTATCAAAATCAATTGATTTTTTTTGAAAAGATTGAAAAACAATTTACTCAATAACTAGAACTTCCGTTTTTATTTAATAAGTACCTAATTTGTAGTTTAAAAGTATTTGCAAATGTTCTGACATAGGACAAATACTTATATAAAGTATAGATTTTCGGCCTGAAAGCCATTGGATAGAAAGGCAATCAAAATTTTATTAACTTATCAACTTTCTAGAACACATTTTATTATTTTAATATTTTTTTATAAATATATTTCAACCATACTGTAAGCTTAGTCTACATCTAACAGTATTCACATACGAATATTAATGTTTGTTGGAAATATAATTTTAAATGCATCACGCTTCGCTCTTAAAAAGAATTTTTCATACGAAATTCGTACTTCATAATTTCAGGCACTCCTTCATAAAGGCCACAAGCCAACGTCAGAACCAACGCGTTCCCTCATACACATATGAGCACTCACATCTTAAGTGTGAGCTAGGAAGGACTTATGTATGTGCTCTGTGCTACTGGGGTAAATGCATTCTGGCAATGTAATGCAATTTACGAGCCAGTTATATAGCTGTAGCTAAAGTTGTTATTTCGACTACGAGGTATAAGTAACTTTATTTTTATGCATATTTCTTTTCAATGTGAAATTAAAACACACTTGAAGAAAAATGAACTGCCACAGGCGGGAATCGAATCCATACCACTCGCAAGCCGGGATTGCTCTCCCAATTGAGCTACCGTGACACTTACTCATCGGTGCGAATTTCTTAAAGTGCTCCTAAGGCTGCAGCCAGCCATGCTTCATCACTGTTGCGTTTACCTACAACATCCGAATGAAACACCTTTTCAGCTGTTTAACAATCGGTTAAGATGAAGCAGCTAATTTATTAAGATGCATTAATTTGAAACTATTGAAAACGTGTTTCATTCGGATGTTGTAGGTATCTAACCGCAACAGTGATTAATTATAGCTGGCTGCAGCCTAAGGACAACTTAAAGAATCTCGGACCGATGAGTAAGTGTCAAACGCCAAGCTTGTGAGAGGTGCTGGTTCGAGTCCCGCCTGTCTATTTTTCTATTAGTGTGTTTTAATTCGACTACGAAGCTTTGAACAAACAAAGACTCTGTAATGTTAAAAAAGTTAAAGTGCCATTAAATCCTCATTACTTTTCCGAAACGGAATTTATAATAAGGAGTTAATAAAATAACACAATTTTAACCAGGTCATTTAACCGACAGTTTAATAAAAAAGCTGGTTCGTGTTATTTTCTAGTATGGAAACTCATATTGTCAAGTTGGCTGATGAAGTTGAAATCGGTCATTTTAACATCTGAACGATCGAAAGTATGAACTTGGGCCTAAGAGTTTTTATCACAGGTCTATTCTTCAACTCTACACTAAACTCACATCACGTGAGTTCCCGTAGGTAGTTAGTGTATAACAAATTCTTTGTCGAGTGTGACCAGGCGTATTGCGAGCAGCACCGGAACTAAGTGCTTTCCAGCCTGAAAGCTTTTGTTCCGCTATGAAAGCAAAAGCCCCGTTTGCTTTGTTTAGTTAGTGCGACAACAATACTGTGTTTGACAAAAACAACATTGATACGTAAACCAAACCAATACCCTAGCCAATCAATGAAATAAAAATTCAAAATAAAAAGTAAATGTTGAAAGTTTATCGAGCCATCATCAACAATGTTATACGAATAAAACTTTTCTAATGAACCTAGAATTCAAAAGTATGGGCAAATATTTCTAAATGACCTATTAAATTAAACTGGTTGAACAATCAAGCGAGTAACGTTACCAATCTGCTTGCGAGTAAACAAAAGATTTTAACTTTTTTATCGAATTAGTTAGATCCCTAAAAGTTTTGGCAATCAATTGGATGCCCTCGAAATATTTTATTTTATTACTTAATTTAATGATTCGTTGAAATATTTCATTCAATTAATTAAGTCATATCCTTAGACGGAAGTTTTAATTACATTTTGATTTAAATAACAAAAGTAGGAGGTATTTAAGTTTGATATTACGAGTATATGGCTAACTTATAATTACATTTCGTACTTTCTTGTACCCAATTTTAAAATTACAAACAATTCATCCAGGGTTGATACATTTGATTCTTTTATAAAACTTTTTAACTTTTTTTTTCAATGTAACTTGAAATTGAAATCGCCACAGCTAAACCTAAATTAATTAACTTAAAAACTATTTTGTCGAGATTTCTTCATGTAGACATCAAAAGGCGTGGTTGCCACAAGCAAGGCAGGACAAAGCTTGAACCAAGTCGCGATAGGCAGACACAATCGGAATGTTATCGTTAATTGCTCCGAGGAGCCGCTATTGTACCGTGCTATTGTTCTTTAGATGTTTGATAGGACGCACTACGTTTTGCTTGGTAAAGTAATTTAAATTCTTAAATCTTGTTGACTATTTACTTTTACTTTTTTCCCATATTTTTTTTAAACAGTAGCGTTCGAAACAAAACTGAACAAAAAGTTCACAATTTTTAGAGTTGGCCTATCTGTTATCGTTGTTTTTTACATTTTATATTGTAATAGGTACCTTTTTTATATACAAATCTTTTACTTTTTTAATGTTACACTTTATATTTTAATAGGTACCTTTTTTAATTTGAAGATAATCATGCTACTTCCTGGTACGACTGCTAATAAACAGGACATCATTAGGATGGTACGCACGGCTACACGTCAAGTTAATCACTGTGCCGCCGTATATTTATGTAATAAGGTTGATTATGCAACGAAAATGAGTAGCTTGATGTGGAAAGTAGTTAATTAAAAATCACTTACTTCCGAGAATAATATTTATCAACCCGCCAGTCTTTTTTTATCAGTAGTACATTTTGTCAGTTATTCTGTCTTTTAAAACCTATTCAAATTAAATTTGAACTTTTGGTACAAAGCATTGTTCTCAATTCGAATAAATATAATGTTTTACTTTCATCGAAGGTTGGAACGGCAATGTGCCGGTAAAATATTTCTAAGGACTATCGCTTAGCGACTCTTGAGACTAATAGGCGAAGAGAAGATAAATTGTAAACAGAGGATTTACAATTTATCTTCTCGTCACAATTCAGCCAAATTTGTAGGTTGTTCTCGTAAAATGTAACCCATTTGAAATCATAAATAATGAAGAGTACCTATATTATATCTACGCTTTGTGTACATAATCTAATAAAGAAGACCAATTCCAGACAATTTTAAATAACCTACGTACAGACCACGCCACATCAAGCTACTAGTTTTCGTTCAAAAATTACCCTTATTACGTAAGTAATTGCCACTGATTAACTTGACGTTTGGTCTTCTGTACCGTACCTACAGCGAGGTATCTCAAGAGTTCAATTGTTAAAGACTTTATACAAGCATTTCTTTAGTGTCACCTGTCTCTTATATATTTGTAATCAAATCTCGCCAGCTAAATTTCACCTACTTCGCAATGTCTGATTAAGCTGAAATTATGTATATAGAGGTACGTTTAGTATGGATGAGAATGCACTATTCCTACTATGTTAATATTATAAAGGTGAAAGTTTTTCTGTATTGTATTGGATGGATGAGTTTGGAATATAGATAGATTATAACCTGGAATAACGCATACGGTGTTCTATGCGGGTGAAATGGGAGGGAACTGCTAGTTGACAATTAATGCTTGTTCTTGTTGTCCTGTTATTTCTCTTATATAAACATAGTAAAAAAAAATTCAAAATTGTCAATAATATTTTTCAAAAATATTTTTTTTTATATGATGATACTGAAAATTTACGGTTTTCGTAATTTTCCCTATATCTGTACTAAAAGACGTGACTTCGTACTAAATTTCAAGATTCTAAGGTTCCGGGAAGTACCCTGTAGGTTTTGATTCCCTTGCGAGTTTCGAAAATTTGCGGCCAAATGGCTGTATCTTTTGATTGCGTTGGCTTAGAAGGTTGATTTTTCTACAGCTTCCAGGGACAGTAGACCTTAGTATCATATAGAAATTTCAGTTTGATACCTCTACGCGTTCCTGAGAAAAACGGTCTTGACAGACGGACGGACGGATAACAAAGTGATCTTATAAGGGTTCCGTTATTTCTTTTGAGGTACGGAACCCTAAAAAACATTCAATCCTACCTAAAAACTTCTGTGATATTTCTCCTTAGACACGTACAGCATACCTACATCATTAAACATCTAAGATTGTTTTCTTACCCGTAGATGGGTCGAAAGATCGGAGGATCCCAGAATGGTTAATTATTTCAGTAACGAGGTCGTTAACCCCCCTCCCCACTCGGGTGATTACGTAATATTTACTATCTTATCAGCCGGCGATGGGCGCTAAACCTTAAGAAGGTTTTCGGGCTTTAGGCGCGAGGCAATTATCTGGCGAAGGAAAATGGGTTGGCAATCAATAACATATTTACATTTACCTCGAGCACCCAAATAGGCAATACCTTTTTTACTAAAGAGAACCTCTTTGTTAGAAGAACATAATGAGTTTGTAAGTACTTAATTTAAGATTCGATTTAAAAAAAAACATACTGGTAAGAAACACGACTACGTTATTAATAGGGTAGATGACACCACCAATCCTTGACATACTTTTTATTATCTGTCAAAACGGTCTGCCTTCACAGAATACTAATTCTGTGAAGGCAGACCTATACTAATAGGAATACAAGAATGTGACGTCACGGTCATTTATCAAAAATCACATGTGTTTTATGTGTTTAAAAATTGGTTTCTACAGCTTTTTGGAAATATACTGGTTGTATTGACTTCATAGGGGCTATGTTTTTTAAACGCCAAGGTCTTGAAAATATTTCAGATAGGTGTCATCTCATCATGCCTATTGCATTTGTTAGGTATGCTCTCGAGTAGTGACTTTCTACGTTTTATTTGTTCGATTTTTCTACCAACAAAAACTAATTTCACACGCCGCTGGCCTTTGTCCTATTATTCAAAAAGTTTGATTTCGATTCCAGGACATTTGTTTTTTAAATCCACCTGGATTTGGTGCTTGTTTGAAATGCAAGTTTTTTTTTTAAATAAATAGCTTCACGTGAAATATTTTACAATAAAACTATGGCATTAAATTTCTAAGTATACTTATAATTGTCTTGTTAAAATGCGGTTATGTTGGTCTGTCGGAAAGGATAACAAACGAATGTACAGTCAAATTCTAAAATATATTAGTAAAAACACAATCTCCACAAAACCATCACTGAAAAAATGCACAGAATTAAAAGATGAAATATTGCACATCTGGAGAATGGATAAAGCAAGATGGCGCTACTGCCACGATAACATTAGCTCCGTAATTAAATTGTTTATAAAATAGATAGACAACGAAATTTAACATTATAAGTTAATAAAAGTGCTTTAGTTTATTCAATAATTTAGTATTATCATTTGTAAGCCGAAATTTACAGCCAGTGAAAACTTTTAGAAAGTTATGTGCAACTGACAAAAAAGTGTTTTAAGTGTTAAATTGTTCGAAATTCAACTAAGCCCTGTACATACAAACTTTGAGTGACACAAACTAAATGTTTCTAACAATATTCGATCACCTAAAAGTGTACAGATGTGTTAATAAGTTTTTAAACTTTTCCGTTACATTACAAACATTTTTGCGCGTCCTCAGAATAAGTATCAAAACATATCCAATGTGCTTTCTGATATAGCGCCATCTACCAGCCTTTACAAATACCACAAGCTAAACTTTTATTCAACAGTTTTCCATATATTGCGCCATCTACCGTGCTCTGTTGGAACAAGGTGGTTCCCAAACAGTTGCGAAATTGGTTTCTGCTACTATTTAGGCAGCGATACCTTGCTACTTAAACTCAATACAGACGAAACCAATAACAATGGCTGATACAGTTTCTAGGATTTGTGCAGGATGCCGTCAAGAAATAGACAGTAGGCGATATCTTACATGCTTCATATGCAACCAAACATACGACTTACTCTGCGCTAATGTTCCTGAAAAGCGATTTTATAACACTATGGACGCTGAACGTAAAAAATCCTGGAAATGCCCGTGTTGCCTCCTTAAACAACCTAAATCGAATAACACAAATGCATCTGTAGGTGTTACTTCTATAGAACCTGGGAATTCTAATATTACATTGCGTAAACGCTGTAAATTAACACTTGATGAACCTCTGTTTGAAGACTATGAAAACTCGGTGGAAGAAAATTTGTTGAATGATGTAACCGTATTAGGTGAGACAAGAATCTCCCATATACTACCATGTCCTCGTGACCAACCTTCCTCCACCCAGCCCACCCTGACACTCGAACAAATCAGTGCACTTCTTGATAAAAAGCTAGAAAGGAATGAAAGCAAATTAGTGGAATTGTTAAAAAACGAAATAAAGACCCTAATTCAAAAAGAGATTCAAAATGCAATGATTCAATGGAAGACCGAAGTTGGTCAACGCCTTGATACAGTCACAAACAACAATGATCAGCTATCATCTGAAATAGAACAGCTGGGTACAGAAATTATCAAAATGAAGGAAGAAATAAAACAACTTCAGCATCAAATAAACTCAACAATACAAAAACCTGATACTATAGATAATTCCAATAAAATTGTTTTATACGGATTGGATGAGTTAAACTGGGAAACGGAAGAAGAATCTTATGAGCGAGTCATTCAAATAATCCGTCACTATACTAACATTGACCTGAGTGGTTATGTAGAAGGTTTAACTAGAATAGGAAGAAGAGGCTATCGCCGACCAATCTTAGTAGATCTGATGAGTAAAAGATTGGCAAAACTTGTACTGAATTCGAAGCGAGCGTTTGCAAAATCTGGCATGGCTGTAAACAAATTTCTTGATGAAACTGCACTTAAAAATCACAATGCACTCAGGAAATTATTGTACGAAGCCCGTAAAGAAGGCCGGCATGCTGTCATTCGTGACAATAGACTCATAATAAATGGACAAGACCATAATAATAACGCGCATACCTTTAATACCTTACCCAATGATGAAACTCAGCGACAAACCACTATGAAGAAAAACAAAAATGACTGTCGAAATGAAGATCTACAGGCTACATCTAATACTTATAACGATCAGCCGTTAAACCATAATAATCATTCCTTTCGGAACTAAATTCAGTATTTTAATTCAGAACGCTAGAAGTATAAAGAATAAGATCTCAATTTTAGAAAGCCTCCTCGAAGAAAACCCTTATCAAGCAATCTGCCTAACTGAAACCTGGATTCGCGAAGACCAGCTACCCTACGTCCAAGTTCAAGGCTACCAGACCGCCGCCTCATTCTGCCGCCGCACACGCCAGGGCGGGGGCGTCGCCATCCTGCTACCCAACGGGACCACCTTCACAGAGAGACAGGATATCACAGATTTATCCATAGAGTATATAGTAGAATGTTGTGCAATTGAGTTAATACCCAATGTAATACTGGTAAATATTTATCGCGGAGATCGCGAGATACAGACTTTCTTTAATTTTCTTGAATTGTTACTCAATAAATTAAAATCACACCACTATAAAAAACATGTAATAATAGCTGGTGATGTCAACATTGACCCTATTAAAAAACCAAATGAATACAGAAAGCTCATTGAAACCATGCTAGAATTTAACTTACACCAAATTATTGATCAACCTACCAGGGAAACTCTTAAAACTGCAACATGTATTGATCACATTTTTACTAATAACAAATTCTACACTGTATCCGTTGAAGATCTAGGTATATCTGATCACAATTCTATATCTTATACTTTTCGAACAAAAACCAGTAGTGTGTCAAAAACAAGTTACAAATATAAACGTAATATTAACAATGAAATAAATATTAAAGCCTTCAAAAATGACTTGGGCCAAATTAATTGGAATAATATATTTCATACCAACAATAACTTAAATTCGAATTACGAACTATTTGACGGGATACTAAATAACATCTTAAATACAAGAATGCCAAAAAAGCGTATAAAAATAAACTATAATGAGAATAAAAAATGGTTGACAACAGGTCTTAAGCTGTCTTGTAAATATAAAAGATTTTTAAGTTCATTAATTAATCGCTCAAATAGTAAAAACTTCAAGCAATATTATTTAAAATACTCAAACATCCTTAAAAAATGTATCAAGTTATCTAAAAGAAATTGTTATACGCAGGAAATGAAAAATTCAAAAAATAAAACAAAACAACTCTGGAATATAGTAAGGCGCGTCACTTCAAAATCTGTTAAAACCCAGACTCAAATCTCGGCAATCGATATTAACGGGAAAACAATAGTATGCCCTAAACATATTGCTACATCGTTTAATGAATATTTTGCATCTGTAGGTCAAGTAAATACCACTAACGCCTCATACCAATTAAAACCTGTTCAAGTCCTCTCACCCACATTGAACTCAATGTTTCTTAAGCCTACAAGTGAAACTGAAGTATTTAACATAATTAAAAACCTCTCAAATAAATATAGTTGCGGTATAGACGATCTCCCTCCCTCTTTAATTAAACTATGCGCTGAAGAACTGTCAACCCCACTAACCAAATTGATAAACCAATCCTTTGCCGAAAGTACTTTCCCAAATAAATTGAAAACTGTAATAATTAAGCCTGTTTTAAAAAAAGGGGGTAACGCTAAATCACTTCATCAATATAGACCTATAGCAATTCCTTCAGCTATTTCAAAAATATTTGAAAAGGTTATGGCTATTCGAATATGTAAATTTTTAGATAAATACACCATATTAGATTCCAATCAATTCGGGTTCCGCAAAAATAGGTCAACTACTCTAGCAGTATATACCTACACTCAAGAAATACTCAGCTACATTCGAGATAAAAGTTATGCCGTAGGATTGCTATTAGATATGACCAAAGCATATGATAAAGTCTCACACGAAATTTTACTTACTAAGCTATATGGCATAGGTATTCGAGGAGCAGCCTTCGAATGGCTGCGGTCATACCTGCATAATAGAGTACAATATGTACAAATACAAAATTTTAATGATTCCACAGGCGAGCTCCAGAATATTCACTCTAATAATGCAGTTACGAATTGGTCTATTCCCCAGGGGAGTGTCTTAGGATGTCTGCTTTTTCTTATTTATATTAATGACCTACCGAAAATTTGCAACTCATTTTGTACGCTTTTTGCAGACGACATGTCCCTCTTGTTTAAAATACCTGATAAAAACCCTAACAATTCTGAAATTATAATTGAAACTTTTAATGCTATAAAACTCTGGCTATCAAATCATAATCTCGAAATCAATAATAAAAAGACGAAAATAATTCAATTTAGACCTTACCAAAAACCCTATATAGACCTTACATCAATAGTAGATTCCTTAAAAATCGAAGAGGAAAGCTATGTTAACTTACTAGGCATTACGCTAGATACTCACTTAAATTGGAAAAAACATGTAGAAAAAACTAAGTCTAAAATATCGCAGTTCCTTTATGCTCTGAGCGTGCTAAAAACAAACTCTTCTCAAGTAGCAGCTTTAACCGCGTATCATGCCTACGCTCACGCGTGGCTACGCTATGGCATCATCTTGTGGGGCCATAGCTGCGATGCTACAGAACTATTCACATCACAAAAGAAATGTATAAGAATAATTTTTAATTTGAAAGCAAGAACAAGTTGCAAACCCTTTTTCATTAAAGAGGAAGTTCTCACTCTGCCAAGTATGTATATATTGGAAATAGCTATGTTTGTAAGAAACCATATTGCTCTATTTAACTTTGATAGTAATCCCAGACGAAAAATGAACCTCGTACTTCCAATACCTTTAATTGAAATGTTTAGAAATGGTCCTATGTATCGATGTATACAAATTTTTAATAAATTACCAGTCTCTCTTAAAAGTGTAGAAAAAAATCATCTATTTAAAATTAAACTCAAAAAATTACTCATTAATAAAGGCTATTATAACATAGAAGAATTTATGGAGGATGATTTTTCTGGTTATAACAATAAATAAAATAGATTTAGGTAAGTGTTTAATATAATTATTTAATACTTATTATGTAATTGTTGTTTGGGTGAGTGGATGGGTAATAATCATAATATTGCCACTTACTTGCCCGGACAATAGTTGCATAATGGGTGTAGATATAACTTTATTATGTATTTACTCTAAAAAGAGTAAAGTCTGTGTCTAGAAAATTTACTAGTTTTTTTTCTCACTAGGTTCTAAATTACTAATTATATTGTATTATAAATAAATTATAGATATCTCATTGTTAAAGCTGAAAAGAAGCTATTATTTAAGTGAAGTAGTTCATTTGTAGTTCATACTCATTTGTGTACTTAAAAGAATGTTTTATTTTAATTACCTACCTTATGTTGCTGTGCCCTGCTGGGTGTATACACAAATATGCTGTACTATTATTAGTCTGCTATATGTATATTTGCAATAAAAATGTTAAAAAAAAAAAAAAAATATAAAGTATTTATCATACCGTTAGTTGTATCAAGTACAGGGGTTATTCAACGACATCTCATCACAGATTAACCACTCTTGATTTGCCTGAATACATCTACATTGCGAATGAATTTTTTACAAGATGACCACACAACACAACATTTAGGTAATGAGGCCCACTTGGCTTAGTCCCGTGAGTCTCATTTTTCTACCGAGACTGGCAGAAAGAAGCAATTCTTTCGGTCTGTACTGAGATAAAAAGAAAAACATTAACAAAACAGAAACTTGAAATAAAAAACATGAAAAAAGGCAAAGATGCCTGTGTTCGCTCTTTCATAGGAATTAAGTTTTCAATACTAGTTACAAGCTGTGTGAGCAAGTGTGTGTGTGTGTGTGTTTGTGTACGTGTGTGCGTGTGGGTCTGTGATTTTGAGATTTTGAATCTTATTTCGTGTCGTGTTATTTGACACTTGAGTACTATGTCAAAATGTAATTTTGACCAAATCGCAGTTAGTACGTTTAATTCGTTACAATGATTATAACGGTACCACTCCACGTTTCCTATTTTCTCATTGCTAATTAAATAAGTAAACATTTTCATGAACTTTCGAACTAGGGCGAGCCTACACTGATACAAAGTTGCGAAGTATCGATAAAGAAGTAGTAAACCAACTCAGATTCGCTGTGACCACAACCGCCTTGGAACTGTCACTAAAGCGATCCGACCTAGATGTCTTCAATAACTATAAAGTATATTTTATAGGTATAATCCTTCGTTATAAATTAAAACTTTTCTCTTATCTTTACATAATATTGGTGCTTACATTTACAAGATAGCTCTATCGACGTAATCACAATCTTGTAGTACTTAAGGACTTTTGTTTTGGCAATGCTTACCGAAATGAAATGAAAAACGAATAGCTAATAAAGTGAAAATGTGACTGCGTAGAGATAGGTATCTTCGCGCAATATCGTTCGAATCTTAGGGGATGGCGAACATCGAAATCACGCGAGCCGGCACGATCGCGCCCGACCAGCTCGCGGTCGAGCCGAACATTCGCTTCACATTCGCCTTCAAGCACTCGTAAGTAAGCAATACTTACACTGTTGTTGCGGTTTTGATGCAAGATATTCTCTGTTTTATTCAAGGGCGTATAACATCACCTATCGATAGGACCCCAATAATAATATAAGTAACAAAGATACCTACCTACATTATAATATAATTATAATATAATGTATTTAGGTATCTTTGTTACTAATATAATTATAATATAATGTATTTAGGTATCTTTGTTACTTATATTATTATTGGGGTCCTATCGATAGGTGATGTTATACGCCCTTGAATAAAACAGAGAATATCTTGCATCAAAACCGCGACAACAGTGCAAGTATTGCTTACTTACGAGTGCTTGAAGGTGAATGTGAAGCGAATGTTCGGCTCGACCGCGAGCTGGTCGGGCGCGATCGTGCCGGCTCGCGTGATTTCGATGTTCGCCATCCCCTAAGATTCGAACGATATTGCGCGAAATCCATATAACACGCGCGATAATGATCGATATATTATCGATCACAATATCCCAAAACAAAAGTACTTACTTTTCTAGGACTTTTGGTCATCAAAATCGGATGAGAAAATTGAATTACAAGAAGTTATACGCTTACTTACCTTCAAGTTAAGGTTGGTTAATTTATCAGGCCTTCGTCCTTCAACCCGGGCAGATCCTTTAATCTTTAGTTTTAACCCTAAACCCAACTGGCACTTAAATCGTAATATTTCTAAGTAAGACGAGACTTAAAGCCCAATCTGTTAGCATCTGCGTAACTTGTCAGCCACGGCTTAACAGCTCAAGCTCGATAAGGCAAGACACGTTAATTAATCAAGCCTAGTGATAATCATTAGAGATGTGCCGATCATGACTGTATCCGACTAGCCGACTTTCCAAATAAATCGGCTGCAAAGACGCCGACTAGTCGGCCTAGCCGATCACGGGTTCGGGGATTTCCGTTAGTTAAAAAATATAAGTAAACTATAAAACTTATGATGTTTTTTTTTTTAAATGACAGAATTGTCACTTGGATTTGATTAGATACTTACACTCTTTATTATTGACTTAATGAACCAGTTACCGTTTAGAGTTAGTGATATTATTTATGTTTAATTAATTATTAATTTCTTTATTGAACATCATGTGCATACAATATTGCAAAATCCTTCTCTTATATAAATGTTTATTAACGATAAGAAGATATGAGATAGATATGTTTCGTTTGTTAATCATGCTACTTACAAATTTTATTTGATTAATGTCATAGCAGACATGTTTTCTTTACTATCAAAGAAAAGGTTGTTTTGATTTACATTTAAAAATGACTATGGAAGACTGATTAAAAAAATAAAAATATAAAATACACTGGTAAGTCTTTAAATTTACCTAAGTAATTATAAACATACATTTTATTGAAAAATACATATAAAATAAGAAGCCGGATAGTCGGCGCTCTTTGTCGATTATTTGCCGACTACTCGCTAACTATGATAGTGGCCGTATATAGTCGTAGTCGGCTTAACCGACTAGTTAGCGACTAGTCGGTAAATCTCTAATAATATTTCTAATACACCGTACGATATTCTATTCTTAAGGAAGAATGTCTGCTGTTTACTTTTACTAAAGTATTAACATAACAAAAAGCCCATTGTTTTCGTGGATTCATTTATAACCAGGCATTTTCCATACACATCGTCATCATTTTATATCATCATTTCCATATTAAAATTGCATTTAATAGATAGATAGATAGATAGAGAACACTTTATTGTACATCACAAAAATAATACAAAATTAACATACAAAGAAAGATGAACATTTTAGGCGGTCTTATCGCTAAGAGCGATATCTTCCAGACTCTACTTATTTGTCTTTGAATCGCTCTTAAAAATACTCTACCTCTCATCTATTTGCTACGACTTCTAGCTTATAATGTATACCTACGAGTAGCAGTTTTTATAAATAAGAAATGTCCTTCATTCTATTATATTTAAAAATATTTCCGTTGCGTTGTTTCTCCGGAAATATCTTGGCAAATAATACCAAGCGTTTATTCAAGATAATACCTGACGATTTCAAGGCAAAATGCTTCTACAGAGAAATTGTGAAAACATTGAAGGGTCGGGGAATTGTGTTTGGTGGTTTACAGTTTTTAACACATTAATTTGTGAAGTAAAACTAATAAGAATAGGTTTCTTTTCATATTATGGCCCTGAAAAAAAGATACTTTTTTAAAGTCCTAAAATTGTGACGCACTTTAGTACCTATCTAAGTTGAAAATGTTAATAGCTAAGCTGTTAGTAATTATTTCGATATCTCAAATATTGTTTCAATGTCAGAGACAAAATACAGAGTAACCGCTACCACAAGCTTTCATCAAGTTTATTAATAAGAAGGACTAAAGATATTAAAATCGCTTTACCAACATCAACATCTTCTCAAACAAAAATAATTTAGTGAATAAATTATTTCAAGAATATTTAATAAGTTACTAACTAACATCTTCTCAAGTGTGTTTGAATAATATCTAAGGGTTGCTTATAAATATGTATCTACCTAGCTAAGCTCAGGCGTTGTCCTGCGTGAGCAAAGCAACGCGTTGCGACTTTTGGCAATGTCAATCGCGCTTCGTCACGTAGGATACTGTCATAGACGTACGTACATACGAGAGATGGGCCGAGTAGTGGTTTTACCGAGTACCAAGTATTACTCGGTTTAAAGGTTGCCGAGTACCGAGTACTCGGCCGTGTTACTCGGCTTAACTTGAGGTCCTAAAACAAGATCAAAACCTGACCGCAACGCGCTGCCAGCAATACCTACTCACTGTAATTTTGAATTAATAAATCATGACTTCATCCGGCATGAATTCGGCCGAGTACGAGTATTAAAAAAACCGCCGAGTACGCCGAGTACCGAGTACTCTCTAGTACATACATTTGATACTGTCGCGTCGCATCGCAGTTGTCGTGTTTATAGTTCACGTAGCACAACGGGTTAGTTTATCTCTTCGCGTCGCCCGTGTGCAGACTTGTAGCTTACAAGTCTCGCTTTTTATTTTACATGTTATGAAACAGTGCAGAAGGGGGGGGAATCTTTATTAAATCACACGAGAGATTTTAATATGCGCGTATACGAGTAAGTTGATTACGTGCAGAGAAAATTCAAAGGTATTTTCAACTCGCTTTACTAGAAATAAGCAAAATCAACTGCCTGAAAATTCAACGTAATGTTTGTCAGTTCAAAGCAAGTCTAATTAATGAAACTCTTTGTTTATTTTACGTGAGTACTTCTTTGGCATTAGGTCGTGTCAGGTCATGTTCAGGGTTTTAACAAATTTCCTTGGATCAAATAATATCTTACAGTTTTAATTCGGTTACTCAAAAAGAAAAGTCTCGTAATCTTGTTTTGGGAACAGGTGTTTGGTACTCCCACTCGGTTTTAGGTACGCCTAATAATAATAATATTTACATTTATTTCGGACAAAATCCATATTTTGTTAGTAAGAGTGATTATTTTTGTTGAAAGTAATCATTTAAATAATGGTTCAGCTAGTTGTATCATCTTTTATATAAAATTCTTGTGTCACAATGTTTGCTCCCGTACTCCTCCGAAACGGCTAGACCGATTCTCATGAAATTTTGTGAGCATATTGAGTAGGTCTGAGAATCGGCCAACATCTATTTTTAATATCCCTTAGTGATGAAAAAATTTATATGGCGAAACAACATTTGCCAGGTCAGCTAGTTGTTAATAAATAACATTTTATGCTAAATGAGCAGTTGAACGCACCAGTAACGTAGACAGTGTCCGTCACATCGAGTTACCGTTATCCTTTAAACCACCACCGCCATCTAATTTGTACCTAACGTTGATTACGTTAAGTTCATTGTTATTTTGGATCATCCGTCAGTTTTGACTAAGTTGATGAGGTACCCATAAACTATGTACAGCGCTTATATAATTGGCTCATTTCCACTAAGCCTCGCGATGATTTTGCTTGTACAGTTCAGCTAGGCTGAACAGTGCCATTTGCAAGCTACAACCGCACATCTGAAATTGATGACAGGGATTAAGAAATATATCCAATAGCCTATATACCATATACATATTTTGGTTATCAATATTCTAAATTAAAAGTTCTTTTCTATATGCGCTTCTGTTGAGGAATCTTAGAACTATTTACGTAAGATTTATAAAAACTTTTCCTTCTTAATTTTAACCACGTACAATTTGGAAGTGTGTTTATTCATACAGGGTGGTGAACACAATACGACAATTGAATTTCTGTCTGTTACGCTCTCACGCTTAACTATTGAACAGATTGGGATGAAATTTAATACACATAATTAATGTTGACGAGCATGTATGTGTACCAAATTTCATCCAAATCTGTTCAGTAGTTAAGACGTGAAAGCGTAACAGACAGAATTTCAATTGTCGTATTATTATTATTAACTAGCGGACCAGGCAGACGTTGTCCTGCCCGCTTTTTTTGTCTTTTTTTTTTAATTTTACACCTTCCTCCTTTTCTCCTCCTCCTTCCTCTCACCTTTTACACCTTCCCTGAACTTTCACTAATAATTCAAAACAAAAATCAGCAAAATCGGTTCAGCCGTTGTCGAGTTTTAGAGAGACTAACGAACAGCAATTCATTTTTATATATAAGAAGACTAGCGGACCCGGACAGACGTTGTCCTGCCCGTTGCTTTTTTTTTAAATTTTCTGATCTTTTAAACCTTCCCTGGACTTCCACGAATATTTCAAGACTAAAATTATTCAAATCGGTTCAGCCATTCTCGAGTTTTAGCGAGACTAACGAACAGCAATTCATTTTTATATATAAGAAGATTTATTAAACAAACAACGTTTTACAGTGAAATGACAATAGTCCCATAAAACTATTTATATAGTTTGTCTGTGGGATCACGAGTCTCTAACATATCAAATCAAATCTTAAATACTTAGTTAACTAGACAATACTTTTAATTTATTGTGGTCGCCATCCTGTATAAACAGAAAGTTAAATGCTGCACCTGACATTTTGATCGGCTCTCAGCTTCCGTGTCTCTAAACAATACTGATGAATGTTTCCACGGAAGTTTGCACTTAACTGAGTTATGTATAAAGTCTAACAAGACTATAAATAACTAGCGGACCCCGCAGACTTTGACCTGCCCGTTGCTGTTTTTTTTTATTCGTAAGAACCATCCCCGTAATGTACTGTAAGGAATATCATAAAAAATATTGACCAAATTGGTCCAGGTGTTCTTGAGTTATGCGCTTACCAACACATTTTGCGATTCTCTTTGACGTGACAACGTCTTATAAATTGGTTTGCCGGGTGACACCTCAAGAAACTGCGTTACGCTGCTCCGCTCACGTTTCGCGCGAGAGAGACAGAGCGAGAGAGAGAGAGAGAGAGAGAGATAGGCATACACACCGGTTCATGTTATACGAATGAATATTCACATTAAAATTATTTTACCACTCAGAGTCGTTGTCACGTAAAATTTTCGCGCGTATACCGACTTTACAGGCAACCAATTTTTTATGTTATAGATTCAGTTAACGTAGATATAGCACCTCTTTCGACATCTATAACTCTCTCCCTAAGCTTAGTTTCGCTAACTTTGGCTAACTTACAGCGACGGCACTTCATGGCACGGAATAGTTTTAATGGCGATTCGACACGCGAATTAGTACATTCTTTCGTTTTTCATGTTAAATGGAAAATTACATTTGCTATGTGCAAATTGAAACTTGGGAAATAAAACGATGCTAACCATGTCATTATACGAATCACCCCTGTTTCGGGACTAAAAATCAACCCTCTAAAATGAAATTACAATGTTTAGTGTAAGTAAACACCAAAGGGTCGCTAAAAATGAATTGAGGTATTTATATTGTGATAAAAAAAAGTTGTTTACTATACGAGGGCTGTTCCCAAAACTTCTAGCTAGTCAAAAGAACATATAGATACGTTTGTGATTTATTTACATTCTTTCAAAATACTCTCCTGCAACATCGATGCACGTTTGCATACTTCCAAACCAGCTTTCGAAACAAGAAAAAAATCCATCTTGCGGACGGTCGAAAAATGTACGCCTAAATTCATCAACTGTGTCATTTGGGTAGTTGAAACTTCGCCCTGGCAAGCTTTTTTTTACGGTGGGTAACAAAAAAAATCGCACGAGGCCAGATCTAGGCTATATGGTGGTTAAAAGAGAATGAGTACGTTCTTCGGTTCCTCTTCGCCAAGCTTATCGAAAACTTCAGGCAGGCATTCTTCAGTATATCATTGACTAGTGACACTTTTTCTATAATAACTACCACAGGACCACGGCGTCGAGAAAAAACGGCAATCATGTTTTTGTTAACCGTCCTGCCACGAACAAGTTTTGCAGGCAAAGTATCTTGTACAACATTGCGTTGACTGCTGCTTCTTAAGGGGGTTGTAGCTATAATATATTTACGATTCATCAGTGTAGGATACTTGCTGTGATCTGCCGTCATTAAACTTTTCAAGCACATATTTGCACCACTATACACTTTTGAAACCATAAGGGACAATGGTTAATTAATGAGCAAGTTTCTTAAAAGCTACATGTAAGTTCTCGCGAAATTGTTTAAATGTGAAACCTCTTTCGTAGTCGTTATAAATGATCATACGAAATTCTTCTTCTTAATGCCTGAAATATATTTTTCAAACCAATTTTCGGCTAGTGCTTTATACTCGAGTAAAAAAGGTTTTAAAGACTTAATGAAAAAAGTATACTTATGCAAGTAGGTTTCTCACAACTAGAAACGTTTAGAGCATATAAAATTTGTTCTCGTATATAAAATTCGTATATCGTAGATGAAATCGATTGCAATATTTCTATATCATGTTGTAGGGGTAGGGTGGAGACAACAATACAAAAATTACATGTTGGTTTTCGCTGTCACGCGTAAACTACTGAACGGATGCCATTTGGTACACATACAGAATTAAGAACTTACAGGTTTTGCAGCCCTTACGACGTAATTATTATTTGGTATTCTTTCGTCTCCGTAACTCTGCATCCATATCTGTATCATTCCTTGTATGCCACAGAAACAAACCGGATAATGCGGGAATGGCCTATTATAAAATTCTATTACCATTAGCGGCGCCCACTCGCAACCCCGAGACAATTGGATTTCCATTGAACCGCCAATGAGATACTGAAATTCAATTGGTACCCAAACAATACAATAATCTAAAAGTGGTATTACAAAATGTTGACTATTTTGTTGGCCGTAGGTTTAAAGACGAAACATTAAGAAGTGTTTCAAGACAACGAAAGTATTTCACTTCCACCTTTAGTCTTATCAACACTCAACGTTAGGTCGATTAGGAATAAATGCTAAAAAGACAAACACATATATTATCTATGTATGAAGGACGTTTTTCTATTTATGAAGGAGGTTTTACCGAAAGTAAGTAATATAGAATAAAGTATTATTCTGCTATAGGTTATGAGATGAAATGAAGAGGTTGGCAAAGTATTTGTACAAAATACGACATGAAATTGCATAATTAATATACCCTAAGCTTTCCCTAACCAGAAGCCTTATTCTGCCCGACAAAATTAAATAAAACTCATCCGATCCGAAGTGGTACCAATGTAGAGCCACTAAAAGTTGTGAAATGCCGGTGACAAATCTTAAGGAAATGCGTCAGTCACATGCGCACCGACTCGTCCTGGCTAGGATCAGTCACAAAAAATTGCTACCAGTTTTTTCTTCTCATTCATCACAAAATGAAGACAACTGCCTGACGCGCTCAGCCGCTTACGTGTTTTTATTTTACGAGTCAATATTGGTTGGCGTAATGAAATCAATCCGCCCCCATATTTCCGTGCCGGTGGCCTTGCTCGTCGACTTCGTATAATCTCATCGGATTCTCTCAATTTCCTCACCCGCTCGCGTGAGGGGGCCCTAATTTGTGACGTGTGGAAGTGGCGTTCCGCTCCTTTCAATTGCGAATTTAAAGGTTCCGTACGCATAGGGATAAAACTAGGTTTTTTACTGAGACACCATCGTCCGTGTCCGTCTATCGCCGTTATCAAGTGACGGACAAACGCGACAAATGCGATGCGACGCGACGCGACAATAAGAAATGTATGTACGTGTATAATAGTACCCTACGTGACGAATCGCGATTGACATTGACACAAGTATGGATCGAATCGCGTCGCATAGCAATTCGCAATCTTCGCGTTACCTTGCTCAACTAGGACAACGCCTATCCTTGACAGTATGACAGTTGACATTTTCACATAAGATTTTTTCCCGTTGTCATACATTCTGGTGTGAAACTCATCCCATCATGCGCGATTCCGACTCACGCTTTCCTTGTTTTGTTATATTTTTTTTTCTCTCTATCTCGTTCGTAATAGCCTGTGTATTTTCCCAATATTTCATTTTTTCGCATCAGAAATACAAAGTTTAATACTGACTTGTTTCCCGGATATGATGGAAAGCCCGCGGCGAACTGATTTTTCTTACTTTTAATTAGGCAACAGGTTTCGGTTTATTTTCGTCAAAATACATAGTGTGTTCGTTATGCGTGGGTAAAACATGAAACTACTGTCAAAGCAGTTTTAACAGCGATTATTTTCTTACATAAATTGAGCCCACAATAGCATAGAGTTTAATATTGCTTGAAACTAAACGCCCTTGCAATAAAGTAAGTTACTTCATTAAGAGGCATTTCATTTGTAAAATAGTTTCAAAACAAAGTTTTTAATTATTAATTAAGTCAGGACCATCAAAAGAAACAGCATTCGTGATGAGTACCCATTTACAAGTTTGGTGGTTCATTTGTCATTATTTCAGCTTTTTAGTTGGTATTGCTATTTGCAAGCCCAGCGTTTGGGTGCTTCTACCAGTAATCTGTGGGGTAAGCACGGACAACTAACGTAACATATTCGTAGCGTTAACCTATCGTTAACTTGTCAATTTGTATGGAAAAACTGTCAGTTTCTGACGTTTGGACGACACGAATACGTTACATCTAACTCGCCCGCTCCATAGCTCACTAGATAGCTCAGCATCAGTAAAAACTGTCACATAGTTTCACAGCTTAGCTACATCGCACATTTCGTGTTAAAAGCCCCTTATATTGTAGTGCTCATAAGTGCACATTGGGTCAAGTAGGCGACTATTAATTCGAACATTTCGATGCATGAATTACAGAATCCTACTTAATAACTGATTGGTTTGCGGCGCTCATCAAAATGAACAATTTGTGACAAAGGACACTCCAAACAATCAAATATTTTACAGTACAGTGGTATTAACTAGAAGATATAAAAATGGAAACGGAAAACTGATTTACACGGCTTTAGCAGTAGGTAGTGTCAGTATTTCATCTTGATACGTCCTCGAAAATCTTTTAAAGGCATCCTAGTTTGATGGAGCGTATCCTGTGCTTATTTTCATTTGATTTTGTTTACAACTCAAGTGTTTATCTCTAATAGTACACAATTTAATAATGACATCGATCTATCACTTGGTATCCGACGTGGCACCGCGACGTTTGCAATAAAGGTGGATTCCCGGACAGGAGATATTGCGCCGTAAATCATAGCGCTGATCGTAGTTCACAACTACGCAGATACCAGGTGTCAGGGCTTTGTCCTGAATATGGGAATGTGTGTTTTGTCCTGAATATAGGGACAATACAAACGGTAGTTAGAAAAAAGAGCAATTTTTTTTTTACTCGATTTGTACAATTCTTATGGGTTTAAGCTATTAGATATTTTTGTCATTCAGGGAAATCATACTGGTTGCGCCGTAAATGGATTTAAATACTCGCGCGCAATATTTTTAGCCAGTAAGGCATTTATAATGTTAATATTAATATTGTGGCCTGAAATTTTCGTGAAGCGACAAGGAAAATAAAAAAAGACCTAGCTTGTCGTGGAGCGAGAAGGAAGGGAAAAGGGAAACGAAAAGAACTGAGAAATTACAAGCAAATTATATTAAAAGGAAAACAGGGAAAATAAAGACATATATAGATTACATAAATAAAAAAAATTAACCTAGACGAGTGAGAAGAATGTATGAGTGAATGTGAGCGAGTGTAGTAAGTGGAGTGGGCGTGGGTAGGTGTCCTCTCAAGAATAGGCGGGTCCGGAGGCGCCGAAGTGAAGTGAAGCGTTCTTGGAGTCAGGTCCTCGCAGTCCCTCGGGCTTAGGAGAGGTTAGTCCCTCACAGTCCCTCCTCGGGCTAGGAGGGGTCAGTACCTCGCAGGCCCTCCTCAGGCTAGGAGGGTTCAGTCCCTCGCAGTCCCTCCTCAGGCTAGGAGGGTTCAGTTCCTCTCAGTCCCTCCTCAGGCTAGGAGGGTTCAGTCCTTCGCAGTTCTTCCTCTCGCAGACCCTCCTCAGGCTAGGAGGGTTCAGTCCTTCGCAGTCCCTCCTCAGGCTAGGAGGGTTCAGTTCCTCGCAGTCCCTCCTCAGGCTAGGAGGGTTCAGTCCATCGCAGTTCTTCCTCTGGCAAGGAGGGGTCAATCCTCAGTGATGCAGAGGGTGAGGGCCTTCCGGAAGTAGAGAAGTCCTGGTCTTTCTGTAGTACTTCTTGAAGTGTCGTATAGTAAAGAGTTTACTGTTGTAGAACCGAAGCCAGGAATAGAATACCAAAGATGTGGATGGTCTGGGCTTATATAGGGGCCCGGGCCGTTCAAATTTAGAGCGTGGATAGAACGCGAAAAACTCGTGCTTTGCAGAATTTGAAATGGAAATTGTATTGAAACTGAATTTTCAGAAAAAAAATAATAAGACTCCCGTCACTCAAAATGTCAATCACAGTGTCAAAAAGTACAAAATTCGGAAAAATACTAATAAATCGTGTTCACAATAAGAAATAATTATGCTGAGAAGGAGAGGAAAACCATTTAAAAGTTAGTTATAACCCTTTTTCCCTATTTTACAGCGAAATATCACATTTATAGGTGATACAAACTTTGACGTTTATGAACACGTAATTAGAAATCCCTTATTTTTCAGTAAAAAGCGAACGAAAACAGATTCCACGGAAAAGAATAATAATACACGCAAAATGCATATATTGTGAGAATGAAAATGACTAGAAACCCAAACCGGGAACAAATTATTAACAGTATACCAAGTGAGTATATTGTACGTCGGTACATTTCCCTCGTGGGGCGCCAATTTGTCGTGAAGCGACAAGGAAAATAAAAAAAGACCTAGCTTGTCGTGGAGCGACAAGGAAGGGAAAAGGGAAACGAAAAGAACTGAGAAATTACAAGCAAATTATATTAAAAGGAAAACAGGGAATATAAAGACATATATAGATTACATAAAAAAAAAATAACCTAGACGAGTGAGAAGAATGTATGAGTGAATGTGAGCGAGTGTAGTAAGTGGAGTGGGCGTGGATAGGTGTCCTCTCAAGAATAGGCGGGTCCGGAGGCGCCGAAGTGAAGTGAAGCGTTCTTGGAGTCAGGTCCTCGCAGTCCCTCGGGCTTAGGAGAGGTTAGTCCCTCACAGTCCCTCCTCGGGCTAGGAGGGGTCAGTACCTCGCAGGCCCTCCTCAGGCTAGGAGGGTTCAGTCCCTCGCAGTCCCTCCTCAGGCTAGGAGGGTTCAGTTCCTCTCAGTCCCTCCTCAGGCTAGGAGGGTTCAGTCCTTCGCAGTTCTTCCTCTCGCAGACCCTCCTCAGGCTAGGAGGGTTCAGTCCTTTGCAGTCCCTCCTCAGGCTAGGAGGGTTCAGTTCCTCGCAGTCCCTCCTCAGGCTAGGAGGGTTCAGTCCATCGCAGTTCTTCCTCTGGCAAGGAGGGGTCAGTCCTCAGTGATGCAGAGGGTGAGGGCCTTCCGGAAGTAGAGAAGTCCTGGTCTTCCTGTAGTACTTCTTGAAGTGTCGTTTAGTAAAGAGTTTACTGTTGTAGAACCGAAGCCAGGAATAGAATACCAAAGATGTGGATGGTCTGGGCTTATATAGGGGCCCGGGCCGTTCAAATTTAGAGCGTGGATAGAACGCGAAAAACTCGTGCTTTGCAGAATTTGAAATGGAAATTGTATTGAAACTTTGCTAAAAGTTGTCAATTTTCAGAAAAAAAATAATAAGACTCCCGTCACTCAAAATGTCAATCACAGTGTCAAAAAGTACAAAATTCGGAAAAATACTAATAACTCGTGTTCACAATAAGAAATAATTATGCTGAGAAGGAGAGGAAAACCATTTAAAAGTTAGTTATAACCCTTTTTCCCTATTTTACAGCGAAATATCACATTTATAGGTGATACAAACTTTGACGTTTATGAACACGTAATTAGAAATTCCTTATTTTTCAGTAAAAAGCGAACGAAAACAGATTCCACGGAAAAGAGTAATAATACACGCAAAATGCATATATTGTGAGAATGAAAATGACTGGAAACCCAAACCGGGAACAAATTATTAACAGTATACCAAGTGAGTATGTACGTCGGTACAAAATAAATAAAAAAAACAAATAATTTCGTGTTTGGTTGGATTGATATGAAGTACACTCATATTTTTCCTAACATTCTTCCCTTTCCGCACGTACACTTTTTTTTCATGGAGTTGCGGCTGCGCTCAAACCTGAACGCAGCCCGTCAGTCGTCGTGTGTCGCTCGCCGTTCGCGCCCGCATAGAGGCTCGCAGTTTCCCGCCGCGCACCAGCATCGCGGCTCAATTATGTAACCGCATATTGCGGTATATATTAATGAAGTTAGCACATTCAATAAAAAAGGCAAGCACTAAAAGATAGACCGATGATAACCATCTAAGCATTATATCTTTAATCAGGAGTCTACCTATACTCGTAATATAATAGGAGTCTATTAGTAGGACTAAAAGAAAAAACAGCTTTTTTGAATCCCTTACAAGATTCAAGACGAAAACATTATAATAAAACTTAAATAAGTAAACTAAACTAAATAAGTGTTGCAATAATTGTTACGATTGTATCTTTCCTACATCAAAAGTCATATCGGAATAACACACATCTTTCTAACAAATAAAC
The DNA here is from genome assembly GCA_963921415.1 of Pyrausta despicata. Classification (NCBI taxonomy): domain Eukaryota; kingdom Metazoa; phylum Arthropoda; class Insecta; order Lepidoptera; family Crambidae; genus Pyrausta; species Pyrausta despicata. The sequence continues at coordinate 1,496,667 of OY992852.1, read as the reverse complement.
AACGAACAATTTAACAACGCGTAACAGAATAATGTTGCGATATCCGCAGCCGTTACGCAAGAGTGGAGTGATGGCCCGAGCCGTAGTAAATCCGTTCAAATCAAAGTTCCGATACGTAACCGATCTCAGACGCGCCGGTAAAATAACGACCAAGGCTGCCTTTTTTTTATCTTGCGATCACGACACGACTACGATATTTATATTTTTATACCTAGCGATTATTCTTATGCTAATCAACTTCCCACGTGAGACCCCAGAGGTAAAGTTCCTCCTAGCTGATTTCGACCACGGCGCCCACTCTGAACAGAGATCAGCCAACTACGCGGTAGATATTATAGTGCACAAGTGTGAGCGCAATACATAGGCAGGTGCACTCTCTTTTCTTTCACTCTCAAAGTTTGATGAGACGGCAATCCGACATGACCGGAGAGAGATCTGACGCAAGACTAACGGCTTAACGTGCTTTCCGAAGCACGTGGGCGCAACACCGTGAACTTCCCGACTTCGAGCTGTTTCTGAAAGAAAATCTTAGAAACAATTTTTGTCTCGACCCGGGGATTCGAACCCAGGACCAGAAAAGAGGTGAGGCAGAAAATTCGCGACTACATCAAGGAGACAGGCAGACCTCACAGGTTATAGGACGAGGAGGGGCCGCGTATTTTGTTTTTTATATTTTACTTTCCAGATATTTGGGCATAATCTCACTTGATGGTTAGTGACCTGACCGAGCATAGGTTATGTTGGTCTAGTAACAGCCTATTCACACTTTTCTTAAAATTTTACGTCAGCCATTGAAGGTGTTTAACAGCCTTTACGCGGTTGGTGCTACCTCCGGCGTCACCCATATTGCCGGGGGATGTTGGTTGAAAAGGTCTATTAGGCCTCTATCTTGTCCAATTACCATTTGCTCCTGAAATAAATCATGTCATGTCTACAGTCATAATTCGATTCTCTTCATAACACCGCTAATTTTAATATTTAGCTGGCAGTACATTGGTTTATTGCAGAGCAGATGTTTTATATCGTCTTTCAAGATGTACAATTGTTGTTGGCTGAGATTAGAAATATTTTGGAGAATGGTTGCGAACGTTGAAAAAAGACTAAATAGTATAAAGTAAACTTTAAGGGTAGAATGCTGACTCTATCATGTTACCGGACGTTGCAATTGCATCGTGCTTAAACAAGAGGTATACTCTTTAAACCTTTTTTAAACTCTACATGAAAGAGCTCACTTTGCAAAGTCAGTTTAAAACCGACTTTGGACTTACAAAAACACTTGGGACCTTAAGTCTAAACGGTTCTCCCGAACAATAGAAAGTCAGTCGACTTTAGACAATGGGTCACTGAAAGGGCTCTTAGGGAGTTGATGACGACTAGGCACTAGCAAGTTGGCAACTTTCGAATGGCAATCCAATAGCAACTGGGTCTCGGAGTGGGTAATCGAAAATGAAAGAACAAACTTCAATTTCAAGTCGGATAGGAAAGATTGGTAAATGTACGTAGTAATCAATTCTCTTGGTTTTCTACTTAAATTTTTCTGATCGATGACAGTTGAATGGGTACATTATGGAGCATTTTGTGTTTTGCTTTCTGTGAAATACTTTTTCTTATTTGTTGTGTTTTTGTAGTCATAGCGAAGTGGCAAAGAAATATTCTTTTTACCTCTATTTCACCAAAAGTCATACAGTTGGCTAAATTATTTTACAAACGGCACTGCAGGTCAACCGCGTGACTTTGCAGAAATAAAACAAATCTCTTTGATCAAATTTACCTTGTAATAATAATAATAGTCCTCCTGGCCGATTTCGACCACGGCGGATAATCTCAACAGAGATCAGCCACACTACACAGGAGATATTATAGTGCACAAGTGTGAGCGCAATACACAGGTGCACTCACTGTTCCATCACTCTCAAAGTTCGGTGAGACGGCTATTCGACATAACCGGAGAGAGATCAAGCGCAGGACCAACGGCTTAACGTGTTTTCCGAGGCACGGGGGTGTAACACCGCCAACTTCCCGAATCCGAGCTGTACCTTGTACCTTAGGTGCTGAAAACCATCAAAATCCAGCCATGTCTCTATAAGAACTGTCATTTCCATATCTACTTTTACGGACTGAAATGGGTCATTCACTATTTGATGTGACATTTATTACAAACAAACAAACTTGACGCTTCGGAAAGCGCGTTAAAAAGTTTCCTGTTACCATATTTTTCCTAATTAAACTGTTGGATAGCCGTCTGAAAAATTAATATCCGTGCTTTATTTTACTTTTGGTATAAAATTTTACGGGTGCTGTTCCGCTATATTTCAATTTACCGTCAGCCATAGGTCATAAATTAACACATTTGATGCCGGTTATTACCTACAGGCTGGTTTAACAGCGTTTGACGGATTTATTATTCATTAGGGTTCAGCGGGCTTTGTAATGACCCCATAAATTGTGGATGGAGATACTGTTATGACAGTCAGGTCACACACGGTTCGGTTGAATTGATTACATAAGTCTATGGTGTATGGACGTGACTTCTAATCTAATCAAAATCCTAACTTTGATTTATGCGTTGGCTATTGACGTTGAATCAAGCTTAAAGTTTGCTTTAAATAAATTATTTATTTATATTCGCAATTATTAATGCTTTATTTATATAGGATGGCGACCATAATACGACAATTGAATTTTTGTATGTTACGCTCCCACGCCTAAACTCCTGAACAGATTTGGATGACTTTTGGTACACATACAAAGTCGTCACCATTCTGTATGAGTATTAATTTTCATCAACATCTGTTATGTAGTTTCGGCATGAAAGCGTAACAGACAGAAAGTCAATTATCGTATTGTGGGCGCCACCCTGTATTTATAATATAACTGTAAATTAAATAAAAACCCATTACTTAAACATTTAAATACAAAACCCAGTCTGTCTCGTAACAGAAACCAAATATGCGTTTTCGTAACACATACCTACGAGTAATGACAGTCTTTTGTAAAACAGGTATGAATTTATTAACAAGTGACCTGCTGTATACATGTATCTTCTTCCTTTAACCAATAATATGTTATATTAGACATCAATCCATTGTGCTGTCTTATCAGCTTTGTGTGCACAAATTTATGTTCATTAAGCCATTGCCCCGCGGTAATGAGCCGTAACCGCGCCTCGTAAACGTGCCATTGTCTCTATGACACCGCTATTTACGACCTCTATGCTAAATTACGTGTTTATCGGAAATTGGCTAGACGACACCACCAATCGTTGACATACTTTTTATTATCTGTCAAAACGGTCTGCCTCCATAGATTTTGTATGGGAATAATGAACGTGACGTCGGAGTCAATTGACCGAATATTTATTAAGTTTTGTGTGTTTAAAAATTGGTTTCGACAGCTTTTTGGAAATAAACTGGTTATAATTACTTCATAGGGGCTATGTTTTTTAAACGCCATGGTCTTGAAAATATTTAAGATAGCTGGCATCATGCCAATTGTGTGTTGCCCATAAACAATGAGTGAATGAAAATTATTTATTTATTTAAGTTCTGCACAAACATGTGTACAATGGTGGACTTAATGCCGAAGGCATTCTCTACCAGTCAACCATAGGGCCAAGCAGAGAAAATTCAGGCGGTGCACATGCAGTAAAAAGTAAAGTAAAAAGTTAACTGAAGTTATTTAAGTACAAAATAAAATTATAAACATACATACTAATTACTTACATAAAATTAAATAAAAATACATAAAAATTCATAGACATACATTGTTACGTATACATAATAAGGATGGTACACATGGTAAGAACACAGTGTCACTGAGACAGGAGAGACAGTTCATTCCTGTAGTGGGACTGCAGTGACTTTTTAAATGATAATTTCGACGTCGACCGCTGGATTTCCTTAGGGAGTCCGTTCCAAAGTCGAGTAGCAGTGAGAGTGAAAGAATTATCTGCTTATGAATAAGGTACACTTAAGATGACATATTTTAGGATGTTCTGCTTACTCAGCCGTTATTGCTGTTAATAAATTTATACATGGATTGAATTTACAATTAATAAAATATCAAGATTTTAACTATAATAATAATAAACATAATAATAGCATGTTGCCTTATCCCAGAACATTTGTTCTTTTCGGTTTCAGCTTGTCAAAACACACAAGGATTGTGCTAATTTTAAAACGCAAAATGGGTGCCTGTTGTGGACACATTTTTCGTAATTTGGACAGGTTTTTTTTCTCCGTAAGTACATTTTGTTCTCTTCAAAGCTTGCTTATCACCACCAAAATTAGAAACACTTAAGTAAGTACCTACTCATTATTTATATTTAGCTCGTATTTCAGCAGTCTGTAAGTACATAGATGATTGTTGAAACGTAATTTAAAAGCTGAGTTTTAAATAACATCTCTCAAGAAGGTACTGCATTTTTTTTAATATAAATATACAACAACATAACATACATTGATCTGACTCCGTGGTAAGTAGCATAAGCACTTGTGTAACAGATATCAGAATCAACAGTGATATTACAAATAAACTTAAATAAATACATATAACACCTAGATCAGTACAAACAGACATGTTCATGCACACAAATGTTTGTACAGTGCGGGGATCGAACCCGCGACTTCTTGGATAATAGTCAACTTCTTGACCATTACACCAAAGTGGTCGTCAATCTTAACATATATTTTATGTGATATAAAATATGTATTTCAATCGTAAGTACTCGTAATAATTGAGTGCGCGCTCACGCTGCGGATTACAGGCGATTCCAATTCTTATATCTGGAAGTGTCCATCAAAGCAATGGGATCTAAACAGGTCGTATTTTTGGGTAACGAGTTCGGTTCTCAGGTCGAACTGCGGCGGCGCGCGTCGACCGTTCTCTTTAGTACGCAATAAATATCGAAGTACAACTTTAATGGGGTAACCAAGATGAAACCACCATGACACATATTGCAAGGACGAAGCAATGAACGATTAACTGTTATTTTCATGCCTTGTACAAGACAGGGTCTTAACCCTGAACCAGGAAAACCCAGGAAAAACATATTTTTCCTAGGTCTAAAGGGCATTTCTCTCGATTTATTTGATGAAGCTGTAGTTAGGTCTAAGTTCTTTGATTTATTAAACTAGTTAAGACTTTTTTTTATTATAATAATAAGCCATTTACCGGCTGTTTACTAAACTGTTCGCTAAATTAAATTGGTGAACTTTTTGATTGCATCCTTGTTTTCTTAGAAAGGCTACTTTAATCCATCAGAAGCATTCCTACTTGTTTATTATACCTGTATCCGTTAAGGTGATTTCACGATATTTTACCCTCGCTTTACTTCCCTATAGTTAGTTAGTTTATATATATTTTTTTAAATCTTTGTGAATCCGGATTGTTACAAATCGTTCATATTTTAAAAAAAACTATCCATGATAAACGTGTACCTCTTGAAAAATATCCACAAACGTCTCAAAGGTTGCGGGTCAAATTCCGTTATCTCAGGTACCCTCGTCAATCGAAGGTAATCCCTGCTAGTGCCTGCTCTTAACATATACTTTTGCATCGCAAATAAAACTCCAGTTTCTTGTTCTCGATATGGTAGCAATATAAATGAATATAGGGAGTAACCTTTCGAAGAATACTTTTATTGATATTGTTTAGAGTTGACATCCCTTGCCAAGGTGATCAGACACCATAGATATTCTATTGTTACGTCGCGGATGTCATCCTCTGGGGCCTCTTGACATTCAAAGCCTATTTATTTATTTGTTAATCCAAGTATTTTAACACATTACATTAATAAGGATCTGCCAAACTGAGCAAGCAGTTTGTCGACAGGTGTTCTCGTTTCTTATATTTTCACATGTAGGTTTAATATTTAAAAAACTTTTGCGTTACGTTACTTTAACGTTACAAGCAATAAATACTTTATCAACACCGGGACAGGCGAAAGCAAACAAAGAATATCTGATAAGCCGGTCAAGATTGATTGATGTATGCTAAGTATATCTCCATTACTAATTTATAAGTATTAAACTATACACCTAAATGAGATGTTTATTAGTTCGGGAGACTGAGAACTAGAATATTTAAAGCTTCGGCGAAGATCAATACATATTCCCATGTTTATGTGATGATTTCCCATGTGTACGTGACGTGCTTTCGGCTTCGCAATAACAATTATTAGAATGAGATGGTTTAAGTCACAATAGTACACGTTGGGGATTCATTTCAGACTTATTTATGTGTTTTCTTGTTAGAAAAAAGCCTTTGCATGACTGCAAAAGACATTAAGCTTGCTGCGTCGTTAGGCAGTAGGTAAGTACAGCACTTTGCATAATATTAGCGTCGTAAAAAAAAACAAGCTGACCGCTCTATCCGAGATAACGCCGCTTAGGCCGGGATTAATCCGGCTTACCGATTAGACCGGATGTTTACAAATGGCCTTCAAGTGCGAATCTTAGATAAATCTTATCTTAGATATTAATAAAAAACAATGTTTGAACTGATTGGACTTTGTTTGTTTTTTGTATAACACTAGTTTTTTTAAGTATTTTAAATGTACGGAACTAAATGCACGCTATGAAACTCTATTATTGGCTTAAGTTATAAGAATACTGTGTACTACGCAATGTTAAATGTAAAAAATGCTGTTGAGTTTCTCAATAAATAAAATAAAAAATAAAAATATATTTTAAAAAACGATGGGCAAAGTACTATATGCCTTTCTTGATTATAATACCTGCATGAAATAGTCCTTGAAGAAATTATAATCGCCACATGATTTAGAGGCTGTGCAATGCTGTTGCAATTGCAATGCTGCAATCCTGGCTTTGATCTAGAAAAACTTATTGCAATCATTTAAAGTCAAAGTGTTGACCGAATTGATAAGTTATTAACGTTTGTTCGGCAGTAACGTAAGAACGTAGTAACGTAAGTAGTGTAACTAAAACATTTCCAATTTCTTTAAGAATTTAAAAATTAATACGCTGAGATTAAATTCAGTATGCTCAACGAAGTTTCGTGTAACCGTTTCAAACGATCAGTTTCATTAAAATCGAATTGTGATTTCCTATTTACTATCGCTTTAAAATCAAATGGTTATCGGTTTACACGAATACGTTTTAGTAAAGTATTTCCAGCAAATACATTTCCACTTTTCACATCGCGTTTTTTATTACAAACCTAACATTTTTAAATGCAATCGAAACGTGTCAACACTCTCGAAATTTTTCCGGAAAAAGAAATGTCTAGAGGTGCCCGCGGATGCAGACTGGAAATTCAATTAAAACTGCACTTTCTTTTAGTTGAGCGAGCTGTGTACACTTTACATTTTAATCATAAAAAAAATAATGTTAAATATTGCTTAACCTACTTTCTTGTAAGTTGGTAGTAAATAAGAAGAGGAACAGAACAAACAGTTGTGAGCAAAGGCAAAAAAAGTAATTTGGTTTGTATGCTTTTAATTGTTACAATATACAGATATTCCTCCTTTTGAAAAGTCTCAAGTTATCATTTGAATGGAAGGAGGCTCAACCTCTGACACTTTAAACTAAGGGGGAAGACAAAGGCTGGGTCTAGTTTTATTGTTGTACATCAAAACATACAAGGCCTAGCTGGCAAAGAATTAGAATTATCATTAGTTTTGCAAGATTTAAATGCCCATGTAATGTGTGTGACTGAGCACTGGTATAGGGACTATGAATTAATGTTAAGTATTGACAATTATAGGGTCGGTAGTTCGTTCACAAGGGAGACTACAACTAGAGGTGGGTCACTTATTCTGTTGAAAAATCAATTTAACTGTAAAGAACGAAAAGATATTGTATCTCTCTCCATTGAGCGAACTATTGAACTTGCATGTGTTGAACTAGATCAATATATTGTCATAAGCGTATATAGCCCGCCAGACGCTAATTACCAACTTTTTGAAGACACTATGGATAAAGTCTTATCAAAAGCATCAAAATCAAAAAAGAATTTAGTAGTATGCGGTGATTTTATTATAGACATATTAAAAAAACACAAATTTCTATGAGATTTCTTAATCTCTTTGAATCGTATAACCTAAATAATGTTTTTGAAGAACCTACCAGAGTGACTCCAACAACGGCTACTTGCATAGATAATATTTTTTGTGATGTCAAAATAACAAATAAATCTATTTTACAATGTCTAAGCTCCGACCATAGAGGACAAAAGGTCACATTTCCGTCTGGTCCGGCCTTGAGCGTAGTAGATATAGTTTATAGACCAGTCACTGCAAACAGGATAAATAGATTTAAGGATAGGATTTTTGATGGTGTGAAAACATTAATTCCAAACAGTAGTAGTAACGTAGACAACTTATACGAAGATCTTTTTAACTTAATTAAAAGCGAATTCGCATCAATTTTCACAAAAAAAAAGGTTAAGTCTAATCGGTTTACAAGTAAGTTTAATGAATGGGCTACACCAGGTATTTATAAAAGCAGGATTAAGTTATATGATCTGTATAGTATTAGAGAACATTCTCAGGACCCACATATTATAGAATATGTTAAAAAATATTCAAAAATCTTTAAAAAAGTTTGTGCCCAAGCAAAGACGAATCATCTTCGTAGGATAGTTTCAGGTTCAAAAAATAAAGCCAAAGCTACCTGGAATATCATAAACAAAGAAACCGGTAAAGATAAAACAAAAGATCGTTCATATTCATTAAAAGACGGAGGTAAACTAGTTAAATCTGATGCAGAAGTAGCTAATATTTTTGAAAAGTTCTTTGCTAATATAGCACCATCTACTACTAAAGAACTTAACTCTTCTGCAGAACTGTCTGAATCCATTCTCAAATCCAATATTGATGAGTGTGATTCACCACTATACTTTAGATACGTAAGCACCGATGTAATTATGAACGCATTCAATGAAATAAATATGAAAAAAACCGAGGATCTGTGGGGAATATCCGTATGTATCATTAAAACTATTATTGAATTCATAGCACCTCTTTTAGCGATCATTTTTAACAAATGTATTGATGAAGGAAAATTCCCAAATTTAATGAAATTTAGTAAAATAGTACCGTTATTTAAATCTGGTGACAAAAATAACCCCTCAAATTTTCGACCAATATCTATCTTACCGGTTCTAAGTAAAATTTTTGAAAAGATTATATTCAATCAGCTACTATTTCACTTCACATCAAACAATTTATTGCATAATAAACAATTTGGTTTTACAAAGGGTCGCAGTACTGCTGATGCTGGAGTCGCTCTGTTGAAACATATATTTGATGCCTATGATAGTAAGCATGATGCTGTGGGAATTTTTTGTGACCTCTCTAAAGCGTTTGATTGTGTTGACCATGAGACCCTGTTGAAAAAACTACGCCATTATGGTGTATCAACTGATGCATGTAACTTATTTAATTCATATCTCACTGAGAGAACACAAAAGGTTTCTATCAATGGAGCAGAGTCTCCTGGAGCACCTCTCACTATGGGTGTGCCCCAGGGTTCGATATTGGGACCCTTACTGTTTCTGATATATATTAATGACCTTCCATACTTTGTCGACGGTGCTTGTGAGATAGTGTTATTTGCTGATGATACTTCACTACTTTTTAAAACTCCAAGGGGTAAAGAATCGTTTGACGATGTAAATGGTACTCTCTCGCGAGTACTTCATTGGTTCACCGTTAACAATTTATTGCTTAACGCGACCAAAACTAAATGCATTAAGTTTACAATGCCCAATGTCCGACAAGTTCCAACAAGGGTTGTTGTTAAGGATGAACAACTAGTTACTTCAAATACTGCAACTTTTTTGGGAATTACTTTAGATGATAAGCTCCAGTGGGGTCCTCATATCATGACCTTATCAAAGAGACTAAGCTCCGCTGCATACGCTGTAAGAAAGATAAGGTTTCTGACTGATGTTGAAACGGCAAGACTAGTTTATTTTAGTTATTTTCACAGTATCATGTCATACGGCATCTTACTATGGGGCTCAGCTGCAGATATAGAGTCAATTTTCGTATTGCAGAAACGAGCCGTGCGGGCTATTTATAAACTTAAATCAAATGAAACACTTAGAGAATTGTTTAAAGAAGTTAAAATACTTACAGTTTACTCGCAATATATTTACGAAAACCTAATTTACGTTCGAAAAAACTTACACTTATTTCCTAAAAATAGCGATTTGCATAACTTCAACACAAGACAAAAAAATAGGCTTGCCGTTCCACATTTTAGGCTTCATAAGGTTGGTCACTCATTTATGGGTAGATGTGTATCATTTTTTAATAAATTACCTGAAAATTTAATTTCATTGCCTTTAGATAAATTTAAAACAGTTGTTAAAGATGTATTAATGTCGAAAGGATATTATAAAATTGATGATTATATAAATGACAAAGATATATGGAAATGTTTAAATGCAAATAATTACAATTATTGTAAATCAATTTTGAAAAGAGGCAATGACAATAGTGACTGAGTTTCTTGCGCCGCTTCTTCTCAGCACTGGCCCAAATTGTCCCGAAGCGGTGGTAGGGTTAATTTATATGTTGGGACGTGTAAAAGTGCTAGTTCTTAGCCTAGTTACAGAAATAAATGAATTTTATTGAATTTTTAATTTTTAGTGTGAAATCATGAGAGGACATCATCTCAATAAAAAAATTAAAAAAGCTATACGCTCTAATACATTTACATCATGTACATATGCATTACTGTCACCCAATGCTAACGAGCAAATAATTTAAAAATACATGCTAACACATTTTTAAAATTAACTCCATTTAATTTAATCGGACGGCAAACTCAAACACGTTTGCCAAACACCTACGCGTAATCGTTTTATTGGACCCTACAAATTAAAACGAGGCATGTAAAAAGCAGTGCTATTTTTGTAACGCCATTTTATATTTGCATGATAGAGCAAATCCCGCTATTTTTATCGTTATTTTCAATATCGGTCCCAGACGGCTAACGAAAAATTGTATCGCCTTTTCAGATCTGAGTTAAATAGAACTGGCGTTAGGATGCTGAGTCGTTACACGGGCATTAACCTGTAAACAGTTTTGGCTGACTAAAGGTTTGGATGTACCGACGGCGCACCGGGATGTTGGCGGGACTTACGCTTTCTAAGACACATTCATCGCTATGATTAGTTGACATCCAGACATGGAAGTATCCCAGTGGTTTTAACCGCATATAACCTGATTTCGATGTGTCCCGCACGAACCGTGACGTTTTACAGGAAAAAAGTAAAGTGTGTTATTTTAGGTTATCTATGTTCTAGATTTCAGCCAAATCGGTCAAAGAAAAACAAACAAATATCCAAACATCCATACATATTTACAAATTTTCGCGTTTATAATATTTAAGTAGGATAGATTGTTAGTCATGAATTTTGACCGCTAAACCGCCTACAATACCTTAGTACCTAATACACAAAAAAGACAAAACACTAATAATAATATTGAAGAAACTTTTAACACCTGAGACTAAGTATTATTATAAACAAAAGGGTAGCTATTGGCCCCAATCACATCTGATTTTGAGAGTTGAAAAGGCTGAAGGTGGATATGCACTACTCTATCTAAGCACTCTTTCCACTTCCATCCAAACTTCTTACTTAATGTTACTATTTTTGGAACGATTTAGTTAAAAATCATTTTATATCGCGCCTCTTAGAAATATTTCCACTAAATTAATACAAACACGTGGCAGCATCTGCGTCTCTCCGTCCATTCACCGGCTGTGTGCACGCACCTCAAACGGTTTAGGCAGCTAATGGCAGGCAAGAATAAACACGGCCTCTTAAAACGGCTGACTCAACGCTTTCCTTTAAGAGTTCCTTTGGGGCTCGCAGGTAGCTAAATTGCTTGTGCGAAATTGTGTAGGATTTTTTCAGAGAATATTTTTACACATGTCGCGAAAACTGTAATGCTTATATTTTCTTACGATAAATGTTAATATTACATGAGTTATTAGTAGAGATGCTTTTACATGAGTAATGACATAAAATAGGTACTGTAATGCATACTAAGTGGTAACGTTGATGCAATAAATTCATTCAGTTGTTATTATAAACTAAAACAGTATTACTCGTATATATTTCAAATAACACAAAGCTAGGCCGACACATTTTCTAATATAAGTAGCAAGATTTTGCATTGACATGTTAGGTAATAAAAAGATAGATGGATAAGTAGTATGTATATAGATATACATGGTATTGCTATATCTGTGACAGAAGGGAGGTTTTACAAAGGTTATGAAAAGGTTATGATAAGGTTATGAAATCGTTCTGGGTATTTTTATTTGCAAGAAAAGTTTATTTATATCGGGCCAAGTTAATACCCAGCACTACATAACGATTTCGTGTGTCAATAAAATAAAATAAACCGTGCACTAAGTTGTTAAATATGCAACGCGTAATTAAATTTAATACCCGCATTCATTAATTAATGAAAGAGATATTCCCGGGAAGGTCTACTATTTGGAAATGTATTTCCATTTAACTATTTACCATAGGTCATGTAAAATCTATCGGCGATAACATTCGTAAATAATATCGTTCGTATTTTTATTGACACCTTAATTACACAACTAATAGACATTATTACATATCGCCGTGATTTGAAAGAAAATGTTACAAGGTTATCTTGACATGGTAAAATTTTGAAAAAGCAATTAATTTTTCAAAACATCTTTCAACAAGTTAAATTAAATGGTTCTTGTTTTATAAGAACGGTTTGGATTAATCAAGGAAAGCATTTCCGACTCAGTTGCGGCCAGATCTGGTTAAACACCTTTTAATTTAGCCAGAACGACGGGACGCCAGAAAACCGACTTGATGAAACGTGAGAAGGTCATAGAGTTCTCCATTTACACAAAGTAGTGCAGTGGGTTCACTACTGCCTATGATGCCTAAACGTCAAAGAGGATATACAAGTAGTACATACAGGATGTTTTGAGAACCCTTTTCGGGAAGGGCTTGGCGACGTTTCTAACCTTTCTAGAGGCAGACCCTACAGAGGGCTAACAGCCCTCTGTAGGGAGCATGTTCGGCGCGCTATACAAAGATAGTTCACTATAGATTTATATGAAGTGTGAAACAAGTGCTAGGGATTGACAATTTTGCTCGAAGTTCATGGTTTTAGGGGATAGATGCTCACTACGACGGGATTGTCAATAGTTTGACCTCTTAGTGATTGTCTTTGGGGTTGATAGAAGGGGGCTGCTATCCTGTCCCACAAGTAAAATATTAATAGCTGTGTGTTTATAATCAAGCATAAATAGCTAAGGGTAAATTGTATCTAAAGTATTACTTGATGCTCTCTTTAATTATAACAGCTTAGTAAGATGAAGTAATATCCACATTTCAGGTAAAAATATGAAAATATAAATCATGATCTCCATAAAAAAGGTCACAATGGTTCATTTATCTGCCCAGGGATCTTTGAAAGCGATTTCGTTAATAGAATATTCTAGGGGCAGCGGGTAATGAAGTCGTTTGCCGTAAAATTTACATCGGGAATGAGACCAGCTGAGGGAGAGATTTTCACTTTTTTCCCCTCAAGAAATTAATTGAACTTTGCGGTCTATTATTTTCTTATTAGTCTTAGCATTTTAACGTAGGTACAGGGCCTTAAACACGAAAATGTACAAGTTTCACGTTTAAGAATTCAAACTTTTACACTGTAGGCATATTCATATTCATATTCTTTTATTTGCCAACTAAGTGTTAAATACATACATAATTATAGCAGGTCTTATGCTAGACAATTACACTTATAACTTAGTAACCCTTTCAGTCTAAACGTCTATATGCCACAGTGAGTTCAGTTAAAACTCCAATATTCGAATTTCGGACATGTGACCATATTTTTTATCAATTTTCACTCCAAAAGCTACATAAATCGTTGTTGCAGTTTGAAAAAATGAAATGTTTAGCGAGTGTATCTTACAGTAATTGTATGTAGTGTTATAAAGTAAAATTTATTTGCACCAATGTAAAATAATAAAATAATTTATAAAAATCATAATATTATACACGCTAGGAGCACTTTTAGGATTACTATCTAGTTTAAGCTTAGTTCATAAAATTGTGATTTTGTAAGGGTTGTACTCTGTTTGTGTTCTTTAAATAAATAAAATAAAATAAAATAAATATTATTTTCGCCCATCATTGGATGCTTTATCAGTGAAACAACTGATTTCATAAATACTGCCTCGTAACCAATAATTATGCATCAATTATTCCATTTACTCATTGTGTAAATGTTAGTAATTTATTATTGCCAACCGGAACATAGAGTACCTTTGTTATCGAGAAAAATATTTGACATTCAAAGCCTGAAACCAGTCACCCAGAAAATGCGGATGCGATTAATTACTGTATTCGTCACATAAACACAGTTACAATATGATTTTCAGGTAATTAATGTGACTTTTGGCCATACAACAATGAATTTTGTCATGAGCATTCTTATTCAGAGAGTCAGTTTACACAGTTTCTATTCCAAGTACATAATCAGAGGTTTCCTTCACTCGCATATTTCTGCCGAGGAAACTCTCGCATACTACCTACTTATTTATTCTGCACACATACGAAAGCACTTGATATTTTCTTCATTAGGGCGAGGCACTGTACCGGTATAAAGCTTCCATGAACCAGAGCCTTTTAAAAACCTTAAAGAACACTAAGTTACCAGCCCAGTTCGTTTGAGCCGCTGTAAGAGCCTCTAAGCATGCGATACCATTTGCAGTAAATCGCACACGTTAGGGAAACTAGACCATAGGTCGAAGAATCCACCCTACACATAACATTTTTCCGTCTTTTATATTTTCAAGAATTGTCAGTCTGCATCTATTTGTTACATTGTGATAGTTATGAGTCACTTGATAAATGTAATTCGCTGATGCAAGACTCAAACCAACAACCTTTTGCTAACCAGGCGAATGTTCTCCCATTTTATCCAAAGTTTAGATTAATATAAATAAATAAATCGCCGGATTTTGTCTACCTCATCATTCGTAAACGTTATTGGGAATAAATTACACGTGCATCCTTTGGCATTTTACAAATAGGTGATTAGCTACATTAAACGTCTAAGTGACGTTGCAAAACGACAAAAAAAATTTAAAGTTGACTGTTCTTCTTTAGCTATGTGCAATATTTTACTTGCTTTTCAGTAGTGCCTTGTTTACTC
The DNA here is from genome assembly GCA_963921415.1 of Pyrausta despicata. Lineage (NCBI taxonomy): Eukaryota > Metazoa > Arthropoda > Insecta > Lepidoptera > Crambidae > Pyrausta > Pyrausta despicata. The sequence goes on along the minus strand of OY992852.1, from coordinate 1,481,471 downwards.
CCACTTTTAAAATAATAACGCTGTAATAAGCTAGGTACTTATTTCTTAGTATGTACCGACGTGCATACTCACTTGGTATACTGTTAATAATTTGTTCCGGTTTGGGTATCCAGTCATTTTCATTCTCACAATATATGCATTTTTGCGTGTATTATTATTCTTTTCCGTGGAATCTGTTTTCGTTCGCTTTTTACTGAAAAATAAGGAATTTCTAATTACGTGTTCATAAACGTCAAAGTTTGTATCACCTATAAATGTGATATTTCGTTGTAAAATAGGGAAAAAGTGTTATAACTAACTTTTAAATGGTTTTCCTCTCCTTCTCAGCATAATTATTTCTTATTGTGAACACGATTTATTAGTATTTTTCCGAATTTTGTACTTTTTGACACTGTGATTGACATTTTGAGTGACGGGAGTCATATTATTTTTTTCTGAAAATTGACAACTTTTAGCCATGTACGTAAGAAGTCCAACTTCACCCTGAGGGTCGAACGGTTGGAATCCCGCCACAAAGTGAATTTTAATTCATTTGTGGTGAGGGTACCGACCCACCATCTAGCGACCTTCATGAAGGAAGATTTCTGGCCGCAGGGCGTCGTGTTTCGGAAGTTCCGAGGACGGCTGCCAGCCGACACCGCGCGCTACGCATCTATTCGCTGACGCGTGTGATTTGTGTAAAATATTTTTATTAAATTAAGTAATTTTTATTATTTGTATGTATGTTAGTCTGTAAGGTATTTATAATATGGGCCTGCATTTTTTAAATCTGTAGCCTGAAATAAAGGAATTATTATTATTATTATTATTATTAGCAAAGTTTCAATACAATTTCCATTTCAAATTCTGCAAAGCACGAGTTTTTCGCGTTCTATCCACGCTCTAAATTTGAACGGCCCGGCCCCTATATAAGCCCAGACCATCCATATCTGACTCATTCTATTCCTGGCTTCGATTCTACAACAGTAAACTCTTTACTATACGACACTTCAAGAAGACATCTCTGAGGACTGACCCCTCCTTGCCAGAGGAGGGACTGCGAGGGACTGAACCCTCCTAACCTGAGGAGGGACTGCGAGGGACTGAACCCTCCTAGCCTGAGGAGGGACTGCGAGGGACTGAACCCTCTTAACCTGAGGAGGGCCTGCGAGGTACTGACCCCTCTTAGCCCGAGGAGGGACTGTGAAGGACTAACCTCTCCTAAGCCCGAGGGACTGCGAGGACCTGACTCCGAGAACGCTTCACTTCACTTCGGCGCCTCCGGACCCGCCTATTATTGTGAGGACACCTACCCACGCCCACTCCACTCACTACACTCGCTCAATTTCACACATACATTCTTCTCACTCGTCTAGGTTTATTTTTTTTAATTTCCCTGTTTTCCTTTAAATATAATTTGTTTGTTATTTCTCAATTCTTTTCGTTTTCCTTTTCCCTTCCTTGTCGCTCCACGACAAGCTAAGTCATTTATTTTTAAAATTGTCGCTTCACGACAAGTAATACAAAATACTAATTTAATTGTAGAAAATTCTTCGGAATAGCAGTATTTTAATGATAGTTTAAGTAGGCGGGTGGGAAATGTTGTTAATTAATACTTCACATGCACGTTGCTCTCTATATTTTTATATACAAAAAGGAATCCCAAAATGTGTTGGCAAGCACATAACTCAAGAACGCCTGGACCAATTTGGCCAATTTTTTTTAAATAATATTTCTTAAAGTTCGAGAATGGTTCTTAATAAGAAAAAATATTTAAAAAACAGCTCTAGTACCTAGTAATAACCAGCTCATAACTATGCAAATCTAAGAATAGGTACAGCGCTGAATAATAGTCGTACCACAAATAAATGAGATAGTGTTTTGGCCTTGTTAAATAAAAGCCAGTATAAGATCGATGATCGATCATGATCATTTAAAGCAGGTGATAAAATAAAGAAATACATTTTAAATTTTTTAGGTAGATATTTAATACTATCTATTTAGGGCGCCATATTGGTACTTATGGTTTAATTTTTTTTAATATTTTTTTTATTAATTAATTTTCATTCTACCTATTGTTATAAACGAATTCTTAGAGTTTGTACACTGTCCAATTAAATTGTGGAACGGCATAGTTAGTCTTTGGCAATGTATTTCAAAGGTAACGTCCCAAGAGCTCACAAACTGAGCGAGGCCATAGTTGGCCATTTAGGCAACTCGGAGTGTAGGCGCTCGCGGGAGGCCGGCTTTGAGAGGTTAAACTCGACGCTGTCAATTAGCCTTTTGTTATTGCTGGACCTACACAAAGGTGCGTTGTAAAGTCGATGACGAACTTCGCCATTGACTTCATTTGTTTCTATGGAAAATAATTTGAAAGGGTATTTGACACAACATCATGACAATAGTTTTTAAACACAAGAAGTCAAATCTAATGATAATAATAGTCCTCCTGGCCGATTTCGACCACGGCGGCAATCTCAACAGAGATCAGCCAAGCCAACTACCCAGGAGATATTATAGTGCACAAGCGTGAGCGCAATACACAGGTGCACTCACTGTTCCATCACTCTCAAAGTTCGGTGAGGCGGCAATCCGACATGACCGGAGAGAGATCAGGCGCAGGACAAACGGCTTAACGTGCTTTCCGAGGCATGGAGGTGTAACACCGCCAACTTCCCGACTCCGAGCTGTTTTTGAGAAATTCATGACAGAAAATATCAGAAACAATTTTGACTTGACCTGGGATTCGAACCCAGGACCTCTCGGATGTGAGGCAGAAACTTTGCTACTACACCAACGAGGCACAAGATGACGTACATTTATTTAATCCAAAATTAAGTATCTAGCTAAAACTCTTGTGTTATGGTAAACAACGATGATGAAATAATGAAGGTGCTTCTTACACCCAGGCTCGTGTTAACATTAAGAATTAACCGCATTGAAAACTGTAGCTGAAATAAATACATTATGTATTCCTTACGAAATTACATTATTTATCAATTTAACTCAACTGTTTGGGAGATGAAAGCCTCGTTACCGTGTTACGAGTACTCAATTATGTGCTTTGCCGAGGACAAAGTTAGTGAATGTTCCGCCTGTTAGGCAACTCACAATGCGAATACTGAGAATACATATCAAATTGGGGTGGAAAATAATTTCGTCAAATCATGAATTATTCGTCGTCTCAGAGAGAAGTTTTAATACGAACTTCAGTTAAATTTTAAGATAAGTGAGTACAAACTGGTATCACACAAGAGTTATGTTCCTGAACCCTTCTATTTATTTATTTTGGAGCTTTTATACCAAAAAGACCATTGGACCGGACTTCCAAAGGTCGTGGGTTCGAATCCTCCCTGATGACCGGAGCCGAAAAAGATTTATTTAAGTGTAATGTCTTTTCGAATTTAAAAATAGCGTTTTGTACGCAAAAAACAAAACTTAAAAATGCTAGTTATATATATATATACAAAATGTACAAGTAAAGCGCTTTCAAATGATACCAAACACGGCACATTTATCTTAACTTTATTTTTTTACTTCGTATGTTTTGTCCGCCAGAGGGCGCCACATTAGATTTTGTGAAATCCCATATAGCCTATAACCAGCGGACAATTAAGACGCTTCTAATGATATGTCATTTGTCGAATTCTGATAAGTAGTTTAGAAGTTACGAGGGAACAGATGAACATCCATACCCACATACATACATACATACATACAGGTCAAAATCATAACCCTCCTTTTGCTTCGCCGTAGTCGGGTAAAAACTAACATTTTATACCAGTTTAACTTTGTTGAATTTTGTAATTAATTCTAACTATTTAAATATTCACTTTATAACATGAAATGTTGGGACATCCACGCAACTAAAACAGAAAACTATTGAATCATCTCTCAGCAAATAATGTAGTTATTTTATTTTTATTTATTGGACAACACAACAGATTATATCATGTGTTATGTTGTCATCATCAGTTATGCAAAATCCGTGCAGTAATCTACTGATCTTTTACAATTTTTTTTACTTGCCTTATCTTAAATAAAATAATTACTCATAACTAGGGATACAAAAGAACCTATTATTCTCCACCGGTGCCAAATACGGTTAAATTGTAAAATACTCATAAAAATGCAAAGTCTTTTCCCAGCCGGCCCCGTCAAATACCTCCAAAGAGGCTTTTCAACTAATTTTGTAAATCAATTTGGGAGGTATCAAGAAGGTGGAGTCTTTTCGTGATTTTCGCATAATTTACAGGCGTTTGTTAAAGCTACGAGGAATATCTAAGTTCGTTAAAATCATTTTAAAAAGAAACAAAGATTTTCTTTCGTCAAACAGTGCAGAAAAATATCGGTTATTATAACTTGCCATTTGCTTTTTTTGAAGGTTTAATGGTTTCTGCAATCTCGTAAAAAGTAGCAAGAATGACTACATGACTGGCCTGTTACATTTTAATGTAAGTATTTAAGCAGCTTTTGCAAGTGGTTACTTTCAGAGAGTTTAGTATTAAACTGGGATGAGTGCTACAGAATTTTGTAGCATTTTTTTGGTAGATTCTATGTTCGTAGCTCTGTAGTTCGTAGCAATGTTTTCTGTAGCATCTACTTTCGTAGCAAAGAAGCTCCGGCGTAGCTGTAGTTCTGAAAGCGATAATAATAAATTTTTTGATATTAATTTTGTTCAAGTCTTGCTTGATATTTTCGTATTTATTTTCACCATCTATTGACCCTTGGGCTGGTTTTATACGTGATACTTCCTTTCATTTGAACCTGTTATTAAAGCATCTAAGGCAAGAACATTAATCATAAAAAGGTCCAAGGGTGTAACAACAATGTCGCGTATCCTTCATACATAAACGTATGTATCAAAAACCATGGCAAAAAAAGATTTTAGTATTTTGACACACTTAAACGTACTTATACATATATTATGTATAGGCTGTGTGTAAATAAACTCAGCAATGTTTAAATATAATACTGATTGATTGACAACATACATAGCCCAACGTAAGGTAACGGTTTTTTTTTTATTTGCGATAGGTTTGCTCTTGACCCAAGACTAAGCCCAACGAGGCAAAGACTGAGTCTACGATGGAGCGAGCTCACCTAGAAGATGCCTGTTCACTCTAGCTTTGAAGATTCCTAGGTTGTAATTGCAAGGAAACACTGACGCAGATAGTGAGTTCCACTCTTTTGCAGTGCGCATCAGGAATGTAGATGAGAAGCGCTTGGTTCGTATCAGTGGAACATCGACACGGTACGGATGGTATCCCGCAGTACGTCTGGTGGTCCGATACGTTTAAGTTAGTTGGATAATATTTAAATAAGCGTTCTACACTGCCGAGTTCTTTTGAAGTAAGCCTAATATCCTTTAGCATTTGTATAAGGACTTTATTGTATTTACTAGCGGTCGCCCCAAACTTCGTGTGCGTATAATTCCCGTTCCCGTGAGAATTTCGGGAAATACTTTCTTAGCAGATTCCTATACTATAGTAGCTACCTGAGCTGCAATTTCAGTCCGATCTGTTCAGTGGTTTAGGCTGTGCGTTCATAGATCACTATGTCAGTCAGTCAGTCACCTTTAAGTTTTATATATTTAGATTATGCCTAGAACTTCATAAATCAATGTCAGAGACATTTTCATAGCTTTGCTAGCTATTAAACCGGGAGTTTACACAAGTGAAGTAATGAAGAGCGTATTTTATCAACTGCCGTCACCCTGGGCGTTCGCAAACATCGTTATACTTTAATCACATGCTCTTACTTACCGCCGGTAATGCCAAGTGAAGGGGTGATATTATGTGTATCTTAACTATATAAAAGGAACACTGACTGACTGTCTGAGCGACATACCTACGCACAGACTAAACTAATAGAAACTTGAAATTTTGTATCATGCTATCTTCAATGGTGCATACATGTGAGCACTAAGAAAGGATTGTTTTAAGTTTCAAGTAAAAATAAGGCTTGAAGTTTGTATGAAACTTAGTCAGTTTTGAATAAATCAAATTTGCTTCTGAGGTACTTGGTTGTTTTTGACGTCAGTTTCACTTCATCCGTTGTGTGTTGAACAAGGTAAAATCCTACAGTCCCGCGGACATAGTCGTGTAGACCGCTAGTTTAGTATGTAGGAGTTTTTAAATTTATTAATGCCGACATAGTAACAGAACTTGCGGCAATTCACATAGATAGGTTCACGAATTATTAATTTACTTAGAGAACGTTGGTACGAGAAGAGCTTTATCGGGTTCTAAATAATATTTAATAATTCATGGGAAATCATTTTAAACGATATCACTAGTCTTCTCTCGCAGCCACCACAGCTGCCTATTTCGAAATAAAAAGTTTTCACAGCAGTCAAAAGTCTTATAAAACAAAATGTTGAATATCTTACCTATTGTAACACGAATTTCTTGTTTAGCGGGCCCATAAGGTTCGCACGGCTACATGTCACGTAAATTACTGCGGTACCTTATACGGGCGACCCAGTGTTTAAGTTATTTTAGTATCCAAATAAGTTACAGTTATTTCACTGTTTAATTATAATCTACTGCTGAGTTTTACTTTATATACTTTACTCGTGTCAGAACAAAAATATCCTCAGAAGTATTTCACTGTTTTGAATCAAAAGGATAATGATCATACAAACCTTTTTGTTTCTTCACATTTAAACTTATATTAGTTCGTAAAACTTTCACAAGTTTCAGAGCTCGAAGACGCGAGAAGTGAAACTTTGCTAAATTGCGCAAAAGTTGTTAATAAAGGGATGGGAGTAATTAGTCCAATATTTGTCTGGCAAATTTAGAGCGCTGGGGAAAGAATCTTACTAGTCTAAATTACTGCGATGAATACTGACTGATAAATTTGTTAATTTAACTATTTGCTATCACTGCGACACGAGATTTACGGTAGTATTTAGTTGACAAAGTAAACCTATGTTTATTGGCTCATATTTTAGTTCAAATTGTACGTATAAGATACCTTCGTACTTAACTATGAAATAGTTAACGTACACTGCAAGAGTGTAAATATACCACTTCTTATTTTTACACCAAACAGAATGCCGTTTGCTTATACCTAATTACTATAAAAATAGTTTTTTAAAGCGATTTTAGTCCTATACAATATTCACTCAATTAAAACGATATCCTTATTGTTTCCGAGAACACTTTCTTTGATTTGAACTGGATTTATAACATTTGGGATTTGTTTTCAGAGTTATAACAACAAGCCTCAATGTATTCAAAGAACGTCTCAAAGAAAATATTCCAGCGCAAACTTGTAAAATATTAAACAGTTTTGCGACTCATCTCGCGAAGAATTGAAATGACGAGACAATTTCATATTTAATGAACATTTTTCATACGTCTCGCGAATTTCGTGTATTCTCGCAAATTGTTTGGAATAAAATTAGCATGTTTCTTTTTCAAATAAGGGACAAATTAAGTGACTGTTGTTATAATGAGTTCACTGTACATTATCAATTGGTTAGGTAGGTGCTTGTTACATACTGCGTGACAGAGTTTACATTTTATAAGGATATTAAAGTATATATGTTATAGAAAATATATAAGTAATCATTATATATTTTCTATAACATATATTCTATGACAACCACTTTGGTGTAATAGTCAAGTAGTTGACTATTAACGAAGAAGTCGCGGGTTCGATCCCCGCACTGTACAAACATTTGTGTGTATGAACATGTCTGTTTGTACTGGTCTGGGTGTTATATGTATGATTCTGATATCTGTGAAACAAGTGCTTAAACTACTAACCACGGAGTCATCTCAATGTCATTGGATATTTATATCTTGTATATTGTATATTTATATGTCTTGTATATTTATATTTATATCTTGTTCGCAGTCCACTTTCTTTTATGTTATAACACAATACATAACTGAATTATTCGCAGCTTACCCCTCCACATAACATTATTTCAGTAGTACATACCTAATTAATATGACAGGTAAGTAAATAATTACTCCAAAATTGTATCTGACGTTGTCTGCTCGCGGCAGCGCGTAGTTAGTTCCGGTACTATGAGTATGTAAGATGTATGTACTATTTGCCTATGTGATATATGTGTATATGAGTGAGTGTGTGAGTTGTAGGATTTGCCCCCAATTAGGGACAGACACGCCGCAAATTATCTTTTGAACAGTCGCAGGCTTCCCAGTTCACTTGTGCGCGATGTGTGACTAATTAACCCGGGAATAAACTAAGTTTTGTTCATTCACAAGAGACTAATGTTATATAGCTGGTGAATTTATAGCATTCCATTTATACTACGGTAAGAATTATAAAAAGTAGTTTAGAGTCATACACATATAAATAAGCAACAAATTAAAACTATTTCGCTACACCATTATGCAGCCCAATCCACTGCATCAAGTAGGGGCAGTCTATCCGCCCTGCCACAACGTGATATAAGTGTATTACGTCCATTGCAATGTTTTCATCATCTAAAGTCAGGAAAGTTTTATAAGAATCAATTAAACAGCGGGAAAAAACAGACAGACAGAAACTTTATTGTTTTCTATATAGTGAAATCATTATGTCTAAAACATAGGAAGGAAATAAGTTAAATTAGTTATGTTTATAAACATGTATATCTATGTGCAATATTTACTCGTCTGTCTATCAAAATCATCAAATACAACCTTAATGCAATCTCCCTGAACTATTATGTCCAGATTATTGCAACCATGCGGCAAATAGGAAATTATTAATATCGACTATATTCGATGGTAATCATTTTTATATTTCCAATAGGGTGGGATTACCAGTAACCATGTGTATGTATAGCCAGAGGCTTTATTTTCTGATACATTCGATATATCTCGGATACACAATAGATACGAGTAAGTTATGTTCTCGTAATAGTCGTAATATTGTAATATTCTCCGACTGACGAAATAATTGGCGGAGTACCTACCTCTATACATAAAAACATTACAGATACAAATGTGTTTTTTGCATATTTTGGGTGTAACATTAAAGTTCTTATAGAGTTCACCAAAATTTGCCACATTTTAGTCAGCGTGCAAAAATGTTTAGTTATTAATTGATAAATTACAATTATGGCAGTAGAGGAAATCATCGCCACCGGACTATATTTCTAGTAAGCAAAATATTCATAAATATTTTAAAATATATTCTCAATTAGCCACGAATGTAACTTGGTTTTAAATAAGGACCCAATCAGTAGTCTTATATCCTCTGGTAATGCATTATATACCTTCGCTGCCATCACATATGCATTTTTTTCAGCCAATGTCAGTACGTTGGAACTTGAAGGAGACATGCATGACGTTTACGTAGACATTTAAAAAAAATGTTATAATAGATTATAGAACAAATATTTTAAAAACGTAAAGTAGCAATCCCCATAACAACCACCAGTATTATTCAAAATATTATTCTGGCTTCGCCAAATTTTATGAATTCAGACGGGCTTGTTGATACTCAATACATTCACCAATGAACCTTGAGCAACTCGATATTCACTCGATTTCTTCACAGGTAGTGAAGCATTATCTTTCAGGTACACTTCAACAACTTCAATACGTGTCTCGATCGAGACATATTGGGTTCCGAGAAATCATTATAAACTTCGTGGAAGACATTCGAATTTATCGAGGTTTATTCCTATTCGATTTCGTTTGTTAACAAAACCGATAGTGCTGACGAATCGATTTTATTGTAACATACATAATTGTACTTGTTTTGTGTATTTTGTTTGATAAAATTGCGAATCGTCTCAATTTCAATCAATATAGTCCAAACGTCAATAACTGCTTGTAAATCAAATCGTGCATCAAATACAGTACTATAATACTCTTGAAAAACTTGAGATATAAATTATACTTTAACACGAGCATAGTAATTATGAATTAATGTAATCGTACAATTTTCCATTTCACACCATAAGAGAGAGAGAGATATAGCTTTGAACACTATTTACACTTTTTGTCGTATCTTCTGATTCTCTTTTTTAATGGTGACACAATGCTTAGCCTGACTTTTAGGCAAAAAAATCGTGATAGATCATATGACGAAAATATACAAAATATAGTCACAATATCTATTTTAGGAGCAGTCAAATGTTTAAAATTGCCCCCTTTTCACCTAAAATAAGCGACAAAAGCAGAACAATGCCACTTCAATAACCTCGGGTCAAAGCCTCCTTGTGTTGCGATAATTATTTAAAAAAAATAACAAAAAATAGCCTTCAGCAGTGCTAATTTTATTTTCTCGAGCCAATTCATTTTCCGACCGATTACTCTCAGTTCTGAGGCATGATTTAATAAAATTTTCGTCTCTCAATTATGAGTACGAGAGTCAAACTAGCAAGTTATTAGTTTTATTATAACTCGAAAAGACATTATTAAAAAAATATTTTCGGCTCCGGTCATCAGGCAGGATTCGAATCCCCGACCTTTAGAAGTCCGGTCCAATGCTTCTAACCAACCTCGAGCTACTGAGAAACTTAATGTAGTTGCTGAATTTTGTAAGTGCTTTCTAACGCTTTGAGCCAGCGTAGGTTTAATTTATTTATTTAAAACTTTATTGCACATGAAATGTACAAAGGGTGGACTTATTGCTAAAAGCATTTTCTGCAAGTCAACCTCAAGTTTTATCAATGATTGTGGAGGACACCCTGAATTTATTATTTATTATAAAAAAAAATAAAAAAAAAAAAATACCGACACCAATAAAAAATAAATAATTAATTTAATTTAATAATTTCACATCCCAAATTAAGCTACGAGGCTTGTGTTATGGGTACTAAACGGATAAACATACTTAAATATTTTTTTGTTAATAAATACATATTAAACATAGAAAAACACCCAGACCAGTACAAACACATGTTCATGCACACTTATGTTTGTTCTGTGCGGGGATCGAACCCGTGACCCTTGGTTTTAGAAGTCCGACCTGTGGACCACTGCACCAAGCGGTTGTCACCAATACATTGCTTCATTTAAAATTAAATGACAACGAAAGTCATAAAAAAATATTGGTCGAATAATTTCTCGTCTGAAATTTTAAATTTAAATATTTAATTTAATGCCAAATTGTAAAACATAAAACAAATTAAAATATACTCCATACATTAATTAATAACATTAATAATTACATTGGGAAAGAGTTGGATCTTTTTTAATATACAGTTTTTAAGTAACCAACTCTAAAAACTTCCATTGTGGCCCTCGTAAATACAATTATAATATTTCACAAATATTTGTACAGTGCGGGGATCGAACCCGCGACCTCTTGGTTAATAGTCAACTTCTTAACCATTACACTAAAGTGGTCGTCACTGGAGAATGTTTTAGTAGTGATTTGAAGCAACTCACTACAAAATTAAAGTTTGATGAGTATTTTACCGTTTTTCATTCAGATCAATCTAAGTTGATTGACGTGTCTTTTACCGCCACCCTTATAATTCAATCTAAGTTAAACATCTGTTTAGGGACACAAATCCTATTCATCTAGGGCTCAGTGGGGCCTAGATAGTCGGCTGTGTACCTAGTGCTGTGTACCAATCTGTTTTATTGTCCCTCTAGGCTAAGCCTAGCTCTGTTTTGTTTAGTCTATAGCCTACTACCCCGAGAGTAACAATTCTTCAGAAAACAACATGAATAAAATAATCATTAGGTATTCTATTAGGAAAACAGCGAGTGTCTGCGTAGCGTGAATTGTTTACTGTGTCAAAGTAGATTCCTAGTTAAGTACCTATTCAATTAAGAAAAAATAAAATAGTGTGCGAAGGAATTGCACGAATTAATTCCACCAGCCTCTTTTCACTACCGGGACACAAGACGCAGTCGAGGTCTCCACCCTTATGTCGTAGACATCTACATTACGTACCAAACGTTTTGCATCTACGTTCCTTATGCGTGCGACTAGGGAGTGGAATTCGCTGCGGCCTTAAATATTTCCGGAACATTATGATTTGGATGCTTTCAAAAAAATAGTGAATAGGCTGTTAATAGCCAGACATGATCCATCTTCGGTCGCAACGTCGCTTACCATCAGGTGAGATCGCGGCCAAATGTCTGGTTATTCATATTTAAAAAAAACTAGTACCAAGGTGATTTACTTTTGCCCCATAGTCATATAAAAATAGAGTCTCCATCAAGTGCAGGTAGATCCTACACTGATTACCTGGTCTCGTGCCGAGTTTGCCAAGGCCTCTAAACTGCATAAAATATATCTTAAGCGAACTAGATGGGTCTTCTAATAGCGGTGCTCTAGGTAATCAAGTCTCCTCCTATTAAATGTCGGTGGCAATTTATTTCCGACCCTTTGTCACGCGGTTAAGATTGATTTTTCTGTGCGAGTTAGGTGGAGAGAGATTAATTAGGAAAAAAGATCTCCTGCCTAGCTGGCCGCCTGGTACTTTGGCACAATACACTGCGGCTAATTGGAAAACATAAGTGCTTTTGATTAATTAAGACGAGTGAAGTCGCGAATGACCTTGAATGCTAGCCGTAACAGATTTATTTCATAAACAAGCGGACCCCGCTGACGTTCTCCTGCGCATTGTTTGTTTTGTTTCTTAACTTTCAAACCTTCCCTGGACTTCCACTAATAAATCGGTTCAGCCCTTCTCGAGTTTTAGCGAGACTAACGACCTTTTATATATATATAAGATAAGTAGATTTTTTGACGAAGTTTTTGCCTTATATCGAGCAAAAAATTGTTTCTGAGATTGTTTGTTATGAATTTTTCAGAAATAACTCGCAGTCGGGAAGTTGGCGGTGTTACACCCCCGTGCCTCGGAAAGCAGGTTAAACCGTTGGTCCTGCGCCTGATCTCTCTGCGGTCATGTCGGATTGCCGTCTTACCGAACTTTGAGAGTGATGGAACAGTGAGTGCACCTGTGTATTGCGCTCACACTGGTGCACTATAATAATCTCTGTTAAGATCGGCCGCCGTGGTCGAAAACGGATAAGAGGACTATTAATATTATTATAGGTACACAAGTATGAGGTTCCATCGTAGTTTCAGAGGCAAAATTGATTCCTAATAACGGACTCAGGGTTTTTTGTACAATATCCGCCTAAAAAAGGCAATCTCCCCCCTTGAGCTCATCTGAACTGAACTTTTACAAAAAAATGCCCAATTTTAAGATGACATGTACAAACGTTTAACTTAAAAACTTGATATAATATCACTTGCAGTTTTAGAGCAATATATTTTTTCTCAAACATTATGTCAACTCATTTTGGACTTTTAGGTCTTCAATGATAACCATTTTGCGGCACCACACGCCTTAAAAGCAATGTATTATTAGACCAATCTCACCCTGAATAATTTCACTATGTTTGCAGTTATCCTTGAACTAAGTACGAAGTCAAATTAGCATTTCATTTATGTAAATATGATGCAGGTGGAGATTGCAACATAGTCGATAAGGTTGAGCTGCTAAAAGGCTTATTATGGTATTTTTCAATCCTTATTTACTTCTACGCTTAATTTTACATACATAGAAATATTTTCAGAGCGTCAATGCCTTAGAACCTGGACCAGTGCTCCATTTTTGTCATTTCCGCTTTGTTTTCGGGTGCAGCAAACTTACATTTTAGTAAATATTTAACAAAGTTTAACCTGTCCAGGCACAGAATCCCATCAAAGCATTATTTTAGTCCAGTTTACACGACACGAACACAAATGGAATTTAATAATGACCGCCTACTCTGGAGCGAGCCGAAATTAACACCTTGTTTATTGTTGCGAATTTTCCAATCTAGCTCATTGTTTCTATAACTTTTCGGCACGAAATGAAATGAACGTTAACCCAGCTATGCCGACCTCAACACAGTTTGTGGTTTTAATCTTACCCAAAATCTTGCAAATAAGGCTCTGGCCACATTAGCTGTCTGCTACTGACCGTTGGCGAGTTGACATTCAGAAAATTTAAATATCTCCAAATTCTAAGCGACTGAGTACAGTGTAACAAAACAGTCCCAAATCAACGATTCCTTTTAATAGCTTGGAACAAATCAGAATAAACTCCATATTTTTTTTTTTGTTTCCTGTTGGCAAGAACAAAACACAGAAAACGATTTTGGACCGCAGACCAATGTAACATCAAGCTGTAATTATGTCATCATAACATTAGGTATATGGACATGTTCTATTTACTTACTCGGTCGCTGTCCCGGTCATAAAACGAATGTTAACGACTTGTTCCTCGGTATCCGGTCCGCTTTGTTCAGGGCCTGCAGGCCTACTACGAAAAACGAAATCCATCAAAATGATTGTCGTTCTTTCGTTGTCCAGACTACAACACATCAAGGTACGATTTTTTAATGTAATATTCCCCATATTACATGTGTATAAGGCAGTACATAACTAGACGTGTCTTGTGTATAACTATGTAACGTATGCATATGTATAACGGCTGCGCCCGACATTGCCTACAAGCCAATAAATGACAGTACGTTTCCAATCGTCGTCTTATTCACACGTCCCGATACACTTGCGTGCTAGCATGTGTACGTGTGACACACGTACATATTAACGAAATACAAGTATTGTTGTGACGGATTTCGTTTTTCGTAGTGGGCATACTGCCCTGCAAAGCAGGGCATTACAATGTCACCAGCTTTTTGGAGTGTGATATTATTCATGACGACGAACCTCCGCCTAATGATATACGGTGGCCAGCGCGTCACGGTGAACACCGCGACGTCTCATGATCTTTTGATACGGGCGATTTGGTCGCAACAATGGATAACCTGATGTGCTGGCAATTGTACCCGAAAGAAATAAACTTTTAAAGGGGTTTGTGATAAAAATTGCCCCCGATTTATTCTCATACTAACATTTCAGATTCACGTTGTGGACTTAATTATCCCACGCTCTGATATATATGCCATGCTCGTCTTGGCTGGCCTTTTTTGTTTACTTTTGAACGTACAATATTATATTGTCAATGCGATAAACAAGATGTGAAATGTAAATTTTCTAAATATAAGTTGTAATCATCATACGTGATGCGGCATATAGGTACCCTATTTTCCAGTACCCTATTTTCCAATAACGTAATTCTCTCATCAGCCTATAATACGTGGGCTGGGCACAGGCCTAACGGTGGTATGAGTCATACTCCACCACGAGGGCTCAGTGTTGATTGGTGAAGGCGTGTGTGTAAGGTAAGTGACCAATCTTACTGTCAGATGTTTTTAATCCGCCCGAGGGCCTCTGACCAGGCTAAACGACTAATATCTGTCGATATTAACCGAGACCAACAGGTTGAAGTACCTTCCGAAGCGCGTGGATGCTTATAAATAGACGTCACTTGTATGGTCCGAATGATCGCCCATCCCAAACATGACCGCACCTTAGGTTGCTTAACTTGGTATCACTATCAAAGCGTTCCCACTACTGCGCCGCAAGCACTCTTATAACGTAATTAAATTTAATCAAATTGCTAAAACCTCCACAATTCATGGGGGTGTATATGCCCGTACTCACCACGCTGGGCAAGCGGGTTGGTGAGCGCAGCACAGAGCCTCGTGATGCTGCTGCCCGCCACTGGCGACGAGATGAGGAGCAGGAAGGTTCTCGAATGGAGACCACGCTTAGGTAAACATAGTGTGGGACGCCCCCCGGCTAGATGGACAGATGACCTGAAGAAGGCTCGTGCGCTGTGGCACTCCTTGGGGGAGGCCTTTGTCCAGCAGTGGACTGCAACAGGCTGATATGATGATGATGATGCTAAAACTTGATTGTAGGTTAATTAATTGCCAATAGTAGGATTGATTAATTGCCGGCTCCCCAGAAAAAAATGTGGAACTATAAAACTGGTAAGCCAAAAATTTACTTCTTTTATTTTGATGATGTTTAGTTTCAAAAGTACGTATTCAAGTCCAACACAGATTACCATTTTCGTAAACATAATTTAAATTAAGTTATTCTCAACTACGAGTACGATCAGAATTTCATAACCACTTAAGTATTGGAAAAATTTTTCAAGTTTGGAATCCTATTGTTTGCCCTTTAAACAAGAAGGGCTGGGATTCTACTTAAGGAATTTTAAGTGCTTTCGATTCCAATTTATAACAAGCTTCTATAACTTCAGTAAAATATAACAACACTACAATCTTGAGTGTGGGAGTGAGTTATTATTTTGTTCTATGACTTATTCTGTATCCCAATTATAAAGTTAACAGTTCATCATACCTTCATATGATATTATCTTATAAATATTCAGAAAAGTATGTGCTCAAAAAAGTTTGTCTAAGGCTTTGTGAGATATATATTTAACCGGTAAAAAGAGGAGAGATAACCATTTTGTACGTTTTTAACTAAAAAATATGACCCATTCTTTTATCAACCCTTAAAGACTCTTAAAACAAAATATTCAATACTATTGGACCCGGCAAACGTTGTCCTGCCCGCTATTTTACATATTTTCTCATCGTTTTATTCCACGAACATTTCAAGACTAAAACTATTTAAATTGGTTCGGCCGTTCTCGAGCTTTAGGGAGACTAACGAACAGCAATTCATTTTTATATATATATAAGATATTTTTTCTTCAATTTATGCCTTTTTTGTACTCATAAGTAATTCTAAGCACGCACAAGTGGAAGTGTTACAAACATTGCAATCCTCTTTGTGGACGAAAAAATATTCCCGCCGTTACGGGAAAGGGCTTTTTTCATTGCGCACATAAAAGCTTGTAGTAAAAAAATTACGACTAGGTGAGTGCATTGCAAGAATCACCTATTCATATTCGTGTGAAAGAAACAAGAGAGTGAAAAATAAGTATACGTACTTTAGCTACTTTTTACAGAGTGTGAAAAGCTATAACATTCGGAAAAATATAAGAAAAAACACCGCTTCGCAATTTTTAAGCCTAATTAAATAGATGTGAAAAATAGTTCTTTTTTTTAGAGCGCAAATTTCTATAATTTTTGTTATTTGTAATGAGTGGCATAAATATTAATCTAGGTAAAACGATAAGCACACAGATTTTATTTAAATTAGGTTATTATAATCAATTATCAAAATACAAATTGGCAGAGTTTCGGCCTATTCAGTGGCTAAGAGGGCAAAAGTGGGCTAGACTGAGCTGTCTGGCCGTTATAAGGGCTTGCTCCCACCCAAGGGCACACGACTGGCGGAAGTTGTAGTGGGGAGCGGCAACTGGCATCACGGTGGCTTCCTATGGGCTGGCTTGGCTAGGATTGGCTGGCTTAGCTGGCATGGCTCTGATTGGCTGAGGCTTGGTGTTACATATTATTTACCACGGTAGCTGCTTTCTGCGCAAGTAAGATTTAGCCCGTGTTCTTGCCGACACGAAAGAAGAAGAAGAAGTTGATTGAATCTGAATCTAAATTTTTACTAACATTTGACACAAGAACAATGTTTACTAACAATATGAACTAAAGTTATCCGAAAATAAATAATTTGAATTTTGAATTAATTAAATAGTTGGTACAGTGGCCAGCACATCAGGTTACCCATTTTTCTTGCAAAATCGCCCGTATCACAAGCGCACAAGATACCCCAGTGTTTACCGTGACGTGCCGGCCATCGTACTTATTACTACGTCAATGTGCAGTTTTATGGTCGTTACCAATTAGCTCCCATTAAATTGTGACCTTGAGTAATTTTCTACGGTTATTTAAATTCCCTTTCCTACTCATTTCGTCACAGACTCTATAACAATAACAAAAATCAATGAATACTTACTTAGTCCTTGCTTTATCCTCTCACCCGATAATATATTTAAGTATACTTATTTAGGCAAGTTATAGTTACTTAGAATTATTCTTATTCAACACTCGAATACTTAATTAATTTAAAACTATTGTAACATAGATTTGACAAACTATATATAGGCGAGAATTATGCCAGCCAGTTAAATGTGTATGGCTATGTACGGCAAGTCCCTCTACCACTTAAATCACATTTAACCCCTGAGTCCCGTGAGGCTGATATCAGCGCTATATTTAATGATCTATTTTGTCGTTTACCGTGCCTCAAAAAATTCAAAACAAAAAACAAGTTTTTTTTTTAATACTTCGCTAGGTGACGTACAAAGAAAAATCGTCGCGCTTAAGTTTCCTCTAAACGTACCAGAGTTTCCCACAGGGTAAAAGGCTCTATTCGATATTAAATTACACTGGAGCTGAAACCTGTAATATCTTAGTATTCCGCTCTATCACGGCGCACCGATAAATCTGAGCCAAGACGGATGCCCTCGGGGTAACCTAGCGACGGACACTATCGGAATTTGCGAAGGAAGCGATAAACAAACCGCCCATCAAGATTACTTAGATACTATCTTCCAATTCTGAAGGTGAACGTGGTTGCAAGATTTAGATTAAAACCAACAAAACTGTGCATGGAGTCGTGTGCATTAAGCTATACAATTGACTACTACTACTACTACTAAAAATACCTACTTACGACATCTACCTAGGCAATGAGGACATACTTATTCTATTTTCAAGTGCTACAGCAGTAACTAGGTATGTTAGAACTCTATCGGTAGCTTTGGACAGAGTAGACATACGTAAAAGAAATCATCTGCAATTGGAGAACATTTATGAGAATGTCCTGGAGCTAAGAAAAAAAGGGAAATATAATTTTAATTATATTGACGACCAAATTAAAAAGAAATTAATGGATGTTGTCTCATCTTAGGTGATTCATTCATTTGTAGTTTTGTCTACAGTGACAATAGCAGTGACTGACATTAAAACAATTCTTCAATAATTTTTTTCCTCAAAATCTGTTCAATAATAGACATTACAAGGTTTAAGTTTATTACAAACAAAAGCTTTTCATTGAAATGATATACCTACACTTTTTTTACGGATTATTACGCGATTTATTTACATTTTATTTTAACCTGATGTTTTGGACCCTTTTCAGCGTCCGTGTATTATTGCAATGTCTACTGTTTGCGTAAACCGAAGAAACAAATAAACGCTTTTGGACGATATTGTAAGCCAATTATTACAAGTTTCATTTCATACAGGTATATATTTGAGGAAATTGAAAGTCGACGGAACTAACTAAAGTTAGTGGAATTGTCAAAGTTGCTCAGATTCAGAAGATAATAAACTGTACACTGTAGATGCATGTTGTACCGAACATCTAAGTCGGATGACCAAGAACCTATCATCCATTTAATCTATATCTACGTCAGATAGAAGGTTTAAAATTCTTATGTACCGAGTCAAGTATTGACTTGAAACGTCAAAAAGTCTGTCGTTAAACCTAACGTCAGATTTTTCAATAATAATATTTTTATCCGGTAAGGAATCCTTACAAATTCCTACGATTGCAACAAAGAAGAAACTGTATGAAGTAATACTTTGTATAATTAAGACTCCCATATAATTGGATTGAAAAAAATTACATTATTTTAGGTTGACCTGATTAGGTGAATTGGGATGATGACACCTATCTTAAATATTGTCAAGAACATGATGTTTAAAAAACCATAGCCCCTATGAAGTTAATACAACCAATATATTTCAAAAAAGCTGTAGAAACCAATTTTAAACACACAAAACGCAATAAATATTCGGTCAATTGACTCCGATTTCTGACACATGACCGTGACGTCACAATCATTTATTACCATACGAAATCTATGGAGACAGACCGTTTTGACAGATAATAAAAAGTATGTCAACGATTGGTGGTATCGTCTCGCCAATTCTAGATAACTAAAAATCTTAAGAAAGCGTTTATAGAAGTGACAACTTCATTAAAATCTTTTTTAGCCTACAATGAAACAAATAGCGCAATTTCTCGCAAAGTTCAATCTAAAACGTGTAACAAAGCCATTTGGAACTCTTAATTAAATTGTTATATCGATCGAACAATTAAAGTGGAAGTTAACTAATTAGAAACGGTTCGTATCAATTGCCTCGCGGAAATCATGATGACTGCCCTTAGATACAATGATTATTTAGCCATATACGAGCAGTAGCCTTTTTCGAATCGGACGATAATTATAATGAATCAATGTCACATTATAATGTAAGTGGGTAAGTAGGTACTACTCACAATAAATCATTGACCACCAGTACTTTCTTGGATCTACGTTAGCCCTAAGTTTACGAACTTTAATATGCCCGGTTAAAGCTAGGTAAATAAGACGCTTTATAAGGTGCCAATATCAATGTCAATACAAAAAAAGGTGACACCATCAATGAAATCAGCACTTATTCTGTCTCAATGGAAAGTTTACAATAAAATATGTATACCTTTAGTCACATTTTTATTGAATTGATCACGACAGAATCCAAACTTACAGTAATCACGTACCTACTTATACTTAAACCACTTTTATGACTTCATTTCGAATTCGCAAAACTATAGTTCATCTCTTGATCACTGAAGGTAACCCAAAATGTAGGACACAGGATTTGCGCTAATGTAAGGTTTTGGTTTGACCCATATCTCGACTCGTTAACTTTGCCGAAGGATAATGTCGTTAGATTATCCCGAAACCATGACATTGAATGGATTCTGTGGCGCTGTTTAAATTTGTGGACAACACAAAATGATGTTAATAATGTAGTGTCCCTAACGTAAATTAGATGTTACATCCATTAACGCTCCGCATAAAGTAGGTCACTATTTTAGGAGGGCTTACTCCTATTCGTGAACTGAATAAATTCATCACACTTAACGGTTACTACAGTTGTAGTAAGAACATTCTTCCCAAAGGGAAAGGCAACGGTCAGAGCCATAAAGACTAATCTACATTTAAAACTCTTCTAATTACAAACTAACCTAACCTAAGCCCTAAACTTACTCATCAAAATGCGAAGATGGTTCTCATTTCAATGCTCAAGAAATGGAGTTATACGATACGCGGGAATATCGATCTGATCAGTACGGAGCACCTTACTCTATTTATTACATTTGCTCCATTATTTTCCTTCAGTAACACATTATGATGATAATTCCACCTCACTATCACAATAATACGCCACGAAAAATCAATTATTTCGAAAATGAAGAAACAGAGCCCATCTTACTCCTTTCATTTTCCGTGTAAAACTCCCCACGGTTACTACATTGCAGCCAAGTGTTAAAACCGATTTCCTCAAATCTCCCAAGTGCTACTGTAATATACTGAATTGATGTCATCGAATTTCGAACAGTCGAACAGAGAGTTAAAAACTATTGCGCCCTCCATTGTTTAAGTACTAAGTTTACTTATTTTTTTCTTGGATACAAAAACATTATCTTGAGTTATATTCTTGATGTTTTTGTCAATCACATACAGCCTGGGGCTTATTTATCAATATTTTTCATTTAACAGAGAAATCTTGTCAAAGCATAAAATATTAGGTGCTGGTATCATCCTTCATTATGTTACCAATAAACACGTAAATGATTAAAGCAATAAGCCCCACAAAATTTGCCCAACAACGGACTATACCTCACAAGTGCTGACTGAAAACAAAAAGCCTATAAAGCCCCAGGCATTCGAGAAAAAATACTCTTTTGATCCTTCACAATGAAGCCTTCAGTGCGCTGAAATCCGATAATTGCTCACTCCGACTTTTAGTGTGCGGTGTGCGTAAATTTTCAATTATCGGCTTTGCAAACCGAAGAAAAAAATGTTCGCGCCACACCGCCATTTTGGTTTGCTCTTTTTTTAACCGCTCTAAATGAAAGTGGAAAAAGACATCTCGTTAAAACATAAAGATATGTGGACTAAGTATGTGGGTTGGTCTTTACGTGATGTGAAACT
The DNA here is from genome assembly GCA_963921415.1 of Pyrausta despicata. Classification (NCBI taxonomy): domain Eukaryota; kingdom Metazoa; phylum Arthropoda; class Insecta; order Lepidoptera; family Crambidae; genus Pyrausta; species Pyrausta despicata. Next base: position 1,459,735 of record OY992852.1, on the reverse strand, counting down.
TTTGATCACTAATTAAAGTAGGAGTCATTTATATATGAACTTATAGAACGACCACCACGGTCGTTTATATGCGATTTTCACATTTAAACTTTCTTTGGATTTGATTACTTTATGTTATGTTTAAATAAGTAGCAATGCTAATACTAGTGTGCTTTACACAATTTTTTTTACATTTAACAGTAAAAACCCTTTTCCATATTTTAAATAAGCAAACTTAAAATTTTCAATAATTTAAACGTCTTTCGTATTCTTATTTCTTATTTTCGTATTTCTCTTGGCACTTCTCAAAACAGATACTAGTAACAACACTTACTTACAACTAAAAATACATGTTGTGCCTTTTGTGGAAAATTTATTTAATTTTATTATACGCATTGTCATTTGCGACCTTGCGACGTACAGACAGACAGTAATTTACTCTCTGTCGCTTATCTGCACACGTGGCTGGAATTCAAATGAGAGACCCGAAATTGTCATACTATGAAAAGTTTCATGTAATGTAATTGCCGAAATGAGTGTACGAAAATGTACATTATGATACGAGTATGTAATACTCTCTACTAACATTGTAAGCAAAAGGTGATGCCAATCTAGTGACGTTTAACGCCTCCAAAACACAGGCGTGTTTGTTCTTCACAAAACGTAGCCATTTTGTTCTGGCTCCGACTTTCCGGGGTGTAAGTGTTCCCGTCACCGATAGCTTGCGGTTTCTAGGTCCAGCTATCATCCAATTTAAATTTCGGCCAGTACATCGAATCTATAGCCCAAACTGCAGCTAGAACGCTTGGAGTTCTCTCAAAGGTCAGGCGTTACTTCACGCCGGTGCAGCTTCTGCAACTCTATCAAGCTCAGGTCCGATGTTGCATGGAGTACTGCTGCCACTTTTGGGATGGATCTGCCAAATATCAGCTGGCTGCTTTAGAATTGATAGAGAAGAAATCAATTAGAATTATTGGAGATGCTGAACTCTGTGAACGTAAGCTGCAAAGCCTTGAACACATGCGTAAAGTGGCGTGTCTTTCGGTGTTCTACAGGCTACATTTCGGGGAGTGTGCAAAGGAATTGCACGAATTAATTCCACCAGCCCCTTTTCGCTACCGGAACACAAGACGCAGTCGAGGTCTCCACCCTTATGTTGTAGACATGCCTACATTAAGTACCAAACGTTTTGCATCTACGTTCCTTATGCGTGCGACTAGGGAGTGGAATTTCCCGCCGCCTAAAATATTTCCGGAACATTATGATTTGGATGCTTTCCAGAAAAGAGTGAATAGGCTGTTAATAGCCAGACATGATCCATCTTCGGTCGCATTCGCTTACCATCAGGTGAGATCGCGGCCAAATGTCTGGTTATTCATATTTAAAAAAAAAAGCAAGGAACTGAGGAGGGACTCAGCTGCGCAGGCAGGCTTGACATCTAAGCAACCACAATTGGAAGAGGTCTTAGATCTTACCACACACGCAGTTATCCAGAACAAGTTTCCGGATTTGCATTTCAGGTTGGGAATTCCGTGAGACTTCCGCTAAAATCCGGTTGCTGTATTGTGAATCGCCAAACGTCCGTTTTTGTTTTCGTTCGGAGGACAAAATCCATATGCGTTTTCGGCAGTTAGTACATTTTATACGAAAACAAACACAATAATATATTACAAATAAATAATACATTTTTATTGTTTCCGAATTTGAAATCCTCTGAAGAGCTGTGTGTGTCAAATAAGAAGGCAATGACACTTCATTTAAGTTTATGTGTTCAACTACAGACTTTCGAATCCTGTGGGTTTTAAAATAGTGTAAGCTTACACTTTTACCTACCTAAGTTGTAGTCGGAAAATGCAAAAGATGAGTGAGTGTTGCATTGCTATATTTTACTACTCTCTTCAAAGAACTGAATAGTGTAATAACTTATCACCAAATAGTACGTACGACTAACCCCGAGCTCGACCCCCACGATAGATTTCTACCTCTCTACCTGCAATAATCAATATGCACCGCAAAAGCTTTTAGCTTGTATAATCGCCTGCGGAAATGATCCATGTCGAAGGCCTCTTTGTAAAATCGTTGCTGCTCTTTACCTACATAAGGAGGTACCTAGGTACGTAGGTAGGTAAAAAGTATGTTTTCTAAATCTAGTCCTTTGTTTTGAAACAGTACCTACAAAGTTACACAAAAATTTACACTACTCAAACATGACCTACAGGTATCAAACTAACTTATTAAATAAATCATCTTTCAAAAAAATCAAAGCAAAATATAAACTTTATTTATAAATAGAATATTAGGTAGGTACAACTTACATTTTAAGAGATAAATGCTGCTGCACCTAGGCCAGTTGCAAACAATAGGGTAGTTGACACCACCAATCGTTGACGTACTTTTTAGAACTGCCAAAAAGCGTTTCTCCATAGAGTTTGTATGGGAATAACACACTTTGACGTCATCGAGTGTAATGCCGACTAAGTGACTATTTCTCGTTTGAATTTCAATTAAAAATCAAATTTAATGAACTGCAGAAAAATATTAAGGGATCTAAAATTTTGTATTATTGTGTGGAAACAAGCCTATTTGCTTGCAACTGGCCTAGGCCAGCCCCAATTACATTCTATCATAATAAGCGCAGTTTATACAGGTTAAGTGAGTCGCTTCGCTTAGCTATCTAATAAATACAATTATCAAACATATTCATCATTTTGCGTTACATATTAGGTACATGATTATAACACATTTGATTTTATATAAACTAAAAAGCTCAAAGCTTACTTGGTTTGCCTTTCAATAAATCGAGTCCTATCATTACGGCGTGCATGCTCGTGCCGGGCGCGCACATGACGCCATAGCCGCCGTGCCCGTAGCAGTGCACAACCTTCTGCCGCCCGCGCACCTCGGGCTCCACCCGCGTGGGCACCCGGTGCGGCCGCAGCCCCACACGCTCCCCCACCACCTCTGCCGACTTCAAAGCAGGCAACAACTTACAACAACGCTCCATGATCGCACCACTGTCATACTTACAAACCTCCAAATTATAACTATCGTACTGACGGACCCCACCCAAAGTCGCAACTCCGTCCAAACCGGGCACGATATAAGTGTCGTAGTCTCCGTAAAACGCAGTTTTCAACCACGGAGCCCGAGCCTTAATCACCTGCCCCCGGATCGGCACCAAGTCGTAATCGTTGCACAAATATTTCGCGCCCAAACCGGTGCAATTAAAAATCAAATCGTATTCCGATAGTGATGCGAAACTATCGACCTTTCTATTCACAATTTTACCACCGTTTTGCTTAAACCTTTTTTCGATCCAAGGTAGATGCCTCTCTGAGCCTATTTTCAATGTTGAAAAATACGATCCATATTTCCAATCACCGGACACAATCTTCAACTCCTCCTCTTCTACTGATCTATAAATGGGTACGAGATTCTCCATCAAATGGTTTCTCGTAACGTGATAGTTTTCTTTAGAGAAAATGAAAGTCCCAAATGACATGACGCCAGCTTCGGGTGCTTCTGCGGTCTTAAGGATGTCCTGCCAATAGTACCAGGAGTCATCTATCCATTTCTTTGTGATTTCTTTCGTAGGCCCTCGGAAACTGGTTCCGGGTCGGAATATGCCAGCGGCGACGCAGCTCACCGTATCCTCGTGGAACTTATCAGCGATCACCGATATTTGCGCTTTCCCGAGATTCTCTTGCAATATTTTAGCAACAGTCATTCCGATGATTCCGGCCCCGACAATCGCAACTTTTGGTGCGGATTTATCCATGTTTTCCTAGAAAAGAAGCAAGATAATAAAGCTTAAAGCAGTTATAGCTACCTACTGAACTTGTTTTAACCTTCATACAGGTCGCACCGCCGGTCAAACGACATTATGACCTTATGTTTTTTTTACAATACTAATAATTAACAATTATAATCAATCATAATATATTACATTGTACGTCGAAAAAGCATTAAGTAATCAATCTTTACTTAGTCAAATTTAACAAGCAAAAAATCAACTTGAATAACTTACAAAATAAATTTCGCTCCGCGTCAAACTAGTAATAACAATGCACTCTCGATGTTATTTGTTATGATTACATCACCACGTTATCAAAACGTAAATGTCGGCACTCATCCACTCATCAGGCTTATTAGTGCTGGCGAGGGGCGATGCCACCGAATTAGTAACAGATAATAAAATACTAGCCCGGTTTTTTTAACTCTACATGTGTTTTATTAAGTAAACTTCCTATTTCCTAACTAAAGAAGGAGCATTCTGTTGGAAACTCGAACTCGTATTATAAAATTTATTTTGAATTTATCTTTATCTCGTTTACTATTAAGCCTTAGACAAAATGTTTCGAAGTTCTTTTCTACACCTTTACACGCCTCGCTTTGTCGTTTGTTCTAAAGACTTTTTTTGTGCGTAACAGATTTTAACGCAACTTTTTTAAAAACATTAGAGTGACATTTTTGAATATAATAGTCCAATTCCATTAGAATAAGACTTGTCCACGAAATTTTACCTACCATTGTATTAATATGAAAGTATAAAAGAAATATTTTCTTTACAGAATCACGGCCTCCACGTAAAAATTACAATCAACTTTCATCAAATGAAAAACTAGATAACAGACAGCCAGAAGATATTCACATCGAAGAAGCCGAAGTGGAATCAGATGCAAGCAGTACCGACTTAGAAGAGCGAGACACGCGCGGAGTCTGCCCGCCTTGTGCGCATGACCGATACAACAACAACATACGTCGGCACACACATGATGACTTTAGCGATGATACGGATTACGGTAAGAAATTTCCACATTTTTTGTAACAGTTAAATCTTTATCGATTCATATCGATAAGAAATACTCGTGTTTATTACTCAAAAGGACTGACGAAAGAAATCGATAAAAATTGTTCTTGCACATGCGCATCACTGGACAAATCACAATATCCCAAGCCGCGTTCTGAAATAGTTAAAAAAAAAGTTTGTCTATTCCTTATTACTTGTCAATGTCAATCTGACGGCTGCTTTGGCTTTGTTTTACGTCAACAATTAATACGAGCGAGCTATCGAAGGGCTGTTTCTTCTTTTATTTTTTCGGGTTTTTCCGCATTAAACAATTTGAAAGAACCTCTGAAAATCGTTACCCAATTCAATTTTATCAACATGGCTAACTTAAAGTCTGATTTAGACGAGTACATGCTTCAGAAAGAGAGCCGTCGAGGCTACTTCACTCTTCCAAGTTTTTCCGTGTCGACACCAAGTTTTCTATCAAGAAGTTCCGAAGATTCACCTAGTGAGACTGCGACTTGGTTTCAGCGTGTTCAAAATGACTATTTTACTCTCGTAAGTAAACATTTTTACTCAAATATGATTATCATTTTAATATGCAACTATTATGAATCATTCCTTTGACCTGGTTCAATAACACCAATACAGTTTATTATCCTTTTTGTTCCAGAGTCGAACACAACGATTTATGTGCTTCGGTGTTTGTTTAGGGTTGGGCATGCTCTGCTTCATCCTATCATTTTTGTACATTCCATTGTTACTGCTGCAGGCAAAAAAGTTTGTTCTGCTGTTTACTTTAGGCAGCTTTTTCTTTATTCTCAGGTAAGAGATGATCTTATATAGTGAATAACATATTGTTTGATTGAACATTCAGTTTTAAGAAAATTTTAAAATAATGTGCTTTTTGATTACAGCTTTAGTTTCCTCTATGGGCCATGGGCGCATATGAAGTCTTTGTTCTCTAAGGAGAGAGCACTAACAACATCACTGTACTTCATCACAATGTTTGCCACACTGTACTGTGCCCTTCACCTGAGAAGTACACCTCTAACAATCATTTGTGCTATTGCTCAAGTGATCTCGTTGTTTTGGATGATGACAGCGTCAATACCTGGAGGGTCTTCAGGGGCCCGGTTCTTTGGCAACATGTTCAAGTCCTCAGTGTCGAACACACTGCCAATTTAACACATTAAAAATTTATTTGGTGCATTACTTGGAACATTATTATAATGAAATAGTGCAGCCACACGCATATTCTGTATGGAATTGGGTTTTTATAGATTATGGATGGAATATTGAAACATATTGTAAAAGTTTTTCCTAGTTTTTGATTCAATAAGACTGATTTATAAAATCAAGTGGATGGACTATTGCCATTAATGAATTGTATGAAAAATATTGCCAGCTAGCTAAATCTTAAGACCTATTAATTAATTAATAAACATATAAATACAGAATTTTGGTCAGTCATTCTGGAGAGAATAATTTTTTTTTGATAACTTTTGGTAAAATGGGAATTCAAGAACTGTATGTTCATGTGATAATATGTATAGCACAATTTTGTACCTATCTACCTACTTACATGAAGGTTAAGTTTAATAAAATAATTTAATATATTCAACTGTTTGTTGTTGATACATATCCATCATTTATTAATATTTATTTTAGTAGGCAAGGGCACCTTAGTCCTATTAAGATGCAATCCTTAAAGGTAAATATTTTGTTTTTGTAGAATATTCTCGGACTGAATAGGAAATGATAATTAAAAGTTATCTAAACTATCATTACAACACTAACTATTTAAATAAAAGGCTTATTTTAAACTAGCGGACCCCCAGGCCCCAGACGTTGTCCTGCCTGTTGTTTTTTTAAAATGTTTTCTTCCTAAGAACCATCCCCGTACTTTAAGGAATAACATAAAAAAAGAATTGGCCAAATTGGTACGGCCGAATTACTTACGCGCTTACCAACACATTTTGCGATTCATTTTTATATTAAAGCTATGTGTTGTTTTTGCTTGAACCCTACACCCTACTTACCCTACCCTACTTTTTGATTTATATGCTCTCAAGAAAAATAACTTAAGTGAACATTTGCGTGTTCCAGACGAGGCGCTGACGTGCAACGTGTGCGACCGGTCGTTCCCCACGCGCCGCACGCTCGCCGACCACCAACAGAAGAAACGACACTTTGGGTAAGTCACAACTTCTTGTTAGGGCTACATATCAATGTTTCATATAAATAAAATAAAATAAATAAATATTTCACAACAATCACACCAATTCTCTAGTCCCAAAGTAAGCTACGAGGCTTGTGTTATGGGTACTAAACAACGGATAAACATACTTAAATACTTTTTTTTTGTAAATAAATACATATTATACATGGAAAACACCCAGACCAGTACAAACACACTTGTTCATGCACACATATGTTTGTACTGTGCGGGGATCGAACCCGCGACCCTATGGTTCGATGGTGGATGGTGGATCAATGGTTTTAGAAGTCCGACATGTAGACCACTGCACCAAACGGTCGTCAAATACATACATACATTGACCTGACTCTGTGGTAGATAACTTATGCACTTGTGTTAAAGGAAACAGAATCAACAGAGGTATTAGTAAGGAGTTAGTAATAACTTAAATATTTTTTTATAACACCCAGAGTCCAAGACCAGTTCTATCAGGCATGTTCATGGATCTACACAAATGTTTTTCAGTGCGAGGGTCGCAACCAATCACTAAAATGGTCGTATCATTCATATAGACTTTTCAAAAGGAAACACCGCTGTTACAGTCTAGTTATGGAATACCTACTTGTTCTTTACTAGAAATACCTTACACAATTTCAATAGCAATCGCGTGAAAAGTTGAAAGCATTCAAGCGAATGAAATCATTCCACAAGTCAAGCAACATTCCAAGGCAAGACTTATTAATTTCTAATGTAATGTATATGTAACTCTTTTGGTAGGTATTGATTAAACCAAATTGTTGTTAGTCGAGTATCGGTTTCAAAGTGCCCCCATGTATTAGGTCCCGAGTTCGATCCCCGGACGGAGACAATGTTGGAAACCAATTATCAGTGTTACGGGTCTGGGTGTTTGTGGTAGGTGCCTTCGATATTTTGATTCCGATTCCCATAACACTAGTCTTGAGCTTCTTATTTTGGTATCAGAGAAATATGTATCTGACAAATAAATGGGGACGTGTTGTCCCTATTTATTGACTTTGAATTTTTCTCCAATTTTACGTTTAACACTGTTCACATACTTATTTGTAAACCAATAACTGCATATTAGCTACCGCCCGCGACATTATCCGCGTTCAAGTTCGAACAAATGTTAAGAGTTACTCTTACAAATAATATATAGAGATTGAATACTTAACCGTCCTCACTGCAGATGCAGCGCGTGCGACAGCCTGTTCCCGTCGCTGATGGCGCTGGAGCACCACAAGGAGGAGTTCTCGCACTGGTCCGACTCGTCCTGCTGCTCGCACTCGGAGTCGGACGACAGCGACGAGCCCTGCCACGACCGCCACCGGCTGCTCTAATGCCACCACCTCATTATTGCCGGGGACAAGCCAGCCAAGCTGGGCACGTTTGTTTAACTCTTCCATGCTTTTAGAGGTCGCTACGGACTCTGTTCTAGAGGTCTGAATGACTGTGATGCTATTTTTTTGGTCTTAGAATCTCTTGTCTGTATAATAAATACCTTCAGTTCTGTACATGTCATGGTTACATGAGGAGTCCCTGATTACCATCGTATGAGTGTGACCCAGACAAGAGGCATAACACAAAATTTTGACAGCTATGCAGTTTTCAGCCGAAAACTTGGTTTTCAAAGGATAAACCGAAAGGAAACGATGGAATGGAAAAGTAAAATTCAGTTATGTGCATCGATCTGTACATTGGCAATGTTTTACATTACGAAATGCCTACTTCATAAGGGCCTCCAATTTTCGATTTATTCAAAAGATAAATCAAAAAACAATTTCTACCTCGATAAATCCAAGTTTTCGACAAGAAATTGTTGTTCCTTTCAATTTCATCTTCATTCAGAGCCTATTTTCTTTTGGTTTGAGATAACTTACAATGTTTCAATAAAAATAAAGAAATTCTACATCAGACAGATTGAAAATGCGAACAGGGTCCGTAACACATCGTTTTTCTCCTTAAGTGATCCTTACATCAATTTTTTTTTGTACACCCGATACTATGTATCCTAAATTGTCAGTGTTATCAACATTTACAAGCTGATTTTATATCAGAATATATTTGATATTACGGAATTAAATTCAGTTTGCATTTGCAGCACATAAAAAATAAGCTTAGAAATTTCTTTTTCTTGATTTACTTTAGCTGTAAACTGAACTAACTGTAAACTATCCTCTGAAAAACCCTGTTAGACTGGTAACCCAACAAAGAAAAAAATATTTATTAAGTATGTACGTTTTATTACAAAATTGTAGCAAAATATTACAAAATAAATCCATACCTCTCCAAAAATTATCAATCCAGTGAACTTTGTGACGTTTATTAAATTATTCCCAAAAATTGTTGATCTAACTACTATGTACTAGTTTACAATATTTTTGTTGTCAAAGTTCATTTGATGTGGTGTTAACTTGTGTATTGGCGTTTCCCTTTCTGTCGCATCCACTGACCCGAATGTGTAGCGGTGATCGAGTGCCAAATGAAAGCGTGTTACAGTTCAAGTAGTTCAATCTTATTTTGTTTAACACATACATGTGAGCGAGACAAAATGGGAAACGCATGTTATCATTCCGATTGAAGGTAAGGAGAAGTAATCAAACGTTCTAGTATGGATTTTGACAGATTATGGTAACCTCTTGTATGCGGCTCGTACTCAAACGTGTCAAAATGACCATTCCGATGTGATCTCGTAAATAAGCACCGTGAGGTCACGTTTTCTATCGTGTTATTCGTCGGGTCGTAAAACTCGATGGTTCGGGTAGACACAAGCAAAACACCAAGATATAAAATAAAGCTTTTATTTACTTTTAACGTTAAGCCTAATTCTAAAGTCGATTTATGTGACGTATATACAATACAAAAATTACAGCCTAGAAATTTATTAAAATGCAAAGCGTGTTTATTAAACAACGAGAGTACCATAGGTAACATAGTCTCTCAGTTTCCGCATACAAGAGGTTAGTGAATAACCTTCAATGACTAGGCCATAACACCCGGGCTGGGCGCACCCACGCCGCGCCGCCGGTGGGACTAACTCCAATTTGATATTTTTTAGTATTTTCCATTATCGACGAGTCAAAATCGTTAACTAAACGAATACGCAGGTATAACATTTTGGTTCTAAGACGATAAACATGAGCTCTATAAATACATACTAGAATTATTATGCTATTGTAATTTCTAAGTTTATTTTCGAATACGTCTGAATCGTGTACAAGAAGACATATCATTTAATACAAACAAAAAAACGTCGTATTTTAAAGGAAAGAAAAGCTTTGTAAACATGAAAACTCGAAAGCATATCTCTTTGTAAATACTAAACATTTCTAAGTGATATCCCGGCAATAATGCATATCACGGTACTATCGTTACGACTGAAATCTAGTATTAGTAATGTAAATAAATTTAATAATAAGGTAAGAGTGTCGAGAGTAGAAGTAAGACTTAAGTCACAAAAAAATGTATGTGCCCCGTAAATCCCCCTCACGAGATCCCAAGGCATCTCCGACCGTAGTGCTATCGACTCCGATAGATCCACTGTAAAAATACCGCTAGTGTAAGTATTTTTGTAAAATATCGCTGTAAGTGAATGTCACCGTATGTAACTACCGGCTCGGTCTAACGAACGTTCATAAATAAAAATACGATTGAAAATATGTACAGAAATGTTTATTTTATAGGAAATCACATAACCACAGAGTACAGGCTACGACACACGTACGTACCGAGCTATGTCCGATCTCCCATAAAGGTACCGAAAAGCCGATCGCGGCTCGTATCGTCCGGGGGAGCGACGTACACATGTTTAATTTTTCATATCGAATAATCGGGAATACAAATCACGAATCTCTTACAAAAGCATAATACGAGTAAGTCTAGGGGCAGCCGCGCCGGGCCGCCGAGTACAAACCGTGGACTCGGCCCGGGGACCGAGCTAAGTCAGACACGAGTAATTAAATAGAAGAGTCAATAAATGCCATCGTTCGTCACGAGGGGCCGGCCCTTCGCCGGCAGCGGCCGGGTCCAGCGGCGGCTGCTCTACGCGGCACCGTTCACCAGCTCCGCCTTCGCCTTCGCCGGCTCGCGCCGCGGCTTCGTCGCGCCCCCAGGGGCCGCCCCCGCCCCCGCCGCCCCCACACCCGCACCCGCCGCAGCCGAGCCCTCCCCGCCCGGCCCCGACCCACCGCTGCTCACACCGTTCTTCCATCCACCTCCTGGAAAATGTTCAATCCGAGTTGATGGGAGCTGTAAACTTTCGTTCGATCCCCCCAGATTCGTCGTTCTGCGGCATTCGGGAAAACACTGCCGAGAAACGTGGCTCGAGAGGAACGAACGAACGATATTTGGCTACAATAAATAAGTACGGTCGGTGATAGACTTCCTAAAGCGACTGCGTACATTTACAGTATTTCGCATAGATGATCTGTGTTTAGTCAAGCCGCAGCTGCAGTGCGATGAGTTCGATCGCGCACACTAGTGATATTATTACACGATTAGGGGTAAATCTGAAAATCTTACGTCATGTGAGACGAACATGCATAAATATGAAACTATGTTTTTTTACATCGAAATATTCAAAACACAAAAAAGTTTTCCTTAAAATTACAGCCATGCATTTATCTAGCGTTAAAGCTATAGAAAATAGGTAATGCGCAGTATACAACAGAATTATTTAAAAAGATAAATAATATCATAAATAATGACAACACTTGTTAAACAAGACGCAAAAAGGGTAAGTAAAAAAATACAAAGTAACTTGATACATAGTGCAAATATTAGTAACTAACATTACCTAGTTATCTTAAAAACAATAAAATGTTCAAATAGATGAAGAAATTATTTACGTAATTTGAACAGATGGATCTTTTAATCACAATGAAAAACGATATTAGCAGCTACAAACTATATTGAATAAGCTTTAGTAATTATAACTTTGTTTCAAAGTGTGGATGGATGGAAACATAACTCTATAAGGTAAGTGATTGAAAAGGGCAGTTATTGTAATCTAATTCAAAACAATCCATATCGATTTAAGTATTTGTGAGTAGTGAAGTGTAAGTTACTTAAGTTGATCGAAAAAAAATATATCTCATCAGTGTCAAGCTAAACTTGCATGATGAATTTTGCTAGGTAATTTCGATTTTAATTTAGTGTCATAAAGGCAGCGAAGATACACAATTATACAATCAATTTACAGCTGATAATATAAAGTATATAGGTATACACGGGTTTCCTCTCATGAATTTTAAGCAGCGTGCACTTCAATGAGCAGTGTTGGAGCGAACCCTATCCAAAGTGAGTGTAGCACAAATGCGTGGCGATGATGTCAGAAAGCGATCTTCATGTAGCATGTTATGCCGGCACTTCACGCTCGCGCAGTGAAGAGACAACGCTCGTGTCGACTCGTGCGTCCTCGCCTCACCTCGTCGCCGCTCGCTATTTTGTCGATATTTTGGCTGAGATCAAAGCAGCGACTGGCGAGTGTGAGCGGGGCCTCTACACGCAGGCGTGCAGCTCAGTGTTCAGAGTAAAATTATAGTGAGCGGACGTGCACAAAAATGGAAAACGAATGGTCAAATGAGACCACCAAGTACTTTTTGGAATGTTACCAAAGTGAGCCAGTTATTTGCCCTAAACATTTTTGTGCACAGGAAGCATCCATCATCTCCTTTTCTTCCAGGGTTTATTAATGTTTATATGCACATATTTAAAGTAAGCAAGCGCACACAAAGCCGTTGCCGCATCGTCTTTTTCAACCTGCATCTTGGTGAATGGTTCGGCGGCAACTGAGCTAACCGAGCGTGAAGAGGGGTATCACTCGAGTAGGCCGTCCAAGCGCGAAGTGCCGGCATTAGTTGGTGAGGAGTCGGTATGTGTGCGTTACCTTGCTTCCTGCGGCGCCGGCGTCGGCTGGCGGCCCCGCCCGCGCCGCGGCCCTCGTCGGAGCTGGCCGACTCTGCGCAAACACACATGCATGCCCTCCGCACTCGCACGCGCCCGCACTCGACCCTACTAGCTAGGGCGCTAGCCCAGCACTACCGTGACTAGCCGTTCGCTATGTACAGAACTTTCTAGGATTTGATGTCGTATTGAATTTGATTTGGAAGGTATTCACAGTAATTTCATGGTTTCCTTCAATATTTTTTAATAATAATAGTCCTCCTGGCCGATTTCGACCACGGCGGCCAATCTCAACATGGATCAGCCAACTACGCAGGAAATATGTGCACAAGTGTGAGCGCAATACACAGGTGCACTTACTGTTCCATCACCCTCAAAGTTCGGTGAGACGGTAATCCGACATGATCGGAGAGAGATCGCACGCAGAACCAACGGCTTAACGTGCTTTCCGAGGCGCGGGAGTGTAACACCGCCAAATTCCCGACTCTGAGCTATTTTTGAAAAATTCGTGACAGAAAATCTCAGAAACAATTTTTGGCTCGACCTCGTCATTTATTTAATTCGAGATTAACTGATTTTAACTTGAAAGTAGTATTAGTGGTATACATATTTAAGCTTAGAGCGACTGGAAGATCTTCGTCTGTCGAAAAGTATCTTAGCTCTACTTTTTATCAGCAGCTCAAAAGTAGTGAGTGATTGACTGGTCCTGCCAAGATACAGTTATAGTTGAAAACATCTGGTAAATTGTTTGACTTATAAATTACTTATTATTTATACTTAGGCTTTTTTAAATTAAACAAGATAGCTGGCTGTTGTTAATAGTAAAACCAGCACCGAATAATATAGCAAAGTAATAAAGCAGATCACTGGGACAGTAAGGCAGCAGTTCTTTCACATAGCAAACGACTAATCATCTATTTCTATCTTATAAAAATGAAAAGTAGGAAACAGAAACATTCCATTCGTCCTGCTACAACTTAATGTACTAATTAAAATGTAAGACGATGGCCACAAACAACCAAAACATACAATGCATAATTATAAATAGGTATACAACTTACAAAATAGTTAAATAGAGCACTACACACTACATTTTAACTAGCACATTCAGTAATATTTTCAGATTTTTTTCCTACGCGACTAAACAGAGGAGTCTGTGTGTAAAAAGTAAAGTTATTGAATATAAAATTTAAAAAACGAAGATCACGTAAAATTTTATTCATAATTGATTTTCTTGTTGTAAGCAAAATAAAATTGTCGTAAAAAAAAAGCGAGGAAAATCCTATAGAAGGTGGCTTCGGTGTGTGTTACGAATAAGAGACCACACTCGCTAAGCTCTAACGAATTTCGTTAGAACGGGCAGTTCACTCTTTCTAGCAAGCTTCATATGTCCACAGAACAATTTTAAGAGTTCACAGTTTTTAAGCAAGCATTGTCTCTATTTCGTATTATACGGACGAGGCTGTATTCCCGTGATGCAATTGTAATAAAATCATTATACCTATAACCCTGTGCAACACGCTAGTACAGCTCAAATCACGTCACGATTCGTTCGGTCACGATTTTAATGCGATTGTGGTTCAGAAATAAAGCCTGAGGGCCTATTCCGAAAAACGAAATCCGTGAAAATGATACTTGTCTTTTCGTTTCTTGTCAAGTTAAAAACTTTGGCATCTTATGCACAACTAAGAAGGGCGACAAATTCGTAGCTTGATGTGCTGTCTGTGGTAGAGATGCCCGATCTATATCGATTTTTTTGAAAATCGATTCATGGCAATACGATCTGCCGATTTTTAGAATCGATTCAACGATGAAGTAAACGTATCATTTAGTTGGGATTTGGAATAAACGTATCATTTTGGTTGAGCTGGAATCTATATATATTAAGTTTTAAAGCCCATAACCTCAAACACCCCAACTTATTGTTATTGCAAAGGAATAATTAATATTATTTCACTTAATTTTCGTAGATTCCGAACGACGTAGTAGTCTAAAGTTCGAATTAAGTAATGATTAAACGCTGCGTAATTAAAATATTTTTAAATGAAAATTCACCCCTTTTTTATTAGTGGAATCAACTCTACTTTAGAGTCTGAACCAGCTAGCTCATTTAAGATTTTGTGTGTATCTACCACGTTGTATTATAAACAAACACCTTATACTTATACATTGTGTGTATCTACCACATTGTATTATAAACAAACACCTTATACTTATACACAAATATATTCATCTTCCTATGCAATTCCACTGTCTTTTAAATATTTTTATAAAATAAGATACGATTTTCCAAGATCGAATGAGATCGATTCAATGACAAACGATTTAGATCGTTTCAAAAAATTCGATTCAAAAGATCGTGCATCCCTAGTCTGTGGTCTGTAAATGATTCGGAATAGGTCCTCTGTAGCGTGTGTGTGTGCGTGTGTCTGTGTGTGTGTGTGTGTGTGTGCAGGCGTGTGCGAGCAACGAATGTTCGGTACGCACCCCGGTCGGCGCTGGACACGTCCTGCGAGTCCAGCACGGAGCTGTCGTCGTCCGTCTGTCGTCGCCGCTCGTCGCGCCGCCGCCCGCTCTGCCAACGAATATTGCGTTAAATACTTTATATCTACTTCAGCTAGTTGTAGCTACACAGTGTAATTAAATGACGTCAGCGAAACGTCAGTAGGCACCTCGTGGTTCCCCGCCAGGACTGTCTTCTCGCCCCATTCACACTAGTTGTTCGTGTGTGTTCTTATTGTAATTCTTTAACCCGGATACCAATAAAAGTAATGTTAATCAGTGTATTATTTATAAAGTTATACCTAATAATAGGCATGATGACACCTAACTTAAATATTTTTAAGACCATGGTATTTTAAAAACATATAAAGCATAACATATGGAGCTAGTAAACTAATTTGTTTCTAAAAAGCTGTAGAAACCAATTTTTATTTACATAGAATTAAATAAATAGTCAATGAATTGACTTCGATTTCTGATAATATATAATGACGTCAAATTATAGTACCTGGGAGTACTATAAAAAACCGGCCAAGTGTGTGTCGGACCACGCATAAAGTTTTTGGCTCCGCGCCGTTTTGCATTTCTTGCATCATCATCATTTCCCTGGTCATCATTGTAAAGTATATATTTTTATATTATTTATAATTTCGAAAGTATTCATCACAGGATACCCGAAACAATTTTAAATAAGAGTTTCCGTGCTTGTTTCTTTACGTGAGAGATTTGAAGTTTATAGGTCTAAGACATTAGAAATTACAGGGGGGGACACACCGTGTAAACGATTTTGGCAGGCAATAACTCGCAAATGGTAAAGCTGATAAAAAAGTGTTGTATGGAAACCCTATCTTATTTTCATAGTCCTTTTTAACGATACCCCACACAAGGGGGTGCACTCAAAAAAAGAATTTACCCTGCCCCCCCCCCCCCTTTATATGTATAGAGAGGTCCTTAAAAGGGGTAATTTTTATTTTTCGTATTTTTAAAAATGAGATCTATATGTGAAGTATCCTCGAACCAATTTACATGCAAATCAGTCCATAAACGTGGAAGATATTCTGCTGTGACAGACTAGGACGGACTGAACGATCTTATAAGGGTTCCTTGTCGGACTACGGGACCCTAAAAAGCTGTGGAAACCATTTTTTCGAATGAGAATAACGTGACGTTACGTTAGAGTACTTCCGTACAAAATCTATGGAGCCAAATCGTTTTGAAAGACTATGTCAACGATTGGCCTATTGTAAGTTTTGTTGGAGCAGCTAGCAGCTAGCAGCTAGCAGGTCACGAGGTGCATGTACCGCGGGACTCACATTGGCGCGCGGCGGATGCGGCGTGTGCGGCGCGTGCGGCTGGTTGAGCTGGTGCTGCGGCGGGGCGGCGTGCTGCGCGTGGTGCGGCGCGCGCGCCCCGTGCCCGCGCCCGTTCTCCAGCGGCACCCGGCGCTCCTCGCCGCCCCCCGCCCCGCCGCCGCCCCCGCCGCCGCGGCGCTCCCCGCGCTCCCCGCGCTCGCTCGATCTGCAATGTGGCGACATAAATTAAAATAGTCCTCCTGGCCAATTTCGACCACGGCGGCCAATCACAATAGAGATCAGCCAACTGCGCAGGAGGTATTATAGTGCACAAGTGTGGCGATATGTTATAATAACAGGACTTCATCGCACAAATCCAAGACGCACCGGGGACACGCACAAAATGCAGGCTTCTGAATTGCGTAAAAGTATGCGCATACGAATTTCACTGTGCGTTTTATTACAGAAAAAGTAACCACAGGGCCGCAAGTTGTTTATCCAGTGACTCGACATTTTTGTATCACAGAAGCATTTTTAGCACAAAACATCCTGTTTTAAACACTGTCCAAGTTAGAAAAGCTAAACCCCTAGTTTATGTAAAGTTAACATCAGAAATTATATCGATTTGAAAATGTAATCTAGTGCTTTAGTATGATAAGTATTTATTAATTTGTAATAAATATTAAAGATTTTACAAAGAATTATTATTATGCTGAAAAGAATAAATTAATTCCTAACAACTAGGTATCATATTTTTCCCGTCATTCGACATAAGACAAAAAACGTTTCGTAAATAAAACTTATTTTGAATCAAATTATATTTTTAATTTCCTTCCGAGTGGTACAAAATGCTAAATCCTTGTCCAAGCCCTGCCTAATATTTGAAACAGTGATTATGGTATCACGATATGGACCATTATTTTTTTAATAGCCCTGCATATGCAGTGAAATCGGGCAATTCAATGACGATATTTTAACAATCGACGAACATAAGGAGGTCCCTGTGGTACAGCCGTAAGAATAAAGATATAAACACATAGTCACCTGTTGGCGCGCGGCGGGCGCGGGCCGCGCGGCCGGTAGTCGCCGCGCTCCTCGCCCACCTCCGGCGTCATGCGGCGCCCTCCTGCACACACCAACGTTACAACTTACTCAACTTTAATATAATAATAATAATATTTTCACTTCTCATGCTCGAAAAAGTACTACTTTATGCAGGATCTAGGCGACATAAAGTTGAATTTTATGCACTTGTGCATAAAAGTAGCTTTTTAAATGTGTCTACACTAAGGCAGTGACCATTTAGCCCATACAGCCAAAAACAATTAATTGTACATGGATAAAACTTGCTAATTTATAATATTTCCTTCCCTATTTGCATTTTTGATTTATAATAAGATAATACGAAAAAGAAACTAAATATCAAAACGTGTTTACCACAAAAAAAAACATTATTCCAAAATAATTTAAGAATAGGCTATATATTTTTTTTCTTTGCCCGAAAATTATGCAGGAAAATTAAAAAAAGTAAAGTAGCGGGAAAGAAGCCGTGAACTTTTCGTATTGAATTTTCTCAAATTATTGTTTTAGTTCTCGCAATCGAAGTGAAAAGCAGAGTTTACAACTCGTGCACAAATCATTTTTATCCTCTACTTCATCATCTGCCCTCGCCCTGCGGGCTCGGGCATATAACGATCTCGGATAAAAATGACTTGCTTTATGCTCTCGTTGTAAAATCTACTATTTCAACACACTTGCTCATAAATTGGTTTTTATTTCACTGCAATTGGACTAATAATGACACCTATAATCAAACTGGGACTTTTACATTGCTATAACTCACTAGTGAGTTATAGATTTTGAAAAAGAAAACTTCAAAGTCCCCATTTTGTACGTGGCAGAATAGGCGCAACCCCTATGCGCGGAAATAAACTTTTTATCTACTAAATAAAATGAGTTTTTATTGTTATTTTATTCACAAGTGTGTTGAAAAACGTCATATGATACACGTGTATATTGATGATTACCGTCCTCGACTCTCTTAAGGGGTCTCAGTGGCGCCTCGGCGGTAATCACCAATATTACACACTAGTACCATAATGTACTATTATTCACCTTATCGGCAAAAACATGTAACATAAAGAAAATAATACACGAGTATTTTAAGTGCAGTTACATACATGTTGGTAGAATGGCAAGCCCCTGCCCTCGAAACTAGGATAGATCTTAGCCATTCACGCGTGATACCGTGACCAAGGAAAACGGGTTTCATTTTTATATATATAGATAGATTAAAAAAAATTGGTACACTATTCAATATATAAGACATCATATTTTTAAAATTTATCATTCACCATGTCATTAAACTATGACAAATTCATGATTGTTGTTATTTAAATGTGTATTTTTATGAGATTGCTATTGATTGTCATGTTTTTGGATGAAAGAAACATTACAGTATTTAATAAAAAAAAATGCGTTTTCATTACTGTAACTGAACTGAATCACGACGTGCAGCCGCATTACTATAATGTATTTAAAATAATGATGGAAATACTTAAATACATTTATACACCCTTGACTCAGCTCGCAACCATATTGACTTGCATTAACAGTACTGGTAACCGAGTGTATTCTGTACAATGTTTATAGCTCGCTTTAACGTAGGCCCTAGATCGAGGTAACATATCGGAATCGTAAATACAATAGCAAGATTTTGCCTCTAGCCTTGCCTCCACCGGGTAGTCCCGGCAGAACATGTGCGACAGGGGCCATAGGCTAAGGACTCACGAATTGCTTTTCTATATCTATATAATTCGATATCTATGTAAAAAGTCAAAGCACATTTCACAGTTCCTGGGTCCCACTGAAACCGGCGATTTTCAACCGCATGCTCTGCGGTCGGTTTGCGGGCAACCATCGGTCCTGGCGACTCACGGTATTCAACCGCCAAGTTTGCGAATAAAACTCCATTCCTCCACCGCGATGAGCGCGTGAAAACCACTTCGTAAGACATACTGAGCAAAGTGGAGGGTACTGGGGGTTCCTTCTTCAGGTTCAGGGAGGTTACTTAAGTAAAACCTATGTAAAAGGGACCCGATCGCCGCGGCGCCGTATGGGTAACAATCGGGAACAACGCTAGGTTATGTTTTCTTCTTGGCGTGTCGACTCCCACTTCTGAATCATATTTTTGAAGATCAGAACTCGAACACCGACACAGAATTATCAGGGGTCTCGTAGAGATCCTCGCATGTGCTATGGTCTAGGGCAGTGGTTCTTAACAGTTGGTCCGAGGACCGCTACTAGTCACCACGCGCAGCTGCTGGTCGCTCTGCAGCCGCAGTACACACAGTACGTACCGGGCGGGTAGCGCGGCGGCGGCGGGCGCGGGGGCGGGAACGACGCCGAGTTGCCGCTCATCACCACGCGCAGCTGCTGGTCGCTCTGCAGCCGCAGTACACACAGTACGTACCGGGCGGGTAGCGCGGCGGCGGCGGGCGCGGGGGCGGGAACGACGCCGAGTTGCCGCTCATCACCACGCGCAGCTGCTGGTCGCTCTGCAGCCGCAGTACACACAGTACGTACCGGGCGGGTATCGCGGCGGCGGCGGGCGCGGGGGCGGGAACGACGCCGAGTTGCCGCTCATCACCACGCGCAGCTTGCTGGTCGCTCTGCAGCCGCAGTACACACAGTACGTACCGGGCGGGTAGCGCGGCGGCGGCGGGCGCGGGGGCGGGAACGACGCCGAGTTGCCGCTCATCACCACGCGCAGCTGCTGGTCGCTCTGCAGCCGCAGTACACACAGTACGTACCGGGCGGGTAGCGCGGCGGCGGCGGGCGCGGGGGCGGGAACGACGCCGAGTTGCCGCTCATCACCACGCGCAGCTGCTGGTCGCTCTGCAGCCGCAGTACACACAGTACGTACCGGGCGGGTAGCGCGGCGGCGGCGGGCGCGGGGGCGGGAACGACGCCGAGTTGCCGCTTATCACCACGCGCAGCTGCTGGTCGCTCTGCAGCCGCAGTACACACAGTACGTACCGGGCGGGTAGCGCGGCGGCGGCGGGCGCGGGGGCGGGAACGACGCCGAGTTGCCGCTCATCACCACGCGCAGCTGCTGGTCGCTCTGCAGCCGCAGTACACACAGTACGTACCGGGCGGGTAGCGCGGCGGGGGCGGGCGCGGGCGGCGGGCGCGCTGCGGGGGCGCGCCGCGCGGGGGCGGGAACGACGCCGAGTTGCCGCTCATCACCACGCGCAGCTGCTGGTCGCTCTGCAGCCGCAGTACACACAGTACGTACCGGGCGGGTAGCGCGGCGGCGGCGGGCGCGGGCGGCGGGCGCGTTGCGGGGGCGCGCCGCGCGGGGGCGGGAACGACGCCGAGTTGCCGCTCATCACCACGCGCAGCTGCTGGTCGCTCTGCAGCCGCAGTACACACAGTACGTACCGGGCGGGTAGCGCGGCGGCGGCGGGCGCGGGCGGCGGGCGCGTTGCGGGGGCGCGCCGCGCGGGGGCGGGAACGACGCCGAGTTGCCGCTCATCACCACGCGCAGCTGCTGGTCAATCTCCAACTTCTCAGCTCGGAGTTGTTCCACCTCCTGAACATAACGTGTAAATACGATCAAAACTAAGTTCACTAAATTAGCTCTCATGCACTTGGAACGCACTGATGTTTTGAAAACTTTGGTAAACGATGATTTCGTAACCAAATAAATTTGGTCCTAGCTACTACCGCAATATGAACTAAAGAGGTTCTTTCTTAGACAGTGTCACGACGCCGTCATTTGAATTTGATAGCGGCAGGCGCTTAGAGACCAAAGGGTGAAATGCAGAACGGATGTACATAGATACAATTTAAGTTGTCCCGTAAGTTTAAAACAAGATACCGTCTTTTCTATTTCCTTGATTAAAATTATTTCTATAATTCTGAGTAGTGTATTTATTTCTCAATTAAGCAAATTTTTCATTTTTTTGATGCGCGCAATGAGGCACGAATTATTATATTTTTCAAATTTAATACTAAATAATTTTCATACAAATTTTATATGTCTCTCCACCACCTTGTCAATTTTGTATATTAAGAAATAAATTTTTCTTACTTTAATTTAACTTTTTTTTGGTTAAAATGACCACTTATTATCTAAATTGTCAGATTGAAATAGGCTGGAATTAAAAGGAAACAATTTAGTCATAAGATTAGCGTATTAAATGTTTGTCTCCATTTTTGTTAATTTCGTAACTCAGGGTTAGTAACGACATTTTGGGCACAATTACAACAACAATTCTACCATTCGATTGTATTTTTATAAAATGGCAACATTTTCTCAAGTTTGTCAAAATATTGACATTAAGATGCCCGTATTTTGCTTCGCAGTTTGAGGTTGGTGTATGACACGCATTTTGTTAAATATCAATATCAGGGTTAATAACGCGATTTTCCTATTTCCGGTAAGTGCAATTTGTCAGTTATTTGCTGATTTTTCTTGCGTAAAAGATATAATTACCGCTGGGATATAATTTATTGTCAAACCAATAGCGATTTTGGTAGCAAATATTTTTGAAGTTAGGATTTCTCAGTTTATTTTATCAGTTTCGTAACGTTTCGTTACGTTTCGTTACGCAACGAAACTGAGCTCTCAGTTTCGTTACACTAAGGTCTCGTTCATATGAGTTTGTGACATAATTTTTTTTTAACATTAGAAATCAAGTACTATCCCAAATAGAAAATAATATGTATAAATTAATTTAATACTATAAACTAAAAAATATATTTTAACGTTCTATGAAAATAATTTTATAAAATATAATGAGATTATTAAACATAACACAACCTAAATAAACTATTAAAGCATTGCAATATATATTATATACATTTAAATAATTTCAGGTATGGCACCGATGACTAATGCAGAGAGGCAAAAAAAGTATAGACAAAAGTTAAAAGAAAATAATCCGGAAAAATATAATGAAAAAAGAATAGCTATTTAATAGAATAGTTAATTATTGATTTAAACTGTAAATAACAAAAGGTACAAAAACTTTTTGTTGAGCATTTTACTATTTTAAAAACCTTATAAAATGAGGAAATCTTCAAACTTATTTGTAAATCCTATGTAATATATTTTTTTATCTACAAACCGGTCAAAAGAGAGGTAATTTTTTTTGTTGGTAAAAGTTTTGAGTTAAGACCAAAATTTTAGATGTTTCCAAGCCAATATCTGAAACTTTTTTGTATTCAGCCAATAGCAGGATGATTCAAGTATAAAATAAAGAAAACCGTTAACGAAAAAAATAACATTTGTAAAAATAGCATGAAAATAACTGATTCAAGGTAGAGGTTTTCCAAAATTTTTAAAAACTCGAAAACCTTATGACTTTTAGTAAGGTCATTTTTTGTTATTTGGTAGATTTCAATGTGGCTAATGTGTCTGTTGGTCTTTCACTCCTTTACGGGTGAACGAATTTTCATGAAGTTTAGTATAGAGGTAGTTTGTTATGTAATGTGAAACTAGACTTACATCTTTACGCGTTACTTTTGTGTTACTTTAGCGTTACCGCAACATAGAAGTATCTATGTTACAAAGTGGCAAAATCTAAGGCCTTACCCAGTTCATGTTTGTTTGCAGATAAGATTGATTTTTGACAAGGTTTTTGCAATTAGTACAAAAATGTAGATTTAAGTTAATTAATAAAGTTGATTTATGCCATAAATATTTTATTTATTTTAATGCTTATGTGATCTCACCCTTACCTTATCAGTTTCGTAACAATTTATCAGTTTCGTTACAATCTCAGTTTAATAACGATTTCGTTACGGTACATCTATTCTGCATTTCACCCCAAAATCAACCTATGTCAAAAATTTGCGCAGCCACTTTTGCAAAAGGATTAAGACGCAGGTCTCTTGACGGTCGGACAAATGTAAAACCAACATTTCTTGTACAACACAGGACATTTTCACAAATACTTGAATTAAAAAACCAAAGATTTCTCACTTAGTTTATATATTATATAGTGAAGTTGGTAAAACATAATTTTTAAGGTTTGCAAAAATATTTACTGCATAGGACCTTCCGAAATTAACTTCTAATAAGTTAATCTAGAAATTTACACATACATTTGAAACATACAGGGGGGGGGGGGGTCCAGCACAGTACCTTGAGGTGCGCCACGTGGTATTCGACGAGCACTTTGGCGTTGGCGATGTTCTCGCGCGTGCCCACGAACACGAACGGGACCATGCCCTCCTCGCGCGGCGCCGACGGCTGCGGCTCGTTGTCGCCCTCCACTTTCACCTGGTGATATCCACACGTCAATCAAACAGTTTTAGGTACGTATTACAACAGGCTGGTTCACACGGTATCCGGGAGGCCCGTAAGGCGTGTCAGTATGTAAGTACAGGCGTCCCGTGCGGGAACACATAATATGAGACGCTAGAACATCGTTTCACCGTTCCGTTCCGGGTCACAGAGCACGTATTGAACGCACATTTCAGAGCAGTTAGAGCGTCACCCGTGGAGAGCAGCGTCCACAGGTACAGTACGCACCAAAAGGCTCGCACGAAACGGATTATTTTTTTACTACGTCCACTGTATCGGCAGCGAGTATCAGCAATCGGATTGCCGATGACACTTTCCTTAGGATTTTTGTAGATCGGTATTCCATATGAGGGTCTCCCTCGCGCGGACACAACATACGGGTCTATTGGATAGCTGTGGAACCAGCCATAGGTGATTCAAGATCGTTTTCCTACCACACAGAACTAACGCTGTGGTTCACGCTGATAGATGATAGGCGGAACTCAAAAACTTCTCAACAGCGTGACAGTAAAACCATACATAGAGACCAGTTGCGTTCGGCATTGTCTAGATGACCATTTTAATTTTTTTACGCTTATGTTCGTATGTGAATAGTCACAGACATACCAGTTCGAAGGCTTATTTATTTCAAAAAACGAAATCAATCAAAACTCTATTCCAACGTTCCTTCGTTTGAAACATACGTGTCTAAGAAAACAATCATCTAAGTAAACAGGCATCTTATAAATGGCTTGATGTGATGATTATGTAAAAAAAAGAACTATATTGTTATGATGGATGTTCGGTGTTATATTACCGAACATGTGTCGTCAGCGCACCCGTTCGCGATGCATTTATTTTACCTAATTCACCCACATCACACTTGATTCACCCCGATCTCCAACAATGGATTTCGTTTTTCGTAATAGGTCTCCTGGTGTCAGGCGACTCCGCCTTGGCGCTCGTGCAGACGATGCCGCCACCGCGCTGTCCAAGCTTAATTTTACCGTTCAACGATACTATGTCATACAATGCTGGTTAGTTTAGTGCTTAGTGTCACGTGGCGATCTCAGTAATCAGCAATGTATATGCAACAGTAAAATTAACGCTTAGACAACGCCGCGGCGGAGCGGTGGCGGCATCGTGTGCACGAACGCTTACGTGTGTAAATTTGTTTGTCTTATGACACCTTATTTGTAGGCAGATTATTAAGATGTTCTACGTTTACCTCTTAAATTAGTCATCTGAACAAGCTCGTAGTAAGAGAAGGCGACGTCTCATTTGGATAGTAGTTACACGACTATTCGATGAAAACTTATCGAAAGAAAAATGTCATTCCTACCAGTATCATACGTGCGCGCGATTGCTAAGGTACGACATTTTCGTCGAGGTCAACCAATCATTTTCCAATTGAGACGACACCTTACGTGTATTTGAAACAATGTAAGAACAAGTTAAGTAGCAAGAATGTTTAACATTTTGCCTTCCCACCAGTGGAGATGAAGACAACTTATGCTAAAAAACCTAGATCATTACTGTTCAAACCGCTTTGAATATCTACTTGATAACTCAACTACTTTTGACCACTATTACACAGATTTACAAATTTAGATTCATTGCATAAAAATTTAGTCATGTATGTCAGCATGAAATTATCCAAAATAATTGTTATACAGTTATTTAGTTCCTACAGAAGAAAAAAGAGGAGAAACATCCTGCGCGAATTCATTTGTGCGCTTTAATGTTTTCTAGCTCAGTAGATATTATTCCTACATAAAAATATATAGATAACAAAAACGTTTTAGAAATTATGTTAAAGGAAGCTATTCTAACGTACTATATAACTGTAAAACACAAATATAAAACGAAGTTTGAGAAATATTTGCAGCCACACACAGCACAAATCATTTTTGACACACAAAAAGGAAAATCTAAATAGAAAGAGAATCATGCATTGCAAAATCGAAGACCAATTGTGAGCGATTTCAAAATTTTATGTCTTATCAGATATTTTTTTTACTTGTGCTATTATCCCTCCCTTGTAGTATAGAAACTATTCTAGTCTATGATAAAAATAAATAAATATTATAATAGACAATATTTAATTACAATCGAATAAAGTTGATGCACTTAGTTTCTGTATTTGTTACTACTATAAAATTCTGCATTTTATTTCTATGAGAATTTTTTAAATATGACATGGCCATCCATGCATCATCTTTAATGAATAAATCCATCATATAATTTTATGTTAATTTAGCACTAATAGTAAGTGGTAGACAAAGCCTGAAGTTTGTATTTGGAGTCATATCATTAAATTATAATAACAATGAACTTACTAAAGATTTCTTATGGTGAGAAGGTATGTCTACTGGAGGTTTTAGGTTGAGCTCACTTGGGTAGATCTAAAAGTTTCCAATCATAAATTTTAGTACAAAGGAAGAGATGCATGCCTTATTAAATCGTGATCATTAATAAGACATGGCGTGATCTCTCCGTTATATTAAGTTACGACTACCCTACCCGCTAGCAGCAGCCGCGGAAAGCGCTCATGCGACAACCACAAAGCACGCACTCAAACACCTTACGAAAACATTTAATAAATTCAATTGTTTTACTTTATGGTCGAGTAACTTCACGAACACATATTTAAGAGTGAGATACACTTATCGTTTTGTAGTTAGCAAATGCGTACACGAAGTTTTTTTTATTGTGTAGTAGCAGTGCGTGTAAATACATGAGCGAAAACATCATTTTCGTCACGAATGACGTTGAAACCTAACGATTTCAAAGCATGCTCAATTAGTACAAAATTGTTTTAAAGAATCCGGAAATTTCGTTTAATTGATGGAAAATATGTAGCCAATTGTTTTACGAATGCTAAGGATTTTCATACACCGATGAACCTGACTTGTTACATCAAGGAAAGCGAATCTTTTACTGTATCTGAAAGCATAAACAGCTTGGTATATTTTGAGATTTCTTTCAGAAATACTATCTCACAACAAGTAAGAGTCAAGTTCATCAGTATCTTGCTTACATCTAGATGTAGCCGCAACATGGTCAGTGCCACCTAGGATTATTTTTACTGAAAATACGATACACAAAAACTCATTCACAGAATTGTATGGAGGGACGGAACATGTTGCGAATCAGTAAGTTGTCTCAGACACACCACCATCGGTCGAGATTCCTTTATTCTCACATGATCAGATCAGGCTCATCGCTATAGCAGTAAGGGCCTAGAACTCAATTTGACTTTTTTGGGCTATTGAGCAACAGGACGAACTGGGACTAACGAACAGGGACAAGGTGAGAGCCAACCACGTTTAACCTTGGTATTTCAAGTTTTACCTTTGTATTTCAAGTCTTTGAATAACAAAATTACACACTGATTAATTCTTTTTACCGCCCTTACCAGTATTGTCAAGAATAGTGTTAAGGGGTTATTAAGCACCGATGCGTTTGATCAGTTGAGCATCTAGAGCCGTACACGGATGGTGGCGGCGGTGATACACCTTCGTAAGGGCTTGTTCACACGAGCTCCGTCTGTGGCAATTCGTCCAAAACTTCCTCATTGGTGGCGTGTATTGTATGAAGAGATTTAGAGGAATCGCCAGCGACGGAGCTTGCGGGCAGCACGGCGCGGGTACTCACGCGCACTACGCCGCTCTTGTCGACGATCTCCTGAATGACCTTCCCGTTCTTGCCGATGACCTTGCCGACGAGCGCGCGCGGCACCGTGATGGACTCCTCGGCGTACTCCAGCAGCGCGCGCGCCGACCGGACCGCCTCAGACGACTGCACAATACATTACAATTATTGATACATCTAATCCTACGTATCAAACGACACGAAAAAGCAGACATTTGCAAACAACAGTTTTGAATTTTTTTTATCACTTACTACTGGTTATCGGGTTAATGAGTATTGGGTACTCACTGTTAGCATTAGATCAGTGAGTACCTAATACTCATTAAAATAGCCCGCGTTTAGACCCGATAACCAGTAATTAGTGTTAAAATGCAACGCGAAAGTTTTAAACCATAAATTGTTCTCAACTGACTTTGAAAAAAATTGTTAAAATTGTAAATGATGTCTTACGTTTGCTGTGTTCGTAAAATCTATAGATATCTGCTTTAACTGTCAATATTACATTAATTGTGAAGAACACCAATGAAGACATATACTGGCCCTTGGAAATCATGCAGGTCTCTTCCATGTTATGAGTAAGATGGATGCAGATGTTTCGCTGCTATTTATAACGCCGATGGAATATTTGTCGGACGCCTAATACTACCGTTCGGGCCACACCTCGAGCCCGGCGGCCCTGTGGCGTCCGCGTCACGATGTGAGCACGCGGCCCGCGGCCCGTGAGTCTGCGGGCGCGCGGCCGGCACGACGAACCGAGCTATGAGTTCGACGCGCCGGGAATGTGCTGGTATACGAGTTCGACACGCCGGGAATGTGCTGGTGTAAGAACTCGACGCGCCGAGAATGTGCTGGTGTAAGAGTTCGACGTGCCGGGAATGTGCTGGTGTTAGAGTTCGACGCGCCGGGAATGTGCTGGTGTACGAGTTAGACGCGCCGGGAATGTGCTGGTGTACGAGTTGGACCCGCCGAGAATGTGCTGGTGTACGAGTTCGACGCGCCGGGAATGTGCTGGTGTACGAGATGGACGCGCCGGGAATGTGCTGGTGTTAGAGTTCGATGCGCCGGGAATGTGCTGGTTATAAACAGTTCGGAGCTATGTTGAATCTGCCCTGGCGGTGCAGCGCGTCTGGCATGTTTGCCGAGAACAGAGTCGACGATTTTTTTGCAATTATGAGAAAGAGCGGCTTCTTTTTTAAATTATATCGCGTTAGGAAATGTAAAAATGAATTAGTTATGGCTATTACGAAAGTGGCAAAATGGTGGTTGGTTGATCTTTGACAGCTGTAAGATTATATTTATTTGAGTAGGCAATATTGGTGATGTAAACATTTATATATAAATTTAATCTTTATAACTACCTATATGCATGTGAATTTATGAATTGATGAACTTGTATTTGAGTATGTTTCGATGAGTTGAATTTTTGAAATAAATGATTTATTACTATTATTTTTTTTGTCCTACAGTTGTAAAATGTAGGTTTTGTTTAAGCCACGTTCATGTACATACTACCCGACCATTGCGACATGGATTTTAGAATTTTAATACTGAACATAGTAGTCCAGTCCTCCCGTATAGATTTCCAGGTCAAATGGTTACAAGCAGCCTCCATCCAGTTCGATACTGCGATAGTCACACAAGATCGTCAGTCCATCTAGCCGGTACACGCCTTACAGTATGCTATCTACAGAATCTCGTACCATTACGTCTCTTGCAAAGTTCATCGTCAGGAAGGTCGCATCCCTCGTCAGGGCAGCAGGCAAATACTACTACAAAAAACGAAATCCCAGTTCTTTCGTTACATAATACACACATGACTGGTAATGGCAATTATTGCTATTTCTTGTTAATTTAATTAGCATGCTAAATTTCACAGCATAGCATGCTACGCGCTATTGCTATGATAATATGAAATTTCATCGAAATTGAGAAATAGCGTTAGCGTATAATAATAAATTGCGAAATTGTGACTGTTGTATGCAACGTACATTTTAATGTTGTGACTAAGATTAGAATTAAATTTGACTTTATTAAAATGAAAACTGTTAGATAATTCAATCTAGTCACGAAAAGACAAACAATTTCATTCAAATAAACAGTTCAATAAACCGCACGCAAAATACGACTCTAAATGCAAGGATGCCGTATTCTCTTCTCTTTCTTCACTCGGGTAACAGCAGCACACACAGGTACAGGTAGGTAGCAGCTAAAGCAGTGCGTGCGAACAACGATGCCAGTGCGTGCGAACAACGATGCCAGATCTCCTGATTTTTCGGGGGATCTACTGATTTTCTTAGAATACGGTAGTTGACACCACCAATCGTTGACGTACTTTTTATCAACTGTCAAAACGCTTTTCTTCATAGAGCTTGTGTGGGAATAACACACTTTGACGTCATCGCGTGCAATGCCGACTGAGTGACGAATTATCATTTGAATTCCAATTAAAAATCAAATAATACAAACTGCAGAAAAATATTAGTGTAAAGGCATCTGAAATTATGAATTATTTTAGAGAAAATCATATAGTGGAAACAAGCCTATTCTACTGATCTACTGATTTTCACTGGAAATTACAGATTTTTTTCAAATAATTGGTTTTTATTTCAAAAACCTGCGTGAAAAGCAATAGAAAATTATTATGGTTAGGTTGGCGCTACATAAATTTCATTGTAAAATGAACATAAATAGATGGATACATAGTTGAAAATTGAAACTCGAATCTTGCTCCAAAGTCAGTGAAATAAACCAGTTTTACTCACACCCCCGCGCTAAGATTACCTGACTAAATGTAATATCACAGTATATTGTATCATAAATTACTTATTACAGTCATACATTTTACATCATACATTTTACAGTCGTGCTTTTGAATATAATGCAAATTTTACTCTGAATTTAACGATAAAAAAAAATTAAATTAAATATATTTTTTAAATTAAATTTAATGTTATTTCAATGCCCAATGTTTTATTTAATAAAATTGCGTCTCCTGATTTTATGAAACAAATTCCCATACATCTCCTGATTTTTTCTAGTCCCATCTTCTAATTTCATAAAAATGGATCTGGCAACACTGCGTGCGAATCTATGAAAGCAACGAGACGTCGCTGTCCGTGAATTTTAGCAGTCACGTGAATTTTAACATTCACACAATTTAGCATCGTCAAATAATTTAATTATTGCTAACGATAAAATAGCATGCTAATGCCAATTATTCCATTACTACACATGACATCACGTCAAGCTAAGAACTGTAACAGCTTATGTGCATATAATAAGGGCGATTCAGCGATAAAAATGTCAGCTGTTGTCTGTACAACCAAAAACGACTATCGTTTGACGCATTTCGTTTGTTCGTAGTAGGCCTTCTGATTTAGGCTATAACTAGAGTTTTCAGTACCTCGCCGCAGATCTTGAAGGTGCAGGAGACCTCCTCGAGCTCGATGTTGGTGACGCCGGGCACCTTGCGCGCCGCCTGGATGTTGGCGCCGTGCGTGCCGATCGCCAGCCCCATGAGGTCCTCGCGCACAGAGAACTCGTCCGTGTACCTACGCGACGAGAAACACGTCGCATAAGTCTTACAATAGTGAATAGGAAACACACTGGCTTCTTTCTGATTAAAAATACCATTACTAATTGTCAATGCTTTCTTTGCGCCTAGAGTATAAAGTCACCTAGAGGGTAGCTTTTAAAACAAACATTAGAATGTTCGTAGCCGTATCTCAGTAACTTTGATACAAACTATGCTTGAGGCACCGAGCGTGCAATGCAGTCGGCAAAAAATAGCATTTTTATTCTACTAAGCTACTGTTTTGGAGACTCTTTAGGTCCTAGAGAGTCGTAGTCGGTGTAGTGAGAAGCTCACTTCACCCTTATATTATTTAGTATATAAGTAGTTGTAAGCGTTATTTCACGCATTATATTGGAACCTATAACTAAAGCAACACGTCTTACATTTCGTCACGTTCCCATCCTTTTACATCAGCAAGGGGCTTCATGCTGATTTAGTTACGAAGCCTTTGTAGATGGGGCCTTAAAGGACTTGTTTAGTTTCAGGTTAGATTTTACTAACATATTTATGTTACTTTAGTTGCTTCAGTTTAGTTGAGTAGTTTGACGACCGCTTGGTGCAGTGGTCCACATGTCGGACTTCTAAAACCAAGGGTCGCGGGTTCGATCCCCGCACAGTACAAGCATAAGTGTGCATGAACATGTATGTTTGTACTGGTCTGGGTGTTTTCTATGTATAATATGTATTTATATACAAAAAAAAAGTATTTAAGTATGTTTATCCGTTGTCTAGTACCCATAACACAAGCCTAGTAGCTTACTTTGGGATTAGAGAATTGGTGTGATTGTTGTGAAATATTAAAAAAAAAAAGTTGTATGTGTGTTGCTTTAGTAACTAAAGCAACACACATACAACTTTTTTTTTTAGTTATAGGTTATAGGTTGAGTTTAGTTATGGCTCTATTAGTCTTATTTCTTATTTGTTAATGTAGAAGGCATGGACCACATTAACAAATAAGAAATAAGATTAACAGAGCTAGGAATGCGAGTAGGTTATAAGTAAGCATGTTAGTAAGCCACACTTACCCTCCTTGATTGTGGATTTTAGTTGATTCAAGTTGCCTCGCTGCCTCCTCAGTCTTTTTTAGCAATAACAGCTTTTGGGCTAAATTCCTGTAACAGAAAAACCTGAATAAGAATACGCATTTTTGCTATAAATCACTTAATCTCAGAAGCTACATTTGCCAAAAGTTAAAACAATCCCAGGAAGGTTATTTTTAGGACGCATGTGATTACTAAGACAGGGTTTTGTCAAATACGACCTTTACTACATACTAAAACTAACTTGGTTCCAACAAGTGCTAGGACTCCAATAATTCCATATAGAGGTACTTATGACTTGGCTGAAAACTAAGAATGGAATGTGCAAAAATAACCTCGTAGTTTTTGCGATTATAATTTATGCCATGACAATGGTGACCAAGTTACTTGCTTCTTCTCGGCACCGACCCACAACTTTTCCCGAAGCTGTGGTAGGGTTTAATGAGACGTGTAAAAGTGCCCCCTATGGGTCTATTTAGAGAAATAAGTAAAATAAGGTCCAAGTTTTTAACATTGCCAGTTGGCGTAAACAAAGTCGCGGGGGACGAGTAGTATTGTAAAGGGTGTGTACATACCTAAAGTGCATCTCCTGCAGCATCTCGGCGCGCTTTTGCGATGTCTCGCAGCGCGAGATGACGGCGAGCACGCCGCGCTCCGGCACGTACCACACCAGCGCCGCGCCGATCGCCTTGCCGAACTCCTTGTGCGCGTTCTCCACTTTGGCGCTGTGGGCAAATACACTTGTTAGACTTGGTATTCACTTATAGCAGTCGGAGGCGTTGTCCTAGATGAGCGACCGGACGTAATGCGACCAATACTTCACGCGACTTGTGTCCTATGTCGGTCGCGTTTCATCGCAAACTGACTACCGTAACCAAAAAATAGTCCTCCTGGCCGATTTCGACGCCGGCAGCCAATCTCAACAGAGATCAGCCAACTACGCAGGAGATATTATAGTGCACCAGTGTGAGCACAATTCACAGGTGCACTCACTGTTCCACCACTCTCGAAGTTCGGTGAGATCGCATTCCGACATGACCGGATAGACAAGACCAACGCCTTAACGTGCTTTAGGAGACACGGGGGTGTAACACCGCCAACTTCCCGAATGCGAGCTGTTTTTGAGATATTCATGGCAGTAAACATCAGAAACAATTTCTGGCTCGACCTGGAATTCGCACCCAGGACCTGTCGGATGTAAGGCAAAAACTTTGCCACTACACCAACGAGGCAGTCTTAACATGCCAACGTAACCAACGCAACGTAGGACACTATCATAAACGACGGTTGTTTAGTACTTTCGCGTCTCGTCCGATGAGCTATATTGTTCTTCTTAAGGTAGCATTCGGTTCATTATCCAGACCCGCGACGCCTACTTTCGAAAGAAGGTCGCGTGACGTCGGGGGTCGCGGTCTCGCGTCGCATTCGCGGCGGTCGCTAGGAACCGACTGTCACCTTTAGCGGACGCAAGAACATCATAAGTGCTCAGGCGTTTTCCCTTAAGTGCTTGAGAAATAAGCAGCTCACCTGGCTGAGCATGCTCAAGAAGATACCAAGGTGCTAGATTTGAGTTAACATAGCCATTACATGACATGAAGTCATGTCAATTACTTAGAAGTTTATGATCATGTGTCTCATGCCTTCTTATCACACGTATTTTGGGTTCAATGTTCGCGCAAGTTCTCAAACAAAATTGGCAACTGTAGTCATAAAAGGGCACATGACAGGGCAGCCCAAATATTCCCATTTTAAAGAAATAAGGAAGTAGAAAGCAGTCACCGTACCACCGGCTTGGGAGTTTGGTTTCATAAGAACAATTTTTTATTTGTTGAATTAGCCCCTCCCCCTTTTTCAAATAAATTTTCCTAAATAAATAAATGAAAGGACTTATGGTGATTCTCATACTTGGCCTTCAAATATGGCGCTCGAGGAAGCACAAAGTTCCGCAATGGTTCGCATCACTGAAGCAATAACAGTGCATAACAATTTGTTGTATTGTTTGTGAATTTTCAAGATAGCTGCAACTAGTGTTGAACTAATATACCAAGCAACTCAAAAAGTTTTGCAAAAAAAATATTTTTATAATTTATTTATGTTTAAAATAAAAATAAAAATCAGCTTAAAGGAATACAATTTTCGTCGCCAGAAGATGCGCTATTAGCGTTTGAGCTGATTGTAAATAAAGTGTCGGCAGCGGAATTAAAGAAGTGTTTCGAAAATTGGTTTACTCTAAGGGAGAGAAAGAGGAACTTTGAAAAGATTTAATAAAAACATTTATAATATCTATGGAGTAATTTTATTATGTTCACAAAACTTTCTGTGTGTCCCACGTATTTTAAAGTAGCCTTAAAATAATAAGCCGTCTTATACGTCTGCGAATTTTATTTTTGAATACGACCGACACGCACCATTAAATTATTTACTAGATCGATATTGTAAACTTTGATAAGATATGCGATAAAATAATCTCAACGCACGAGATCTCAGTGCTGTTTTGAGCATCAAGATGACGCTACGAATTTTCTGGTACCTGATGTGCGCTGCGGTAGCCACCGCATACCACAGGGAAACCGGAATCCCGTGTGCTAAAGCTCTTTGGCGCCTAGAGGCCACCTACCCCGATTATAGAATAACACACGGACTGCATGCGATTAGAAGCCAAAATCCCTTCTTCGCAGGGTTGATCATATCGCTGGCATCGAAAGCGACGTCCATGTGCGGCTCTTCACTGATAAGCAGCACCAAGCTGGTGACGGCGGCGCACTGCTGGAACGACGGCAAGGAGCACGGAGTTAAGCTCATGGTCGTACTCGGCTCAGTGAGGCTGTTCAGCGGCGGCACAAGAATCGTCACGAACCAAGTTGAAACTAACCGCGCGTACGATTCCAGTACGGTGCATAACGATATCGCGATGATCACGATACCAGCAGTCGCATTCAGCGAATACATCAAGCCCATCACCCTGCCGGAGGGGGATCTCCTGAAGACAACGTACGAGGGTCGCGCCGCGCGGGTGGTGGGCTTCGGGAAGACGAACGAGTACGCGGATATTGTCGCGACGCAAAGCCTGAGGTATGCCATCGTAGCTATTGTGAGTAATGACCGCTGCAACTTGTACGGGCCATACTTCCACCACGAGTCGATGATTTGCTCGGGCCCACTGTACGGCAGCCCGTGCGGCGGGGACTCGGGAGGGCCGCTGTACGTGTATGACGATAAGAGATCCCAACAATACTTGATTGGCTTAGTATCGTACGGCTCGAAAGCGGGTTGCGACCTAGGACACCCCGCAGTGTATACTAGAATTAGTTATTTCATTGATTGGATAAAAGCTAGAATTTAACAACAAAAACTTTTGAAGACACATCATGAATAAACAAAATGTTGATATACTCGTATTCAACATTTTTGATAAATTCTTGTTATTTTTCTTGTTTTTTCTTACAGTAAACCATCTGATTATGATAAAGTTTTGTTGTGTGACATCGTTTTTGTGTAAAAGTAGGTAACACAAGTAGAATCATGTAAAAATATATGTTTTATGAAATAAATGTTATTTGTAAATCATCCTGAGCACCACAATTTTTGCATAAAGTTATTGGTAAAAATGCTACCATGGCTACCTTACTTTTGATCTTGAATTAAATAATGATTAATCAGTACTTAAATTGTATTATAAGTTCACTCACAACAAATCAGTAATGTTTGTTTCCATAGCTACCACAAAGCTTTAAAACCAACTGTTTGTGATGCCTGGTGACATCACAAGTTCACATTTTCTCAAATTCGGTTTTATGAGAAAACTCCTTTCACCAATCATACCTACACTATTTTTTTTTTAATATTTAACAACATTACATACATTAATCCTTAAAAAAAGTGTATTGTGTCTGATAAAACAAACAAAAACTTATGCTCAATTGCCGCACCAAATCAAATCAATATTGACAACCACTTTGGTATCACACCAAAGTGGTTGTCAATAGTAAAGAAGTTGACTAGTAACAATAGGTTGCGGGTTCGATCCCCGCACTGTACAAACATTGGTGTGCATAAACATGTCTGTTTGTACTGGTCTGGGTGTTATATTTATTTATTTAGGTTTATTTGTAATACCACTGTTGATTCTAATTTCTGTAACACAAGTGCTTATCCTACTTACCATGGAGTCAGATCAATGTATGTGATGTTGTAATACTTATTATTACTTATAATCAAATATCAAACAACATCAAAGATCTTAAGACAAACTGTAAGTTAAATAATGACAACACTTACTAGTCCTTCAGGTCATCGGGTACCGCAATTTCGAACTTATGGAAGGTGTTTTTGTCAATGGGGGTCTTGGTGGTCTTCACCCGGAGTCGGTCCTTTGGCACAATCTCTGTGTAGCAGTTGTCCCATTCCAAGTATTCTATCACGAGGAAATCTCCCCTTATCATCTGGAACACAGGCATAATTATCACTTTACTATTCGCTGAACAAAACTCATACATGATTTAGGTTTCACAGATGCAAGATCTTAGTAATTTGACCAATGGATGTTGCAAAAATGTAGCAAGCTAAAGTGGCAGTGGCCTGGCCATGTCTGTCGCAGAACCGACGAGAGATGAAGCAGGCAGGTTCTCGGAGGGAGACCACGCTTAGGTAAACGTAGTGTGGGATGCCCCCCGGCTAGATGGCCAGACGACCTGAAGAAGGCAGCTAGTAGTGACTGGATGCAAAGGGCGGGAGATCCAGGCTGTGGCGCTCCTTGGGCGAGGCCTATGTCCAGCAGTGGACTGTAAAAGGCTGATATGATGATGATGATGCACAGTCTAGGAAAAGCTAAGCTAGCCCAGCATAAAAACAGATGGCATAAATTTTGAAACTTTTATTTATTTTGAATTTCTTTGCCATATAACAATATTCAAAAGAAGGCCCATGACTGGAGGAACTACTAGCACAGTTTCTTAATCCAATCATATGAAACTGAGTTCAGAATAAAAGGCTTTTCTATTGACTGATTGATCATATTCATGAAAGTTATAAAAAATAGGAATATCTTCAAATATTAGTATGCAACAAAAATTATTACAATTGGTTTCATGGAGCTTTAGTGCCCACAGACAAATCTCTAAAAATCAGGTAAAATAATAAAAAAAAACAAAATGAAAGGCTGCCCCTCTGGATGTAAGCTGAAGGCCAACATTGGTATTAAATTGACAAGACAAGATTCCTTCCACAATTTATGGTAAGTAGCACCTGGTTTGAGATATAAGGGGTGAGGGATACAAACAAGGCTAGCCATCTAGATGTTGGGTTGGCATGAAACAATGCAGTTTTGTCAGCTTATTATTTTTGAAAGGACACAAGCACCAACTTACTGAGATTATCTCTCAGTATTTTGAAGCCTGTATTGCTTTGAATGTTGTATGTAAAATAAAAGAAACTGATAAACAAAATTTCCCTTGAAATATTAAATCATATACCTAATTTAGATAAGTGTGCACTCCTTTGTTTCCATAGAAATAAATAAAATAACAGAAAACCAGAAAAAATATAACCATGGTAAACAAGTCAATAAATCCTCTACCCAGCACACAGACAAAGGGATGTTGGAATTTTTTTTAATGAGCTACCCTCTTTAAAGTTATGATAGAGCTACCCTCTTAAAAATTCAAAATTAGGGATCCTGTATTTTACCAAAATATGGTAAATTATATAGAATTGTTAATACTTGTTTAAAATGGACTTAATATGATATTTTGGAGTTTCAATTATTTTTAGGTGTAAATGTAATTCAATACCTTGATATTTGCTGTCCACCACCCACATGCTTCCTTCTCATTTGATCTCGCGAATACTTCGACCTCCTGGTTCTCCACGAACTCTGTGTGTTTGCCGGTGTCTTTAGGTGGTAGGAACACTTGGGAGAACGGGAATTTTGACTCCGGCTGCCAGCTGCAACACGGTTACCAAGTAAGTAAATAAAAATTGATTGGAGGGTACTCATCGATCAAGAATATCACAAATACGCAAAAATTTCAACTTACTCATTTTCAAAGGCTACGAGAACCTCGTTGTCGAGCACGTCGGTGACAATGGCCTAAAAATAAAAGAAATTTTCGAACATTATGATGAGCCAATAACTTGGTAATACGCTAGAAATAAATAAGTAAACTAGGTCAGATACGTGAAATTACGCACTAAAAAAACCTAGCTTGTGCTGGCTCAAATTTTGTTCCGCAATCCTTGCTAAAAATACGAAAAGCAGCAAATTTACAACACATGGAAAAATCACGCCCTGTCAGACGGACATGGCGTCCATTCCAGCCGCGATCATCTTCCCGGAAAAATATTTTTGCAAGTAAAACATACAAGACGGCATTAGAGACGGTAAATAACTTAGCATACGCACCACGAATTATTTTAACGTTGAACTACCTAAATTATAGCGTACTTCACGATTTACAAACCTTATAATAAGCACCATTTTCACCGTACACCTCGACCGACAAATCCTCCATTTTGGTTTGAAAGCGAATTTGGCGTTTTCGAGCGAGAACGACTCTCGTGTAAAATCAACCAACCAATCGCTTGTGAGAATTAGTGCATAGACAAATTTGTGTTTTAAAACATTTCAAAGCCAATAGAGTAGATCATCGATTCAAATTCTGAATTTAAAGATTTGAAATTGCGCAACTCGATATTTTTTCCCTAAGACATAAATAACGGCTTATGAATTTAGTGAACCATAGCTCATATTTTTGGTCTGATTTCTGAAAAATGATGCTTTAGGCTCGCTTTTCTTAAACTAACAAATAGACGGTTTGGTAGATATTCGATCTTGTATTATTCTTTACAATTAATTTTCATGATTTATTTAGGTTGAGCACCACACAGGCACCTTACATTATGTCGGGCTTGACTAGAGTAGCTCAGAGCCTCGGACGGAACAGAATCTTATTACGAGGATGACCGACTAGACGGCTTCGAGTTCGTCGATTTTAGAATCGGTTCTCACTCAAATGCGAAATTATCTTCGCAAAAATATCTATGAATCATAGACTATTTTGTTATTTGACAGTTGACAGACTTGGCAGCTGTTCTGTTTTGACAAGTAAACAGCTGGCTGGCAAGGTTTTCTTTGAATCTTGTATTTTTTGAAATTTTCACAGTAGGTTTTGCAAAAGATAATAAAATTTTGCTAGTGCGATATAGCTGAATTTCAGGTAAGTTAATTATGGTTTATGTAGAAAACTTTCCTTGTCCCTTACTTTACCAGAATGCTATATTGATGATTTGTTTATCGTAGGCAAGATACTGAAGATGAGTGCTGGAAAAACAGTCGTTCTGGTTACTGGAGGCTCTGGCCTGGTTGGTCAGGCGATCAGAATCGTTGTAGATGAAGAAACTCGTGCTCAGGATGAAACATGGGTGTTTTGCGGATCGAAAGATGGCGACCTCAGGTACTGAACTATGATCTTGATAATCGTATCCTTGACTCAACAACGTAGTTACATGATTAGATAAAGGAATTTTAAGGAGCCTTGCTATCGTGTAGCTTAGAAGATTTAAACCAATGATTTAAATTGAATGCCTTAACAGTTTATAGAATCCAAGTTCAAGCACCTACTTACTTAGCTTATCAAATTGCAGAGATAAAGGACAAACAGAGGCACTGTTTGAGAAACACATGCCAACTCATGTTATACACTTGGCTGCCATGGTAGGGGGGCTCTTCCACAACATGGCCCACAATTTGGATTTCTTTGTGAGTTTTACATCCTAGTTTTATAAAAATTTCTGAACTTTGAAAAGTTGATTGAAATTGATACAAGAATTTCAGAATTAGACTCAGATAGTTTTCAATGATTTCTGGTTAAACATAAACTTTGTTTAATACTTTTATTTAGATCCATTCCTTATCACAATAACTGAACAAATCAACTTTTTCTTTGTTATTTTAATTTTTATAGCCTTTCAAACACACTTTACTGATAACTACTTCATGTTTTTACCTTTTTATTTTCAGAGGGAGAATATGGCAATAAATGACAATGTTTTGAGCGCAAGCTACAAGTATGGAGTTAAAAAGGTTGTGTCCTGTCTTTCCACATGTATATTCCCTGACAAGACTACATATCCAATTGATGAGACTATGGTCAGTTATTACTTGAATTATATTAATTTGTCAATATTGACAACCACTTTGGTGTAATGTTCAATAAGTTGACTATTAACCAAGAGGTTGCAGGTTCAATCCCCGCACTGTACAAACATTTGTGTGCATGAACATGTCTGTTTGTACTGTTCTGTATATGTATGTATTTATTTAAGTTTATTTTTAATACCACTTTTGATTCTGATATCTTTAACACAAGTGCTTTAGCTATTTACCACGGAGTATCAATGTATGTGATATTGTTGTATACATGTTTATTTATCATATATTATTATTTAATATGATAACTCATGTTTTGTCCATATGTTTGCAGGTACATAATGGACCTCCTCACTCATCAAACTATGGCTATAGTTATGCAAAAAGAATGATCGACATTTTGAATAGGTAAGTTTTTGTATGTTTGTTGGGATTTTATTTATCTTAGTGGACTTTTCGATTCTAGCCTTGAGTAGACCCTTTTATTGTATTTTGTAAACATATCCTGCATGAACAATTGAAGATTTACAGGACATACATAATGAAATCATGATACATTATATTATATAATATAATATTACATTATATTACACATCATAGTAAGTCATTCAAACACCAACACCAAAACTGCTTCACAATATCAAAACAATGTGTGTTTTCAAATAGTTTTACACTTAAAGCGTTAAAGTAAGCTGCCATGTTTGATTACATATTTGATTTTGTCAACACAAGATTACGGCGCCTCACTAAACCAGTCCGCCGCTCGCGCCCCCCTTTCTTTTTTTTTTGTTCTCGCTCAGACGCCGCTCACGACACACGTACTCGTACACTTACCATTGCTCTGTCTGTAAATTTTATATTGCAAAACCATTATACGGTCATCAAGCAAGTCGGCGTTATATCTTATTTCATCATCCCTGGAACGACGCTTAGAAGATCTCCGCCCAGACTTAGTGCTAAAAAATAGACTATACTTAAACATGGTGTCCCTTTCGATACTAGTACATACTGCTCCACATAATGCTACTCATTTTCGTTGCAAAATCACCCTCATCACGTAAACAAAAGATACCGCAGTGAGTAACTTCATGTGTGGTGGTGCGTACCGCCCGAGTTTACATGTAAAACATGCAAACAAAGTATGTATACCTATGCGTAACATAATGGACCATTGTTTAGGCTTGATCTACTCGCACTCAGCTGCGGAAATATTATTTTACTAGCTTTTATCCGCGACTTCGTCCGCATTAGGTAGTTTTTTTGGAATGCGGTGTTTTCCCGTTTTATCCAAATATAATTCAAATCTTTATTAATTTGGGAGTGAAAGCGATCAGATGCGTGACATGCGTTCTCACTTCATTCTCACTAAATTTCATTTAAATCTGTTCAGTAGTTTAGGCGTAAAAGCGATCGGCTCACTTAAAATTTCCCATGGGAATGCGTCATTTTCCCTCGGTACGTGACGTCACGTTCATGTATTCCCATATAAAATCTATGGAGGCAGACCGTTTTGACAGATAATAAAAAGTATGTCAACGATTGGTGGTGTCATCTAGCCCATTATCTTTAGAGTTAAAGTAAACCGTAAGATGTATGTTTTTTAAGTCAAAGTTATCACTACTGACCTGCACGTAACTGTTGCAGAGGCTACCACGACCAGCACGGTTGCGCGTTCACGTCGGTGGTGCCGTGCAACGTGTTCGGGCCGCACGACAACTTCAGCCTCGAGTCCTCGCACGTCATTCCCGCGCTTATCAGACGTATGGACACCGCCATTGCCGACGGTAAGCTATTATTTAGTTTCTTTAAATATTTGTAGTTTTAGGAAGAGTATATCCGCATTTAAAGTCAATAGGCACCTTCTGGGTAAGCTCGCTACATCGTCGACATCTTCTTTACCTCTTAGAGGGAGAATGATGTCAAGAGCGAACCCATTTTAATAATAAATAAATAAATTCGTTTTGATAACATTACAGATGCTTCTTTAACTATTGTACAATGTGAATTGGAAACATCATAGTCATTGTGAAATGTTGTTCGTTCCTCTTGCAAACCGGTCGATTGCTCTCCCCAAAAATCAGATTGATACGAGCCCTGGCATTCCCAATCTACTTGTATGGAGTAGAAACTGACTGCCTTTGACTGCCTCGTTGGTGAAGTGACAAAGTTTCTGCCTTACATCCGAGAGCTCCTGGGTTGAAATCCCAGGTCGAGACAAAATTGTTTCTGACATTTTTTGTCATGAATTTCTCAAAAACATCTCAGAGTCGAGAAGTTGGCGGTTTAACACGGAACACCCCCGTGCCTCGGAAACTACGTTAAGCCGTTGGTCCTGCGCTTGATCTCTTGTCTCTTCTCATGTCGGATTGCCGTCTCACCGAACTTTGAGAGTGATGGAACAGTGAGTGCACCTGTGTATTGCGCTCACACTTGTGCACTATAATAATCTCCTACGTTGGTTGGCTGATCTCTGTTGAGATTGGCCGCCGTGGTCGAAATCGGCCAGGAGGACTATTGTTATTATGGAGTAGAAACGTGGACTATTCTAGCCCGAGAAAGGCGCGCTGAATTGCTCCATCAATAACTTTAGTAATAAAATGATTTTAATATATCCAACCAAGCACCCCACGCTTTTTATTATACTGTAATATAAGTTTTTTGTACTCGGGAATTATTTTTTCTTCTTTAATTAGTAATAAAAGCGTGTATTTTTTTTGGTTTTTTAAACTATTTTTTATTTTTTTAGTAAATAAGGATACTTAGTCGAAAACTTATATCAAATTATTGCATTGTCAACAATACATGTGCAAAGTTTCTTATATAATTTTCACTGCACCCATTGCCTTCTTTCTGCATGACCTTGAGGTTGACTGGCAAAAAATGCTTTTAGCATTAAGTCCACCCTTTGTACATTTCTTGTGCAATAAAGTTTTAAATAAATAAATAAAAGTTTAAATTTTTCAAATTAATCCCATTTCTGGAAGTTGGTGAAAATTGAGCTCAAAAATTCCGTAACATACATATATAATAAAAGCGTGTTAAAAACTGTAGAGCCCTCACGTGCTCCGAAACAAGGAATTATTATCATTGCAGGTTCGCCCACATTCACGGTGCTCGGCAGTGGCAAGCCGCTGCGGCAGTTCATCTACTCCCTCGACCTGGCGCGCCTATTCGTGTGGACACTACGGCACTACGAAAGCGTGGAGCCGCTCATTCTGTCTGGTGAGCGATTTTGTTGAAACAGTAATTTAAACCAAGAGGTCGCGGGTTCGATCCCCGCACTGTACAAACATTTGTGTGCATGAACATGTCTGTTTGTACTGGTCTGAGTGTTATATGTATTTATTTAATTAGTTTATTTGTTATACCACTGTTGATTCTATTATCTGTAACACAAGTGCAATCTACCCATAAATGAGTGACCAACTTTATGCAGCCTAAAATGTGGAACGGCAAGCCTATTTTTTTGTCTTTTGTTGAAGATATGCAAATCGCTATTTTTAGGAAATAAGTGTAAGTTTTTTTTAACGTATATTAGGTTTTCATAAATGTATTGCGAGTAAACTGTAAGTATTTTAACTTCTTTAAATAATTCCCTAAGTGTTTCATCTGATTTAATTTTATAAATAGTTTCGTTTTCGTTTCACGGCTCGTTTCTGCAATACGAAAATTGTTTCTATACCTGCAGCTGAGCCCCATAGTAAGATGCCGTATGACAT
This sequence comes from Pyrausta despicata, assembly GCA_963921415.1. Lineage (NCBI taxonomy): Eukaryota > Metazoa > Arthropoda > Insecta > Lepidoptera > Crambidae > Pyrausta > Pyrausta despicata. The sequence continues at coordinate 1,415,624 of OY992852.1, read as the reverse complement.
GATACTGTGAAAATAACTAAAATAAACTAGCCTTGCCGTTTCAACATCAGCCTGAAACCTTATCTTTCGTACAGCGTATGCAGCGGAGCTTAGTCTCTTTGATACGGTCACGATATGTGGACCCCACTGGAGCTTATCATCCAAAGTAATTCCCAAAAAAGTTAAATAGTCAACTTCTTGACTATTACACCAAAGTGGTTGTCAAAGTTAATGGGTTTCTTGTGCCACAGAATACAGACAAAGGGTACGACTATCTAAATGAAATCTTATGATTATTTTAACACTCCATTTTATCATTTACAGTGGACGAAGAGGACGAGGTAACCATTAGCGCAGTGGCGGAAGCGATCAAGAAAGCGCACGGGTTCGCCGGCGACATCGTGTACGACACGACCAAAGCCGACGGCCAGTACAAAAAGACCGCCTCTAACAAGAAACTGCGCTCACTATACAAGGACTTCCGATTCACACCGTTCGAACAAGCCATCCAGGAAACAGTGGACTGGTTCAAGAAAAACAAAGAACATGCTAGGCTTTGATATGTTGAGACTATGTAAAATGTTTTCGTTATTGTTATGAATATATTTATGGACCAATCCCATTTGGCGTTTTCAATAAATAATAATAATATCTAAGTGCGAGTTGGACTCGCGCACCGAGGGCTCCGTACAAACCTGTAGGTATATAAGTAAAAGTTCACCCATCACGGGTATTATAGACTTAAGTATTTAATATAAATTTTAATTTTATATCTCAACGCGTTCATGAGATAAAGAAATTGTAAAAATATTTTTTTTATACGATGCAATTGAAAATTTACGGTTTTCGTAATTTTTCCTATATCTGTACTAGAAAACGTGACTTCAGCTTCGTACTAAATTTCAAGATTCTAAGTTTACGGGAAGTACCCTGTAGGTTTTGATTCCGAGTTTCGGAAATTTGCGGCCTAAACGGCTGTATCTTTTGATTGCGTTGGCTTAGAAGGTTGATTTTTCTACAACTTCCAGGGACAGTAGGCCTAAGTATTATATAGAAATTTCAGTTTGATACCTCCACGCGTTCCTGAGAAAAACGGTCTTGACAGACAGACCGACGGACGGACGGACAACAAAGTGATCTTATAAGGGTTCCTTTTTTTTCTTTTGAGGTACGGAACCCTAAAAAAACAATCATAAATATGTACAAGTGATGAAATTAAATTAATAAATAAGGCTCACTTCCATCACGAAACAACGTTTTATAAGTTAATCTTTATTAGGATTTATTCTAGGGGACTTTAGGCTCAATACTTAGTTTTGATAGAATAAAACGCTTAAATACAAAATTGATATTTATTAAAAATAAAAAAAGAATAATACTATATTATACATAGATTGTAAATACTTAACATAATTTTTGGATGTTACAAGGGCTGCCAGAAAGAGTATTCTAACAATCAATTCCTTTTGCTAGTTTACCCAATCAGTTATTAGACTGTTTTTCCAGTATGTATCACAGTGTTAACATAAGTACTATATGTTCCTATATTACGAGTATAAACGAATGGGTATAGAGAGGTTTGTATGTACGATTCTAGACGTGGTGCTCCCCCACAGGACCACTTCAGTTTTATCAAATGTAAACATGTGCAAAAATATCTAGAGTCTAGCATTCTGAAAAAAAAATCTATAACTACCCTTAGTTTTAGGTATCGCAATCTTCAAAGTAAAGTGGTCTTGCTGTGGGGAATCGCTACAGCAAGGCCACCCGGATATCTCTGTTAATACTAATCGCATAATCATGTACTAAGTTGCATTAAAAAAATCTAGGAAAAATCTATAAATCAAATTTTTTTTAGGCGCCTAAATTAATTTAGGCGCGATGTCAAGAAAGATGTTTTGAGTTATAATTTCTTCTTAATGTGATTAAAATGAGAAACTGCCAATTTTAGATCATTATAGATTTTCTCTAGATTTTTTTCATTCGTATTATCAGAGATATCCGGGTGGTCCTGGCGGTAGCGAATTCCCACAGCAGTAAGTGTAAAGTGGTCCTGCTTACGACGAAACTAGAAGTATAGAATTTTTTGATAATCCTAGTATTTCATAGACTTCTAGATATTTTTCCATGTTTGCATTTGAAAAAACTAAAGTGGTCCTGCGGGGCACCATCACGTGATTCTGGGGCGATACCGCTAAGGTTCGGAATCGAATTCGAGAAAGAAGTTAGGCCAACTTCACCACCAAGTAGAATGCACCATTGTAGCAGAGATATAAAGTTGGCTGATATCATGTGTGTGTGGAATACGTAGTCTGCGTTATAGAGAGGGAACAGCATTTATGTCGAGTTAGGAATCATCACCCTTACAGCGCCGGTATGTATCACAGTTTTTCCATATGCTCCTATTTAAATATAAAATGGTTTAAATCTATCTGAGAAAGAGGATCCACCACCTTGAAGATGTAGAGAGATAGTTTTAGATATGTTTATGTGTAACACAAAGTCTAGTATGAAGAGCGAGAACATGATTTCCAGCAACAGCTACGGTCACCCTCAAAGCGCCAGCCCCATGTCGTCATATGTCATGAAGATCTTCTCTATGGCGGTCACGTACGCCGCGGTCCTGATGTCGATGCCCAGGTTGTGCAGTTTCGCCACGCGCATCACGTTCTGGGAAATCAAATTAAGATGAGACGGTAAGTTTATAACAAATATTTCACAACAATCACATCAATTCTCTAGTCCCAAATAAAGCTACGAGGCTTGTGTCATGGGTACTAGACAACGGATAAACACACTTAAATACTTTTTTTTGTAAATAAATACATAGAAAACACCCAGACCAGTACAAACACACATGTTCATACACAATTGCACACATATGCTTGTACTGAGCGGGAATCGAACCCGCGACACATGGTTTTAGAAGTCCGACATGAAGACCACTGCACCAATCGGTCGTCATTATATAAAGTAACATACGTAGCATGCGTTGGTTATGGAGTACTCGAGGCCCGAATAGGCTAGATGACACCACCAATCGTTGAAATACTCTTTATCATCTGTCAACACGATCTACCTCCATAGATTTTGTATGGGAATACATGAACGTGACGTCACGGTCATGTATCAGAAATCAGAGTCAATTGACAGAATGTTTATTGAGTTTTGTGTGTTCAAAAATTGGTTTATACAGCTTGTTGGAAATATATTGGTCGCATTAACTTCTCAGGGGCTATGTTGTTAAAACGCCATGGTCTTGAAAATATTAAAGATAGGTGTCATCATGCCAATTGATGAGATTTAGGCGTGATTGAGTAACACACAGACAGATAGATAGAGCTACTTTCGCATTTATAATATTAGCATGGAAGTATGGACTAGCTGTGCCCTGCTGTTTCACCCGCATATAACCCATCTCCTAAATACCCCTCAGGAACCGTGAAGTTATACAGGACAAAAAGTATCTATTTGTTATTCCAGGTTATAATCTGTCTATGTACCAAATCAGCCAAATCGCTCCAGTAATTTTGGCGTGAAAGAGTAACAAACATCCATACATAAAAACTTTCCCATTTATAATCATAGGTATATATAAAATTCTCGTGTCACAATGTTCGTTCCCGTACTCCTCCGAAACGGCTTGGCTCCGAAAATTTTGTACGCGAGTAGGTCTGAGAATCGGCCAACATCTATTTTTAATATCCCGTAGTGATAAGGGTTGTCCAAAAAAAAAATATTGCAAAACATTTGCCGGATCAGCTAGCATTAGTATAGTATAGTGACGACCGCTTAGTGCAGTGGTCCACATGTCGGACATCTAAAACCAAGGGTCGCGGGTTAGATCCCTGCACAGTACAAGCATAAGTGTGCATGAACATGTGTGTTTGTACTGGTCTGGGTGTTTTCTATGATATGTATTTATTTAAAAAAAAAGTATTTAAGTATGTTTATCCGTTGTCTAGTACACATAACCAAACATAACACAAGCCTCGTAGCTTAATTTGGGTCTAGAGAATTGGTGTGATTGTTGTGAAACATTTATTTATTATTCCAGGTTAAAATCTGTCTATGTACCAAATTCCAGTCAATCGCTTTCCCGTTTACAATATTAGTAGGTACATATAAGTAGTATAGTAGGATTCAGTATAAACTTACGTCGCACGCGTTGGTCATGGAGTACTCTAGTCCCGAGTTGACGATGTGCTTCTCGCTGGCGCCCGACATCATGGTCTGGAACAGCGGCGACGGCTGGATCTTCGCGCTCACGTCCGCTTCCTTTAGGGATTGCTCCACGGAATCTTTTAAAGAAGAAAGTCGTGATTAGAATCAGCAATTATTCATTTCAAAATCGGCGTTCGTTTGTCGTTATCGCCCTCTGTTATTAATGACTATTTCGAGTTTAGCGAATAAGAGTATTTGGCGCAACAGATTTAGAGTTAGGGAGCTAAGGGGAAGCGCTCCCTACCGACCGGGTGTTATGGTCGGGGGCCAAGGATAGACATCATCTTGATTTGTCTATCTATATTATTCTGGATCGAAATCTTATATACCGCATTTCATGTGCGGTACTAGGCTAACAGCGCCATCTAGCCTATGGAGCCGTATCAGCGCTCGCTGTCGTGCTTGTCACCATTAGGCATAAGCTTGTGATGGCGAACGATAGACGTCGCCACAAGTATTAATTAGGTTCAAAACGTCGGACACACCGTAATAATCACAGTGCGAGTAGGTATAGAATTTTGTTTTATGAGAGAAAAAAACGGCTATATCGTTTTTTTTTACATCTTATAGGGACTGTATATGTATATGAGAATACGAGTTCCATTAATTATCAACTTCTACGCTTCCTCAAAATAACATTCCTGGAAAGAGTGATAAAGAGGCTGACAAAAAAGTGGTAAGAGTTCATGTTTTCTTTTCAATTTTCATATAACCCTACGGTACGGTACGGAACTATAAAAAAAAACTAAAGAATAATAATAATAAAAAATAAGAAACTTTGATATGATTAGATTTATGAACTTAGAAAAAACTAAAGAATCAAGTTCAAAAATCTAATCATATCAAAGTCTGGCTCGCTCAACAGCCTTTTATAAATGAAACAGCGAGTTGCATACAAACCCAATAGCGCAGTGTTGGAGTCGCGCCAAAACTTGATGCTGAGCTTGCCGAAGCTGACATGGTTGAGGTTCTTGAGGAACTCGAAGTAGGAGACGGTGACGCCGCCCGCGTTCGCCAGCAAGTCCGGCAGGATCAGGATTTGTTTCTCGCGGAGAATCTTGTCGGCGCCGGGCGTCGTCGGCCCGTTGGCGCCTTCGCCGATTATCTAGAGAGGGGTGAATAACACTTGATTTGTTAATAATAAACATAATAATAATCATTTATTCCTGCATAAACATAGGTACAAACAGAGGTTGTGGTTTGTTTAAATGCGAACTCTTGTTTCACCTTTTCAGGTATATGAAGTATTTACATTTTAACAATAGTATTTAGCATAATAATAATACTAGGACAATATTTTATAATTGAAATTATATGTACATAGGTATATGTATGTATGTAAGTATATGAGAATTTTCATTTTAACAATGTTAACCTGTTTTAGCCAGTTTCATGTCGATTTAGCCAACCATTTCATACGCAGCACGTAAGTAGTAATTAGTTTTAATCTGTGCAGCTAGATGGCGCTGTGTCAAGTTAACTAGCAGCAACACCTTTATTTAAAAAAGTATGTGTCTTAACGGAGACTTTGCGTTCGGACGTCCGCGGACTGCGGGACGCGGCAGAAGTTAACCTAGACCAAGAAAATGTATAGAGTGCGCATATTGTCTGTTTCCATTTAACTCTTTAAACCCCATTAAACCCTAGCGGCCGAATCCGGCTATCGTAACGATAAAATATCGATTGTGTCTTCGATCCACTGATTCGATACCTACTGATGGTTATGATGGTACTGTGATTATTCTGGTTAAAAGAAGGATGAAGACTCACTTTGCAGTTAATCTTCTCCGCGTTTTCATGTGTGACGGCCTTCTCCATGGCGGCGAGTATGAGTATGTCGCACTTCTCGTACATGAGGTCGGGGCCCACCTCCTTCGCGCCCTCGAACCCCTTCACGCTGCCGCGGTTCTTCGCCTTGTATGTTTGTAGGGCCTGTGGAAAAAGACTTTTTTAATGAATGAATCACTACATGGTATAAAGCATATTCGCTTTCCGCGTCTGTCCCTACGTTTGTAATTTGTTTTAGCATTTGATTGGGATGAATAAGTATTCTATCACCCAAGTCAGTCAACAGCGGTGGGCAAACTTTTTTAGTAGAGGGCCTTAAAAATAGCCTCTTTACTTCTCTCACGCTTTGTGCCGCGTACGCACGAAGTACTAGCCGTACATTGCCTGTTTAGCAAAAAGTAGAATAATAGACCCATTTTCTATAGGTGACAATAGGATTATGCATTTTTTATTCTTATATGTAGAATCTTAATTCCAACAATTCTAGACGACGTCAAAAGATACTTTGCCTGCTATAAGGATCGTCTAAATAACCACCCAAACCCACTATCTAGTGAGCTCTTACAAAGAAGACCGATTAAAAGACTCAAGAGAGCCGACTTGCTGAATAAATAAGGGGAGATGGAGCAGCGGCTTCGACTCGCCAAACGCCTACCTCTTACATCTAACCTGATTACAGTCTAGCGACTGATCGCAGGTCTACTTAAGAAAAAACTCCTCTTCTTTACGCTTTTCGAAAGTTTTCACAGCAGGAAATATACTATACATGTCGATGGACCTAGGGGGACGGATTGTCTACTGCCGCGGGCCGTTCTTGGCCCACTACTTTAAACTCTAAATGCGAGTCAGCTGTGCTGACGATGTCTCACCTTGGGGTCGATCCCGTCGGGGTTAGCGAGACAGCAGTCAAACTCCACCACGCCGATTATCTTGACGCCCTTGCCGTGCAGGTACACCGCCGTATAACTGCCCACATTGCCGAAACCTTGGATTATCGCTGTTTTTCCCTGGAAACGTTTAGATTTTTAAACAAAAACGCTAAAATTAGTTTAGGTTAGTTTGAAATGCTTATCAAGAACGTTCAAGTAACATATACGTGGAACTAAAATGCGATGTCAATTTAAAGTTTTTTATATTAAAAGACACAAAAAAAACTTGCTTATTCTGTTACAAAAGTTAATCCCTTAATTAAATTGGCATTGGCTAAATTACAAGAAGGCGGGGTGCTTTCTTGTGAGGTGAATGTATGTGAATGTGAGTTCGACAAGGTCCTGCCCCATCTCATCAATGCCAACGATACGTCCTGCAAGCATGGAGATATAGGTCGTGGCGGGGAGGAGTTTGCTCATGGGAACAATCGCTATTTTGCGTGCTCGCTTTTGCGCGGACGTGCGGCGCGTGCGCAATGCCCGCTTCCACCCTATTCGTAACGCCAATTAGACCCAACTACCATCTAGAACGCAGATTACCGTTAGCCTTCTTTTTTTATTTGGCGCTACTTAAGGCATTCGTCGTCCGCGTTCAAGTTCGAACAAATGATTTGGCCCAGTCTACTCGCCGAGATCTTTAAAACGGTACCTCACTTATATTTTTAGGCCCTAGCACCGCGAAACAGGCTGGTGGGAAAGAATGCTCCTACATAAATAATATATGGAGATGCCGAGCGGTGTCTCTTAACGAACATTTTGTATACCACTCACCTCGTATCCTGGCGTGACGCCGATCTTCTGCATCCATTCCTCGTTGTGTATGAAGTGGTGGATGGTCATGAACACGCCGCGGCCGGTCGCTTCGACGCGCCCGTGGATCCCACCGCCGTTGATCGGCTTTCCCGTCACGCACGCAGCCGCGTTTATGTCGTTGAAACCTGAGGGATATCCAGAAAAATAATAATAATATAATTCACAGGAGTTATTCCACGACATCTCATCACATTCTTACGCACTCTTGATTTGCCTGAATACACCTACATAACTATGCAGAAAACGGCCATACTGAACACGTGCCGTATCGTCAGGAATTTTTTGCAGGATCCACACAACACAACATTTAGGCAATGAGGCCCACTTGGCTTAGACCCCTGAGTCTCATTTTTCTACCGAGACTGGCAGAAAGAAGCAATTCTTTCGGTCTGTCCCGAGAAAAAAAGAAAAGCTTAAAAATAATAAATAATAATAATAAATTGTTTCAACAAACACACCAATTAACTATCCCCAAACTAGGCGTTAGCTTGTGCTATGGTGGCTGGAATAACGGATAGAAATACTTAAATACATTTATAAACACCCATGACGCAGGTCGTATGCTCGTGCTCTTCACACAAACATTTGCCCCTAGCAGGATTTGAACCCGCTACAGCCGGTTTTGTAATCTGGACCTCAGATCACTAGATCAAAGCTGTCGTCAAATCAAAAAAAAAAACCTCCAATGAGCCATAAAGACAGCTGGTGAGCTTCAACGGCTGGACGAATTTCGCCCAGCTACAGCTAAGAACCAGCATGATTTAATTATCTTTCGAATAAAAAAACCGCTATGAATTCGGTCCATCTGTTCAGAAGCTACAACGCCACAAACAGACCCACACAAAAACAAATACACATAACACACACTAACAGAAATGGGTTACAAACTTATAACGCCCCTTTTGGTCCAAAACCAAGGAAAACCGATTACAGTCGCCGTGAAAGGAAGCAGAAATAGTGAAGGACTAAAAGCAGCTAGGTCTGAAACAAAATAGTGAACTTTTGTCTGCTAAAGGTACCATTCGGAACCCAAAAAAGGACTGCTCATCGAAGTTGAAGTTTATCAAACTCTTGTTATGCTACATATTCCTACTCTAGCACGCTGCGTTAAACGTAAATAGTTGTTCACGGTCTATGGACTAAAAAAGCTCCTTTTGTGCCCGTTAGAATCCCGCAACGGGCAGATTCGTGTGACGAACACGAATATTTGTATTTTTTTTTAATCGTAAGTTGGATTTAAAGACGATATTCTAGTTACCTATCGTTTTGATGTACGTATCGACGATCCAAGACATCTCTCTACCAGAAGTGTTCACATCAGGCGCTGGGACGTCGATACCCGCACCTAAAATGTATTATTTTTTTGAGAAAAGCCCATTCAACTTTTGCAGATATATTAATTTTGAAAGTGACAAGGTTTACCAATGTAATTCTTTTTCGCCAATTCCAATGTGTATCGCCTTGTTATCCTCTGTAGTTCTGCAGCTGAATACTTCTTTGGGTTTATCGCAACACCTGTGTAAAAGAATCTGAACTCATAAAGGAAAGTTTGGCATATTACATACTAGTGGACCCGGCAGACGCTGTCATGCCCGCTGTTTTTGCAATTTCGAGGTTTAAGAAACTTTATTCTCATTAAGAATTACATTGTTAATTTATCAATATTTTCTCATCGTTTACACCTTCCCTGGCCTTCTACAAATATTTCAAGGCTAAAATTATTGAAATAGGTTCAGCCGTTCTCGAGTTTTAGTGAGAGTGACAGCAATTCATTTTTATATATAAAAAAAAGCGATCGGCCTACTTGAAATTTCCCATGGGAATGCGTCATTTTCCCGCGGTAAAAAGTAGCCTATGTCTTTACTCGAGTTTCAAAATATCTCCATACAAAATTTCATGCAAATTGGTTCAGTAGTTTAGACGTGATTGAGTAACAGACAGACAGAGTTACTTTCGCACTTATTATATTAGTCATGTTCGCAGAGGCGCATACAGATAGCTTCGCAACCATCATCAGAAAGAAACAAGCATCCCTGATGTTCAGGGTGCGCGCGTGCGCCTTAATGTGGCACAAAAGCCAAAATACATGCACCAAATTAGTTATTAGGTACTAACATAGTGTGTAAGATGTATTGTTTACTAACCCTACTTGGATCGTTTGTTGTCCGAGTTGTTTGAATAAATAAATAAATTATTATTATTATAAGTAAGTATGGAGTATGGATATCTTAACAGTGTGAAAAAACTAAGATCGTTACCTCCTTTCGCACCACCAAAAGGTATGTTGGAACAGGCACATTTGTACGTCATGAGCGCCGCTAACGCTTTTACTTCTTCCAGGTTCACTTCATCTGAAAACCTTATTCCTGTGAAGAAAAAGATCAGTTAGGGTAAAATACAATAAACCGAAAACATCAATGAGAAATTGCTGAAAAAATCAGCAAGAATAAGATATTCAACCGTGTATCAAACCATTGTTTGCGTTTTTAGCACATAGCCCATAGTCTCCAAGATCAGCCAGGCGTAATGCGTTTTCTAGTCGATTATCACATTTAATATTATTAAAAACACTTTATTTCATAAAAAAGTGTAGTACAAAAGGTGGACTTAACGCTTGATCAATCGATAATAATTTGGACCAACAGTCGTTTCTTAATAAGCTACCAAAGTTCTGCCACTGCCGAGATAGAGTCTAGTTGACGTCATTATCCTCATATTAGCTATTCGACACCCACAGCTGAGCATAGGCCTCCCCAGCGGATGTCAACCGCGCTCGGTCCTAGGTTCTCTAGTCGACGTACTGTGTACGTGACGTGTGTGTGTAGACTATGACTCGGGAGACCCCCTGCAAGGTGGATAGGAGCGAGTCTAGTTCCTAGGGGTCTCCCTAGTCATAGCTTATCACAACAGTACGTCTACTAGGTTCTCTAGTCGTACTGTATTGATATCGGTACTGGCATGGCATTATACTGACCTCCTTTGCACGGCAACCGATGCACGCTGTGCTGCGAGCGGTATCCGTGCACGATCTCGTATTCGCCGTTCTTGCGCTGCAGCGGGAACTCGAACTGCAGCGAACTGTTGCACGACCCCATCACCTGGGGGATAGACCCTCTAAGTGCTCCTTCACACATGCACGCGGGGTACGCTAGCTCGCTACTTGGACCGCAAGTGCGTTTCGTACGTGAACACTTGGATATTACTTCATATTTTGATATTTCTCGACCGTGTTGGTGAGTCTTCGTATGTCTAAAGCGAGCGACGCATTGCGCGACGAGTGCGACGCGGCCAATACTTGCGTTAATAATAAATATAGTTTACAATAAATATCGTCGACCACTTTGGTGTAATGGTCAAGACGTTGACTGTTAACCAAGAGGTCGCGGGTTCGAGCCGCTACTTACCACGGAGTCAGATCAATGTATGTGATATTGTTGTATATTTATTTATTTTATTTATTAAATAATAATAATAGCACCATTTATTTCAGACAAATAGTCCATACAGCAAACATTATAAAAAGTAGTTAAGAGTCAGCACACATAATACATTTGACACAAAAAAGTAAAACATCAAAGATAAACTATTTAGCTATAGGTACTATTATGCAGCCGAATCTACTACATCAAGTAGGGGCAGTCTATCCGCCCTGCCACAACGCGCAGATGTCATTGAAGCTTACACGGACACGGGTTAGCATCGAGTCGCTCTCTTCCGGAGTATAGCATGAACGCGTTGTTGTGCTGTATCCGCAAGGCGTTAATGGCTTTCTGCGTGTAGCTGACCCACTGGGAACACGTGTAAAAGGACTGGCATAAAGCCTTAACAAGTAACACCTTAACGGTTTTCGCACAGCGCGCTGCAAATCTGCGGGCGAATGTCAATCACGTTTTGTCACGGAAGACACTTTTCGGACAACATCGGCCGGCATCAACCCGCACGGCAGCGGGAAGGAGCGCAGGCAGCCGGCCGAGCAACTACCTACGTCATCTCGTGACGTCATCACGACCCCAGCACGAGCGCCCGAGCCAAACTTTCGCCACTTGCCCGTACGCACTCATCGCCGTCGCCGGTCGCATACTATTGTCGCGCGATACACAAAATATGTTATAGGCGAGAATATAGCACCTTTATTTAGAGTCCGCATTTTATCCATAATAATATAAAATTCCGAAGGTACCTATTAACAGACTCTATCAAACACGTATATTATGTACATTTGATATTATCGCGTCGCGTCGCATAGCACTTGTCGCGTTTGACCCTCGAGTAACTCATCAGGTCCTACATTAGACCAGAGTAGCCAGCCTATAGATTCAGACTAGAAGTACAAGATACCTAGGTTAAACAGCTCCTTATGTACCTAGTTTTGATAGGGGTTTTAGATTAATTGCAACAAAAATATGTATACCTACTGATTTGCGGTGACTGTACATTTACTACGAAATACTGTTAAGAAAAAGTTCTTTTAATTCTGATGTTCAGTAGATAAATTACAGCAATTAAATGAAATTCTAAAAAACTGATGAATAATTGCCGAATATTTTAAGATGACTACGTTATCATATGTCTCCTAACTAAAAGCATTTACTAACAAATCATAATTCAGATCATTAACAAGAACATGACTTAATGCTATCTCCAAGTAAGAGTTATGTATTGAATAAATTTTGAACAAAAAGATGATGTTAGTAGTCATAACCAACTAGACCTTTGGTTATTCGAAACTTAGTCTCGGCTCGGCCTAGCAGTATCAGGGGAATACATTATACGAAATGTTTTCGAATTGGAGCAGGAATTAGCTTTACTTACATACTTACCTTCAATATCCCAGCTACTCTGTTCAACCGTTTCCTTTCCGACATGTGACTGTACTTCTTAAGGTATTCTATTAGCGATGGCTCGACCACTTTCACGGCACTGTGGTAGTAATACTCCACCATTTTATAGAAGCTAGGATTGGGATCGGTGGCTATGGGCTGCAGGTGTTCCGGTATTTCGTAACTGCGCACACTTTGCTTCAAGGGCCCCTGGGCCAAAGAGAACACTTTTCCCAGGGTCCTTTTAACGGGCAAAGCCATTTTTGAAAAAAAATTAAAACTAAATTAGCCAATAAGAATATATTTATCGGATTGACCGGATTACATTGACATATAAATGTCGCGTGTCATATATAATTTTCTACTGTCAGTGGACGATGCAGTACATAAGAAATGAGGTTCTTTTTCAAAAAAAAAATATTCATATATCCGTCCCGTCATTTATTACTTTCGTCTATGGTCGCGTCCGGTCCTATTTTGCAATACACAGTTGATAGCGGGGATGAGGAATTCCAGATTTTAGCTTATCGGCCCGGTAGCATTGCGGAGGAAAGATTACTTTTGGTGTCAGCAACTACCGACTTTCTGTCAATCTTTTTGCAGGGATGCGAAACGATACGAACGATCTTTTCGTATCACCTTAACATGGTGGACATCAGACTTGTGTCCAATACTAGTAATATTGTACGTCAATACCTAACTGCCTATTAATGGCTTTATGAAAATCAATGTAGATTGTTGTTGTGTTCACTCTTCAAGTGTATGGCCCTTAATAACATGTTTCTTTTAAGAACGTAATCGCACTTCTAGTTCTTTAAAATCATAAAATCTTAAATTGTGGTAACCATGCCACAACTTTCCTTTTATACGAATCTATTGCGTGCTTCTTGATCGTTTTTTTTAAATTGACACATATGTATGTAATACTTAAAACTATTATATTGCCTGTTGTTGGTATGGTTCGATTCGAGTTTAAAAGTGAAATCACGACTTGACTTGAAGTTCAGAAGAACAATGTACCTACATCATTGTCGTGTAAAGTTCCTCCAAAATAAAAACACACAATATATTAAATATTTTAATATCGCAATAAATAACTTACTTATCTAATCTACATATAGGATTATTCTGCACCATCTGGAGGTCTACCTTGGGCCCGACCAGGTCTCGTATATTATTGAGCCCATACTTGATCATAGTAGGCCTCTCTAGAGACAGGCCCCAGGCTATCACGTTGACGTCTTCGGGTAGACCCATTGGTAGAAGCATTTCTGGTCTGAACACTCCAGAGTTGCCGATCTCTATCCATTTGTTTAGACCTGGCGAGAGTTGGTTAATGAGAAAATATTTGTGTGAACGTATGTTACGTAACGTGTACTTAATTGTGAAAGATTTCATTATAAATAAATACATTTTCGGTTACAGTGAAGTCCAAACTTTAGGTTGTTGTTGGTAGTACAGAGCAACAAAAAATTATTGTCGTTTGCTTTTCAGTAACTATAAAGTCTGCACGCTTAAGTTAACCGATGTTGTCATTAATAACTGTATAGGTACTTTACTATGCTGGATAACGTTTAATTACGGATTCTTTTATAAGTTAAAACCCAACTTTTTATTTTTTTATTTTCTTACATGTTTGTTGTATATCTATTATTATGAGCCTTCATTGCACAGATTTGGCGAACAAGTAAAGAATGAGAGCGTCACATAATCGCTTATCAATTTCTTATTGAACAGTCCAACATTTAGGGACTGTTCACCTACACCTTAAAACTAAAACACTCACCTGTGTGAAAAGCGAAGATCTCCATGCTGGGTTCCGTGTACGGGTTGTAAGCCGGCTTGAACTGCAGTTTCTCGAAGCCGAGTCTCCGGAAGAAGGTGTCCAGCGTACTGATGAGGTCGGCCAAGCCGAGTCCGCGGTCCGCGATGACGCCCTCCACTTGGTGGAATTCAGCTAAGTGCGTCGCATCTAGGGTTTCATTTCTGAACACCTGAGAAGAAATTCGTATTTTTTTTAAACTACATTGGATTAACTAGATAATAATAATAATAATAGTCTTCCTGGCCGATTTCGACCACGGCGGCCAATCTCAACAGAGATCAGCCAACTGCGCAGGAGATATTATAGTGCACAAGTGTGAGCGCAATACACAGGTGCACTCTCTGTTCCATCACTCTCAAAGTTCGGTGAGACGGCAATCCGACATGCCCGGAGAGAGATCAGGCGCGGGACCAACGGCTTAACGTGCTTTCCGAGACACGGGGGTGTAACACCGCCAACTTCCCGATTCCGAGCTGTTTTTGAGAAATTCATGACAGAAAATCTCAGAAACAATTTTGGCTCGACCTGGGATTCGAACCCAGGACCTCTCGGATGTAAGGCAGAAACTTTGCCACTACACCAACGAGGCAGTCTAGATAGACTAGATAAGAAGCTAAGCAATCCTGAGGTTATTAGGCCGCGTTCGAAATGCATTTGGTTGTCGCTTCAACGGCGTATTAAGAGCTTGCTGGTCTTTTAAAATATACTGGCTTCAGCAGCTCGTATTTATGTTACAGACCGTGATACAAAAGTAACATTAATTGCGCTCTTAGCACCTGACATGAACCGAAGCAATGATAAGCGATCTATGGTTTCCGTACTAGTGCTACTTCAACAAGAGAATTCACGAGGAAAGCAATTTGTATTGGTGGAGAAATCGCCCGGATTGCGAGAGGAGCGGGTTCGAGTCCCGCCTGTGGTAGTCTGTTTTCTCTTTTCTGTGTGTTTTAATTTCACAATGCTGAAGTACTTCTGCGGCGTGAATTCCTCGTGTTGCGCGAGGCGGTACAGCATGCGCACACTTACAGCCGTGGTGTGCCTGCGAAGTAAGTTATTTTGCGCTTCCTCTACCTTCCAGACATAAAAGTAGCCCTCTCTAGTCTGCCAGTACCCGATGACCTACACTACACAATACTCACTTTGTCAATGCTAAAGTACGTCTGCGGCGTAAATTCCTCCTATTTCGCGAGGCGGTATAGCGTGCGTGCGCTGACAGCCGTAGTGTGCGTGCGGAGTAGGTTATTCTACAATTCTTCTGTCTTCATGACAGTAACCCTTACTAGCTTGCCAGTACGATCACTAGTCGCATATCCCACACTATGTTATGGCACTCACTTTGTCAATGCTGAAGTACTTCTGCGGCGTGAATTCCTCCTGCTGTGCGAGCCGGTACAGCATGCGTGCGCTGACGGCCGTCGTGTGCGTGCGCAGTAGGTTCTTCTGCGCTTCCTCTAATTTCCAATCGTAACGGTAACCCTGCAATAAGTTAAAACTTTTTGACTTTACTGCAAATCCCCACTGAACCATAATGGCATTAATGACGTTACGAAGCGCTAATTGCAAGCCATGAATGAAATATCATATCTATCTTACCACTGAAACGTCAACAACAACAATGTACAACACACTATCTTATGAAACGTTTTCTGACTAGAGTTCAGTCACATAATAAATAGGCTAGATGACACCACCAATTGTTGTTATGCTCGTATGGGTATACTATATTTTGACGTCATAATTTAGTATCAGAAATCAAAGTCAATTGACTGAATATATTTATTTAATTCTATGTAAATAGAAATTGGTTTTGAGAGCTTTTTGAAAATAAATTAGTTACACTAGTGTCATAGAGGTTATGTTTTTAAAACACCACGGTCTTGAAAATATTTACGATGGGTGTCATCATGCCTATTTTCTATGATATAAAAATTCGCTACATGTCTGTTTGTATGTAGGCTTTGGTCTTTAAAACTACTCAACGGATTTTGAGTATCCAAAAATTGCGAAAACAACGTCGGCTGGGTCCACTAGTTTTTTATAACGACTGGTAATCTGATCACATAGAAATCTGTGGTCTGAGGTTGTACTTAATTATAAAGTTGCATGCCAAAATGCTTTTCTGCACCAATTAAGGAATAGCAATCAATGCAAGTTCATAAAAGAAGACATTCTTTTCAACTTTATAAAGATGTAAGAAAACTGAACAAACTGATGCAACAAACCTGCGACCCGTACCCTCCATTGCTGTGAACCTGCTTCACCCTCTCCAAATAGTCCATCGGGAACTCCGTAGTGGTTTCAGGACTGGACACGAAGAATGTGTCGTGAGCGTCTCTGGCCGGGTGCTGTTGGGGCTGGAATAACGCGTCGAAGTTCCAGAAGGAACTTTCCACGTACATGTTTGTTGGCATCTCCGTGAAACCCATCTCGAGGAATATCTCGCGGAACTCGGAGCGGACTTTTAGGAGAGGGTGCAGGTGACCGCACTCTGGTGGCTGGCCTGGAAGTATTTTAAATTAGATTTTAAAAAAAGGGGACTAGATTTTATTTGATTACTAGTTCAATTTAGCAATTTCCTTGTATGTTAAATATCATATGCACAGCCAGATTTTTTATAGAAGCAGGTCCGATTCCTGCCTCAGACTGTTGATTCTTTCATTGGGAAAAATATTTTCTTAAATATGCAACGTGAAAGCTCATCACAACCAACTACATAAAATTGTTTTATTCACCTGAAAATTCATTTTTTATTTTTTGACTAAAAACTTAATTGAGGTGAGATATTAACAAAATATAAAAAAGGTCAGACTCAGGAGAAAGATAAAAGATAGCAGGGATGGGGTCAAGGCTGATAGATTAATTTTATCATTGCATATTGTTATCTCATAATTTAAGTAATATTACCAATATGGCATACCCAATGCATCAAAATTATATGGTTTGAATTCCAGAGTTTTCCACGATCCAGTCAACAGCATTTCAGTAGTTAAGTCCGTCTCCAACTTTTTGATAGTGGTTGCAAACTGTGGCCCCTTTGATAGAAGGAAGCTCTTGATTGTGACCTCTTGGAGTAGTTTTCGTTTTTTGTAATCATTCCTAATGTTATTGGCCAGGTTGTCTATGCCTTTCTTGATCTCATTCAAGTGTTCTTGGACTACATCTGTGATGGTGTCAACCTTTTTCTTGACAAGAGGTGCGCCTCCTGATTTGTCTATGAGAATCCAACCGGATGACATGGCTTTGCTGAATCCTACTTTTGCATTTGGGACTGTCTGAAATTGGAAATTTACTTTGTGAGTATGAATTTGTATAGCAGTTTGGTATCATAGTATCAATTTACTTTGGATTTTTTTCCATGAGAGCCGTTATTTCATAGATATAATAGGCACACAACTATGATAAAAGGGAAGGAAATACAAAAGTATTTTGATTTGATTGGCTTTACAACTGTCATCAAATCATCATTGCTACATCAACACTAAACCACAGTCAATATTTTGTTAAATACTATCCAACCACACGAAAGAGAATATGCTTTTATCATTTATACATGTTATTAGACTTTGGTCTCTGAAGCAAACTGGTAAATTCGTTCCTTAAATACCTGACTGAGTCAGGTTCAAAAATTTATACTTTTGAATCATCAATTTCAAGCTAACTTAACACTATCTACAAATAATAAAAGTTCACAGTTCTGACTAGAACACAGATTCGGTGCTAAGAATAGAGTTTACCTACAGCAAAACAACTTTCCTAACCTTCATAAGTTCTGCCTGCGGTATACCAGAATCCGGAACTTTATGGTACAGCAAAGCCTCGTGGCTGCCTTTGTCAGCCACCAGCTGCCCTTCCTCAGTCAACTCCCATCGGGTGCTCTTCACTGGCTCAGAAACCACCATCTCAAGAGCTTCCAGGCTCTTCACAGCACCCACTACCTTTTGATGATCCTCATTGAATTCTGATGCCAATTTCAATGTGTCCACCTTATCCTGGTTTTCTAAAACGTGCAAAATTCTTTCGTTTAACTCCATTTTTTTGTTATAAATTACGAATTGTATAAAACTTTTAGGTTATTTTTTCTACGAGATGATGGATGACACGACTTCTATCTGACAACCTAGGAAGTGACACATTTTTTCTTTGATCTGACATTTGACAGTTTTTTGCAGTTTTTTGACTTGGACAGACTAAAGCTGTGGACACATCATTAGATGCATCCGAACATCTGCGAATGGCGGGACGCGGCAGAGACAAAATGTATTGAAGTGATTAAAATGAGGGCACACTATTGGCATTATTTACGCATCCGTACCTAATACTGGCAGAACTATAATTATGCGGCATAATTGATACATATTAAGACAAAACCAAACGGAATATTGGCTTTATTCAACAATAAATACGACATGCAAAGGAAATGTAAATATCGAATAGAATGACACAATCATAAGTGACAATGCCAAACTTCATAGATCATATCGTTTTCTTCTATAGACAGAAAGAGGTTATATCACATTCGCCCCCTCTATGAAGAGACGTAGTCATCTAGAAAGGCTGGGGGTCTGCGGTTCCTGCCTGAGCGTCGAGGTTGGTCATTCTCTGCATCCGGATCAGCATTGGCAGGCGGGTCTTGGTCCGCAGAGCCTTCTTCCAGCTGGTCGACATCAAGGTCATCATCTGACATGTCATCGTCAACAGCTCGTGGTACTGGAGCTAATGATCTGTTAGAGATTGTAGTCTCTCGTCCATCAGGCAGTCTTATAAAAGAGTATTCAAGATTACCCTGCAACAGCTGGACTTCTTCAACAGCTGGTTCATACTTTGAGTTCCTCACATTCCTTTTCATGAACACAGGTCCAGGCGAATGAAGCCAAGTCGGCAGAGACTGTCCGTTTTGTGAGCGACGTGGGTGCTTAAACATACGCTCATGCGGCGTTGTATTTGTACTCGTACACAGAAGAGATCTTATCGAATGCAGCGCTGGTAACAGTGCCTTTTCCCAATCGGCGATGTCTTCGTTGTTGGATTTTAGGTGTAATTGGATAGTTCGCCACAGTGTACCATTGAGGCGTTCCACTTGTCCATTTCCTCGAGGGTTATAAGGTGTAGTACGACTACAAGACGTACCAATCGATAATAAGAATTGTCTTAGTTCATCAGATAAGAAGGATGTTCCCCTATCGGAATGGATGTATGCTGGAGTGCCAAAAGTGGAAAATAGGTCTTTGAAGCAGTCTATGACGGTTCTTGAAGATACGTCTTTACACGCGTAAGCGAATGGAAATCGACTGAACTCGTCAATAATTGTCAGTATGTACCGGTTCTGGGTCTTAGATGGTATCGGCCCCTTAAAGTCGATGTTCAGCCTTTCGAACGGGGCTGTCGCTTTAATAAGGTGTCCTTGATGATTTATATAACGTGGTTTTATTTCTGCGCAGGTTGGGCATGCGGCCGTCATTCGTTTCACTTCTTCTACAGAGTACGGTAGGTTCTTCGATCTGACCCAATGAACCATGCGCGTGATCCCTGGATGACAGAGAGATCGGTGTAACGCCACTAGTTTAGAATTAGAAGCAGGAGTATCTATTTGCATGCAGATTCGAGAGAGTGCATCGGCTGCGAGGTTTTGTTTCCCAGGACGATAGATAATGTCGTATTTAAAACATGACAGTTCTAACCTCCATCTCTCGATCTTCTCATTTTTGATTTTGTTGGAGTGTGTCTGGTTGAACATAAATGCGACAGACTGTTGGTCAGTAATAAGCAAGAAATGTCTTCCTATCAAAAAATGTCTCCACTTTCGTAAGGCTTCAACGATTGCACACGCTTCCTTTTCAATTGACGGTTGTCTTTTCTCGGAGTCATTGAGAGTGCGCGAGAAGAACGCGACAGGACGACTGTTTTGTGATAAAGTCGCTGCGATGGCAAAGTCGGAAGCGTCTGTCTCGACAGAAAATATTTCTTTGTCATCAATTCCCGCTAAAGCTGATTTCGAGATGTCAGTTTTAAGATTTTGAAAGGCAGTGATAGCTTCTTGGGATAACGGGAAGGTAGCTTCGTTCAAAGATCTGATTTTTGAAGAAAAGTTTTCATAATATAAAAAAAAATAATATTGCAAATAATATTGCATTCCATTATTATTATTGCGAAACTATCTCATCAGCCTATATACGTCCCATTGATGGGCACAGGCCTCACCTCAACTATGAGGTGGTCCGAGCCATACTCCACCACGCGGGCTCAGTGCGGATTGGTGGAGGGGTGTGTGTTGTAAGGTAAGTGACCAACCTTACTGTCAGATGTTATCAAGCCGCCCGAAGGTCTCTGACTAGGCTTATCGACTAATATCTATCGATATTAACCGGGACCAACCGCTTAACGTGCCTTCTGAAGCACGGAGATGCTTGTAAATAGACGTCACTTTTATGGTCAGAATGGTCACCCATCCCAAACATGACCGCGCCTTAGGTTGCTTAACTTTTGGTATCACTACCAAAGCGCTGCAACCACTGCGCCACAAGCACCGCGAAACTATGCTTAGTTTTATTAACTTATTTCAGAAAACTTAAATAAAAATCGTATTAATTTGAATTTTTAGATGTTAGCACCCGGACACTAGGAATTGACGATCTTGCTTGATACCTTGCATTTTCAATAGGTTGAGTCCGATGAAATATTTTATGTCATAGTCGGATACGTTTATTCAGACTTTAACAAATATTGTCTTTATGAAATTTTGGACGCTACATCTGCGATTTATATTTATATTTTAGTCAATTATGCATCATTAGTAAATGTAACATCATTAAAGAAATGACAGGATTAAAACATTTATTTACTGCCGAACATCGTAACATAAGTTTCCTCACTTAATTATTTATGTTTCTTACAGCTTTGCTCCTATCCTGTCTGTTCATCCTATGTTTTCACCATAATTAGTAGGAGAAAACACAATTTACTTCAATTTATAAAAATTACTTCGGTAAGTCTCTTAAAAAACGTGCTGGTTTAAAATGATAAATATATTCTACCTTTTTCTGGTAAAGTATCAAAATTTTCTTGATACTACTTAATAAAAAGAATGTAATCAATCACACACTATCCAGCTAGTCGATACACATTGATAAGGTTTTTCACTTGTACAGTTCATGAAACACAGTGATAATAACGATGAATAAGACAGGATAATGCATAGTTTACTTTAAAATATTCAAAAATCTTTGCAAAAATATTTACTTACTGCATTAAATCAACTACTTTTGATGTCATCGACAATGGCAAGTCACTACTGCCATAGAAAATGTTATTTATAAAAATGTTTGACATAAGTTGCGGACAAGTTTTGATCATAGAGTTAATTAAAAGTTTGCATTGTTCTGCCAGAGCGTTAACGAACGCGTCGAAAGATGTGCACGCAGCTTATCTGCTTTCAACTTAGGACTTTTCTGAATGCAATCCTTGAAAACTTATATTCAAATACAAATTATTTATTTGTGATGCACAGGTGAATAGATGTCAATGTACAAATACAGAAACTTAATAAACTTTAGTAAAATTTGGTCAAATGCGAGGTGAACTCGAACACGAACGGTTCCATACCATCCATGTTTATACAGGGTGTAAAAAAAACCTTAACAAAGCCGTCAACCACGCGTTCAGTACATCAAACCAAATCGTATAAAAAATAAATTTTGGCTGGGAAACCACTTTTATTTTTTGACATCAAAAAAAATAATTTAATTCTAACCCGCAATGTACAGCGCACACGCGGAAAAGTTACTGCTGGGCGTGTTGCTTTACGCCGCTGCGACGCGGTTCGGTTCGAGTGTGCGCTATTCATTGCGGAGTGTGCCATTTAGAGGCTTATGAAAGAACTAGTGAAAATTTGTATCATGTTTCTTTGGAAAAAAGTTCAGTTATAACGGACAGAAGTCATTTCTATAAAAATCATAATTTTTTTTTTCTAATTTTGACCATCAATATCTCAGTAACCGTTAACTTCCCAGGTATGGTGAAAAGGAAAAAAAACACGGGTTGCACTCCGGGGTTTGCCGGCAGAAGTGAAAACTTGATTATTAACGTTGTGCATTTTTGATTTATTTGAACCGTCTTATGGTTTTTCGATCAGCATCACGTGACCTGACGCGAGTTTCACAGTTTCTACCCATGCCACAAAAGTGCTCAACGCCGCTAAAGAAGTTTTCACTTCAAAAATGATCGTAACAATTGGTAGAATATGTGGTATTCGGCTTCGTTAAGGTTTTTTTTACACCCTGTATAATAGGTACTAGCTGACCCGACGAACTTCGTACCACCTAAACGTTGCAATGATTGAACAGTCATCGAATGACATTGACATTAGTTACGCGCGTTTTTTAAAATATGTAAAATAAATGTATATTTTTCAATATTTCTGAGAGATTTTCTTAATATTTTTTTCCGTAAGAACCTTCTCTTAATACTCGTAATAACAAATACAACAAAAAAAAGAATTAGTGAAATCGGTCCAGCCATATATATATATAGATGAATGCGAATGAGTTATTGAATTGGAGTTCCGTGAATTTCAAACGGTTAACAGCCGACATCAAAAACAAGGTTTATAAATCAATTCGATCGACTTAATTTTTATTATATATGTTTCCGCATACATCCGGCATTTGTTGACCGATTTGAAAAATTATTTTCACAAAGATATTGTTAAGTAAGTAACATATCTTTGGGCATCATCACAGTATAACGATCCCATACAGTAATTCGACGGAGCTGTCTAGACAGAGCAATCGCGCGGTGTCTGCGGGGTGAGAAGCGGGTGGAAGTGGTTGCATACAACTTTATTGTATTAAAATTTGTATATCATGCAATTTCCATTTAATATTATCTTTCGAGGGTATAAGGACTCGCTTTATTTTAAAATTTCGTGACATGATCGAGTATGAGGTTTAAATAGAAAATTACATACAAGATTCGCGCCAAAAACATTACCCTTTCTTGGCAATCGGAAAAAAGTCATTAAAAGTTACGCAATCTTGTCCCCAATCTTAGATCAAACCAAAAAAAGAAACATAAGTAGGTTACAAGCTAGTTCTAGCTATCATTTTCCGACGTTTGGACGACACGAATACGTTACGATAATGTTTGTGCTCACCCCACTGTACTGCAAGTACCTACTTTACATGAGAGCGTGCGTGTGTATGTAGTTGTAAATTGACGATTGTAAGGACGTACCGTATCTTCATTTATTTAGTTTGATCTAAGACCGAAATCAACAAATACAAATCATTACAGTAATTGAAGAGTGCGTAGCGTTAATGCGCGTTAAGCTGCCCCTAGGGTGGGGCAGCTTGGAACACGTATGGGGCAGTTTTTACTTACTTACTCAGCTGGCTCAGAGACACGAAGTGGATCTTGGCCTCCGACACGATTTGGCGCCACTGCCCCCTAAAACGTGCAGCTTCTTGCTAGTTGAGGTCCCTGACGACTTCATACTTCCAGCTGTACATAGGCCTCCCGACTAGTTTCGCTCACTGAGGGCAGTTTTTAAATATACAAAAGTATGTTAAAGCGAATGGATGCTTTTTAAATCAAAATCGCTGAATTATAGGTACACAAGTTCCTGAAATAACACTCTGTGGATCAGCTCTAAAATGGGTTGAAACTTTTAAATATTTGGGTCACTGGGTAACTGACGACTTGAGAGACAATCTGGACATAGGGAGGGAACGCAGGTCGCTGGCTGTGCGCTGCAACATGCTGGCTCGAAGGTTTGCACGTTCCACTTTGCCAGTCAAGCTTACGCTGTTCAAAGCATACTGCCAGACATTTTACACGTGCAGCCTCTGCTGGGTACGGTATAGCCAGCGGGCATATAGCGATCTGCGAGTACAGTACAACAATGCCTTGAGGGTGTTGTTGTTGAAGTCGCGGGGGGCCACTAGGCCCACTAGTAGCTACCAAATCTACCCAAAATTTTGTTTCGATAGAGGTGAAGCACTCACACCACATGCGGAGTCTTACGCGGAAACCGAAAGAGGTAAGATGGGCTCTGTTTTTTTATTTTCTAAATTGATTTTTCGTGGGGTATTATTGTGATAATAGTGGAATTATCATCATAATGTGTTACTGAATGAAAACAATGGAGTAAATGCAAAAAATAAAGTAAGGTGCTCAGTACTAATCCGATCGATATTCCCGCGTAAAACTCAATTTCTTGAGCATTGAAATGTGATTCACCATTCTCGCATTTCAATGAGTTAAGTTAAGCTTAGGCTTAGGCGTAGGTTAGATTATAAGTTCTGTCGTTGGCAGCAATCGTGCGGAGGATGGCGACCTGCGAGGAAGCGTGGCAGGCAGTGCTCACCTTCCGTGAGACTGTCATCTCGCAGAAAGAAGTAGCGGAGAGGGAGCGAGAGTCTGATGCCCCAATGATCCGCCGCCGCCGGCGTCTTGGCACCGGAGAAGGAATTTCCTTCTCCAATTCCTTCTCCGGTGCCCATGACGCCGGCGGCGGATCATTGGGGCGTCAGCCTCTCGCTCCCTCTCCGCTGCTTCTTGTGATGTGATTCAACACGATTGGTGTCGCCATTTGGAATTGTATTTGTAATTAATGAAAAAAAAAAATAATTTAAACTAAATTAGGCTTAGTAAAATGGACTATGGACTTGGATTTAAACATCAACGTCTAGCAGTTTAGGCATTATAGCTTAGTCTAAAGATTTATTTTGTTAAAGGAACCGAAAAAAGCTTACCTACATAAGTACCATAATCGCTTTCTACGTTTCGGTAAATAGATGTAGTAAGCGAATGGAGTACATATCTAATGCATTATTAGCAAATTTAGTTGAATTAATCCTTTTTTTATATATTTTAAATGAAATACCATATTTTAAAGTACATTTTAGAACCAATATTTGAATTTTATAAATTAATTTGTATTGATTTGATGATTTGTCTCACATGGCACCGGAGGGCACCGTCAGGTTTTTAGTGGGTAGGCGGGTTCTCACTATGAGGCCTGGAGTCCCACATCACCCCCAGCCCCCCGCGGCTGGTGGGTATGCGTAACAGCATTTCCCTGAGGTAAAAAAAAAGGTTAGATTATAAGATTGTAGGTAGTAGTGTTGGCAATTGGCTGTATGGATAAAATCCTTTGCCTTTTCCAGAACGGAAAGCAAAGAACAAAAAAAATGACATTGGCAAGTAAACGTCTTACGTATGTATATTAGAGTGTCAAACTTTAAAAAAAACACGGGTTGCACTCCGGGAGTGCCGGCAGAAGTGAAAACTTAACAACCGTCTTACGGTTTTTCGATCAGCATCACGTGACCTGACGCGAGTTTCAAAGTTTCTACCCATGCCACAAAAGTGCTCAACGCCGCTAAAGAAGTTTTCACTTCAAAAAAATTATCTCACTTCGTCGTGGGTGGAAGGACTGGAAGGTGGAACCACAAACTACAGAGGGATACTGGTGGAACCGACCGGTGAAACGAATTTTTACGAGCAGTTTTGTTTAATATAATTGATTACCTCTAACTTAAACATAATAAAAATTGTCGCAGCTACAAGAAAGCAAAAGTAAGTAAGTTAGTTTTGTAAGTAAGTAAGTTTTTATTATCACATGCAATAGTTAAATGAAAGTGACCAGTAAAGTAGTCTAAGATGAGGGTCACCTTATTGTTTTCGTTTCTACTCACCTATTATGATAATTAGTTCTGTGTATCTACTATCTACCTCACAATGTTAACGATTCATCATATCTTACTCAGTCTATTTATAGAAGTCCACATAGTCTATTAAACTTGTAATACTTTAAACTGTAATTTACTTTTAACTGGAATAGCTTGCTTTTATTTCGTATTCTTTACGTAGGTACCTAATTCGTTAATTACTTGTCTAGGATGTCGAAGTTTGACTTGGTAGTTTTTGGTGCCACCGGGTTTACCGGTAGAAAGGTGGTGGAGGAACTGGCGCGGGGGGGTAAGAAGTATGCCGGCGTCTCGTGGGCCATCGCCGGTCGCTCCGAGAAGAAGCTCGAGGGTGTCCTCCAAGAAGCCACCAAGAGGACCGGTATGAAACTACCCTATTTTTTATTTTTTATAATTATGCACTTGTAAGTGTCTCATTTCATGGAGTTGGAATTGTAAATTACTGTAACCTACCCACCACACCAAATTTGTTTAGGTGGTTGAGTGGATTATAAAAAAAAGACAATAATTGATATTTTAATTACAATTGTGTTTGTGCCATATAAATAAGTTATCTTAAATTGTAGACCCTGTTACTTAGAAATAAAAGCAGATATAAGTTCATCAATATGAATAAAGTAGACATGGGGTGGGTACCCGGCTAGTGACGTTCCGATACCCATAAAGTATCGATACTTACTCATTTATGTAGTACTCACATTGTTTTTCGATACTACTCATATGAGTACGGCTGAAGTATCGATACTTACTCATATCGATACATTTTTTTATTATTTTAATGATACTAATACACATATAAAGGGAAAAAATTCTTGGGAGTGATTGAAATTACCTTTTTTTAACAAGTACCAAAATAATAGTTACAGATGTATTGATTACAAGTAAAGGTATGATATAAAACATCTTTTATCAATTGAAATTATTTATCTGAATTTAAAAAATACACAAAAAAAACAGATGACTTAAGCAAAAAACTCAGTTGCATCCTGATTGCCCAGAAACAGTAACTGCTCCAGGTATTTTGGGGACAATCTGTTCCTTAATTGTGACATTGTTGCACCTGCTTTGGAAAAAAGGCACTCACTTGGTACTGATGTTGCAACAACAATTAAATGTGGTTTGGGCAACCTTATACAAGCAGGGAAATATTAATTTCATTTCATCCCATTCCACAAATAGATTGCTATTGAGCGATACAACAGGATTGGATAAATAGAGAGAAAATTCATCATCCTGGTGCGTTTTTTTTTCTTTTTGTGCCCATGGACTAACTCTTTGTGGTGACAGAAATTATTATATAATCTTAGTAAAAGAACGAGAGAGAGGGATTTCAGTCCGTCTGACTTGTTCACTAAGAAAGGTTAAAGTAACATTCGTTCAGTTCGATTCGATACCGACTACTTTGGTTTCGATACTACGTAGTATCGCAACATTTATATCGATGCCAAAAGTATTTGGTATCGAAACCAAAGTATCGAGTACATACTCGTATTTACTTGTATCGGAATGTCCTTATACCCGGCATGGATCCGGTACCTGACAGATCCGGCACTTTTTTGAGGATTCAGCCAGATAATACTATTATAAAAATAGTATTATAATAATCATTTATTGGAAAATGGTAATCTAATAATTAAGTAATAAAAGGCTGTAATGGTCATTTTTTTACGAAAAAACAATATTTATTAGTACTGATATTTAAATAGTGGTAAATTATGTTGCAAAAAACGCCAACTTTTCAACACGATCAGCATTAAAATTGTTATTTTTCATAAATTAGCCCTGCTCCCGAAAACAGCCGCTCACTGTATATAGAGCTTGCTGGTGTGGAGAGCTACTTTGCCGACACTTTACTTAATATGGGATAATAATAATGCCAATAATAACAATAATATTGCCGGGTACCCGGCAAAAATTGTGCAGGGTACGCGCCTGATGGGTACCCGACAAAACCACTACCCGCCCCATGTCTAGTATATAGTTTTCCAAAATATGTAAAATTGAACATGCATTTAATAAGAAATACAAGCAGAAATATGTACATCACAATACATTAGTATATAGTATTCCAGTATAATATTTAAAAAGCATTTTTTGCTTGTTACTATAGAGACCAAAGAGCAAAGATCAAATTATCTATTGTGTATGAGTCAATACCTAAAGTACAAATAATAAAACTTGCAATCACTCTAGGAGCTTTTTTTTTTTTTTTTTTTTTTTTTTTTAACGTCAGGAAATGTCAATTACGCACCGTACCCCTCCGTCGGGGACCGGAGGGGCGTGTGTGGGACTCCCCCGTCTTCGGGTATACCCACTAAAACCTGACGAAGCCCGCTGCGTGTGGCTGTGACAGCAGGGGCCGCGGTGTCTCAACAGTCCCGCGACCCTTGCCAGCAGCAACGTCCGCCCTCTAAGCAGGAGGGCGGATCTCCACGGAGTGGGGTGAGGAGATCTCATCCCACTCCAGACAGCACACTGGCGCCGTCTCTCAGGAGGGTCCGGGCGGTTAGGCCAAGACCCTCGTTTCGCCACGAGGACCAGAGTCCCAAGGACATCCCCTGCCTCCTCTGATAAGCCAGAGGGGTGCTGGGAGCCACAAGCACTTCAGTGAGCCGCCGCTCGATGCGAGACAGACGCGACTCACTAGTGTCTCTGCCGCCCGAAACGGGAACAGACGCAGAGGCACTCTCCACAGAGCATCTTGGCTTCACCTGTCGCTGGATTGCGACAGACTACTGAGCCCCCTCGCCACGGCAAGGCGTGCTCTATTCGAGGGGGATCACTCTAGGAGCTGACTTAACTGGTGTGAAGTCCATTAAAGCTGATGTAGAGGACTATGACTCACTGAAGAACATGTGCTCCCAAGCGCGTGTTTTGGTGAATGCCTGTGGCCCGTACCGTCTGTACGGAGAGCCGGTGGTGCGTGCTGCCATTGAGAACAAGGCACATTATGTGGATGTGAGCGGGGAACCGCAGGTGAGTACCTGTAGGTTTTTACAAGTAAGTCTTAACTTCTGGACTTGTGCTTGTGTATTTGATTAGTTTCTATATATTGTTGTTTTTATTTAGCTCTATTATAAAGTATGTAGATATTTGTTTCTTCAGTTTACGCGAACAGTAGACGTTGAAAATGATACACTTTTTACGGATTATTTCGCGATTTATTTACATTTTGTTTTAACCTGACGTTTCGGACCCTTTTCAGCGTCAGTAGTCACAGGTAGACTGTGTGTAGTGCGTAGTGTCTACCTATGACCACGGACGCTGAAAAGGGTCCGAAACGTAAATAAATCGCGAAATAATCCGTAAAAAGTGTATCATTTCAAAGCATGTAGATATTATCTTTAGTCAAAAAAATGATCATTTGAGTCTGGCTTAACCTTTTACAAGCTGAAATGCAACAGTAAACTACATAAGTACCTTCTAATTTTCACATACAGTGCTCTATCTAGTTACCTTAATCTGTGATTGGCTTAACCAGCATTAATATTGATATCCTTGTAGGGACCCAGTAGTTGCATGCATTTTGCTGAATAAACATTTTGTGCCAGTGTGCGGAACGCGCTCGGCGGCGGGCGCCAGTCGTTCCCCGTAACCACCTGAAGTTAGGTCGTACCTAGTAAATTATAGTAGCTCATATTTATAGCGCCAAGTATTGTGGACTTTAAATAGAGACATCAGTGAGACAATTTGTGACTTTTATTTTGTGACACTTAGTAAGCACCTATAAGCACCTTCTGAGAGCCTAGATCGGGGCATGTGATTTAGAACACTATATGAGTACAAGTATCCCGACAATAGTAAATTATACTCCGACACGATAAATTAGAGAAACCCCGACATCCTTGAAGTAAGTTTTGGAATGATGAATTGAGAATGCAGATAACATACATATTGCCATGGACAAAATTAATGTTTTTTTTGGCGCGGTAGGAAATTCTTTTACACACTGTCACCACTGCCGGGGGGCAGTGTGGTGAGTGGGACTCCCGGCACCCTTGGGGTATACCCGGATACTGCGGATTGGTGGAGGGGTGTGTGTAAGGTAAGTTACCAACCTTACTGTCAAGTGTTATTAAGCCGCCCGAGGGCCTCTGACCAGGCTTAACGACTAATATCTATCGATATTAACCGGGACCAACAACTTAACGTGCCTTTCGAAGCACTGAGATGCTTGTAAATGGACGTCACTTTTATGGTAAGAATGGTCACTCATCCCAAACTTGACCGCGCCGTAGGTTGCTTAACTTTTGGTATCACTACCAAAGCGCTGCAACCACTGCGCCACAAGCACACCTTTTAGAGTGGTTTCTTGCCAATATGTAGCAAATCCTTGATCAAAAAGCAGTCCTCAATACAGACTGGCGACCACAATACGACAATTGAATTTCTGTCTGTTACGCTCTCACGTGTAAAGTACTGTACGGATGTAGATAAAATTTAATACACATACAGAATGTTGATGAAAATGTATGTGTACCAAATTTCATCCAAATCTGTTCAGTAGTTAAGACGTAAAAGCGTAACCATAGAAGACAATAGTCGTAATGACGTCGCCACCCTGTATAAAAAAGTACGAGTGGACAAGATGTAATTCTCTCACTCTCTCTTCTAGTTCATCGAGACGATGCAGCTGGTGTACAACGCGAAGGCGCGCGAGGCGGGCGTGTTTATCATCAGCGCGTGCGGGCTCGACAGCGTGCCCAACGACATGGGGACCGTGTTCCTGGAGCAGGGCTTCGGAGGTGAGTGCCAGAGGTCTCTCTTTTTCTCTTTCTCTCTTTCTCCCTCTTTTTCTCCCTCTCTCTTTCTCCCCCTTTTTCTCCAACTACCCCCTCTCTATCTTTCTCTCTCTCTTTCTAGCTCTCTCTCTCTCTCTCTCTCTCTCTCTTTCTCTTCTAGTTCAGCTCGACAGCGTGCCCAACGACATGGGGACCGTATTCCTGGAGCAGGGCTTCGGGGCTGAGTGCCATAGCTCTCTCTCTCTCTCTCGCTCCTAGTTCAGCTCCACAGCGTGCCCAACGACATGGGGCTCGTGTTCCTAGAGCAGGGCTTACCGATGATTTGTTAACTTTCTATCTATTGGTCTAATTTAGACCTGTTGTTGATCTTGTATTAAACCTTTTCTTATTGTTTTCAGGTGTCCTGAACTCTGTGGAGTCGTACCTGAGTTCCGTGGTGGCTCCGGGATACTCGTGGCAGGCCTTCGTGAACGGCAGCATCAACTACGGCACCTGGGAGTCACTGGTCTACAGGTGAGACGAATTTTGGCGTTATGCCAGCTAGTGACTATTTGTATCTTTCCAAATTTGATTTAATTTTTTTTTTCATTGATACATTTCCGTATATCTTTTTTATTTCTACTGAGTGGCCAGGGAGTTGACGTTTGAATCTAATATTTAGATTCCTGAAAGTTCTAGAAATTTGCTTAGTTTAGGAGATATAATTATTTCTATGATTTTTTCTTTACGAAAATAATTAATTATTTCGGGTATTTTCGGATACGAAGGTGCAAGGAATCTAAAAAAAATTTGTTGACGCCACTAATTGGACCACCCTGTATAGGACCTACATTTTAGCTTTGAGCGTCAACTTCCCGGCCACCCTGTATAGTCGAAATGACAATACCTTTATGACTTTCGGAGCTTAAGAACATGTTAAAATGAAATGCATCATTGTGTTTTAGCCTGGCTCACCATGAAGAGTTAGCTCCACTGCGCAAGAAGCTGTACCCCACGCCACTGCCTCCTTTGAAACCTAAATTGGTGAACAGGTAAATTTGATGATGCCTTTCTCTATATATACAAAATTCTTGTGTCACAATGTTCGTTCCCGTACTCCTCCGAAATGGCTGGACGGATTCTCGTGTTGTTTCGTTGATCGTCGTATTTTTCATATCCCTTAGTGATAAGAGTTGTCCTCAATAATTTACATGGCAAAACAAAGTTAGCCGGGTCAGCTAGTTTTTTTTATGTAAACAACAATATCACTTACATTAATTTGACTCATACAACACACACATGAACAGTGGTATTACATTTACAAATAAACATAAATTAATACATGTAACACCCAGACCAGTACAAACACACAAATTTTTGTACAGTGCGGGGATCGAACCCTCGGCTACTTGGTCTAATATACAACTTCTTAACCGTTGCACCAAAATGGTCGTCAATAACCTTTTTTTTACTTTTTTTATTCAAAAAAGTAATATTTACCTTTTTAATTGTTTTTTCCTTTTTTTTCTTAAAAACTTTAAGTGTTATTTGCTTGTTTGCAATCAAATGTTACGATCTAAATAAGTTAGTAATTTCTTTATTTTGCATGGATAAATTCGGTTGCAAAATAGATGTACAATTAAATATTTCATTTTCTCTTGATCCTGCCATTTTAGGCTACTACGGTATTTAATGATGCGTTAAGTTTTGATGTCAATGCAGAATTTGACTGTAAAAGCTTTTTTAATTATTATTTTAGTGCTTTGGCGCTATTGATTTGGAGTTAGGAATCTAAAGGAAAGCGCTTCCTACAAACCTGTTGTTATGGTCGGGGACCAAGGTCCGATAGACATCATCTTGATGTGTCTATCTATATTATTCTGGGTCTAAATCTTATATTCCGCGGTTCATGTGCGGTACTAGGCTAACAGCGCCATCTAGCCTATGGAGCCGTATCAGCACTCGCTATCGTGCCTGCCACCGTTAGGTATGCGAATGTAATGGCGAACGATAGAGGTCGCCACAGTATATTTAGCGTCAAAAATACAGAAGCACGTCATGATAACACTTAGTGCAGTCTCCTTGTTAATTTGCTGAAATCTGTTAAATCTAGTATTTTGACACGGTAGGGACACTATATTTGTGACGATGACTGAACTTGTAGGTTTGAATTTCCATCCAACAACATTGGTGATTTTATTACAACGAAAGAAATATAAGCTCTTTGAAGCCTGAGATACAGGTGAAACCTAGTTCAGTCAAATAAAGTTTTCTATCTCGGTGTAATTTTAAGCTCTATTGTATTAACTTTCGTTTTGTTTGGTTTTGACGACCACTTTGGTGTAATGGTCAAGAAGTTGACCATTAACCAAGAGGTCGCGAGTTCGATCCCCGCACTGTACAAACATTTGTGTGCACGAACATGTCTATTTGTACTGGCCTGGGTGTTATACTCGTATGTATTTATTTAAGTTTATTTGTAATATCACTGTTGATTCTGATATCTGTAACACAAGTGCTTTAGCTACTTACCACGGAGTCAGATCAATGTATGTGATGTTGTTGTATATATATTTTAAAAAAAACTCGGTCAAGTGCGAGTTGGACTCGCGCACCGAGGGTTCCGTACAAACCTGTAGATAAGGAATAGTAACTTTGAAATTTTCAAAATTGACAATTTTTTTTATATATGATGAAACTGAAAATTTACGGGTTTCGTAATTTTTCCTATATCTGTACTTTAAGACCTGACTTCGTACTAAATTTCAAGATTCTAAGTTTACGGGAAGTAGCCTGTAGCTGTAGGTTTTGATTCCCGAGCGAGTTTCGAAAATTTGCGGCCTAAATGGCTTTATATTTTGATTGCGTTGGCTTAGAAGGTTGATTTTTTTACAGCTTCCAGGGACAGTAGACCTAAGTATCGTATAGAAATTTCAGTTTGATACCTCCACGCGTTCCTGAGAAAAACGGTCTTGACAGACGGACGGACGGACGGACGGACAACAAAGTGATCTTATAAGGGTTCCGTTTTTTTCTTTTGAGATACGGAACCCTAAAAAAAGTTCATTAGAACTGAATAGATGATTTATTATTATTATAATTTTCCGGGCCCGAGTATTGTCAACAAACACAAATGTATTTGTTAGGCTGTTAATTTTTTATCACCGTGTGTGTCATGCAAATATTGATCGTTTTCCTTCCCTGTTGGGTGCCACAATATTTGTTTTGTTGCTTAGTACGTGAGTAGTTTTTACGTTACTTATTATAATAATAGTTGGTAATCTATCACGTCAACAACCATCATCTATACATATCCTTATTTATCCATGCAATTTGTAAATACCCTGTGTTTGATTATATCACATTTTATATTTCTGATGCAAAGAATAGGCTAGATGACACAACCATTCAATGACATACTTTTTATTTTCTGTCAAAACGGTCTGCCTCCATAAATTTTGTATGGGAATACAAGCACGTGACGTCACGGTCATGTATATGAAATCGGAGTCAATGGACGGAATATTTATTGAGTTTTGTGAGTTTAAAAATTGGTTTCTACACCAGTGAAGCAGAAAAAAGAATTCTTAAGAAAATTGTCAAAAAAAATCGCCGTGCTCGAGCTGGAGAACTAACGGTGCAATGGAGAGACATGATTGACAAATATGTTTCAGTTGATACCTGCAAAAGAGTGTTAAAAAGAATGGGCTACGGATTTTACACAGCTAAGCAAAAACCACTATTGACTGCCTTACAGAAGAAAAAGAGATTGAAGTTTTCTCGTGATCACTTAAATTGGACTTCTGATCAGTGGCGTAGTATCATATGGAGTGACGGGTCTAAATTTGAAGTCACAGTCGGCGATGAAAGAAAAAAAGTGGTTCGAAATAAACATGAAGCATTTCATACTGATTGCAGTAAACGAAAAGTTAAGTTTCCAGCGTCTCTTATGATCTGGGGCTGCATGTCTGCGCAAGGTGTTGGTGGGATGCAGTTTGTGGATGGTTCCATCAATGCAACAAGATATCAAAATATTTTGAAAGAAAGTCTACTGCCCTCCATTCCGTCACTCAAACATCAAGATTCTTTCATTTTTTAACAAGACGGTGCTTCCTGCCATACTGCAAGGACAACAAAGACATGGCTGCTGTCAAAAAGCATCCCAACCATCGAGTGGCCATCTAACAGCCCGGACTTATCGCCGATTGAGACCCTATGGTGGAAAATGAAGAAAGTCCTTCGCAAAAATCCATCAAGATCCTAACTTTCTTGGCTGTGTGGGAGTCAATTACGACCGACGAGTATGCAGCGTTGGTTGCGACTATGCCTCTTCGCATTAAAGCTGTAATTGAAAGCAAAGGCGACAGAACTAAGTGGTAGACGAACTATTTTGCGTGAGAGCCAGTGATAGACGAATACTTTTGCGACATGTGTTTCAGTATATTTATTTATATATTTATGTTATGTAAGGTCATGAAAGATTTTGAGATACGTTAAAATAAACTTTGAAATGTTACTCAAATTGTGGTTTACTGTCTCCTTAACTTTTTTAGTTACTTTACCCATATTCACTTGACATTATTTCATAATAT
Source organism: Pyrausta despicata (assembly GCA_963921415.1). Classification (NCBI taxonomy): domain Eukaryota; kingdom Metazoa; phylum Arthropoda; class Insecta; order Lepidoptera; family Crambidae; genus Pyrausta; species Pyrausta despicata. The sequence continues at coordinate 1,380,228 of OY992852.1, read as the reverse complement.
CTTATTTTTCATACTAGACGAACTATTTTGCATCGGGGCTCGTATACTGCGGTATACGTCTATGAAAACTTTACGGGACATAAATATTTTTTTCGCGTTATGAAATACTTAACGGGGTGATATATCGGATAAAAGTTTTTTTATGTACAGTCTGATAGTAGCGAAAGTAGTCATGACGTTGTTTAGAATCGATGCCGTTTACTCACGGGGTACAAAATGAATACATAGACGAATAAGTAAACCGTAGAGCTCATTTTATTTATTTAAGTTCTGCACAATGGTGGACTTAATGCCGAATACATTCCCTACCAGTCAACCATAGGTCCAAACAGATAATGTTTTTTTCCATTTATTTATTCAAGTATAACATCACAAAACATAATTAAGAATCTGCCAAACTGCGCTAGCAGTTTGTCGGTAGGTGTTCTCGTTGCTTTTTTTACTCATGTAGGTTAAGCATTACAAAACATTTACGTTACGTAACTTTTTCGACATAATACATACTTAAATTACTTACATTTAATTAACAAAAAACAGAATAAGAAAACACCGGGACAGGCAAAGCCAAACAAAAAGCTTTTATTGGTTAGTACAAGAGGCAACCCCTCAGCAGTCAGACAGCCAACCGACAGTCCGCTAACATTTAAAGATGGCCAATTTAAAACATCGTGGATGCGTATGTATAAAGACAGTAGTAATGTCATCTCAGATTAGGTCGGCTCACGCTAAACGTAAAATTTTCAGCACCTAAACGTAACATTTCAGCACCTAAACGTAAAACGGGATACCATCCGTACCGTGTCGATGTTCCACTGATACGAACCAAGCGCTTCTCATCTACATTCCTGATGCGCACTGCAAAAGAGTGGAACTCATTACCTGCGTCAGTGACTTGTATCAGTGAATCGTAGACTCAGTCTTTGCCTCGTTGGGCTTAGTCTTGGGTCAAGAGCAAACCTATCCCAAATAAAAAAAAAACATTTCAGCACCTCAACCTAACATTTCAGCACCTTAACTTTACATTTCAGCTCCCTAAACGTAACATTTCAGCACCTGAACTTAATTTTATTAGCATCTAAACGGAAAATTAAATTACTATTAATAATAATAATAATATCATTTATTTCAGAAAATTAAATCCATATGAGTTAGTAACAATTTGCTTAAAATCTATGGTTAGTATTTAATTAAAATAATTAACAAACAATCTTATCATTAAGCAACATCAGCCGAACGTGTAAGGTCCCGTGATCACCCTCAACACAAGACACCTCCACAGTGGCGATGTGTACCGATCGGCTAAAAGATCGCTTGAAGCTCATCGCATCCGATATAATAATGTCCTCAGTATGCTGTTGTTACTGTCCCGCACCTTGCGGATCAAAGAAGCCGTTTTTTTGCGTATGATAGCATTGAATGCATCAGTTTGGTATTCAGCAGACATTCCCGATGCACTACAAAAACGAGGCAGACCCAACAGCATCCTGAAGACATTATTATATTGGATGCGAAGAGCTTCAAGCGATCTTTTGGTGTGCTTGATCCACAGGTTTCCCGTGTCTGGCAGTTTGCTTTGAAAAGCGTAACCTTTACCTGCTCTTTACAATTGCAGAGGTATGGTGCACAAGGCCGACGGACGCTGGTGCGTGCCCTTCCTCGGCGCCGACAACTCCATCGTGTACCGCACGCAGCGGACGCTACACGAAACGGAGAACAAACGCCCCGTCCAGTTCCGGGCTTACATCAAACTCCCCAATCTATTCTACGTATCCATGCTGTACTTCTTCGGAGCATTCATCATGTTGTTCTCGAAATGGGAAATGACCAGGAACTGGCTCCTGTACCACCCGAGGCTGTTCTCGTGCGGTATGGTGACGAAGCAAGGTCCGCCCCAGGAGGTGATGGACAATACGAAGTTCCAGGTCAAGTTTATTGGTACGGGATGGGCGCCGGGACAGGATATCGAGAGTACGAAGCCGGATAAAACTGTTGTTGCTAAGGTGAGAATGATTTTGTTTTGTTATGGTTTTTGGAACGTTAGTGATACTTACATCATGTATGGCTCACACTAGCTAATCAATGCAATACGAGTACCAGAGTATTTTTTTCTCACTGCTGTTATCCAAACAGGATGTATTTGTAGGGTTACATTACTGCTTTGTAATTTCTTTGCTTTGTTTTAGCTTACAAAGCAGTAATGTAACCCTACATATTGAAAAAAAGAAATTATAGGATAGGTTATTGTACAGTCGCGTGGTAGTTTGCATGTGTCAGTCTACAGAATATCTCCGTTAAAAAAGTTGATATAAATAAATGCCGTGTGAATACTATCTCGAAATGCGATGGATCCGTTAAAAAGGATCCTGTAAAAACAATCGTTATACGTGAACGCGCCCTAATATGACCACTTATTGCGCAGTTTAATTATCCTGTTTGTTTATGACGGTATTTAAATGTTGTTCAAATACATATTTGATCAGCATAAATAATTAACAAAACGGATAGATTCTAGTTAGTTGTTGTTTTATTGAGTGAAAAGAAAAAACGCAATAAAGCCACATTGAACGTAAGCTAACGCCACCTACCATCATCCGCCAACACTAACTGCTTGCTTACGTAAACTCGAGGGCGTGGGCGCAAAATAATATTATGTGTTCCGTTTGACGTCCGAAGTCCATTATTATGGGAGAGTACATCGTTCCTTTTCCTTGCGTTGTCGCTAGATGTCGCTACTTCCGATACGTGACTTCCGCGCTTTTAGCGCCCCTTGCGGCTAAACCTGGAACTAACTTCAGAAGGCAGAGCGAGCCACCGAGTTGTGTCATTGTTGCGTCGTTTTTCAAACCGAACGCTTGTCGTTAGATTTAAACGTTCATATTTTTTTTCATTTATTGAAAATTAAGATTTTTCTTTAACTTTCGAGAGTGAAGTAGAAAGTTATTTTAAAATTTCGTTTTGTAAATTCCGTAACGTGAATAACTGAAATGAGTGAGTCTCCGCGCCGCGAGAGAAATTTGGTGATCGCGAGTGTTTGCCCGCACACGGAGATGTGGAACCGAGTGCCCGTCGGACTACGCGCCGCTCCAGCGGGTCGAGTTCGAGCTCGCGGACATCGTCATCGCCTTCGAGCGCCGGCGACGAGCCGCCGCCAAAGCGTCGCCGGCGCGGTACCGCAGTGCGTCGCGAGATTCGATGCGCGACATGGACCGAAGGTTTGAGATGCTACCTCAACAGCTGGTAAGTCATGTGAACAACTTATTTTACGCGAGTTTCTCCACCATGCAGCCCAGTGTACCAAAATCCACGTCTGTCAATGCGGGACCGTTGCAAGGTGCATTAGATGATCCATTTTTATGCGCCCCTAGTGCGATGAACGATATTGCCGAACTAAATGTGTCCGTCAAACAACCTTCAGTGCCTAAAGCCAATCTCGATCGCGTCGCAAAATTAACCTCGATGCAGCGTTTTGATTCCTCCGACTGGAACTCTGCGATACATTGATATTCAGAAAAAATACGTAGCTTTCCCCGCGTTTTCTGAGCTTAAAGTTAACGAAGAACTGAGACGACTGGAAGACCCGTTTGCTCGAATTAGATGGTTTCAGATGGAGCGCAGTTTTGCTGCATTGCCAAACGCGTTTTTGATGCAGAATGAATTTGTAAATACCTCTCTTCGTAAAATGATTGATTGGTCTTCACAGCCTAATACTAACCTTACGCCTTCATCTATCTATGACAAATTGAAAGAGTTATTCGGTAACGAATCTGAGTATAAAGAGGTCTCGCATGATATTTTACAAATTATTTGCGGAAGGCGCGCGGAAGTTTTAGAATTCCGTCGTAAGGCATTGTTAAAAGGTTTAAAAGGAAAATATATGCGTGAAGATATTAAAACGATTCCCCCGTCTTCGGAATACATATTTAAAACCCCCAGATGTTAGCCAGCTATATTCAAAAGATAGGCGGTATTGAGAAAATAGTAAAAGACAACACGTCTCGTGCAAAACCAGCAACGCGTTCAAAGTCACCGATTCGGTCGAAATCGCCTATTCCTTCTACGTCACGAGATAATACTTTTCGTAATACACGACAATATAAGCCAAAACAACAAGGCAAAACCGAGAGGCGCGATTTCGATCAACGTGATAAAAGGAAGAAGGGGGGGGGCGAAAGGATCAGGGTACCAAACCAAGTACAGTCACAAATGACTCGCAGAGGTTTTTGGGCGGCTGTCTGAGGTTTTATCGCGAAATTTGGGCCAGATTCGATCCGCCCAAGACTATCCTTTCTTTGATTTCGTCAGCTCGCATTCCTTTCATACAAAAGCCGCATCTAGTTGATCCTACGCCAGAGACTATGCGTAAGTACCAGACCCCAAAGTCTGCCATAATGTCTACAGAGATTCAGGCCATGATTCAGAACGGAATCCTAGAACCGGCTCCTTTGAGTCCGTCGTTCATTTCCCCTCTTTTTATCATAACCAAGAGCAACGGCAAGAATCGTGTCATTTTCAATCTGAAAGCGTTAAACCAATATATGGATCCAAAACCTTTTCCCTTGTTTCATCACTACCGTATGCCCAAGTTTCTTCAAGCCAACGATTGTATGACAAAGCTGGACATCAGCCAGGCATATTACCACATGCCAATCGCGGCAGAGCACCGTTGTTTTCTGCGCATCAGCTACGATTGCTTACTCCAGATGACTTGCCTTCCTTTCGGGCTAGCAGCGGCTCCAAGGATGTTCGCCACAGTCACAAATTGGATCGCCGAGATGCTGCGCAGCAGAGGTCTCCGTCTCGTGGTATACTTAGACGACTTTATTCTAGTAAACCAGTGCAGAAAGATCTTAGAAGCGCACACCCAGATGGCGCTGGATTTCCTCTTCAGCCTAGGTTGGCAAGTCAACATGGAAAAGTCGATTCTTGTCCCTACAAAATCGATGGAGTTCCTGGGTATTGTCTGGGATACACATCTCAACACCAAGAGCCTACCCTCAGACAAGGTAAGCAGGATACGTCAGTGCCTCATGACTCGCATGGCAGCCGGCAGTTGGTCCCTCAAGCAGGCGCAACGCCTCTTAGGGTACTTAAACTTTGCGACCTTCATCACCCACCGGGGAAGGTTGCATTGCCGTACGCTCCAGAGCGAAAGCATCTTACTCCTGAAGCATTCATGCCGTCCCAGGCCCTTTTCGAACGAAGTGAGGCTAGAGATGGAATGGTGGCTCGAGAATATCTGCCAAAAAACTCCCATTCACCACAAAAGCTTACCAGTAAATTATCTCGTCACCGATGCGTCAGACGTTCAATGGGGTGCCTTAGTAAACAACGAGATGATCGAAGGCACCTGGGCCCGTCAACAACATAATTGGCATTGCAATTTAAAGGAGATGTTCGCCGTGATTGCCGCAATCCGGTTGAAAGCGAGGAGTTTGAAAAGGTCCACCGTAATCTTGCAGAGCGACAACCGGACAGTAGTGTCGTACATAAGAACGAAGGCGGGACCAGATCAAAGAAGTTACTCAAAATGACGAAACAACTTCTGGCAATGACGGACAGCTTGAACATAACACTTGCCCCTCACCACCTCCCGGGACGGTACAATACGGAAGCCGATCACATCTCGCGCAATCGCGCCGGCTCCGAATGGCACCTGTTGGAGGAGGCAACGATAAGAATATTCGATCGCTAGGGAACGCCAGAAATCGATCTATTCGCATCGAGCAAAGCTCACGTCGTGTCAAGGTATGCTACGCTAGACTTGTCAGACGCGAACGCCTGCTTTCAAGACGCCTTCAGCAGGTACTGGAGATTCGACCTCGCGTGGATTTTCCCTCCGCCAGCTCTACTGCCGCGCCTGCTGAACCACCTCAACTCAGCAGTGGGAAAGTTCATAATAATTGCACCCAAGTGGACGAAACCCTTTTGGCGCCCAGACCTGAGGAGCCGGGCCCTTGCCCTCCCCATGAAAATACACAACCTGACATCAGTGTTGGTAGACACAATGACGGGCCGACCTCCAGCTCAGGTTCAGAACCTCCAGTTGGAAGCCTGGCTCATTTCGGCTGGGACGCCTGTTGCCTGTCAATACAGGCAACTGGACGAACGAAGAAAAACAACTTCTTTCTTCGTGTTGGAGAGCGTCTACATTTAAAACGTATGTACCTATATGGAACAAGTGGTCACAGTAGTGTCGTCACAATAATTTTTATTTTAGGCGTCCTTTACCTGAGAATGTAGCTAAATATTTAGCAAAGTTATTTCTTACTGATCGTTTAGCTTATCGTTCTATACTGGTACATAAATCTGTTATAGCATCTATTTGTGAAACTTTATCTGACATTAAGATCTCTTCAAATCACCTAATAAAGCATATACTTAAAGCTATTTCGCTAGCTAGGCCCACTCCGTCAAAATTGCCGATTTGGAATGCCAGAATTGTTATACAGTTTATGAAAGATACAGACCCTAATGTGCTCAGTTTATTTGATGATTCTAGACGTACCGCCACACTCTTACTACTATCATCAGGACGTAGAGTACACGATTTAACACTTTTGCATTGTGATTCAAAACATTTTGTCGACAATGGTTCCTCTATCACGTTGCATCCCGTGTTCGGTTCAAAGACCGATTCGGCAGGTTATCAACAATCGAGTTGGACTTTTATTGCTTCGCCAGACAGAAATACTGACCTATTATTTTGGTTAAGGACTCTGATTTCTATTTCCAAAAATACTAGAGGTTCTCTTACAAATTTATTTATCACTACAAGAAACCCAGTAAGGCCAGCTACGGATGCAATTATAGGTGGTTGGGTAAAGCGAACACTTTCCGAAGCCGGAATAGATGCGCCTCCTGGTAGCTGCAGGTCGGCAGTTTCTTCTCTTCATTTCATTGAAAAATATCTTATCAATGATATTTCAGCTAAAGCTAACTGGCGCCATGAATATACTTTTAGAAAATTTTATTTGAGAGATGTGTGCAGCTTTGGAAAAATCTCTCTCCCAGTTTTTTGCGCCCACAAGTTATGGTCAATGTTATGTATTAATTATTAAAAGCTATTTGATTGAATCTGTATTGAATTTGATTTGTAAACATAAACCAATTTTATTGATTTCAATTATACATTCAAGTTTCTATCACATTGTTGCGTTTTTCTTTTTATTACGCTTCGCAAGCCACCAGGAGATAACAAACAGATCTCTCATAATAATGGACTTCGGACGTCAAACGGAACACATAATATTGAAATTTTACCTGTAAATAAAATTTGTATTATGTTTCCTCAGACGTCCGAAGTCCAGACAATGTCTTCCTGGTGGTTCACCATACCACATTCGTTTATTATGAGCCGAACAATGACACAACTCGGTGGCTCGCTCTGCCTTCTGAAGTTAGTTCCAGGTTTAGCCGCAAGGGGCGCTAAAAGCGCGGAAGTCACGTATCGGAAGTAGCGACATCTAGCGACAACGCAAGGAAAAGGAACGATGTACTCTCCCATAATAATGGACTTCGGACGTCTGAGGAAACATAATACAAATTTTATTTACAGGTAAAATTTCAATATTTAATTAATGAAGTGATATCTAAGTGTTCCCGTGCTAAATGCACGTGCGCTCTTAGTAGCAAGTTTCTGTGTGAACGAGCACCATTAGTGCATATCTCGGCCGCCAGGTGTCGGGTTACGGGTTTACGGCCATAGTTGTTTTCTTGTCATAACGGTACCAGAAACCATGATTAGTATCAAGAAGTAATCAGTAGGAATTTGCCATTGCAATTATAAAAACGTGACAGCTCTTGCAACGTACCCAGCTGCATACAAGTGAGATGTATGCAGCTGGGTCCGCTTCCGCCCCTCAACCCGGCTCCCTCGGACTACTGTATGTAATAATAATAATAGTCCTCCTGGCCAATTTCAACCGCGGCGACCAATCTCAACAGAGATCAGCCAACTACGCAGGAGATATTATAGTGCACAAGTGTGAGCGCAATACACAGATGCACTCACTGTTCCATCACTCTCAAAGTTCGGTGAGACGGCAATCCGACATGACGGAAAGAGATCAAGCGCAGGACCAACGGCTTAACATGCGCACCGAGGCACGGGGGTGTAACACCGCCAAAATCCTGACTTCGAGCTGTTTTTGAGAAATTCATGACAGAAAATCTCAGAAACAATTTTGGCTCGACCTGGGATTCGAACCCAGGACCTCTCGGTTGTAAGGCAGAAACTTTGCCACTGCACCAACGAGGCAGTCTTTATGTACTCGTCATACTGTGCTAATAGTACATATCTTTGCCGGCAGGTGTCGGGGCGCGACCCGGGCTACGGGTTCACGGCCTTCGCGCTGGTGCAGTGCGCGCTCGCACTGCTGAGGGAACGGGACAACATGCCAAAAGAGTGAGTAGTTCTTTGTTGCCCCCTATTAGGGTTGCCACCTTTTGTTTTGCAAATAAAGTACATCGGTTATTATAGGTACGAAAAACAAAGTACATAGTATCAAAATAAAGTACAATTTATTTTTCTTCATTTTTAATTCAAAAACATATTCAACAAATAATGATACTTCCAAAGTATAATTAAATAAATACTTACAACTAAGCTTCAACTTCAAAATCACAAAGAAACCAAATCATGCGAAATAAAGTATTTTAGTGTACTTTATTCGTGCTCATTCCTTTGCGTTTTCATGAAATGAATGAGAAGAAGAAGTCCTATTGACATTACTAGTTAAAAATTCAATTGGTATTTTTTCAGGGGTGGTGTGATGACAACAGGTGTTGCATTCCAGAACACAAATCTCATTAAAAACCTGCAGGATAGCGATTTTGACGTTAAATTCGAAATCGTTGACCCCAAATAAATAAGGCATTATCTATTTTTTTTTTAATTATCACCACTATTTAACGGTGTAAAGTAAAACTGTCTTACATTTAAACCCTTGTATCTAGTCTGCATATTATGTTTTAATATTTAATAGCTAGTATTCCAAATTAAATGTAAGTAAAAAAAGTTTCATTAAAATGATTCACATTATTTAAAAAACATTCCATATTTAACGCATTTATTTTAATTTTCATTTAATTTATTTTATCGCTGTTCTTCCAAAGGAATAGGGTAAGAATTAGTGTAGAAAGTAGTAAAATTATACTGAGGGATTTAGAGAATAAAGATTTTAATGGATGTGTAAGTTTATTAGTTGTATTGTGGCTTATATTTGTGTATTATTGTCATTAAATTGTAATTTGTTAAAATTAATATTTGTTTATTTAATTTACATTTGCACGTAATGGAATAGAAGTCAATAGTGCAACAGTAATGTAACAATATTGATATTATGGTGCTGAATTAAAATTATGGTCGCTGTGAGAGGTCAAACAATATGTATGTACTAGTGGCCGCCCGCGACTTCGTCCGCGTGGAAAGCCTTTATCTTAAAAATTCTTTATGAATTGTAGCCTATATGTTATTCTGATGTATAAGCTATATTGTGGTAAAGTTTCATTCAAATCCATTCAGTAGTTTTTACGTGAAAGAGTAACAAACATCCATACATCCATACATCCATACATCCATACATCCATACTTACAAACTTTCGCCTTTATAATAGTAGTAGGATTATTTTAATTTTCATTTAATTTATTTTATCGCTGTTCTTCCAAAGGAATAGGGTAAGAATTAGTGTAGAAAGTAGTAAAATTATACTGAGGGATTTAGAGAATAAATATTTTAATGGATGTGTAAGTTTATTAGTTGTATTGTGGCTTATATTTGTGTATTATTGTCATTAAATTGTAATTTGTTAAAATTAATATTTGTTTATTTAATTTACATTTGCACGTAATGGAATAGAAGTCAATAGTGCAACAGTAATGTAACAATATTGATATTATGGTGCTGAATTAAAATTATGGTCGCTGTGAGAGGTCAAACAATATGTATGTACTAGTGGCCGCCCGCGACTTCGTCCGCGTGGAAAGCCTTTATCTTAAAAATTCTTTATGAATTGTAGCCTATATGTTATTCTGATGTATAAGCTATATTGTGGTAAAGTTTCATTCAAATCCATTCAGTAGTTTTTACGTGAAAGAGTAACAAACATCCATACATCCATACATCCATACATCCATACATCCATACTTACAAACTTTCGCCTTTATAATAGTAGTAGGATAAGATGTGCTAAGAGCATGCTATTATAATGTTTTTCTTGTACGTGTATTTTTGTATTGCAATAAATAAACGCACATTTTGTAAAATATCATTTTATTCATCTCACTGCTACGACGTAAAAGGTAAAGTAAAACTTCGAATTGAAAATAGATTAATTAATTTATTGATAAAGTATTAGGTACTAGCTTTACGATAGGAAATGTACACACAAACCAACCTAGCACGCATTATATACATTTAGATTTAATAAGCGACTGTACATCGATAATTACATAGTAGTACCTTCGAAATAAATTAGAAAAATGAGCTTTGGTCTAAAAGTTAAGTTGTAAAATAAATATAAAAAAATATATCAAAGTTTTTAAGACTAATTGCACGTTACGAGCGACAATCTGTAATGTACAATATGCGAAATGAATGAAGCGATACACCTATCGGAAACATCTACACTCTACGCCCGAAATACTAAGTTCTATCTTAAAATCTGTATACAATTACATCAACACGACAGCGCTGCGATAACGCTATCTCGGTAGTAAGTAGTCTAGGCAAAGATTGTCGAATGCTTATCTTGTCGACGCTAGATAGCTGCCTAACAAAACATGTAAGCATCGTTATAATATTGAATCAGAAATCGATATTGCATCGTGATTTCTCAACACATTCACAATTTATATTCAAGACATCATAGCTCCATAGATTCTATGTTCACTTTTAAATCTTTGGACCAGAGGCCGTACGAATGAAACGTTTGGGAAACGTTTCGTTGGTATTTTCCGGTATAGCCAGTGCGGTCCAACGTACTGGCTAGCTTGAAGCTTGTCTAGAATAACAGCTATAGTTATAGTATGAGCTCCCACCGCTCGATCTTGCAGCTATTTGTTTTTTGATGAAATTAATTTCAAATGAAAGTTAAGGAAGTATTCAATAGATTAGCGATAAAAAAGCGACGTAAAATTTATTAAAAAACATGTAGCTGCAATGTATATTACCAAATTAATTATACAAAAATCAATTACAGGTAATTGCGGCTAACTTTTAATAGGCAACCTATCGCTAATCTATCGACTACTTCCTTAACTTTCATTTGAAATTAATTTTATCAAAAAAACAAATAGCTGCAGAACCGAACAGTGGGATCTGAGGCTATTACATCCGTTATCCATGTCCTAAGGACAACGACTTTGCAAGTAAGGGAGCAAATTTTAGAAAAGATATCACTATGAAACATTTAGTTGTTTTATACGTCTTTATACAATTTATTTATAGTTAAATTAATTACTAGACATTCTTAACATGTTGCCTTCGGCCTTTATGTAATATACACTCTTGAAAAGATAGTTAACAACTAGCAATTAAATAAAAACCTTTTGATTTGGGTGGGTTAGGAAAGAAATATTGCTTTATGATGACAACAAGTTGATGATAAAACTGCACACATGTACCTGTACAGTACTTTAAACTTTTCACGTGTAGGTATCACATATCACTTACGTACCTGCCCAAACTTAGAGTTGTTTGAGGTACCTACTCTAATACGGTGAACGAAATGACTGATGAACTTACAAGTAGCGTATCTTATCTCGAAACGTCGATGTAGCAATACTTAAGCATGCCCTAAATTAAGTTTGGAGTGCACAAAGTCTGTCTTGTAATGGATCACTTGCAAACATGTGGATAAGAAATGAAAATTGATAAAAAAGGTAGTTCTTTTGATTTCTGAATAAGCTAACATTCATATACTCAAATAGGAAAATGCAATTGGCTTTTGTGCAAGCGATCCACAAGGACAACTGGTGCCCCGGTATCTACATACGCATAATTTATTTTTACAAATAAACAAAAAAATGAGCGGTCGCTTTTCAAAGTCTTTGTACTGTTCACTCATTCCACTGTTGGGCTTAACACGACTCCCGGCTGTTTTCGTTGGACCCCACAGCCTGGGACGGGGAAGGGGTCACTTCGGGGGCCACTATGAGCCCCTCTTTGATCCTCTTCTTCTGTTTCATCCGTCGGTTCTGGAACCAGATTTTGACTTGCGTTTCGTTCAGCTGAAGAGCTGAGGCAATCTCTATCCGTCTCGCTCTCGTTAGGTATTTGTTGAAGTGGAACTCCTTCTCCAGTTCGGTGAGCTGTTTGTTTGTGAAGTTGGTGCGGCCGGTGTTGTTGAGGTTGAGGAGCGGGTTGGCGAGCATCTGCCCCCCCGTGGGAGTCCGCAGCCCCTCCTGCGGGCTGCCCAGCACCCCCTGGTTCACGAACTCCGCCGGCGGGATCATCAGTTTTGGTGCTGGAAAGAGAGAAGGTTATATTAGTTTGGTGTGACTACGTAGACGGACATACGGATCAAGAGGATTGGAATCCGAGGATCTGCCGGTCCTCCGGAACCCTGTCTTACAATAACACTAATTGCCTGATTAGATTGAACAATCAAAATCCTGATTTCATCAAAAATGTTATGTAGTGATAGTATTATAAATGCCATACAGTAATGTTTAGGTAGCTTTGACTTCGTAAAATGAGTGTGGAACGTCAACTTTTTGTGCTTATTGTTATAAATTAAAGTACACACTTGTTTAGCGTCGGCTGTGCCATTCACTTGTCAGACGTTGGCGTGTTTACAGGGACGTCTCATTGCGGGGATCATCTCGGTAATCTTTACACAACAGTCGTGGGAAGGCTCCTTTTATGACAGGTGTCAATTTTTTCTAATTGTACGAGGCACGAGATAAAAGATATTTCAATATTGGACTAAGGAGGCTCCCCGCGGCGCCGCAGTCGGTGAACGTGAAGTTTTGACGTTTATTGTTGTGGTCCGACTATTATCTAACTGTTTGTCCGGCGGGTAAGTAAGATTTTTGTGCGCATCCCAAATATTTGATGAGGCGTAAGGCCAAAGTCGACAAATATGTGCGCGCAGGTTGTGTAGTTGGCAAATAGCTGTATTAAGAGGTTTGTGTTATGCGTGGGAGTATCTGAATCGCTCGCCTGGCTTAAACTGATTAGCAGCTACCTTAAGACTTCTAACCTTGATTATTCATATATTTTAACTCTTGCCGAAAACGGATCGTAATTCCTTTAAATACTAGTAATGTTATCAAATTATTGAATGTTATATTTTGCCACAAATATTATCTGAAACCGGATAAACCTAAACTGATTTATGTTGAACTATAACGACTTCATAATGCCATGTCTTCCTGAGTCTTACTGAACCGTTACTATTTATAATAGTCCTCCTGGCCGATTTCGACTACGGCCAACTACGCAGGAGATATTATAGTGCACAAGTGTGAGCGCAATACACAGGTGCACTCACTGTTCCATCACTCTCAAAGTTCGGTGAGACGGCAATCCCACATGACCGGAGAGAAATCATGCGCAGGACCAACGGCTTAACGTGCGCACCGAGGCACGGGGGTGTAACACCGCCAACTTCCCGGCTCCGAGCTGTTTTTGAGAAATTCATGACAGTTTTCTGTCACATAAACAATTTTGGCTCGACCTGGGATTCGAACCCAGGACCTCTCGGATGTAAGGCAGAAACATTGTCACTTCACCAACGAGGTAGTTATTACGCTCACACCAAACACAAAACTTAACCAAAGTATTGTCAAAGCTATGTAATTGATATAACAGGCTGTTACAACTCGAACAACTGTTAATGACAGTCGGAATCTAAAACAAATAACGTCGTTTCGTTTGTCGCTCCCCAATACAGATGTATCGTTCCCCAACCCTTTGGTATCGATGACACGGGGTTGATAGGGTGGGCTTATATCGGCTTCGCGGATTAATTAATTAATCTGTCTTGTCCGCACTGTACTTAATTAACATTTTATTTGAAGGTTTAGTATTTGATGAACACCGGCTGATAATGTCATCGAATATAAAATTATTGTACGAACTATTAAAATTTTTGGAACAGTTGCATTTTATTGCACTTTCTGAGGTCCTATTGTATATTTGCTTTTTGCTAATAAATCAATGCTGCAATTCCAATAAAGTTAATAAAAATCTTATTAAATAGATGCGTTTGCTGCTATTGAGCAGAAAGCAACATTGGGCAATGTTGCTATGTGCGTGTTTTCAGCAAATTCATAAAACTTGGCACAAATTTAGGATTTATTTATAATTTTTGTTTATTTAAGTTCTGCACAATGATGGACGTAATGCCGAAGGCATTCTCTTCCAATCAACCATGGTTCCGAGCTACGAAAATTCAGGAGGTGCACAAAAATTAAAAGGAAAATTAAACAGTGCAACTCAATGTAAAAACAGTAAAATATTAATCGTGTAAAAATGTGATAAATTGAGATTTTTTTACTACGCTCTGAGTATACCATGGCAAAATCATCATTATGATACTTACCTACTAAGTACTTAAGCCAAATCTACAATCCGTCTTTTATTTTGATTTAACAAACTTCGAACCGGCAGACGCTGTCCTGCCCGCTTTATTCGCAATTTATCAATATTTTCTCATCGTTTACACCTTCCCTTCACTTCCACAAATATTTCAAGGCTAAAATTATCGGAAATCGGTTCAGCCATTCTCGGGTTTTAGTGAGACTAACGAACATCAATTCATTATTATATATAAAAAAGTGATCGGCCATTGAATTTTCCCATGGGAATGCGTCATTTTCCCTCGATATGTCCTTTCTCGGGTATCAAAATATCTTCACACCAAATTTCATGCAAATTGGTTCAGTAGTTTAGGCGTGCTTGAGTAACAGACAGACAGAGTTAATTTATAATATTAGTATGGATGTGCTTTTACGTATCAAGTTAAGAACTATGTCGGTAAAGAGGTAGAATACCACATGCCCCTGGGCGGCTCAAACATCGCGATACGCGGTGTTTACGCAATCTCCACTCAGTGTTTGGACTGGCCCGCCTAACTAGACGAATGGTTGTTTCCATTGTCTTAAGAGAGACGTTATCTTGCCTGTTTGTGAGAGTGAACTTACAACTGTTAATAATTTATTTATTTGTAAATAGCGGACCCCGCCGACGTGGTCCTGCCCGTTGTTTTTTGTTTATTTTTTTCTTCGTAAGAACCATCCCCGTACTTTAAGGAATATCATAAAAAAGAATTGGCCAAATTGGTTAAGGCGTTCTTGAGTTATGTGCTTACCAACACATTTTACGATTTATTTTTATATAACAGATTTACATAGCCAGCCAGGCCAAATTCAAATGTTTTTTTTATTTATTTTTCAAATCAAATTAAATCTTTATTTTTGCTCGAACATGGTACATAAAATGGTGTTACAATTGATATAAATAAGCCAGCCCATTCATTGATTTTTTATTTGAGATAGGTTTGTTCTTGACCCAAGACTAAGCCTGAACGAGGCAAAGACTGCGTCTACGATGGAGCGAGCTCGCCTAAAAGATGCCTGTTCACTCTAGCTTTGAAGATTCCTAGGTTGTAATTGCAGGGAAACGCTGACGCAGGTAGTGCAATTAGTTGAAACGATCTTCTTATGCAGGGGTCGGTATTTTGTTTCGGAGCGCAAAGCCAACTGCATTTACTATTTTTATGTTGTACCTTACTGAAAATATGTTAGTCTAGGTCTTGTATATGAATTGTATAGGATTCAGATTATAAAAAACACGTATCTTGTTTTAGCGCTGAAAATCGTGAGCGAATTGTCTAGATCGTGTCGTCTCTATCAATGAAAATAGTTAATATACTTCTATATGAATAGCCTAGCGTCCCTCACGCAGCCTATGTCAATATTGACTGTGACGTAAAACCAAAGACAACGACCACTTTGTCTATGATTCCTATACACGCACTGTTACGAATTGGCGTCGGAAATTTCATTTTATAAAGACTGAGTCTGGTAATTCTTGTTTGCCTGTGTAAAAACTTTTTAACCTTCTCGTAGGATATCCTACTGCTAAGCATAGCTGATGTTGTCTATCACTCTTATTATGTAAATTTAAAAAAAAGGTTTATTTGAAGAATAGGTATATTTGAAGCATTCGGAATTGGGTTTTGAAATTTAAATATCTATCTTCAAATCTTGTTAATTTCAGATTGACTGGTCATCCCTATAACAACGACACAACAGTTTTAACGCTCTAGCGATCTTCGCCGGCGGTTGTTGTTTTAAGCCAAATTTGTTCATTGTTTTAATTTGCTTAGTAGCTTTCGTAGCTGGAAAACACTACCTTGCTGTAGCTTGTAGCTGATTGCCGGTATATAATTACTAAAAATGTATCTTTCTCATTTAATTTTCACTGCACCCATTGCCTTCTTACTGAATGAACTTAAGCTTGACTGGCTGAAAATGCTTTTAGCATTAAGTCCTCCCTTTGTACATTTCTTGTGCAATAAAACTTTAAATAAATAAAATAATTAAAAACTAGCTTCCCGCTAGCGGATCCGCCCGCGCGGGATTTGGTATATATTAAGCAAAATATAGCCTAGTTCATCAGTAATAATGTCTCTGTCTCTACATTATATAAAAATATTTTGCAGTTAGAATTCATTCTAATGTTAAAATATTTTTTTTAAATCGGTCCACACACTAGTTCGGAGCCTATTGAATTCAAACAAACAAACCTTTCCTTTTTATATATAGGTATAACTTTATGGTGTATATATATTTAATATTAAATATAACTTTATATATATATATATATATATTATCGATGGCCAATAACCACCCGCAGGACTATGCGGCTTGTCGTCAAAGGTATCAAGTGCGCTGTGTTGAATGAACATATTGAAGACGGTGTTATACCGATTGTCCATTACGTTACCTTATCTGTATTGGGTAACCATTCTGATTATGATTTCATGTCATTTGTGTCGATTTAATTAATTAAATAAAATTCCGTTAATGTTCTAACGAAACTACTAAGACAATCGCAAAATAGTATTCACCGAAATTTAACTTCGAGATGGGCTTGAGATAAAACTTAAGCCGCCCCATACAGACGTCCTTGACAGCCCCTCCTAATTTACTAAATGAATTTAAGAAAGTGTTGCATATTATTTACTTATTTGAACAAAGAAATAAAATAAGCGCAATGACAGTGTGTAAATTAAAACATGAAACTAGTTAAAAATAGAATACTCGTAAACCTAAATAGATAAGCTTTTTCCACCGCCACCACCACCACTTTGACGACCACTTTGGTGTAATGGTCAAGAAGTTGACTATTGACCGAGAGGTCGCGGGTTCGATCCCCGTACTTTACAAACTTTTGTGTGCATGAACATGTCTGTTTGTACTGGTTTGGGTGTTATATGTATTTATTTAAATTTATTTGTAATACCACTGTTGATACCTTTATCTGTTACACAAGTGCTTAAGCTACATACCACGGAGTCAGATCAATGTAAGTGATGTTGTTGTATATTTCATCTACATTCCTGATGCGCACTGCAAAGGAGTGGAACTCACTACCTGCGTCAGTGTTTTCCTGCAATTACAACCTAGGAATCTTCAAAGCTAGAGCAAACAGGCATCTTCTAGGTGAGCTCGCGCCGTCGTAGACTCAGTCTTTGCCTCGTTGGGCTTAGTCTTGGGTCAAGAGCAAACCTATATAAAAAAAAGAAAAAAAATTGTATTTTATTATATTAGTAGCGCTGCAGTTGAGTGGATATCAACATCGCAATAGGGCCCGTCTCTAGTGTAGGCAGCTAGTCGGCGGGCCGTCAAAGGCGGTGTTTGCTGACTGATACTCGAAACAGAAGAAGCGACAGCGCTGCCCCATTAGCAAATGTTTGCCGAGTTACGCCGATTGCGCCGCCATCCACCAAATTGAACCGGGTTGCGTAGAAATAGCAAGTTTGTTAGACTTGTAAAAGGGTGATCCGTGGTTTCCGAACTGCGATTTCTTTTTCTCTACATATATAAAAATGAATTGCTGTTCTTTAGTCTCGCTTAAACTCGAGAAAGGCGGAAATAATTTGACTTATTTTAGTCTCGAAATATTCGTGAACGTTCAGGGAAGGTTTGAACGGTGAAAAAATATAAATAACAGCGAAAACAGCGGGCAGGACGACATCTGTCGGGTCAGCTAGTCTTTAATATTTTTCTCTTTAAAACCTTATTTACGACTGTATAATGTGTTAAGTAGGTATTAAAAATGTTAATTTTCAAAATTGCTTATTTAAATCATTCTGGTAGCATAGGATCTCCCTTGTCTACGAAATTGCTACAATTTTTTAACGTCTCAGTTCAAAGCAAAAGACATAAACGTGTCAGTGCTTCAATTGAGTTGTTTGTTACTTACTGCGGAGGGAAATGTGTTCATCAGTCTATATTTGGATAAAAAAAAACAAGTATATCCATGCGAACTCCTTTATAATAGCTGTATTTACCCTTATTTACCCGCGGACAATGCGGGTGGCAATCCATAACGTTCCGGTGCGTTACGAATTAAGCATAATTCAATCAGTCCAATTGTTCAACGAGACTGGCCATGTACCGCGCGTCAACGCCCTTCGCTCCCGCCAGAAAAAAACATTCAATTCAATCTGACAGTTAAATGACAGCTAGGGGAGCGGGAAACGATGCTATTGGTCCAAAATTGGACAATGCGGCAGATGCGTTCAACTTTTTTTCACATTGCATAGGCTCAGCCATGTTTGCTCAAATTCTTTACCGAAAAATGGGTGACTATCTATGTAAGGGAAAAAAAATTGTAGCAGCTGATGTCTCACTTTTCCTTGACGTGTGACAGGAGATGCTTACGATATGAAAAAGTAGGTGCTCATAGTAATTTTGTTATAGAAGCAAGCTGGCTACAACGATCATGGGGCCGATACGGCGCGAGGATGGGTATGATGCATCGCTTTCCCGTTTGTAAAATTATCGGAATCATGAATTAATTTTATGCTCGAGTTCACTTTAGGATAGCGTTCATTTTTACCGTGACTGGGAAATAATTTCTGTTAGTTAGATTTCTTTGTGAGTTCTATTCATTTCAATGGTTACTTGAATATATGAAATACAAAGAACCTACGTATCTACCTAGGTTTGGCTTGATCTACATTATGAGCGCTTCTTGCGTTAAACTATTCAGTGAGTGCAAGGGGCACTCAAAAGCTTTAAGTTTTCCTAAAATGTAACATAAATAAAATTACGGATATTAGACATGGAACATTGATTGGCCAGTAATCCCAAGCCGTAAGCAAATAAAGTCTTCTACACTAAATATTTAAAAAAAAACTACGTTTAAAAGTACTTCAATATTGACTGTAGGTGGCCAGCCATAAATTATGTGACAAAAAAGGTTCGTCGATAAAAAAAGTTTTTGGTTATCGGTATCTCTCCAAATTGGAGGCTAAACTAACAAGGGCGCAATACCGGTAATCCCGTAATCCCCGGCTCCCGTGGCCTGATACACGAAATGTCATATGACGCTAAATGATTTTCGCTGCCGATAACTTTGAGTGGTTACTAACACGTGTTTTGTCAGGACATGAGTGGCAATAATGCTGGAAGCTTCTGTTGGGTACGTTGGCCACATTAATTATAAATAAATAAATATCCAACAAAATCACATAAGTACATTTATCTGACTCCGTGGTAAGAAGCTTAAGCACTTGTGTTACAGATTTAAGTGGTATTACAAATAAACTTAAATAAATAGACCAGTACAAACAGATATGTTCATGCACACAAATGTTTGTACAGTGCGGAAATCAAACCCGCGACCTCTCGGTTACTAGTCAACTTCTTGACCATTAGCCCAAAGTGGTCGTCACATTGTAAGTAAGTATAATTATGATCTACGTACTTACATGAAAGCTTAACAATTTACGTAGTCCGAAAAGGAAAATCCATCCACCTATATCAACTTACAAGAAAGTAGATTTTCTTTGTGGGACAATCAACTTACTTAAATAAAATATGATTGAGGTACCGTTTTAAAAATCTCGGCGAGTAGACGACATCGCGGGCGACCGCTGGTTAAATTCAATTATTAACTTACAGACTCAATAACTTCGTAGGTTGGTTCTGAAGTCCATGAAGAAAAAACAAAGAAATGTAACGCGTATTATGAAATGGTAACTTTTAATAAATGTTCGTAGCATTGGGTAGCCGTAGCAGCAACAACATTGCTACAGTTCGCTACAGCCACAGTCCTTAGTAAAAGACATAAACGGGTCAGTGTTTGAGGTCAAAATATAAATATTTTTATTTTTATTCTTGATACACTAATTAAAATACTAGCAGACCCTGCAGACGATATGAACGATGTTTTTTTTTCTAATTTTCTCACTATTAGACCTTCCTTGAACTTTTACAAATTATACAAAACCAAAATTACCGAAATCTGTACAACTGCTCTTGAGTTTTAGCGAGGCTACCAATCGAAAGGCAATTAATTAACCTTTAAATTGTCTAAAACATAACGTGAATTGGGCGCTTATCAACGGAGATATGACGCAATTAGTGTAACAGTACCTTTGTCCGGACATAAAAAGAGTAGACAAGGTTAATGATTTGGGAATACAGTTGGACAGTGGCCTGTTCTTAGATTCTCACATAAATAAAATTACTGCCAAGGCTTATAAACTGCTTGGCTTTATCTTTCGCCAAAGCACGGATTTTAAGAGTGCAGATACGCTAATTTTGCTTTTTGTGGAAGCTAAGAAAACTCTTTTCAGGGCATATTGTCAGTGCTTCTATACGTCGCAGCTGTGGGTGAAGTACAAACAATCATCTTTTGGCACTTTGAGAGTGCAGTACAATGATGCTTACCGCATCCTCATGAAGTTGCCGAGATATTGTAGTGCTTCTGCTATGTTTGCCGAAGCGAGAGTGTCTGACTTCTTTGCGGTAATCCGACGGAGGGTTGCGTCGTTTTGGGAAAGACTTCGTAGCTCCCCTAACAGTACACTCGCGGCGGTCAGCGAGGGTCTCTATTGTAGTCCTATCTACAGACATTGGCTCGATATTCACCGGAAGGCGAATCGACGTTGAATTAGTATTGCATATTAATTAATTAAATTAAATTAAACTCTATTCATTTTATATACAAATTTTAATTTAGTATTATTTTATCCATTTACATACTTTAACTGTATCTTATGTTATTCATATATATTTGTGATGTATAATGGGACTTAGCACCTGAATAAAGAAAATTTATTATTATTATTATTATAACGCGTTTGTTAGGTCTCAATTGGAATACGCTTCAACGGTTTGGAATCCAATGTATAAAAAATATATGGACATGTTAGAGAGTATTCAGAATAAATTTGTCAAACGTTTAGAGTATCGGTTTAAAAATTATAACACAAGTAGAATTGAGCCATTGGGAACTCGACGTGAGGTCAGAGATCAAATATTTTTACACAAAATTATTAATAGTGTGGTCGATTCTCCGTACTTGCTATGTAAAATGTCTTTGAAGTGTCCCAGATCCAACCCCCGCCACTTTAGTACCTTTGTTACACCAATTTGCTCCACAAATTACAGAAGCAATAGTTTTATTATTAGAACTTGTAGAAAATATAACACTGCGTATAATCACATCGATATATTTCATGAAAAATTAAACCGCTTTCGTTACTTGTTAAAAAGAGAGGCCACCTGATGTAGGTGTGCCCAAGTCCATAATTGTAGACATTTTATTTTGTCAAGATCAAAAATTCTTACTTTCTGTTTATATAAATAAATTTAGTAAATTAAAATTTGTAAACGCGCTTACGATCTACGACTCGTCAACATCATAATTGTATACCTAATTGTGAAAACTGTATGGCTAATGAACGACGCCTTGTTTTATAAGCTTTATGTATTATAACACAGCTGTTTGTTTTCCTGAATAAAGAAAATAAAACAAAAGTGTGACGACCTCTACCATTCTCCATCACAAGTGCATACCTAACCGCAAGCACAACAGCGAGAGCTGATACGGCTCCATAAGGCTAGATGGCGCTGTTAGCCCAGTACCGGCCAAATAGTAAGGGCCTAGTACCGCACATGAACCGCGGTATATAAGATTTCGATCCAGATTAATATAGATAGACAAATCAAGATGATGTCTATCGGACCTTGGTCCCCGACCATAACACCCGGTCGGTAGGAAGCGCTTCCCTTTAGCTTCCTAACTCGAAATCAGTTGCGCCAAAAAAGTTTGACTGGCGATAAAAAAAGAACAAAAGGAGTTAGTCCCCCATTTATAGGTATTTTGTAGATAAAATTAATAGTTACGGGGAGTAGTTCCGCATATTTTCACATATTTAATATGTACCTACACTTAGTCACACTGTATTATCTTACCAACAATTCGACGGGAATTCAGAGTCATTTGTTTCTGAAGTGTTTTTATTCTTTGGCATCCATCCCGCCATATGATTATGTATTATGCGCTTATTTTATTCTCCCCCGCGTCCCACGGTCGCCGGTGATCCGTCATCCCGCGACGCGGGCGCATGCTCCGTTATTGCCATTAGCGACTTGCAATAGTAACTATAGCACGTCAGGCTACCCATTTGTGTTGCAATATCGCTCTTATTAGAAATGTATAGATGCTACTGTGTTTCCCTCGTATGTTGCGAAGCGATAGGAATAGATTTATTCTATGAATGGATTTGCGAAATTGTTATCAACATGCTATTTTTACTTCGTTTATGCGTACAGTAAATCTGCAATAGATTCATATTCGAGTTACGAATAGAAATTCTCTAAAGTAATCCACAAAAACATTTTGGAACCTCAGTGGAATCCAAATGGTAATATGGCAGAGAAAGTCTGAACTGAAGCTTCCTAAGGCCAATTTACAATTTTATGTATCTTATCGTACGGTGAATCGGAGTCGTGGCTCATCTCTATTTTCTTACGATTTGACATATCTTTCAAGTGCGCAGTTTTTGATGCAGCACTTCGACTGAGTTTAGAATTAAGTTAAGCTCAACTTTGTCCGTAGAACAACCCATTTAGGCTGAATTTTTAAAGAGACAACAACGCCATGCCTGTGCGTCCCGCCTTAAACCAACAAAACGGTGACCGATGCAACCGGCCTTATGCCAACAAGCGGTAATCGCATTAAAACAAAACCCGTGTCTCGGATTCGGCATTAAACACCGCAAACAGATCGGGTTCCGCAGCCGCCGCTCAAATTGAGCTTGCGCAAGTTTACCGAGCTAACACACTGCCTAGGGAAGGCCGAGGGTTGCATTAGGACGATGGTTTTAGGGTACTGCAATCGTAAAAGTAAAAACGGGTGCTAATTCTCTTGAAATCGAGTGTATAGTAATAAGATTATTGTAATTTTTAAATAGATGCAATCCTTAGTATGGATGCAGTGCGGTCGCCGGCCATCGGGTTATATATTTTTGTTGAAAACTAGACCATATTACAAGTACATAAAATACTGCAATGTTTACCCTGACGTGCTGTTGTCCGTTCCTGTCTGAGTTTCTTTTTTAATGCATGTTAGGTATTATATTTTTTTTGGCATTGTCTATTTGACATAACATGTAAAACTCAGGAGTGGAAACGCTTAATGCTAGTGTGCTATTATTGTAATATTTACCCTATATGAACTATTGTATAGCCGTTGTTTTCCTTAACAAATTAAAAAAAACTCTGCGGTCCAATTCCTACACTGTATATGGCCAGCTACAACAGTCTCTTAGCGTTGGCACAGATTACTAAATAGTTACTACGCGTTTCTCAGCACGGACTGACGGCATATTTATGAGGTACTTGACGTCATTGCATGCCCCTGTGCCTAACAACATTATAGTTACCAACAAAGTTCATAAGCTTTATTGTTACTAACAAATTCTAGACTCTGTTATTGTTTGTAATAAATTATTATTATTATATTAATACAGGCTATATCTCATGCATGATACATCATGGCTTGTCCGCGAATCCAATTTCAAGTTGGCCGGTTTTTTCGACTTGTTGCCCATTAAAAATTATAAAATCTAAATGAAACCCGTTTTCCTTGGTCACGGCATCACGCGTGAATGGCTGGACCGATTTCACTAATTCTTTTTTTGTTGTATTTGTTATTATTAGGAGAAGGTTCTTACGGAAAAAAATATTAAGAAAATCTCTCAGAAATATTGAAAAATATACATTTAATTTTGCATATTTTAAAAAACGCGCGTAACTAATGTCAATGTCATTCGATGACATTGTTCAATCATTGCAACGCTAAGGCGGTACGAAGTTCGCCGGGTCAGCTAGTTACCTATAAAGTTCATAAGCTTTATTCCTACAAACAAATTCGGGCCTCGGTTATCGTCTGAAATAAATTATTATTTTTATATCCAGGCTATATCTCATGATACTTCAAGGCTTGTGCGCGAATTCAAGTTAAAGTTGGCCGGTTTTTTCGACTAGCTGTGGTATCAGCTACTCCGCTTTCGCCGCCATACTTACTAGACTAGACTGTCTTTCACCTGGCTGCAGCCATGACAATTAAAACTATCTGGCTATTAGGGCCATACGAATTATGAAATACCTTCTTCGTGGACTGTGATAGCTAGAGACTTCCAGGTGATTTAATAATGTGCCGGTATAAACAAAAATAACTTGTATGCGAGTCCGGTTGCCTGATTCAATCAATAGGCTGGATGACACCATCAGTCGTTGACATACTCTTTATTATCCGTCTAAACGGTCTGTCTAACTAGATTTTCATTTTTTCAGTTCATATTCCTATACGGGAATACAAAAACGTGACGTCACGGTAGTGTATCAGAAATCGGAATCAATTGACCGAATATATATTGAATTTTGTGTATTCAAAAATTGGTTTCTACAGCTTTTTGGAAATATACTGGTCGTATTAACTTCATAAGGGCTATGTTTTTTAAACGTTATGATCTTGAAAATATTTAAGATAGGTGTCATCATGCCAATTAAAGGTATGCTTCTCTATCTAGAAACGACCGGAAGATCCAGTTTTAATCGTATTTCAGTGAAGTTAGTTTAAAAAAAAAACATAATGCTGACTTATTTATTAAGTAATTTCAATACATGATTTAATAATAGAGTGTCAATCATTACAAACTAAATAAATGAATGAAACAGTACCCAGACATCCTGACACATCGAACACAGTACACGAGGGTAGATACAAAATCGCCAAGTGAGGAGTACCCGTCCCTCGGGAGTGATCCGTCTCGCTCCCTCGGAGCCGGAGGGGCGGTCAGTTGCACTCCGAGTACGAGCATTTACTCGAGTTTTCAGACGGGATGTATTTACGAGTAGTTCTATCGGTTACAGGGTGCAAAAGAGGCGCAAAGCCTGATACATACTTTGGCCGAACAATTGCCAGTTTCCGAAAAAAGCACCAATCAACGTTGAGGCCAACTCTTTTTCTAAATCCAATCATTGGGTGATAGGTTTTTTGGCCAACTATTATCCCAACGTGTGGATTCGGGGTGTGGCTAAATGGCCACACGACTTTATAAGGGAGGAAAGACGTTAATGCACGCCGCTGACTGCAGGTTAATTTGGAAATCTATCTATCTATCTATGTAGCATGTTTGTTCAGTGTTCAAGAGATAAAAATGATGCAAATGTTTAAGATTAAATATTTTTTTTAATACACTTGACTGGCGAGAAGAGCAACACAACTCAATTTCTACACTTATAAAAATATGGATAAGGTAGTATTAGTATTTCTTCTTCAAGATGAAAACGGAACACAAGAAAGAAACGGGCAAATTTAGGGTACGGATGGGTAATCTTAAGGCAAAAACAGTTGCAACTCTTCAATATTACATTCGGTATTAAAATATAAGAAATAAAAACTGTAACTAAATCATTACCACTCGAAAAATTTCATTATAAATCACATTCACCTTGTACCAGCACAGTATGATTGATTTTAATGCAATTTCGAGTTTTTTTTTGTGAAAGCAATATTGAAGTATGTAGTTGAATTATTCAGCTACCTACCTACATCCTTCAGAATAATAATTATTTTGCGCTTGCTGTCATGATTGTCTTTTTGCATGATGCATTATATAAGTATTGTCTAGAAATCATTACATTGTATTGATTTTATAAATCAAACATGGTTTATTGATTTAATCTGATTGCTGAAACGGTGTAAAAACGGTATCTAATGGACAGGTTCGGTTAGTTGAAAACAGATTGATTTCTGTGGGTACTATTAACATCGTGTAAAACTCGATAACAGAAAACTTATTCAAATAAATAATCCACAGAGCCTGTCTAAAGTTACTACTATTTTTAGCATTAACAATGCAAATTTCTTTACAATGTGAAATTAAAACACACCCAAAGAAAAATGGACTGCCACAGGCAGGTTTCGAACCCGCACCTCTTGCAAGCCAGGCGATCGCCCTTCCAATTGATTCTAAAATCTAAAACGATTTCCTAAAATTCTGGCTAAAAGTTAAACTATGGAAACGGCTTCAAAAACCAATATACTCGTAGATGTTATGCCTTTGTAAATTTACCAAAGTTTATAGTTGTTGTTCTTTGTTAGTAGATGTCTGTGTGTGTAGACTACACACACTTCTACCTAGGTACTTTGATCATAGTTGGAAACTTACTATTAAATGTGTACTAAGTAATTATTGTTATTTTAGAACCATCCCAAAAATGTGATGAATAAATCACGTATACTGTCGGAACAGCTCTTGTATCAGTGGCCACAAGATTGATGACAAACCAAAAACGCATTCAATCTGACACGTTTTGAAAATCTGTCCAATCCGTCATGAGCTATCTGAAGTCCCATAACCGTGCAGATTTCCTTTATCACGTATCGAGGAAGACAGCACCTTGCAATTCGTAAGCCCTCAGTATTAACTCGGAGGAGGATGATAAGTGAAAGATAAGGTAAGATAAGATATGCGAAAATCATGGCAAATCACTACTTGGGATTACGGTTTTCAATCTGAGGAGTGATCGGTTTAAGAATTGAGTCTGTTTAAAAAAAGTAGCCAATTTGTCACTGTGAATGTGTGTGATACAACAAAAACCCCAATAACACGTGTTTTAATTCAGCTGGTTTAATTGGGCTATGAAAGTATAAAGAATCTGTCACCTGTTTCTCCTTCTAAATGCACTTGTGTTTTTTCAGTCATAGTACTGAATCTGAATGTTGTTTTACTAATACTTAGCCTATTTACTCTCAAATACATATTACAATCGTATCTCCACCATCACATTGTTTGAATCCAATTGAATATGAATACACCATCGAAAATATGAAATTCATCATTGTCATTTCGATACAATCTACTCTACGTAATTTTAGGTAAAGTCGAGATGTAATCTGCGGTGGGAAGCCGGGATAATTGTGTGTAATGCGCGTGCTAACACCATCGATCACCTGCTATCAGCAACTTGGTCTGGAGATAACATATTATCTGAATATTGTATCATCTGCTCTGTAAACAAACAACATTTAGGCGAAAATTCGGAGATGCTCTTGAGATTTTTTTCGTGAGAAAAAAGAACCGAGATTGAGGCGCTAGTATCGACTGCTCACTTCCATTTTCTAAATTCTTATTTGTAACGGTAGGAATAGTCTCCTAGCCGATTTCGACCACGGCGGCCAATTTGAACTGAGGTCAGCAAACTACGCCGAAAATATTTATTTATTTATTTAAACTTCATTGCACAAGAAATGTACAAAGGGTGGACTTAATGCTAAAAGCATTTTCTGCTCACATTTTCTGTCAACCTCAAGGTCATGCAGAAAGAAGACAATGGGTGCACTGAAAATTAAATGAGAAAGGTATAGTGCACAAGTGTGAGCGCAATAAACAGGAGCACATAGTTTTCCTTCACTCTAGAAGATCGGTGAGACGGCAATCGTACATGACCTCCTAGATGGTGTAGGTAGTGGCGAATAATCTGCCTTAATTACTTAATGCGCTGGAAAAAAAATACTGTTAGTATTCTTGCTTTTTCCAAATTACCTTTCCACCATTGCAAAATGTATCCTATCAGCACATAGATTTTTTAATGACCGTCATAACATAAGTCGGAATAAATAGCAGAAAACTCGTCTTGTCACGAATAAAATATGACCCTAATCACTGCGTATCAATTTTAGGGAGCTGAAATCTTGCGGAATGCTACGCGGCCTGAAACGTTTTGGAGTATGAGCGGAGTCCGGGCTTGTTCGGGTAAGTCCTTGTATTTTTCACTTTCTGCATTTTTCTGAGTTTAGATGCTGCGATGTTATTTTTTCGAAGTATTTCTTTTGACGTAACAAGAACCCATTCTTAGCAAACGTTCACTGATTGATTTGTCACCACATTCATAATCGTTTTGTCGCATCAGATCCTACTCACGTGATCAAACATTACTATCTCGCTAAGATGTTACGTTTATTTAATTGATTTATTGAGTGTTGATAGCGTAGAATGCTGGACATATCGTGTCCGGAAGCCGCGTACTCCAAATATAATAAATTATAATACCAACACGTGATATCGTTGTGGCTTGAATTGATCGATTGTGGTGGCGAGGTAATCGATTAGCCGAGACTGAGGTTCTACTCGCCAGGCCTATATTCGTAGTCACAAATTCATCCGTCTCTTGTACTCATGCACGTTGGATCATGCGAGCGAACGGGACGCCCTAAAATACAAAGGGGCTGTCCGGTAGTCGGGCATCCCGGTCGAGATGCATCTAAGTAAGATGGCGTCGGCCGAAATGTCAACCGGGGTTTGACAACTTCATTGTTAAGCTAATGCTGGACCGTTAGAGAGTTATCTCGACTCTCATTGTGTGCAGCGATGAAATATGTAACAGAGGTGGTTGTGATGCATTGCTGTCCAATAATGTAAAGATGAGAGTAGTAGTTAATTTTTCAGCTGAAAAAAAGAACGTTACAAAAATGAAGCCGTTTTGTTCGTTGTATATTTGTTGTTGCAAAATACGTTAAATGATGTCCACATTCCGAAAGGAATCAAAGCCATGTAGGCTTAAATCACGCTTTTGAAATATCGTGCAAAATCCTTGTGAGTTTTGTCCCTATCTTATCTATAAGCTTGACTGTCAATATGTAGTTACACGCAAATAAACACCAAACTTATGAATGACCAACCTTAACAAATTGACTTTTATTTAAGAACTTTCAAAAGCTTAAATTATATTTATTTATAACTATTTTTTTGTATTTGTTTGTTTAATATTGGGAGAATTACGTTTTTGTGCTAAAGCATATTTGCGGAAAATATTGCTTTTTATGTTACATTTGTCGCTTTAATTTATATGTATTAGACCTCGGTAGTACTTTGTTTATAATAATCTAAATAATAGGAAAACCGAATGACTGACTGACGTATGCACTCCAAACCAAAAATCTCAGGAACTTGACATCTGTATCATGCTACCCCTGATTGTGCAGGAGAGCACTAACAAAGGATTTTTTTTCATGTACTTCATTAGAAATAAAGAATGACGAATTTTAAGGGGGAAAAAAGGTGGCAAAGTTAAAAAAAAAACGTCAATTTTTGTTTGATGTTAGAGATTAACCCAAACTATGTCTATCGAACACGGTTGAGATAAATTCTACGTTTGCGCGGACGAAGTCGCGGGGCGGGTCGCTAGTATAAATCTATAAACTTCAATAGTCGCTATAGCACTACACACACCTTAGTTTAGAACATGTTTCTTAGGTCTATGACCGATAACATCTCCTTGTAGTAATTTTTAAGTGGATTCGATATCTCCTGTCAATCTGAGCGTGTCATTATGAAAAAACAATATTTGCATTGATATATTCAACCACTCATATTTTATGTTGCGTTGCGTTGCGCAACAAATAACAATTGATTTAGCACTTTTATCCATACTCCATACTAATATTATAAATACAAAAGTAACTCTGTCTGTCTGTCTGTTACTCAATCACGCCTAAACTACTGAACCAATTGGCATAAAATTTGGTATGGAGATATTTTGATACCCAAGAAAGGACACAGGCGGGAAAATGACGCTTTCCCATGGGAAAATTCAAGTGGGCTGATCGCTTTTACGTCTGAACTACTGAACAGATTTAAATGAAATTAGGTAAGGAGATAGTTTCAGACTTAAGAAAGGACATGAATTACTTTTGACCGCGGGAAAATAACGCGTTCCCATGGGAAAAATTACTTTCCGCGGAATCTGATCGCTTTCACTCCTAAATTACCAAATATTTGAATTATATTCATTTGAAATTGGAAACAACGCATTAGAAAAAGAACTATCTAATGCGGACAAAATCTCAGGTAAAAGCTAGCAAAAAATAAATAATAATTATACGTAAGGACACGATTTTTTGTCCATAAATTGCTGCCTAAATGTGGTACCTACAGTACAAAACTTTGAAGAAAAAAATCTTTATAAGAAAATAGGTAAATATATGTAATTATAACTAAATAAACTCTACCAGAATTAAGAAAATTCATTCATTCGATAAGTATATAGAATTACCAAACGTATAAACCAATTTTCTTAAACGCAGATACAGTGCCATAGATAAAGTGGCTATCTTTTGTGATTTTTAAAGTGGCGACAACAACGATAGCATTATCTTTAGCCTAACCTGTTTACTCGATAACGATAAATAATAAAAAATAATAACCTTATAACTTCCACTGATAAACATCTCAAAGGCACACGGATAAGATTTCCTTTATCTCATTGACGTAAATATTAATCATTGGGTAATTACAAAAATAACGTGTAATTTTAGCACGATAAATAGTAGGATTCATAAAAGATACTACATAAATACATTCACAGTCTACAATTATATTTTCTGTACTTTATTGCATACCACATAAAAATATGGGTGGGTTTATTAGCCCACTTTGGAGACGAGCATCTACAAACAATGACGACCACTTTGGTGTAATGGTTAAGAAATTGACTCTTAACCAAGAGGTCGCGGGTTCGATCCCCGCACTGTACAAACATTTGTGTGCATGAACATGTCGATTTGTATTGGTCTGGGTGTTATATGTATTTATTTAAGTTCATTTTTAATACCGCTGTTGATTCTGATATTTGTAACACAAGTGCTTAAGCTACTTACCACGAAGTCAGATCAATGAATGTGATGTTGTATATTTATATTTATTTATTTAATGTAACACTTTATTTTTTTTAGATAAGAAATAAGTACGACGATACTAGTTCATGTATGTATGTTTCTACTATAAAAAATCCTGACATCAAAATTACAAAATTGTTTTTTTTTAAACAAAATTAATAACATTAATATTTGAGCAAGCGAGGTGAAGTACATCACACAAAGTACCAACTTTATCAAGGATCTGTCTAAAGTGCTGATTTACGATAGTGTATCTTATGATATTGAACTGAAATCGTATTGTTATTGTTAGTAAAGCAATATTTACATCACAATCAAAATCTAATTTATTTATAAAAGCTTAAATAATTGAAGAAAGCTGTATTCGAGAAGTTGTCACTGTAAGACCGCCTCGTTCATCTTGTGATGTATTTAACTGTATTTTTCTTTTGTTTCTCTTATATGATAATTCTGGTTTTCTGTTTTTTTTATTTCAACGCACATTTTTGACTTTACACTAAACGTTAGTCAGCACCTAGCGAAAATTCAGATCAGTAATCTGTGAATAGCGCTGTGGACTGCATAATTGCATGCTTGTATTTGATATTATTGTCATTTTTAAAAATTATATTATGTTGTTGTTTGCTTTTCATTAAAAAAAATAAAACTAAAACATAAACCTATTGTTGAACAAAATATCCGTTTATAAAAGAAGTGACAGCGTTTTTCAAAAGTCGTTTTAGCCATTGTATAAACATATACATACGGTGCGGTCACAGAAATGTAACTAGTGGAGTTTTACGCTAGAGAACTGGGGAAATTTAAAATTTCCTTTTATTACTTATCACTTTGACAAAAAAGTTGAAATGTTCTTATCAACATATCATCGATTCATGCAAAATCGATGCAAGGCAATGGTGAATCAACAGGTTTTTGTAAAAAAATCCCGCATTAACACTAATATTAACAAGATTTAAATACTTATTTGAGTTTACATTAATATCAGAAAACTCAGATGCTTAGTAGGTACGTGTTTTCGTTTCATGGGCTTATTTATTTGAATAAATAGATTTTCTGATTCAAGGCAAAGGTATCTTCTTCGTTTTTCCTATGGTGGACTGGAGAGAATGCCTTCGTCATTAAGCCCACCATTGTACGCAAGTTAGTGCAGAAATTTGTAATTAATGTTTTTTTTTTCTCAAAGCCTAAGTGTTTCTAATTCGTAACTTTGTCATTTCGGATTTATCTAACGTTTTTTTTTCATATCGTTCGTAAATGGATAATGAGATTGATCTTTTTGCATTAGGCTCACTACTTTCCTCTTCTGTAGCTTTTAAGAAAGAGCCTTTAGGAAGCATTTAGGCTAAGGACATAAAAACATGTATTGGGCAGTTAACACCACCTAACGTTGACGTTACTTCTGTCAACTGTCAAAACGCTTTTTTCCATAGAGATCGTATGGGTCGTATAACACACATTGATGATAACATCACGTGTAATGCCGGTTCAATTAAAAATCAATATTGCAAACTGCAGATAAATATCAAGTCTTTAATCATAAACTGTTTTTGAGAAAAAAGTGATTGAATATTTTTTTCATAGAGGAAACAAGCCATTTTCGCTCAATGTTGTAACTTGTGTAAATGTGACTTGTGCAATTGTTGCTAGATGTAAATTCTTCTCGCTGTCCATTCTAGTGGCAATATCGCAAGCTGTGTTGCCGTGTACAAACTAACCCTTGGGTTCAGCAAGTGCCGTCTGAGTGAACAGTCGAATGAGCTGCGACTTGAGTGACTATTACTCGAAAGTGCTCGCATTACCGGCCTGCAAGTCACCTGCATCGAATGTGGTGTAAGTCATAAGCTTAATTCTTGTCTAAGGGGTAGCGTAAATAAAAAAATCATTTATTAAGTTTTATAAAGTTAAAATGCAATTAATATGAGCTTAAGATATAACATACCGCACATCTAGTTCTTTAAAGTCATAAATGTCAAAAAAATCTTAAATTAGGTTAACTATGCCACAACTATCTTTCAATAAGAATCTATTGAGTGCTTAAAGATCGTATTTTTTTTAATTTTTTGACATTTATGACTAAAGAACTAGATGTGCGAACGGTCTAAATACTTTCCTCACCCAAATCAGGTAATAAACCTCAGGCTACAGAGAGCACACATATTATTACAATAGGTATAAGCTACAGTGAAATTGAAGACTTCCTAAGCCCGCTACATAAACCTGGAACAGCTGGTGAGGTTCAACGGCTGGACGGGTTTTGTGCAGCGATACCTAAGAAGAACTACCGTGATTAAATTATCTTCGAATACAAAAAAACCGCTTTGAAATCGGTGAAATTGTTCTGGAGCTATGATGCCATAGACAGACACAAACAAAAACACAAACACGCACAAACAGACATAGGAATCTAACTTATAACACGCCATTTTTTCGTCTGGGGTTAAAATAGATAATGACGGTTGTCGCGAACCGGTCCTCTACGCACGGGGTGAGACGCGTGGGAGGAGGGCTACGACGGCACCGGCAAATACGGACCGGACACTTGCGCTCGACACACGGAATACGACGATGATCACCAAAGCTCCGGCCGCGACCCGCGTTCGATTTCCTTACACTAGTGTTTGTCCGGGACTTTTTGTAAACGGCAATAAACCAGCCTATTGATATACAGTCCGCTTTTCAGTACGTCCTTTAGGACCCTCACAACGGTCGTGGGCATCTATCTAGATGCTTGTCATGATTCGTATTCACGTTTCACTGGTCAGTGGGGGTGATGGTGGGACAGTTTGCTTATGTGCATATTTTCTGCGTAGCTGGCTTTATAAATCCCTTTATAGTATAAAGCAAAGTCGCTGACCGTCTTATCGTTTGTCCTCATGTTTGTATATATGCTAAGATCTTTAATTACACTATGGATTTTGATGAAGATTTTTTATTATTAAAGTGATTCAAGGGGTCCTCTTCACTTCATATGTATAATAACAGGCCTAATTAAAACGAATTTAATGCGTGCTAAGCCTCTGGTAAAAACTAGTGGAATAATAAAGAGGTATTTGTGTGTAACCGGGTTAAGTGGGGGAATTCCAATAACGGGGTAAATGTAATAACAGTTTTTGTTAAGCTTCATTGCTATATTCAATAATAAACAAATTGAAATATATTTTGGGCTTCCATTGCTATTTTACCAGAATCAAATCTATACTACTGTTAGAAAATAAAATTAGATTATTACATTTGCCCCTTATGACTGGGGAAATGTAATAACGAGACATAACTTAATTTCGAGTCTCATATTTTCAAAAATCTATTATTTTCTTTTAGACAATATCTGAAATTATAGCCTAATATATTCTTAATACAAGACGTAAATTTAAATTCTTTAATCCTGAGAAGTTAATGAGCGGCATGGTGCCATTAACTCATAAAATTCATAAATTTACTTACCATATCTGCATTTACCCCACTTGCCCCTACTGAAGGGTTGTCATTGAAAAACCGTAGGAGTTGTTGCTACCTAAATCAATCGATCGACGATATTAATTTACTTTGTTTTTTAGCATTAATAATGCAAATTTCATTACAATGTTAGAAAAACATATTTAAAGAAAACCTAACCTGGCTGCAACCTTAGAAGCACTGAAAGAAATTCGGACCGATGAGTAAGTTTCACGGTAGCTCCATTGGTAGAGCTATCGCCCGGTTTGCGAGAGGTGCGGGGTCATGTCCCGCCTGTGGCTATCCATTATTATTTAAAGTGTGTTTTAGATCGATGATATGTATATATATACCTTGGTGTCGTTTCACGCATCCTTAGCAATGATGGCAGGCCTGTAGCAGGATTGCATTAACGGCACTTGCATATAGCCATTCAATTGTATGAAAGAGGCCCGCTGATATTGCGCTGGTAAATTAACCCACGATGAAAAGAGGTGTGTTATAAGTTTGACCAGTCCGTCTGTTTGTGTATTTGTGTGGTTTTGTGTTGTTGCCATTTTGTGTGTCTGTGGCATCGTAGATCTTGAACGGATGGACCGATTTCAAAGTCTTTTTTTGTATTCAAAAGATAATTTTAACACGGCGGTTCTTATCCATTTGACGACCGTTTGGTGCAGTAGTCTACACGTCAGACTTCTAAACCCAAGGTTCGCGGGTTCGATCCCCGCACAGTACAAGCATATGTGTGCATGAACATGTGTGTTTGTACTGGTTTGGGTGTTTTCTATGTATACTATGTATTTATTTACAAAAAAAGTATTTATGTATGTTTATCCGTTGTCTAGTACCCATAACACAAGCTTCGTAGCTTAAATTGAGACTAGAGATTTGGTGTGATTGTTGTGAAATATTTATTTATTTGCTCGTCAAAATCAGGCCAGCCGTTGAAGTTCACCAGCTGTTTAAGTAAGTTTTTAAGTCATAGAGTTTCAATACCTCTTACTTCTTAAGGCAAGCGGCACAGTGGTCCCAGTAAACCGATTACAGCGGGTCCAGCTCTATCGCGATCGGCACGCGAAGCAGCCCCTCGGCTCGCACGCGACGGCTTCCGATATTCGGCTTTGTACTGGTAATGACCCCTTGACTTATTTAATATCAATACGCTCGTTTCGGTAAACACGGAGACCAATTCCGTGGCGAAAGTGGCCGGTTAGGGGTTTTGGGTTAGCTTGTAGATGACTTGCGCTTTGTCTTGCGAGTTGCGTATGAGCTTGTACTGACTTATAGTATACTTACATAAAGTAAGTTTATTTGTAATACCACTGTCGATTCTGATATCTGTAACACAAGTGCTTAAGCTACTTACCACGGAGTCAGATCAATGTATGTGATGTTGTTGTATATTTATTTATAGTTTTTACTTGGTGAGAGCACGTTCTTATAGCGTTCAAATTGACTTCCCACCTTAAGTCATCGAATGAGAACTTGGGTATACCAAGCCGTGGCACACTATACCCTAAGTGACCGAATGAAAACTTGGGCATTTCCCTTGTTCTAAATATCTTTGTAATGTAAATAGTTGATTTACAGAAGCAGATATGATGGGTAGCATTCTTGGTTGTAACAAGTCTGTTAATCTAACGTTGTTGAACTCAACCGTGTTACAAAATTTAAATATCTGAGACACATAGTAACTGACGACCTTAGAGACCATGAAGATATTGAGAGGGAACGTAGAGCGTTGGCGGTCAGATGTAACATGCTGGTGCGCAGGTTTGCACGGTGTGGTCGGGCAGTGAAGATCACTCTTTTTAAATCGTATTGCCAAGTATTCTACACCTGCAGCCTGTGGGCTAGCTTTAGGCAGAAGACTGTAAATGCTCTGCGGGTCCAATATAATAATGGCTTTAGAATGCTGTTGGGGCTGCCCCGATTTTGCAGTGCCTCGGGAATGTTTGCTGAGGCACGCACTGACGATTTCTACGCTATCATGCGGAAAAAAGCAGCGTCGTTGCTCTGCAGGATACGGGCCAGCTCCAACTCCATTCTGAGGACCATTGCGGGGAGATATGACTCCCCTTTAACTCGCCACATGGCCAGGGTGTTGGTCAAAAGAAATACAGATTGACCCGCCGTGGCCGTGTGTGGTATCTTTTTTTTTGTGTTTTTTTCGTTGCTAATATAGCTTGTAAGATTTATTTTACTAACAAAATGGACCTGCGTTGTCTGAGTTATTAAAATAAAATAAAATAAATAAATAATTTCGATAAATAAGTGATTAATAACACTACAAAAAAACAGAGATCATTTATAAAGTACAGGCTCCTGAAAAATATGCGTGTTTTTATGGCACGTACTTACCGAAACCAATTAAAATATTTTCTGTTTGAATAGATGGGCTGTGTAAATTGCTTATGAAAAGTAAATTATGCATTCATTTGCTTGGCAAGTAAAGATTATCGCGCTTGGGTTGCAAGTGAAGTGTTTTTTATTCACCCTTACTTGCTTAAAAGGGTCGCGAGTGGCTCGGCCGCAGATAAATATTACATATAACTAGCTGTCCCGGCGAACGTTGTTTTGCAATATAAATATTAAGGGTGGACAACCCTTATTATCACTAAGGGGTATGAAAAATAGATGTTGGCCGATTCACAGACCTACTCAATATGCTCACAAAATTTCATGAGAATCGGTCAAGCCGTTTTGGAGGAGTACGGGAACGAACATTGTGACACGAGAATTTGATATATATAGAGATTAAACTACGAAATACAGCGTGGAGACCACAATATGACGATGAATGAAGACATCGACAATACTAGTTCATATAAGCATGTTTCGACAGTTAAAAAATCCTAACATCAAAGTTACAAATATGATTTTTTCAAACCTAATAAAAAACGTTGAAATTTGAGCGACCTCTGGCACGCCATTTTGAATCTAATTCAGTAACTCCTCATTTATCATAAATTTGGGAAGAATTTTGTCCTGCGAGTAAACTATTCGGAAGATTAGATTGATCTTTTTGTTCACTAGGTTCATCATTAGACATGTATATTTTAATTTATTGTCGTATGGTGGTCTCCACCCTATAAAACTCGACAATTTGCAGGTTTTTTACCATCCTAGCTATCCTATTTGATCTCTAGGTACTTTTGGGTATATTATCCCGATAGCAAACATCATTTTTTTCAGCATTTTTTTACCTTATCAATCATCTGTTTTTCATGTTGTAATTGGAATTTAAACTTCAGCTGTAATATCCAAAGCTAAACCTTTTTCTTGTAACAAAATACATACTCTTTTGCTATTTAAAAAGTCGGACACTTCCAATTTTAAGGGATATTAGAAAGAAAGAAAGAAAACATTTTTATTTAGTATCACATATTTTACCAAATAGAAAACATATTCAAAATCACATACACAAGATACTGAAAAGGTGGGCCACTCAGCATATTGTGTCGTAGCATCTCAGGAATGCCACGAACGCTGGTCATCCGTGGACACCAAGACAGAGAGATAGCACTACTTTGCACAACAATTGCTATATTCAAAATAGGTACTTTTACAGTATAATAAATTAACCATCATAATATATTTATTTATTTTCCTTGCAAAAAAAGAAATACTAAACATGTATTTCTTAGCTTCCATTAATTGAATAAACAAAACATCAAAAACCAGTGGGCGCGACTCCGATTGCCAGTGTGGGTCAATCGTCGCCACTTATCTCGTTGTCGAGTTGCCCTAATGACGAATATGACGAGCCTTATCGTGGCCCTTAATAGGACCACTCTTGATTCAGGTGATCGGCTTGCGTTTATAACTGGGCATTGTAAACCGTCGGATAGTGTTGTGGTTAGGTTTTTGAATGAATGTAATATTTAATTGCACAAAACATGGTAAAAATAGCGACATCACAAATAGGATTTTCACCATCTTCCCGAAATCGGATTAATTTGAAACTTTGCACACGTATCAAGTACCGATAACAATGCAATAATTTGATAAGAGGTTTTCATTATCCTTATTAACTAAAAAACTTTTTTTTTTAAATAAACGGTGTTTGCTATTTGTAAGTGTCCCGTAATGAAATAGAGCGAAGTCAATGCCTCGATCTTTTTGATTTTGTTACAAAAAGACAAAGTCCAAGACAGTTTTTACTAGTTGGGGTCGTTGTGGTATCGTTTCTCTCTTATCCTGGGCAAACAGGTGTGCAGTAGTGGGAAAGAGACTCAAGACCCTAGCTGCAGCCTGCAGGTTACATAATAAAACTAACTTTCTCAGCATCATCAGTGAGGATTAATGAGGGTTTTTCAAAACAATCAAACGGTATGTTTAGTGAATACATTTTTAGATAACGATGCCATTGTTCTTAGACCACCGTCCACCTGATAGATAACTGAGGGCAGATTAAAAGAAGATGGCGTGGGAGGCTGCGGTGATCGTTTTAATGACGCATATCGGTAGGAGCTGACCAGTGTAGGAACAATGAATGCTTAAGCGATAGTTATTTATCGAAGGAAAATTTTGATCGGATTAACTCAGTAGGATTTTTTGAGTTCATACTCTCGTTAACTGGATCTCGAAGTAAACAGCAAATCAAAGATGTACTCATCTCACCCTTAAGTTGTACACGAGTTTACTATACTTTCTGTCATGCCTAAACTACGGAACAGATTTCGATGAAAATTAATACGCATACAGAATGGAGACGACTTTTATGTGTACCGAAATTCATCCAAATTTTTTTAGTAGTTTAGGCGTGGAGGCGTAAAAGACAAAAATCAATTGTCGTATTATGGTCCATTACCTTCTTTCTGCATGACCTTGAGGTTGACTGGCAGAAAATGCTTATAGCATTAAGTCCACCCTTTGTACATTTATTGTGCAATAAAGTTTTAAATAAATAAAAGTAATAGTCGCCACCCTGTATTTCCTCTACCTCTATCTATCACTTGATAATTTAATAACCTAATGTGCAAAAAAAAATGTAAGTACTTACATACAAGTTTTGAACGTCGATAAGCACATAAAAAAAAACTAACACGGGTTGCACTCCGGGAGTGCCGGCAGAAGTGAAAACTTAACAACCGTCTTACGGTTTTTCGATCAGCATCACGTGACCTGACGCGAGTTTCACAGTTTCTACCCATGCCACAAAAGTGCTCAACGCCGCTAAAGAAGTTTTCACTTCAATAACAATTCTAAAGGTAAGTGCTTATTTCCAAAAGCTATGGGAGCAATTTTTTACTTATTTACGTGAAATTTTTTGGTGGAACATAAATGCAAGCTTCCCATCCCGCGGGGAGAAGCGATCGATTTCACCAATGACAACGATCCTCGAATTCTTTTCAATAAAACATTTCATACTCCACCCGAAGTAAGACTCTAATACTTAGCGATAAAATCCCAATCCTATTGTCATATGATTTCGAATCGAATCGAATTCCAACCAGAAAATGTCAATGTGAGATATCCTTACTCCACAATGTTATCTCCATCGGCTGCCAATTTTGAATTGGATTTTATTGTTGCATGTTACCTACAGTTGAATTTTGTAACGTGTGTATTGATGTCTGTAGCCAAGCAAGGTTTGATGTCTGGTTATTGTGCTAGAATAGATGCGATCGGCTGTCCCCTGATAATTCTCGTGTGTGTGGTCTGAAGGTATGCAGTTTTTGGCACTTTGGCACTGTTAAACTGCAATTTTGCTGAGTTCATCGCCGGTGACGTCAGTTTTGAACAACAAACATGTTTTGGACTTAAATGTCCCCCGGTGAATCTCTTTGCAAGCGTAACTGTGTTTTGATTTTGTCAGCTCTTGAACAAAAGAGTTTGATATTAATCTAGTGTCATAAAGTTATTATTTTGATCACAATATTGTTCTGTCTAGTATCTTATATGTTTCTTTGTTGTCTGGCTTTGGAAAGAAAATGACCACAGAAGAGGGAAACTTCTCTTACTATGTAAGGGTAGAAGGTTTCAGTGAACGGGGCGCGGTTCGTCATAATTGCGCACATGAGCTCAAACTTTTTGATATTAAGCGTGTCAGTGACAGCAACTGTAGGAGACGTAAATGGCAAAAAAAGGTCTCGTTGTACAGTTTTAGAGAGCAATAACGATAGCAAAAATAAAACTCAGATGAAAAGAGGCATTTCATGCCATCGGTAAGAATATTTACCAGATATTTTTACTCAAATAGAAATCAAATTCCTTCATAAAAAAGTACAACCTAAATTCAATGTACCATTTATTTAGTATAAAGACGATTTTACCTAGAATTGGTTCCACATATTCAGAAAGTTCCAAACATTGGGGCATATGACCACATCTGTGGCAACATTAAGTAGGGAGTAGTAATACAAAAAAACCTAGTGATACATTTGGTTTTAATTCAATATGTGCTCGTAATTAGGTTAAGTTTGAATTAATGGGTAATCAAAACTCGTTATTTCTTAGCGTTACTTAATGTAAATGTGTAAGTTTAGTTAACACTGGTTTTCATACAAATCAACGAACATGCTAAATCTAGGTTATTACTTTTATCTGTGAAAATGACGAATACTTTTGATTGATACTGATTGATAAGGATATAATTACGTCTGTCATCATATTTGGCTCTTAACAGTAATTGGAAAATGTTAAAATAATTGATTTTCTACCTGTACTCTTATTTCTGACTATTTAAACAACGTTTAAGTGTTTTTTTGAGTCGTCAGCCCCTTTATCGGCACCGGGGAAGATCTGATTTCTTTTGAGTCACTCAGATATAATTTTGACCAGTGATTTGTCACTGCTCGATGCTTACCGAAGCCCGCACATGTTTTCATCGTCATGATGACTTGCTGTTTGAAACTTGTTACAGTATCAGTGCAATATCTACCGCGATCTCTAGACGCGCCAATAAATTTTGTTAGAGAATTTAATTTAACTAAGAAGCAATAAGTTAGAATTGTCAATATCATTTATTTTTAGACACATGTCATGGTCGTCACAATTACATTTTAACAGGCGTGAACATGACTTTAGACTTCACTTTGTTGGTATCTTTCTGGCTCTACCAACACTTCGATAGAAAACACTTACAATTCGGCAAGTGCTGAGAAGACTTAAGAAATCCAATATATCTATAAACATAGCTTTGCTATTAATCAAGCTAGACCCAAAATATAAAAACCAGATAAATGATCAAAAACTAAGTAACATAGTATGTGATCATGACAGGAGTGGAAATTATGTTTTATCCTTACTATCTAATACAGTGTTTAGTAATGCAATAGGATAGTTGACACCACCAATCGTTGACTTCCTTTTTATCAACAGTCAAAACGCTTTTCGCAATAGAGTTTGTATGGGAATAATAACACACTTGACGTCATCGAGTGCAATGCCGAGTGACAATTTATTGATGGAAATTAAATTAAAATTTTATGAACTGCAGAAAAATATTAATGAAAGGAATCGGAAATTATGAATAATTTTGCGAAACATCAGTTTTTGTATATTTCTTTAATAGTGAAAACAAGCATATTGTTGCAAGGGTCATAAAAATCATACACCTAATTGTCATACATGGTTAGCTACTAAAACTCCATAAAGTTTACTCTAGCAATAAGTTTGCTGCAGGGAATCGAAGTAACTACCTTTTTATTAGCCGTAATGGGACCACCGAGCTGGCTCAACATTGTTGACTACGTTTTTTGTGGATAAAGTGCTATTATTTGATTTCAAACAAAATAATATATTCTTCGACATTTTCAGGACTTGAAGTTGTTAACATTCCTGAATTGGTTAATCGATGTGATTCATGTGTCAAAAGGTAGATGAAAGATGGCTTACTTGTAAAGTAGAATTTACTAAATAACATTACTTTTTTTCGTTTTGTACTGTATGCTGCAAATATAATCTTTTCAGTGTCGTTTCTAGGCATGTGGCGTTACTTTTTCGAGTCCTTTTCAATACTGTTTAAATGAAAAGCAAAGTAGTTCAAGCTATAAAATCGTGCTAATATGAATTTATTGCTTACATAATGTTACTAAACGTAATTTCAATTACTTAATAAAAAAAATCTATTTATAGTTACCTCTAACACTGTACTCGTATTACAGAGTATGTTTATTCATGACTACAAATGATTCTTTCTAATAGATTGTAGCGTTCTGTTTTTAATATAGTTTTTTAAGCCAAGAAAAGATCATAGCTTCGGTTCATTAAATTAAATTTACAAGCTCATAAACCGTTAAATACTGTTTGATGGGCATATTCCCTGTTCGGTTATTACGAATACGAATGCAATGTTTAATTATCCACCGATAAAAATCATTACAAAGTTATAACTTAGAATGCCAACTTTACATTGCGTTTTCTATGCCTGTGAATGTGCCTGTTCAATACATGGACATACATTTATTAATTTATCTATTTTTAGTTTATAAATTAGTAGTTTTTATAACCTTAGTTCTGACATCAGTATTTTTATTTTTACTGTTGGCAACTTCTTCTTTCTCTGTGAACCGGAAACATTGTTCTCGAATTCATTATTTAAAATAAATGTAGCAATACGCTATATTTCAAGTAAAGCTTGTTTTATTCCAACAAGCAAGTGGTCCTTCGAGCCGGATATGAACCAGCGACCTATGGAATAACAATATTTCAATGTCGTAACAAATGTTTGTACAATATACAGTTTGTGTGGTTTTATGTTCAATAAAAATATTGTAAGTTATGTTAGTACTCTCTTAGTTTAATAGGAACATCTAAGTAGTTTGCGGTAAGCTACATTTAAATTATTTACCCTATTTAGACTGCTGTTATTTAGCATTGCTAGTTTTCTTTTTGATTATCACCTTTCATTATTTTCGTTTGTTATAATTATAAGGCGATTAGTTTTAGTTTAGTGTCTGTCATATGAAGGGACTAGTTTTAGTTCAGTGACGGCAAATCGAAACAAATCTCTATCAGGAGCGTACTTAATCCCTCTTTTGACCACAGTAGGCTAAGCAACAAAAATAAAAAAATATTATTGGACCCCTAAGACTAACCTATTTATGGCGTCGTCACAATCTAAAAATTTTCTGTATCAACGATGTTATTAGCGTGAATTTCTTTTTATAGTCCACTTACGTTCCTTTTGACGCGGGCCCGCGACACGTTCCGTTGCACGCAATAGCGACTCGCGTTTTACCTAATCCTCGATGTTGCTTTTTTTATCTGTGTTTGTTTTTGTGATTGCACGCAACGTTAGAAAAGCGCGAGGTTTTCGAGGAAAGCCGCGGGGCGACCCATGTTGCTGGGGTAAACT
The DNA here is from genome assembly GCA_963921415.1 of Pyrausta despicata. Taxonomy (NCBI): domain Eukaryota; kingdom Metazoa; phylum Arthropoda; class Insecta; order Lepidoptera; family Crambidae; genus Pyrausta; species Pyrausta despicata. The sequence goes on along the minus strand of OY992852.1, from coordinate 1,336,275 downwards.
GTTTGAATTGAGTTTATTAGTCTCTGCTATTACTTGTAATATACGGGTATTAGCTGTTTTAACAACATGATTTTTATCTCATGTCTTATTTTATGTACCTCAATTGTTGTCCAACTGTAAATGTATGTTTGTGATGAGAAAATAAAGATTGATTATTATTATTCATTATTATCAGACGCGATGCTGTTTGGTGAAAGTTCGGTGGGGGTTTTGTTTGAATCATCATCATCATATCAGCCTGTTGCAGTCCACTGCCGGACAAAGGTTCTCGAATGGAGACCACGCTTAGGTAGTGTGGGACGCCCCCCGGCTAGATGGACAGACGACCTGAAGAAGGCTGGTAGTGACTGGATGCGAAGGGCGGGAGACGTGCGCTATCCTGCTCCACCTCTCGTCGGTTCTGCGACAGACATGGCCAGCTCACTGCCACTTTAAATGTTCCTTGGTTAAATTATCTTACCTAATAAATCAAGTTAAATGAAAATTAATTTGTAGCCATTTAATAAAAATCGTTAGTGTTCTCAAATATTTATTACCCTCCCATCTCATCAATATTAGGTGTCCTATCTGTGTCCATATTTATCAACTCTTACCTCATTAAGACAAATTAGCGTACCTATAAAAAAAAGCTGCAGTCAAATATAAAAGCTGTTATTTGTCATATTTTTAATTGCACGAACGTAATAAACCCATTCTGTGTGTAAAATTAAAGTCATACTCCGCTCGGGTGCGCCGCCATGTTTGTACACTTATCGCTCGCATCTACGTGTCTGTCTGTCCTAGCATTAATAGGAAATTCGTCATTCATACTAATAAGTATAATACATGCGAAAGTAACTCTGTCTGTCTGTTAGTTACTCAATCATGCCTAAACCACTGAACCGATTTGCATGAAATTTGAGTCAGATAAATTAGTGGTCTGTTGTTTGCTGTTGGTGAATAATTACACTTAACTACAATAAATTAGGTTTTGTACAAAACACAATGGTATCTGTTAAAGGTGTTCTATGTTCACCATTCGCACTACCCCTTATATTTGTTTTCTTTACTCACATTCAAAATATCGTGTTCTGTCAGATAAACTTTGTGATTTAGATAGAGAGCTAATTCAGAGAAACAAAGGCAACGGCCACACCAGTAGTTAATCGAAGACCACTTCTAAAAAATCACTCGAATTGGACGAACGAATTTCAAATTCCACTATACCATGCCAACTCATCACAGGCTACTTAAACTTAGTCATAATATTTAATGTTTATACACAGGAAAGATTTGATTGTTTGTTTATATTGAAAAGGCTGACAAAAAAATAACATTATACTAATCTCTATCTAATATAATATAAAATTCTCGTGTCACAGTTTTCGTTGCCATACTCCTCCGAAACGGCTTGACCGATTCTCATGAAATTTTGTGAGCATATTGAGTAGGTCTGAGAATCGGCCAACATCTATTTTTCATACACCTTAGTGATAATAATTTATATGGCATAACAACGTTTGCCGGGACAGCTAGTATTATATATGCGAAAGTACGAGTACTAACCCTGCCCGTCTGTTACTGAAGCACGCCTAAACTACTAAAGCAATGTGCATGAAATTTGATATATATTTTGATACCCGAGAAAGGACATGGGCTACTTTTTATCGCAGGAAAATTACGCATTCCCATGGGACAATTCAGATGGGCCGATCGCTTTTTTTACATATATAAATGAATTGCTGTTCGTTAGTCTCACTAAAACTCGAGAACGACTGAACCGATTTCAATAATTTTAGCCTTGAAATATTTTTGGAAGTCTAGGGAAGATGTAAACGATGAGAAAATATTGATAAGTTGCGAAAACAGCGGGCAGGACAGCGTTTGCCGAGTCCACTAGTAAGCTATATTTAATTAATAATAACATGCTTCATATGTTACTCATATAAGAGTACCGAATTCCACGCGGGCGAATTCGCTGGCGGGAATCTAATTTAAAATAATATAACGTAGCTAGCTAGCTAACTGCCTACTTAACTGGGCCCGGCCAGTCAGCCAAGTCAGGGGCGTCCGACTCCAACGGTCGCGGGGCCGCAACCTTTGACTGCGCCTGTCACAACCCACGACTAACGCTGTCAACTGTCGATGCTGACATCAGAGTCGGACCCTATCGGAGGTTTACATCTCTGGTGCAGTGCGAACGTGTGTTTGTACTCGAATGATTTAATAGTAATGATGAAGAGGTTAGTTTTAAAACAAGATTTATTTACAACTACAACAACATCGCATTAATTTATCTGACTCCGTGGTAAGTAGCTTAAGCACTTGTGTTACAGATAACAGAATCAACTGTGGAATTACAAATAAACTTAAATAATTACAAACGGACATGTTCATGCACACAAATGTTTGTGCAGTGCGGGGATGGAACCTGCGACCTCTTGGTTAAGGTTTTTTTTACAAGAATAGTTTGTTTACACATAATATTATTATAGTCTCTGTATTTTCAAGAATATTATTTTATTTGCGTTGGTCGCAGCGTTATCTCTTTGTTTAAAACAAAAGAAGGTAGGATGTTTAATTTGTAGCTCGTAAGACTAGCTTTTTCTGATTATTCACCATTCAAATAAATTGTAAATCCCTTCTCGTAGACAATGTGTCAGCCAAAATGAAAATCGGAACTAAAGCCAAGTCAAAAATCATAGAGTGGATATGCAACACATGTGGGACAAAGATGAATTTTCCGGCAAATAAGGATTAAGACCACACACTTTGAGTGGAGAGGCCAGAATCTGTTGTTGAAGTTATTGTAAGTTAGTATTTTATGTAAGTTATTTAATTAATTAATTTATTTAAAAACACATTTCTGTTTTATACTTATTTCAATACTTGTTTTAGCTTACTTATTTATACTAAAGATAGTAAAAAATATATGAGATTTCAAATGGTCGAACAACGGCAGTAAAGAAGTAAAACCTCAGCAATTAATAATGAAAAATTGCCCTCCTCTTATAATAACTGGTAGAAAAACGTAATACTGCGATTTTTTTTCATGTGACTTTACTATGCAGACTTACACCCTAGTGATGTTTGTTATAAATATCGATAAAGCTAAGTGTAATTTATATTTATTGCTGGTTTTATTGTTTTTATTGAAATTGAGATTATCTTGCTATTGCCTATTGCTATAGATCATGTTACGATTTTTATGGTTTATTCTTAAACCTGGGCATTTTTAAAGTCATGATTATCGTCATTGATTCCAACTCACCGAATGTTACCGACAGGTTTCTCACCTTTAAAATATCTGATTTTAAATAAATAAATAAAAAAAAAAAAACTTTTATTTCAGACAAAGTCCATAGAGCAATAATCACAAATACAATTTATACAATTTCCAATTACAATAGATTATAATTAAATTAAAATACATTTAAGCAAGTCTGGTATAATATCCGTCATATTTGTTTTCGAAGAGAACTGAACAGGAAACCTAACTGATTAAGAAATCGCTACCTACCTAATCAGTTTGTGATTACTTGGGTTTTGCCCATTGTAATCGTAACCTTATAATTTTTACCTACTCACTTATTATTAATCTTTTAATACCTAACTAAAATTAATAATATAACTAGCGGACCTGGCTGATAAATTTATAATTATACTTATAACTTCCACGAATAATTCAAAACCAAAATTAGCTAATACAGTACAGCCGTTCTCGAGACTAACGAGCGGTATATAATTTTTATACATAAGAAGAAGAAGATCGACATTTTTTTAAAGGTTATATTAAGCTTGCCCAGTTTTTTCTGAATCGTTGCTAGTGATAAACACTGATTTTTAACGGGTTTTACGCAACACAAACACTTTTTAAAGGTAAAACTTAGTATTCTAAAATCTGTGTTTATTGTTATAATGCAACAGGAAAGTTTAAAACACTACATTGTTGCTAATGATTTTAGACCCGCATAATATTACCTAAGATCTGTAAACAGTCTTATCAAGTAAGTATCAAGTGCATTAATTAATTGTACATTTTTCAAATCCAATGAAAAACTGTCGTCTTTAGATACTCATACGAGTAGAACTGAAAATTGCAGATAAGGAAATAATCAACGAAAAAAAACAATTCGAAGACATTGTAGCCATTTTGTTAATTGCTTCAGCTATTATTCTAACAATGTATGTATTGGGAAACCAATAATTTCCTCCTACTGTTGAGTCTGGGTGGATAATTGCTTCCTTCCGCATCCGTAATGAAAGCCGTCATTTAGGAGAATGAAGCGATTGAGCCAACTAATTCCTTTCAATTTAGGGGTAGTTAACTACAGATTAAGGGGTGAGATGTAATTTTGTGGGTTTCCATTTTGACGTAGGTTGCTTTACGACCTTGTTAATTTGTGTTTTACGAAGTCAAGCTATGAAGTAAGTACATACACTAATACAGTCACTAATATAGTCAATATCATTCTAATTTGTAAAACGCATATCCGTTTTTGAGGGATGTAAGATATTTGTATCATCAAAAAGTTATGGAATAGTTATCAGTTTAACCTAAATTAAGATGGATTACTTTTATTTTAAAATGAAGAATATTGATTAAGATGCTTTGTCATTTTAAAATATAAAATAATTCGATTTCTATAGTGCGTTTAACGAATGTTAAGTAAGACAATTAGAAAAACTAGGCCTAAACGAAAGTTTTTCAAAATGTTTATTTTAATAGATCACTCACCACTAGGTTTAGGGACGTTCCTCTTCACCTGCATCCACTTATACGTGGGCACAGCGGTGTGGGACGCGTGCGGCTGATGTCCCACATGGGACATGCAGTCTCCGTCCCGCGGGAACCCATCTCGCAGCGCCCCGAACTCCTCCTTCGGCTGGTAGTGCTCGAACTCCGCACACGGCAACGGTGACCCCGCATGGTTATACTGCATGGACGTCTCGTCCACAAAATGCATGTTATACTTTGTCTCCAAATAATGATTGTCCAATTTATGCTCGTGGACATGCATTTCGTCATGTCTCGGGGCGTCTTCTCTATGCTTAAACGCGTCAGGGTGAGGGGGAAGGGAATGGATCGGATAGTTCGGCTGAAGCTCCCCGTAATCCAAATTAGTATAACACAAACCGGTGTCCGTGCTTATAACAGGCGTCGGCGGGTGCTCGTGCCCCGTCTGCCCGTGTAGCAGCGGCTCGTAGTAGTGTCCCGCCGTCTCATAGTAACCCTCGTGGTAGCCTTCGTACCCCGGCTGGTAGGACGCTCCCTGCTGGTAATACTCTGCGTTGTAACCGTTCTGCTGGTTGTTATACATCCCGACGTCCATAGTCATCATGTTTGTCACAATGAGTGTCTATCGATAACAACTGTTTACATCACACACATCACTACGATCGGGAGGACCGCACGGGCATCGGCGTCCCGGAATTCGCAGCGTTCAAATTTTATTCGGACCGTCCCGCACTGCGTCGTGGCCGCACGCCCGCACGTCAGCTCCGCCGACTAACACTGATCACCACCACGTAATTTTTCTTAACCACACCTAAAACTAAATCCGCCGTCCTTGTCTGGCGCGCGAGATTTCTTTACAAGCGACAGAGATAGGGTTATCTTTAACGGTTTAAATGATACGATTGATAAGCGTGAATTTACTGGAAAGATTGGATTTTCGGTCACGGTGAATGGGTTTTGTTACGAAATTGCTGTGAGGTCAGACGTGCTTCTATTCTTGGGCAGGTAGAGCTTTGCGGTGGAGACTTTTTTTGTGGGGTGGGCGGGGCGAGCGCGGAGGGGGGCGGGCGAGGGTTCAGTCGGCCAATAAGGAGTTTGTGTTCGAGTCCTATTGCGTGATTGGTCGGCGCGAGATAATAGTGCGAATCTGGGAGGCTGGGTACACGGCGGATGTTTTTTTTTATTTACTTTGTGTCGTGCTGAATGGCCCTCGCCGTCCGTTACGCGAAACGCTTTAATTTATCCCGTTGACGTGAATCGATTTCAAGGTGCGAACAGAAGCTTTTCTCTGTATTTTCCCGGCGCGGGAGCCGGGGGCAACTGTCATTGTGCATGTACTCTCTGTCTTATGTGTCAACCGACATGAATAACATGAATGATGCATTTTATTATACGAATTCTGAATTGGGACGTTAGTTCTACTAGCATTGCAACCAACACTTATTCTAAATAGATTGGCGTCAATTCAGAATTATTTTCAATTCAGTATCGTAATTTTATTCAGCTGTAGCTCTTGAAAATGAACAAGTAACGAAGTATTTTATATTCTGTTCCACTGAGTACCTACTCAGTAATTTTTCTTGTCACTCGTATGAGTATCTACTCATACGACGACGATACGAAAGACGAAAGTTATTTATTGTATTTGAAAAATTTACAGTTTATGCACATGATACATACTTGATAAGACTGTAGGCATGAACCGTTATATTCATACTTATATTAAGTAACATTTTGTCACAAGAATTACTTAAATCTGCAATCAATTATAACTTCCAAACGAACGTTTGGGTAAACCCGAATTTAGGTCGTGGTAACAAAGATGTTAGATAATGTTAAATAATGAGCATTTTCTCAGTTACTATTTTATTATTATTTATAATTTAGACTGCAACAAGAACATAATAAGTCAGGGTTTCATTCACAACAGCTTAATTTTACTCTTCAATTTAATCTCTTCCTTTCTTTGAAATCGGTTAAATAACATGAACATTGTTATGCAATAATAATTGTATTTTGGTTCTGCAGAAAAAAATAGACATGCATTCAAGTGAATTAATTTTAATAATAACTTTGTTTAGGTACTCTATTTTCTTGTAAATTATTACTACTATGTATTACTTTTAAATTCAAAAACCCGATTGTGGCAAATACAAAAGATGCGTTATTTTGTATAAATGACAGAAATACCTATATATAAATATAAATGAGACATATACCTACCGCCTAAAACTACTACATCTTCAAAGTAACCATTAGTCATACGATGACCTGCACCAATTTATGAATAACCTAAGTTTTTTCACAGATACTAATGACAGTCTAACTTAACATTCAAATGTTTTTATTTTATTGTATGTATCCCTTCTTAATATTATTATAAAAATTGTGAGTATGAAAAATGATCTATAATGGGCATTTTAATGAGCTGGGACGTGTTAATGCTCAAGACGGGACAGATAACGTTATGGGTTCGGCTGATACGGCGAGTGAGTTGAAAGCGATTTGTCGATAAAAATTAACAACTAGCTGTACTTTTATTTTAAACGTAATATATGGTATAATAATATTTATATTACCGAGTGTCAATTCTGCTAATCAGTTGTAACATAATCGTAATTGCATTGCCCGCTTTTGACAATAGAGTAGGTAGTTGACACAACCAATCGTTGACGTACTTTTTATTAACTGTCAAAACGCTTTTCTTCATAGAGTTTGTTTCGGAATAACACACTTTGACGTCATCGCGTGTAATGCCGACTGAGAGATTATTTCAAATTTTATGAACTGCAGAAAAATATCAATGAAAGAGGATCTGAAATTATGAATTATTTTATAGAAAATCAGTTTTTGAATATTTCTTTCATAGTGGAAACAGTTCTAGTATGAACCAATAGGCTTATTGGTTCATACTAGAACTTTAAAAAACTGACGATTCAATTAAGATTTTGCCATGATTGATTAGCGGAGTTGACCCCCTGAACCAATGTGAATTTGCGTATATTTACGCGAGTGCGTTAGAAAAGCGTAACGTAGAGAAGCATTCTGTTCCAGTCTAAAGAATTATTTGGCCAATGCCTAAGCTTCTACGCCGATTGATAACAGAGATTTTTTGATATTAATTACTTTTGTTAAAGGTACATCGAAAGGTCCGTTATTTAGCATCCTATTCTACCTTGTTATAATATCGTTTTAAACGCATTCTTTTGTACAAATTAAGTATATTTTACCGTAATTTCAAATTTTATGAACTGCAGAAAAATATCAATGAAAGAGGATCTGAAATTATGAATTATTTTATAGAAAATCAGTTTTTGAATATTTCTTTCATAGTGGAAACAGTTCTAGTATGAACCAATAGGCTTATTGGTTCATACTAGAACTTTAAAAAACTGACGATTCAATTAAGATTTTGCCATGATTGATTAGCGGAGTTGACCCCCTGAACCAATGTGAATTTGCGTATATTTACGCGAGTGCGTTAGAAAAGCGTAACGTAGAGAAGCATTCTGTTCCAGTCTAAAGAATTATTTGGCCAATGCCTAAGCTTCTACGCCGATTGATAACAGAGATTTTTTGATATTAATTACTTTTGTTAAAGGTACATCGAAAGGTCCGTTATTTAGCATCCTATTCTACCTTGTTATAATATCGTTTTAAACGCATTCTTTTGTACAAATTAAGTATATTTTACCGTAAAAAAATAAAAAGTCAGCTTATAAGCACTTCATCATTGTCGCAACGATAAAAATCATCGACTTCAGACATCTCTATAGCCGCTCATGTTTCAATTAAATTGTTGAGTGACGATTGCCGTCTCTGTCTGTCCCCTTACATTTGTATACTTCTATCCTGCTCTTGTGCAGCAACGAAAGTAGCCTGGTTAGATCCAATGATTAATTATGTTAGGGAACTATTTGCTAGAGTCAGGTACGAACGGTGGAGTGGATATGGTTTCCTTGTCTTTGTTTCTAAAAATAATCCACTTTTGTGTAATGGTCAAGAAGTTGACTATTAATCAAGAGGTCGCTGGTTCGATCCCCGCACTGTACAAACATTTGTGTGCATGAAAATTTCTGTTTGTACTGGTCTGGGTGTTGTATATATTTATTTAAGTTCTTTGTAATACCACTGCCGATTCTGATATCTGTAACACAAGTGCTTAAGCTACTTACCACGGAGTCAGATCAATGTATGTGATGTTGTTGCATATTTATTTATTTATATTTTTAATAGGCAATATCACTGTAATGATCCCCTTTTTATAAATATTTATTGTAACATTTTTAGGCGAACACAATTGCCATTGATTTGATGAAATGAATGTTCGGAATTGCGATGTTTTAAGCCTAGTAGTAATTGTTACGAGTATTTGGATTTTTCTAATTTGTTGAGAATAAGATCTCTATTGAATATCAGACCAAAAATTTAAAACGTTACCTTTTAATATGACTGTTCGCATAATTTGCAACACACCTATTCAGAACATATCGGAAGAGCTTAATTCAAACTTCAAAAATATTTTAAAATATTTTAATTTATTAAGCACTTTATAAGAGGAAGATGAAAATAAAGAAATCTTATAAAGCCAACCTGACCTAACCTACCTACTTGTCATATCGTGGTCCAGCGCGACATAAAAGCGTTACATGTTACCTACATCAACATAATTTATTTATTATAAAAAACTCCGAGTGGACAAGCTCGCTCCATTATTATTCACGTGACACGTCACACCACTATGATATCGATATTCGATAATAACCTAACTCCTTCGTTTGTCAAACACAAGCGATTTTAAACCCTGGGAAAATTCGTTAGAGTTCTTTTTTAAAAGTGGCGCAAATTCTCAACCGACGTTTTAGTGTTGGGATTCGTATCGATAAGCCACGCGATTCTCGACTCAGTTTTATATAGATATACGATTTCTTTTCGAATTAATAGACAGATTTGCTTTTTAATAGCGTGTAAAATGATAGGGCATTGTTTTTGTGTTGGTGGTATGAAGACATCGGCTGTCAAACTGCTTTCATTGTCCGAAATGTGATAAAGATTGCCTTTCGTTAATGTTCAACCATTTTTTTTTGGTTGAGATTACGATAACCGTCATCATTAAGTGGGATCGAGTACGGCTGAGCTTTAAATTTAATCTTATTTGGTTTGGTGAATTAACTTTTGACGTAATCGTGCATCAAAGTTATGTTTAACCCGTTATTCTACTCATAATCGTTATTAATTTATATTCAAAAGTAAAAAGGTTTTAGATACTGGTAAAGTGCTCAGTATAGGTACAGTGTAAAATATGAAAGTATAAATTAACTTGAATAATTTCAAGTATAAATATTTATGATTTTAAATAACGTATGATTTAATCGATGTATAAAATGACGTAGAAGTATAAATATACTTTCATATTTACAACGTAGGTATAGATTAAGAGACATGCTAGGCATCTGGCATATTTTAAATTATATTTATTTAAAAAGCAGAAGACTCGTATCATTAGTCGCATAAAAATGTAATAAGATAAGCTGGATTCCTATATTATCAAAGCCCACACCCTGGCGACAATGCTTAACATATTATAAAATTAATTTTGCAATTAAAGTACAGCCTAATAGGTATATTAGGCGAACAAACTTTGTTGCCAACCAAGTGAGTAATTGCAGTGTCAATAGAACAGATCGCGACAAGCTCAAATCAATTACGCGCCGTAATTAATCACCGCTATGGCCGCCGGTGACACCTCGCCGCTGTCACGTTGACAGCTGTCAAAGTGACACTTCAAGGTTAAGTGCGGTGCACTTCCTTGTTTTCCGCGGTAAGCAGTTTTCGTCATAAATATCACTATTACAGCAGTCAACAAGTTTGTTTGTGCTTGCGATTGAAATCAACACTTACTCATTTTAAAATAAGCTAACAATGGTTTCTAGTATTTCTGTAAAAATTGTAGTGTATGGTATTTATTGAGTGCTATCAAATTTGCCACATTTTTATGTCACTGATCTTTAAGCCTTAATAAATTAGTAAAAGCTACATACTCTTAGGTTACCACATTTATGCGATGTCTAACTAAAAGAGATCATAGATATCTACTTCACTTCAATTCTTGGTGTAGGTACCTATACTAATTTTCTCTATTGGTAAACTCTATAAACAACAAGAGAATCGTCATAAAATAACATATCCTTCATCATAATGATTGCTATTAAGACTAATCCTATTGCTACAGCTCGCGTCGCGAAGCTTAGGCCTAAAAATTTTTCAGGTACCGTCGGGAAGTTTTCGGCGAGTATAGTATAGTCCTCCTGGCCGATTTCGACCACGGCGACCAATCTCAACAGAGATCAGCTAACGACGCAGGAGATATTATAGTGCACAAGTGTGAGCGCAATACACAGGTGCACTCACTGTTCCATCATCACTCTCAATGCGACATGACCGGAGATAGATCAGGCGCAGGACCAACGGCTAAACGTGTTTTCCGAGGCATTGGGTGTAACACCGCCAACTTCCCGACTCCGAGCTGTTTTTGAGAGATTCATAACAGAAAATCTCAGAAACAATTTTGGCTCGATCTGGGATTCGAACCCAGGGCCTCTCGGATGTAGGGAAGAAACTTTGCCACTACACCAACGAGGCAGTCTCTGCGAGTATACGGTGGCGAAATTGACAAATTTGATCGAACTTTACAGTGAAATGTTCTAATTCTACGCGGACGAAGCCACTGGCGGGAAGTCCGTCATGATAACATCAAAAGATTCTGTAGTCTTCCCTCCATCATGGCAATGAACTTGCGCCGCGTTCTCACGGCTGTATATTACACTCTTTACGGCACCGGGATGAGCTGATAAGCTTGTTTGTCTATTGATTCCCTCAGAACAATAGCGCTTTGCCGCCCGATAGCGGGACGTGAACTCTATTAGGATTACGAGCCTCTGTTTAATTTTACTTAACATTCGATATCAGTCTTTATTGATGTAACGTAGGTAAATCTATACTAGAATGTCACAAATGCAATCTCTCTTTAGAACTATGAATGCCATGTTTGCGATTTTTTATGTCTAATTGAAAAAAAAAAATATATATTTATACGTGTAACAAAGCACCGAGCGCAAGTAATTTAATAAGCCCTCAATTTTTTGTTGAAGTTCTATTTTAACAAGTATATAGATAGATAGATTAACACTTTATTGTACAACACAAAACATAATAACAGACAAGTTTAACAAATAAAGATGCACAATTTAGGCGGTCGTATCGTTTGTGGCGATCTCTTTCAGACATCCTTTTCTTAAGGGAACACTTAATTATTGAATTTAATTAAGGAAGATATTTCGTTTACGAATTTCAATTTTGACTGGACAGGAGCCCTCGTTGCGTTCGAGTGGTAAACGATAAAAAATTCCCAGTAGTTGAAAAGTGGTTTGCAGCGTGCAGTTCCAACAAAGGTACTATGTAAATATTTACCTCTCGTACTCATAAGAAGAGTTTTAATTGGGCTATCAAGATTTAATTGCGTAGACTACAATATACATCTTTGAAATTACAGATTTTATCAGTCATAACTAAAATGGAGATCGTAGACGTAAAATACCTCACCTCCTGCTCACCTCATACATCTCATAGTTTCGGGAGGGCTGTGCTCAGCATTGGGACGTATATAGGCTGATGAAAAAGACATAATATGTGCGCATAATTTATACCTTTAATCTCATTTACGAGTATTTGCCACAAGGCGACAATGAAATTCCTATCGTAGTCAATATACACATATTATACTACTTAAATGAAAGGGAGTAGATTGTACAGCATTTCAGCAGCATACCGTTGTTTTGAGGCAAAATAAACTGCCACCTATAAACCTAATAATGTTCACTTCTTACCACGCACAATAGCCTACCTACACACCTATACAGGCTTCCCCGACGGGACACGGGACACGGGAGGCGTACGAAGACGGATGGCCGTCCCCAGGGAGGCCGCGGTCACTTCCCGGGAACAGCCCGCCGCTGGGGTGGTGTTGGATGCTGGCTGTCTGTGCGTAACATTCCAACGTCAAAAATTTAGTAGTAGCACTTTAGTATCGTTCATGTTTAAATAACATTTTTAGCGGTCTGTTGAAATCTGGCTTTGTTATTTTGACGTGGTACTAAAGTGACACTTTAGTTTCGACGCTGACGGTACTTAGAGATTATAGTTATTGCCTGAATCATGTATGTACTTGTGACGATGGTGATTTTACCAGAAGATAAAGAATAATAAGCGTATAAAAAAAGTTTACTTGTGCTTCTACAGGAAAAGTTTGGCCTCTATGATTGTTTATCAATTATGTTGAAAGGCGTATCAATCGCACTCAAATGAGGACACCTCTATAAAGGACAAAACCAATGCTGGGGAGAGAGAGAGAGAGTTTACGAGATTGGTTCCCACTCTACAGCTGCCCTCCTATTCAGAATTTTATTTACTAACTTGGAATTGTAGAGCTGTGGTAGAGCTGTATGTACCCCCTTTACGCAAACAACATCAAATACATTGAACTGACATCGTGATAACTAGCTTTAGCACTTGTGTTACAGAAATCAGAATCAATAGTGGTATTACAAATAAACATAAATAAATACATATAACACCCAGACCACTACAAACAAACATGTTCATGCACACAAATGTTTGAACAGTGCGGGGGCGAACCCGCCACCTCTTGGTTAATAATCAACTTCTTGACCATTACACCAAAGTGGTCGTCAAAACAAATCTCTTCAAGAAAAGATTGAAAAGGCTGTTGCTAGATGGTCCATCCAAGGCCACAGACGACAGCTGTGAATGTGGAGAACCCCTGTAAACCATGGTCCACCTCATGAACAGTCCCGCGTGCCCGACCACCTGCTCGCGTGAGGACTTACTTGCCAGTTACCAGAGGGCTACCACGGTAGCCGCTTTCTGGGCAAGTAAGATTTAGCCCGTGTTCTTGCCGACACGAAAGAAGAAAAAGAAGAAGCATCGATGAACGTTCGCATTACATCAGCACTCGTGAGAGTCAGCGGAAGAACAGTGGCCAGCACATCAGACTAACCATTTTTGACGCAAAATCGCCCGTTTCACAAGCAAATAAGATACCGCTTCGTTTACCGTGATTTTCTGGCCACCGTGTACCTGATAAAAAAGAAAGATAACAGATAGCAAATTGAAGTTTACTTTCTCAGGCCTACTACCTCTTGGCTACGGAACCCTAAAAAGGATCATTTATACGATTGAGATTTTTTGTGTGATAAAATAATTAAGATAAGTAAAATCATTATCTTATTATCTTATCTGAGAACTTGTAGGTACTTTTATCTACCTACGTTCGCGTGCTACAAATAATTCTAAAGATTTTCTTATCTCTTATTTTCATGAAAATTTTACTATAATTCAATTTATTTTCTATGAAAAAAATTTCTTTCAAAGGCCAGCAAGGTGACCGCTGGACCAATAAAATGTGCTTAAATAGAATCTGTATGGAACAAAGATGTCCAATAAAAAGCACGTCCAGTAATGCCAACAGTATCAAAATAGTATTTTAGTCTATGACTTGTCTTATACACGACCCGAAGAATGAATTACACACGGTATACTTAATGTTAATGTAAGCTGGTTAATGTAAGCTGGTTTTCATACAGAATGTTTTCCATAAGGCCCGTATAGTACATCTCTAATATGTATCATTACATTAGTGTGTGGGACTCGCTGTATTCTAAGATACAGGACGAAAGTTCCTAGTTTAGAACGCAGAGGTTCTTTACATTTTTAGTACCTAATTAGTATGTGTACCAAATAACGCAAATCATGTAAGCCTTTATATAAATAAATTGATTAAAATTGAAAAAAAAATTGATTAAAATACGGGTTTCTTAATACGCTTCAACAGAAAATAATTCGTAACAGATATAGGTACGTTCGCGGTCAGCGTCGCGTGAACTCTTTCAAACGAAAATTGTGTGCATCCACTTCGACACACGCGGAGCTGTTAGTAAGCGGGAATACGCGCGATGTGCAAATGATTTTCGCCTTAAAGGTGCGGCGCTGACCGCGCTAGAACGTTCCAAATTACATCAGAATGACTTGATTGCAGATTTAATTCATTGTCTTGATGTTCAATGTTTTTTTTAACTAACAACAGCATATAATATCTTATTGTAAGTGACATTATGTGCTGCGACACAGCACCTTTTCTAAGCAGGTGCATTAATCCTAGAAAAAAAAATGAATGTTACCTAAAACCTGTTTCAACGTAGTGGAAAAATATACATGGCTAGGCTTTTATAAAATATTAGGCTGAGATTGCAATTTGAATCAAAACGTTGCTATAATGACGTAACAAGACAGTAAAGAAAATGATCGAGTAGTCATCTTCTAAAAGAAGTAAAATCACACACATCAAATTACAACATATTTTCACATCACAGTATCTGTTACAATAAATAAATTAATAAATATACAACAACATCACATACATTGATCTGACTGAGTGGTAAGTAGCTAAAGCACTTGTGTTACAGATATCAGAATCAACAGTGGTATTACAAATAAACTTAATTTAATACATATAACACCCAGACCAGTACAAACAGACATGTTCATGCATACAAAAGTTTGCAAAATGCGGGGATTGAACCCGCGACCTCTTGGTAAAGTACAGCCTAGAGTTCTAACTTAAAAAAATTCGCTTCTAGATAAAAGTCATAATAATAGACGAATGATTTTAAAATGAGCTTTACTCCTTACTTATCTGGTTTAACTGTTGAATCAAAAAACATGTAATGTGATTTGGTATCGGATTCCAAGGTGTTAGGCGATAACGGCCGATACCGTTTCGATTCCGCGATAACGTCTCAGAAATACCAAATATTTTATTTTATCACTGACGTCACAACTCTATTTTTGTTTATTGACCAGAGTAACGTCCATTTTAATATAAATAATACCAATTTGAAGAATAAATATGTTGAATAAATATTTTTAAGTGTTATGTCTTTTCGAAATTAAAAATAGCGTTGTAAACGCAAAAAAAGCTTAACATATAAAATTATAGCCTGTTTCATCTTAACCGATTGTTAAATATTTGTAAAAATATTTCTCTCGGGTGATTTGAGGGTGTCTCCCACAATCATTGATGAAACATACGCTGACTCGAAGCGTAAAAAAAAATAAAAAAAGCACTTCAACTACAAAATTCAACGACTCCATTAAGGTTCTCGGTAGCTCAGTGGTCAGAGCATTGGACCGGACTTCCAAAGGTCGGGGGTTCGATTCCTCCCCGATGACTGGAGTCGAAAAGAATTTTTTAAGTGTTATGTCTTTACGAAATTATAGAAACTTAATTGAAAATAATCATTATTATGGACTGATGAAGCTAGCCGTTACTAAATAAAGCTACCTTGCAAAAAACGTAGCAACTAACTTTCCAGTTAAAATACCCCCGAATGAGCCAGAAAAACCGCTGGTGAGATTCAACGGCTATACCGATTTTCACCAACTATAGTTAAGAAGCACCGTGATTAAATTATCTTTCGAATACAAAAACCGCATTGAAATCCTTCCATCCGTTGGGGAGCTACGATGCACTTAAACACATATAAACACACACACACACACACACACACCCAGACACAGGGGTCAAACTTATAACCATCTTTTTCGTCGGGGGTTAAAAATGAGGTTCACTTGATGACAATGAACATTGATTGTTACTACGAGTATTTTTCTAGTTTGCCTAATTTAGGTTAGGTTTATCAAAAGACAGGGTCTTTTTAAGACTAGATTCTGTCCTTACTAAATCAAAAAATATTCCGATTTGTGACGTTTTTTTGTTCTAATTATTTAGGTAACACCTTTATTATCCAAATCAATTCGCTTTTCACATCATCTCATTCTAAAATATTGGTTTGTAAAATCCAATAACGTAAGCAGATAGTAATACGCCTTGGCCATTGTTAGCTTAATTAAATCGTATTTGTTTGTCTAGTCTTATCTTTTATCTGTTGCAAGCAAATTACCTGCTTGCTGTATTCAATAATTGGTAACACTGCCACTCCAAGCCCAAATATAATTGCCGCTACTGGTTTTGTCACGATAAGCATGATTTATGCCTTTGCCCGAACGTTATCTGCGTCTATTGATAGTGCTGGGTTTGTTAGGTTCGTATCGAAATCAGCGCGTTAAATCTGGTGTTAGGTATTAACTGCCTCGTTGGTATAGTGGCAAAGTTTCTGCCTTACATCCGAGAGGTTCTCGGTTCGAATCCCAGGTCGGGCCAAAATTGTTATTTCTTGTTATGAATTTCTCAAAAACAGCTCGGAGCCGGAAAGTTGGCGGTGTTACACCCCGTGCCTCGGAAAGCACGTTAAGCCGTTGGTCTTGCGCCTAATCATTCTCCGGTCATGTCGGATTGCCGTCTCACAGAACTTTGAGAGTGATGGAACAGTGAGTGCACCTGTGTGTGCGTGCACACACACTTGTGCACTATAATATCTCCTGCGTAGTTGACTGATCTCTGTTGAGATTGGCGTTGTTGAAATCGGCCAGGAAGACTATTAGGTATTAACTAAACTTTAGTTGAATGTGACTTCTTGTCATTCCAGTTAAAACAGAAAAGATTGCGCTGAATTCGCAGCTTTTCCTGGGAAAACAGTTTTGATTGAAGAATACGAAATACCAATCTACTCGTATTTGTAATGCTTCCGTAAATTCTACGTCTGATGTCCCTGTCATTATAATAATCACTAGACTCCTTTTTAAATATGTAGTTAGTGTTTTTATATAGTGCAGCGCGTATTATAGGTTTATGCGGTTTGAAATAGAAATAGAAATATTTATTTGCGTAAATAGGGTACAATTAACATTTGATTTGTTGGTCATCTTACTTGCTTAAACCTATTTACCCGTGTCTAACAGAATGCAAATTTATAACCATTCTTCTTCTTTAACTTAAGAGCTGCGCTCTTGTCGGTGGAGTAATCGCCTTTCATTCCTTTTTTCTGCCTTCTTTTTGACCTCCTAGTACGACGTGACCCTGACTTTTTCCTTTACTTGGTCAAAATAACTTCTTCTAGGCCTTCCTCTTCCCCTCTTTCCTTCTGTGATGTTTTCTAAGAACCTGTCATGTCGTATCAGGTGTCCTATCATATTTCCCCGTCTATTTTCTACTGTTTTCAAAATATTTCTATTATTTATATTTATATATTTTTATATTTATATTATAACCATTATCCAATATAAATTAATACAAAAATCGATTTAGATAAAAGTCAAAAAATGACATTAATTTTACCTTACATTATATTGATTACATCATTAGGGGATATTATGCATTTTCTACGCTCCACCGCTACGTTGTCACGTCAATAAATGACACGAACAACTGTGTTGGGGTCAAAAACACTTGTCACAGGCGTCACGTGTGCGCACCAATAACGCGGGTCTGTCTGCTGTCCGCGGATTATGGGATTAACCCTTCCGATTAGATACCATTTATATTGGATATCTAAACACGTAAGATATTCGAAGCTCGTGTTACAGCTTAGACATTAAAAACCTTGTTTAAAACCATGTTTATGCGCTTCGGATGCTTTCAGATTTCTGAGATTACTTAGTTAATTTTAAACATATTCTCTTTCCACTCCGTTAAAGACAGACATTTTATTTAAAGCTAAGAAAGTCGTTATGACTCTAATGAAACATAACTTATACGTGTCATAAAATAGGTGTTGACTTGTTGGTTAATATTTTTTCTATTTACTTATTACTACTAGTGATGTGCCGTATCGTTAAAAATGTATATTCGCGGATACGGATCTGAATATGGATATTTGGTGTCAAAATCCACTTTATTTTTCGTCGGAGATCCCCGGACACGGATCCGGATATCTGGAACATCACTAATTAATACTTTTGCAGCAAAGAACGATAGTATATCACTATAGTAGGAGATTTCAAAGTTAGTCTTTTGTGGGTTAACTATATACAGTAAATACTAGCAATCTACCTACAGCTACAAAATGAAACTGCATATAACTGCAAAAATTTTATACTCTCAAGTTACTAGGTATTTATTGGCCGTTGGTTAATGAACGATAAAAAGCGTCACGAGCAACAAAATTATCCACCTGATAAAAATGGCAGTGTCACCGAAAAACAATATTTCAAAAACCAAAATGTCATACCTGTCTTAAGGACTATCAAATCTTTATTTTCCATCGTTACAACTTCAGCTCTAAACCATGAGTATAAAGTTGAAATCTCTTTAAAGATTATTGACGTCCAGTCAAGTCAATTATTATGAAAAAACTGTCTTGTCTGTAACTAATTAGAATCGTGCGCCTGCGCCGACGTGTCGACAGGCGCGACGAGATAAACAAATAAGAAGATGATATTTTCCGGTCTGACAAAAAATCATAAAACAGTTAAGTGTGTTCTCTCATTAAGTTTCTAAGCTTTGGTAGATGTTGGTATAATGATACGATTTGATACGAAAAAAAATATACGAGA
The DNA here is from genome assembly GCA_963921415.1 of Pyrausta despicata. Taxonomy (NCBI): domain Eukaryota; kingdom Metazoa; phylum Arthropoda; class Insecta; order Lepidoptera; family Crambidae; genus Pyrausta; species Pyrausta despicata. Next base: position 1,317,029 of record OY992852.1, on the reverse strand, counting down.
ACTATGAACTAATATCCCATTAAGTACACTAAAAGCTTTTATTTAGTTTCACCTGTCCCGTGTCTTTGTGCCTGTAATCAAACCTTGCAAGCTAAATTTCAGCCACTTCCCAATTTCCGGTTTAGCTGAAATTTGTATACACGTTTCGTTATGAGAGCTTGTTTTTCTTTTTATTTTATAACAACTAAGTTGTGTGAAAAGCGTCTTGCTTCCCGAATGAATAAACACGTTCCTTCTTAGTTTAAGCATTTTAGTCATTTTGCAAAATGGAACACACTAATGATAACTAAAAAGTAATGAAGCGATAAAAACGAAAAAATATAGGGAGTTTCTTCTTTGCAAGTTATTCTCACTCGTCTTATCATTGGATGCATTCAGTTTATAAAACAAAAATGAAACAAGTTTAGCTCGAATGTGTAAAAAAAAAACTTAGTAAGATTAAGTTAATGGTTGTCTGGTAAAAATGTAAAATTTTCATAATAATGTTTTTTTTTCATGAATTTATTAACTGCACATCCTGTGCCATCCTGAGCCAGTTTCTAATAAAAGTTAATTAGTTTATCAATAAGCTTACGGACCCCTAAATTTGAAGGAATGCAGTGTCACCGCGCTATCGCGATCCTGTGAGCTTTGGCAGAGCTTTCGGCCGACCTCCCCACAGCGCGATACGAGTCCTTGAGATTGGCAACGAACACCGTATTTTTAATTAACTCTTCTTACACATTAGACAGGCTAATTAAATCATTGACAGAGACAAGCAAATTGGCGTGATGGCTGTTTGTCTGTCTTACTTGTAATAGAAATGTTAAATTAATTTTATACAGAGCTTTCTATCAGAGTCGTAGTGCCTTTAAAGCACAAAAAAGAAGTCATTATACTATAGGTTCCAGCTGTCGGTTGAGAAATGTGTGATTAATTAAAGTGGTCACTTTAAACATTCACAGAGTGAGTCTCTATTACACAAAAGTTATACCCATAGACAGAACAGGTATGTACATATAGGAACTAATAACAACTCTCCTTTATAGAAAACTTTTTTCTTTTTCGTGTAAATCGGATGAAATTGTTTAGTGGTCAATCGAAAATTAAATATGTGTTTCAGAATGTGTGTAGCTTAAAAATATTTGTCTCTTAGTCGCTAAAAATTAAATACGTGTTTCAGAATGTGTGTAGCTTAAAATATTTGTTTCTTAGTCACTAGCGACCCTTGTATTTGTAACTATGGTCGCAGAAGTTTTAAATTGTATGTTGTTTTCATTTCATACCATTCTAAACGATAATCCTAACTTGTGACCCATCTTCCAGCAATGTTTTCGGGCGTGTTAGCACAAATTGTTTCTGTCCCAACCCAGCGCAGGCAGGAAGGTACTCCCGCGGGAGCAGCGTCCTTTATCTGGCATTTCACTCTTTGATCGATGGTGATGCTTTTTCTACCACTGTGCGCGATGCTCGCCATTTTTATTTGTAGCCCAGAAATACGTTCGCATTGGCCAGGTAACAAAGGTAAAGTAACAGTTTTAGTAAAGTGAAAATTTTGGAAAATGGAAAGGTATCCTGTGGATCATGCTTTCAAATCCTAGGTTTGGTCTAGCAATTTCGGGAGCGTAAAAGAGGGATGAAAGATCATCTCAAGAGCATCTCAGTCAGTGCAATTATTTAAGTTATGAAATATTTAGCTTAAGCAATCAAGGATGTCTTGTGGGATAGGTTTGCTCTTGACCCAAGACTAAGCCCAATGAGGCAAAGACTAAGTATAGGTACACGTAAGCGAGCTCGCCTAGAAGATGCCTGTTCACTATTGATTTGAAAATTCCTAGGTTGTAGCTACTTGATGAATTTAATGATATTTTGTAGGTAAAAGGTAAATAAATATTTCTCGACTTTCTGTTATGAGTGATCGATGGATAGGGTTTTTTGTCTGGTTGAGAGCGTTTTTTTTTATATCAGAGCCTACGAGCTATTGCAATGACGAAAATTGCAAGGCTGTCTGGTTTGGGGTAAATTATCTCTTAATCTTTATGACGACCGTTTGGTGCAGTGGTCCATAGGTCGGAGTTTTAAACCAAAGGTCGCGGGTTCGATCCCCGCACAGTACAAGCATAAGTGTGCATGAACATGTGTGTCTGTACTGGTCTGGGTGTTTTCTATGATATGTATTTATTAAAAAAAAAGTATTTAAGTATGTTTATCTGTTGTCTAGTACCCATAACACAAGCCTCGTAGCTTAATTTGGGTCTAGAGAATTGGTGTGATTGTTGTGAAATATTTATTATTATTATTATTTATCTGTGGTTTGATCGATGATTTTGTGTAAAATACGTTTTTTATGTCATTATGGTTTTTTTGTCATTATTGTTGTTTCTTAAATCCTTTTTTGATACTTCGTTATAAATTAAAAGAAAAAACTGTTTTGAGAACCCTAACAACTTAAACCCAAAGTTTAGTTTCCTAATCTAGGCTTAATATTCTAAATAGGTACGAGAGGCTCAATAATTTACTACAAAGACTAAGTGACCGGCAAATGAAAAAGGAGAAGTATGAACTAGTCTCTTCCCATTGCCTCCTTTCCATTAACCAACTGTTCTCCAATCCTGCCAAATTAGCTTCGAATAAAACATTTTCAGACTCAACCCTTTCGAGACAAATAGACAACGACGGATACAACGCGTGTCGTGTTAACACGCAGTGTGATAACTGGTAAGGCGCCAACATGACGCTGACGAGAGCTGTTGTGACAGACGATCAGTGTTGGACCAGTCACCAGCCTTAACGTAGGTCAGGTTGGGAATCCATAGGCAAGGCTAGACATGTATTTATTTATTTATTTATCTTAAGAAATTATACAGCTTTATAATAGAACATAGTCTTTAACTTATACACTAGCCATTTAAAGTTTCCAATGTTAGTTTATACAGATAAGGCGATACGAAAGTAATGTAAAACAAGTTTAATGAGAACAAGTGCAAAAAAGCATGAAACGAAACGAAACGAACGCAATACATTATTAAATGATAATTAAGTTTAAGTTTTACATCACTATTATATCATTAACTTTTAAATAAACCCCTTAAAGTTTATTCGCTTTATAAGAAGAAAGAAAGTAAAATAAGTTTGACTAAAGTTTAACTAAAGCGAAATCTTTTGTAAAAGAGAAAGAATAGATTATGTTATTTACTTTAAATATTATTCGAAATATCTTTATGCACATGCACAAGTCTGTTTATTTAAATCACGGTGTCGGTATTTTTTTTATGACGTAAGTAGTTTTTTTTCTTATGGTCCTGAAGTTTTTGAGCAAAATCTGACACGAGTGTCATCATGTGCAATGAGTCATTTCATGACTATGCAATGAGTCAGCTACTGTCAGTGGTATCTTCTATCTTAGGAGAGCTCGCTCCATCATAGGCTCGGAGACTTTAATTTGTGCGATTTAGTCTGGTTTTAAGATCTTACTTTCCGCTTACTGGCAGCGTTTTTTTTAATTAGAATAAAATAACGCTTAACAGCGCTATAGCAGATTTTCTGGTGAGCCTTAACAAGATCGTTATAAGGTATGAGGTCCTAGTTCAAGAGCAAACTTGTTCCTAAAGCAAAATTTCGACAGTAGAGTTCGAATTAGCTATCGGTGACGCTGTGATGGTATCAAATCGGAGTAACTTTTTAACTTAAAAACTTTAACCTGTCATCTTCCTAGTACAGAATTCATAATTTTTGTAGTCATTGGTTCTTAACCATTTTTTTACGTTCCATATCAATCCGTGTAACTCAATACTTACGTGTCGACGAGGTGTCGCGACCGCAACACGCGTGGCTAATTATTACCTTTACACTCCACTAGGCTTTAAGTCGTGTTTGTTTTCGAAGGATTCTGCTATCAAATTATAAGTAGAGAATATCAGAGTCTTACTGTTGCTACAATTAAATATACAAGAACATCACATACATTGATCTGACTCCGTGGTAAGAAGCTTAAGCACTTGGACTGTAGGTAGCTGTTAGTCATCAATGTTGAGTCATATGTCCTATGTGTAAAATAGGGTGCAGCTTTCTAGGTAGTTCAATAGGCAAGCAAGCGACCTTGCACTATAAACTACGTATCTCTAATCGCGATATGGCCGTCTCCCCGCGGACAGCGAAGGAAATTAGAATCGCCCACTATCGCGCTTCTAGTGCGAATTGTTAGTTAAACCCGGCTTAATAATATGTTCAGGTGTTGGTCCGACACAATGCATGCGCCCTCGCATTTAAATCTAAATTCGAGATTAATCCTATCGAATGCTCATTGCTCATCAGGAACATTTGCTATTGTAACCGAACCTTACCGTATTTACGTCTAAATATTTTCATACAGTAAAGTGGGTTTATGAAATTTTTCATAAACCAAATTTATTGTATCAAATATTTGAACATGTTGTTAGATTCCTGGATTTAAACCGAAATTGAGGTGGTAAAGAGATGTTGCTGTACCGTGAAATTCGATAGTTCAAGTTTTTTGGGTGAATTTTAGCTAACTGGTGAAAGAAATCTTTGTAATACCTTTTATTTTCTTTATAAATTAAGTTATTGCTACATAAATAAGTAAGGGTACTTACCTGGCTCAATCCGGACTGCCATGGATGTCTTCTCGAAGAAAAAACTGCGCGGCTCATTCCGAATCATTGAGCGATTTCAACTAACGCCAGTGATCCTCAAACTGTCTATAATTTGGTGGTACGAGAAATAAGCCGAGAGAATTCATAATCTGACTTTGATTTATTTGTTTTGACTTGCTGCTGCTTCTTTTTTGGGACTGTAAAGTGTAAGTTACAAAGTATTGATGGTCAAAATTCGTGGTTATATTCTACGTGAAAAGATACCTACTCGATGTTTAGCCGTTAGTATATGAATGAGCTGTGTTTGTGAAGTAATTTCCAAGCTATCACCCAGGCCGTTTATAATATTGGCTTCTGAATACATTGTCGGCCTCTTTGCTACCAAAAAATAGTAATAAAGTGAGCGATGGAAATTTTTTGGGGACGCAAAATATGTTATTTAACAAGACTATACATTTTTAATTATTTAACTACCGCTCGCCGGTGACTTCATGTGCTTTATCCCAAGGAAGTATACCCTGTCTGTTTACCAAATTCAATCAAAATCCGATCAGTAATTTCAGCGAGATTGACGGCCAAACATCCAAACAAACAAACTTTCTCATTAATAATATTATAGTGTGCTAAACATTAAAGTTTGAGCACCATCCGCGCATCCGCCGACGCGCGACAGGTCGTGCTGTTTTGACAGCTCGCCAGGACGCCATCTTGGCAACAATGCCCCAGACGTGTCCGGTCCGCGTTCGATCCCGGGAGAACGTTACACGGACACGGCTTAGCCATTGTTGTGCCCCTAAAACGACAGGTGAAGGAAAAAATACGTGTTTGAGTATCAAAATCGTGTTTAACTTTTTTTACGAAATTCCTACGTCGTGGAATATGGCATGTGGAACCTGTGGTGAAGATTAAAGAGAAATGCTTCGTTTATTTGAGACTCGTGATAATTTTGACATTTAATAGAGATTTGACGACGACCACTTTGGTGTAATGGTCAAGAAGTTGACTTTTAACCTAGAGATCGCGGGTTCGATCCCCGCATTGTATAAACATGCATGAACGTGTCTGTTTGTCCTGGTCTGGGTGTTAAATGTATTTATTTAAGTTTGATTGTAATACCACAGTTGATTCCGATATCTACAACACAGGTGCTTAAGCTACTTACCAGATCAATGTATTAGTACGAGAGCCCACGACCAAAATTTTTGTCTCATAGCAATACGGCCAAAACTGCATCAAATCGATAGATACGATTATCCTGAACTTGAAAATACCAATATCAGACATTTTCCGCGTAGCGTTTGATCTGACCGAATTTTCAAAATTGTCAAAGAATTTTACCGAACTGCATCATAGCAATATGTCTGATTTGCAGATTGTAGTTGAATAGTAGTTCTGAGATACCGAAAACATATTTTTCAGACGTTAGTGGTGTAGCGCAAACCCGTTAAATCACTTAAAAAAATTAAAAATGAGACAAAAAAAATGTCTCATAGCAATACGTCTGAAAATCTTTTTTATTTGTAAATTTTGGTTATTTGATGCGAACAAAACAATTTTCAGACGGAAATGTGAACGCATTAAATTTTGAGACCGTTTTGAAAATGTTAACAAATTTTACCGATCGGTATCATAGCAATATGTCTGAAAATTGTTGGACATGATAAAATAAGTTGTCCACATGTGCAAAAAATTTATATCAGACAAATTAAGTGTAGCACCTTCTCTATCAGACAACTTTTCGATACTCAGATATCATTTAAAAATCGTATTGAGGCATCTTGAATTTTCTGTTACAAACCAATGAATACGTTGCGACCCTGAATTTATTAGATGATAATTAACAAAGAATTTACCCGAAACCTTAACATTGAAGTTGAAGGACTGAAATAAATCGCACAAAAGGAAACTGGGATGAAGGGAAGGGAAGGGGCAGGAGCGTAACAAGCGCTGAGGCTGTTGAAATTAAATACTGATTGATTTGATAGTTTTGGTTTTATTTAAAGCACACTTGAGTAACTTTTACAAAAGAAATAAGTAATGACATCTGTCATCTGTCAAAGTACATATAATAGACAAGGGAGATTCTTGAATATCTATGAAGGCTATAAATTTAAAAAAACATTTAACAGAGGCGTCGGCCAGGCGACTCCGAAACGTTATTTTCGTTTTTGGGAGTATATGCTACACTTAAAGTTTCTGAAAACAGGTTATTGGTAATCATGGCAGCAATACGAAAAGTTGAAAAAAAAATTTATCCGTATTGCTATGATACAGGTCGGCTAAATTTGTTGACATTTTCAAAAATGCGCTCAGGCTATATGCTACGCGCAAAATGTCTGAAAACAAACTTTTTCGTAATACAATTATAAAATCTATGTACATTTTCACTATCAGACGTATTGCTATAATACCGACTGTCTTTTTTTTTGACACAGCAGAAATGGCCTCCCACGCAGTTGCTACACTTTCGACCGTTACTACACACCTAGTCGGGTTCAGAATCATACAATCTAACGATTTTATAGGGTTTTTGCCGTATTGCTATGAGACATGGTTTTGGTCGTGGGCTCTCGTACTATATGTGATGTTGTTGTATATTTATTACTATTATTATCATTATTTACTTATGACGCCTCAGATAACTCGTTCTTTTAACTGTTGCAGTGATTACTGTTAAAGTTTATGTTTAGGTAATTATAACAATTCATCTTTCTGCATTCCCACTCGGTTAACTGGTAGAGAATGCTTTCAGGCATTAAGTCCGCCAATAGTAGGTACACTATTATTGCACTAAAGTTTAAATAAATAAACCAACTCTTTTATCTGAGCTACTATAGTCGGCAATGTTTCATGGCGGTAGATCAACAAATAGTTTTTTTTTCGCCGAATCAGGCGTTTGCATAAAGCTCTACCTACAACACTCTTTATATAGTAAAACCTGATTTCGATTTCTTACGACATATATTAACCTCGGATGGTTAGTTTTGGATTTTTCATGACGTCAAAAACAACTTGCGTTTCTTAAGATTTGGCTTGTTCATCTCTACACATATAAAATTCGTGTGTCACAATTTTCTTTCACGTACTCCTCCGAAACGACTTGACTGATTCTTATGAAATTTTGTGAGCATATTGAGTAGGTCTGAGAATCGGCCAACATCTATTTTTCATATCTCTTAGTGATAAGGGTTGTCCACAATAATATATATAGCAAAACAAGTCTTGCCGGGTCAGCTAGTAGGTAATCCTATGAATTCCCCAATTCTGCAGAATGACTAAATTATTTTTATTTTTTACATTAAAAACGTGCTTATTGTTTATCACACGTCGCACGTCATTATCAAAAAGTCATTGTGAGTTTCGCAATCGTGTCCCCAATCAAGAAATACAAATATTGCAGTAATCGAAGATGTCTGCGTGTTTTAATGCGCGTATCGCATCTGATAGGAGATGATAAAACATTTGGCGTCGCAAGTTTACCTGACTGTTAAATAAGTAAAGGTGTAAGGATTTTCCTGTTAACTAATATAATAGTGGATGTAATCATCCCAAAGCTGGACATGATCTCTACCTAACTACCTGATTCTGTTTACTGTAATTTAATTACTTAAAATTATTTATAGCTAATTGGCTGCATTAGTCATAAATATTCATTATTCAATATGAAACCATAACCCTAAGCGACTTACCTGGCCACAAGCACAAAAAGCGAACAATAAAAGGCAAAACATCTCGACCACAAAGCAAGCCAACCGCGGTGTCACGCCGATCCCTTGTCACGGGGGCCCAACCCTGCAAGTCGATGTCCGTAGTTTCGCATGCAGCCGCCTCTGTCACTCATGCGAGCAAAATATCTATTCGCTCTTTCTTACCACAAAAACAAGTGAAATCAGTTCAACAAACAAAACAAACAGGGTCTATACATACTCAGCTCAAATTGGATGAAGAATTTTAAACGACAAAGCGTTACCTAGCAACCACCTGACAGCACCCTTACACAATTTGTAAAATTCATTGACTTATTTGTACTTATCAAATATATATTTTTTTCTTTATCCACATGACTTATTACAATACCTACTAACCGTTTACTCCTACATTATCTAAAGCGAAAAATAATTCGGAAACCTTTCGTAAACAGTACACGCAAGATACGAATGTTTGTTGTTTTTTTACAACGTTCCGTTTTTGCGACATTGATTTACGGAGACAAGAGTAAGTAGGCATTAAAATGTTTTTTTTTTCGAAATTTAGTCAAATCACTTAAATAACTTGGTAAAGTAATAAGGTTATTTACGCAAAGTGAACGCTAGTTGCAAGGTAACGGCTAATGGTTTGCTGCTAAAAACTCTTCATCCAATCTGAACGCAGTACCTATAAATCAAGGGCAGTCTATTTTCAATAAGAGGCATTTCTAATTAAAATGACATAAGAATGTGACATAGTTGAAAAATAATCATCGAATATACGAAAAGTTTTATTTTGCGTTCACAACGCTATTTTAATTTCGAAAAGACATAACACTTAAAAAATTCTTTTCGGCTCCGGTCATCAGGGATCTGGGATACGAAACGTTACTAAGCATTACAACGTTAAAGTTAATAAATACGAAAACTTATTAAGCGAGTAGGGCCCTAGTATCAATGACCATAAGTCATCTTAATCCCATCTTATTGTAACAATGGGATCGGTAGCAAACCGCTTTACAAATCCGTTTGTCCGTGACATGTTTTGGAATGAATATTGAAATATTCGACATACTGCGGGATGTTTTTAAGATAGTATTAAACTATTGTATCTACATATTCACAGCTAAAGAGCCGTCCTGATTTTAAATAAAAATAATGATTATCTTTTGGACTTTTGATAAGGATCTTGCATTTTGTTTATCTGTAGTTTTCATGTATTGTAGTGTATTTTACAGACTATTCATTTTGTTGGACTGTTTGTTATTATTTTTATTAATCTATTAAGTATTCACGTATTCAGCAATCCAGAAAAAAATATTTTCACATTATTTATGTAGTTTTAGGGGCTCGAAGGGAAACAACGGCTTTGGCTGATATCTTCATTTATTTGCACTTCTATTTACACAGCGTCTTCAAAAGCTCGCATCTTCAAGCACGACTTTACCACGGTAATATTGTCTATACTTTACTCTTGTCAATCTTTTTTCAAACTGTCTTCTTACAATCCATACAGGTAAACTCCGTCCTTCGTCATTTAAACTCAAAACTATCTTTCTCATTAGCTGTCACTCACTTCAAAAACCCTCATTCATAAACCTTGAGTTTCGTTCCTTCATCCATATCCTACATTTATTCATTTAAATGATATTCATAATAATTACGCAAACTTTATCGCAGGCGCGCATTTGCTGTGTCAAAGCAGCCAGGCGTCAACTTACATTTCCTACGATACGCGTAACCTATAGAGCCGGATCTACACTTTGCTGCCGCTGGCCAAAGAATAAAGCGTAGGCCTTAACGATGATTGATGCAGTTTTTTAGACAATACTGTCTACACATCCAATAATAATGAACTGTCTCGTTGGTGAAGTGGCGAATTTTCTGCCTGACTCCCGAGAGGTCTTGAGTTCGAATCGAAAATTGTTTCTGAGTTTTTCCGTCTTGAATTCTCAGAAACAGCTCAGAGACGGGTAGTTGGCGGCATTACATCCCCTCGGATAGCACGTTTAGCTTGGCCCTTCCCCTGATCTCTCTCCTGTCATGTTGGATTGCCGTCTTATGGAACTTTGAGAGGATATTGAAGGAACAGTGAGAGCACTTGTGTATTGTGCAAACACTTGTGCAGTACAAGTCATCTACGCAGTTGGCTGATCTCTGTCGAGTTTGGCCGCCGTGGTCGAAATCGGCTAAGTAGATTATTAATAATGTACCTCACTGTTCCTTCTAGAGCGTTTGGGATAACGTATGGAGTCGAAAGGTAATTGATTCCGCATTTTCTTTAAGAATAAATAGTCAAACCCAGTAAGACAAAATGGTATTACATATTATTTAATTATTTTATTGGTAGAAAATGATCGTACAAAAATGAGGTATCCTTACAGTTCCCTTTTACATTTATTATTTACTATTTCATATCATACAATTATTTAAATTATTTTTATTCTTATTAACAACATGTTTTTTTTTATTCTCAAAAAAGTGCACTTGCTGTTACTTCGTACACCTTACATCGGATCACAAATGTCTAAAAATTTACAGCCTTTCAGTGGTTATCAAGTTTGAATGTCTTTTATCAAAACAAACATTCTGCTTCTATCAATCTAAGCTAGATTCTGTTTTTTGGAATTTCGGAAGAGTAATTTATTTTTTTTCTGTTTATCAATTACATTAATCATATTTAGAATTTTGAAGTACCTATATTACATTTAAGATTACTTATATTACATTGAGTATTAAATACCTGAGGTAAACAGAAAAGTGTTGTAGTTATAAAATGTAAACTTAAATATTAACTAAGAAAAATGACATTAAAAAACATTTTGAAATATGAGGTGGGATTAATCTGAACTTATTTTGTAGCGTCTACTACGAGTGCTACGGCGTAGCGCTGTACATCTTCATATATCATTTAAAATAATAATTTTACTACGAACGTTTGAGTTCAAAACAAAGGTAGTTAGTTAGTAACAGTTTGCCTGTGGTCCAAACTCGAACAAATAATTAATTATAGAATGTTAAATAAATGATAGAAGATAGTCCTGAATGCTACCTACTATGTGTTTAATAATTGAGTCTACAGCCAAAATAGTCTCTAACATGATTAACTACTTTAATATTTACAGAAACCTTCTTAATGGTTCTTTGAAGGTATAGGTATCTAAGAAATTTTCTGGGAACATGTACTCGTAAATCTTATACGTTTATTTCGGATCCTAAAGGCAACGATTCCCAAGTGAAAAGGAAATTAATTGTTTGGAAATTAATTATAAATCAATTGGAAAAGGAAATTAATTGTAATGGGTAACTGTTAGTTGACTAAAGCGATTGCCCCGGTCGTTGGTCTCCAGTCGACTTTGGCGCTTTCTCTGGTCAGTGCTGTGTTAAATAGATAAGATATTTAGATAGCTAAGATAGATAGATAGATAAGATATTTATTTGTATAAACATGGTACATTTTTGTACAGTTTTGAACATTCGATATATAAACGTAAGATATTGATATATATCTACCATCCTATTATATTGGTGCGGCAAAGGAGAAGCACCAGTCCGCGTCCCGAAACATATACTTATATGAAGTCTTCGAGTTAACCATCAGCGTGTCTATACCCGGAACGTGTGGAAAAGTTTTGAATCACTTGTACCTGGGTGTTGGTTTGTCCTATTGCTGTCCTTAAAGGTCTATCCATCTTAGTAACTAATGCCGTCTCTGACTCCCAACTAGCTGTTGGTGGCGGTCCAGCTGACATCAACTGCACCGTCCGTTGCTTCCCAGAACGTGTAGTAGCCACGCACAGGGTTGCCTACCATCATGCCTTCTGGTTTGTCTATGTTGTTGATGTGTTTGTTGATCTATGCTAGTGACTGTTCTATTGGCTGTTAGTGGCGGTCCGGCTGACCACCGCGTGAAAGCCGAGCGCATCGTCGGCTGTGTACTTACCGTCCGCGTCCCGGAACGTGTAGAAGAGTTTTGAATCACCTGTACCTGGGTGTTGGTTTGTCCTATTGCTGTCCTTAAAGGTTTATCCATTCTAGTAACTGATGCCGTCTCTGACTCCCAACTAGCTCTTGGTGGCACTCCGACTGACAACAACTGCACCGCCCGTTGCCTTCCAGAACGTGAAGTAGCCACACACACGGTTGCCTTCCATCATGCCTTCTGTGTTGGTTTATCTATGTTGTTGATCTATGCTAGTGACTGTTCTATTGGCTGTTAGTGGCGGTCCGGCTGACCACCGCGCGGAAGCCGAGCGCATCGTCGGCTGTGTACTGCACCGTCCGCTGCTTGCCGTCCGCGTCCCGGAACGTGTAGAAGCCGCGCACCGTGTCGCCGGCGCGCGACTCGTGCGCTGACTTTGAGTCGCCCGTCAGTTTATCCTGAAATGACGAAGAAATAGTGTTTAGTTAAAAAAACCTCGGCTGTAATTACTAACTAGCATAGTTTGAATCACAGAAACAGGTATAACCGAGAAATAGCATGACCTCTGATTGTGCACGTTAAGTTACAACTAAGAACCCTCGAAGAAGTAAAGTTTCAGAATCCTCCAGTTTTGATTGGTCAATCGTAGCCGTCAAAAAAGAGCTTATAGCCTAAAACCAGTGCTGCAAACTTAACCTTAGTACTAGAACGATAAGAATCTAAACTTTCTTTTACTTATAATAAGTCACTCCCGGTTGCCGTCAAAATCTCATCTCATCAGCCCTTATACGTCCCACTGCTGGGCACAGGCCATCCATGAGGTGGTACGGGCCATACTGTCAATATTTCTATTCTTTGCTGTCACGCTCGAAACGCACTCACGCTCTTCAAGTAGGTCTTCGACAGCGCAGTTAGTTATACTCGCGCCCCGCCCACTTTCCCCTTCTATTTTTACGCAGTAAGTAGTTTCCTTGTTCTGTGGTTTTAATGGTTCTAAATGTTCTGCGCAAGCACTCCTTTACAGGTTTGATATCACAACCCATCTTACCAAACAGCCCACAATTTGTTGAATATGGATACCTATGATCTTCCTCCACTCAATTAAACTATTGAAAATTAATACTACTTTCAATTATTTCATTGCTACTTATGAAAAATTAAGGATAAAATAGCAATAATTCATTTATTGTACTTCTAAGAGGCATTTAAGGTAGTAAAAGACAATCGGGTACGTTTTTAATAGAATGCAGAAACTATAAATAGCCATTGTCATAGCGGAAAAAAATAGATTGGATCAAACTAGTCTCTAATAACCATGAAGCACACCGCAAAATGTAAATTGTTTTTTGTAAAATACCTCCTAATACTTCCTAGAAGTTGAGTATGTCCCTATTGGTCTACTATTAAGTTCAATATAAAAAATGCATTCCTTCATAATTTAATATTTAATATTCAAATTTAATTAGGTTAACCTCACAAAAAAATTAAAAAAAACGCAAAAAAGTCCATCTAATTAGGCATAGTAAGGTATCATTGCCAAACAAGAATGCGTAACAAAGTCATGTGTTAAGTAATAATTAGTACACATGGCTTCATGGCGCAGTGAGTGCGTTCGATCGCAATCTCCCGCGGCCTTGCGGTCTAATGGCGAACAGTGGGGTGAGCACGAACATTATCGTAACGTATTCGGGGTCGTCAGTAGGCTCAAGTGGCAATGGGCAGGGCACATAGCGCGAAGAACTGATGGCCGGGGCAGAAAAGTTCTGGATTGGAGACCCTTCGACCAAAAGCGCATCGTAGGACGTCCACCGACATGATGGACAGATGACCTTGTAAAGATCGCAGGATCACACTGGGTGCAGACCGCTTGTGATCGGTCGATGTGGAAAACTGTGGGGAAGGCCTGTGTTCAGCAGTGGACGTCCTTTGGCTGATAACGATGATTATGATGATGATTCGGGTCGTCCAAACGTCTGAAACAGACAGTTTCTCCATACAAATTGACAAGCTAACGATAGGTTTACGCTATGAGTACGTTACGGTAGTTGTTCGTCCTTACCCCATAGGTGCTGAATTGGCAACCCTGTGTGTATAGTCCGATGCGGCGATACTTTGCTATTAAAAAAAATATACTTATATACGTTAAGATCATATCAAATATTGGGCATGGTCATCCAATCTTAAAAAAAATAGACTATGGGATGTGGGTGAAATTTAGATTTCAAGATTTGCCTAAGGTGAAACTAAATAGAAGTTTGTACAAAAATCTTTTTTTTTTTACAAAATCTTAACAAAATTAAGTGCACTTCTAAAGTGAAACCGTGATGAACGAACATTTGTTAGAAACTTATTGTCCGGTTGGACTAGTACTTAGCAGAATACAAACAATTTCTTATATTTTAAGATCCTACCAGTTATTGAATTAATTAATTTATTTATTTATTTAATAAGGACAACCAACAAAGCATACACCACACATTGATTTACACTGATCATTAGGGGTCATTTTAGAGTGTTGCCTAACTTACAGGCTGCCACGGCATGCACTGATAACATTGTTGACAACAGACTATGGGCTGATTCTTCAATAGACAGATAAATAGTTATACAAGTAGGACTGGTAAATATGAAACGGCCTAGTTTAAGTTTACTTTAGTTTTGACTATTGCTTTTAAAATCAACGATCTTGAAATTAAGTTTAATAATTAGCATTAACTGACTATTGAAAAAACAGGGCCTAAATATATATAAATATTATTTTTAATTAATTAATCACAATGATAAGAGTATTTTAAAAAAAGTTTATTTTTACTCTGGTTTTAAACAAAATAATTTAAAGAGTGTGGACTTAAATTTACGTTGCGAATATGACATATCAATCGTGACCGCGGACGAACATGATATCTTACTGAATTGAGACTGGATTCTATCAATGGCTGAAAAAATGACCTAGGTTAGTCCGAAATGTATTTGCCTTGAAGGGCAAATATCTGGATAATCGAGCCAATTTACCAGGGACGTTGTAATTGATTTTCATCAAGAGGTCAGCGCAATAGATATTACTATTTATTAATTTGGATAAAAACATAAAATCATAAAATAATAGTCCGATAAAAATCTGTAGCAAGTACCTACGGATGTGTTGTGGCTACCTGGCTAGACGTCCACGGAGTGCTATACAGTTTGACCAAAGATTTGATAACGACAATGTGGCCCGACATGTGTTAATAGATCCAATAAAAATGAGTCAGCGAATGTTTGCGTTTCGCATTTACAAGTAACATATTACTGTGGGGCTGCAGATGTGCCCAGTTGTCAGATTGAATAACATTGTACAAAATAAGAAAATGAAAACCCAAGTTTTCAAAATCCGGGATTTTTACAAGAGTATACCAAAAGTTGTATCAGAGTTAAGAGCAAATTATTTATTAACCTACAGACAAAGAATATAACTATGTGTTCAAACTTGACTGCACACAACTAACAATATCGCTTACCGTTTTAAGTAATGATTCCAAATTATAGTTTGACTATTTGCAGCAAGCTATTAAATCTACTGTAATTGGAATGATTGTACAGTCGAAGTCAAAATAATTAAACAACTAAATGAGGTTAAAAGAGAAAACCTACATACTATATACCAATATTTTATTTATTTGTATTTATTCTTTTGTTATTTTTTGTGATCCCGTGTTTTTGTCTTTTATCTGTTTGCTACTTTAAATATTTAATTTCTGTCAAAATTGTTTAAGTGATAGTGCAATTAGCTGCACTATTTTACTGCATGTAATTATAAGTTTTGATGAATTGTAACTGTCGTTGGTGTGCCTAATAAATAAAATAAAAATATGTTTTCGACGTCGACTGTACTATGTACGTTTACAAAGAACAAGACCGCGACAAGGTCACTCATGTGCGTTCGCGAATTTTTGCGATACTTTCGCTATAATTACACCTTCTTGTTGCTGCTATACTTGACTGTCGTAAAAAAATTCAAGTCAATAAAAGCATAAAAAAATATCAAACTTTTATGAAGATCTGATTGACTCGTTGAGACTCGTTCGGCCGATTCCGGCTCGCGTAACAGTAGAGTATTAATTGTGTCTGCTATCTTCGGATTCGACCGATTAACTTGACGACCGCTTGGTGTAGTGGTCCACATGTCGGACTTCTAAAACCAAGGGTCGCGGGTTCGATCCCCGCACAGTACAAGCATAAGTGTGCATGAACATGTGTGTTTGTACTGGTTTGTATGTATTTATTTACAAAAAAAAAGTATTTAAGTATGTTTATCCGTTGTCTAGTACCCATAACAACACAAGCCTCGTAGCTTAATTTGGGACTAGAGAATTGGTGTGATTTTTGTGAAATATTTATTTATTTATAACTTTACTCGGCGACGTACTAAGTACGAGCACTATTCAACCGTCTATATCTTTATCTTCTTTGTTATCTTCATCCCCGATACAACACTCTATACGTTGCAAAGACTCATTTGATGACCAAGAATACAATGTTACACTTCGAGGGAAATATAAGGCAAATATTTCAACAGAAAACTAGCTTAATGGTTGAAACTTTTGTGTTTCGTGTTATCGTAAATAGTGATAATGTATTTATTTATGCATATGTAGTTGTTACAGAATCGCGCTACACGCAAAACGCTTCAACTTAGTACGTTAATGAGTAACATCCCTTGCACGGTAAATAAAACCGCAATTTTTCTATTCAATGCAATACTTAGTACGCAAATCAGTTCGTACAAACTCGCCAGTCGAGTATACCCGATTGCGTAAGGGCCACACCTCCGTTTGCGTTACTTCCTACAGTGGCAATGAATTACGTTTTAATAAACTACGTTTAAGTGAAGTTAGACCACGGTATCTTATGTAGGCTGGGAATAGGGCGATTTTGCAACAAAACAGGTCACTTGATGTGCTCTCGTTACGGCCACATTTCCTTAATTAAATATCTCAATATATATAAAATTCTCGTGTCACAATGTTCGTTCCCGTACTCTGCCGAAACGGCTTAACAGATTTTCATGAAATTTTGTGAGTGTTTAAGTAGATCTGAGAACCGGCCATCATCTTTTTTTTGCATACCCCATAGTGATAAGGGTGGCCCACCCTTACCTACACCCTTCTTATAAAAAAAGCAACAGGCAGGACAACGTCTGCGGGGTCCGCTAGTAAATAAATAAATATACAACAATATATTGATTTGACTCCGTGTTAAGTAGCTTAAGCACTTCTGTTACAGATATCAGAATCGACAGTGGTATTACAAATAAACTTAAATAAATACATATAACACCCAGACCAGTACAAACAGACATGTTTATGCACACAAACTTTTGTACAGTGCGGGGATCGAACCCGCGACCTCTTGGTTAATAGTCAACTTCTTGACCATTACACCAAAGTGGTCGTCAAAGTTTTGAGTCTACATTGCGATTTAAGTTACCTTCATTCATATGTATAACTGCAATGGGTGCGGAATCGGCTTAGATGACTGGCATTGATCCACTTTCGTGTTTTTAGCCAATAACATATGAGGAAAGTACAGAAGGTTATTTATTTTCGGTGAGATGGTTATGCTGGTTGGTACTATCGTCGCAATGTTATATGTAAGTGTAGTAGTACCTACTCATGTGCTATACATAATATCATCATCATCATTATCAGCCAAAGGACGTCCACTACTGAACATAGGCCTTCCTCATAGTTTTCCACATCGACCGATCACAAGAGTTGTGCTATACATATAGAATGTTTTATTTTAATTGTCTTATGTTGCCGTGCCCTGCTGGGTGTATACTTATTTGTTGTACTATTAATAGTCTGTATATGTACCTATATTTGCAATAAATATGTAAATAATTGTTTTTTTTTACATTGCAATTCTAAAAAAATATTCTAAAAAAAGTTAAGGTAATGTGTTTTTAGTAAGTATAGCGTGATTTAAGTACCTACGTAAGAATCGAAGCAATCGCCCGGCTTGCGAGAGGTGCGGGTTTGAGTCCGGCCTGTGGCAGTTTTTTCTTAAAGTGTGGTTTAATTTTACCTACGTAAGAGTTAAAGTGTTCAAAGTGAGAGTGTCCGGGTAACGTTTAATTGCAGGGTCGTTGAAGGCTGCAGTAAACGACCTCTTAATATTTCATACACGTTATGAAACAAAACAAAAATATTATCAGTAAATTGCCTTTTCATAATATAACGGTAGCATATAAACTGTGAATATAGAAATAGACAAATTGGGTAAAAAAAAGTTGATTTGTTACCTAACTTTCAGGAAAACGTAATTTTTTAATAAGCCGACACGTTAAGTATAATTTGGCGTCAATCAAAGTGTCAAATAAAATTTGTTAAGGGCAATTAAATCTATTACCTGATATCCAAGTTGGTAGAATGATTAGAACCAGTTGGAATGGTTACAAAGGAACATGGTCGATATCGAAATCATAATCATACAGTGCGTGATTATAGGTGATCAACAAACTTAACTGTTTGCTAATTACATGGTTAATTACTGCTCACTCACGCTCTATTAGAAATGCAAGAACCTAGTACCTCACCTAGCACATCAGGCTGTACATTTTTGTTGCAAAATCGCCCGTGTCATAAGCGTAATAAGATACCGCAGTGTTTACTGTGACGTGCTGTCTACTGTACATATCTCATTTTGTTACCTAAGTTTGTTCAGTGGGTCAAAATCAGAATTTAATTGAGCATGAATGAGTAAAAACTCATAATAAAGTATTATCGAACGTGAACAGCCTTACCAGAAATTGATACGACACTTTTTATGCTTCTCCAAAAGATTGCTCACCAATTTCAAATAATTGGTTCAATTGCATCCTACAATATTACATTTTATATTATGATTTTTTGACGTGCCCAAAAACGAAACTACTTCGGTCGGTTTGTGTATCATCGAAGTAAAAACTAAAATATCTAGGCATCCTAATAACATTTACGTAGAGTTCTATTAAAATATTATTACCCAAATAACCCATCAATCATTTTATATTACACTGTCAGCTTTTAAACCGCCATATTCGTTAAAAGTACAGCCTTCATATTTATGGCTCATGCAGGACTTAATGAAACGTGAGCCAAAACAAATATTCGATCAACGAGATACCTATCGACTTCAAACATTCGAATCAATGTCAACCTTTATCGATACGTCACCTAAATATCGATACGTATCGATATCATGCTTGTATTATATCTCTAATAGACATGTACCTGCTCAATGAAATGAATGACAAAACATGATTTTAAATTTCAAAAATCAAATCTATGACTTTAACACGTGTTATCCTTATTTACAATGGACAATAGTTATTTGTTATACAAGAGTGCAAAGTTGCTTTTTAACCGCGTGTTCAATTTTGATGAGCGAGCAAGGGAAGGCTTCTAAAATTGAATCACAAGCGCAGCGAGTGATTCAAAATTAGAATCCTGAGCGTTAGCGAGGGAATCAAAAGAGCACGAGGTGAAAAATCTCTGCACCCGAGTGCAACACGTAACTTTTCATTCCACCTCAGCGAGGAAATGACTTAATGCAAAAAAAAAACGTTTCAGGATACGTTTCCCTTGAACATATCGTACTGTTTTAAATACTTCTCGCGTGATTGTTGAGGGAGAATGCTCATTTGCGCATTATTAACAGTTTCAGTCAATTCTGTTGGCGTCAAACAAACTTCCTCGTCGCTAGATTCACTCATTTTAGTTTTTTCACTTGTTTTCAAGTTTCTTGTTTTTAATATAAGGTTTAACAATGACGTGAAAAAATGCAGCGTAAAGAACCGCCTACAAAGCAAATTAAAAAAAGAACACCAAGAAGGTTCCAAGTCTGAGTTTTTAACAAATTATAAAAAAGTTGTATGATATATTCGGCACTATAGAGGTAGCAATAAATAGTTTAAATGATTTTTTTAATTCACAAACTTAGTGCACACGATATTCTAAATTCAATTTACTTTATCCTCTAGAGAATAAAAACGGCTTTTGCACTCAGATATTGACGAGCAAAAATACTCTTTACGAGATGGTAGGATGAAAATAATATTATCGTTCAATTCACCTAGCGCTATAATTTGCTAATATCCGAGGCGTGACGTTAGATTTGTAAACTGCTATTAACTCCATTGTTTTTGCACAAGCTACTAGTATTTGAATGAAGGCTTCTCACTGGCATTAAAAGGTTAACTTAACGTTATCAAATTTTTGATCTGGCCAGGAAAAGGCAACCTTGAAAGGTTAGCAAATAAGAAGGTTGGTAAATTGGGCCCTAATTTTGTTGAATTTATTGGCTTTTCTGGTGCCCTAAGAAATTTGAAGTAAAATGGAACAAAGTTTATTAACTTCTGCAAAATCTCCTGCATGATTCTGAATTTTATGCTTTTTTTGCCAGTCAACCTATATGGTTGACTGGCGAGATTTTTTATGGGTTTTATTTATTTGGTTTAATGTAGAAAAATGAACTTCAAGATACTTATTTAGGGATTAGTTACTAAACATGAAAATGTTGAATAGTGTAATAATTCTATTTCGCATACCATAGGCAACTAAAGCTACTTAAGTGACCATGTAAAAAATGATATATGTGCGAAAGTGCGTATGTCATTCAAGGAACAGAAATTATTCGAAATAATTTGAAATATCATAGCAAGGTAGTTAAGGCTGGTGTATAAATATGCATAAAGGCCATCCTGAATGAATCGTGATAAATATTCACTCATTGGTAAAATACTCATTTCCATAAATTAATTTTATTACATGTTTACGCAGATAATTATGCTTTCTAGCCGAATTTTGACTATTTTGGTCAATCTTAATATATATTATTATTATTTATAACTTTATTGCAAAATAAATGTACAAAGGGTGGACTTAATGCTAAAAACATTTTCTGCCAGTCAACCTCAAGGTCATGCAGAAAGATGTGTACCTAATAAACTATAATGAATTAATCGTAAATCAAATGACAAACACATAGACTTTAAAAATGTTAAGAGTAAATTGTTAAGGGGCTACAACGTTTCAATAGGTGTGTGGGTTTGAAATTTATGGGAAACTGGACGATCTCATGGCTCTGAAATTCTTGAAATGTAATGTTTCTTCATACCTTTAGCTCTAATCGTCCCCTGCAAGCGCTGGGTAGCGGGGAGTGAGGTTGAATATTTGACGTTCAAAACATGGGCTTAACGACGATTAGTCTAATTTGCTGAAACCAGTGTAAAGACTACGGTCATACCTTTATTTAACCCAGAGAGCCACGAAATACGAGACTTAATAGATATTAGTAGTCATCACTATCAGGCATCATGGCTTTGAGAGGTAAATATATGATTTTAAACTTTCGCGTTGCATTTTAACACTAATTACTGGTTACCGGGTCTCATTGCGATATATTTTACAAGGTGATATAGATAACACTTTTAACAATGAAAATGCGAGGGTGGATCTGGACCCTGCGGCCGCCCCGAGCAGGCGACGCCGCACGCCACTAGTCAGCTCGTGACCACGGCTGTGTGCAATCCAGCCGAAACGTCGAGCAGTGAGTAACTAATACTCAGTAGTGCTCTCTCTCTGTCTGGGTGTCCACGGAAGACCAGCGTCGTGGCATTCCTGAGATGCTACGACACCTACCTTTTCAGTATCTTGTGTATGTGCTTTTGAATATGTGTTTTTCTATTTTGTAAAGTATGTGATACCGAATAAACATGTTTACTTTCTTTCTTTCTATTAAATTATATCGCGTTTAGACCTGATAATCAGTAATTTGAGAGTTTAAACTGTCTTACTCAATGCTTCAGTCTTAATCATCAGCCTATAACGTCCCACTGCTGGGAACAGGCCACACCTCAACTATGAGGTGGTGCGAGCCATACTTCACCACGCGGGCTCAGTGCGGATTGGTGGAGGGGTGTGTGTAAGGTATGTGACCAACCTTACTGTCAGATGTTATTAAGCCGCCCGAGGGCCTCCGACCAGGCTTAACGACTAATATCTATCGATATTAACTGGGACCAACAGCTTAACGTGCCTTCCGAAGCACGGAGATGCTTGTAAATAGACGTCACTTTTATGGTCAGAATGGTCACCCATCCCAAACATTACCGCGCCGTAGGTTACTTAACTTTTGGTATCACTACCAAAGCGCTGCAATCGCTGCGCCACAAGCACCTGCCTGACTGCTTCAGTAATTAGCCCATTATTTGGCAACGATCAAACAATCGGTCCCGTCCGGGAAGCGTGGCCCAACGCCCGCGAGACGTAATGCGTGAACGATTGCTAAACGGTAAAAAACGCCTGCGCAGACTTTCGCGATCGGTGCCGCTACAGATCGATCAGCGAGACTGAAGTTGAGACAGCGAATGATACGTGTTTATCGTTTGCTAGTAGCTTTTGAGTTCTGTTTCCAATAGGGATCATGACACGGTCAAAGAAAACGAAATAAATGTAACTAGTCCATCAGTAATAGAATTATAAAGACTAGCTGGCTAATATTAGTATGCGTGGTTTTCCCGTAATACCAATTTTATCCAAATATAATTCAAATCTTTGGTAATTCAGGAGTGAAAGCGATCCGCTTCCCGGAAAGTAATTATTACCTTGGAAATGCGTTGTTTTCCCGCGGTGAAAAGTAAATCATATCCTTTCTTACGTCTCAAACTATCTCCTTACCAAATTAAAAGCGATCAACCCACTTGAATTTTCCCATGGGACTTTTTCCTGCGGTTAACAATAAAATCTTTTCTCGGGTATCAAAATATCTCCATACCAAACGTTCCAAGTGAGTAACAGACAGACAGACTGAGTTACTTTCGCATTTATAATATCAGTATGGATAGTATGGATACTAACGTGTACTTTTAATTTTCGATCAAGTCAGAATTAATACCCAAAATCATAGATTAAAGTTGCGGAGTGTGGCTTTCAAGGTCAGATTCCCATGGACGCGGGTTCGATTCCTGCCTCAGACAGTTTAATTTTTTCTATCTGGATTTTTTTCTAAATATACTAATATCTTGCGTTTTCCATTTTTTGTAATGTTCTACAAACCGAACACTAAAAGCAAGTTGTCATCATGCCGATAATGTCTGGAAGTTGATCTAAGTATGCCAGTCATTCACCGAACTTTTGTAGTTTCTCTTGATTCCGAATGCTACTTATTGATCTCAACTACTGCAATGATGTGGGACTCGGTCAAGGTGAAATTTGAAAAAAATCCCATCAGTTTATGTGATCCAATTTTAGACTATTATATCTATTCGGATTTAAGCCTTTAACTACCGTGAGACTAGACACAATAGAAATAATATTGTTTGGGGGTCACCAGTGACCGCCAAGGCGCACAATGTGTTAAGGAATCCAATTTACGACTATTTATCACTGTTGTTCCTTTGACACATTTTAATAATTAAGTCTGCAATTAATTCTTTGCTTTATTTATTTATTTATTTAAGTTAGGTACACAAACAGATATCTGTAATTACATATGCTATACACATAAACCAAGAAATTTAC
Source organism: Pyrausta despicata (assembly GCA_963921415.1). Lineage (NCBI taxonomy): Eukaryota > Metazoa > Arthropoda > Insecta > Lepidoptera > Crambidae > Pyrausta > Pyrausta despicata. The sequence goes on along the minus strand of OY992852.1, from coordinate 1,293,286 downwards.
AAACAGTACAGAAATCCAGGATCAGTGTACACCACCTGTTTACAATATAATTAATAAAATAATGCTACATTATATATAATATACACTAGGTACTATTTAATTTACTATTTTATAAAATCTACATAAATGTGTGTGAGCAAGGTCGAGGGTATCTAATCTCTCTGAAATATATTAGTAACAAGTTTTTTGTACCGGGAAAAACTGTCATTAAATAAATCAACGTCTCTACCACTGCGGGCCAACTCGTTGTATGAACGGCACATCCTCACTACGGGGTTAAAAAAGGAGGTGTTGTTCCTATATACCTGTAGTGCAAATATATTTGGGTTTCGCGACCTATACAAGGTGTTAAAGTTGAGTGACGATAATAAATCTGGGGCGTCGATTGTCGAGTGCACAATTCTGTGTAGACAAAGCAAGTCATATCTATCGCGACGGGATTGCAAAGATATCATTTTAAATTTAGAGAGTCTGTCACGGTAGTCCTTAAGAAATCGTCCCATGTTATATCTATAAGATATGTACCTTAGACATCTCCTTTGCACTTTTTCAATGGCATCGATATGGACATTATAGTATGGGGACCACACCGGACAACAATACTCTAGAACGCTTCTAATTAAGCTAAAAAATAAGCACAACGTACTAGAAGGCTTCTTAAAAGCTTTGGTAGTTCGGAAAACGAATCCCAAAAGCTTGTTACTCTTTTTAATAATATGGTCATAATGATGGTGAAAAGTTAATTCCTCGTCGAAGTATACACCCAAGTCCCTTACAACATTGCTTCTGCTTAATACTTCATCTCGAATATGATACTGATGAATGAGCCTAAATTTCTTCTTAGTGAAAGAGATAACACAGCTTTTGTTCACGTTAAGACTCATTTTGTTTGAATCACACCAGTCTAAAACTATGTTAAGATTCTCCTGAAGCACTAGACAGTTTCCTATGGTCGTGACATCGGTATACAATTTTAAGTCATCTGCATAAAGAAGAGAGGGGCATGACAGTCGGTTAATCAAGTCATTTATAAAAATTACAAATAGAAGTGGACCTAAGTGGGATCCCTGTGGGACTCCAGAAGATACGAACATGGGTCTGGATGAGAAACCTTTTACACACACCAATTGTGTTCTGTTATCTAAGTAGGATTTCACCCATCTCAACAGACAACCATGCACACCGTAATACGATAGCTTATAGCATAACAGCGAGTGATCTACCCTGTCAAAAGCTTTACTAAAATCTAGATAAAGAGCATCAACCTGGCCCCCAGAAGCAAAAACATGGCAGAGATAGTTTTTAAACTCTAATAGATTGCTTAAAGTAGACTTCTTTCTAACAAAACCATGTTGTCTACTAGATATATGTCCACTCAGGTGGCTGTAGAGCGGCCCATAGATAAGTGACTCAAAGAGCTTGGCAAAACATGAAAGTATGCTTATTGGTCGGTAGTTTAAGCAAGATGTCTTGTCACCAGACTTATATATAGGAATGACACTGGCCACTTTCCAACGGGAAGGAAACACTCCGGCCGAAATCGACTTATTAAATAGCAGGCATAGTGGAAGTAACAATTCGTCACAGCAACTTTTTACAAATTTTGGAGGTATATCGTCCGGTCCTGGGCCTTTAAGTACATCTAAGGCCTTTATTTTCAAGGCAATCTCCTGTTGTGTAATATTGAAGTGATGAAGTGTGGAGCTAAGAACTGCAGGAAGGTTCAGAGAGTCAGGTGAAACCATCGCGGAAGAGTTGTCGTATACCGAGCCAAAAAACTCAGAGAAAAGTTCGCAAATGCCTTGCCCATCGGATGACTCCTTGCCATTGTAAACCATTTTGTTGGGAATTGTGGCTCTACCTTTCTTCCCATTGACATACCTCCAGAAGGCTTTTGGGTCATTTTTAAGACTGTCCTCAACTGATGACAGATATACGTTATGACACTCGGTTATTAGTCTTTTGCATCTCGAACGTAAAAATGCGAAAGTATCATAATCTCGGGGGTTACCAAACTTTTTGTAGCGCCGGTGATATTTTGACTTTTCCCGAATGCATTGAACCAGTGCACGATTGTACCAAGGAGGATATTTTGTTGACACACTCTTAGCAGGTGGTGTGTGCTTAGATATAAGATCATTGAGCTTTGAATAAAAAACATCGACACACTCATCGACATCATTGGATGATAATACTATGTCCCAATCGACGCCACTTAAGTCTGCCCTAAGTTTGGAGTAATTACATTTATTGAAGTTTAGACGATTTTTCTGGTTGGGTTTGATGGGCTTAACTTTTTTGATATTTGAAATTTCTACGTTATATGCGAGATGATGAGAGTCGACTCGGCATAAGGTATCAGTCACAGCAACAGAGATAGACCCGACCGGTAGAGTAGCAAATACCAAATCAAGATAGCGATCGTTCTGATTTGGTATCGTGTTAAATTGGGTAAGACTGCAGACATTCATAGTTTCCAGCAGCATGATGGCTTTACGGTCTGAAGGATTTGAGGGAGTCATATAATCTGGCTGAGAGTTGTTTATCCATGAGATGTTAGGAGTGTTGAAATCACCGATTAACAAAAATGTATCCTCTAAGTTAGAATTAAGTATCACCTTTTGAGAATTACGGTGATACTCGGCTATGGTCCCCAGTGGTAGATCCGGGGGTAAATAGCATAAACATAAGTGAAGGGCAGGCTCGCCAATGCTAGGAAAAATAGATAACCATAAATCCTCGGCCCTGCTCTCCCATTGAATCTGCCTGGTTACACTTATTTCATTTTTAATTGCTACAAATACGCCTCCACCACTAAGTTTTAAAGAGCTCAAACTATCGCGATCTCTTCTAAATACCGTATAACGGCCGTCTATGACTTCGCCATCGAGAACACTACTATCAAAATTAGTTTCTACCAAACAAACAATATCGTAATTGTTAATAGATAAATTTAAGTATAATTCCTTAATTTTTGATCTAGCTTTACCTAAATTCTGATAAAATAAACTATGCATTATAAATGTGGATATAAACTAAATATAAAATCTAAATATAATAAAGATAATAAAGAAGGACTTAATGTAACTTAATATACCATATTCAGCGAAGCCTACTGAGAGACTCCGTATTTTTTATAAGGACGGCACCCGAAGAATCGTCCTTACGAACGTAAATTTGACCATATTTGATCCACACGTATTTATAATTAAGTTCCTTTGCTGCTTTCCTGGTTGTCGCATGTAGGGATTTAAGTTCAGGAGACAAGTGCTCGTTGACATAAATTCTGCTCGATTCGCCAGCAATGTCCAAGTCAGACGATCGTAAGCCGCGTTCGGGGTGCGATCTGTTATATCGATGCGCGGCTGATAAAACCAAGTCTCTAATCCGTGGCGAAGAGAGCGTTATAATGATGTTGCGAGGCCTACTAGAAGAGGCATTTTGTTTCGCCACTCTCCGGCATGCACTGATATGTCCATCATCCACCGGGGCCTTCACCACCTCGCACAGTCTCTTGAAAAGCGCCACCACATTCTCGCTCTTACGCTCCGGGACGGCCTGCAACTCAATGTTGCAGCTCCGTGAAATCTTTTCAAACGTGGCCAGGCGGGTATTAAGCCGATTAATCTCTGTCTGGAGGCTGGTTTTCTCGTCCTCTAGCCTTTTAATGTTGGTGGTTACTTTGGTAATGTCAGTTTGCATAGACTTCTGTTCTGAGCTGATAAAGTCTGTAGTAGCGCTAAACTCATCCTTGAGTGCATTCATTGCAGACCCGATCTCACTTCTAACCATCTCCCTGACATCCTCTCTTAATGCCTTTCGAAAGCTTTCCATGAATACAGAAAGTGACTCACTGAGCCTTTCGTCGAGGAGTGTGCTGATCTTTGCTAGTGTAATCTCCTCGATTGCGCTAGGGGACGTCAAGCTTCCAGTTGGGGAGGCCGTGCGTGGGTCAGGTAAGTCGCAGGACATGTCTAGACTATCGCAGGCTGGCACGTTCGATGCAGTCGGGCGTACGGGAGTGTTGTCGTTTGAACGCGCCCGGCGGGTAACATTGCTGCAAGCCGGACATATCCATGTCGCTTTATACTCCTTGGTAAGCGATATATATTGTTTTCTGTCAATATTGAGGCATTGAATGTGAAATTTACTTGTGCATAAGCGGCATTTCATACATTCTTTTGTGTCCAAGAACTTCTTACACGCACTGCAGTTCATAGTGATTTTTAAGTTTCTGTGTTGATAGCGCCTTAAAGTTTTAAATAGCACGAATTCACAATCTGTGGTGAATGACAAAACAAAATAGCGGGCGCACCTGTCTTTCTGGGGTGGGTGACGTCACTACACGCGCTGCAGCCGAAGACTTATTTCGAGCGCAATGCGCCCGGTATCCGTGGCGCAATGGTTACGGACTGGACACTTACGCGGTGGGTCCGAAGTTCAAATCCTTGCGTCGCTGCGCCGAGGGCAACCGGCAACGCCGGGACTCCGCTGACGGTTCGAACAAGGGCGAAGCCCGAGACTCCGCAGTCACCACAAATTAATCACTAATTTAAAATATTCAGAGAGCTCTCGACACGTCCGGTTACGATCGTAGCAAGTGAAGAAAAAAAAGCTTTACAATGTTATTTAAAAAATAAAATCTCATTCGTTGTCTGAGATGGAGAAATTGCGCTGCGCACGAGTTTTGGACAACATTTCGACACCCGAACTTGTTTCCCTCGGCGAGCGTTTATGTAATGATGATATTACTTAAGGGCGGCCATCGTTTCGATGACAGCTCAGATTTCCAGTTTTTTTGCCAAGCTGTCAATGTGTGCAAGCAATTCTATGTAATGGTTAATTTCAAAATTATGTACCTAATTGGATCAATGGATTCAAATTTAGAATTATTTTTAACGTAAAAGAAATGAATGCTCGAGCGCTCAGCGCGGCCTGTTAAACAGTCGAAGCCGACAAGGGGGAAACATTGCGGCTCAAGATATAAAGGGCAAAATGCGTACGAATTCGTATGTTTTGCCTTTTATCAATGAAAAATCACCTAATTTTAAAATTGAATACATACAAAGAACATACAATTAGCATTTTGGGATTTATTATCATTCCAAAAGTTTTTTTACTCTTTGTGAATTATTGACGAAATTAGGCCTGAAAAATTTACCAATTTGAATACAACTTTGGATTTATTTTCTATCGAAGAAACTTTTAGCAATTTCTAGCCTAATAACGTGTGAATTGTATGCTTTATTTGGTTCTCTAAGAACTTCATATCAAAAGCTTCAGTAGTTATAGTAAAATCGGTCTTTGAAAATTACTTTTCACTTCTCTGAATCCAGTGATTTGGGCATCACCTCGTTAAAACTTTACTGTGATACGTTTCTGTGTAAAATACAAAGACAAGTCTTCACCAACACTCCTTCGGCAAGCAGGAAAGAGTAAACAGAGTTGTACATTTTTTATTCTAACAGAAGGACATTTCAAATGATATCAATATAATGATATGATTATTGTAGCAACTGCTCGAATCTCAAAAGTAAAAAGTCTTTATATGTACGTTTTTAAGATTTCCAGTTACAAAATTAAACGGTGTCGTCATTAGTGATCTTACCATTAACAACACAATATGAAAACAAATGCTATTGTTCCATAAACATGCAAGAGAGTATCAATCAAAACAAAGCCGAAAACAATAGTTTGTTCTGCAACCGGAACATAATATGAATTTGTAAAGATTTAAAAATTAAACAAATAAATATACAGCAACATCACATACACTGATCTGACTCCGTGGTAAGTAGCTTAAGCACTTGTGTTACAAATATCATAATCAACAGTGGTATTGTTTGAGGGCTAATTACCTACATAACTGATTGTGACTGTGGAGCTTGTGGCGCAATGGTTGCAGCGCTTTGGTAGTAATACCAAGAGTAAAGCAACATAAGGCGCGGTTATGTTTGGGATGGGTTACCATTCTGACCGTATAAGTGACATTAATTTACAAGCATCTGCGATAGATATTAGTTGTTACGCCTAATTAGAGACCCTAGGGCGGCTTAATAACATCTGACAGTAAGGTTGGTTACCTTACAAACAATCTTCCACCGATCCGCACTGAGCCCACGTGGTAAACTATGGCTCGTACCTCATAGTTGAGGTGAGGGTTGTGGCCAGCATTGGGACGCATATAGGTTGATGAGAGAGAGAAACACTGATTGAAAAATATACAAATGTGTACTTACATGTACTCCATACGAGAAGCTGTACTGCGGAACGGGGTCGAAGTCCTGCATGTTTGGCGCAGGTTCCCTCGTGAAGTGCGCCAGGTTGAGCGGGCTGCCCTTAACCGCCTGCAGTTTATGAAACCTGAACGGCTCCTTCGCCTTCTCCAGCTCCACACTCTTCACGTACCCGAAGTGGTGTCTGTGCTCATTAGGATGTATCGCCTGCAACGCCGAATTGTACAGGCCCTTGTCGTACGCAGATAAAAATAGAGGCCTATCTTTGTGGTGATACACCTGTTTCTGAGCCCGGAGCAACCGCTGTTCGGCTAGCGCTCGTTCATACTTCGGCAATTTGGTATCCGGATCATCTAGATACCCAACTAAAGCGTCTTCTAATGTTTTAAACGTGTCGTAAGCGTACTCCGGACCCTTCAACCCTGGACCGGTCTGGTCGTATTTGTTCTCGATAGCGAATTTAATTTGCGCTTCGGAGGCCGCTGATCGTTTGGGCTTGCTATATTCTGCCTCGGAGTTGACTCCAGAGCTCAGGAAAAGGATGGGTATCTGTAAAAAAGGTAAACAATGGTCAACGAACTTTGGCGGATTGTCACTAAATTCTTGTATGTTGCTGTCTGTTAAAAGGTAAGCTAATATTCCGAAAATTACATTATAAAGGTTATTTATCTGTTATCATTTAAAATTCATATTATTATGATGGTGAATGAATTATCTTTGACATAAATATTACCAGAAGCGGTTATTTGGTCACCTACATAACTTCAAGTCTGGTTACGTAGTGTTATATAATTTGCTTGATCATCGAATTATGGTAATTCGATTTCACTACTAACTTTATTTACGAGTATTCTACGGTTAAAACATCAGTTGCTTATATCTTTGATTATATTAATTTGAGTTTGATTCATAAGAGCTGCCTACGTAATGATCCGTTTCAATCAATAAGCCAATAGACTTATTAGGTATACGTGCTTAATTGAACTTCTAACTGGCAACATGATTTAATCACTGTTGCCTTTCTTCTTATTAGCTAATAAGAATAACTAGGCTAGAATAACGGTTAGAAATACTTAAATACATTAATAAATACCCATGGGTGCATACCCTGAGCATGTCTCAGGTACAAATGCTCATGCTCATCACACAAACATTTGCCCCTAGCAGGATTTGAACCCGCGACAGCCGGTTTTTGTAGTCTGGACCTCAGACAACTAGACCAAAGCTGTCGTCAAATGATAGCATTGTGTTAAAGTTTGAGCTTCGTCATTACTGACGAAAACTGTCTCACGTTTTGCGTAACCAAATAAGTAAATGAAGCTTAACCACAGGTTAGCTGACAAGTCGTTTACTTAACTGTTACTTTTTATCGTTATTTCGTTAGTGAGTGATGTTGCAAATGTTGTATGAAATGCTGTGAAGCAGCATGCGCTCGAGTAATATATTGCTACAAGAGATCATAAGATGAGAAGCTTTTTTGTTGAAATGAAATGAAATATTGTTTATTTGCGTTTGTAAAGGTTGTACAGAAGATTTCAATGTAGTAAATGAGCTCCTATCCTGCCTATTTATTATTGTCTACAATCATTATTGAAAAATGAAAAAAAAAATATTATTATTAAGAGAGATTTTGAAAATTTATTTTAGCTTTGGCTATAAGATAAATCAAAATTACTTTTAAACCCCAATTCTACTGTTTTCTTAAATCGCACATTGACTGCGGTGAGTCCGTAGACCTATAGCTGTACTTTTAAAGCCGTGGCCAATTGATAGTGATGTTGTTTTCGCACACGTCTTGTTGAAAACAGTCTAGTCAGAGCGCTACGTAATATGTGACATTGATTGTTCATTTGACTGTTATTGGTACGTTTACCTCTACTAAGCGTAGCTTAACTCTACTTTTCGAGTGGAATTAGCCTGCACAATAATGCCTGGCGGCGATAGGGCGTCGCTATAGCTGCCCTATCCTGAGGCACTGGAACAGCATCCATGTGGGTTCTAGACCTGCTTTGGTAAATATGAAGTAAGCCATATTTTGTGTAATGTCATTTCTTTTGACGACCGCTTGGTGCAGTGGTTCACGTGTCGGACTTCTAAGACCAAGGGTCGCGGGTTCGATCCCCGCACAGTACAAGCATAAGTGTGCATGAACATGTGTGTTTGTACTGGTCTGGGTGTTTTGTATGTATAATATGTATTTATTTACAAAAAAAAGTATTTAGGTATGTATATCCGTTGTCTAGTACCCATAACACGAACTCGTAGCTTAATTTGGGACTAGAAATTGGTGTGATTGTTGTGAAATATTTATTTATTTATTTTGTACTTACTAGCTCTAGCTCGTAAGATATTTTTCTGTAACTACTAACCCACTATATGGAACTTTTTTTTTTTGAAATAAACATAGTAATAATAATAATAAACGAAACCATGGCTTTGGCCATGGCTAAATGATAGTTGTGTTGTTTTCCCACACTTCTTCAGCCCAGAAGTGTGCCAATAACGATGCCAAGGTGCCAGGTTTGCTTCCGAGGCGGCACCGGTGTCGTAACAGTCTCGATCGCCGTGTGTGATCTTGTTTTCGGATGTAATGTTTTTAAAAAACAACTTATTAAAGTTCCAGTTTTTATGCTTTGTCCCAGAAAAAACATTTTGTTTATTTAAGCTTTATTGCACAACAAAACTTTGTATGAAAAGTGGACTTAACGCCCTAGGGCATTCTGTACTAGTCATTCCTTTGGGCTGAGCAGACAAAAGGTAACATTAAGTGAAAATAAATTAATTAAAGATATATTAGTTTTAGTTAATGTATTAGTGGATATATATAGAAGTATAAAAAATTGATAGCTCTTAAAATAGTGTCAATCGCAATAATGCATTTGCCACTTCTTCTTAATGGATTTGCAGGCGCTTTTGCGAATTTCTAGTTTATTTTATTAATTTTCTACATGACTCTAGCAACTCATTTCCCCAATTTTTTATGTGCTGTATATCTTACTTTTCAAAAGAATTTTCATGTGAACTGGTTGCTGGGATGTCATCAATTTAATTGACAAAATATACCATCATTGGTTCTCTATATTTTTTATTCCAAAACAGCACACGTACTTATTTACCGTATTAAAGAGAATCTTAATTCGTGACGTGTACCTACCTATTTAAGTTTGAGTAACATGTGGTAGAGCAATAAAAACTGTTACGATTACCTCGTTTGCGGGCAAGTTACGAAAAGTATGCAACTGTAGATGGGACCGGTTCTATTTTGAATATTTAGGGGTCCTTATTGATTTCATGTCATCTATCGCTTGGACATTTTGACGACCACTTTGGTGTATTGGTCAAGAAGTTGACTATAAAACCAAGAGGTCGCGAGTTCGATCCCCGCACTGTACAAACATTTGTGTGCATGAACATGTCTGTTTGTATTTGTCAGGGTGTTAGATGTATTTATTTAGGTTTATTTGTGATACCACTGTTGATTCTGATATCTGTAACACAAGTGCTTAACCTACTTACCACGGAGTCTATATTTATATTTATTTATTTATTTATATCCATAATTGAAAGCATATGCTTGTTCATAATAATAAAAAATGCAGATTATCCTAGGTTGTGTCTTTTATCCCGCACTCCCTATTGTATTGTACTGTTTAGATGGAAAAATAAAGATAAATGACGGTGGTAGTTTTAGATACCATAATAGCGACCAAAAACCTTAAACAATCCTGTTACGAACCTGTACAGTGGACAGCACATCAGGCTAACCATTTTTGTTGCAAAATCACCCGTGTCACTAGCGAATAAGGTACCGCAGTGTTTACCGTGACGTGCTGGCCTTTCTCATATAAAAAAATGTATTTAGGTTAAGTCTTTCCTGAGGTGGATAAGTCAAAACAATGGTTTTGACAAAGGTGGTTGCAACAGCATAAGCAGTTATAATACCGTAAAAAAAACTATCGAGTTTTTGGATACGCAAAAGGTCATACATAACTAAATATAAAATTAATTTAAACAAATCTACGGAACCAAAGCCCGGTGTCACGCTTGGATCGTTCTCCCCGTGTGCCAGTGACCTTATTATGCGTGTCTCGAGCATGCGCGGCCGCAGCTGATCTTGATCATTAACGCGCCTTCGTGGTCTAGTGGATTCCTAACCAAAAGTCTTAGGTTCGATTCCAAGGTGGATCACAAATTTATTTTAGGCAATGTACCTTGGATCTAGAGATGCCTTTGAATATCCAAGTACATTGCAGATTCGTTTTTGTGACATTGAGTGTTTTACCGAAACATTTATTTTTTTCTAGAGAAAGTACTGTAGTATGCATGCGGGTAAACATAAAAAGTTACACTAAGTATTTTTAAGTAAGAAATGAAATTCAGATAATATTACCTAAATCCGTAAAATACTTTCACATAACAGCACCGTTACGGCTTTCCAAGGAAATATTGAGCTTATACATAAATATTGATACACGCTGACATTTAGCCATTTAAATTATTGAGGACAACCCTAATCACTAAGGGATATTAAAAAAAAATGTTGGCCGATTCTCAGACCTACTAAAAATGCTTACAAAATTTCTTAAGAATCAGTCAAGCCGTTTCGGAGGAGTACGGGAACGAACATTGTGACACGAGAATTTTATATGTATAAAGAAGATTCTGTTATCAGCTCTCACTTATCACAACACACACAATCTAAACATCATGTAATGAGCAGAGAATTACGTAGCTTTTTATCACATAATAATAATTTTAGACGAAAACCGAACTCACCACAAAAAGCAGCATTTTGTATCGCACTCAAGTTACACTCGATTACAAGCACGATCACTGCACTGGCATCGCTGACACGCGCGCACGCCGGTATCTCAACATGGAGTGCGGAGTGCGGACTGGTCTAGTGGTCGCCGGCGCACGCCTCGGAAGCGGACTGAGAAACTAAGAGCGCGGCCACTCTGGGTACCGCTTATTAGATGGTCATGAAAATAGATGGTAGACGGAGCTGGTCCTTACCTTCTTCAAAAGTGTAATAATAATAGTCCTCCTGGCCGGTATCGACCACAACAGCCAATCTCAGGAGATCAGCCAACTACGCAGGAGATATTATAGTGCACAAGTGTGAGCGCAATGCAAACAGGTGCACTCACTGTTCCATCACTCTTAAAGTTCGGTTAGACGGCAATCCGACATGACCGGAGGGAGATCAGGCGCAGGACGGGGGTGTAACACCGCCAACTTCCTGACTCCAAGCTGTTTTTTAAAAAGTCATGACTGAAAATCTTGGCTCGAAACAATTTTGGCTCGACCTGGGATTCGAACCCAGGACCTCTCGGATGTAAGGTAGAAACTTTGCCACTATATCAACGAGGCAGTCTAGCTTTAAAAGTGTTAAAGGTTACCAGCCAGCCATGTACCTACCATCACCATCAAAATGTAACTCTTGGATCAATTTGAAGTTGTAGATTCTGGCTAAGCCGTTGAAGATGCAATAGTGGTAAAGTTCGTAAGTATTCGAAGGTACAATTTAATAATCGGTGGTTCTCTATTGTTCTGTATCGGAAAAAAAATTATAAAAAAAATATATTGTGACATGCAATAAATGATTTGAATTTGAACCCCCTACGAGGACAGAGAGACTTGGTAGAATCTGACTTAAACAATGTCAAAGTATGAAGCTTGATGGAAACCAATTATAATACCAATTTTAAATCCAACACCTTTCACATTCAGGCCATCAGGCACTGGAATGCTCTTCCCGAAAATATAAAACAGGCTCCCAGCAAACTATCATTTGTTACTTTATCACGACCGCCATTATATAGATCTTTCCCTAACATTTCGTCATATTTATGTAGTTAATATTAGTATATATTATGCGTATTTAAATTTATTCAATATTTTATATTTCATCTCATATGTCATATTATTGGTATTATTATTTTTCCGACTGATCATTTCTGCTTAGCCCAAGGTATGACTGGTAGAGAATGGCCTACGGCTTTAAGGTCATCTTTTGGACATATTTTTGTTGTGCAATAAAGTTTAAATATAAAATAAAGTCGCGTTTTGCGTTGATGGATTCAAATCTGTGATTTGTGCTGTGCTACGCCGTTGCCTAAAAATGCTTCAATGTGAACGAGCTCTACTCCTCGCAAATAATTCGTCACAAACTGACGTAATGGCTAACGTATACCGTCGCGACATTTTAACGCGTGAGAAAGTAGATTGATCGAAATTAGTTTGCCACATTGCATTATGTCACATCGCATTCAGTACTGAGATCACCAAAACACAAATATTTCAAGCTATGGATTTTGTACGGTATATGCTGATTTAACTTTCATTCATTAAACACAAATCTGTTTAGGCTTCCTGTGTGCTCTTACTCGTATAATGTACCGACGTGCATACTCACTTGGTATACTGATAATAATTTCTTCCGGTTTGGGTTTCCAGTCATTTTCATTCTCACAATATATGCATTTTGCGTGTATTATTATTCTTTTCCGTGGAATCTGTTCACTTTTTACTGAAAAATAAGGAATTTCTAATTACGTGTTCATAAACGTCAAAGTTTGTATCACCTATAAATGTGATATTCCGCTGTAAAATAGGGAAAAAGGGTTATAACTAACATTTTAATGGTTTTTCTCTCCTTCTCAGCATAATTATTTCTTATTGTGAACACGATTTATTAGTATTTTTCCGAATTTTGTACTTTTTGACACTATGTTTGACATTTTGAGTGACGGGAGTCTTATTATTTTTTTTTCTGAAAATTGACAACTTTTAGCAAAGTTTCAATACAATTTCCATTACAAACTCTGCAAAGCACGAGTTTTATCGCGTTTTATCCACGCTCTAAATTTGAACGGCCGGCCCTATATAAGCCCATACCATCCATATCTGACTCATTCTACTGCAGGCTTCGATTCTATAACAGTAAACTCTTTACTATACGACACTTCAAGAAGTACTACAGGAAGACCAGGACTTCACCACCTCCGGAAGGCCTTCACCCACTGCAACACTGAGGACTGACCCCTCCTTGCCTGAGGAGGGACTGCAAGGGACTGACTCCTCCTACCCTGTGGAGGAACTGCGAGGGACTGAACCCTCCTATTCTGAGGAGGGCCTGCGAGGGACTGACCTCTTCTATCCTAAGGAGGGTCAGTGAGGGGCTATCCTCTCCTAGCCCAAGAGACTGCGAGGACTTGCCCCTCCTTACTCTGAGGAGGGACTATTCTTCTTTACCCCGAGGAGGGAGCATTGCCTCCTCCTAAATTTATCTATATCGGATACATCAACTGCTTGCCTTTGCTGACAGAGCCATCGCGGCTACCTCTGCTGATCACCGGTGTCTTCACGGTCTCCGGCACAGCTGCGCTCCAGCTTCTACACCGCTGCGCATCGACGGACTACTCCAAGAACGCTTCGCTTCACTTCGGCGCCTCCGGACCCGTTTAATCTTGAGAAGACACCTACCCACGCCCACTCCACTCACTACACTCACTCATTTTCACTCAATCATTCCTCTCACTCGTCTAGGTTTCTTTTTAATTTTTCTGTTTTTCTTTTAATATAATTAGTTTGTTATTTCTCAATTCTTTTCGTTTCCCTTTTCCTTTTTTTTTTTTGTCGCTTCACGACAAATTGGCGCCCAACATTTAAGTCTTCAGTCTCTCTTTCTTTTCTCTCTTTCTCTTATTTAGTATATTGCTTTTCATTCCTCATTCATTTCACTCTCTATCTTCTTCTAAATTCTAAAACAACACTTCTTCTAGTGTTCTTCACCTAATCATCCTTATTTGGCTTTTTCTTTTAACAAATCTTAACCCTTTCATTGTCATCCTAAATCTTAACCCCTACTCTGTCATCTCGAATCTTAACCCCTTCAAATTAGAAAACACAACTTCACTCTACAATCTAGAAGAAAATGAGGTACTTCATTTATTTTTTTTTTTTTTTGAGCTTTATTGAATCTTGACTTTCTTTCTAATTAACATTTTTACAATGTCTCGATTAATTAAATTTGACTATCTTAACAAAGCCGAACTTATATACGTCGGTACATTTAATTAATCCCTCACTTTATTTATTTTAATTGGGAATTCTAACCTTTTATATTAATCTTTTAAGGGACTCTTAACCCCTTGTCTTAAAATGAGGGACTTTAAACTCCTCTTTTTAACTCTAAATCCCTTATCTCTTTAGGGACTCTAAACCCCTTAACTTGAGGATCTTTACTTGATCTCTTTAGGGACTCTAAACCCCTTAACTTGAGGATCTTTACTTGGTCTTCTTAGTACTAACTAGTACTTTCTTTTGAGCGGTTGACTACTCGTTAAATAAGCCATCATTCCGAGCGGATGACTACTCGTTAAACAAGCCTTCAGTTCGAGCGGTTGACTACTCGTAACGAAGGCCTAAGTCGTATATTTTTTTTTTTTCTCCATATATGGAGCGGTTGACAACTCCCTAAATAAGCCTGTCGTCGTTGAGGAACTCCCTTCTAGAGTGGCAGTCATTGAATGTGAACTCCACCCTAACAGTTTGAAGATGATGGTATGTTAGAAGAAGAATAAACATTTGTATGAAAGGTTGTATGCTTGGTGAAGTAGGATTCCTAGGATTTCTTTTGGCTTTCCTTTCATAAATTTTCTCTGAGTCGAAAATTTTCTGGGGTCGTGGGGGAAATGTACCGACGTGCATACTCACTTGGTATACTGATAATAATTTCTTCCGGTTTGGGTTTCCAGTCATTTTCATTCTCACAATATATGCATTTTGCGTGTATTATTATTCTTTTCCGTGGAATCTGTTCACTTTTTACTGAAAAATAAGGAATTTCTAATTACGTGTTCATAAACGTCAAAGTTTGTATCACCTATAAATGTGATATTCCGCTGTAAAATAGGGAAAAAGGGTTATAACTAACATTTTAATGGTTTTTCTCTCCTTCTCAGCATAATTATTTCTTATTGTGAACACGATTTATTAGTATTTTTCCGAATTTTGTACTTTTTGACACTATGTTTGACATTTTGAGTGACGGGAGTCTTATTATTTTTTTTTCTGAAAATTGACAACTTTTAGCAAAGTTTCAATACAATTTCCATTACAAACTCTGCAAAGCACGAGTTTTATCGCGTTTTATCCACGCTCTAAATTTGAACGGCCGGCCCTATATAAGCCCATACCATCCATATCTGACTCATTCTACTGCAGGCTTCGATTCTATAACAGTAAACTCTTTACTATACGACACTTCAAGAAGTACTACAGGAAGACCAGGACTTCACCACCTCCGGAAGGCCTTCACCCACTGCAACACTGAGGACTGACCCCTCCTTGCCTGAGGAGGGACTGCAAGGGACTGACTCCTCCTACCCTGTGGAGGAACTGCGAGGGACTGAACCCTCCTATTCTGAGGAGGGCCTGCGAGGGACTGACCTCTTCTATCCTAAGGAGGGTCAGTGAGGGGCTATCCTCTCCTAGCCCAAGAGACTGCGAGGACTTGCCCCTCCTTACTCTGAGGAGGGACTATTCTTCTTTACCCCGAGGAGGGAGCATTGCCTCCTCCTAAATTTATCTATATCGGATACATCAACTGCTTGCCTTTGCTGACAGAGCCATCGCGGCTACCTCTGCTGATCACCGGTGTCTTCACGGTCTCCGGCACAGCTGCGCTCCAGCTTCTACACCGCTGCGCATCGACGGACTACTCCAAGAACGCTTCGCTTCACTTCGGCGCCTCCGGACCCGTTTAATCTTGAGAAGACACCTACCCACGCCCACTCCACTCACTACACTCACTCATTTTCACTCAATCATTCCTCTCACTCGTCTAGGTTTCTTTTTAATTTTTCTGTTTTTCTTTTAATATAATTAGTTTGTTATTTCTCAATTCTTTTCGTTTCCCTTTTCCTTTTTTTTTTTTGTCGCTTCACGACAATAAGCAGACTTAAATTTAATATTAAAAAGCATTAAAAACAATTTTTAAGCAGACTGAAAATTTAATATTAAAAAGCATTAAATACAATTTTTACGCTTTTTTATAATAATTTAAAAAAGATAAGTTCCTTTCAATTAGAACCTGAGTAAGCCTATCTTGATTTATCTGATTTGACTTATCATGTCATATTCTTCCTATATGTACCTAAAAGATGAAAGTTTTTATAAGACTCGTCTCTAGCTTCCGTATGGCGCGAAGTAACGACTAGAATTTTAATAGCTTAAAGGATGGCTATCGGCTGTCTTTGCTTCTTTACGATCTTAAATACCACAGGAAAAGGAGACCAGTAAACATTTCTTGATTTTGAAATAGAGACAGGTAGGAAACTTATTCACGGAGTCATTTTAAAATGAAGTTATAACTGATGCAAAATAGTGTGGTTGGTGGAATACAGATAAAAAATCGAAAAAAATCAGCATAGGATATACATATAATATGACCTGCGACGTAAGAAGTTGAAATATTTCAAATAAAATATCTCAAAATGTAAGTACATACTCGTACCTACTTCATATTTTTGGCTCTAACAACGTTTGGAGGCAGAACGCAAACAATTAGATCCGTGCTGCAATCATATTTTATACTTGAAAATGTACTTGTTTATTTTAAACTTGGCTTAAAATTAAACTAGGAACTTACATGTGTTTGGCCTCTGTCATTCAAATGAATTTTGAGCTCGACCAAACGGGTTAGTCCCGCTATGCTATGGTTCCGTTATGGTACCCAGGAAAATTGCATTCAAAAAACTAAGGAGTCTTTTCTATGATGCTAGATATTACCTGATTGTAAAGATGGCGTTATTGTCACTTATGCAGGAACTGGCTGTTCTAATGTTTCTTGAATGTGCATAAGCTGACCCTTTTCTTTCGGATGGTAATTTCCCTATCCACAAACGAATAATGATGCCCATATAAACTTATTGCACTGTAAAAGTTGCATTGAAATTTCACTTTTACACTTATGTGTCGAGATCAGTATTTAAGTGAAAATGGAAACCTACTAGGGCGGTTTGATAAGTCCATGACTTTCAGGCTGAATAGAAACTTTTTTTATTTTTAATGATATTTTCTTAAAAGTAATATTTTTGCGAACCTAAAATAATTCTATTTTCAAATATGGCGCGAAAACAATATTTAATAACAAAAGAAGTTTGGCGGCTGTGAAGGTGTTCTTCGAAAATGGAGAAATCCGAGATTCGAGTCTTGATTAAACACTATTTTTTACGCGGGAAAACCATTAAGCAGACCGAAGACAAGTTGAAAAAATATTACGGGGATTCAGCGCCGTCTCATGGAATGGTACATAAATGGTTTACTGAGTTTCTTTGTGGACGTATTACAACCAATGATGCCGAGCGCCCAGGAAGGCCGATTGAGGTAACCACTGAGGACATTGTTAACAAAATCCACGATATTGTTTTGGCTGACCGTCGAGTAAAGATACGCGAGTTAGCTGAGGCTGTGCACATCTCAACTGAACGAGTTTTTCATATTTTGCACGATATTTTGGGAATGAAAAAACTTTCTGCAAGATGGGTGCCGCGCTTACTGACAGTCGACCAAAAGCGAAAACGCGTGACTACTTCTGAGGCATGTCTGGCTATGTATAATCGCAATCCAAGTGAATTTTTGCGTCGGTACGTAACCGTGGATGAAACGTGGGTCCACCATTATACGCCAGAGACTAAACAACAGTCAAAGCAGTACCGGCGAACGTGCACCAAAGAAGGCAAAAACGGTATGTTCGGCTGGTAAAGTGATGGCAACAGTATTTTGGGACAGTCAAGGGGTTATTTTCATCGATTTCTTGGAGAAAGGCAAGACAATAACCGGTGCTTACTATGCTGCATTGCTGGAAAGATTTAATGAAGAGTTGATGAAGAAACGACCGCATCTAGCAAAGAAAAAAGTTCTATTTCATCAGGATAATGCTCCGGCCCACTCGTCTGCAGTCGCGACTTCAAAACTTGTCGAATTAGGATACGAATTATGGCCGCACCCTCCATATTCACCAGATTTAGCCCCCTGTGACTTCTTTCTCTTCCCAAACATGAAGAAATGGCTTGCTGGGCAAAGATTTTCATCCAATGAAGAGGTGATAGCTGCAACCGAGGCCTATTTTGCAGGCTTTGATAAAAAGTATTTTTTGGATGGGTTGAAGAGATTGGAGCATCGCTGGAAAAAGAGTGTAGAGTTGAAAAGAGAGTATGTAGAAAAATAAAATGTTTTTGTACACAAAATATATGTTTTTCTTTTCAAAGTCATGGACTTATCAAACCGCCCTCGTAAGTCTAGCGGTAGAGTGGTCGTGTGAAACAATGTTTTTTTGTGGAATGAGGTTTAAAGTAAATTGAAGCAAGTAAAATGTCTAGCCCGAATGCTTTGACATTCGCGAGTGAATAATGAATGGTTGCATATCTGTTTTCGCAGTATTTTCATATTTACTAATCCAAAGGATACTTTTAGTGCAGGCGATCGACGTCACGACGACGTAGACAAAATATAATGTGTTTTATAGGAAGCAATATCACAAAAACTTACTATCCAGTTAATTTCTAATGTTATGTAAATATTTTTCCTAAGTTTTCAAGTGAATAGACAATGTTTGCCTCTATTGCTGTGCCCTTGTCGGGCGTTACTGTACTTTGACATTATTTGTAACACCTTTTACTCATGTGACTTGCAATAAAGATTCTGATTCTGATCCTTACCCCCGAATGGGCCGGGAAAACTGATGGTCAGCTTCAACGACTGGACGATTTTTGATCAGTTATAGCGAAGAAGCATCGTGATTAAATTATCTTTCAAATAAAGAAACCGCTTTTAAATCGGTCCATCCGTTGAGGAGCTACGTGCCACAGACACACAAAAATAGTCATAAGGGTCAAACTCATAACACCCATCTTTTTCGTCAGGCGTTAAAAAAGTGCAACGTAGCTAAATCAATTCTATAAGATACTAGTAGCCCCCCGCGACTTTGTCCGCGTGGAATTCCTTTGTTTTCGAAATCGCGGTCGAACGGTAAAAAAAGTATCCTATGTCCGTTTCCTGGTTCTAAGCTCCACCAATTTCCAGCCAAATCGGTTCATCCGTTCTTGAGTTATAAATGGAGTAACTAACACCACTTTCCTTTTTATAAGTACACAAAAATGGAGGTAAGCAAAGATCGGAGGGTTTGGAGATATGTGACAACAGGTCCGGAATCATTTTTTTACGTAAGATAAATAATTTAAAAAAAAGCCTTATAAAGTAACATTTGTTACATTACCGTACATTTACTTATTACTTTTATAAACATTTTAGCTTTAACTAATTTATCGATCGCCTATAGTAAAATCGAGCAATCGAGTCTAAGTGTGGCATAGTCTAGAACCGATTTACTCGTCATTCAATCGTTTAAAATTGCCTCATGATTGGTGGTTAGGAACCTGCCATTGTCCTGTCTTGCGCAACTATTTCGATAATGATACCTGTAGCCAACGTTTTGTTAATACATAATGATACACATTGTTTAATGTCGATGTTTAGAGACATAGATCTCGTTTAGCATTGAAACTATCTTTTAATCTAACAAACTATTTCATTTAAATGTTGAGAAATATGATTTATAGTTATTGATAGTTGATCAAGCAGTCCATTTCGTGTCATGGTTAAGTTTTTTTTTCATTGATTACTTAGACGAAATTTCAGCCCAGCTACCTTGCCCGTTATTTCGTCGACAGGCCAAAGTTAAATATTATTTACTAGATACTACCCAGAAGCTTTGCTCTCGTGGAATTTATTAATAACTAGCTGTGCCCGCGACTTCGTCCGCGTGGAATTTTAACTGTTACCGCCTTCACCGCGTGGAGGTACTCCCAGCCTATGCTACTGTTTAACATGACCCAAATGCAGGCATACCTGCGACTCTATAACAGGTACACACAATGAGTTCCCTTAGTTAGGTAGGGTGATTAATTCATCCCAAGTTTAGGCCAGTTAACACTTAGTCACTTGGCGTGAGTTATTATATATTTCACTGTCTAGGTAAAACTCAATCAAATGAAAAAATCCCATCAAATTCAGTCCTGTAGTTTCTGATATTCAATTTCCTGCCTACACTCTTAGTCTATTGGCGTGATTATTGCAAGTGATGCTGAGTCAAATAAAAAAAGTCCCATTAAAATCGGCCCAGTAGTTTCCGAGATTCAATTTTCTGCCTACCCCCTTAGTCTATTGGCGTGATTATTTCTATCCTTCTTTACCTTCCAAGTAATGTTGAGTCAAATAAAAAAAAGTCCCATTAAAATCGGTTTAGTAGATTCTGAGATTCAATTTCCTGCCTGCCCCCTAAGTTCATCGGCGTGATTATTTATATCCCAGTTTACTCTCCAGGTGATACTGAGTCAAATAAAAAAAGGCCCGTCAAAATCGGTCCAGTAGATTCTGAGATTAGCCCGGACAAACAGACAGACAGACAGACAAAATTTTTAAAAATTGTTGTTTTGGCTTCTATTACGGTAATTAAGACCCCCTGTAACAATTTTTCATAAAAATCTTCAATGTACAGAAATCGATCTTTTACAGTCTTATTATATGTATAGATAATTCGTAATTCTTTATATGCGTAAGAACATGGTATATGGATGTGTTACAATAAATACAGTGTCTTGCCAAAATTGTTAGCATAATACACGCGAAATTACGGTAAAAACGATCGGACATACCGAAAAACCAAATTACCAAATTTCATCCATATGAAACTAGTTACCTACAACACAAAGTATACAGCTAGTTAATGGTTGAAAGTGTCATAGACGGACAAGATTTATTTTCGCATAAGTTTAATTAAGTACATTTTTATTTACGAGTTGGTCATTTCTTATTTACGAGATCCTAATAAACTCGTAAAGTAAGTAAACAAATGAATACTTTTGAGTGTTATTCATTTAATTAATAAACGTTTTGACTGGATAATTATTGATTGAATTCCTTCGACATGACAGACTAACTTTGGTTACCCAGCGCAAGTATAATCGTATGGCCTTGCGTTTGAGATTAATGGATCAAAAATTAGAGCCTACATAGATACTTAAATGTATATTTTTTTCAATATTTCAACATATTTTTTTTTTCTATCGTTCAGCTTTACCTACTAGTACTAAGAACTGTATTTAGTTTTGTCTAATTAAATATCAGGTCCACAAAATTTAATTTTACAGTCCATTATCTTCTTAGTGATTAGCTTAGGTAATAATTGAAAACCGTACCACTATCCACTTAATTGAAATAAAATTCGCAACGAAAAAATCTAAACGTTATTATTACATTCACTATTCTGATGAATGAATCTATTTACAATAGTTCCGCGTTGATTGAACTTTATCTAACATAACTTACGTTCGGTAAACGGCCTTCACTTGCGTGTCTAAGTATAGTAACTATATCCTGATTGTGCTTAGTCATTCGTCTAAAAGAGATTGGTCGTTGACTGATTACTTTTTTTGAAACCGTTCAATTCCGCCCGATTTAAAATTCTTAAAGGCGGAATTAAAAAAACAATTAAACTGATGAAATGCTAATTCAGCATTATAGATATGTTGTAGGGACCACTACCAGCAATGTATATTCATGTTTTCCAAACCCTGTGCTGATTTGGCACAAACAAAAAACTATACATTTTTCCAGTTGGGTTCAGTTTTTTGCCTATATAAGCCAAACTTTGCAATTTGCATGAGTTTTGCCCGATTTTCATAGTACATTACATTCCACCAGAACCAGCTGTGTAGCAATAATAGACGCTAAAACAGAGTAAGCATTTTTTGTTGAATTGGGATATTTTAACTGTAAAAATTGGTTGCCTGTAAAGTCGGTATACGCGCGAAAGTTTTACGTGACAACGACTCTGAGTGGTAAAATAATTTTAATGTGAATATTCATTCGTATAACATGAACCGGTGTGTATGCCTATCTCTCTCTCTCTCTCGCTCTGTCTCTCTCGCGCGAAACGTGAGCGGAGCAGCGTAACGCAGTTTCTTGAGGTTTCACCCGGCAAACCAATTTATAAGACGTTGTCACGTCAAAATCGCAATTAAAGAAATTGCGATTGTTGATAAGTTAAATACCACCCTATTAAAATTTGTAGACCGTTTATTCAGCCTGCACACGTTGAGTGTTAAACCCTACTAAAACCCTTGTCATTATTACTTAAAGTTTCGTCCACTGAATTACGCGGTACATACAACAACAAACAGCCAAATTCGTTTGCTTGTAAATAACCTGTCAACAAGATCAGATCAAACAACAATGCGGTTAGTGAGATACACGAGCTTTTGTTTCATGCGTAGGCGCAGTCACGAATCACGATTGACCTCCGACTGGCCGTGGGGGAGCTATGATACTGATGAAGCTTACGAAAAATTTGGACTCACGCTCCAAAGCCTATTAAAACTGCTAGCTAATAAATAATGAGCATAGCATAGTAACTAACGACGGCCACTTTGGTGAAATGTTCAAGAAGTTGACTATGAACCAAGAGGGCTCGGGTTCGATCCCCGCACTGTACAATCATTTGTGTGCATGAACATGTCTGTTTGTACTGGTCTGGGTGTTATATGTATTTATTTAAGTTTATTTGTAATACCACTGTTGATTTCGATATCTGTAACACAAGTGCTTCAGCTACTTACCACGGAGTCAGATCAATTTGCGTGATGTTGTTGTTTATTATTATTAATGGTCCATGTCCGATTAACCAAGGCGAAGCAGAATAGCTTTCGGACATTCGATTTTCGTTCCGGTCGGTCGGTTCTCGGATAGAAGGAATGATGAAAGGAACACGCTTTACCTATGCAAGAATATCGCTGGCGAAATGAGTATGAATGTAAAGCGATATGTATGCTATACCTAGTTGTGTACGTGGTGTGAAGTAAGTTGATAAATTGTAATGAACCTTAAGGGCTCACATGACATTCGTCTTTGACGATTCGACAAAATATCTTAATACAATTTATGACCTGGAAATTGTATCGAGATGCTTTGACGAATCATCAATGAGAGATTCCGTGTGAATGAGCCGTAATTTACAGTCAGTCAAAATTAGTTCCATATAAAATTTGAAATTGTTTCTTGTAGTTCCAACATCTTAGCGTTAACTTGTTGAAGCTGTTTGAGTTACGCCTATTATTTTTATTTTATCAAAATCTTTACTTTTTTTACATCCCCTTCCTACCTACCCGTACGATAATTCGTACATGAATTTTATCTCCGGGCAAATACAGCAAATGAGAATGTCTCGGAAAAAGCAGTCTAATTCCCCCTCCCCAACCGTGGGCAATAGGGGGGGGGGGGGTCCGATCCATCACCGGCCCTGTCACATGCCATTAGCGCAGCCTACGTAGTCGGGGGTGGAGAAAGTACTGCTCGCTGTATTATTTTATTACTAGCGTTTATTTTTCGCACTGTCTTATGGAATCGTTAATACATTTTTTTCCCCAATATGTGAATGTCTTTTTTCATGTCAACAAGCAGCGTATGCGCTTTACTAAACTAACGTGTTTCAAACATGGACACATTTTGGTTCATTCATATTCATATCAGTGCGGATCGGTGGAGGGGTGTGTGTAAGGTAAGTGACCAACCTTACTGTCAGATGTTTTTAAGCCGCCCGAGGGCCTCTGACCAGACTTAACGACTAAAATCTATCGATATTAACCGGGACCAACAGCTTAAAGTGCCTTCCGAAGCACGGAGATGCTTGTAAATAGACGTCACTTTAATAGTATGGTGGAGTATGGCTCGCACCACCTCATAGTTGAGGTGAGGCCTGTGCCCAGCAGTGGGACGTATAAAGGCTGATGATATATGATATATATTCATATCCCTAAATAAAAATGTTACAGATAAAGGTTAAAGACTGCTTCCTAGAAGCCTTTAACATGAATTTCAAACAAATTTCATGTAATAGGAGGAGAAGATAGGTATGATTGGCTTATCTAACACGTAAGTATTTCTTCTTAGATATCTCACCCATTCATAATAGAAACTTTCCTTTAGTTGGACACCTTATCAAAACTTTTTTACATGGTCCAGTTCCATATAACTTTTATTTAAGGATTTCGGTAAGATTTCAGAATTTTCAGTAAGTATACTTATCTAGGTATTAGGTACCTCTTATTTATTTAAAAAATAGTTTTTATAAAGCTTCATTGATATGTTTTATAATACCTACCTATTGATGTGGCGACTTTTTTCTAATGCTTTAAAGTTGAGGTGGTCTTATTTACTTATCAAGTATAGTTCTATTAAACAACATCAGAAAACCAGTAGTGATAGCCAGTAAAGAAATGTGGATGACCCGCTAACCGTATGGCACTATGTCAGCTCTTGTGATAAAACAGGTAAATAATATGGCGCATATTACAAGCACGTAATAATAACAATCGCCTTGCAACGCATAAATACATAATTGTTGTGTACTTTATTGGATAATTAGCGATAAGAAATCGTGTTATTCAAAAGTTTAGCGCCCTTGTAATGATTTAAAGCCTGTGATTATATTAAGCAATGTGAAATTTAAACACTTAAAAAAAATGAACTGCCACAGGCGGGACATGTGTTTTCATTTTACACTGTAAAGAGTATTTCTATCCGTTTTCTTAATGCTAAAAATGAAGTAACTTCATTCTAAGCAATAAGAATGTTCATACAAAACTAACTTTATCAATAGATAAGTAAAATATTGATAAATAATTGTGAAATCATACATTTCTAATAAATACAAAACCGTACCAAAATTTTCAATGAATTTTATATGAAACAACTACTTGCATCAGACACTAAGTTTTCGTTTCTTTATAAATTAAAACATTTAGTCATTGTATCGTGTAGCACATGAATAAATTCTTTTTGTATATAATTGTTAAGCATACAAATCCGTAGCGACTGTTTAAAAAGGGATCGTTCTCGTATTCAATAATGCACATTCACTTACAATGTTATAGGCCTGCAACTCAAAACGTACTGCATCACAACTTCCCTTGATCGTCAGTAGATGGCGCTGGTTTTCGTTAACTCGCGCTAAGACTGAATTTTTTCGGATTAACTTAACGGCTTACCTAATTTACCTCTTCGTCGGAACCTTATAAAGGTCCCGGGTTCGAATCCTAGAATTTTTGAGTGTGAGCACGTATGTAAAAGTACGCTCTCACTAGATAGAAATAAAGAAATGCACGTATCGTGTCGTGCGGTATGGCATTTAAAAAGCTAACTGTAGAAACGTAGATAATATTGGCTACGTTAAGTTATTTTATTATTCTGTAAAAATATGTACATCTTTTATTTATCTTTGACTTTAATAAGTAATAATAACTGATCCTTCCGGCACTTTCTCTGTGCCGTATCGCGGCCGGTAAGTGCCAAGTGGTACGAATATACTACTTACGTGTAAGCAGCAAATATCTCTATCCGCGGCTTAGTACCTACCTACGTAAAATGCAGCCCAAATGTATTATATTATTACATAGCCATAACATTTTTTTGCCAGAGTATAAATAAAGACGCCAAGCAATCGCGTTTTCACATCTCTCTCAGAAAGTAATGATAAAGTCTACATTTTTACGGTACGCAGAGTCGCAGAATATTAGTTTCTATTACATCTTCAAATCAATAGGCCGTTAGACCATTAGACCGTACCTAACTCAAATACGTGTTACAGTTGATCTCAAATTGAACCTGATATTATATGAACCAGATTGTATTATTTGGACTGATGAAGTGAGACCAGAGTGACTTATGTAAATCTCACTTAAAATAACATTGGGAATCACTATTGGCTTGCGAAGTGACCCTACTCCACTCACCTCGATTGAAAGCACCCCACTAAACCTACTAATACACTCGATTGAGTGTTTAAAAGGGAGTTTAAATAAAATAACGACAAGAGCATAGAAAGGTAAAGAGTTAAACAGTTCTGTAGTATCTTTATTATGCATATGTCCATGTATTACTAGTGTCTTGTGCCGTACATTATAAATAAATAAATATTTCACAACAATTACACCAATTCTCTAGTCCCAAATTAAGCTACAGACTTGTGTTATGGGTGCTAGACAACGGATAAACATACTTAAATACTTTTTTTGTAAACAAATACATATTATATATAGAAACACCCAGACCAGTACAAACACACATGTTCGTCACACATAATGCTTGTACTGCGCGGGGATCGAACCCGCGACCCTTGGTTTTAGAAGTCCGACATGTAGACCATTGCACCAAGCGGTCGTCATTATGCCTAGACCTGCAAACTTAACACGTAGGTACCTTACTACATAAGTATCTTAGATATACACTCCTATTTCAAAATGTCGACAATTTTGGTCTGAGGTCAGGACTACAAAACCGGCTGTTGCGGGCTCGTTCCTGCTAGTGGCAAATGTTTGTGTGATGAGCACGAGGTTTTGTACCTGAGTCATTAAGTGTTCAAAATGTATTATTTGAGTATTTCTATCCGTTATCTTAGTCACCATTTCACAAGCTAACGCTTAGTTCGGGGCTAGGTAATTGGAATGTTCGTTGTTTAATTTTTTTACAGCTAATGAATAAGTAGTAAGCTCGCCTAGACTGTTTGTGGAAGTCATCATTTTTTTGCTTAATCGCCCGTATATCACAAGGAGTAATCTGCCATTCTATGTTTTATTCCGTTATTCTATTTTAAAGTCAACGAGGGGTGTCGTGTTTATTATGCGGTGAGCGGCTGATTTAATTACGGGATTTGGTTACTTAGGGGCTTATCAACACGCTATTATAGGGCTTTCTTGGGCGGAAAATGATGGAGATATCAACGAGCAGATTTTTTTGGGGAAACGTCACAGGGAGAGGTTAGGTCGTGTTTAAAAAAAATGACGACCACATTGGTGTAATTGTCAAGAAGTTGACTATTAATCAAGAGGTAGCCCGCACCGTACAAACATTTGTGTGCATGAACATGTATGTTTGTTCTGGTTAGGGTGTTATATGTATTTATTTAAGTTTATTTGTAATACCACTGTTGATTCTGATATCTGTAACACAAATGCTTCAGCTACTTACCACGGAGTCAGATCAATGTCTGTGATGTTGTTGTTTATTTATTTATTATTATTAGGATTTAATGGATACTACTGCATCCCTTAGGTTTCTCGATTATAGCTAAATAAAGGTACGCAAGTAACAATGTTTCAATTTACGTCCCGTGGTCAATCAGGTTGAAAATTTTGCAATAAGCATAGGTGATTGTAGAACGCCTCTGACGTGATTGTGATGGAGACAAAGGCATAGGAAGTTCACTACATTCAGGTCTGCCTGAACGCTGAGAAGTCAGGCCACTAACCTTAGTAAATCCCAATAGTCTGTAGGTCTACGCAGTGTTGCAGACCACTATTGACCTCTGTCGCACCAATAAAAGCGGTCTGAGGGAAACCGCCCAGGTTTTAGTGGGTAAACCTGGACGAGGGAGTCGTTGGGGTCCCCAGGGCATCGGGTATGCATAAAGCATTTTCTACGCGAAAAAATGTGATACCTACAAGTAGCGTTGTAGGTTGTTGTTGAAATGTAAAAAGCCTAACCGGAAAGCCGGACAAGACGCACACCGTATATTTAGGCCGGACATGCAATCAAAAAGCCTAACTATGTCCGGCTTTATCCGGACGCCTGGCAACGCGACCTACAAGTGTAATGTACAAAAATCTATGTATGTATCTATCTATGTATGTCTGTATCTATTTAAATAACTTTAAACAGCGTAATAGTTTCAATGTTACCAAGTTGTAAACTCCGTAATTGTTTGACGTCCCCCGGTGTTCTCGTGTCAAAGTTGTGGAACTTCGGGCGACGAGACGCCGGCTAAACTTGTGATGGATCAGCCCCTGCGTCCGTGAAGATATTTCTGGAATTATGTTTCTGCTTGGGAAATGTGAGCCACGTTAGTTGCGCATGGAAAAATCTAGGAGTTATCTGAAACTGTTTTCCTATTTAACTTTACCGGTTTCAGTGTTTACGAGTATGTTGATTTTTACACTATGAAGTGAGGATTTCCGCATATATGTTAACTACACAGTGTTCCTAAATTATTAACGGTGCATTGAACAATATTTTTTAAGCAGGTTAAATACTTGTATTATAGTATGTGTGGCTATAGATAAAGTTCCAGTTTAGGGATTTTAATATTGCTGGCTTAGACCTACTAAATCATTGGTTAAAATGAGTAAGACGAATTCGGCACTAAATTGTGTAAAACCTAATGAGAGTATCAAATTCATAATTGTTCAATACAATGCCACTAACACGCATGCGTAGATTAGTTCTGGCCCTGTCTAACTAAAGACATGCGAATCGACTTAGCGTTATAGAGATTTCGGCCTTGATTCAAACACGATCATTGATTAAACGTTAAGCATTTCGAATGACCATCGAGCAGTGCTTTGTTTGGGCCTGTTTTCGAGGAAGTAAAAATGCTAATAAGTAGGTGTTATTTGTAAAGTTATGAATATAGATCATGACATGTGAGATAGGTCAGTTTTTATAACACTTGACTATCGGGAAGTTATTTAGTGTTATGTAATGTTTGACGGTTGTTGCCGAGTCGTTTGATTTAACATCAAACTGTTAACTAAATGTAAAACTTAACAAGTTCTAAATTAATAGGTAATAATTAATTTTGCAAATTGAGCAAGCTTTGGAAGTGCCTAAATCCTTAGCACACATAAATTCAGAAACATAATTCGATCAAATTTCCACGGTGACGGTATCCATTTTTATTATTACCCTGTATATCGCACGTGCATGCGCTCGTCGGTGATCCATCACCCTGTATTGTGGGGGACAGAAATTACACCTTTATTCGTGATTGACATTTTCGTTAGACCGCGCCTAAGATTTTTTTCGCGTTGAAAGCTTAGGATTGGATTGGCGACGAAATTGATATATTATTTGGAAATATTTATTATTTTCAACGCAATGCAACAAATATACAACAACATCACATACATTGATCTGACTGCGTGGTAAGTAGCCAAAGCACTTGTGTAACAGATATCAGAATCAACAGTGGTATTACAAATAAACTTAAATAAATACATATAACACACAGAGCAGTACAAACAGACATGTTCATGCACACAAATGTTTGTACAGTGCGGGGATCGAACCCGCGACCCTTGGTTTTAGAAGTCCGACCTGTGGACCACTGCACCAAGCGGTCGTATAATGTATGTGTGTGAAATTATATTGATTATCCGTTGTCTAGTACCCATTACACAACAATCGTAGCTTAATTTGGGACTAGAGAAATCGTGTGATTTTTGTGACATATTTATTGTTTTTTATTATTATACATTCTGGGCATTTTTTACGTAGACGGCCAGCGAGAGCCCAGTAATCCGGATAAGTAAGCATTGGGGGTTGGTATCGCGAATTGTCACAACGGCCGGCGATCCATCACGTTGTCACGGCGTTGCTTGTGTGCGCGCATCCGATCGGCCCGGCCGGTCGCCTTTTTACAACGACAGATTTTGGAGAGCATGTCACGTGAAGTACCACGGGATTAGGACGTTTTTGCCTTTGCGAATCTATTTGGAGAAGTGAAACGTTAGTTTGAGGTACAAATTGTAAGGCAGTTACATGAAGTAGCAGCAGACATGTCGTAAAGTCGCTTATTTTTTTTCGCTCGAAGGGTATTTCATACTAGCTTTTACCCGTGACTCCGTTCGCACGTAGTTTTATTTTTGGAATGTGTTGTTTTCCCGTGGGTAAAAGTAACTCATGTCCTTTCCTAAGTCTCAAACTATCTCCTTACCAAATTTCATTTAAATCTGTTCAGTAGTTTAGGCGAAAAAGCGATCGGCCCACTTGAATTTTCCAATGGGAATGCGTCACTTTCCCGCGGTAAAAAGTAGCCACGTCCTTTCTCGGGTATCAAAATACATATCTCCATACCAAATTTCATGCCAATTGGTTCAGTAGTTTAGGCGTGATTGAGTAACAGACAGACAGAGTTACTTTCGCATTTGTAATATGAGTATGGAGTATGGATAAACACATAGAAACCAAGTTTCGAAGACTGTCGTCCGTAGCTGCTTCACGGAGGTAGTGGGCTACCAACTGTATGTATGTACTTATATTCATTTCTTTAGTTACCCTTTAGCTTTCTTCCTTCATCTTTCCGACTAATCAATCAATTGCAATTTACATAACACATTTCTCTCCACGGGCTGTAAAATTAACACGTCGAAAGATTGAGTCTGCGTCACCTTAGCATTTCATGAGCATTTTTGAACTAAGGCATCACTTAATTAATAATTTGAATGAAGACGTACATAGTCCATATCTTGCAAAAAAAAAAAAACTCGACATACTTTTGTATAAACGTTTTTATATCTAGAACCCGTGACGTTTCAACCGAAAGCGCCCAGCATTTATTGTAGCTGCGAATATCCCAGTGGTTCGGCGTTACCTACACAGTACTCCGCACAGCGATCCATCTTGCTGTCATCCGGCCATTGTGCGTGCCGGCAGCGCTGCCCAACATGTCTTCATTTCACGAGATTTTCGCCAAAGAAATTATTACATTTCTTGTTCGTTGGTACCTTTTTGTATGTTGACGATGTTTTTGTGCGTTCATATAGCGTAGGTGGAAGGAGAGTTTAATTGAATTTGGAATAATTTCGAAATAACCGTTATTTCGTTGAGGCTAACGGAATTAAGGCAAACTTACGTTTATTTTGATTAAAATCAAACATGTGATAACTTAACAAATTTCGAAAGGACACACACACTTAAAAATTCTGGTCGGCTCTGGTTATCAGGGAGGATTCGAACCCCCAACCTTTGGAAGTCCGGTCCAGTGCTCTAACCAACTGATAAGCCGAAAAGATTTTTTTGAGTAAGTATTAGGTGTTTTCCAATTTGAAAATAGCGTTAAAAACTTACCGTTTTTAACATTTATAATCTTCTGTACTTTTAGAAGCATTTTTTTTTCATTTTACTACCTTAGAAATAAAAGTTTTACATGCGTGATAAGCAGTTTAATAACTTTCCTTTCGAAACAGTTTGTCTCAAGTTAAGGTTAGGAATTCATGGCAGTGTTTCGAACTGTTGTATTTTATAATAGCAGGATAGATGGCGCCATCTATCCTGCTATTAAGAAACTACAACAGTTCGAAAGCACCGCGCTAGATGTCGCTAATTTGCATTGAAAGAAAAAATTTTTTTTAAATAAATTTATTTAATTTTAATAATAAATAGTAATCTAACGGCGCACAAATACGTACGATTGCTCAATTATAACATCACATTTAAGCACTGCGCTCAAGCAAAATGAGAACCATTTAAACGGATTATCAATTTTCGGCCATATTCAGTCCCAAAATATAAGCAGACGGCAAATATATTTAGTTCAAACATTACCGCCGGCCCACATTTCGTTGCTGAATAAATATATTGTTAATAACACCAAAGCATTCAACTGCTTCACTATAAAATATTCTAAAAAACATTTGAAAACAAAAATATTGGAATAAACAGCTGAATGTTGGTCACTATTTACAAATCGTAACACAGCAGAGTATCAAATAGAATTGTGAGAATTATGTTAATCGTTTCTAAGTTTGTACAATCAAACCTCATGTTTAAAAAAAGTTATGATTTAAGTAGAAATTATAAATTCATGATACTCGTTACTTGATTTACGCGGCTTGCTCTCGCGTTTAACCCTTAGTAGCCTAGAGTTTCAATTTTGATACCGAACTTTAAACTATTACTGAACGGTTTCTAATGCCCTTTT
Organism: Pyrausta despicata; assembly: GCA_963921415.1. NCBI lineage: Eukaryota > Metazoa > Arthropoda > Insecta > Lepidoptera > Crambidae > Pyrausta > Pyrausta despicata. The sequence goes on along the minus strand of OY992852.1, from coordinate 1,261,231 downwards.
TATAGTTTTAAGTGTGTTTTGTTATCGGCCAGTAAGATGACTTCAAATTAAAAAAATAAAAAGAAAAAAGAAACAGCGGTCAAAACTTTTAAATTTGACATTTACTTTTGGCGCGAGAAAAAAGTTAGAGTTTTTCTTTGGAGGACTTATATCAACGAAAATTTAATAATAAAATCGAGTAATTTGCTCAACAAAAATACGTTTCCGATAGGTAAGTGTTTTGTTTTTACTACAATATACGTGTTTTTAGCAAAAATGCATTTAATTAGAACCAATTTCTATAGTTTACGTAAGTATCATTTTTGATACTTCAGGCATTCCCGCCTACGAAATTACAAGATTTTATCTATTATTCCTTGAGTAAAAGTTTTTCTCGTATATGCTTTATTTATTTATTTTTGCATGTTTTTGTGTTCTTAACGCTTTGTATACCTATTTGCTTTGTAGATATCCATAAAAAAATGAAGCCAGACGACATAGAAGCAGTACTTCGTCAGCTTGAAAACGGGGAAATTTCCGAAGACGACTATACAGATGATGAAGATGGAATTGATTATTATCAGTCACAGCGGGAGCTTCAGATGGATCTGGAGGATGTTGAGGAAGATCTTGATGCTGCTGCAGATGAAGACCCACCTTTGATTCCGGAGCCAAGTAACGCCGAACCTTTGGAGACAGAGCAACAGGGATCAGCTCTGTTGATAAATTATACATGTAATCCTCGTAACTTTTATACAATATTCCTTTGATGCACTACCTGACTAAAGACGGTATTTACTGTCTTGGAACTGTCCAAAGAAATAGACTAGGAAGGTCTTGTAAATTGCCTGATAAGAAGGAGGTAATGAAAGCGACTGTACCAAGAGGGACCTACCATGAAAATGTCGCGACCTTTGAAGGCATGGATTTTTCTGCCACAAGTTGGAAGGATAACAAGCAAGTTCTATTACTTTCGACTTACGTAGGTTGCGAACCAGCCGAGACAATTACACGCTTAGATAAGAAATTGAAAAAAAATGTTGAAATACCATGCCCACGAAATATCAAAGAGTATAATGCCCATATGGGCGGAGTTGATTTGATGGACAGCTTTATTAAGCGATTCCGTATTCGTATAAAATCTAAAAAGTGGACTTTGAGATTATCCTATCATTTGCTGGATATGACCGTTATAAATTCGTGGGTACTGTACAAAAAAGTAAACATGAGAAAAGGAAAGACTCAAAAAGAACTCATGAAGTTAGCCGAATTTAGAACTGAGTCTGAACTTTGTCGATATCAAAGTAGACCAGAAAATAAAAGAGGACGGCCAAGTCGCAACGAAGAAATAGAAATGAGCTCAAAAAAACCGCGAGCAGGAGCGCAAGTAGTACCCTCACTAGACATACGGCATGACGGTTGTGGTCATGAAAAGATTTTTATGGATAAGCGAAATAAATGTAAATATGTTAACTGCCGAAAACTAACATCTTGGATGTGCAGTAAGTGCCAAGTTTCCCTTTGTGATAATAGAAAAAACCGATGCTTTGCTTTATTTCATGCATAGTTTCAAGAATTTGTTTATATGTATTTTCTAAGTTCTAGTTGCCTGAAGTATCAAAATTGATACCAATGTTTTTTTATGAAATAAATAATTAAATACTCATTTATGATTTTTTTTATTATTTTTCCTTAAATAAATGTAACAAATAGAATACGAAAAAATTTTGTTTTTCAAAAATAATTAATTCAGGCTACTAAGGGTTAATGGAAATATTTACAATGCCTCTTAAGTTGACACCATTGGAAGAAACAGATAATTCAACCACTCGAAAGCGTTGATTTAGAAAGTATTTTTTTATGTTGTAATTTAAACATACCTAGCTACCTTGGCTGAAAGTTCGTTGTGCAAAAGTTAAATCAAGGCAACCAGTAGTTAGTCTTTATTCTTTAAGTCACGGTAAAAACACACAGGGTGACGGATAATGAGTTGCGGAGCCGTTAAGGGGCGTTGGTCTAGGTCATTATGACAGATGTCACTATAATACCTACTTTAGGTCTAAAAGTGTAGGATTCAACCCTTTCCGCCTAGGGAACCTAACGGCTCTACTACTAATTACCAGTAACCCTGTATATTCTTGGTGTGACGTAGCCGATATCCTCCTCTTGGTCTTCAAAGGATTAAGCCACCAAATGGTCGTCTGTTTCTGCCGATGGTGTTGTGATACTTTGCGCTGTTTGTATTTTGCTAGAGATTCCCTTTCACTACTGACTCGCTGCTTCGGTTATTCTGAAACAAAAAACAGTGTTTTAATAATTTACATACACATCAAACAGGTATGTAATTTTCTGCTGTACAAATAGCCATTAGTAATATTCGTTCAGATGACCATTGAACTCGCCGTCAGCGATCTATTTCAAGAAAGTGCATCGTTGTGCGTCTCGCGACGGAACACTGGTTTAGAATCATAAATGTGTGTGTTAGGTAAAAACTGTATATATAGACTGTAATTTTGTAATAAATGGCTTTTGGACTCTGACAGCATTGATGTATCATTGCTCCCTGGAGACGTATTTCCCCTCATTGTGGCCAAGACACCTTAAGCCATCACCCTTGATCAGTCTAGTGAGTCTGCTGGACTGGCAGTGAGAAATCCAACCCTTCACCTTGTCCAACCCTTTATCTATATATTTATTTATTACACATTATACTGTAGGTTAGGGCTTTAGGGACTTAGGGACTTAGGAACTTAGGGACCTAGGGACTCTTAGGCTTATAGGGTTTGAATAGGAACTCTAACTCCATCCATTTCAGTATAATTTTCATGTGTAGTCAGCCGGTGCCTCAACAAGAGACCACACTTACATTCACCTACATAACTACACTTTACAACAACATTAGTCGGCAGCTGCACAATATTTAAATACATTCAAAAGTAAAGATTCAACCTATTCCAAAGAAAAAAGTATCAAAATGTTTTTTTATTTTTTGGTTCATTTGTTTGTTTTATTGTTTTTTAATTACCTCGTGACATGTTTAAGAAATAGGTAGATTAAAAATAAAATTCAAATTGGCGGTTCTTTTTTTTCCTAAACGCTAATAGGACATAATAAAGATAAGCAGCACTTATTTTTTCAAAAAGATTCCTGTAAAAAAATCAGGCTTTCAGGAAAAAATACATCTTGTATTTAAAGACAGGAAAGGCTTATTTTAAAAATCCACCATGTGGATCTACTTAAGGGTCTGTACACTTATTAAAAACTTGTAAAAACTTTGGAAAATATTAAGCAAATACATTGTTTACGCATTTTAGTTTAGGTACAATCACTAACATAGTAGTAAGCATTTATTTAATTTGACATCTGGTTCTGTAGATTTTTTATGTAATTAGGCTAAGTTTTATACAATAAATTTATCTTATATACGACACGGAATCACTTCGACAGGGCTTATTTTTCACGATGGTTAAAATGGCAATCCAAGATATCCGTGCGTACGTCGGATGGAACGCGGCGTGGTCAGCACGTGGACGGCAGCAAATCCGCACCGTTCGAATTCTCAATCGTAAGTCCCGTTAATGTAATTTTGCAACAACTTGCCAACCGATATCTGTCATGTGTCAACAGACATCTGTCGTTCTAGCTAACACGGTGCTGCCATCCCCGTTTGTGAACGCGCCCAAGTCCGTTCCGACATATATATATAGAATAATAAATATATGAGGGTAGGTACTGACTTGTTCCCCAGCACGGCGGCCACGGCGGCGCACACGTCGGGCGCGCGCGGCAGCGCCAGCGCCTCGATGGCGCGCGCGTAGGGCATGGGCACGTCGGCGCCCGTCACGCGCCACGCCGGCGCGTCCAGCTCGAAGAACGTGGCCGACTCCATCGCGCGCGCGCAGATCTCCGCGCCGATGCCTGGACAATATAATACCAATAAATCGTTTCTAGTTAAATAGCTGTTAACGCTGGATTATGAATCTACTGAAAATATAATGACGAGTTGATGCAAAGTTTGTTATTTATTGTTGTGTTTTTCGATTTTGTTATAGCATTAGAAATAGCTGCTATGTAGTTCAAATCTTTTTAAGTAAAATAAGTTTTTTATTATTGGGTATTCACATAGTTGTTTATAATGGTTCTCCCAAGTCACAGGCTCTGCCTAGTTTGTAGACCCCTGCAAAATTTTCGTGCGTTTCAATCTACAAATAGCACGATGCAATCTGCTTAAAGTTTAATTATTATTATTGTATTTTATGATATATTGTACTTGTGCATTAAAGAAATATTATTATTATCAATAATTGTACGAGCCAGTCATACATAATTCTTTTATTTTATGTTGACCTCAATTAGTTTAGCCTATCATGCATTTCCGCCACATGCCTCATATTTTGTAAGTTACTATTTAGCAATATAGCGATAAATAAAACAGTGTACGTTCAACACTCGTCGGGTTTGGTTCTTTATCTCCTCGGAGTTACCGCCCTTCAGCTCAGCATCCCTAGTTCTCCTACTAGCTCACTCTTAGCTTATAACTGTGTGTGGTCCGTACCATACATCTTTATTTTTTGGTCCTTCGTTTTAAACGGGACCTCGTCGCGCGAGTGAAGTGTGTTCCGTGAACTAGCATAAACTGTGGTGAAACGTGTCGTTCTGCGCACGTCCACGTATTCAGCGAACTTTGAACTTTGACAAGCGTCGGTGTTAAGTGATTTGGAAGATCACAGCAGCGTTCCTGGGCAAAGTAGCAGCCCAGTAGCTTCAGCTTCAGCAGCTCACTTGGTGTGGGTCGTGTTGACTCGCCTAGCAGCATAGCAGCGTTCAAATAAGATCGTTCACATTATACTAACTGCAGCAGCAAACATGACGGACTACAATGCTTTATTTACCCGTCAAGGTGAAATTGTGTCCGAGCTTCAGCGCATTGGGACGAACTTTAAGAAGGATCCCGTCCATCGTAAGACCTCAAAATATCTGGAGATTCTAAAAACATCTTTAGATAATCTTTGGGGTGGATTCGATTCCAATCATGAATTACTAAAATCTGTAGAAAACAAAGAACAACGGTACTTTGTCGAGTCTATTTATGAAAAGACTAAACAGTATTACACAGAACTTAAAGATTTATTCTTAGCGACAGATCCTATTGATCAAGGGTTAGGTTTAGGTACATCAAAGGGCAAGTCAAAATTAATCGATTACGATACAGCTTCCTTGACTAAGATTGACGAGCTTTTATCATTTCAACGAACTAACTTTCGAGCCTTTAATCGATTGATATCCAGCATTAATGTCAGTGAAATAACGGACAAGTGGGAACTTGAAGACGAGCTTCGTAACATACAGTCGAGATGGCAAGATATAGACAAGCGTCACTTAGAAATAGACAACATTCTCGAAGGCGGAGATAGACTTTATCAAAGTTAATTTATTAAACACGAAGCGATTTATACGAGTAAGCAAACGAAAAAAGCTCTTTATCAAAAGCTGTGTGCCACTGCACACATTCAGCAGTCAACGCCAATCTTAGAAATTCCGACCTTTACTGGCAAATACACTCAGTGGCCTACATTTTTCGATTTATTCACTGAGTCTATTCATAACAACTCATTTTTGTCTAAAGCACAGAAAATGCAGCACCTGAAAGGTAGAGTAAAGGGAGAAGCAGAGCGCTTAATCCAGCATCTCAATATATCTTCAGAAAATTATGACGTGGCATGGGACATCCTTACCCATCGCTACAATAATCCTCAAGTACTTTTTACTACGCAAATTGAGACCTTTTTAAATCAGCCTAGCATCAGAAAGCAATGTTAATACGAGATTAAAAGACTCTATGACACCACAACAGAATGTATTCAAGCTATTCATAACCTTGGCGTAGATACTAATATACGAGATAATAAACATGTTGTGCCAGTGTGCGGAACGCGCTCGGCGGCGGGCGCCAGTCGTTCCCTGCACCCGAAGTTAGCTCGTACATTTAAATTATAGTAGCTCATATTTATAACGCCAAGTATTGTGGACTTTAAATAGAAACAGCAGTGAAACAATTTGTGACTTTTATTTGTGACACCTAGTAGGCACCTATAGCGCCTTCTGAGAGTCTAGATCGCATGTGATTTAGAACACTATATATACGAGTATAAACTTCACCGACAGTGTTCCCCGACAATATTATAGTGCACAAGTGTGAGCGCAATACACAGGTGCACTCCCTGTTCATCAATCTCAAAGTTCGGTGAGACGGCAATCCGACATGACCGGAGAGAGATCAGGCGCAAGACCAACGGCTTAACGTGCACACCGAGGCACGGGGGTGTAACACCGACAACTTTTCGACTCCGAGCCGTTTTTGAGAAATTCATGACAGAAAATCACAGAAACAATTTTGGCTCGACCTGAGATTCGATCCCGGGACCTCTCGGATGTAAGGCAGAAACTTTGCCACTACACCAACGAGGCAGTCAACAATTATCATGGAACATTATATTGTGTTATAAATAGCTATTGAGACATTTGGGCGCAATCTTAGGGGTAAAGTGACGATGTGACGATGAATAATGTCTGTCCAATAACAGCCTATTCACTCTTTTCTTGAAAAGATCCAAGTGAAGTTGATGTCGTTTTTAACTCCGGACGAAAAAGTGGTCTTGTAAATTTGACTCCTATGTCTGTGTATCTGTTTGTCGCATCGTAGCTACCGAACAGATGGACCGATTTCAAAGCGTTTTTATATATAATATAATCATGTTGGTCCTTAGCTATAGTTGGTCAAAACCCGTCTAGCTGTTTTCCTAAGCGCAGTTTGATCACTCGCACTCGACACCTAAGGGGGTGTGTTCAGTACTCACCGGACTGAGGCCAGCCCTGCTCCACCGTGACCAAGTGGTGCGTCTTAGCGACGGACTGCGCGATGGTGTCGAAGTCCAGCGGCCGCAGCGAGCGCAGGTTAATCACTTCGCACTCGATGCCTGATGGAAAGACGATAAAGTTATAAGACTTCATCATGATAATATCGTATTTCGCCGCACAATAATGTTATTTTAAAGTTGAAGTACAATATAATGATCACTCACACTGCCAAGGGCAAAAAAGAGACCATCAGGCAATCCTAACGTCCTAAACCTAAACCTGGATAGAAAAACATTTTTTTCTCTATTAGTATCAAAAAGTTTAGTTATTTAATAAGTTTATTAACATCTAGGTTGCTCTAGCTCAGGGTCCTAGAGAGATCTCAGATTAGAGAGATCTGGAATAATCGATCGAGAAGCAAACGTAAATTGTAATAAATTAATAACGTACAACACGCATCCAGAGCCCATCCGAGAGAACACCCTGGTATGAATAATTAAGCCACGTAAAGATATGCATCGCTCAACAATTGAACTGTGCTCAGCCGTTGACACCTCTATAACAATACCTTTTGTCGATCGGTTGAGGTTGAATCACGCATATGGCAGTCAAAATCTTCTATCTAAATATATAAAAGGAAAAACTTACTGACTGATAGATGCACGCACAGCCCAAACCAACAGGGTTAGGAACTTAAAATTTTATATCAATGGTACCCATGATATAAAATTTCAAGTTAGTAATGCAGAGGAGCACTAAGAAAGGATTTTTGGAAATTCACCCCTTAAGGGGGTAAAAAAGAGCAAACTTTGTCAGTTTTGAAGTATAAGGAATACAAATTAGTATTTAGTTAAATGATCAGAAACGGTGACCGACGTGTACCAGGACTTCTTGATATTCAACCTTTAAAGGGGTAAAAAGAGCGGTAAAGTAGGAATCCTTTTTACTTTGGTAATTGAACACTTTTGAATTCCTGAGTTTGCGCGGCCGAAGTCACAGGTGGCCTGCTAGTAATATATAAAACTCAAAGGTGATTGACTGGCATAGTGATCTATCAATGCACAGCCTAAACCACTGGACGGCCGGGCTGAAAGTTATGACGTAGGCATCCGCTTAGAAAGAATTTTGATAAAAGGGACAAAAGTTTGTATGAAACTTTATCAATTTCAAACCGACCGGGCTGAGACTTTGCATGCGTACGAGTATAGCGACTATGACGTAGAAATCCCTAAGTAAAGTTTTTTTTTCTAAATCCATCCCTAATAGTTTAAAATAGGGGTTGAAAGTTTGTATGAAACTCAGTGGCAAAACTCTAAAGTCCACGCGGACGAAGTTGCAAGCGGCCGCTAGTATAATAATACAGGGTTACTGGTAACTCGACGTATTCCTTAAAAAGAGACAAAGAAGAGGTAATCAGCAACAAAAAAGGTTCCATCGACTTGGGGTTCGAAGCAATTGATTTTTATGATATCGTGCTTTTAAGATTATGAAATTTCTTGTAATACGGGCTTAATGATCAATATTTTGTAATTTTTCGACCCCTACCCTACCCTTCGTTGATGGGACCTGGTTTATTAAGCATGTACGAGTACAACGCTATTTAATTTAGATATTGATAGCTATAGTTATGCAAGAACGGAATTTCCTGGCACAAGCATTGTATGCTTAAAAGGAGTTTCCAATCCCTATCTTATTTATGTATACTAAGTAATGAAATAAACATTTATTATTATTATTATTACACTTTATTTAAACTTTTTCACAGGGTTAGTTTTTACAATCTATATATATATATAAAAATGAAACCCGTTTTCCTTGGTCACGGCATCACGCGTGAATGGCTGGACCGATTTCACTAATTCTTTTTTTGTTGTTTTTGTTATTATTAGGAGAAGGTTCTTACGGAAAAAAATATTGAGAAAATCTTTCAGAAATATTGAAAAATATACATTTAATTTTGCATATTTTAAAAAACGCGCGTAACTAATGTCAATGTCAATTGTTCAATCATTGCAACGCTAAGGCGGTACAAAGTTCGCCGGGTCAGCTAGTATAATAATAAAAGTAAAATATAAAATTATACAAATCATAAAAATATTATAAAAGCCTAACCCTAGCAAGCTGCCAGCAGCGGGGCAGGGCTCAAGCTACCGACAGTCAAGGCTACAGAGACAGAAACCTCCGGACGATGCGCGCCGTGTCCAAAAGTACTGCCTTCTGCATCTGACCCTTGACCCAACCATCCAGCGAGAGCCTCTTAAGATGTTGATCGAGGCTCTTCGCTATTAAACCGTTCACAGACACGACTATCGGGACAATGATCGTCGAATCCACATCCCATATGGCGGTCACCTCGTGGGCCAAGTCAAGGTCAAATCACTTTAACTTCAAAATAGATATCAGTAACCCTGTATACCTCACCTTTCCCGGCGAGCTCGTCGGCGGCCCGCAGCGCCGTGTCGGTGGCGCGCCCGGCGCACGCCACGGTCACGTGGCGCCCCGCACGCTCCACCTTCGCTTTGCCTGCAGATACAACTCAATTATTAAACACATATATCTATAGGCAATTAAATAAGGAAACAAAATGGTGCTGAAAAAAATTGACGCAAGAAAATTTTATCCTGGTGGCTTAGCTTCTACGGAATTTTATCCAATTAATTTTATCAATTGGGTTAAATGCCGAAAATATTTTAATTAACTGTCGCTGTACAGAACTTAACTGACATGGCCAACTATTAATAAGCCATCATTTCGGGTCAGTGGCATTCGTTAGAGAGTGCGTGATGCAGAACCTATCGCAAAAAGAAAACTATAGTCTGCTGTATTTTAGAAATCCATTAGCTGTCTGTGTAATCCGAATGAGTCCAGATGAGCAGCACATTCACTTACCGATGGGAAGCACGAAGTCATTGGAGAGCGCCTCGTCGGACATGGGGAAGGGGATGCCGTACAGGATCTCGTCCTCCAGCACCACCACCGGGTCGTTCAAGCGGATCGCCGCCTTCATCAGACCTGGGAACAGAAGCCAAGGGCTATATTTTTTTTATAAACCTAAATCATCCCACTCCTGGGCAAAGGTCTCCCCCAAACTCCTCCACTGTTCCCTATTGGCAGCTAAGGATTCCCAATCTATTCGAAATCTCGTCAAATCGTCACACCATCTTTTTTTGGGTCTACCTCTACGGCGATAGCCATCTGCTGGTATCCATTGTGTGAAGATTTTATGCCCATCTACCCGGGTGCATCCTGCATACGTGACCCGCCCACTCCCACTACAGCTTTGCTGTCTTTTCGCCTACATCCATTATGCCAGTTTTGGAGCGTATTGTGGTATTTCGGCTATAAATAATAAATAGATAAATTAATTCAACAAACACACCAACGAACGTCCCGAACTATGCGTTAGCTTCTGCCTTGGTGACTAGAATAACGGATAGAAGTACTTGAATACATGTAGAATATTTTTGGTAGAAAACGGAACGTTAGTGAAGTAATGAATGCTGTGGAACGAGTGAGATAGGAATGCATGAGTGAGTGAGTGGGATGAGATTCGAAAAAAAAAAGATAGTAGAACATGGCGAACGCGAACGGTGTTAGTTGAGTAAGGTGCAAGATGTAGAATTGTAAAAGGAAGTTAAAATAAAAAAAGAAAAATAAAGAAGTGGTTTTTATTACGCCGATCGAAGATCTGACAGCCCTACATACATTTATAAAAAAACACCCATGACTCAGGTGTACAAATGTTTATGCTCATAAGTCTCATTCATCACACATACATTTGTCCTTGGCAGGATTCGAACCCGCAATAGGCTTGTTGAAAAAATATCGATATATCGATACATCGATATTTTTCGTTCGATACATCGATATTTTTTGATCCAATATATCGATATATCGATACAAAAACGTTGCGGGCCGGTTTTGTAGTCCGAACCTCAGACCACTAGACCAAAGTTGTCGTCAAGATATGAACTATACAATGCAGTATATGGTATCCGTGGTACATCCATTTGTTTTGTTTCCCATAACACAAGTGCGTATGCTACTTATTTGAGGATCAAAGCGATGCTTTCGATGCGATTTATTTATTAGACTTAGCCGTTTTATAAGTCTTTGGGAAAGATTTTTCTAGTAGAAAAAATATATTTTCTGAGTCAGATTGAACTAGATTCATCATCTTTCTTGTGCCGCCTGGCCCGGAAAATTAATGGACCTAGATTCGACTTTTTGATAATAATATTGCACATTTCTGCTGCAGAACTATTATCTGAATGAGTTACACACAACACATAGGTTTGTTTTTTATAAAAATAACTCAAATGCTAGGAAGTTGAAAAATGTATACTATATGTACCATCACTTAAAAAATATTTAGTTACGTTCCTATCTACACT